>JAMXDD010000007.1:0-1332638 GCA_024733475.1 Syzygium grande
GCCTGGGCCTGGGCCTGGGCCTGGGCCTGGGCCTGGGCCTGGGCCTGGGCCTGGGCCTGGGCCTGGGCCTGGGCCTGGGCCTGGGCCCTGGGCCTGGGCCTGGGCCTGGGCCTGGGCCTGGGCCCTGGGCCTGGGCCTGGGCCTGGGCCTGGGCCTGGGCCTGGGCCTGGGCCTGGGCCTGGGCCCTGGGCCTGGGCCTGGGCCTGGGCCTGGGCCTGGGCCTGGGCCTGGGCCTGGGCCTGGGCCTGGGCCTGGGCCTGCCTGGGCCTGGGCCTGGGCCTGGGCCTGGGCCTGGGCCCTGGCCTGCCTGGGCCTGGGCCTGGGCCTGGGCCTGGGCCTGGGCCTGGGCCTGGGCCTGGGCCTGGGCCTGGGCCTGGGCCTGGGCCTGGGCCTGGGCCTGGGCCTGGGCCTGGGCCTGGGCCTGGGCCTGGGCCTGGGCCTGGGCCTGGGCCTGGGCCTGGGCCTGGGCCTGGGCCTGGGCCTGGGCCTGGGCCTGGGCCTGGGCCTGGGCCTGGGCCTGGGCCTGGGCCTGGGCCTGGGCCTGGGCCTGGGCCTGGGCCTGGGCCTGGGCCTGGGCCTGGGCCTGGGCCTGGGCCTGGGCCTGGGCCTGGGCCTGGGCCTGGGCCTGGGCCTGGGCCTGGGCCTGGGCCTGGGCCTGGGCCTGGGCCTGGGCCTGGGCCTGGGCCTGGGCCTGGGCCTGGGCCTGGGCCTGGGCCTGGGCCTGGGCCTGGGCCTGGGCCTGGGCCTGGGCCTGGGCCTGGGCCTGGGCCTGGGCCCTGGGCCTGGGCCTGGGCCTGGGCCTGGGCCTGGGCCTGGGCCTGGGCCTGGGCCTGGGCCTGGGCCTGGGCCTGGGCCTGGGCCTGGGCCTGGGCCTGGGCCTGGGCCTGGGCCTGGGCCTGGGCCTGGGCCTGGGCCTGGGCCTGGGCCTGGGCCTGGGCCTGGGCCTGGGCCTGGGCCTGGGCCTGGGCCTGGGCCTGGGCCTGGGCCTGGGCCTGGGCCTGGGCCTGGGCCTGGGCCTGGGCCTGGGCCCTGGGCCTGGGCCTGGGCCTGGGCCTGGGCCTGGGCCTGGGCCTGGGCCTGGGCCTGGGCCCTGGGCCTGGGCCTGGGCCTGGGCCTGGGCCTGGGCCTGGGCCTGGGCCTGGGCCTGGGCCTGGGCCTGGGCCTGGGCCTGGGCCTGGGCCTGGGCCTGGGCCTGGGCCTGGGCCTGGGCCTGGGCCTGGGCCTGGGCCCTGGGCCTGGGCCTGGGCCTGGGCCTGGGCCTGGGCCTGGGCCTGGGCCTGGGCCTGGGCCCTGGGCCTGGGCCTGGGCCTGGGCCTGGGCCTGGGCCTGGGCCTGGGCCTGGGCCTGGGCCTGGGCCTGGGCCTGGGCCTGGGCCTGGGCCTGGGCCTGGGCCTGGGCCTGGGCCTGGGCCTGGGCCTGGGCCTGGGCCTGGGCCTGGGCCTGGGCCTGGGCCTGGGCCTGGGCCTGGGCCTGGGCCTGGGCCTGGGCCTGGGCCTGGGCCTGGGCCTGGGCCTGGGCCTGGGCCTGGGCCTGGGCCTGGGCCTGGGCCTGGGCCTGGGCCTGGGCCTGGGCCTGGGCCTGGGCCTGGGCCTGGGCCTGGGCCTGGGCCTGGGCCTGGGCCTGGGCCTGGGCCTGGGCCTGGGCCCTGGGCCTGGGCCTGGGCCTGGGCCTGGGCCTGGGCCTGGGCCTGGGCCTGGGCCTGGGCCTGGGCCTGGGCCTGGGCCTGGGCCTGGGCCTGGGCCTGGGCCTGGGCCTGGGCCTGGGCCTGGGCCTGGGCCTGGGCCTGGGCCTGGGCCTGGGCCTGGGCCTGGGCCTGGGCCTGGGCCTGGGCCTGGGCCTGGGCCTGGGCCTGGGCCTGGGCCTGGGCCTGGGCCTGGGCCTGGGCCTGGGCCTGGGCCTGGGCCTGGGCCTGGGCCTGGGCCTGGGCCTGGGCCTGGGCCTGGGCCTGGGCCTGGGCCTGGGCCTGGGCCTGGGCCTGGGCCTGGGCCTGGGCCTGGGCCTGGGCCTGGGCCTGGGCCTGGGCCTGGGCCTGGGCCTGGGCCTGGGCCTGGGCCTGGGCCTGGGCCTGGGCCTGGGCCTGGGCCTGGGCCTGGGCCTGGGCCTGGGCCTGGGCCTGGGCCTGGGCCTGGGCCTGCCTGGCCCTGGGCCTGGGCCTGGGCCTGGGCCTGGGCCTGGGCCTGGGCCTGGGCCTGGGCCTGGGCCTGGGCCCTGGGCCTGGGCCTGGGCCTGGGCCTGGGCCTGGGCCTGGGCCTGGGCCTGGGCCTGGGCCTGGGCCTGGGCCTGGGCCTGGGCCTGGGCCCTGGGCCTGGGCCTGGGCCTGGGCCTGGGCCTGGGCCTGGGCCTGGGCCTGGGCCTGGGCCTGGGCCTGGGCCTGGGCCTGGGCCCCTGGGCCTGGGCCTGGGCCTGGGCCCTGGGCCTGGGCCTGGGCCTGGGCCTGGGCCTGGGCCTGGGCCTGGGCCTGGGCCTGGGCCTGGGCCTGGGCCTGGGCCTGGGCCTGGGCCTGGGCCTGGGCCTGGGCCTGGGCCTGGGCCTGGGCCTGGGCCTGGGCCTGGGCCTGGGCCTGGGCCTGGGCCTGGGCCTGGGCCTGGGCCTGGGCCTGGGCCTGGGCCTGGGCCTGGGCCTGGGCCTGGGCCTGGGCCTGGGCCTGGGCCTGGGCCTGGGCCTGGGCCTGGGCCTGGGCCTGGGCCTGGGCCTGGGCCTGGGCCTGGGCCTGGGCCTGGGCCTGGGCCTGGGCCTGGGCCTGGGCCTGGGCCTGGGCCTGGGCCTGGGCCTGGGCCTGGGCCTGGGCCCTGGGCCTGGGCCTGGGCCTGGGCCTGGGCCCCTGGGCCTGGGCCTGGGCCTGGGCCTGGGCCTGGGCCTGGGCCTGGCCTGGGCCTGGGCCTGGGCCTGGGCCTGGGCCTGGGCCTGGGCCTGGGCCTGGGCCTGGGCCTGGGCCTGGGCCTGGGCCTGGGCCTGGGCCTGGGCCTGGGCCTGGGCCCTGGGCCTGGGCCTGGGCCTGGGCCTGGGCCTGGGCCTGGGCCCTGGGCCTGGGCCTGGGCCTGGGCCTGGGCCTGGGCCTGCCCTGGGCCTGGGCCTGGGCCTGGGCCTGGGCCTGGGCCTGGGCCTGGGCCTGGGCCTGGGCCTGGGCCTGGGCCCTGGGCCTGGGCCCTGGGCCTGGGCGGCCTGGGCCCTGGGCCTGGGCCTGGGCCTGGGCCTGGGCCTGGGCCTGGGCCTGGGCCTGGGCCTGGGCCTGGGCCTGGGCCTGGGCCTGGGCCTGGGCCTGGGCCTGGGCCTGGGCCTGGGCCTGGGCCTGGGCCTGGGCCTGGGCCTGGGCCTGGGCCTGGGCCTGGGCCTGGGCCTGGGCCTGGGCCTGGGCCTGGGCCTGGGCCTGGGCCTGGGCCTGGGCCTGGGCCTGGGCCTGGGCCTGGGCCTGGGCCTGGGCCTGGGCCTGGGCCTGGGCCTGGGCCTGGGCCTGGGCCTGGGCCTGGGCCTGGGCCTGGGCCTGGGCCTGGGCCTGGGCCTGGGCCTGGGCCTGGGCCTGGGCCTGGGCCTGGGCCTGGGCCTGGGCCTGGGCCTGGGCCTGGGCCTGGGCCTGGGCCTGGGCCTGGGCCTGGGCCTGGGCCTGGGCCTGGGCCCTGGGCCTGGGCCTGGGCCTGGGCCTGGGCCTGGGCCTGGGCCTGGGCCTGGGCCTGGGCCTGGGCCTGGGCCTGGGCCTGGGCCTGGGCCTGGGCCTGGGCCTGGGCCCTGGGCCTGGGCCTGGGCCTGGGCCTGGGCCTGGGCCTGGGCCTGGGCCTGGGCCTGGGCCTGGGCCTGGGCCTGGGCCTGGGCCTGGGCCTGGGCCTGGGCCTGGGCCTGGGCCTGGGCCTGGGCCTGGGCCTGGGCCTGGGCCTGGGCCTGGGCCTGGGCCTGGGCCTGGGCCTGGGCCTGGGCCTGGGCCTGGGCCTGGGCCTGGGCCTGGGCCTGGGCCTGGGCCTGGGCCTGGGCCTGGGCCTGGGCCTGGGCCTGGGCCTGGGCCTGGGCCTGGGCCTGGGCCTGGGCCTGGGCCTGGGCCTGGGCCTGGGCCTGGGCCTGGGCCTGGGCCTGGGCCTGGGCCTGGGCCTGGGCCTGGGCCTGGGCCTGGGCCTGGGCCTGGGCCTGGGCCTGGCCCTGGGCCTGGGCCTGGGCCTGGGCCTGGGCCTGGGCCTGGGCCTGGCCTGGGCCTGGGCCTGGGCCTGGGCCTGGGCCTGGGCCTGGGCCTGGGCCTGGGCCTGGGCCTGGGCCTGGGCCTGGGCCTGGGCCTGGGCCTGGGCCTGGGCCCTGGGCCTGGGCCTGGGCCTGGGCCTGGGCCTGGGCCTGGGCCTGGGCCTGGGCCTGGGCCTGGGCCTGGGCCTGGGCCTGGGCCTGGGCCTGGGCCTGGGCCTGGGCCTGGGCCTGGGCCTGGGCCTGGGCCTGGGCCTGGGCCTGGGCCTGGGCCTGGGCCTGGGCCTGGGCCTGGGCCTGGGCCTGGGCCTGGGCCTGGGCCTGGGCCTGGGCCTGGGCCTGGGCCTGGGCCTGGGCCTGGGCCTGGGCCTGGGCCTGGGCCTGGGCCTGGGCCTGGGCCTGGGCCTGGGCCTGGCCCTGGGCCTGGGCCTGGGCCTGGGCCTGGGCCTGGGCCTGGGCCTGGGCCTGGGCCTGGGCCTGATGTGATTCTTCATAGTATTAATTCAATTTAATAAAAATTAACGGAGGAAAAATTTGTCACAAATTAAATTATTTTTGGGTAAATTTATCACAAGTAGATCTTTTTGCGATCAAAAAAATATTTTGGAGTAAATTTATCATGCTTATACTAATTTTGAATTTTCCATGGTATAAACATTGTACATAAGTACATTAGAATCAAACTAAATTATGGAGAGATGGAGATGGGGGAGTGTGAGAGAGAAATATTTTCGAGAGAAAAGATTTAAGTACCATGCATATTCACACCAAGGCCTCTCATCTTATTTTTGTTTGGTATGTATGTGTTGTATATGAAGCTCATATGAATTGATTATGTAAATATTCTAGAATTTGCAACAAAAAAAATGAGAGGGAATCAATAAAGATTACATTGTCGCTTAGTTGGTTTGACTTTAGACGTTATTAGAGGGGCCATTTATACTCGAACAACATGCATATCAAAGGAAATTAGCTATTTTAGAGAATAACAAAATATCAACTAAAAGCTTTAATATCTTACGCGTTATTGGATGACACATGACAATTAACTCAGGCATACCAATTTAGGTTTTATCCTTTGTTTGCCATAAGTGTATTGGTTTGTGGTTTCTCATAATATTAATCCAATTTAACGCAAATTATATGAGAGTAAATTTATCATAAATGTATTAATTAAAAATTTTTAATAATAAAAAAATATTTTGAGGTAAAATTATCATAAATACACTAGTTTTGGTTCTTGATAATCGAAAATTAGTTTTAGATAAATTGTCACATATGTATCCTTTTGAGTTTTTCGTGAGATTAACTTTTCAAATTTTTTTATTATAATGAAGTGGGATCTTTTGGTGGTTTTTTTTTTCACATATCTTCACCTGGTTCGTTAATCTTCTTTTTCGCAGCAGATACCTAAAGTCAGAGGTAGGCAATCAATCATTCCGTATCATATTGACGTCTTATCCTTACTAGCAGTACAACGAGCCACAGTACATCGAAGTGTTTCATCCGCCTAAGATTCTACGCCTCTCCTTGTTCTCGTAAGGTGGACGACACTCTAGTATATCACCTTACCAGCCTCGTCATTATCAATGGCGTCCGAGTTTCCAATTTTATAAGCCAAGGAAGTTCTCCTAATTCATCATTATCATGGCCATCTAAGTTTACAAATGGACAAGCCAAATAAGTTGCCTCCAGGAAGTGTTAGTGGTTACCTTAGCTATGTAGTTTCATGTTTCCAAACTATTGCATTTACACAAATTCATGCCGAAACTTTTTTCATTTGATCAATTTTGTCATAAACTTTTTTACAATTTACTAATGTCATTCATCCGGCCAATTCTACTTGAAAATTGTTAACATGAATGTCAATCATCCTATGTGATACACCGACATTGATATTGACATTTTTTACCATTTTTTTTGTTTTCTTTCTTTTTCCTTCTTCCACAATTGCTGGCCATCGCGTCACAAGCCAAGGCCAGCAAGGTCAATCCTCGCTATAGACTGACAAGGGTCAACCTCGCCAACTTCGAGAGAGGCTTCACAAAGGTTGCCCCTCACCAACCCTAGGCAACCTCACCCCTACAAGAGTGAGTCTTGTCAAATTACCACTGCCAGACCACAATGGTAGTCGCCAGCCATCAAGGAGGCCCAGCAAACGGCGGAAGAACAAGGATAGAAAGGATAGAAAGGAAAAGAAAAAAAAAAAGAAAAATACATATAAAATTACAAAAAATTATCCACATTAGCACCGCCTGTTCCACATTAGCGATTCTTTTGCCAAAATTAACTGGGTAGATTACATTAGTAAATTGTCAAAATGTTTAGAATTAAATTGGCCAATTAGAAATATTTAGAACTGAATTGGAATGAGTGCAATAAATTTAAAAATTCTTTAGTAATTTTCCTGAAATTTTAGTAGTCACCTTAGCTGTGTAGTTTTTTGTTCGTGAACTCGGACGGTTTACTTTTCTTGAATGAGGTACTCTTTAGTTGTTTATTGCATCTTGACTACAAAAATTTTAAATTGTTCGAATGGCTTATTAGAAATTGCCTTGGAATGTGCTTAATTAACCCTCATAATCAGCCAACAAAGCTTTGGCTTTAAACAATGATAAGTGCAGAGAACCATAATTTTCTCTGCGCGACCGCCACAGAATGCATCAACAGTGCACGCCATTCCCATTCGCAGGCATGGCATTGCGTGAGCCATTCAAAAACTAGGATGCATTTCCATTTATGCAACCTCTCATGACTGAAGGTCAATTACCCCATCCCACTGCCCACATGAAGCTGTCATAAGTCCTGTTGCAGTTCTCGGTCAAGGGTAAAACATTAAGGCGTGTTACTTAGAAGCAAAGCTAAAATTCCGTTAATAGCAAACAAGAGTAAACTGGATTATGATATCTATCTTACCGGCATTGCCTAATCAAATTGTAGAACTAGTTGCCTAAAGAAGATTTAAAAATTTGAACCGATAACAAAACCATGGCAAGGTTGACCTCGCCGGCCTCAAACAAGCCTCCCCCAGATGGCTGGGGGAGGCTCAACCTCGCCTAATCAAGTAGGGCCGACCTTGCCTAGCCATAGCGAGGCTCGCCCTCACAAGTGGCCGGCGGGGGTGATCCTTGCCAAGGCCGGCGAGCCCCTCTTGCCGGTTGCCGACGGTCGGCAACCGGCCTGAGGAGGAAGGAGGAGAGGGATAAAAAAAGATAAAAAAGATAAAAGAATAGAAAATATAAAGTTAAAAAATATTAAAATTGTCCACGTTACTGCCACATAAGCCTAATGATGTTCACATCAGCACTTTCTAACCAAAATTGACCGGATGGACTTAATTGACAAAAAGTATAAAGGTTTATGACTGAATTGATAAAAGTACAATAAGTTTATGACTTTTTGGATAATTTTCCCATCCAATTGATGATGTTTCACCGCGTGTTAGAACAACACAAAATAAGGGTAAGTAAAGCCCAAGAAAAGGTTAGGGGATGATCTAGTCAAGTCTTCCCTAACGAGCCCTGCTCCGAGCATATCAAGGCAGAACTCTCTAAATTGTCCCAAATAAACGACGTTATTCCTTATCTCACCATTAATCTACCTACAGTAGATCTTTGGTATAAACCTTCCATAGTAAATTTGGAAAATTATAATGAAGAATAATGTAGATATATACATGATAAAAATAAACATCTATAGATACCATACGCAAAGGATAAGGCACCGGCCCAATGACGGTTCCAGAAGCATGCTTCAATTGCCAATGGATCGCTTCAAGAGAACCGCAATATAACCATTTGGCAGGTACATAAAAAATTTAAAAAATAAAAAAATAAAAAGAGATGCAAGCATCTATTTCAAAAATGATACTTTCATGATTTTAATTTAAGTAGTGAGAGACCTTTGAGATAAGCAAAAGGAGTGGGCATAATCTCGGTGAGCTTGTAGGAGCGTGCTTTTATTACTCATCCATTACTGCACGAGATCGTCTGCTTGTGGGGCTGACACTTCCACTTCGACTTATTTTAAGTGCTGTCAGCGCTTTTTGTATTTCCATTGTCATTGCACTATCCACACTCCCAGACGATAGCTTCTTGTGAGACTTTTGCATATGCAGTTTGAGGGAGCTGCTGCTGAGGCCGGCATTTTTCCCACAGATGGAGCAAACTTTCATGACCGGTTTTCTTTGTTGCCATTCCATAGAGACCTTCCCATGCAACTTCCTGTCAAGATCCAGAAGGATTCTAGCAAACCCATCATTCGGCTGTGCTCGCCGATGAGCTCGTTTAAGGATGTTCCATGCATCTAACAGAGTGAAATTTCTACATAACGAGAGAATTTGCATGAGCATTCCCCTTTAAGACAATGAACACAAGCATAGAAACAAATGCTGAAAGCTTGATCATTCGCTATTGTTGGGATTCTAAAAGACCTGTACCACATTGTGCAAAGGTGAAAATATATTCACAGTAGAGATTTACGTTTGTCTTTAATAAACATGTTAATTTGTATATTCCTAAAGTTATAGACCTCACATATGAACCTAGACTTGTAAACCGAGCAAGAATTGTAATAGTTAACTAGTCTGTTAGTTAAGCACTCAGATACCAGTAAAGTAGTGTTGAAAGAAGTGTAAATTGCACTGAAAAAGAAAAAGCTTGTGACTTGACTGGTTTCCAGTTTCAAATAAATGTCTATTTCACACCATGTAAACTCATGTTTGTGTTAAAAACTTAAGATTTCTAGACTACAATCACCTCCATTTAAGATACGGATATTCTTTAATTCATTCCTGAGTCAGATCCTGATATGACTACACTTGACAAAGACAATAGTTTCATGTTCCCCTATTCCACTGTGTTAAAAGACACCACTTACTTCCTGAGCATCAAGTAAGCAATCACCATTGTGGCACTTCTGCTTCTGCCTTCAAAGCAATGAACAAGCACCTTCCCACCTATCTGCTCTACATGATCAATGAAATCGCACGCTTCAGCGAAAATGCTGCTAATATTGGTCTCTTCATCATCACTTATCTGTTGAAGTAGGTAAGCAGTGTGTCATGAGAAGGCACTATGTGGACAAGAAATCCAAAACTCATGAGAAATCCAAAGGCATGCATACAAAAGCAAGCATCATGATGAAAAGTGCTTGTCCTCAGTGCTTGTGATCGTGTGTAGGAACAACATTCATCGTCCTTCAGTTGGACCACAGACAAATATTGCCAGAAAGAAGAAAGCTTAACAGAAAAGAACGCTTTAGACTTCTGTCATTTTTTCTTGTAAAAGGAACAGATAGTTTACATTTGATTCATACAGACAGAAAAATAAAGGCCAAAAGTTTATGAGATAAATTGATACAGTGCATGAAGTAAACTTCTCAGGCTATGATAACCACTTGCCAGTAGGAAATTAAGCAATTTGATGATAAGTGATAATATCACAGTGGAGTAGTGACCCAGAGATGAAATGTCCACTCAGACTTCAAGTAAACAATTTATGTACTCACAGAGAAGTTCTTGTACTTAAACAGATCGGGATACTGAGAATCTGATTGTCCAATTTCATTGGAACACAAACATAAAACGTGGGTGATGTCTAAATGTTGCAGTGTAAAAATTGATCTTGCTGCCAAAGCCCCACCAATAAACAAGCTACTTGTAATTGAAGATGGCCTCTCCGTATTTGCTGCTTCAGAAATTAATGCTATCCTTTCAAGAATGTGTTCCAGTCTAACCTATGAGCACAACTGAGTGTATTAGAAAGAATATATGCATCAGGAAATTGATTGGAATTGAAGTACATCTCTGCGGAGGAATAAGGTGATTGTTCGTTGTACCTTCAATTCATAAGCATCAACAACACTATTATTATCATTCCCCTCAAAAAATCCTGTGTTGAAACTGTTTTCCTGACAGAGTTTTACAGCATCATTCTTAAGCATCTCATTCCACTGCTCCAAATCCTTACTTGATTCGGCATCAACCTGAAAGACTCTGACTTGTGAGCTCAATGTTTTGCAATAGTAGAGGTGGTAATAGGAGAAGATCAATCCATTTAGCCACAGAGTGTGGACCTACTAAACATTACTGGCCGATGGTATTCATGAATTAAGATCAATTTTATCCCATTGAGAAATTGTGCTTGGCCAAGTTCAACGACAAGGTTAAATGCAAACCAACCTTAGCATACTTATGAAAGTCACGTAATTTTGCCGTCAAGCGCAGGCTACGAAAGGGCTCTCCACTCCCTTTGCAAAATTTTCCATGCCAATTTTCTCGCGAAAGAGGAGAACTAGAATCCAAGCTTTCTTTATTTCCTGAAGCTGACCTCAGTGCGGTTCTCTGCAACTCTGAATCACTTAAATCTGTATGGTGAGAAGTACCCCGTTCCTTATTAGACGAAGAGCTAGGAACACCAGCAACTCCTGAGGGTGACTCAGGGACCACCAGGTCATCTTTGTCAGAATCCCCCAAAGATGTCTTGTTAATTATGTTAAAAAATGATCGTGATAAGGAATCCAGTTTTTGGTGAAGAGCAAGTAAAAAAATATGGAAGCCTTGCAGGTCCCTCAGAGCAGCACGGAATCCATTGCGAAATTCATGGACAACAGAGGCAACCTCAGCCAGACACATCTCGTCCATATTTTCACCATCCTGCAAAGGAGGTGACCCTAACCTGCCGCCGCTTATTTCATGCAACATGTTCGAAGCGTACTCACAACTATTGAGAAGCAGCTCAACCAACTTGGGATAATTTGCTTGGTCATTTGCCCGTTTTCCATGTGGAGGTCGACGCGGCACACCAGAGTCAATTGCCACAATGTGAAAAGCAGATGATGTTGACTCATTTGACATCCCACTCTTTTGGCTCATATTGCCAGATTTTGGTGATTCAGTGATGTCAGAAAGGTCGGAAGTCTGTGATATGAGAGCAGAATTATGAGCACTCAATCTGCAATCAACAGATGTTGCCCTCCTTTCATTCTGAAGAGCTCTAAGGACCCTTGGTCTATACCTCTGGACCGCAGAATCAAAAGCCTCCTCCAATGCATCTGCCCCTGTCGAAGCCATCTTGTCAGCACATAATAGATTGGCAGGATTTCCACGCCACCGTAGCTGACGACAAGGAAGTCTGTCTTCATTTCTGATGACAAGGTCCAGCATCAAGACCCTGCCAAGAGCTGCTGCTGTCTTTTCTGCAGCTTCCCGAGACTCAAATGCAGCTGAACTCTCCAATAACGGAGACCCATGCACATAACTGTTCAAAACAACCATCTACATCAATTTAAGGGGAAAAAATTTAATGCTGGAGGCATTCCGGAGAAATTTCATGTTATCTCATGCTTTCTCTTGTGCCCATGGGACGGATCAAAGAATCACATTGTGCAACTGCCATGGTATGATGGAGACCATAATCTGGTGTGATAAGATAATGAAGAACCAAAACAACTGAGACTCATATGATAAAACATATGCCCAATCTACCAAAATATCCAATAATGTGAGGTAAGCCAATAAAAGAATATTCCATAGTACAGTATGGAGGAACCTGATTAAAGATCAAATTCAGTGTAAGGCACACCTCATCAGAAGAAGGCATCGACTGAGCTCAAGAGCTTCCAAGAGTTCTGCACATGTCACTTCACCAATTTCGTCTCCCTCTGAAATTGCTGTCGTTTTTGCTTTCTCTGCAGCTTCCTTTATTTGAAGCCATTCAGGGCTAGAATTATGAACGACTCTGGCCTGCAATACTATGATACAGTAAATTCTAGCAAGAACAGAGGTTATAAAAGATAAAGCTGCCTAGAGATCGGAAGAGATGGACTCAATGCCTAGGGGATATGTTTTATCCTACAAAACAACCTGTGGAGTTTGGATGCCCAACCACTTTGCAAATTCATAGCCAAGGCGTTCGGATTGTGTGGCCATCCTAGACGATGATATCTTTATAACAGCAACAGCTTCCTTCGGAAATGCATCACCAATAGTAGGCAGATTAAATAGCCCAAAGAAGACAACTCCCCCGGAATTGACAGTCACCTGCCGCAACAAGTATTAAATTTTGAGAATAACATACAATAGAGCAAGGGAGCAGGTTAACTTTTACAAAGAGAAAAGAAGGATCCATTCACTGTGAAAAGGCTCAAAAAGCTTCTCCTAAACATTAATAAATTTCCCAGTTCTGCATTGTTTATCATCAACTGCATCGACTAGAGGATTATGTTGAAACAAAACCAGGAAGGCATGAATGCATCCATAGTTCAACATATAAGAAACAAACAGAGGAACTCTGTAGTTTCGCTAATGTATCCCATGGATGCAATTCGCATATGCCTAACAAAGGGCACTCCAATGTGAAAGGTCTATCAAGTAAGACATGACTATGTCTTGGAAATTGCTAAAAGAGCCCTGAAGACAGCGAAGTAAAATATCTACCATTGAAAACACTACTCATGAAGAGTAGCACAGCTTGTGCTCATCACGTGCTTTAGACAATAACCACTCAGAGTAAGAAGTGCGGATGATCCTTAAGCTAATCTCCAAACTTCTGTCCAATGGAAATTGATAATGGATCCTTACTGTCGAATTAACCACAGATCATGCGAAAACTGTCCAACTTTATTTATTCCGAACATCTCGTTTCTCACTATTAAAGGCATGAGATATCCGTCTGCCCACAGGGCCCACCCACAACCCATATCAAATTGTTCGTCCAGACTATAAACAGAAATACCGGTAAAGTTTGCCACCTCACCCTGAAGACATTACACAAATCTATAATCACCGAAAGTTGCATTCTTCATAAGTAATTGTTGCAATGAAGCAACTTTCATAGCGCGGTAGAACCATTCTCAGGGACTCATCTCTTTCAAACTGAAAATCAAGCAACTCAGGCATTTAGTTTAAATGTCGGCAAGTACTAGTAATCATCCTGTCATGCGTACCATACCGATATTGCAACAAAGACAACATCCATTATAACAGAACATCTCTCAATACAAGGAAAGCAGTACCTCAAGAGCTTTATTCATTTCATCCTCAGAATGTTCAGTGCTACTGCTGTGTTCAGTGTGGTGAAGAGAGGACAACATGTCCCATGAGAAAGAGGTCGACTCAATATTAAGCATTGCAGCTTTCCCTAGTCTTTCCCACAAACTAATTTCTGAGAACTGCTCGGGCGATAGGGTAGAATTTGAGTCAACAGTCGAAGCTTCCGTCCTGCATGATCTAGCAGTTTGTTACTTAACACATAGGACGCTCTCGGCTTGAGACTGATACCCACTAGTAATGCACTCACATTCGTTCCTACATGTTAGCAAGAAACACTTGTTCGTCCATTAATGGAGAGATACATAAGAGAAAGGGGTTAATACGAATACCCAGATTGTGGCACGGTATCATGGATACGGTGGGGGCGATGGGGGAAGCCAGAAGATGGGTAACGGCCACTGCGCTTGCGCACCAATTCCAGCCACTGGCTGAACCTGTGAGCCGGACCCGTCGTAATATCGCCCAACATATACAAAAACTGCAAGGACATTACCGGGTTGGGCATTGGGTGGAATTGGATTTAGCTTGCTTGTGAATGCGGAGTGATGAAGAAGGGTTACCCGAGAAGTGACGGTAAGGCGTGGCGGAGCCTCAGCCTCCTCCAGAGTTCCCAGATCCAACTCCTTGTCTTCCTCTTTATCCTCCGAATCCCGCACGGGCTGACAGAGCAAGATCAAAGCCACCACCACCTAAGTTTCTCGGGTATATGCATCGGAGGAAGAGGAATGTGAAGTGAGTATATACCTGGACCTGTGGTCGATGAAGATGGTCTTCCGTCTGCTCTTTAGACATCCTTCGGCTTCAGTCCCACCACCACCGCCACTTTTTGCTCAGTTGAGGTCGCTGCTGAAGATGGTTTTCCTTCTGCGGGGTCTTTGGAACGAGAGAGACAACGAGGCACTCCACCTTTCTTTATTGCAAATGATGATGAAATCACGTTGCTGCGTATGTAGTACGGTTTTGCACAGGACTGATGGACATGGACTCGGACGGTGTGCTGCTGCTGGTCCCCGTCTCCTCCTTTCTTCTGTGTTTTTCGCCCCTCGGTAGCTTCATAAAAAAAAATATAGTAAGGCGAGTACATAAAGAGATTAATTTGCATATCTCGATAACAACTTTCTTGCTGATAACCTTCATTTAACCTCGAAGATGGCTAAAATGGAAAATTAGAAAAATAAATCAAACTTTAAATTAAGTTTAGAGTCTTCTAACAATGAAATTAAATCGAATTAAATTAACTTCTCAAAAGCTTTAGGTTTATATAAAAATTCGGATATTACCACGCAAAAACCCGAAACTTCTTTTATTTGTTCTCAAATGATTGAGAGATGGCCAAATGCATTGCCTTTGTATCGATAGATTTACCGAATCATAGCAAGGAATTCTTTAGGAGAAAGAAATTTAAAAGTCAACATAGTGGCGTCTAGTTACTGTTAAAGTACCGAAGTATTTTATTGCAATGAGAAGATGAGTATTCTTACTATATACAATCCTAGTGGTATTCTTAGAGGAGACTCTATCAGTGTTTTTCCCCTTTTGCAATGTCTAACTCCACATTCTGTGGTCCTATAGCATAAGATACGAGATCCATGAATATTGTTATATCTTATTCATTGTTTTGTGAATCACAATAATAAAGCAAAATATTTTCATATCTTATCATATCTATTGTTTGGCATGAACAATGTATCGGTGTAAATGAACTTGCAAATTAAAAATGAAGATTGATAAGAATTTCTCACGAGTCATTGTTAAAGAAATCACAAATATACAACTAGAGTTAACCTCCATCAATCAATTCATCCAACAATAACAAGAAATGTATGTCGAATCTATTAAAATAGAGAAAAATGATTATTCACCTTTGTGATTTCGAAATGTGTAGTACTTTTACTCTCTTGTCACTTACGTAAAACTCAACATAAATTACCGATAAGAAGAGCTTTGGCTGTTTTGCAACTTTCATGGACTTTTAACGTGAACTTGAGAACCACGAAGCAAAAAGAGCTTCAACTCTCTTGCTATTTTAGTGAAGCTTTGAACAAAGAACCATGGAAGAGTCATGAAACTTCAACATAAACTAGAAATATGTAGAAAAAGGAGACGGAGTGAATTAAAAAGATTAGTTTCAAATTTGAATTTGTTCATTTAAAATCAGGATTCTTCTGCATTATTTTTATTTACTTTTCTCTAGTTATTTTTCCTCTCTTTTTTGTTTTTTTATTCCCTTCCATCACTCATCAATAAAAATTTTATCAAATAATAAACTATACTAATTTACCTAAAATATGTAATAGATATAGATACTAAATAAATACGCATACGTAGAATATATATATTATAGAGTATAAATTCAAATATATAAATAAAAATATGAAAATAAAAAAATTTTCATTATTTTTATTATTTTGAATTTCCTTTTTTATAGTAAAATCTAAATATTATTTTATATTTAAATATTTAATTTTTTTTAAATTTACGGTTAATACTACGAAAAATCTTAAATTGACATGTTTGTAACAAATTACCCCAAATTAGCATTTTGAGCACCAAAAACCCTAAATGATTACACTTGCTGACAAGTTTATTTGCTGAATTTGATAACACGTGGCAGATGATTGGTGTAGCAATTTGAGATTTTACCCTCCGTTTGCCATAAATATATCATATTGTGACTTTTCACGGTATTAATATAATTTAATAGAAACTAACAGAGGATAAATTTGTCACAAATGTAAGAATTTGGGGTTTTTTATGGTTATAAAATTAATTTGGGGTAAATTTATCACAAATATACCGATTTGAGATTTTTGATGATAAAAAAATTAGTTTGGGTGGTAAATTTATTATAAATATACCAATTTGGAGTTTTTTCGTGATATTAACCCTTTAATATAATAAATTTGTTATTCAAGAGAAATAGATTTTATCCTATCTCGACTTGTATCCTAGAAACCCAACGTAGCCTCATCGTTTTTACTCCAAATAAGCATTATGACATCTTCTTTTCTCTTTGATAATAATCCTTTATCGAGAAAGAAAAAAAAAACAGGGAAAAGAAGAAAAACGGATTCGGTGCACCCAAGAGTAGCCCTCATCATGCCATCACTTATCAATCCAACGGCATTTCTCGCCCCATCATCGGATTGAGATGTTCAGACGTGAGTCTGACTCCTCCTAGAAGAAGAAGAGGGGAAAAAGCAATCGACACGGCGTCGTCTCATTGTCAACGCCGCCACCCATTTTTAACCGAATTCCACGCTCCCGCTGCCGGAGACCAGCAAGGAACCCACGAACCCACCCACCCACCCACCCATCTCGGATGGATCGGCGGAGGACGGAGAGCCCCGTCTACTCCCGGCAGTGGAGCGGCGGCTCCAGCAGCACCGGTTCCTCCTCCCCGGCCATGTCCCCGGCGCATCCCCACTCCCGCTTCCCCCACTCTCACTCCACCATCAAGCGCACCCAGAACGTCGCCGCCAAGGCCGCTGCCCAGCGCCTCGCCCAGGTCATGGCCTCTCAATCCGTCTCCGGCGGCGATGACGACGACGACGACGACGACGACGAGGACCTCGGCATTCGGTTCAGAGCTCCCCCGCCTCCTGCTCCCTACTCCAGCAACAACAACAACGCCGCCGCCGCCTCCTTCCCTGCGATTTCCGTCGCCAGGCCTAATAGATCTCCTTCCCCTGCGGTATGTATTTCCCCTCCGATTCCGCCCGTCTGCATCCATCCAGTCCCTGCTTCCTCGCGTCAGCTGATCTGCCTCTCTTCCGTTCCGATTGCTCGGCGAGCTTCGGAGGCGCTGATCACATTTTTCTTTTTCTGTCCTACTACTTAGTTAGGTCGGAACTTTGTAGATCATGCCACCTCAGTCAGGTCCACTTCAGCTGGAAGACCGTCCATGTCTGTTCGTTCCACTCCGTTGGTGCCGCCTAGCAAACCGACCCTCAGGACTCCCGTTTCCATTCCTCCTATCGAACCCCCTACCAGAAATAGCAGAGAGGGCAGAAGGTAAAGCAACTCCTTCGTATCTTACAGACTTGGATCTCTTGAGGGTAATCCAGCTCACAGTAGCTTCTCTCAATCGTGCTGTTTAAACGTGTCCTGCGCTGCGTTGTTGCTTTGTTGAAGTTATATGCAAAATGCTCCTCCTCATCTGCCATTTGCATTTGTTGTTTAGTCCTATTTGGGCTTTTGGTTCCAAAAGAATGCTATGTTATATTCACGGACTTCTTGTACTTGAAAACATTGCTGTAGTAACCTTGCACGCCCTCAATTGTGATACGAAATCGTTATCCTAGGAATTGCTGGTTCGACCATCTTGTGCGTGTAGTCAAAACCTACGATGTTTGCCTCTACATGATATACCTTGCTGGAATCTGCTGTCCGACCCACAATGCACGAGATGACATCACAAGGAAGAATGGATTTCCTTATATTCATCAATGGCCAAATGTGCGTAGCATATAATCTTAGCATCAACCCTCACCGCGGGAACCAGAGGTCCACTGTCTAGATCTTTCTTCAAAATGAGACGTCAGGGTACCTAATGATGTCCTGAAACCATAAAGAAGTAACATTATGTATTGCTTACCACTATAGATGAACTGTTCGAGAGTCTCTATGAATTACTGCATAACTGTTTCCTCTTAATGTGCTTTCTGGTGTCTTTTACGACATTGTGGTTACAGCAGTTTTGAGGTTCATCCGTTTGATTGCAAAATCTCCAGAGGATGATGCATTTCTTGTTAAATTTTACCATTTGAAAAGGAGTTATGGTGGTGAAATTCATCTTGTTGTTTTAAATGAGCAATTATTTACTATCTCCGAATGAAAGCTAATTTGCAAAAGAAGTCATCTATGACCATGTATTGCCAGTTCCTTCACCTCAAGAACTAGGGTCTGGCTTGGTGGTACAACCCAATAGGACTTGGATTCATTCCCTATCGCACTCCCCCTATGCATGCATACAAAAGAGTTCTCTCCCCTGCAAATATCTCTTGTCCCGTGCCATATTAAACAAAGTTCTCTCAGCTGCATGTCTCTCTCTAAGTCAAATTAGGAGGGAGTTAATTCTGAACCACTTCCTGCTCTGCATACATATTCCCAGGGCATTGTTGATGTTGTAGAAATTTTTTCATAAATGTGATCCTCAATAAGTCGCCGTGTCGATAAAGCCAGTTATTCTGCAGCTAGCTAAAAGCATGTTACCATTGATTGTATTGTTTTGGTTATATGAGTTTTGTTTTTGTTTTTTGCTTTGGATTATGATTGCAGGTTTGCTTCTGATGTGGGACAAAAGAACTTAAAGGACACGGGAGATCAGCATGAAGCTTCTGCTCTTCGAGATGAAGTACATCATCTCCATCAATTTCTGTCTTTTTATGGATCAACTGCATTTTAGAAGTTATGAGATGATCTGCTTAAAGCTGATACATACTACTTTCTTTTTACAGCTCGATATATTACAAGAAGAAAATGAAATGATAGTGGACAAGGTTTTCTCTTAATCAAATAAAATTAACCTTTTCACACTATTTCATATTTTTTATTTTCATATTGAGGCTCTCTGCTGCTTGCAGCTACGGCGTGCTGAAGAGAGACGTGAGGAAGCAGAGGCCAGAGCTAGGGAACTTGAGAAACAGGTTGCCAATGATTCTTCTTTCTTGTTTCATAGTAATTTGGTGGTTTACATGGTGAGATCATTACGTCGTATCCTGCTGCCACTAAGTGCAAGTCCAAACCAACCTTATGTGAGTTTAGTAGAGTGACACACTGTCTTCAACTCTATGTAGGGAGATTAGACTTGGTGTCTATATTTGCTGAAATTATGGGTTTGGCTACAACCTTTTGGATTGACTAGAGCTATCTAGATAACATCTAGAGCATTTCTTCTTCCTGGTTATGGTTGATCTGTTTATTCGTTGTTATGGAGGAAATGGGAAGGTAGAAGGAGAGACTCTTCCCAAAATGACGTTCTTAAAATCAGACAGGAGTGGCTGGTTCTGCCAGTTGAATCTGTCCCCTGTGCAGTCATAAAAACCAGTTTGGTAAAAAATTTCGGACTGAACTGTTTTGACCAAAGGTTGAATCCGTGAACCTGAAGCTTGGGCTAACTATGCAAACTTTTCTCAAAATAATTGGGGCTGGACCTGGACCAGTCAAGCTCCAGCCCTTTTGGTCTAGTAGTAGCAGTCTGAAGCAAAAATCAGAACTTGAAGCAATATGATTGTCAAACCCATGACCTTGCATGGAATCAGAATGGGACTTGGGATTTGTCATGACAACTATTATTGTCATTACATGAATTGAACATGTGATGTGAGCTAGCATTGACCCGGCTGTACAATTGGACTAAACCGTTGAAACGTGACCTGGACACTAGGCTGGTTGTTTGACATGTCCAGTTTTGAAAACATTGCCCCAGCGAATGCGTAAGTGTATTTAAATGCCTTTGTAAAATGTGACTGGTGTGGAGTCTAAAGTGGTGAGTACTATTACTCACAAAACAGTGGCAAGTGGGACTGAAATAGAGGAACATAGCAATAGGCTCTTTTCCTTTCTGTAGGTTCAATATATTAATTGGTAAGAATTAGATAGGTCAAACTTCAAAAAGATGGCTTGGAGATCTTGAACAAAAACCAGCTATGCAGTTTTCGCAGGCATCAAGTAGCTCTCTCCTACTCTGTCATGTGATCGGTTCGAACAGTAGCTGGTCGTTCACTGGGGCAGAGATCTGTTGTTGTAGCATCCTATGGTTGCTTTGGTGAATGCGCTGATAAATATTTTTCAAGGATGTATAGTAGTATGTATAGTTAATGAAATAAATCCACATTCTCAGGTTGCTGCCTTGGGTGAAGGTGTATCCCTTGAAGCTAAACTGTTGAGCAGGTATATTTTGATCTCTTGGTTGTGTTGTTTTTGAGACGCATAAGCTTATTTTTTACTGTTTTTTAATCTGATTGTAGGAAAGAAGCAGCATTACGACAAAGAGAGGTAAGTGTTGAATATTCCAGTTCTGGGACAAACAGATCTGTTGTGCAATGTTATACCACAATCCCGCCTCTCTACAATTTTACAGGCTGCACTCAAGGCTGCAAAGCAGACAAAGGACGGAAGAGATGAGGATATTGCATCCCTTCGTTCAGAAATAGAGGCAAAAATCTCTGAGCTCTGATGGTTATAAATTTTTTATTTTGTAAGTTTTTGATTGGTTTTAAAATTGAAATTAGTGTTAAAATGTTCATCTATGTAGAGCTTAAAAGATGAGGCAGTAGCATCTGTTGAACAACTCCGAGAAGCAGAATCTGAGGCCAAGGCTTTACGTTCAATGACTCACAGGATGGTTTTGACTCAAGAAGAGATGGTATGTTCTGCAAAGTAGTCTGTTAGATGAATGATCAAATGTTTGTACCTGATCAATTGTCTATTTCTCTCAGGAGGAAGTTGTTTTGAAAAGGTGTTGGCTAGCTCGATATTGGGGTCTAGCAGTGCAGCATGGTAATCATTTAGAGTTCCATAATTCTCCTTCCAAAAAGAATTTTCACATGCATTCCAGAATCTGATTGAGTTTCTTGGTTGCGTGAAGTGAATACATCACCAGGCAGCTCAAATGTATACATTGAATTGTTTTCCAACTCTACTGCTTAACCATATCCTTTTATGAAGCCACCCTTGATTATGGTTAATAGTGTTCTGGTATATTGATATGGTTGAGGAGCGATAAGATATCTGTCAGGGAGAGTTTATGTCATTGTTCAATGTTCAATAAGGAAGTGGGCAGAGATCTTATAGTAGAATCTCTATATGCACCTTAAAGTTTTTTGTTTGTCTTCATATGAGGCTTGATTTAACAGTATAATGGAGTAAGAGGGTATACTCAGCTGTAGTAATATTGCTACTGCCCTGGTTCCGTACTATTGATATATTACTACTGCCTGGTTCCGTACTGTTGACATGATCGTTTGTTAGTGAGGAAGAATAATGGCCAATACCATGAGAACTCCTTAATAAAATGTTCTTCGTACCAATGCCATCGTTAGAGCACAAGCTACTGTCAATTAGTTTCGCATGAGAGACTGATATGTTCTACTTAATTCAAAAGATTTTAATCTAGATATTCTTTTATCCTTCTTTGTCATCTTCTTTTGAATGAACAACACTACATTCGGGCCCTTTTTCTCTTGGTTTATGCTTTCCCAGGTGTTTGTGCTGATATAGCACCATCAAAGCATGAGCATTGGTCATCTTTTGCCCCTCTTCCATTTGAAGTCGTCATTTCTGCAGGACAAAAGGCTAAGGAGTCTTGGAATGAAAGTTCGTCTTATTTTTTTTATAATTAGTCTATCTGGAGGTTTTAGTTGTTTCCTAGTCATTATTTTTTTGTTCTGATGCCATTGAACAGGAGGCAGCGATCAAGAAAGGAGTAAGCATGTTCGAGATTTGAGTGATCTAACTGGAGAAGGGAATATTGAGAGCATGCTTTCTGTTGAAATGGCTTTGCGTGAACTTGCTTCTTTAAAGGTAACCCTCTAGTTTTTCAAATTATGGCTTTGTTAACTTTCTATTTATTTGCATAGAGTTCTCTTGTTTCCTCCTATTAAGTTTCTTGACGCTTTCCTTTTTACAATGGACATGGATGATCTACTGCTTCATAACTTGTTTGGACAGAGTTTTGTCAAAAACGGATCCACGTAGATGACTGTTACTTTCGTGGTGGTGGAGTCTATTGATCTAAGTCAGAGGAATTTTAATAATTGCTTATATATTTTGAATGGATGTCTCAAGGTTGAGGATGCAGTCGTTCTTGCACTGTCGCGGCACAGACGACCCAATTTGGTTCGTTCAGGTATGTTGGATGAGCAATCTTCTATGTACTTCATTACTTGTTTGCATTTTTGAGCTTCCTACTTTATTTGGTCCTTTTTGGTTAATCTTCTCTTCTCAGATTAGTGGGATGACATGTGGTATCTTGCGATTTTCAGATTCAAAATCGAATGTTGATCCCAAGTTTGTTGAGGCTTACGGTAAGGAGGATATTGTCCTCTTTCAGTACTCGCCGATTCATCATTCACTATCATATGTTGTCTGATGATGAAATTTGAAGAATACTACCATCATGTATTATGTAGTGCAGGTGCCTTATGTGCTCCAACAGACATCCTGATCACATGTCAGCTTTTTGGTTTTCTTTCTTTTGATGTGTAAATAAGACACGATGAACTGGAAAGTTTTGAGGATTTATCATTTAAGACCTTATTTTAAATACTGTCTTGTCATTTTTCCTACATCATTAAAAGCCTCTCTACTCTTGCACTAATAGGTGCATTTCTGTTCAATAACCCTAATTCATCTGAGCTGTTTCCTAGTGGCTTTGTGGCTCAGTGCGCCTTGTCAAATTGATTTTAGATAACCTTGCAAAGGGAAAACAGATAATCTGCATCTGTAGATGTGCATGGATCTACATTAATTTGTCAGTGCTTGATGACTAATTTTCTATCCTCTGTTGCAGAACTAAGCGAGGAAGAGGCGGAGGATGTTCTTTTCAAAGAAGTACGCTATTTTCTTTTACCTTCTTTCTACTTGATTAACCATTGTTTTGGCTTTCTGATTTACTTCTTATCCGTTTGTTTCCCCTCCCTTTCTCGATCTTTGTTATGGAGGGAAGGAGTGGGAAGGTTCTATTATAATTTATAACAAACTTTGTTCATGAAATAATAAAGGCAGATATCGTCTCAAGAAGCTGTAAATACCTAAGAAGCACGGACACTCTCCGGGGGCCTCCATGTCGTGTCGGACATGTGTCGGACATGTCGGACACCGACACTCGTCTGACACTTTTTTTTTATTATTTATTTATTTGTGGATTTGAATCAAATTAATTTCATTGAAATAATAATAAAAATGATAATTCATCATGTATATATAAAAATATACACGTAATATACAACATGTCCCAATGTGTCGGAATTCTCATTTTTTGAGAAATGACGTATCGGTGAGTCGTGTCGTGTGGTGTCGCGTGTCGCGTGTCGGTGTTGGTATCGGTGTCGGTACTACTTAGGTAAATGCAATATCAGCAAGAATTCAGTAAATCCTGTCTTACAAATTTACATTGACATGCAGGCTTGGCTTACATACTTTTGGAGAAGAGCATTGACACATTGTGTTGAGGAGGATATTGCAGAAGAAAGGCTTCAGTTTTGGATCGGCCGTAGTGGGCAGTCACCAACCTCACATGATGCTGTGGATGGTAAATTGTTCTCTCTCTCTCTCTCTCTCTCTCTCTCTCTCTCCACATGCGAGTACACTTGGGTGCGCGTTGAATTCATTTGAAGATTCTTTGATAGTTATGGAGAAGATTCATGTGATTGGATCTTGTTCACTTAATGTGATCGGTTTTTTAGGTGATTACCTATATCTGATTCAGCACAGATGATATTGGCCTTTCTTGTGAATGTATTTCCTGCCAATGTCATCGCAAGACCTCCATCGGGTGTTGCACTGCGTTGAATATCAGCATACTTACAATAATGTTGTGCTTAAACAGAGTCTCGCTGTTTGACAGCATGTGATCACATGCGGTAGATTTAAATTTAATCTAAATGGCAATATACAGAGGGGATATGGATGTGATATTGCATCATGTTTTTAAGGTGATATATAGTGTTGGCACTTACTAGTTCTCATCAAAAGTTTTAATCTACTAGGTCATAGCTTTCAACAATATAAATTTGAAATATTTAATACTTATGGGGGGAGAAATTCACCTATGTAGTATGGAATAATTAACTACGTTAAGTCCAAATAGCATGAAGTATAGTGCAACAATTTTCTAATCTCTTACCGTACATTTCTTGATATACTATGGAATATACTGTACATTTGTTAGCTCATGATATGCTTCGGCTGGCAATATCTTATGATAAAATATTCACATTTCTTGTCTAGGAAAAAAAGGGAAAAGTAGGCATTGCAACAGTGTTTTCTCTCTTCATGTAATTGATGGATTTAGGTTTGAATTCTACTGAAATGTATTAGCATTTGGACATTGACCCATGGGGGATCCTTGAGGAGATTTCTTACGTGGTAGCATAAGAAAGAACTTTTCGAGTCTGGAGATGAAAAGGATAGTGTATGAGAGGCATTCTTAGGAAATATACTGAATTGTAGAGTTTAGAAAAGAACTTTCCGAGTCTGGTGTTGCAATCATCAGCAATGCGAAAGTTAAATTTTTTCCTTGTTGCGAGACAGTTGAACGGGGACTGTTGGAGCTTAGAAAACTGGGCATAGAGCAGCAACTTTGGGAAGCTTCTCGCAAAGAAATTGACAATCCCTCTTCCCTATCAGCAGGCAACCACAACCAGGGAACAGACTCAGAGATCTCTCATGAGTAATGTAATGAGTTCTCATGATCCATTTGTCAATTAGTTTTTCATTTGTTGTTGATTTATAGTTCTTTTGAGTTCAGCTTTCTTTTGTTTATATTGATTCGCCACATGAAGTGCCATTCTTGTGTATCTGCAAGATATTCGAATTTTGTAGTATCAAGAGCTGTGAAAACTGTACAATACCGAAAGAAAATTCATTGTAAGATGTCAAAGCTTTCTTTGAAGGCTGTTGGGTTCTATATCGATGTGATATAAATGAAAGTATTCTGTCCCTCATTATTGCATTTAAGTTGAACTTGTAAAAGCGAAGAGCTTGAGGAGGGTCTTCCCAGATCTCATGGTCCGACAAGACTTGCCTGTGCGCATTGGCAGTACTCTCTGCTTTTCTCAATTGCAGAGGGAGCTTGGCTTCGGTGATCTGGCCTGGATATAGAGAATTGCAGGGTTGTTCTATCTTTTAAGTAACAATTTAGACTGAGCTGCTGCTCGCAATTGACCCGCCCCCGGTAATAGTCATCATCCTGTCTGTTGTCTTGACGCATGAAAGACTGACTGAATTTAACTTTCTGAATTACGGCGGGGTGACCCGCTGTTTAAGAATCCAACTTCTGTGAGAAGGTTATATCTCTTGTAGTGTCGCTATTACAACATGTGAAGACTCACAATGTTACAGCAACATGAGGAAATGGAGGAAAAAGTAGCAATCTATGTTATGTTGGTTAACACCAAAGAAAGAAAGCGCTTTAAAAAAAGTTGGCTTATTAAACTTGACGGATGACATCAACTATTGTTATCCCTAAGTAGTGGATTTGAATTTGCACAACACAGGCTAACAAGTGAATGTTTAACTAGTAAGGGCTATGCTTGAGTGTTGCCGGATGTTCCATGCGATGAGGGTGGCAAGCAACATAAATAGGAACAGCGACGCATAAGCGAATGCCATGGAAGTTGTGGCTTTGCTACGGAGCTTCCCCAGGTGGTCGCATATCGGCATCCAACTAGTGTGGTTGTTTCCATACTTCCCAACATATCCAACTGCCGTCGCAGCCGTACATCCCGCCAGTACTAGTGACATCATCCACTGTTATTGAAATTTTTTTGGCAAATGTAAAAATTCTTGTCCTGTCCGCAAAAATGTAATAAACTAGAGTTTGTCGAAAGAGCTTGACGAATGTGGATCCAAACAGAACATACCAAGTCGTGGAGGAACAAGAAGAAGAAGTTGGAAGGTTTCCGTGGGCCTCGAGGATGAGTGAAGACGATGAGAAGGAACAGGGACATCATAGAGAAAGCACTCGCAATCGCAAAAGCAAAGAACCTGTTGATAGATCTATTGTCGTTAGCTTCAACAGTTTAGGAGTTTAAGAGAGAAGGTATTATCTTACACTAAATGCTACTAGCTAGCACGATCGATTGAGTGGTTACTTGAAATCCGAAGAATAGCTGTATCGGACGTCAATCCTGATGCCAAATACTGTGATAGACTGCCGGCATGTGACCATCACCGAAGTTGCAGCCAGTGTAGTTGCAATTGAGAAAATCCTCGAGCAAATCTGGGCAACGTAGCTCACGTTTGATGATTTCCCGGCTAAATTCTGCTCGTTGACTTTGATCTCTGGGATCCCCATGCTGGTTAATATGGAAATTGGATGGTGAGGTCCAGGGGGAATCCTGGCAGGCTCATTTATAGGACAAAAAGGGTTGAGGAGGCATCTTCCCAGAAATGAAGGGACGCAAAGTCACCTCTTTTTTCACCACCTTTTGACTCTCGATCCCACCGTTATAAGTGAAAGAGCTGGATAAGGATGGCATGCTGAAATCAAGCAAGGGAAACTCGGGAAATCACATGTTAACTACACTGACAAAGACTCCGGTTATGCCTAATTCATGGCGTTTGTGCATAACTTCAAGCTCGCGATTTCTTGAAATTAGAGTAGAAGCTATACTTAAATGTCACTTCCCAAACTCAACAAGAAAAAAGGCATAACACGGCCATCATTTCACCAAAGGACGCAGCTTAAACATAACCAAAACTCACCTAATATCATAATATATGCGTCCACATATATGTACATGATATAGAGTTTATTTGATTACAATATCAGAATTAACTACAATCCATCAAAAAGCTAAATACATAACCAGAAACAAGCTAATATATTAAGCTCCACATCCAAGTGTAACTCGTACCAAAAAGTCCCAACTATCAAAATGTTCTCCTCGACACTGGAACTCTCACAACTACAAGCGTCTCGGTGAAAAACCTAAAAAACAAGTAAGATGAGAGGAATGAGCTATTACGGCTCAGTGAGTATTACATTTCTTCTAAGTAGATCGAACACCCACTATGCGCACGGTTATAAGACCAACGAAAGCTCAATTAACCCAACCCCAATATCACAAACTTCAAGGTCAAAATACATTATATACCACTTTAAACATAATATTTTCACAATAGGAAATCTCGTTTTAATTAATAATATCAAAGAAGAAACTAATGGTCAATTCCATTGGCCAATCTCGTCGAAAAGCACACGCCAATGGTCTATTTCATTAGCCAATCTTATGCTTAGAAATTTAAGTATGATCACGGATAACACCCTGTGAAAGATGACCAAGATTCCCTCTTGGCAAGGTCTCTACCTACTATAAGCCGGTGGCTTGGCTCACAAGGATATCCTAAACTAGTATGCGCATACCCACAACCCCTCATTTGGGTTCACAGAGACACTGAACATCAAAATCCACATCCTCCCATACCAGCAAATCCAATCCACAATCAAAATCACCAATATTCAAAAATCATTTCGCAAATGGGTATATAACCCTTTAAAAATCACATTCAAACTCAAGAACTCCTTATAAGTCTTTCACAAACGGTTTCACAAATCCTTTTATATTCCATAAGTTCAAACCGAAATCAAAATGAATCTTCTATTTCAAATACACAAAATGGCAGTAAATGCTCGATCCAGTTTTTATGCAAACAAAATGCCATTTTTTATATGATAACATATCTATAACATCTCATTTTTTAAACATGAGCTTACAAATTCAAAGAAAAAATAATACTACTCACCTTGAAAAGCTGAAAAACTAATCTACAGTGGTTTCTCGAGCCAACGTACTCGAATACCTAACAATAAGTCGAAAAACAGTATCAAAATCGAGTAAAATATTACTTCAACTACGACTCGGCTCAACTAGGCTTAGACTCTAATATAACGACTAAAAGACACTCCCAAATCACTCGTCCAAAGCGATTATCCAAATTCGTCCATGACGCGAAACTTGAGCGTGAAACTTGATTGCGCTATAACTTTCTCCACTAAACTCCGTTTTAAGTAAACTTATAGTCAAGAGAAAGCTTATTCATAACATTACAAGAACCCTAACTTGGCTGTCCTAAAATTGAGGCAAAAACCGACGAAAATCAGTCTAAAAGCCGCTGGTCGCGCACTGTTCATTGCGCGCACTCAACTTCAAAAATTCATATCCGGCAAACCGTAAGTCCAAATCAGGTTCCGTAAAGTCTCACGGCTCCACAACACCATAAACTATCAATTCTATAAAAATACGCAGCTCTATGACTCAAAAATCTGACTTCGCCGCTCAAATAACACATAACTCCGAATTACGAGCCCTAACCTGAAAAATGTTCCGATTAATTGAACGAGGGGTGTGAATACTTACGGAGCCTTGCGTTATGAAATCGAATTGGCTTAATGAGACCCCCGCGGTGCAAAATCCTCTTCTCTTTTATCTTTTTCTTCTTCTTCCTTCCTTTCCTCTCCTTTCTCCTCTTTTTCGTTTCTGATTTTCTTGGCCAAGGAGCTCTCGGCCTCCTTTTTAATTTGGCCGAGAGTCCACTGTAGCTTCTATTGACTTGTTGACCATTTTTTTTTTCGGACCCATATTTTACGTTAAAAGTGTCTGTTCCTCATTATTTAGGTGCCCATGTGATAGCATTAGACGAAAAAAGTTTGATATCTGAATTTTGATCTTGGTTATGATAAAAAGCTGTATTATAACCACGCGATTTCGTATTTCTATAAAGCCATCAGATGAAACTGACTCTCGATTTGGGTTGTCTGTGAAATAACAGACTAAAATGGGAACAAGAAATCTATTAATGACATGCTGACTTCCATGACTCTGCCATTGGCCGAACGTGAGTGCTCTTCAACTTCATCTTCTGTTGAGGTTGGCGACTATTTGAGGAGAACGGCTCCTCCATGGCCATCTCACGTAATTAAACTTTGGCATTTCTTCATGCAGTCGTCGACTCCTTTTCAATTACTTCTTCGAAACTATCCTATTTGTTACCTCAAAATATGAGATTTTCCCGGGATTACATGACATCATTTTTGTCCGGTGCAAAATTTCTTTCTTCCAAACTAATCATGTCGAGTTTTCTCTAAGTTTAGGGAGCTCATCCACCAGATGAAATATCAGCAATCCAATAGAGAATTTAGATTAGAGGAGACTATCCCGCATATATTGGCCTTTTACATGGTCCCACCTTCTTCCATCTCTCGATCCATGGTTGAGCCAAGGTGGGCAGATTTGAACTTGCAACCTCCAAATATGTCAGGAGCACCACACGGACGCACAGATGCAGCAGAGGGGCAACATGACGAGGGTGGGAAGATGAGGTTGTTGGCGTCGGCAGGGGTTGAAGGCATGTGGATGGGGGCTTGGTGGTGACGAGTGGGTCTATAGGGGGCTTTGCTATCGCCACAGAGAGGAGGAACGGAGCAGGGAAAAAGAGAGAAGAAAAATGGTGAAAAAGAAATACAAAGGAAACGAAAAGAAAGTGGAAAAATAAGAATAGAATAACAAATTTGATATGTAAGTTGATCCCATGAATTTAGAGGAACATAAGAAGAGGAAGGATTCGAAACTAACAGCATTAATATATACAAATGCTAATATGTCATAGTTTGATCAATGTAATATTCCAATCCACAAATGAAATTAAGTCTACCTCACTGACTCAAAGCTCCCCCCCAGTTAAACATGTACTACTAAACATCACAAAATCATGCTGTAGCATTTCTTTTCCTGGTAAATACTTGGCATATAGTGAAAGGAGGACTGTACAAAGACGCCGGTGAAAAGGCCTTCCGCCAATGGGAATTCTGCTGTCCCTAGAGATTATGCTTGGGCTTGGGATGAGCTTGACTGCCGGCTGTGGCCTTTTTTCTTTCTGGTGGTGGGTGGGTCTACCTGGTACCTATACATATGCACGCAGATCATGCATCTACATGGTAAATATTGAACAGGAAACGTTAATGTAAGTGGTTCTACAGGAGGTGCAACGCGTTTCCCTCCCTGTGGAAACAATAATATGTCTGACAAAACGGAGAACAGGTATAAGAAGATCAAGAAGGATGTGGGGTTGCTGTGTTGGGATTATTGGGAAGGAGACGAGTGCTATGATCAATTTGTGCCGTGGCGCAAGTCGGGATGTAGCAGCATCTGATGTTCAATGACAAGAACTGCTTCACACTCATCCCTCCCGACCCCACTTTCTTCCCAATCACTTTCCTCTGTTGCCTCCCCGTCCCTGATGACCCCCTTTTCCTGCCTCTTATTGCCACAACCTTCTTCATCTTGTTCCTCCTCTTGCCCTTGCCACCCGTGCCTCTGCCCTGATCATGTCCACATTACCAAGAGTTATACAATCATCGTTCTGCTTCACACTCATCATGTATGTACAGTTTAGTATGGGAGACAAGCTGGTAGTTTTTTCCATATAATATACCTCCTCGCTGATACTGTTGATTGAAGTCTCCTTAGCATTACCATCACCGCTCTGAGATGTTCTGTCCTTATCCGTTTCTTCATCCTTAGCTGCATGCATGCAAAAACAGTTAATGCCTATGAGAACAATACGATGTCAGCAGGGTTCAATTACGATAATGATTTGTACTGTTCAAAATCCAAGAACCGTGCATTTAGCTAAAATGGATGTTTTTGGTTGTCCCTTGTTTCGCAATGCATAGCATATAAGATGTACATTTTATCCACCAAACTTACATTGCTCAATGTCATCTTCCGATATCGACGAGATACAGTAGATTCGAAAACTCGGAGAGCCAGGATAGGCATCAAGCTCTGCATAGCCGATGAGACTTCCTCTTTCTTCTTCAAGTACCTCAATGATGTAATCATCCTCCTCCAGCTCCACCTCCGCCTCCACCAAGATGGCCTCCTCTATGGCTGCAGTCACTGCCTCCACCACCATCTTGTCTTCTGTCATGTCTTCTTCTTCACTGCTCGTTAATGTCGTACTTGAAATGTTGACGCCATTCGCGTTTGCAACATTGTCGTGGTAATTGGCTTCAGCTACCATCTTATCTTCTACCGCATGATGATGATCATGAGTGTCGGTATGTGAAGAATCGGGGGAAGAAGTTTCCTCTGAGGATTCTAAGCAACCCTTGGGAAGGAGCTGCATTGTGGAGAGGGTGGAGCAGTGTTCACTCCGTCGTTTCCTGATCCTAATGTTATTGCATATCTGATGTCGAAGCAGGGGACGGATCCCTGAAGGCACCAAACGATCCCCATCATCAATCCCAACTTTCGAACTCCCACATCCCATTTCAGGTCTTTTCTTCTTGAAAGGAGCAGTAGAAGGACGAGAAATGAGGAATTGTAGGCCTGGGAATTTTGGAAAGGGGAAGCAGAACGTGCATAGACAATACCCGACAGAGGGGGAAACATCCCCTTTTGTTTTTCTTGGTTGGTTTAAATTTAGCACTCTAAAGGATCAACTCAACGCCCATTTCATAGCAACAACGATGTGCATTCAGGCGTACACATATCTTCACCAGAACCAGGCTATCAATCGGTTGCCTTACACCTATTTTTGGTGGCAATGTGACAACCGACAACTTCCCCCGACTTCCAGTCCCAGGTTGTTGCTTTGACGATGTCCTACTCCATCCCAGCACATTGAACCTATCTGTGTTTTTCACTTTCAAGTTGTATGAAACTGCTTTGACCAAAAAAAAAAACTGCTTTGACCAACTATCGGAAGAGCACGAGGGCATCTAAGCAATAGGACTCCATATTCAATCTGGCTTGAAAGATTTTGGCCTTGATTGCTCAAAATTCTGGGCTTGGGCTTTTGGCCCGTCTCCCAATGTCTGGGCTTCCCAGAGTCTGATGCTGCCTCCCCCCTCTCTTCCTTAAACCCTTTCCTCCTCCTCCTCCTCCTACTCTTCGTCCTTTTTTAGGGTTTTGATTTCACGGAGACATTCCGTTCGCCGATTTCCACCCTCCTTTCGTTCCGGTCAACAGCAAATACTCCATGGACGGCTCGGCTCTCAATTCTGCTGAATTGCAACGACTCATCTCTGTAAGCCCTTTTCCTTTCTCTCACTCTATCTGGGTCTCTCCCCTTTTGTTCCTTGGCGCTGTTTAATCTGATGTTCGAGCAGAATCGCTGCCTAATTATTTGACAGTGTCGGAGAAATCAGGAACCCTTTTCGGTGCGTCTGGATATAATCTGGAAAGTCGCGTGCTTTTTGTTTATTTTGTTTCCGGCCATGGAGTTTGCGCTTGCAAGTGTTGAGGGTTTCGTGCCGTAATTCCAGTTGCTTCCTATTTCCCTTGTCTGGGCTCAATTGTCTTAGGACAAAGTTCTTGAATTGTAATGTGAATGGTAACTTGAATTGTAATGTGAATGGTGTCTCTTTGGCCTATATCTCTCACGCGTGATCACTTATTCAAGATATACAGGTCGGTCTTTGTTTAGTGAAGAGATTTAAACTGAACTGTCTCCCTAAACGGCAGCAGGATGGTTGTGTCCGTAACCTTTGGTTTGGTTTAGAACGTTGACAAGAAAAATGAATTATTTGAATCAAGTGATGGTAAGAATCAACTTTACCATCTTCCTCGATTAGAAAAGTTTCAACCTTTATCCAAATCCACCTGATCAAATCATGACATGCTGAACAACTGCTCTGGCTATTGTTGGGTACAGAATTGTTGCATTCTATCCGTTTGTCATATTTAGTGAACTGCCATTTCTGGTCGTTTCTCTATTTTTTTTTCCTCCTTCGGTGAAGGGTATCTGCTACCTTGAAGTTCCACAGCTGTATATGTTATGCAAATATATGCATTGCACGAAGCTTTATTACGATTTTGCGTATTAATTATTGTAATCACATCAGCTTCCTCCAGAGCGAAGTTGTGATCTTCTTCAGACAATGTTGTTGGTCCTATCATTCTATTAACCTGGGTAAAACCATGTAGTCGTCAATGCATTGACTCTTCTTATGTCATGTGTCATCGGTGCTTTGAAATGTTGAATTATCTTAATTAAGTGTGCCTAATAAGTGCCGTGATAGTTAACATGACCCTTCTATGATTTATAAATCTTACTTTAGAAATCTTGTGTGGTCATTTGCAGCAAGAGAAGGAAAGGGCCATGGTCAATGAGATGGTGGCTAAGCTGACTAGTGCATGCTGGGACAAATGCATCACTGGGACACCTGGAAGTAAGTTCAGTTCTAGCGAATCAACTTGCCTCACTAACTGTGCTCAGCGCTACATGGATATGAGCATAATTATCATGAAACGCTTTCAGTCAATGCAGTAAAATTACGGATGTGGAAGAGGAAATTGCAGTATAATCCACAATATCATAGCGACTCTGTTATTTTAGCAATTGTTGATTGAGAGTATCAGCATTTTTGGAATTGAGCAATGCTATCTTGTGAAGTTCTGATGAGCCATTCTCTTGTATTTTAGAAGCGTCTGTTTTTTTTGTCAGCACTTCATTTGCAGTCCCGTCCTTTGAAGTACGCCTGTGTGCTTTCCTCCTGGTAATTTTTTCCTGCTTTCAAATAGAATTTTCCCTTGTTACTGCAAACCCCTCTTTCCCTTTGTCCTTTGAAAATTCCGTTCTGTTCTGGTGTTTAGTAATCTGAAAGTCACCTTAAGACTAGTTACAGGCATGTGGCTAATTATCTCGTGTTCATGTATAATGATGCCCCCAAGCCATCATCAGATGATGTAAATGGACATTTACCCCTGCGGTTGGTGCTTATAGTCGAAGATCATACCAGGTAGAACTAATAGAGTGGCCATCTTTGAAAGCTTCTTAATGAAATGGACTAGCCTCTTGCAACGGGAAATACATTGCTTGTGGAATGAGGTGATACCTGTTTCAAAAGATTGGAAAGCTCCGTTTGTAATTTACTTTAAATATTGTCTGAGCATTCATGGCTGTCTTATTGAGCTTGATATGAGTCAATTCTGCGATATTTCGAAAACATTTCAAGTCAACTTCATGGTAGTGGAGGCGTCAGAATATTAATGAGCTTAGGTGCAATTAGATGTAGTACTTGATATGTAAAACCATAAATCAACTTGATTTGATAATTGAAGATTCAGATGAAACATTCAAGCTTGAGTTGAGCTGGGTTCGGACTTGAGGGTGTGTGGGAAACCAATCGATTAGGACAATGGCCACCCCTAGTGGTTATCCGTGTACGAGTACGTACTTTTTCATAATTAAAAGGGTGGGGAGCGGTCATATGATCAAATTGCTACAGGATATTTTGTCAGAATTATAACTTTCTAGTCAACCAGGATCATAAGATTTGAGGCTGACGAGTTCATTACCGAGTTCATTACCGTAACTCTCGGGGTAACTCTTGCCGTGACAAAAGCCAAAAAACCTGTTAATACGAGGTAAAGAACGCTCAATGCATAAGCTGATAAAGGGTTCGCTCCAACTTAACTCGAACTTGTGGCCTTATGGATCATCCTAGGCTATCAACTATCAAGCTTGGTGGTCGATTGTACTTAACTTTCATCGGTCGGCAGAAAGCAAAATTACCTCAGCTGGATGTGATTTGCTTAGTCGTACGCAACTAGCGATGTGTACTTTCACATGTTCTAAAAACTTAAATAGTTGAGAGATTGATGATACAAACAAACTTGCTATAAATGGGTGGAAGAGATCACAAAAACTCACTCGCGCTAAAGATGGTGAGTTAGAGATTCTTATAATTTTGTATTCGACATTCCCGCTTGAGTGGGTCAATAGGATGATAAAAGCCTCAAGCATAATGGCTGCTACTTATAAAAGCGAAGCGTGAGAATCGAATTTCAGATTCTCGGATCTGCTGGTATCTTGAAGGAACCAACTCAAAAGCCTTTGTTATGCAGGGCATGTACATAAAGTCGAAATAAATCCATGAACAAACAATAGTTGTAGCTATTACATCCTCTGTCACTTCCACATTGGAATAGAAATGATCGGAAAGAGCCTATGAAATTGAAGAACAAAATTACTGTGATTTCACAAGGAAAACGAGATAGTGATATGATAATATTTGCTTCCATCTAGTAGAGGCGGCAATATGAGTTGTAGGCACACTTTTGAACTCATTATCAATGGGTCAGGCGGTTATGAGTTTGCTGAATTATTTATTACAGGTCTGAAAGAATTAAGAAAATAAAGCCCGCGTGTGTTTCGGCTAAATTGGGTCTTCTGTTTTTTAGGTCGAAAGCTATATTGGGTCTAAAGCAAACCCATTTAAGTAAAAAAGAGTGAAATGGGGATCCGTTTGTCGTCATTCAAGAAAGGAAGAAGGCCCCCTCACTATTTTGACCGAAAACAAAGGAAGATGGCCACGACCCCTTTTTCTTTTCTTTGTTCAACTTTCTATTTGTTAAAATCTTCAGAAATTGCTTTTAGATTTACTAATTTTATTTGCAGATCTTTCTCAAATTTATTAATTTTACTCGAGCACCCGAGCTCCCTTGCCGACTCGGGGAGGTGGTCCATGGAATCGCCCATTCTTTAGTGGCAACAATTTAAGGAGAAAAATTGTTAAAAATTAAAACCGGGTTAGGTCAAGTCGAGTCGGATGTGACTTGCTAAAATTGTATTTCATAAAATGGGTCAATTTAAGCCATACCACTTTCGACTTGACTCAAACCCGATCAAACTCACTCATTTGACGTGCCCACTAGAAGTTGAGTTTCATATAGTCTCACCGGCCACGCTTAAGTAAAGATCGTCAATAAACAAATACATGTTCAATTTTGATTTTCAGTTTAGTTAATCATATACATTGTCGTAGTTAGATAGCTCCTAACTATGCAGAGCCAAACATTGGCATGAAAATATGCCAAGACTCGGCTTCGATATCATGTAAGAGAATTTCCTGAACTCATAAGAACTACGCATGTTATATCTTATATTTCATAAAATTTTCTTATATTCCTCCGCCTAATAGACTTCAAACTTAGTTACTTGGACATTTAAATAGAGTACTATACTCGGTCTCAGCATAACTTTTCATGTACAGGCAAAGAGAAAAGCTAAATATTTACCAAACGTTTTCCAAAATGATTTGAGGAGCCATTCGTTCTAACATCGAGAGCTCACTAGCTTGTTTAAGTGTTCAGAACGATGTTTCCAGATCAATGAATACACATTGTAACAGCTAACAAGGTTTTTAGAGAACCTGGCACTACTAGTAAATAGGTATCTAGGGTTCACTTGAATGACATAATTACCTCAAAAGGCAATGCGTATTCTTTTGCGGTTGCGCTATGCCTGTTCCTCCCAAAAAGAAGAAAAGGACAGATGCCTCCTGTTCTGTTTAGTCTAGTTCAAAGATCAACGATATACCTGGCAAGAGATCTCTTCTTCCAATCAAGGTGGAACTCAAATCTGGGTACCGAGAGGTAGGTTACCACTTTAGCATGGACCTCTCTTATTTAATTGCAATCTTGCCACATCATCGGCATTCTATTGAATTCAATAGCTAGCGCCGAATATATGTAGTTGTAACTTCTATGTATCTAGGATATGTTTGTGGGTGTAATACATGATGTGGTTACACTTGTGTTTCGAGTAATGTATGAGATTTGGCTTACAGCAGAACAAAAAAGGAGTGATTCGAGATATCTGGTGAGAGAGAGAGAGAGAGAGAGAGAGAGAGAGAGAGAGAGAGAGAGAGAGATTTGGGGTGGCTAGGACAGTAATAGCAAGATGGGGGAGAGAAAGTGGCAATGCAAAGGAGAGGATGGAGAAGGGAATTGGGAAGTCATCCGCGGGACTAAAACATGAGTTGTAAGTCTCAAAGACCAGTTGGTGGACGACAGATCAGAAAGGAGGGCAGGTGGGACCCGAGTGGGAGGATTTGCGCTATGTACTTGGACTTGCTACCGCAGGGAGGGAGAGAGAGGGGGTGCTTTTGCTCTTCCGGGGGTGCAATCTAAGTTTGGTCAATCCGGCCAAATGCACAATTAGGGTGGAGAGAGCTGTTTGGATTGTGTTAACTTAGGGCAAAAAGAAAGTTGGATCTGTCTGTGAGTGGGAACAACTGGAAAGATATTGTCTCATTCATTTTTTCTCAACCTTGTACCTTATCAAGGGTGAACATGCTTTGGATGGGTAATTCCCATGCTGGAATTTGAAACTGCTCACCAAGGATCAATTCCAAATAATTGAAATTAGAAACCGCCTGTTGGTTTCGGGGATCCATCCGAAAACTGGACCGCCAGTCCGGTCCAGTGGTCTGTATAAAGGTTCCCAATTCTTACATATTCACAACTAAACTACAAACATGGCAGCCAAGTATATTTCTTGAAATTATCTGCTAACAAAGGTTCAAATAAGTGCATAATTACCCAAAGTCACAGCCAAAGCAAGAGCAAACACTACAAAAAATTGCATTTTAGCGGCGACAATTAGCGGCGCAAAAGCGCAAATTTTTCGTCACATAATATTTTAGCGGCGACTTTTTGGCGACGAACCAAATTTCGCTATGAAAAACCATGTCGCTAAACTTAGCGACGAAGCAAATGGCAATTGTCGCTAATTAGCGACAAATTGTCTCGTCGCTAACACATCTGTCGCAAAAACTCGATATCGCAACTTAGCGACTAAACAAACCATTAGTCGCCATTTAGCGATTTAACTACACCGGGCGTCGCTAATATTTTAGCGACTACAAGAGTGTAATCGCGCAAAATTTTTGCGACGATATTTTTCTTGTAGTCGCAAAAATGTCCAAAGATGCATGGAACTCAAGATTATTTAGCGACAACAATGTTCATCACCAATTAGCGATAACTCTATCCCCGCCGCTAATGACGTCCCGAATGCATATTATAGCTCTCGGCCACTTTTAGCTTAACAACATCACATCACCGTCACTTTTGGCGGCGACAATGTGTTCTTCCGTTACTAATTAGCGACAATTAGATTGTCCGTCGCTAACGTTGTCCCCCAATGCAAAATGGTATCACTCGCCACTTTAGCGACAAGGTAGAAATCGTTAAATAGCGACAAAGGCTAATGGTCGCCGCTACACAACGATTAGATTGTCCGTCGCTAACTTTGTCCCGAATGCAATATTTTGTATCAACTTTAGCGACAAGGTAATCGCCGATCGCCGCCACTTAGCGATTAGGCTAATGTTCGCCGCTAAACAAACAATTTGTCCGTCGCTAACGTTGTCCCGAATGCAATATAGTATCACTCGGCCACTTTAGCGACAAGGTAGTGGCCGATTCGCCGCCATTTAGCGACAAAAGCTAATGGTCGCCGCTAAACAAATGACGATTAGATTGTCCGTCGCTAACGTTGTCCCGAATGCAAAATGGTATCACTCGCCACTTTAGCGACAAGGTAGTCGCCGATTAAATCGCCATTTAGCGACAAAGGCTAATGTTCGCCGCTAAATCGTCCGAATAGCGACGATAGTAGATCGAAGGCCGCCAAAGCTGTTTGAACGATTAATATTTATTTTTATTTTTTTTGTTCGGTTCCACCGATAAGTCATAACATTCAACGATAACGAAATATAGAAGCAAAAAGTAAATATCTAAGAAAAGTACCCATATCAAAAAGGTTCAGCAAATGTATCTAAACAATTATCATTCGTATATCAAAAATGTTCAGCAAATGTATCTACTCTTCATGGTCTTCATCGGGTGGGGTGCCGGGGAAGTCCAGTCATCGCCTTCTTCGAATCGACCAATTGTCTCAATAGCATACTCAATTGTTGTTGCATGAGGCGCATTGCCTCATCTCCGCATCTATGGCATCTAGTCTCTCCTCCATCTTCTTCATTTTTTCGTCTTTCTCTTGTAGATTCTCGAGGTTTTCCACTTTTTTTCCAGCTCACTCTCTCTTGCGCCTGCGCCTTGAACTTCGTTCCAGGAAGATGTGCCTACCGACTTCATGCTGTCCCGGCTATTTTCCCTTTCTTCATTTTGCAATACCACAAATTGCTCGGCTGCGACATTTCAATCGAGGGGACATCCCTTCACCCTCCCTGCTACACCCGTGATTTCATCAAATTTTTCCTACATCATTGAACTAGGCATGCATCACAATCAACTAATCTGCTATAAAATCATCAAGTTCGAACATACCTTAACGGCCTTTTGTGCCACCGACGAATGATTTGTCCTTTCTCATGAAGGTCCGCTCATACGTTTGTGAGAGAAGTCAAGGCGCTCCCAACACCTTCGCCTAACATACAAAACGGACTTCCAACTAGTCATACAATCTATTAACGGAATAAATTGACAATCCGACAATACTTACCATCTTCCTTTTGTGCTCCGCAAATCGTGATGGAGCCAAACGTCCCCCAATCCTGCATTCTCCGAACCGGAAGTTCGATTAACTTTATTCCTCTCATTTATGCTCCTCACTAGCCCACTTTCTATGGATTTCCCCCATGACCGATTCCATCCAAGCCGGCTGCCTCGAAAGTGGGTTTTCGCCTTGTTCATCACATTTCGCATGTGATCGCCGCCTTCTTGTTTAAAATTCTTCTAACCTCGCTATCCATAGATCTGTCCCAATAGTACTTACTTGGAAAAAAAAAAAAAAAAACGCTAACTCAATTTACCAATACATTTTAGAAATGTCACTAACAAACCGATCTTACACTTACCTCGAACTCTTGCCACCATACTCTCCTATGTTCCTCCCCTTGCGTAATGCATGTATATGGCCCACGCCAAAAATTGTTGATCATACGATACAGTCCCCAGGACTACCGCCTCCTTGCATTTGTTAAACATAAAAATACATAAAACATCTCAAATTCCAAAGAAAATCTAGCCTATACTGATTAATAACAAAAATTATTCCCTTTCATCATATTGTACTTTACAGTCTCCTAACGGTTCTATCCGCCTCCTCCCTTCATCATCGATGACCCAATTATCATCCGATCTTGGGCTTTCGTGCCGTGATCAAAGGCTCGCCCTCGATTGAGTCTCCTCCGTTCCTTCGCCTTCCAACCGCTGAGGCGCGGTTCGTGGGGGTGACGACCTGTGGGCGTGGGCACGAAGGTCCGTCGAGGGGACTAGCCTCGCCGACCGCCCGATCACGGATCGCCATTGAACGCCTCCTCCGCCCGCCCACGTGTATAGACCGTCGGTTGATCATCAGCCTTACCCTTACCCTTGTTGTTATTTTTCTGATTTGGACGCTAGTGCACATTGAAAAACAAACTAGTTAGAACAATTTATTTACTAACTAGAAATGATTTATAACCCAATTAAAACTTACCATTTTTCTTGTAGTGTGTAAATATTGTTCTTCTTCCCGCATAAGGAAAACAACATTACAAAAGGTAACAACCAGCTTGCTTCAATCAACGCCTTAACAACCAAAGGTAAGCCCATGTCTTGTTGAAATGTGAATAATTTGGCAATCTATAGTGATTTCTTGGTTGTTCATAGCTTTGGCGCAGTATTGTGCCAATTATCAAGAAAATAGAATTTTCAAAATTACAATTTTTACTCTCAAGATTACCTTATACACACACCAAGAAAACCCTTGAAATGCAATGTGGAAGCTTCAAGCGATAGGATTTTCTAAGGTGCACATCGAGGGGTACGGTACTCCGAGGTTGGTACACCACTTGGTGAAATGCGATGACACATGTCTTCTATATATGTTGGTAAATGAAAGCAAGAAAGAAAACACTATAATTCACATTGATTTACTAGAATAAGAATGATCCATTGCCCGACTTCTCAAGAATGAAAAGAGCTTGATTCATGTTGGAAATTATAACACCAAGGGTAAAGGTTTTAAACACAGGTTTTCATTTTCTTTTTAAATCCGCCTAATAGACTTTTCGGACAAACTTAGGTCTCACCGTTAAAAAACATCCGCTGCCAATTAGCTTAAATTGAATCAAATCCATAATTCCGCCCACATTTGGCGTTTTAATCAACATTTAACTTTTTTTGCTTTTTCTCAAACTATTTAAAAATTAAGTTTTATGACCCCTAATGAATTAAATTGAATAGCGAGTTTTGCGATATTTTCTCCGTCGCTAACATTTAACTTTTAGCGACGATACGATCTCCCCGGCACCAATCAAGAACGAAAATATGTGATCCGTCGCTAATGATGTCCCCGAACCCAAATTGTATAGCTCTCGGTAACTTTTGGCGACGACCGACCACGGTTTTAACTTTTTAGCGACGATATGATCTCCCGGCACCAATCAGCGACGAAAATATGTGATCCGTCGCTAATGATGTCCCCGACTCCAAATTGTATAGCTCTCGGTAACTTTTGGCGACGACCGACCACGTCTCCGTCCGCTAACATTTAACTTTTAGCGACGATATGATCTCCCGTCACGAATCAGCGATTTAAATATGTGATCCGTCGCTAATGATGTCCCCGACTCCAAATTGTATAGCTCTCGGTAACTTTTTGGCGACGACCGACCACGTCTCCGCCGCTAACATTTAACTTTTAGCGACGATATGATCTCCCCTGTCACCAATCAGCGACGAAAATATGTGATCCGTCGCTAATGATGTCCCCGACTCCAAATTGTATAGCTCAACTTTTTGGCGACGATCGACTCATGTCTCCGTCGCTAACATTTAACTTTTTAGCGACGATATGATCTCCCGTCACCAATCAGCGACGAAAATATGTGATCCGTCAAATGATGTCCCCGACTCCAAATTGTATAGCTCCTCGGTAACTTTTGGCCACGACCGACCACGCCTCCGCCGCTAAAATTTCACTTTTAGCGAATGAGCTCCCCGTCACCAAGTAGTATGTGATCCGTTAATGATGTCCCCAATGCAAATAGTATAGCTCTTTTGGCGATTTACCGACCATTCTCCGTTACACTACTTAGCGACAAGAACAGGGTCCGGCGCTAATTAGTGACTATTGATTATGGTTTGTCGCTAAAGATGTACCCCATTGCAAATTTTATAGCTCTCGGCCTTTTTGGCATTTACATCGACAAAATTGTCGCTAATTTTTACAGAATACACCTAATTACCTTGTTATATATTTGTATATAAATACACCTGATTCATAAATAATATTATCATATATACCGTATATATCTTTTAATAACACAATAAACCATAAAATACGTTATACATGTCATAAAGAAGAATAGTAAAAGTTTCAAAACCCAAAGTCGTTGTCATTGTCATCTTCGCCGTTGTCATGATAATCGCCGCCTTCTGCATCTTCACTATGATCATAAAACTCGCCTTCGCCTTCGTGTCCTCGCTTTCCTCATCGCCCTCGCCATCATCGGTGATAAATTCATCTTCTTCAACACTATGATGCAAGTTCGATTGACGATTTCACTTGCATCAACATCGATCAATGCTCCATGGGGTCTTGTAAAGATGGAATATTATATTCATAAGGTTCAGCTGTATGCAGAATCGACCTCTTGCTGATATGCTGTATCTTTCCAGTGTTGTTCGATCTTTTTTCGCGCTTTGATTGTACATGCTGCCAACCACTCAACTTTGTCCTGTTTCAAGCTCGGATATGATGCGTAATAGACTTGAATTGCTTGTTGTGCCAGTACAAATGGTTCGTATTTCATATATTTTCTCTTGTGATTAACTTCAACCAAATTAAACTTCGGATGCACCCTCATTCCTTTGATAGGGTCGAACCACGCATTTAAATAATGTAACGCCAATGGTGGACCAGGGTACTCTACCGTATGATAGCATCCAACAAGCCGTAAAAGGCCTCCATCAAACTGCTCCCCGGATCGAACACGACGCCACTATTCATCGTGGCCTTTCCCTTGCCATATTCTTGCGTGTGAAAATTATAACCCGTTGACAAAATATGCTGGCCAAGTTCTTGCTATTGCTTTTGGACCTAATGACAGATGATATAACAACCCTTCATTCTCGATCATGGCTGGAATATTGTGAACCTAATGACACATATGAATAAGTTATTCATATATGTACGATACATAGAGTATTGCTTAATATCAAAATTTGATGAAAACTACAAGTTAACACTGCACGTCGATCTTACATAATTTTTAAACCATGCTGCAAAATGGACATTGCACAAACGATCGAGCTCATCAGGCGATACTCCCGACATGGATGCCCGAAACATTCTGTTCGATTTGAGCCAAGAAAGAATAATTTATTAGCGAATGGTTAGACACAATATATGTGTATATACATTCACATTGTGAGGTCTAATATGAAATGCTTACTGAAAGTATGGCTCCACTTCTGACAATTCAATAAAATGTATGTGTGGGCTGCATGCATTTCTTCCCCGCTATATAACGAATTTACATACGCCGCTTGGTCGACCAAGATAATTGAAAATGGAGAATGAGTTACAATCCGAATCTAGCGGTCCCTCGTCGTTTCGTCCTGGTCTCCGCCTCTTGCATTGCACGTGCGACTCAAAGTAGTATGATGCAAATGTAGTCACTTCTTCAACAATGTATGCATTACAAATTGAAGCCTCCACACATGCCTTATTCTTAATTTTTTCTTCAAATGATACAAAACCTATATGGAAAACGACATTTTAGTTCAACATCGTTGATAGGTAGTTTCATTTCTATACAAAATGAAAAACATTGTTACCTCTCAAATGGGTACATCCATCGAAATTGGACGGGACCTGCAAGTTTTGCTTCGTATGGCAAATGAACTAGTAGATGCTCCATTGAATCAAAGAACGATGGGGGAATATCCGCCCAAGTTACACATGATGATTGGAATAACTTTCTCCAGCTTCTCCATGTGTGATGTACGTAACATTGTCGAGCAAATATCATGAAAGAAAGTCGCCAATTCAAGAAGAGCGCCCCATTTAAGTTTGGCAGAAATTCCTTCAACGCTATTGGAAGTAGTCGCTCCATAAAGACGTGACAGTCATGACTTTTCATACCTGACAACTTACATGCATTCAAATCAACACATCTCCCGATGTTTGAAGCATACCCATCAGGAAATCGGACAGATTTCAACCATGTTAAGACTGCACGTCGCTCCTTGGTCAATGTGTACACTTTTGCTTTTGGCTTTGGACCAATACTGCTTGGCTCCACGTCAAGAGTCGGCCGATCACAAATGTCTCGCAAGTCTTTTCTTGCATTTAGGTTGTCCTTTGTTTTGCCAGGGACGTCCATCACCGTGTTGATGACATTCTCAAAAACATTCTTCTCTATGTGCATGACGTCAAGGTTATGATGAACAAAGTGGGTCTTCCAATATGGTAAATGCCAAAATATACTGCGCTTTGTCCATTTATGCGTAGAACCATACGAATGAGGTATGCATTGCGGGGCTTCAACAACGGTCGGGAAGGTTTGGACTCGCTCCCAAAGTTCATAACCGTCAACCTTATTGGTAGAGGTGTCCTTTCAATCCTTTTTTTGACGAACTCTTTCTTATTCATTCTAAATGGATGATTCATCGGTAAGAATTGTCTGTGGCAATCAAAGTAACACGCCTTCTTACCATGTTTTAATCGGAACGACTTTGATTTCTCCATACAAATCGGACATCCTAACAGGCCGGTTCCACCCGCATAACATTCCATAAGCTGGGAAGTCATTTATCGTCCAAAGAAGCGCAGCCCTCAATAGAAATGTTTTATCGGTGCAAACATCATAGGTTGGAACACCAACATTCCATAGTTGTTGCAACTCTTCAATCAATGGTTGCATGTAAATGTCTATCATCTTCTTCGGGTTATGCGGACCGGCACGATCAATGTCGAAAACATATAAGGTGTCTTCATGCACATGCCGGAGGGAGATTGTATAGTTTTTCCGGTTTTACCAAATGGGGCAAACCCATCACTACATAGACCTAGCCTGATGTTCCGTCGCCCATTGCGAAATCTGGGTATGTTCTATCGAAATGTTTCCAGGCGTATGCATCGGAAGGATGACACATCATATCCTCTTCGGGCCATGGTTTTGCGTGCAACTCATGTGTTCAAGAAGAGTTCGAGACGCAAACAACCTTTGCAATCTAGGAATTAACGGCAGATGAAACAATTGCTTCACTGGTCTACGTGCATGGTTACCACCATGCCTCCTTTGAACCTTGTATCTAGGCTCACCGCAAAACTTGCAAGATTCAGCAGATTGATATTCTTTCCAATACAACATACACCCCGCGATGCGTATCGCCAATCCGCTCAACCGAAGACCCAGGTCATGCACTAACTTCTTCATATCGTAAAAGGAACTCGGCATGTTGTTATCACGGGTAATGCTTCACGATTATTTCCACAAAAGAATTGAAGCAGTTCTCTGACACGTTATGCTCGGCTTTAATACTTAGCATTCTTGCCGTGACCGATAGCGTTGAGTGGTTGTCACAACCTCCCCATAAAGGTTCATCCGCTGAACTCAACACGTCACGAAATTTATGGCACACACTTTCTTCAAATGTTGTGTCACCAGAATTGTCAAACCGTGATGTATGACTGGAGCTTCCATGCTCATGGGTGCTAGTTTGGTTGCTTTCCCATCCAAAATTATGAGCAGCTGCATCAAGCACCATTCTCTGATATGGATTTAATTCATCTCTAGCACTACTACATTCTTCCCGTACACAAGGCAATTGGTGAGTATTGCGATATTCCTCGAGACATAAATGGTTCACCATGGCAAGTCCAATTGTAGTAATTCGGAGTGAAACCGTTTCTATAAAGATGCTCTTGAACGATATCATATTCTTGGAATTTACTGTTTTTGCATTTTTGCACGGACACCTTAACTTACTTCCGCTCATGTATTCAACTTGTGAACTAGCAAACGCCATGAATTTTTCCAACCCAGCACGAAACTCATCGGTTAATCCTCCACGCCTAGGTAAGTTCTTATTATACATCCAAGACCTATCTCCTTCCATGATGCCTACGATGAAAACCCGACTCAACAAATGTCAAGATTCATTACGGTATTTTAACAAACATATGGGGGTGTCACATGTATCCGAGTCGTTTAACCCCATATTAGGCTTGAAATCAATCTCGTAAACAACAACGATAACGGCAACACAACAACGCCAGAATAGACAGAAATATCAGTCAAATTGAAAGAAGAAATAACTTACCTTGAAATTAAACAAGTTGGGACAATGGTGTATTTTTTATGCGGTTTCTTCAATCGCGAATTTCTCACTCCCTTAAGCTTTTCCGATTTCTTCGCTAAAGCATACGCATCTCCACCACCGTGTAACTTGTACTTACTCCAAGTAGGCGCCGGGCCTCGCTTAGACAGAGAGGAAGAAGAGATCGAAAAGTGCTGCGAAAATGAATGAATCGTCTGTTTTGTTGTTGATATAAGCTATATTTAGCTTACGAAAATATGTTTACTTGTCAGCTAAATAGCGACTAATAAACTAAATCGTCAAGTAAAGATAGTCGCTATTCAGCGACTAAACACAAGTCGAGGTAAATATAGTAGCTATTTAGTGACGGTACTAACATCGCCGCTAATTTGAGACGAGATTGCGACAACTTAGTCGCTAAACCGCTAATTAGCGGCGATAATGTTGTCGTCGCAAAATATATTGTAGCTAAATTACAGTTTTTTGTAGTGAAAAGGCAACGACAAGCTAAAAACTAACAAATCCGTAACTAAATTTCAGCATAATTTGAAGCACCCAAGGTCGGAAATCAAATTCTCCAACAATAGCGAAAACAATGAGTACCTTTAAGTAGAAAATTTCACTGGGTTGCGAGTTTGCGACTCAGCAACAGAGTTGAAGGCGTAGCTACGTGAGACTCTCATGGTGAGAGTGAGATGAGACTAAGGTTTCTTGCTTTTGTTTTAATTTGAGATTGTAGGGTAAATGACAAAAGGTAGGCGAGAAAGACTCACTTTCACTAAAAGTGAGCTATAATTTATAGACATAGTTTAGTCCGGGTGGGCGGGTGCGTGATTTCCCGCCTGGAATCAAGAACCGGGAACCGGACCGGTCCCTATGGAACTGTCGGTTCTGGGCTGCTTCCTTTGCTCACCCCTGAACCGTACTACTCGACTGTTCCCCATGAAAGTTGACTGACTTCGGCATTCGGCACTTGCACTCTCGTCTATATATACCCTTCTCCCTCCGCCTCTCATCTCCATTCTCAAGAAGCCTCGTTTGAGATTACGCCCATTATGAGATAGAGGGCATCCAGAGAAAGTGGGGAGTGTGATCAGGGAAGTGTGTGTGAACTAATTCATTAGGCATAACACAAAAGGCAAGCATCTCGTACGTGTGTCCTCCAGAGAGATGGCCATGCACCACGTACCCACCACGGCTTTTGCTTTTGGCCTTCTGGGTGGGTACTCGCTCTCATCCTCCTCCTATTACCTCTTGATGTTCATCGTCAGTCTTTCCACAAGCTACTTTTAAAATGTGCACTACTCAATAGGGTTGCATGCGCTCCTTCTCAATCTTTTAAGTGATTATCGAGCCAGTTAACAAGCTACTGTTTTCTTCCTTGACTTCTATCGTACACGAATTAGACGAGGGACTGTTGGTCTCGAACTTGCGAGTAGAATAACAATGCCTTAAGGGAATGAGGGCCTCCATACTAGCTAAGTCACAACAAGTCGCCAATGCATTGTTTGCCCTTGCTTTGGTCAGAGAAACAAGAACTCAGAGCACGAGTCCAACAGCTTACCCTGAAAGAAGATAACTTTTGACTTCTTTCAATTGTTTTGCAGGCAACATCGTTTCCTTCATAACCTTTCTTGCTCCTCTGTAAGTTATATCATCTGCCTTTGTTCACTTAAAATACAAAAATTGAGAGAGTAAATATTATCATGTCATACTAAGCTACTTAATTCGATGGTATGTGTGGCAGGCCCACTTTCTATGGAATTTACAAGAGAAAATCGACGCAAGGGTTTCAGTCAATTCCATATGTGGTATCGCTTTTGAGTGCGATGCTTCTGCTGTACTACGGACTGGTTAAGAAGGATACTCTCCTCATCACCATCAATGGAATCGGCTGCGTCATTGAGACTGCTTACGTGGCTGCGTACCTCATCTATGCCTCAAAGAATGATAGGGTATGCCTTCTTGTTAATTAAGCGAACGAACGAGTTGGTATTCTTTTATGCTTAACTGAATAAACTGCAATTCTGTAGATGATGACCCTGAAGCTTTTCCTGAGCATGAACGTTTTGGGGTATAGTGCGGTACTCTTTACCACTTTCTTCCTATCAAAAGGAGTAAATCGCGCACGGATTATTGGATGGATTTGCATGACATTCTCTCTAGGCGTATTTGCTGCTCCACTTTGCATCCTTGTGAGTGAGAAATTAGTTAAATCTGATGAAATTTGTAAGAATGTACATTCATAGACAGTTCACACGCATTGACATACATTTTCATACGCTAATTCCATCACTGGGTAGAAATTGTTAGTGGAGCCATAGCTGTGTTATACAAAAAAAAAAAAAAAAAAACTAGCGAACGGTGACGGACTCAATTTATCAGTTTGAATCCAGACGCAATAATTTTGTCATAGTTTAATGAATGACCGCTTTTGCTCCGTTCATCCTTCTGTTTTGCACTTGCTACTGTTATTGACGTCATTCCCTAAGTTGTTTACTGAAATAGAACGAACTTACACGGGTGGCAGAAAAAAGTCGTAAAAACCAAGAGCGTGGAGTTCATGCCAATAACTCTATCATTCTTTCTCACACTCGGTGCAATCATGTGGTTCTTCTATGGCTTTCTCCACAAAGACAACTTCATTGCTGTAAGAGGAAACCTGTAGACCCCAAAATCCTTATTTCATTCCAACAAGTCTTGCTTTGTATCTGCTTAATGTATCCATACACGACACAGGTGCCAAACGTGTTGGGATTTGTATTGGGAGTGGTTCAGATGGTGCTTTACGCAATATACAGGAAGAACGCAAAGAAAGTGGTAGTGGAGCCTAATTTGCAGCTGCAGGAATTACGGGAAGAGATCATTGACGTCGTGAAGCTGAGCACAGCCATGTGTCAAGAACTGAACCCGGTGTTAGCTGCACAGTTGAAGGACGTCCTCAAAGATAGTGTTGGCGAAGATGACCAAATCGTCGAGATGCCTTCCAAAGCAATCAAGGCATGAATTGCTGCTCATGGACAAAAGCTTTACCGGTGCAATATCCTGCGTCAAGCACCATTCCTAATGTTACGATACTAGTATATTTGCGTTGTTTAGTCTATTATCTCCTCTCTCGCTACCCCTTAATGAATCCAGGTCTGCATGTATCACCTATTTGTGCTAACAAGTCAATTTATTAGTTGATATCAAGCAAACAAATTACATTAATACCGCAGTGTGCCCAATGTTTAACACTCACGAGGGCGTACAAGATGTTCTTCTCCTCTGGGGCTACAGTAGAAACCCCATCAGTCCATTCCAAGACAACTTTTGGTGTGCTCCTGCGCTTTGAGTTTTGATAGTACCTCAGTTATGGCCGAATGCTGTCATTTCACCAAAATCTCATCGGCAAGATGGGCAGGTGACGAACTCTTTCTTCCTACTTCGTAAACAATCAGTGCTCAGATTCAACAAGATTATTAACTCAGAAACATATTCTGCAACTTTTTCGGTCTATGTTGGAGATCACTAAAGCAACAAAAAATATGCGATCTTCGTCCGTAAATTAAGTGGGCCAAGATTATTCTCCGTATCAGACGCTAGCAAGAAGAAAGGCATGAAGTAGACTTGTATAGTAAGACAAAACATCCAAAGGGCAATTAAAAGAATGTCAGTTCGAAGCCACAGAACCTCCGATACTGCGGAGAGATATGTGAGGATCACAGTTTTGAGACAAAAGTAGTAGCTTGGCTGGATGGACAGACAACAAAAGAGGTGAATCACATAAAAGTTCTAGATCACAAATTCGCGCCCAGAGTCACAGCTGCTTCATAAGTGGGGAAAAAGCATCACATATTGTAAAAATCATAACATATTTGTTGCCACAGACTCGCAGTCATCAATAATAAAGCCCAGCTTTGGTAATGATACAGATAAGTGTAGATTATAAATAAATGAATATCGGCAAGCATCTGGAAATAAGCCCCTTAGACCTTAATTCCACCTTTCACATATTTTTATGAAGGTGGAACACGTTGCAACCAGAGAGACCTTCATTCAGAACACTGAAAACATACACTACATCAAGGTTAAATCACATCAATTGAAGTATCAATACATGTTTCCCCATTCAACAATCGCAAATGCATAATATGCACAGAATCAATCGAATAGAGCAACACCCTTTTCCATGGTGGAATTACCACTTTATCACCCTTCAAAAAGAGAAACGATAAAAAGAAGCCCCATCTCACGGGCTTCTCCTTAGCTCAAAAATGCCCAACCTGGATATGGGCACTCATATTTCCATCCAGGTCCAGAGTATCTTACGCAATGTAGCCATAACCCCACTTCGTGCTCCTCATATCTGACATTCAAGAATTGATCACGGGAGAGAAACAAGAAAGTGTCAGAATATGGGAAGGACTAAGAGATGTGACGTAAATCTTTGTCTTTGGTACACAAGCAAATCCCCTATAGAATCAGATAGATCATTTACAACACTGAGGTACGGAAAAGAGGACGACCTAATCCTGAAGGCTGTTAACCCAAAGATCAAGGGGGGAAAATTCAAAAGGCACCTTCATAAGATCCCTTTTCCAATGTCTCTTGCCATTTTTATCACATCACACATCGTGCAGGGATGTACAGTCAATAGCATGTTTGGAGTCAAGAGTAAGACAAGAGCACCTAAACAGAGGATTCACTTCAGAATGTCAAGGAAAATACTTCCTCTTTGAAATAAAAGTTACCTTCTCACGTATAAGCTTAGCCATCTATAACTAGAATCTTACCTTGTACCATCAAATGAATAGGAACCATCATTTTGGCCCCCAAACTTGTCATTTTTTTCTGAGTTTATGTTTTAACTTATGCTGATACCAGGGGAGTTAGCAGATCAAATTAGAAATGTTTCTCTGTCTCTCCTTATTTTTCATTTTTGATTTTTTTAATGAACTGTAAAATGCCTACCGCAGGGGATGATCTCTAGCAATATGGCTCCAATTCAGCTAAAGAAAACCTGCCAGTCCTCCAGATCAATAAGCTCAAAAAATTTAAGGGCCCAATTCAAACAAATTTAGTTTGAGAATCAAACTAGAAAATCACAACAAGTTCAGAGAACAAAGCAGCAATAAGACCAGAAAAAAGAAGCTAATTGTCAATACCCAATTGGAGCCAAATTTGGACAATGTGTGCACATGGGATCAATGCTGAAATTTTTGCAGCAAGTCTCTTCACAATCATTAACATATGTATCATTTGTTTCTGGAATCAATGACTTGCCAGCAGCTCTATCGGCACTCATTCCTACATCTGAGCGATTATCAACATATTCGGACAGGTAAAGCATGTCATTGGCAATTGGATGTCCTGTATACTGCAAGTGAACTCGTATCTACACCACAGCAAGGTGAACAGAGCAGGGAGGGAAGAACATTAAACATTGAAGAACAGTTAAAACCAAATGATGAGGAAAGAAAAAAAGTCCTAAAAAAAACCCCTTATATCTATCATTCCAATGAAGATCTATAACTGTTCAGCCGAAATAATGCAAAGATGGATGGCACATAAGCCTAATAATATAGACATAGCTCAAAAAAATATTATAGCTTGAGATCAGAAAAAGGTAAATACATGCTTAATCTGTTTGTCCCAAATTCTCCACATAAACAAGCAAACAAGAAGTTGTATATGTTAGAAATGAGGAAAAACTCATTATAATCCAAAGCTTCCCAAAAAGGATCAGGCAGAGCAAATAGCTATCATATGATGCGAAAACTACGAATAGCAAAACATGCATCCACGCAAGTGCACAGCCTCCGATATGAAACTGAAGAGATTTCCTATTCTTTCCATATGCTAAACATTGTCTCACTTCACATAGCTTCTAGACATCCTTACTTCCGATGACATGCTTAATCTATTTGTCTCAAATTCTCCACACAAGCAAACAAGAAGTTGTACATGTTAGAAATGAGGAAAAGCTCATTATAACCCAAAGCTGCCCAAAAAGGACCAGGCTGAGCAAATAGCTATCGTATGATGCAAAAACTATGAATAGCAAAACATGCATCCATGCAAGCGCGCAGCCTTCGTTAAGAAACTGAAGAGATTTCCTATTCTTTCCATATGCCAAACATTGTCTCATTTCACATAGCTTCTAGACATCCTTACTTGATGAGTCCGTCCGGTAACTGGTTCACACAAGACAATACTGTGAGTCCCATTGCTGCTAATCCTTGTAAATTTTGTAGAAGCTGTCTTTCCTTTTGAAGGTGTATCACGACAAGAGTCACCCACCTGCCCAACCAAATTCAACATTGGGACTGACTTTTCCAACTTAATGAAGCAATGAGATACTAATCTACACCAATCTTTAGTTTCTTTCAGGATAGACACTGACAATCAACCAAAACTCACCTCGACTGTGCTTCTTCCTTCCTGAGGATTATAATATATGCTAACATCAACTAGCAGCTGGAGGAAAAAAACAATCATATGTTACAGTATCAGTGGAGAAATATTGCATGTGCTTTCACTTGCAACTCAAACTGTAATGTACTATATCTGACCCAAAAAAAAAAATGGTAATGTACCATACTCAAGAATAGTGAGCTGACTAACATTTTAGTGGGATTAAACTAAGATTTCTTCAAATTAATTAATCCAAGTTGTAGGAGAATTTTTCAGAATCATGAATGTCTTTCTTTGGCATGAGAAGACAATGTATATATGCACGGAAAAGAATATAACAGAGTTAAAAAATCACGCATACTGGACATATTCTATTAATGATGCAACGCGGATACTTGTTAATGTGAAATATCTAGCCCCGCTCCAAGTGCCGCATGTTTGTGTGACTAGATCTTAACAGGAATTAAAAGGCCTTATATATGCCTAGCTCTTTACTTTTCTTGTTTGCACTATTATTTTCCTTACCAACTTAAGAAAGTATACCTCTTTCTCTGGAAATATCCCAACCACCTTTGCAATATACTGTTTCTGCACCATTCCACCTTCAATCTGCAATAATTAAGTTCCCAGACAATCACACCATTTTGTCTATTAATATGATCTATGCAGTCCCTAATGAATCCCAATTTTGCAAATAGTTATGGCAGGAAGCCATTTCAGATTACGGCAAAAGCCATATAAGCATCCAGGAGTAACGGTGTATTATTACTGTTTGCAGATATAAAAGTTATCAGTACAAAGAAAAACCACAGAACACAATATTTGAAAGACCTCAAGCCTTAGGTATCTATTTTTCTAGTAAAAAGCTTTAGATACATAAGGATGCCTACACACATTATCCACACACGAAAAAGTTCTCTCCTACAAGACTTAGGAATCTATTTTCTAGTAAAACAAGCTTTAGATACATAACAAAGACTATACGCATTATTTATGAAGAAATTCTCCCCAAATTTTCACAGATGCAACACTAACATGCCACAAAGATAAAGGGTCACCACTCAAATTAAATGTAGTCAAAAATGCAAAGTGACTCTCACCTGTTGCCTGAAAAGATCAGCTTTTGTGGCATTTCGGGCCAAGATAAGGAGCCCTGAGACAAGGCGATCCAATCTATGAACCGCTATCATGTCAAAGAAAAGATGTGGAGCCGGAGTTTCTAGAGGAAATGAAACAAATACAACATTGCTGGACAACCAGAATGTCATTTAAGAGAAAGGTAAATAAGCAGTTGATCATATAAGAACATCAGAACCCATCAAAAACAATGTCCTTGCATGATTATGTAGATGCTTTCAAAGGGCTCTACATGGATACGAAACAAAGGGGCCAATCCATGCTCAGCTTGAAGAATGCCAACGACAGTATTCTTGCGATACTGGCCACATGGGTGCACCTAAAAATAAGTGGAGGAAGTCACATTAAATGCAATGCTAAAGAAGAGGAGATGAGTCCATACCCGTGATTCAATCTCCCGTAGGCGAGATGGCATGCAAAGACTTTCAGATTGAAAAGTGAAACCTCATGATGAGTTATAAAGTACAACACAACACTCTGTCACATCCAAATCTATGCCAAAGGAGGGGCAAAATGCAATAGTTCAACGTGACAGAGGCACAGAGGAGCACAGAGACTTGTATCCTCACTCATCAGCATTTAGCAGGGACAGAACATCAGTGAATAGCAGGCGACTGACCGGGACAGAGGCGGGCTTGCAGACAGTCACGACGTCGGGCTCTTCGACAAGCACAGTGACATCAGAGGCCATTACAGGAGGTTCATGCCTACAAACATCGTCGCATCAATCAAACAGCTAGCCAAATGAACTCAAAGCAGCAAAAGGAAGGAGGAAAATAAGACGGGAGAAGATGAAGGCGGATAGGATTCAACGCTTGATGAAGAAGAATAGAAGACGATAGAATTGGAAGCAACCTGTGTAAGAAGTGGCTAATCTTCTGGGAGGGTTTGAGAATGCAAGAAACAGGGACGGTCTCTCCATCAACTTGAATGCGCCCGCATTGAACAGCGCTCACCTTAACGTGACGGCGGGCAGGTACAGACACAAACAAAACCCAACGGTGACTAAGAAACGGTGGCATGTAACGCCTGAACACAAAATCAAACAGAGGAAGATTTAAGGAAGTACATAGTACTCGTAAGGTCTGCCTTTGAACTCTTGGGTGAAGAAATCAACGATGGTTTGGCCTGCCCATCGATTCTTGACCTGTCAGGTAATCAGCAGAAGTTCAGCTCAGCCAAGAATGCCGGAAACAGTAGGCGTGGAGAAAGAGATAGGGGGGAGAAGACGGACGGACATGAGAGATGAATTCGAAGTAGTAGGGCCTGACGAGACGTCTCCCTGGCACAAAAAGTAAAGCTCCAACAATCAGAACTCCACTTCGTTCACAATCTCAATTAGATGGGTCAGTCGTCAATCGATCGTACCCTTTTGAAATATGTAATCTTGACGTTCCGGTGGGTTCGCCGGCGTCTGCCATACAATCTCCATCCTCTCCGTCTCTGTCTCTCTCCGTCTTCTTTTCATATGATCATCATGTATGATTTTTCTCTCTTTATTTAAGCTTTCCTGGTGAATAGGTTGATCCAATCCTCGAATATCTTATTGGATATTAAACACGGAGCTCCCTTAGGAAGTAAGCATGATCGAGATAAATCAAGTCAAATATGTCAAATTTTTTATTCCAATTTACTACTTGACCGAGTTCAAATCAATTTCAATTTTTCAGTATTGAGTATGTGAATCAGAGTCAAATCGAGCCTGAGCTCGATCAGGGCAAGCTCTGCTCAAAATATACCCTTAGGGTCTATTTAGTAACGTTTTTGTTCCTACAAATAATTTCTATTCAAAAATACTTTTTTCTATTTCTATTTTCTAGATAAGTTTCTGAGAAAAAAACGCTATTAGTAATTATACAAAATTTTTATTTCCGGAATAAAAAAAATAACATAAATGTGTTTGATAGGACACTAAAAATTTCTACTCACAATTTTTTCATTTAATTATTAAATTATCAATGAAGACTTAACAATTCATGATTAGATAAAATTGGACTAGAAATATAATAAGAATATATTATGATATAGAATTGGATGACCTTAATATAATCATAAAGAAAATTACTTCTTATAGACAAAGCAACTATCAGGTGGTGGTAGAGGAAATTACAATTTAGGGTGTAGGATTTTAGGATTTGGGGTTAGGGTTTAATGATTTCGGTTTTGAGGTTTAGGGTTTAGGGTTTGGTATTTGGGGTTTAAGGTTTGGGGTTTCAGTTTTAGAGTTTTGGGTTTAGTGTTTTAGGTTTGGGGTTTAAGGGTTTGGGTTTAGAGTTTAAGGTTTAGTAGTTTAGGGTTTTGGGTATTGGGGTTTGGGATTTATAGTATAGTGTTTAGGGTTTGCAGTTTAGGGTTTGGGATTTATGGTTTAGGATTTAAAATTTTGTGGTTTAGTTTTTTTGGATTTATGGTTTGGAATTAAGATTTTAGGATTTCGGGTTTGAAGTTTTAGGATTTAGGGTTTAGTGCTTGGGTTTTAGATTTGGGATTTTAGGGTTTGGGTTTTTGGGTTTAGAAGGTTTAGGGTTTTAGGGATTTGGATTTTGGGTTTTAGAATTTAGGGTTTCGGGTTTTCGATTTTAGTATTATGAGTTTTAGGGTTTAGGTATTGAAGTTTAAGGTTTGAGGATTAAGGTTTAGGATTTTGGGGTTTAGGATTTGAGGGCTTAGAGTTTAGTGCGAGAATATCCTGTGAAAGAGAAAGAGCTGATATAGTTTCTTTTAGGGGTATCAATGGGTAGGGTCGGATCAGGCTTTCTTGATACCCAACTAGACCCGAAACCTATAGGGTCATGCTTGACCCGCCCAGACCCGCCCAAGACCCTGTTCATCGTATACTCCAAGGGTCGGGCCGAGCTTCATTTTTTTTTTTTTTGCTTTCACGCAGATAGTAACATCAAAAGGCAAAAGACAATTCTCATAAAGAAAAATTTCTACATAGAGTAATCACCATCACGAAGAGACAAGGTTCACGATACTTGGGTCGTATTATTACAAGTCTATCTTACTATCAGTACACATGCTAAACAATTGATACACTTCCAGCTCCCGATTGAATAATGCAAGTTGTTCTTTGATGTTATCAAAAGATAGAAGCTCATGTGAAATATCCAGCTCAAGGAAGCGTTTTGCCTCTCAATAATCATCATCCATCAAATGTCCCTATTCTCCATGATAAGAAAGAAAGAAAGATTAAAAGAGAAAGGTATTTGTTCTCTTATAATGGTGTAGCAAACAATGTACATGAGAAGCCTTTATATAGGCTTAGAGGAGTAAAGGGGCCTAGCATTCTTCCTATGTGGGACCAAAGAGAAAGAGGAAATCCTACAAAACTATACAATATATTCTAACACCCCCCCTCAAACTCAAGGTGGATCAAATAACGAGAGTTTGGAAAGAAGAAAATTAAAACGTTGTGAAGTAAGAGCCTTCGTAAAACAATCGGCAAGTTGATTCTCAGTTCCAACAAAAGGAAGTGAAATAGTGCGAACTTGGACATGATGACGAGTCGATGACAATCGATCTCAATATGTTTTGTACGCTCATGAAAGACTGGATTTGCACCGATATGAATGGCACTCTTGTTGTCACAATGCAGAGGAGTAGGATCCAGAAGTGAAACTCTCATATCAGCAAGTAAGCGGCGAAGCCAAACAATCTCAATAGTAGTGTCGGCCATAGCACGATATTCGGACTCTGTAGAGGAGCGTGAGACAATATGTTGTTTCTTGGAACGCCAAGAAATAAGTGAATCGCCAAGAAAAATGCAATAACCAGTGATAGATTTACGATCAGTGACATTGGAAGCCCAATCAAGATCGTAATAGGCACGCAACTTGAGAGCAGAAGAGGATGGTAGAAATAAGGAACGCGATAAAGTGCCTCAAGATAGCGCAAAATCCTTAGAACAGCCGCATAATGAGTTGTTCGAGGAGCAGCAACAAACTGACTGACAACATGAACAGCATAGGCGATGTCGGGTAGGGAGATAGTAAGATAAATAAGACTGCCAACCAAGGTCCGATAGCGGGTGACATCAGAAAGAGGTTCTCCATCGTCTGAGGCAAAACTTTTGATTTAGCTCAATAGGAGTGGCAGCAAGATGCGAATCGATAGAGCACCCTAGATGTAATATCGCGGTATATTTCTGCTGAGAAATGAGAATACCACGTGAACTCGCGAAAGCAATCTCAAGCCCAAGAAAATAGCGTAGTGGTCCTAGATCCTTCATGGCAAAATGTTGCTGAAGGTGCCGCTTGGTATGCTCAATATGGTCACGATCATCTCCGGTGATGACCATATCATCAACATAAAGAAGAAGAATAGTGCAGCCTGAAGAAGAGGCATGAATAAACATAGCATGATCAGCCTCACTTTGAATGAAACCAGCATACTGAATAGCATTACTGAACTTCTCAAACCAAGCACGAGGAGCCTGTTTGAGACCATAAAGGGCTCGTCGCAAGCAGCAAACCTGTCCAGAGGTATGAGCAAGACCAGGCGGAGGTTGCATAAAGATATCTTCCTGAAGATCACCGTGAAGAAAAGCATTCTTCACATCAAGCTGAAAGAGAGGCCAATTGCGAATTGAAGCAACAGCTAATAAAAGCACGGACAGATGTCATCTTTGCTACGGGAGCAAAGGTCTCCTCATAGTCGATACCATACTCTTGCGAGAAACCTCGAGCAACCAGACGAGCTTTGTAACGCTCAATACTGCCATCAGAACGAGTCTTAATCTTATATATCCATCGGCAAGATACGAGGGAGCGACCTGGAGGGAGAGCCACAAGCTCCCAAGTACCAGTACTCTCCAAAGCCGAGAGTTCCTCAGACACAGCCTGGCGCCATTTTACATGCTGAACTGCCTCGCGATAACTAGTAGGTTCTTGTACAGCATGAACAGCAGCTAAAAAGGATCCAAACTTAGTAGAATAAGAAGTAGCAGCAACATATCGGGCAGGTGGACGCCGATCTCAAGGAGGATTACGGCGTGGCTCTAGTTGTGCAAAATCATCAAGGGCAGATACAGCAGGAGGAGCAGCACAAGGGATAGGTGAAGATGGAGAAGGTGGTAATATATCTAGATCCGATGTAGAAGAGGAACTAGAAGGATTAGGTAGAGGATCAACAGGAAAATCCATAAATGGAACAGGAGACGAAACATGAGGTGTAGTATTTGAAAAGAAAGAGATGTGTTCATGAAACGTAACATCACGAGAAATACGTACACGACGCGCATTTGGGTCATAACAACGGTAACCTTTGTGCTCAGTGCTGTAACCCAAGAATGCACATGAGATAGAGCGGGCGGTAAGCTTTGTACGTTCAGTGAGTGGAAGAATGACAAAACAAGTACATCCAAAAACTCGAAGATGATTATAGCTAGGAGGTCGAGAGTAGAGACGCTGAAACGGGGTGTCTTGATGGAGAACAGATGAGGGTAGGCGATTAATTAGATGAACAGCAGTGAGAAGAGCCTCAGCCCAGAACTCAGTGGGAACAGATGTGCCAAGTAAGAGAGCTCGAGTGGTCTCTAGAATATGACGGTGCTTGCGTTTAGCAACTCCATTTTGAGCTGGAACCCCAGGACAAGATAACTGAGGAAGTGTACCATCACTAGCTAAGAGAGAACGAAAGACACCAGAGATATATTCTCCCCCTGAATCTGAACGGAAAACTTTGATTTTTGTATTAAATTGTGTGGAAACCATGGAAGTAAAAGACTGATAGATGGTAAAGAAATCACTTCGTTGACGCATAAGATAGACCCATGTATAACGAGAATAATCATCAATAAAAGATACATAATATTTGAAACCACTCTTGGAAGAGAGCGGGGCAGGACCCCAAACATCAGAATGAAAAAGATCGAAGATCGCACTAGTTCTAGAGTTACTAACAAGAAAAGGCTTAGCAGATTGCTTGGCCAAAGGGCAGATAGAACATGGAGGAAGACTACCAGAAGAAATAGGACCCAAAGCACCTTGTTGGTGAAGGACGGTGAGACGAGAAGACGGAATATGTCCAAGACGCTGATGCCACCGAGCAAGATCGAGGGTAGCTAACACAGGATGAGGAAGAGAGGAAGTTGGAAGATGGAGATGTTGCATAATATAAAGTCCATCCCGCTTCATCGCCTCGCCAATCATCTTGCCACTCAAACGATCCTCGCACAAAAGCAAGAGCTATTTGTAAAGCTTACAAAGACATCCAAAGATCGGTGAGTTGTCCAATAGATAACAAATTGAGAGCCAAAGAGGGAACATGTAACACATCGTGGACATTGAAATCTTCAGAGAGACGGTAAAGAGTACCCCCGTCGGGTAGCTACTAGAGGAGAACCATTAGCAAAGAAAGAAATGTGTTGGTTGCTTGAGCTCGAGAGCTTAGTGAGAAAAAACAAATGAAGTAGACATATGTCTAGCAGCTCCCGAGTCAAGTATCCAAGTAGTAGAAATATCACCGAAGGTGGAGTAGTCGCAGCTGGAAGCTTCCAAAGATGAGAGAGTTGTAGAAGTACCAGAATCGGAAAAGACCCGGGCAAAGAAGGACTCAAACGGGCAAGTTGTGCCTCAAGAGCAAAGAATACGGTCCTCCGTAGAGGAGAAACCAGAGTAATAGGTTGAGAGATTGAGATGCGGTAGTGACTCGTGGTGATACAGAAAGACGTGAAGCATTCCTCTTCTTCCAACAATGTGACTCGTCATGACCAGGACGATGACAATACGTACATGAAAGGCGGCGAGGACCACGAGTAGGCGAAGGACGTGGTGGAGCAGCCAAAACTGTAGGCGGAATACGTGATGGAGCAGCCAAAATAGCAGTTGAATCAGAAACTGCTGAGGAGGAAAGAAGATCGAGACGAGTTTCCTCAGACTGTAATTCTTTGACAGCGTCAAGCAGGGATGGTCTTGGAGAGCGGTGAAGAAGTTGGCTACAAACACCTTCATAGGGAGAGTCGAGCTTCATAAGAAAAGAATGTAGACGGTGCCTATCTTGAGTTTGAAGTCGAGTAGATGGACATCGAGTACAGTTCAGGCATGATAGGCAGAGAATAGGAGCAAGAATATCCAGTTGACTCCAAAATGAGTGCATGTAATTGTAGAAATCTCGAATAGAACGAGACCCTTGCGTAGCACTGTAAACTTCTCGCTCCAACTGATAAACTTGAATGTCCCCTATCTGGGTGAACATCTCGGCAAGCTGATCCCATAAACTTTTCTCCTCAACAATATTAGAAAATTGTGGGCGAAGAGCAGGATCAATGGAACCAAAAATGATAGCCCATGCCTTTCGATCAGCAACATTCCATGCTCGAATTTCAGCGGCACGGTTCGCAACTTCATCAGATGATTCACTGTTAAGAGCACCAGGACAAGGACAAAGTCCCTCAACATGCTCAAACAAATCGCGGTAAACAAGTGCTGCCATTGCCGATGGTTTCCAAAGAGAATAGTTTGAACCATCAAGTTTGACGTCAATACGATCACTAGAATCACCCATGATGACAGAAAAAGAAAACACTAGCAAAGCTAGAAATATGGATTGAGGTGATCGAAAGGATCGAGAAAGAAGAAGCGCGGATTAGAACGAGCAAGGATGATGGCCCAAAAGCCCTAAACTCATTATCTTAATTTCTGATGTGGAAGATCCAATTTATGGCAGCCGCAGAGCATACTTTAAAAAATAATGAGCTCATTGTCTTAATTTCTGATGCGAAAGATCCAATTGATGGCAATCGCAGAGCATACTCTTCAAGACAATGATCTTAGCTCTGATACCATGATAAGAAAGAAAGATTAAAAGAGAAAGGTATTTGTTCTCTTATAATGGTGTAGCAAACAATGTACATGAGAAACCTTTATATAGGCTTAGAGGAGTAAAGGGGCCTAGCATTCTTCCTATGTGGGACCAAAGAGAAAGAGGAAATCCTACAAAACTATACAACATATTCTAACACTCCAAACCTTGAATCACCAACAAGACAGACGGTCGAACCAGACGCCTGAGTTCAAGGCACAACGGCATCCGCTCCTGCCTTCGGAAGAGATTAAACTTTCGATTCATACCGCAAATAAACGTTTCCAGGGTCCGACGTCCAACGACGCAGCAGTCTCTCTGCGACTGTGAATCGCAATTCGCAATGCGATTCTCAACACCAGCACACCCGTTGACTCTTATACTGCTGAACTCAGGAATAGCATCATCATCCTCACGAAATCAATACAAAAGAAAGGCAACATCTTGGAATCCTGTACAAAATCCCCGCTCATTATGTCTCGCATCAAATCGCAGTTCCAACTCCGTCTCAATTTATTAGGCACAAGTCAGGAACGAAAACTTCATCAAGCTCAAAACCCAACAAGAACCTCACCCCTCAACACCAGCCAACAACAGCCAAGTTCAAAGCCCCAAAAAGAAAAGAAAAAAATGGAAACTTGAAAGCATCTACAGGACTTTGAGCATATCCTCGGCACCACTGAAGGTGAAGGCCCCGCCTTCCTCCAGGTTGAGCACCTTCATGGCACTGTCCTCCGAGAGCAGCGTGTACCGCCACGACCGTACCCCGAGCCCCATCGATTGGTCGCCCAGGTAGAGCTCACACCCGATCGCCCTCGTGAAGTCCCCATTCCCGTTCGACAGCAGCATGACGTTGTCGCCGATTCCCAGGTTCTCCTTCCACACCCGCATCACGGGCGCTGCTCACGGAGATGCAAGTGATGTTGCCCACGCCCTTAGCCTTCAGGGCTCCCGGCCTTCCACTAACCCCAAGAAAAGCTTCATGAAAGGTGTTGGGGGGTGAAGGCCTCGACGGCAAAAGAGGATCAACTTCTTCCCGGGCCGTGAGGGCGAGACGGTGGTGGTCTAGAGCCTCGGGCTGGGTCGGGGGGAGAGGGTGGCGCCGGGGAGCCTATCGCCCACGGGAGATGGCGGGCGCGCGGTGGCGACTTGGAGAGGCGGAGGGGCTTGCCGGGGACCGGGCGGCCGGGGACGGCGAGGGGAGGAGCGGTGCATAGCGCCAGAGAGGGGAGGGAGAAGGGAAGAGAGACTGAGAGAGGGAGATGGGTCGGCCCATAGTGTCAATGGGCCGACCCTAAAATACCCCAACCTTAATGAAACCCCAAATTTTAGGGCCATATTTGAATAAAATTAAGGCTCGACCCCAAAATATCCTAAATTTTAGGGTCGGACCGGGCCGGCACGGGTTTGATTGACACCCCTGGTTTCTTTATTGTTTCTCTTTTTGTTCCAAAAACATAAGAGTAAATTTTTTTACTTCTTATTTCTATTCCAAATATATTCCCTAACCACTTTTCTGCTCCAGAGAACAAAAAACCTAACTGACGTTACTAAACAGATTTATGTTCTTTTTCTATTCGGAGAATAAAAGAATAGAAAAATAAAAAAATAGAAACGTTGCTAAACAGACCCTTATCATCATACTGGCAAATCATGCTTATAAAAGCTAGAAAGATAGCGAATGAAAATTAAAGTCCGTCAAAATTGGAAGTTTCTCTAACAAATAAACATTTCCATAGCGTATCTAAGGATTTTGGGCTTATGAAGAACTTGTCGTAGGGGTATAGGCTAACACAAATAGGCAAAATTAATAAAATCTTCGATGAGCTTGTGTTGCGAAATGAGAAAATGATATAAATAGTTCATGAACTTTGGTATTTGAACTTTTAATTTGTTTAATGTGATATCTGAACTTTAACCCAAAGTATAATGTGGTCCTGAACTATATAAAAATGTTTAATGTAGTTATTAAACTTAAATTAATAGAATGACTCCATTGAACATTTTCATATATTTTATGAACTAAATTAAATAAGTACTAAAAGACTGAACATATTGAGGAACTATGGAGTGAAGAAGAGATGCATTGGGGCATGAGATCACAAATTAGTTGGCTAAAATGGGGAGACAAAAGTACTAAATTCTTTTATGCAACAACGATTTAGAGAAAACAACAGAACAAGATATTTATGCTGAAAATTGATGATGAAAATTGGAGTTGAGACCTTACTGTAATGGGGCAACATATCAGTAATTTCTACTGGCCATCATATAATACTGTGGGCCCTAGGAACTTCTTGGCTGTCCTAGACCAATGCTCGCACCTGGTCAATGACGAGATAAATGAGGCTCTGTTGAAGCCCGTTAAATTAGGCTATGCCGCCGCCACCCATCGACGGAGGGGGCCAGCTTGGCAAGGGTGGTCGGCCCTCACCAGCTCCGAGCGAGGCCTCGTCGGCCCTAACCAAAAGCCAAGTGTCGCTTAGATCTGGGTGCCTTTAACCCAAATCTTGACAAGCCTTGCCAGCCCTAGGTGAGGGCCAGCGAGGCCTTGCCTAGGGCAAGCAATGGTCATCGGCCCTAGCTGAGGGTCGACGTTGCCTAGATCTGGAAATTGCACAATTAAAAAAATGTAAATATATCTCTTTATACAAACGTCAATGAATAATATCTTTACACAACATCCAAGCAAAACAAAAAAATATATAAGCCCTAGGAAAGGTTTGAATCGCCTATAACCAACACTAAACTCCAATGCTCAAGAGCTTACCTGTAAAAAAGTCAAACTGCCTGCTATGGGTTGATGTAATGCCAATTCAATCATTCCAACTAATTTTAGTTAGATATTGCTAATGTGGACATCGGTCAGTCTACGTGGTACCGCCGACGCTGACGTGGATATTTTTAATAATATTTTAATATCATTTTGATTTTTTATTATTTTTTATATTTTTTTTCTTTCTTTTCTAGCAAAAGGAGGAAGAAAGAAAAAAACAAAAAAAAATCAAAAAAACATATTTTAATATTATTAAAATTGTCCACGTCAACGGTGATGGTGCTACGTAAGTCGGCCAACGTCCACGTCATCAACATCTAGCCAAATTAGCTAGAAGAACTGAATTAACACTTTATCGGTTTATGACGAAATTGGCACAAAAAATGGTTTCATATTAAATTGGCACCAATGAAATATGTTTAATCTTTACACAACTTTCTTCTTCAATCTCCATGGAGGGGAGGGTTTGAGCAAAATCTCTCCCTCCCCTCCCGTTTCCTTTTTCTTTGGCTGATTTGGTTTTCTGTTATCTTTTTCTTGCTTTTCTCATGTTTTGAGGAGCTTTTCACATCTGAGTCTAGATCTAGAAGTTTCTCTCTCGTTTCGGGAAGGTTTCTATCCTAATCTAGTATATATTTGGGGTTTTTTTGCGTATATGATTTTAGGGTTTCGCTCTTCTCGGGTTTCATTTGGTGTGTAAGTCCAGTTTCGAAGGACATCAGAGGAATTTCGTGAAGGTTTCACTCTCACAAGTGTTAGATCTGTGCGTATTCAACTTTGTTACTCTGCACGGCGATGGTGTTGGGGACGCTAAACCTTGGCACATAATGCCGAAAGGCAAAGCCGTATCAATAGATATAGATCTTGGTGTGTGCTCATTGTTGAAGACAAGTTCGATAATCGGCTGCCAATTTTGGTTTGAAGAAGTCAAAGATTTGCTCTTTAAGTATGTGACCCAAAACTGATGATTGATTTTTTTATCTGGAATTTGTTTTATTGTCTTAGTTTGCAGTTGGATTGCGTATCTCTGCGATATATCCGTATAAATGAATAAAATGTTTCCTTAACAAAAAAAAAATAGATTTAGGATTTTTTTTTTACACTTTTCTCGATAAAAAGTCAAATAAACAGGAATCGTCACATGTGATAAAAACGTGTATGGAAAGCATGCATAAATGAAAACAACTTAAGAAGAACATCATCGCAAATGATGATACGCGGTGAGACAGAAAGCTCATCTAAATTAAAATAAACCCGAATCGGCCCATTTTCCAATTAAATATCGAAACCCGTCCATTGGGAGTATAGTGTTAAATATGCAGACGAGTCACGAAAATGGTCATTTTTATGACGTGAGGGTGGTGGGAGGCGGAGGCAGGAGCCTGAGTTCGACGCTGCAACGGCGGCGGCGGAGTCTCCTTTCCGTCTTTCCCACGTCAAGGTGTGAACGGGCCAGGGACGTTAATCAATATCAGTAACCCAGAAAGATGGAAATCCATCACGGCTCTTGCTTAACCACTCGTTAATCAAATCCAATTCAACTCGAGCCAGCTGATCTTCTTGCTATATAGCCTGCAATCTTGATTCTACGCGCGCACGGTGACACAGTTATCCCGATCAGTCTTCATTACGTTTCCGGAGGGCATTATGTTTCTGTGCATTCTCATCGAATGGCCATTGACATAAACTCAGCTTCATACACACATCATCCAACAAAACCAGAAATAGTTATTTTGATGATGGAGAAACTCAACTCTTTATTTTGCATTTGAGTGTGTCCGACATTCTATTTACCTGCATGTACACTGTGTATGCATACGTGAGTTCTTAAGTTGCGGAAGTCAAGCGATCGAACAATAAAATTGACAGAACAAGAAAATTAATCGGACACTAGATTTATGTGGTTTGGTCGTAGTGACTTACGTCCATGGGAAGAGCAGTATAAAATTCCACTATAGATCAAACGATACAACGGAGATTACCATCACACTCGAGTCACTCGAGTCACTCTAACTGCTTCCTAAGCCCCAATTACACCCAATAACGCACGTAGTGTTTAGCTCCCAATTTCTCACGAAATATTCTCTTAATCTTGTGAAGGAATTTTACACAAATCTTATCACAAAATTTAATCACTAGAAACACTTGAACTCTCGGTGCAATTTCACGAACAAAATCACGAATCCAATGTCAAGAACTCGATTAGAATATCTTCACGTCAACCGCGACGCTTCAAGACTTCTCTTCGCGTCCTCTACAACATGCACCCTCAAGTATATATATAAGTCACCGCCAGGGATTAATGAATCTTTGGATCGTCATCAAAGATAACCAACCGTGCTGGAGAAGGAAATAGAATCCAATTGGGATTCGGTCAGCCAACCCAACTTTCTTTTTCTCTTCTTTTTCAATCTTTTCGTTGCTTTCTTTCTTTGTCTGACACATTGACCGAGCCAACGTTTAACTCAAAGTCCATATTGGACTTTCCAGTTTCTAGCCGCGGACTCCAACTTAAATTTGGAAACTACCTTAAATCACAACTCGTGCACCGTAGATAATGTCCGTAATCTGCAATTTTATATTTTCAACTTTCCTGCATCAAGCTTATACAAATAAAATCAATTCAAGCCAGATTTATTCAATAGGATCAAACTCGAGACATATTTTAACACTTAAGCACTTGCATAAGGCCAGAACTCAATCCCACGGTAGCTGGAGACAGGAGCTGGATGGAGCTAAATGGGTGTGGTTTTAATTATATTCAGATATGGGTGATTGATGAATCTAAAGAGCATTCGGCTAAAGTTTGCTTGAGCTTATTCTACGAAGGATTCATATATCAGATGAATGCAGCTTGAACGTAATCAAGTGCAATTTAGTCTGTGCATAGCAAACAATTCTACCTCCTCAATCTCATGAAGATGTACAGATATGCTACCCCGTGTGAGTAGGGTCTAATACATGAATGAATTGAATTCCTAGTTTCTATAGCTACTTAGGAAGGACGGCCAAGTGGGTTCAGCCTGAGCAATGAGTTGGGTGGAGTGAGGAGGCGGTACGGAGATGTGTTACAGCACTGCTTCTCCTCGTCATCCTCCGACTTGCTAGTAAACCACCCGACATTAGGATTATTGTTAGGAGTTATCCGAAACGGGAACCACCGGTACTTAGGCGTATGGTTACTGCATGGAGTTTTAGTATTGGGAAATAAATCAACGGTATCATCGTTGGTGTCGCTGCAGTACCAATGATCCTGATGGGAGTATTCCATCTCGGCAAGGACTTTGAAGAAGAAATTAGGGTGGCAGGGAAGCGACAGAGGGCCTCGGCTGCGGAATCCATACTCCGACACGGCATCCTCCAGCAAGGACTTGAACAAGGGGTGGTTCACGTACTCCATCTTCACCACGAACCTCTCTTTTTGGTCCCCTTCTCCCACGTACACCGGGAAGCATCCTGCCGGAACCGGAGCCGGTGCCACTGCCCCTCTCGTCTTATCCATCTTCATCCATTTCCTGACTAGCCTCTTCATCACCACGTTGATCCTCCAGCTCTTCTTAATCATATCGAAATTTGACTTCTCCATCGCAACTCCCACGTTTTTTATGGAACGAAGATAGAACCTCAGGTGGAACAAACTAAGCTAGAATCAGATTCACGTCTGTATATATGTCCGGGGAAATCTGTGCGCAGGATACGGCTGAGGTTCCACATATGATGCGTATATATACACATTGTATGAAGGAGATAAGGTTGAATTTCAAAGTCGTTCAAGAAAATTCCCGCCGTCAACTGAGGACGCAGTTTAATATTCATCACGCCAGCAAGATGGAGGGGCCATAGATTTCCCGCTCGTGTGCAATTTGGACAGTCAACGCCCGCGCTTTGGACGATCAGCTATACGAAATAGACCAACGCACGTACGGAGCTTTGTAGGGAAAGAGGGTCGTCATGCCCTTCGTTGGATCCGATCCGTATGAATATAAGACATACTTTCTAAATAGGAAAAATGGCACTAATGATCTATAAATTTTGACTTAATGTGCAATATTTTTCTCGAAATTTTAATTTGTTTAATGTGGTCCATGAACTTTAGCCCAGTATATAATGTGGTGTTGAACTTTTAATTTATTCAATTTGATCCATAAACTTTTGGTACATGTTTAAAAGTTAATCCCCGAATTATATGAAAATGTTCGATATTGTCATTCCATCAATTCAAGTACATGAACAACATTGAACATTTTCATATTGTCTAGAGACTAGAAAGACCACATTAAACAAATCGAAAGTTCATGGATAAAGTTGCACATTGAACTAAAGTTCATGAACTATATTGAACAAATTGAAAAGTTTGGAGATCAAATAACACATTAAGCCAAAGTTCATATACTATTGATATCATTTTACCTTCTAAATACGCGTGTGAATTGTTTCTTTTTTTTCTTTGTCAGAACACGCGGGTGAATTTGATTGACGGGTTTCTAACGTAAATTCTCGAAATGTCTATTTTACTCACCGTGTCCTCTCGCGAGACGTGCATGCTTGGAATGATCATGAGTAATACTCAAAAGTAAACTCGCGGGCTGCATTATAGTTTTATATGATAAGATTGTTCTTTAGTGCGCTGTTGTGCTGGCCAGTTTCAAAAAGGAAGAGGGAATTGGCTTAGAAAGTGGGGTGAGGATAACGCCCTCTCAGCGTTGCCATGGGACTATTGCGTGGTGATGATCCGCATATGGCGTAAGATGTTTTACTCGGTGTCGAACGGTGGGCGAGTCAGCATCGTAATTATCGACTGCATGTGTATGTTGAGGTAGCATAATCATGTGGTTGAGAATATATATATATATAATTCTAGAGGTATGCCAATAAAATGTTACATAGGGATGGCAAATGAATGGATTGGATTGGGTCGGATTGGATTTTGGTAGGTCATGAATGAGTTCGACCCATATGCAATCATTTATCTCACATTGACCAATTTTATTGGCTAGATAACTTGGATTGTCCATATCTAATCCTAAACCACCCACATAACCCATCCAAAAAGCACAAAAAATGACTCGACGGGCCTAAAAATAAATAAGTAAAAAATCGAACACATTTGCAAAAAATTAATTGAAAATCCTTTCTTGTCCTGAAAACTGACCTATTACGAAAACAGAACAAAATTTAAAAAATTAAAACGACGTCCTCGTGAGGCTTGAGCTTTTACCAAATGCGAAGAAAGGAACAACCTTGACCTTCTTCTCCTTAACGACCTCCGAAACCGCGAAGGGCTGTTCTTTTCCCTGGCGAAGGAGCCGGAGCGATGATACGGGCGAATTGAAGACTGAAGAGAAAGCCGCAATCAACATCTCTGGTACATCGCTATCAAGTAGTGGCGATGGTGGCAGGCAACTCTCGAGGTGAGCCAGACGCGGAGGGACAGATGAAGACTGTTAAATGCTCGCGGGACTGTCATCTGCGAGACCATCGTTTCGTTGTTGCTAGCGTCGCCGCCAACAAGACTGACCATTGCAGGCCACACCTCGACGGCAGAGGGGCACCGTTGCTAGTGGTCCTCCTCGAATTCTCTGTTTCTTCTTTTATTTTGATTGATTTATTTATTTTCCTTTACTTAATAACCTTTTTGGGTTTAAATGGATTGTAAACAGGTATTCTTTTAGACCCACATCTCATTGAGTGTTGAAATTATGAACCACTTTAACCTATTTTCAAACAAACATTATCTGATCCGACGCATTAAATTTGTAATATCTAACCCATTTTATAACAATATCATGACCGATGTCTCCAACACCATCATCGTATAAAGACGACAACAATACCGACAGGTTGAAAGAGCATAGAAAACGCATTGCAAAACCCCAATCTATGTCTAGATCGGAATAGAAGGGCACCCAAATATAAATCTAGCTCTAGATCGGGAGAGAAGATCTGCAAAAGAAATGTTAGCTGATCACAAAATCACTTTCAAATAAGTCAACTGCTAAAGGCAGTAACAGAGAAGCTTTATAGACTTGTGGAGTGCTCGATTATATAAAGCAAGCACCGGAGCCTAAGCAGATATGGAAAAGTAGATTCTTCCGAGGCGCTCACGCTTCGAACTTTTGAGCTCATAAGTCCCGTTTGGTTCAACATTTGAAATGCTCATTTAGGTTCTAAAGTCCTTTGGCAAATGCAAATAGCATTTGGCAATTTTTTTTTAACTCACTTTGAGGAGATGCAATTGCATTTGAAATGCTTCCCAAGGGACCTTTAGCCAATGCTTCACCGAAGGTGCTTTGGGAAGTGCATTTTCGAAATGTAATTTACAATATTCATTGACACCGTTCATCTTCCCCAAACCGAGGTCTGGCGGTTGGCGCCTGATAGCTAGCCCAACACCGGCGACCACTGCTTGGGCGTCGCATGACCCCGGCGACCGTCGCCTGGGGTCGCTGGACCTCGAGCGTCGCCGGGTGGCGCGACCCAGTCGGCGGTTGGCTGGCAACTAGATCTAGCCGGCGTTGGTGGTCGATCGCCAGCCTTTTTTTTTTTTTAAATATCAGCAAAAGCCTTTTTACAAATAATTTTTACCAAACGGTATTTAGGTTAAAGTTATTTTCAAATGTGATTTTAAAATACGTATTACCAAACACTACTTGTATTTCGGAAAATCCTTTTAGCTCAAAGGTCTTTGCATTTTGCCAAATACATTTCTCCAAAATTGAACCAAACATGCCCATAGAACAGAATTCTCCACTTTCGTGAAAAATGTCGACATGTCATGCGAAATCAACGAAGAAATCTTGAAGATGAGGAGATGAGGAGATAAAGAGATAGTGAGACGGAGACAGACAGGGTGAGGGTTGTCGCTACAGAAGGAGGGCTGGGCGGCTGCTTCGGGAGAACAGAGGAAACCTAAGGGAGAGGGAAGTGAAAAGAATGTCACCGTATAACATATAGTTTTATTTTTATTTTTTTGGTCGAAAATATAACAGATAGTTTGAGAAGGAGTACTTTTTCTTTTTTCTTTTATTTTAATTTTATTGTTTTGTAACTCCATTGACCATCATCGTCAACATGGTCGCCCGAGATTTGATGATGTCCTGACTTCTGGGGCACATGAAAAGGGCAGTATCATACCAATGCTCGAGGCGACTGGCTCGGTGCGACGTCGATGGAATAAATGAAGGGGGTCTGTTTTTTATGTTTGCCAAAGGCGTAGGTATCAATGATTGACACGTGGTCCTCTCCCAGACCGACGCGTGCCCCGCCAACGGAACCTACGACAACCGAAACGTGCCCAGCTACTCATGTTTCTATTCAAAGCCATTCTTTGTTTCATCTTTCTCACGAAAATTTAAGAAATATTAGCACAATGTGAAGTATCCAAGTAAAAGAAAAATTAATCTTTCGCGCACAGTTTAAAAGAAAGGTATAATTTATAAACCATGAAGAGCATTTAATGATCTCAAGAGAACTCAAGCCTTCATGGTTATATGGCTTTAGGAATTCGAAGTGATCAACTTTGAACTAATGTCAAAGAAGCTCCAATGCAGACAATTGGAAAAGGAAAATCAATTCAAATAGTCTCTCACATCATTTGGTTTGTAACTAAATAAATTTTAGCAAAACAATTATTATTTAAGCAAACTGCATTTAGATTCAACGTCCTCATTACCATAACCGTATAAAGACACCAATATTAGTATGCAGAAAGAACACATATCAAATACATGTAAAGAGCTCCCACATTTATATCTAAATTTAGTTTGGAAGAGTAAAACTCTAGATCTAGACCTAAATTTAAATCGGGAGAGGAGCACAGTCTAATCTCGAAGAGGTTGTGGAGCCGTAGCATGAACATCCATTTCGATGGCTGTCGACTCGATGAATGGCCAAACTGATCTCCACTTCCATCCAACATCTGTTGCATAAATTTATTCACACATACAAACTCTCAAAACCTATTGGGAGAGAAGAAAAGACAATCAAACCTGAAGTTGATAGCGTACAGTTGAGCTTCAAAAGAGGGAAGAGTTTTTGGGAAATGAGGGGGTTTGCCGACAGAGAATGTAGTAGGATGGGCTACAAGAGGCATGTGGTTGCGCTTCCTTTTACAGAGTAGCTTCATCTTCACCTTTAACTTAGTCGGTGTAGACTACTAAGCACCAGCACAGGGATACCATGTCGAGCCTAAAAACCTAATTTTTCTCTACACAACAAATGACATAATTTAACACAAATTATCCAGCAGGGCAGGATAAGACAGGAAAAATCACTTTCAGAAGTTCATCAGCTATTCGAAGATGTTCATGGCTGACTCTGGCAACCCAAGTAGCACATTTATTCTTTTCCTTTCTTTACCATGAGATAGGAAAAGAATGACTTCCGTCTCAGGCAAAGCCATTGGGCCAGACAGAACAGGCTCTCCGTATCCAAAGTCAGTGGTGTGGAAGGACAGCCTAGACCAATTTGTGATGAGAAGTGTTGCTGCCAGGGATGGTCTTGCTCTTGTTGTTCAGAACGCTGTTTCTCTTTAAATGACCGAATTTGAGCCTGATCTAATGTCGTCAACCGGATCCGCTGGTTCTAGTCGCATCACCGTTTCGCCCTCCGTTTGGACTTCTGTCTATCCAACCAGTCTAGAAACGCTTCACTAATAGATTCTGCATCATTCTCTTCCACTTGAAAAGAACTCGTCCTCGAGTTAAAATGAGGATATGTATATAACAGCTCTGTGAACTTATGAAACGGTGATAAATCGACAATATTGAAAGTGTTAGATATGCCCATACTATGTGGAAGGTCTATAATATAAGCATTATTGTTGATCTTCTTGCTTACAGTGTAAGGCCCATACTTCTTTTGCTGCAATTTGCTATAAGATCCAACTCGTAATCGCTTTTTACGAAGAAAAACCATGACCTGATCACCTACCGCAAACACCTGCTTCCGCCTGTGTTTATCTACTGCAGTTTTATACTTCTGATTAGCTTCCTCCGGCTTTTGTTTGACTTCATGATGCACTTCCACAATCTGTTTAGCTATACAATTCGCTACTACACTTTTATCCGCTTGCTTAGGCAATTGTACCAAATCCAAAGTATGTTGAGACGCCTTTGTATAAACAACAGAAAAATGTGACTTGTCAATAGAACTATGAACTGCATTATTATAAGCAAACTTTGCCTATGATAAAGCAACATCCCATTACTTCGACTTATCTCTACAAATGCTTCGAATCAAGTTTCCCAGAGTTCTATTAACCACTTCTGTTTGCCCATCACTCTACGGGTAAGCTGTACTACTGAAATTCAAAGATGAATCAAACAGTTTCTACAAAGTCCGCCAAAAATGCCCTAGAAATTTGCTATCCCTATCTAAGGTAATAGACTTGGGCACACCATGCAAACGAACCACTTCATTAAAGAATAATCTGGCCACACTTACTGCATCAGGAGTCTTCCTACAAGGAATGAAGTGCGCCATCTTAGAAAATCTATCAATCACAACGAAAACAGAATCCACGCCTCTTTGTGTCCATGGTAAACCAAACACAAAATCCATAGATAAATCTTCCCATATATTGTCAGGAACAAGTACTGGCATATATAAACCTGTATTATTAGATTTCCCCTTAGCAGTCTGACAAATATAATACTTTTGTACGTACCTGCTGACATCTCTACACAATTGGGGCCAGTAAAATTGCTTTAGGACTGCAGCAATAGTTTTATCACGACCCAGGTGTACAGCTAATCTACCATCATGTAAATCACGAATTACCTTCTCTCGTAATGATGTTTAAGGAAGGCAAAGCTTATTGCTATGCATTAAATAGCCATCATGCACATGAAATTCTTGCACAGGTTAACCAGCAGTACATGACTTCCAAATTTGCCTAAAGTCATCATCATCTGCATAACAATCTTTCAGCTGCTTGAACCCCAAGATGTCTTGGCTTAATGTAATCAACAAGCCAACTCTCCTACTTAATGCATCTGCTACGACATTATGCATACCTGACTTGTGCTATAATCTGAAAGGAAATTTTTGCAAAAATTGACACCATCATGCATGCATATAATTGCTAATCCTCTTCTAACTATTTAAATACTTCAAAGTTTCATGAACAAAATAAAGGACGAATTCTTTTCCAATCAGATAATGCTCCCAGGTTTTCAAAGCCCTTACGACAGAATAAAATTCTTTATCATAAGTGCTCCATTTCTGCCTTGCGTCATTGTGCTTCTCACTAAAATAGCAAACTGGTCTGCACTCTTGAGATAAAACAGCTTCTATACCCACTCCACTAGCATCACAGTCCACTTCAAACAGTTTATCAAAATCATGTAAAGCAAAAACAGGTGTAGTACATAACTTCTCCTTCAAAATAGCAAAACTATTCTCAGCTTCCTCTATCCATAGAAATTTGCCTTTCTTCATACATTCAGTAATTGGGGTTGCGATAGTACTAAAATTCTTAATAAATCGCCGATAAAAAGTAGACAATCCATGAAAACTCCTAACGTTAGAAACTGTTTTAGGAGTCGGCCACTCTCTGATTGCTCTTACCTTCGCCTCATCTACCTTTATTCCTTCAGCAGTAATAATAAACCCTAAGAATAATAGCTTATTAGTTAAAAAAACTACACTTCTTAATATTAATATACAGCTTGTTAATCTGCAAAGCTGTCAACACCTCTGTTAAATGCATCAAATGATCCTCCTCAGTCTTATTATAAATCAAGATATCATCAAAATAACCTACAACAAATTTGATAATAAAAGATTTCAGAACCTGATTCATAAGGCTCATGAAAGTGCTTGGAGCATTGGAAAATCCAAAAGGCATCACTAACCATTCATACAACCCCTCCTTTGTTTTGAAAGCTGTCTTTCACTCATCTCCGGGCCGAATTCGAATCTGATGGTATCCATTTTTCAAATCCAGCTTCGAGAACCACTTAGCACCGTGCAACCTATCCAGCATGTCATCTAATCTCAAAATTGGAAACTCGTAACCCACGATTATTTTATTAATGGCCTTACTATCTACACAAATTCGCCAACTCTCATATTTCTTAGGAGTCAACAAGGCCGGAACAGCACATGGGCTCATGCTATTATGAATTTACCTCTTTCGCAACAACTCTTCCACCTTCTCTTTTAGAATCTCGCTCTTTTTATGACTCATCCTATAGTGCGGTAAATTAGGCAGACTAGCACCAAAAATTAAGTCTATATGGTGCTGAATATCACGCATATGTGGCAACCCATCTAGAATCTCTTTAGAAATTAGTTCGCTAAATTCCTTCAACAAAGGCCTGATTGCTTTAGGCTTCTCCTCCACTTGTAATTCAGCCTCAGCCTCAATTACTTGTTTCACGATCAGCACGTGAATCTGTCAGGTTTCCTTAACCTCAGCTTCAAATTTCCTCGTAAGGGTAAGGAAATTATTTTCAGTAACTTGTTTTTCTTTGTTTTTCAGTGGCAGCAACGTATACTTCACTTCATCCTTTACAAGGTTATACTGACTACTTCTTCCCGAATGCTAAGCATCGATGGAGAATGAAATTTTGCATCGTTCAATTACCCTGAATGCTTTCCGCTTTTAATCCATCTTAACGTATAGGGATTAGGATGCTTCTCCTCGGGTATTCCCAGCTTCTTCACTGCCTCCTTCCCAATGATATTCTCCATACTTCCACTATCGATAACCACAGTAAAGATCTTTCCTAGAATGGTACACCTAGTTTGGAATAACTGATGGCGCTGCGAATCATCTTCCTGTTTGGGGCCAACATCATCTTGCATACTATACAGTTTACTTGCTCCTCTTCTTCATCTTTAAAATCATCGCTCTCACCATCCATCGCATAGCAATATCCATCCTCCTCCTCTTCTTTCGTTGCTACGTTTACGGTCTTTCTCCGAGGGCATTCATTAGATCGGTGCCCAGGCTGATTACACCCGTAACACTTTATCGTGGTTGGTTTAGCATAAGGGTTAGGGTTCGCAGTTTTCTGTGCTTGCGTTCCCTTATCCCTCACAACGTTCATAGGGTACTTTTCTACCGCCTTATCTTCCTGATTTCGCCATGTATTAAAGCGATTACTAAAACTGTTCTTCTCTATCGAACTGCTCGAACTGCTACCTCGATAATTTTCATAATCTCTTCTTTCCCTATCTTGCTGCATCAATTCTACCTTCATCGCCATATTCTTCGCTTTAGTTAAATTTTGTAGAAACTGCACCCCAATTTTATCTCAAATGAAGGGTTTCAAACCATCGAGATATCTGGCCACCTGCTGTTTCTCTGTCTTTGATAAGTTATTCTGCTCTACCAATCTCATAAATTCGGCTATATACTCATATACGGTTCGATTGCCCTGCTGGCAATGTTGGTACTACTGGAACATAATTTGTTCATAGTCGGGTGGAAGGAACTCTTATTTCAGAAGCCTCCTCATTCTAGTCCAAGTTCAAACTCTATATTTCCCTTCTCGCTTCCTCTTATTCTGCAATCTCTCCTACCATGCAGACGCACCCCCCCTTTAATTTACAGCTACTAATCGCACCCTTTTCTCACCAAGGGTCTCCATATAATTGAACAATCTATCTATATCAACAATCAAATCCAGAAATTCTTCTATGCCCAGACTTCCGTTAAAATAAAAATATCGACTTTCAATTTAAAGTCGTTACCTTCACGATCATTATAACGTCGTCTTCCGTCTCTCCGATCATATCCTCTTTGAAATCCTCCATGACAATGTCTGTAGCCATAATCAGCGCGTTCGGCATCAAAATAATCATTTTCTTATTCTTCAGAACTCTCTGAAAACAAAAGGGTTATTCAATCTGCGGACAAGGAACATGCGTATCAACAGGATCACCGCGAACAAGATCTGCACCCGGCCTTCTGTCGTTCTGCTGATTCTGGTTCACATCAACGCCGAGACCTTCGAATCGTTCTGTTAACTCATCAAATCGTTCTTCGAAATGACGAAGACTTTGATCGAATCGTTGATCCAAGTGTTCCATTAAACGCTACTCTAAACGTCGTCCCCAAGGGTTGAGGCTCCAGTCTCCTAAGCATTGTCACGAAGACCACCACCAGTCACCATAGGCTCTGATACCACCTGACGCAGTGTTCAACAAATAATTCAAGCAAAACCTTGCTTATAAAAAGAAATCTCGAAATTCAATATTGATGATAATATTTTGTTCTTCAAAAAGAATCCTAAAACAAGCTTATATATATCCTTAAACCAAATCCTACTAGGATTATAAAACATAAAATATCAAAATTACAAAACTGCCTTTAAAATTAAAACCCATAAAAATATTAAAATAATAGAAAAATCCATGTAAACGATCCCGAATCGTTAAAATCCATCGTTAGTCACAGCCAAAGGTAGTGAGTTTTGTTCAGAACGCCGTTTCGCTTTAAACGACCGAATTTGAGCCCGATCTGATGTCGTCAATCGGGTCTACCGATTCTAGTCGCATCATCGTTTCGCCCTCCGTTTGGACTTCTGCTTGTCCAACCAGTCCAGAAATGCTTCACTAATAGATTCTGCATCAGCCAAGCTGCTCCTCGCCATCCAAACCGGAGCACTACTGCTGGTCCGCCACTGTCGGCCATCTCATAATCCGTGAGTCCTATTCGAAACTGAGCCCAAATTTGGAAGCTATTTGCTAAATTAGGTAAGAATTCTTATCCAATATTGTTTCGAATATTTAATTCCTGATTTGAGTAACTTAGGTATATTTGGTGAATTGGTTGCTATTTTTTAATTATGCATGGCCTATCCGCAAGATTTTAAAATATACTAAGTTAGGGAATTTTCCTAACTTGACAACGTGCCTGGATAACTATCCGATCTCAATCACGAGATACGATACTCAGCGGCACGAAAAATCTTTCACTACAAAAAAACTTGTTTTTTGCGACGGAATTTGCGACGGAAATTTCGGAAAAATCCGTCGCAAATCGAATTTGCGACGGAAAAAATTCCGTCGCTACTAGCGCGTCGCAAATTTTTGCGACGGAAAATTCAAAAATTCGTCGCAAATTTGCGACGGAAAAAAATTTAAATCGCAAAATTCGTCGCAAAATCCGTCGCAAGTCCGTCGCAAATTCCGTCGCAAATTTGCGACGAACTCAATCCGTCGCAAAATTGCCGCAAAAATCCGCCGCAAGTCCGTGCAAAATTCCGCCGCAAAATTTGCGACCGAACTCAACCACGCAAAATCCGCAAATTCCGTCAAGAAATTGTGCAAATTTGCACGAACTCAATCCGTCGCAAAAATTCCACCGAAATCCGTCGCAAACTGGCCGCAAATTTCGTCAATTTAAAATTTATTCGCAAAAATTAGCCGTTTTAAAAATTGGCCGTAAATTAGCTACTTAACTTTATTCGTCAAAAATTCGTCGCAAATTTAGTCAAATTTGCGATTTGCAAAAAAAAATTCGTCGTCAAATTCATCGCAAAATTAGTCGCAAATTTAAATACGCAAAAATTCACTACAAAAATGAGGTTTTAGCGACGAATTTTGTGATTTAAAAAAAAATTCTGTCGCTAATTTGGCATCGCAAAATTTAGCGACGAAAAATATATTTGCCAATTCTTTTTTGGGTCCGTAATTTTTTTTTTGGTCAATAATAGCAACGAATTTTTATTAATTATTTAGCGATGAATTTTTATTAATTCTTTAGTGACGAACTCTGCGACGAATATTGTTTAGGGATGACTTCGATTTTAAATCTAATTAATAGCAAAATTAATTCCTACAATTTATATTTAACATTGATTAAGCACTTAATAACATCAAAATATTATAATAATATGAAAATGAAATACATTCATCTGCATTTTCCACAAGAATGACATACATATTTTTCTTTATAGTACACATAATGAGAGAATAAATAATATTGAGCACTTTAAAGCACTTGCTTAAGCAACCTCAAGGGTGGCAATTCTTTCCAGGGCAAGAACATATGATGCTGAAGCAAAGCTTATCCCCGATATGTATGAAAAGATACTTCCAATCTTGCGCCCACTCTGCTTTCTCCTATAAGGTTTGCATGAAGTGCTTCATCACCTCCTCCAAAGAAGTGACATTGCCGAGAACTGCTTTTGCATTATTACATCGCCTATAATTTTGGAGGAAAGCTCGAAAATCAATGAACCGAAACTTAGAATGTACGACAGAATGAACTAAATTGACATCTATTTTGGTTGGAATTTAACATGAAAGTTGCCATCATAGCGACTCAGAAGAGTAGAAGGCATCATGACAAAGCTCCAAATTCAGAAGAACACACTTAGAGAATAAAATCAGATCATACAGTTTAAGTGCAAAGAACAACTAAAAGTGCTACAATTCTCATTCACCATTGGACAGAAAAATTAATAGTCACAAATGTGAAAAGAGTAATTAAAAAAATAGACAGAAAAGATGCATGGATTGATGGACAACATATAGATTGGCCCAAAGAATCCTTTTCCAAGCAGAAAGGAAACTCACATAGAAGGAAATCAATTAAACAAGATCAATGATAAATTTCCAAATCTACTAGGCTGAGTTCTAACTGGGTTAGGACAAGTATCCTAACATAACTAACAAAGTCAAAACAATTTAGTAACTCTGATTTGCATCATGAACAGATGCATTACTCCATCTGCACTAAGCTTAAGATATTCCATAGAGGGAGATCACACGTATATAAGTTCATTGTTGATATAGAGGCCCACTATACATATCAATCATATGGTAAACAATCGCATTCAAAAGCTTAAGTTGTCAAAAAGAGGCCCACAATACATATCAATCATGTTTCTTAACATCTCCAAGTACACAAATGTGCAGTGTCAAAGGCTGTTTAAAAAACATGCTTCATCAACCAAAGTACATGATTGCACACATAATAGCTAGCTGCACAGCTCCTTACCATACGCATTACATATATGGAATTGATGATTAGACAACTTACAGAAATGCTCCTTAGAAGAATTCCTGTCGTGCAGAAAAGAAGCTTTGTCTTTTCATTCCTGAAATATTCGTGAACAATAACCATCAATAACTGAAGTAGAATAAAACAAAAATGACCATAAGGAACCTATCCCGCAGCTTGACTCAGAAATAAACATGCCAAGAAATGCGGATTTGCCGGCACAACTTCTCCTTCTTCACCAATCAACTATCATTCCGAGCATTAGCTAATATGCATCCCCCCAACTTCTGCTTATGTCTATCAACAGAACTTCACTATACTTTCTTAAACTCCCAACCAGGTTCAAAGAGGAATCGAATAATCAATAAAAGCATTGTAAGTTGAGCAGAAAGACATGGCCAATGAGCTTAGAGTTAAATCCAAAGAAAATAAATTCCATGAACCGACTTTAGCTGTTCAAAGTTACTCACAATGAAGATTCGCACATATTTTGTTCATTCCGAGCATTAGCCAATATGAATCTATATATGGCAAAGAGATTAAGAAGAGTGTATCTAGACCAGAGACAAAATTTACCACCAGGATTTGAACAATCATCAAGTAATCACAAATTTGTGGAGATTTCGGCCAAGCATGGATTAAGCTAGCAAACAGCTCAGACAATTAATAACTGGACAAATTCATCTAAATCTTGCAAGAGTATATTCGACTAAGGTAGAACTAAAATGAGGCTAAAATCTCAGAGGCAAATCTTCGAACAGGCAGGGGGCATTTCAAATATGCAGAAACTAGAGCCGTATCTGAGTCCCTCTCATCGCAATCAGCACTAACATGAACTTAAACCTTGCTCTCGGGCGATCAACAACCACTTTGGGATAAGTTTTCTTTTAATATTCATTGTTGTTTCATTTTCAGTTTCCTTTAAGTTCTTAATGCCCTACTGCTTCGTTTACCTATCCTCATGACTGCTCCCCCCCTGATTTAATGCCAACCATTGTGATTTCTCTTCATCAAATGGCCAAATGTTAGCGAAGCGGAAAACAAACAGGTTCGCCTAGACAAAGCAGAATGGGAGGAGCTTCTTACATCACGCCTCATCTTACCAGCAGCAAACATCAAATTAAGAACAACATGTCAAGTAGCAAAGAATTAATTGCGCGCGGGAGGTATGAATGCTAAAAGAGGATGAAGACCTGCTCGATGAGGCGATGCACGGGGCTTCCACTGGAGGTGAGATTGAAGGTCTCCCTGTAAGTGTTCCAAAACAGCAAGAGCAAATCGTCGGTGAATTTGCGGGGCATCTCGTAGACGTACACCCGCAGCGGCAAATCGAGCGGGTAGAGCGGATCTCCCCGCAACCTCTCGCTCTCCGACGCGAAAACCGAGTCGTCGAACTTCCCGACGCCGCCGCCGCCGCCGCCGTCCACAGCCGGGCTGGCCGTATCGTCGAGATGGCGAGAGAGCGCGGAGGAAGAGCGGTGAGCGAGGAAGCGCTCCAGAGAGACCAGGAACGAGGTCTCGGGCTTCGCGGAGTGAGAAGCGGGGGGCGCCGGATCACAGGAGGAAGCGGAGAGAGAGGAGAAGAAGAGATAGGCGAAGAGGAGAAGGAGGAGGAGGAGGAGGGGGAAGAGGACCACGGGGGACCGGAATCGGCGGTGAAGGAACGGCGGCGGAAGATGTTTGCCCGCCATGGCCGGAGGAGGGAAGCTAAAATCTTCTTCAATCAGATCTTGACAAGGCGAGGAAGCGTGAAGCGAGAAGCGGAAGCAGGGGGTGAGGGGATATGAGGAACAGCAGAGAGAGACAGAGAAAAATGGGGGTGAGGGCGGGCAAATTGGGGGTGAGGGCGGGCAAAGCAAAATTTTGGTTCCGTCACAAATTTTTGCGACGGATTTCGTTTCCGTCGCAAAAATTTGCGACAGAATTTGGTTCCGTCGCAACTTTTTGCGACGGATTTCGGTTCCGTCGCAAATTTTTGCTACAGATTTTTTTTTTCCATCGCAAAATTTGCGACGGATTTCGGTTCCGTCGCAAATTTTTGCGACGGATTTTTTTTTTCCGTCGCAAATTTTTGCGACGGATTTTGTTTCCGTCGCAAATTTGCGACGGATTTTTTTTTTTTTTTTTTTTTTAAAAATTTGCGACGGATTTTGTTTCCGTCGCAAATTTGCGACGGATTTTTTTTTCCGTCGCAAAAATTTGCGACGGATTTTTTTTTTTCGTCGCAAATTTTTGCGACGGATTTTGTTTTCGTCGCAAATTTGCGACGGATTTCGTTTCCGTCGCAACTTTTTGCGACGGATTTCGGTTTCGTCACAAATTTTTGCGACGGATTTTTTTTTTCCATCGCAAATTTTTGCTACGGATTTTTTTTTTCCGTCGCAAATTTTTGCGACGGATTTTGTTTCCGTCGCAAATTTGCGACGGATTTTTTTTTCGTCGCAAAAATTTGTGACGGATTTTGTTTCCGTCGCAAATTTTTTCGCGACGGATTTTTTTTTCCGTCGCAAATTAGCGATGGATTTTGTTTCCGTCGCTAATTAGCGACGGATTTAGCGACGACCTTTTAAAAAAGAATTAAAAAATTCAAATTTTTACAAAAAAAAAAAAAAGATATATAAAATAATTAAGAATTCTATTTTTTAAATAAAAATATTTAAAAATTCTTTTATTTTTTTTCTAAAATAAAGTCATGAGATTGAAATAATTTTCTAATGAAATCCAAACATCAAAAAACGATTTCCATCATATGTCACCATACAAATGAAAATTAAGCGTATTCATGGAAAATGATTTTCCGAAAAACACTTTCCTTTATCATTAAGTTTTCCACAAAACAAACGTACCCTTAGAGTGATTACCAACTTCTCCTCTATCAAGTTTACCATATTGCATTATCAACTCCTAATAGAGTTACTTACCAATGTTTATTTTCATTTTTTTTCTACACCAACTTCTCTAATCTCTAACCAAGCAAAGCTTCATCATTGTTTACTTAACTTTTATTTATATTTCTTACCAATAAGTTAAATTTATCGAGTATTATATGAAACTATCAGCCTAGCTTTCTTTGCGTGATTTGGGTAAATTTTCTCCAATCAAATCAATTAGTTTTGGATTACCAAATCTCATTTGAGTTATTAGCATTTATTTGTTATTTTCTCAAATTTACTAGTTTTTATTAAGTTGCTACTTTTATTTGCATTGGTTTCCAACTTTTTAAATTTACTGGCTTTTTTAGAAATTACTAACTTTTATTAGAGTGATTACCAACTTTTTTTTCGATCAAGTTCTTGACTAGTTTTATGTTACCTTCTTTTATTTGAGTTACTTATCAATGTTTATTTGGTATTCTATTTTGAAATGACCGATTTTTTCTTATCTCTAACAAAAATACATTTCTAATTTTCTACCAGCTTTGAATTTACCTTCTATTACATGAAATAATCAACTTTTTGTGTGCCTCATTAACTTTTGCCCAATTAAGTTACCAATTAGTTTTGGATTGTCAACTCTAATTTGAGTTGCTTACCCATTTGGTTTTTAACTTACCAATTTTTATATTGAGTCATGCTTCTTTTTTTGCATGACTTACTAATCCCATTTTACGATTTAATACCAATTAATTTTCTATTACTAACTATTATTTTACTTAATTACTAACATTTATTTGATTTTTTCACCGCTAAATCTGTCGCTAATTAGCGACAAATTTTTTTTCCGTGGCTAAATCCTTTTTTTGACTGTTTTTCGTAGCAAATTAGCGACGAATTTTTTTTTCCGTCACTAAATTTGCTAATTTGCGACGAATTTTATTCCGTCGCAAATTTGGTTCCGATTTTATTTCCGGCGCAAATTTGCGACGGAATTTTTTTTCTGTATATTTACCCATATATTTACGCATATATAAGAGCTACATGCGGAGGAAACCGCCGTATTCAACTAAATAGATATCTGTGTTATCTATATTTAAGTCTTGAAAAAAAAGAAGATAAGATTTGCACCTATCGAATCTAAAAAATCTTATTTGGGACGAGAACATTTTAAGAGATTATCTAATATCTTGAGTTTATAATAGATCTTATTTAATTTGAATTTGTAATATCTAATCTCTCTTAGAATTGGACGTGTAGCAAATCGTCCAATCTCTTTTGAATTTGAACTTGTGACAATCGTTTAATTCGTCTCTACTTTCGTCGCAAAATGGTAAATTTCGTTGCACAAATTAGCGACGGAAAATAAATCCGTCGCAAATTTGCGACGGAAAATTAGTCGTCGCTAATTTGCGATGGAATTAGCGACGAAAATTTTTCGTTGCTAATTTGCAACGAATTTTGCGACGGATTTACTTTCCGTCGCAAATTTGCAACGAATTTTGCGACGGATTTATTTTCCGTCGCTAATTTGCGACGAATTTTGCGACGGAAAAATTCCGTCGCTAATTTGGGACGAATTTTGCGACGGAATTTTTCCGTCGCAAATTAGCGACGGAAAATAAATCCGTCGCAAAATTCGTCGCAAATTTGCGACGAAAATTTTTCGTCGCTAATTTGCGACGGAATTAGAAATCCGTCGCAAATTTGCGACGGAAAATTTCCGTCGCAAATTTCCGTCGCAAAATTCATGTTTTTTTGTAGTGTTTATTCTATCCATAACTACATCGCTATGATCAGTGGTTCATATCGTTTTACTAATTGAAGATAATAAAACAAATTTTGCAGATTGCGTGAATTGATTTCGAAGGTGGTGATTATTTGTTTGTTTGACCTTGTGTCCTTAAAAAAAATAAAATCCAAAAAAAGATTAGCTAGGATTTGAATTAATTTCGTAGAAGATAGTGTCGAATGTTTTGAATAGAATAGGATAACCTAGATTCGCTAGAAAGATAGGATAATTTTCCAATGTAAATTAGGGTTTAAAGTAATTTATTTCCTAGTTTAATTTAGACATCATCCTAGTCTTGATGGTTTATTTAGGGTAATTTTTTAATTTCGAATTTTCATAAAAAAAATTCCAAAAAGAAATCACTTTAGAATAGGTTAAATTGTCTTTTCTAGAATAGATTGAATGTTAATTTAGGCATTTTTCTCTATTCTGAATTTTATTGGAAAAATAAAAAAATACATCATTTGCCCGTCATTAGAATTAGGTCATTTAATCGCATGTCTTATAGTTTGCATGTTAGGATTACTTAATTGGATGTCATACTTTGCACGTCATGGCACATAGGTTAGTTTTCATTTAATCAAGAGAAAACCCAAAAAATACATTGAGTGAATTGCTTGCTAATTATAAATTGTATTAGGACAGTCGATGTGATTTTTTAACTAATAATGCAGATGCTTATGTTGCTTTGAGGTATGTTATTCTCCTAATATAGCAATTTATTTACTGCTTTCACTATTGGGTGTTAATTTCGTGGTTTACGCACTCGCATGATGATCCCACATGTTAGGAAGTAATAAAATAAATCCAAACTGCTTGCTCAAACATTTTCATGAAAAGAAAAGTTACCGAAAGGGCATTAGAGTAATTTAGCGTAATCAAGTTCCTATACTCATAATCTTTGGTTCATAGGAATAAAGTATACCTCCCTATACTTTGTTTGGGTTTCTAATCGATCCATTGTAAATAGATTAGTGGCGACTCCGAAATGAAAATCATTTGCATGTTAAGAACTTGAACCATAAGTTGCAAATTAGTAGGGCTTGAGAGCCCGAGTTAGGCTTAGACTTAATAATTCATTAGCCGAACCCCTAGATGATCCACACGCCTGCGGGGAGGTAAGGTCGCGACACTTATCAACGCACAGATAGTAGTAAAATGCAATTGGAGAACAATTCTGAATGTGATGTTATAAGTGTTGTTAATGTTAGAATCAAAATGTATGATGGCATTGTGTAGACATTGACTAGAGTGAGGCACGTTCTAGAGTTGAAGAAAAATCTGATTTCCTTGAGTGCTCTTGATTCAACTGGGTGTCGGTATTCTTCACAATATGGAGTTCTGAAGGTTCTTCGAGGTGCCGTGGTGATAATGAAAGGAATCAAGTACAATGGCTTGTATGAGCTTCAAGGTGAGATAGTGACGGCATTCGCCGCGAAGACATCAAATACATCTGTTCGAGAGTCTGAATTATGACATATACATATAGGGCATATTAGCAAGAAAATGTGATATTCGGAAATTTTGTAATAATATATTTATGACGTTGAAAGTTTTTCATGTTCGAAAAAGATACTTAGATAATAAAGCTAAGTATTATTTAAGTTAGTGTTCGTGCGGACACGTAAAAATCGTTCTTGGACCATAAATTGCGAGGCGCGAATTCGGGAATGTAATTGTTCCGAGCTCGATGTGTTTAAAATTGTAAATGTTGTTGTGTACGTTAATAGTAGTGCGGTATTAATTAATTTACCGTTGTCTTGGTGATTAGTAGGTAATATTATTGGTTAATTTTTGGTTAAGTAGTGTTAACCATTTTATTAATTTCTAATTGATGTTAAAAAAAGGGCGAGATATTTCCATCAAAATATCTCTTCAGACTCTCCTCTCACGTGGCCTGTGAAGGCGTAAGCTCGGCCACATCCCACTTGTCCTCTTAAGCCAAGCTTCATGTTCTAGTTTGAGATGTCAAAGTCATCTTCATTACTCTGGCCCTGTGGAAGTTCGCTTCATGTATCAAAATTGATTCTTGAACCCCTTTCACGCTCATGTCACGTGGAGATACCGTGGAAGAAAATGTTGGAAATTTGGGACAAATTGATGCTCAAAGAACACCCTTGAGTTGGAAGTGGGAAGTGAAAAGCACTAGTCCCACATTGGAAAAGGAAGAAGGCTAAAGAGTGGTTTATATACGGTTACACTTATTTGAAGTGGTAACTATTGTAGCACAAACTCTCTGTCTCGCGCGCAGGCACAGGGGGGGTGCAAATTCGACGCCCGACAAGCTTGAGACTTGGGCGCGAGCGCGCATCCTGCGTACACGATTGCAGGACCGAAAAGTGGGCCTTGCGACAAACCCAATTTTGCTAGCCTTCTAATTTAATTTTTCCAACTCAATTAATGGTGCGTTAAACGGCAAGCTGTTACGAAATTGATTTTGTAACATCAGAATTAATCAGCCATTATTCCAGACGCAATTAATTTTGTAACGGCGGATTTAATTGGCCATTATTCTTGATGCGTATTGATTTTGTAACGGCTAATTTAATCGCCCGTTATTAGTCCCGAACAACTCTCCCCTCAGTTCTATTTTTATCGAAATCATTCTTTCAGTTCTTGAAAAAAGATCTGCAGTTTCGGAAAAACGTTTGCTGCTTTCCTTCTGAAAAACGTTCTCTGCATTTGCATTGTTTTCGATAGTGTTCGTTCCGAGTTTGTTCAAGTTCGCCGGAAGCTTGGAAGTGCCGCGATCTCTTCTTCGCTGTCAGCCGTTGTATCCTGGGAGACAGACGTTCGCAAAACCTCAATCGCGTGCGGGAGGGAACGAATCTGTTTTAAGGAAACTGTGTTCAACACAGGCCTCGGTATTCGGTTGTATCGATTCCAATTTTGTTATTGCAATTTCGTTTCTTCGTAATTCCGTATTGTTTGTGATATTTAAGCTAATGCCATTTGAATTTCGTCAACAATCTTAAAACAGATTCGCGATTTTAAAGAATTCAAATGGCTACTGGGAAAGAAGTCGTGGATGTGACTGCTGACAGCATCACCAAAGACTCTGCCTATGCCGCGGCTGTTCAGCTTCCTGGCTCATCCTCTGTTCATCGTGCGGTTTCTGTACACCATGGCGAAAAACCTGAAAAGTTCGACGGACTGAACTTGAAAAGGTGGCAGCAAAAGATGCTATTTTATTTGACCACCTTGAATCTTGCGAGATTCTTGACCGAGGATGCTCCTAAATTATCCGAAGGAGAAACGGATAAGCAGGCCTTCAACGCTGTTGATGCCTGGAAGCACTCTGATTTCTTGTGCAGAAACTACGACATGAATGGCTTACATGACTCGTTGTACAATGTTTATTGTGCAAAAAGAACGGCAAAGGAATTATGGGAAGCCTTAGACCGAAAATATAAAACAGAGGATGCCGGAGCAAAGAAATTTGTTGTCGGTCGATTCCTTGATTATAAAATGGTGAATTTTAAGACTGTGATCGACCAAGTGCAAGAAATTCAAGTAATCTTGCATGAAATTCTGGCTGAAGGAATGATCTTGAGTGAAACCTTCCAAGTGGCTGCTATAATTGAAAAGCTACCTCCTGGGTGGAAGGATTTCAAGAACTATCTCAAGCACAAGCGAAAGGAAATGAACTTGGAAGAGCTGATTGTCGATCAATTGAAGAAGACAACAGAGGATTTGAACGCAAAGGGTTCAATCCTACTACAACTAAGGCAAATGTTGTGGAGCTTAGGCAAGGCCACAAGAACAAGAAAATTGTCAAGCCAAAGTTGGGACCAAAAGGAGGAGTTTCCAAGAACAGGTTTCAAGGAAAATGCTTCAATTGTGGCAAGATGGGCCATAGATCTGTGGATTGCAGACTTCCGAGGAGGAAGAATGATGAGGCAAATATGGTGAATGCCATCGCTCAAGACGTGTCAAACATAAACCTTTCTGCAGTGATTTCCGAAGTGAACTTGGTTGGGTCCAATCCGAAGGAATGGTGGATTGACACTTCGTGCCACTAGGCATATATGCTCAAACAAGGACCTATTCACAAACCTTGAACCGATTAATGGGGAAAAGGTTTTTATGGGAAACTCTACCTCTTCTGCTATCGAAGGTCAAGGGAAGGTGTTGCTGAAGATGACCTCAGGAAAGGAGCTGACTCTAAACAATGTCCTCTATGTGCCAGAAATCCGAAAGAACTTGGTTTCTGGATCTCTGTTGAACAAGCATGGATTTCGTATGGTGTTTGAGTCTGATAAAGTTATTTTGTCAAAGTCTGGAATGTATGTGGGGAAGGGATATGTAACTGATGGGCTTTTTAAGCTCAATGTGATGACAATTATCAATAAAGATAATAAGTCTTATGTTTATTTGCTTGAGTCTTCCAATTTATGGCATGGTAGACTAGGACATGTTAATTATGATACATTGCGTAGATTAATTAACTTGGAACATATACCCTCATTCCAAATTGATTCAAAACATAAATGTGAAATTTGTGTTGAGGCAAAATTAACGAGATCATCATTTCAAACAATTGAAAGAAACACCGAACCCCTTGAATTAATTCATAGTGATGTCTGCGATTTGAAATTCATTCAAACGAGAGGTGGTAATAAATATTTTATTACGTTTATCGATGATAACACCAAATATTGCTATGTGTATTTGCTTAAAAGCAAAGATGAAGCCTTAGAGAAATTTGTTCTCTATAAGAATGAAGTTGAAAATCAACTCAATAAGAAAATTAAAAGATTGAGAAGTGATAGAGGTGGCGAGTATGAAGTACCAATTGGTGAATTCTGTGCACAACACGGAATTATACATGAAGTAACTACGCCTTACTCTCCTCAATCAAATGGTGTTGCTGAACGTAAAAATCGCACATTGAAAGAAATGATGAACGCGATATTACTAAATTCAGGTTTACCTCAAAATATGTGGGGAGAAACTATTTTGTCAAGCAACTACCTTTTAAATAAGGTACCTCGAAAGAAAGAGGACAAAACCCCTTATGAATTATGGAAAGGTAGGAGACCATCCTACAAACATTTACGAGTGTGGGGGTGTCTTGCAAAAAAGTAGCAATTCCAACACCAAAGAAGACAAAGATAGGTCCTAAAACGGTGGATCTGTATCTTTATAGGCTATGCACATAACAAGAAATGCGATCGATTTCTTGTGCATGAATCTAAAATTCCAGAGATACACAAGAATACAATCATGGAATCAAGGAATGCATCATTCTTTGAAAATGTATTTCCTTATAAATCCAATGATGGATCAAGTTCTTTTAAACGAAAGAACGAAACTATGAATGAAGAAAGTCATGAAATTCATGATTCAGATCATGAACTTGAACCGAGACGTAGCAAAAGAGCAACGAGTGGAAAAATCTTTTGGAAATGATTTTCTAACTTATTTGTTAGAAAAGGAACCACTAGATTATGCAGAAGCTATGAATTCTTCTGAGGGACCTCTATGGAAAGAAGCAATAAAAAGTGAAGTTGATTCTATTTTATAGAATCATACTTGGGAGCTAGTGAATCTTCCTCCTGGTTGTAAGCCTTTAAAGTCCAAAAGGATTTTTAAAAGGAAAATGAAAGCAGATGGCTCCATTGATAAGTATAAAGCCAGACTTGTGATCAAAGGATACAAGCAACGAGAAGGCTTAGATTACTTTGATACTTATTCTCCTGTGACGAGAATAACCTCCATTAGGATGATAATTGCAATTGCAGCATTGCAAAATCTAGAAGTACATCAAATGGATGTAAAAACAGCTTTCCTAAATGGTGATTTGGATGAAGAAATCTACATGGAACAACCTGAGGGTTTTATAGTTCCGGGACAAGAAAGGAAAGTCTGTAAATTGGTGAAGTCATTGTATGGCCTAAAACAAGCACCAAAGCAAAGGGCATGAAAAGTTTGATAATGCAATGATTACCAATGGATTTAAGATCAATGAATGCGATAAATGTGTCTACATTAAAGAGAAGACAAATGGCTATGTCATTTTGTGTCTTTACGTAGATGACATACTAATTGTTGGTAGTGATGATAAAATGATCAAATCTACCAAGAATATGTTGAATTCAAGATTTGACATGAAAGATATGGGACCTCTTGATATGATTTTAGGAATTAAAATCACAAGAACATCGAAAGGTCTTATTTTAAATCAGTCACACTATGTGGACAAGATTCTTGAAAAATTCAACATGAATGATTCTGGTATTGCTAGAACACCATTAGACAATAGTCTTCATCTATCCAAGAATAGAGGAGATGGTATTTCTCAAGTAGAGTACTCAAGAGTTGTTGGAAGTCTAATGTACTTAATGAGTTGTACTAGACCGGATATTGCCTATGCGGTTAGTAAATTGAGCAGATATACGAGCAATCCGAAAATGACCATTGGAAAGCAATAGTGAGAGTATTTAGATACTTACGATATACTGAATTATGGCTTGCATTATACCGGATACCCAAATGCTCGAAAGGATATAGTGATGCAAATTGGATATCCGATATAAAAGACTCAAAATCTACTAGTGGATATGTATTCACACTAGTAGGAGCAAACCGTATCCCGAAAATCTCAGAAAACAAATCATTATAGCCAGATCCACAATGGAATCTGAATTTATAGCTTTAGATAAATGTGGTGAAGAGGCTGAATGGCTACGCCATTTCTTAGAGGATATTCCAAAATGGCAAAAACCTGTTCCACCAATAAGTATACATTGTGATAGTCAATCTGCAATTGGAAGAGCACAGAGTAATATGTATAATGGTAAGTCTAGACATATACGTCGTAGACATAATACCATAAGACAACTACTCTCAACAGGAATTATCTCAATTGACTATATAAAGTCGAGGGATAATATTGCGGATCCGCTAACCAAAGGGTTAAATAGAGAGTTAGTTGAGAAATCGATAAGAGGAATGGAACTAAAGCCCATGAAAGAATAAGTTGGTATAAAGGAAACCCAACCTAGTTGACTAGGAGATCCCAAGATCTAAGTTCAAAGGGACAACCTAATTATACAAACTTAGTGATGTCACTGTGGGGTTATCCCTAAAACCATTCCTATATAAAATATCAGTGATATTGTGAAGGGAAAGGATAGCAATTTTGCTTTAATGATTCTTAAGTGGAGTAAATAAATTACTCAGAATTAAGTAATCACTATGTGAGAGAGAAGTGGGGCCGCTTCAAAGGAGAATTAATCAAGGGCTAAATTCTTTAGAATCTCTTGCAGAACCAGGTTGATGTTCATGGCCAAAACGAACATAACTATGAGAACTGAACAAACGTTTATATGATTCCTGTGTGAAGTGTATGGTTCATTTACATAAGAAAGCTGGACAGTTCAAGGACATCATGTCTACTGGACAACTAGTAAAATAAATATACTTTCACAAGGGAAGGTTCAAAGGGTAACACCTACCTATCCTATACAGGTTTCAATTGTTGAACACTATCACAGAGTCAAAACTAAAACAATTTTCATTCATGTGGGGGATTGTTGGAAATTTGGGACAAATTGATGGATGGGTGAATGAGAAATTGATGCTCAAAGAACACCCTTGAGTTGGAAGTGGGAAGTGAAAAGCACTAGTCCCACATTGGAAAAGGAAGAAGGCTAAAGAGTGGTTTATATACGGTTACACTTATTTGAAGTGGTAACTATTGTAGCACAAACTCTCTGTCTCGCGCGCAGGCACAGGGGGGGTGCAAATTCGACGCCCGACAAGCTTGAGACTTGGGCGCGAGCGCGCATCCTGCGTACACGATTGCAGGACCGAAAAGTGGGCCTTGCGACAAGCCCAATTTTGCTAGCCTTCTAATTTAATTTTTCCAACTCAATTAATGGTGCGTTAAACGGCAAGCAAGCTGTTACGAAATTGATTTTGTAACATCAGAATTAATCAGCCATTATTCCAGACGCAATTAATTTTGTAACGGCGGATTTAATTGGCCATTATTCTTGATGCGTATTGATTTTGTAACGGCTAATTTAATCGCCCGTTATTAGTCCCGAACAACTCTCCCCTCAGTTCTATTTTTATCGAAATCATTCTTTCAGTTCTTGAAAAAAGATCTGCAGTTTCGGAAAAACGTTTGCTTCTTTCCTTCTGAAACGTTCTCTGCATTTGCATTGTTTTCGATAGTGTTCGTTCCGAGTTTGTTCAAGTTCGCCGGAAGCTTGGAAGTGCCGCGATCTCTTCTTCGCTGTCAGCCGTTGTATCCTGGGAGACAGACGTTCGCAAAACCTCAATCGCGTGCGGGAGGGAACGAATCTGTTTTAAGGAAACTGTGTTCAACACAGGCCTCGGTATTCGGTTGTATCGATTCCAATTTTGTTATTGCAATTTCGTTTCTTTGTAATTCCGTATTGTTTGTGATATTTAAGCTAATGCCATTTGAATTTCATCAACAGAAAATACTACAAAATCTACCAAAACTAATTCTTGAATCCCTTTCACGCTCATGTCATGTTATGATCTATCAAAACTGATTCTTGAATCGCTTTCACGCTCATGTCACGTCAAGATACAATGGAAGAAAATACTGCAAAATCTAGCATCGGATTTTACGTAACGGTTCGCAGTCCATGTAGTAGACATCACATTGTCATTAACATTTAAATATTGACTAGGCAGCCACGTAACTACTGCAAGAGGGTGAGATAAGTGGTTGTTATGTGCTCCAACCGTCAATTGATCGAATCCCATTAATTCATCCAAGGACTTTGAGCGTGTGATATTGACAAAAAGAAATCATCTACATCACCTTCGGCGCACAGTTTCATGCATTACAATGGTCATAGAGTCAGATTTTGACAGTAGTTCACATAGAAAAGGACTCCTTTCCGAGCAAGGCTTCGTGTTTCTTGGAAAAAAGTTCCTTCTTGTTGCCCAGTCAGTCATGCAAAGAGTTGCCTTAAAAGTTAGAATAAGCTGGTCTTTACCAATTGGTCATAATAACATGTCTAGTCAGAACGAGAGTGAAGAATGAACCAAGCAAGCAAGGTCCTTCAAATTTTGATGGATGATGTACATAATATCTGCCCGAGACAACAAGAGCACTAATTATGGTGGCAAACTTTGGCCACTTGATCATGGCTAGCTATATTGCATCAGAGTTCAATTTTGATTCAGAACTATATCAATCAAGAGCTGTGGCATGGACTTTGCCAGCCTGGATTTATCGAAATACAAGGACTAGTGGTGATTATTAAGAATGATAATACTGGGATGGGCTACAAGAGGCATGTGGTTGCGCTTCCTTTTACAGAGTAGCTTCATCTTCACCTTTAACTTAGTTGGCGCTGACTACTAAGCACCAGCACAGGGATACCATGTAGAGCCTTAAACCATAATCTTTCTCTACACAACAAATGACATAATTTAACATAAATTATCGGGCGGGGCAGGGTAAGACAGGAAAAATCACTTTCAGAAGTTCATCAGCTGTTCGAAGATGTTCATGGCTGACTCTGGCAACCCAAGTAGCACATTTATGCTTTTCCTTTCTTTACCATGAGATAGGAAAAGAATGACTTCCTTCTCAGGCAAAGCCACTGGGCCAGACAGAACAGGCTCTCCCCATCCAAAGTCAGTGGTGTGGAAGGACAGCCTAGACCAAGTTGTGATGAGAAGTGTTGCTGCCAGGGATGGTCTTGCTCTTGTTGTTTCAAAGTAGTCTATTGCTGACCTCATGTAGCTGTCCGTGACCATTTCAATTGCATAGTGGACCTTCCTCACCGCAAAAGACAGGGGGCTCTTCAGGAGATTGCCGGCACTGCACAGAGAGTTTGTTAACACTATACCATTACCAAAGTAACCCTCAGGCAGCGGAGGCTCAAAGCGAGACCGTCCATCAACTGCAAAGAGGAGCTTCGTTTGTTGGTCAGGCTCCATTTTTAATGCTTTTGTCCGGGCTCTCCACACAAATGCCGACAAGGCTTCAAAAGTCGTGCATCTATCCAGGGCTCCATCTTCCATGGCTTTCTTCTTGAGTTGTTCGAGCTTTTCAGGATCGAAACAGAATGATCTGTAGTGCATTGCCTCATCTTCGTATAGTTTGCCAGTGTTCGAGACATCTTCGATCTGGTCAAATTCGTGATGTGTAAACTCTACCTTAGGAGGATTTCGGGCTTTGAGTATGCTTCTGTCCTGGAAAGGAGGGACTTTTAGAGTCAATCCCCTGGCAGTTTCACCCCAGGAATTCACAAATTCCATGGCAGCAATCCCATCAAACATACAGTGGTTCATGCATAGCCCCAAAACAAACCCTCCACACTTGAATCGTGTCACCTGCATAACAAAGAGTAGAGTCCATATGAGTTCCAAAGGCGGATTTAACTCTCCAATCCGAGGGGAGGGAACAACACAAAAGTAGCTAAGATGCAGCGAAAAAACATCAACTAACTGAGCTTCACCTAGGTAAAAATGCCAGACACATGAATAATGGACGGACATCCACTAAAGAAATTATTATCCAACCTGAGCCACTAAGGGAGGTATCTCGAGGATGTTACTGGCACCAGGAATATCGTAAACCAGTTTTCCAAGAGTCACCGGATCAGGTTTGGTAATGTCTCCAATCTCCTCAATGGTACAGTTAGCTTCGGCCTCAACCAAAACAGCACCCTCCCCCGTGCAATTCACTATGAGCTTCCCTTCGGGGCTGATAGTCAGCCTCCCCGAAAGCGGATAGTAGTGAACAAGAACCCCGGAGAGACCATTCTTGATGACATCAAAAGCTTCCTCGTTGCCTTTTGAATCGGACTTGAAGCAGTAGATGGTGCGGACAATTACCGCAATGTTCTGGTCGAGGTTTGAGAGGTAGTAGAGGCCCTTCTCAGTCTCCTCAGCGGGGGGAACCAGAATAGCTTCTTGTTTCTCTACGCTGAGCTCAAGGGTGGCGCCATTATTGACAGGAGCCGCCATTAAGATTAGATTCAAAAGCCTGGTCACAACTTCATCAAGTCACGCGTGGTTCTTATAGCAGAGGCACAAAATTTCTCGTGGACTAATGCATGGTATATGCACCTCAAATTATGATGAATTTTGTTTTGTTCGTCTCTTCACATCGAATAGACTGGGACCAAATTGGGACCAAACAAGACAAAGGAAAAAATCGAGCAAATTTACCTGTGAGATGATCAGAGAGCAGCGGGATGAGCAACAGAGGTGTGCATAATATTCATTTGCTTAAGGAAGACACGAATTATATGAGGAAGAGGTGGCCCAAACTTTTGGCAGACAAACGTGTGGGTAAACAAATGTACCGCCATGAAAGAGACCGGTGATGGGGGCTGTCTTGTACGCAAAGCAGTATTAGTTGAGGGATTAATGGAAAGGAGAAGGAGAACATCATGAATTTGAGTGTTCTTCAGGAATTGCACAGATGTGGGTTGAACTTGAAGGAGGGGTAGGCTACTGCCACTGCCCAATGGGCCTTACCAAAACACTACCAGCCGAATAAAGGGTGGCGTGACTGAATTTGATACCATTTGAGGCTTGGTTGGTGGGGTAGGCGTCCAATTCTTGGTTTCTTGATCTAATTATACAAAGATTATGTTGCTTTTACAGACAATACTGAATGTTTGTTTCCTCCTTCCTTCTCTTCGCTCATCTCTTTTGGCCTTCCCTTCTCCCCCCTTTTCTCAACCATACAGACAAGGTCCTTCCAAGACAAATCCGGGCCATCATGCAGCATATTAATATGTGAAGTCGTTCCGTGAGCATTCATTTAATCATCCATATCCATTTGACAGCCTTGTTGTATCATTTGTCTATAGCGCGACTTTTGCGGCCTCTTTTTTCGGATGTTCCAAAGCAGGAAAGCGATTGTTTAAATTACAGCACTTTTAATACTAGTAGGTTCAAAGATCCAATTCCATTTCCAAGTGGAAAAGAAAATCGCATTTGGATCTAATGAAAATCGCCATCAGAAGTACCCCATCTCTATCTAGGGCAATCTGAATGAACGTATAGCTATATCAAGTACACTGATTGGGATGGAAAGGAACATTAACACATGCAGTACATGAAGTGTGTCCTGCAACATTGTTCTAATATCATATGGTATTTTGACGATGTATTACTGGTCAATTAAGTGTATTGCATTTCTATGATTTTGTCTATTGTACGATGTTCAAATCCCAATAAGCTGGATGATTGATTAGTCATATCGCGTTAGTTGCATGTTATCACCAATACATAATATATTTATTCAACGCTTCACCATAATAAGATAATTATCCTCGTCTCCGAGCCTGCACTTTCTATTTCTGTCTTCTTCTCTCTCTTTAAAGCTTTCTCTCTGACTATCTGTCTAAAAGTAATGTTACAAAGGAGATCCTCCATTTCCCGAATCTGAAGTTTCCCCCCAATTTTCATGTCCCATACCAGCACAAAATCTCTGTACTTGTGAGACCAACAGCGGCTTGCATATCACCAAAAGTAGAGACAATAATACCTACTTGTTACCAACAAGACCTTGACATAATTTGCCGTTTTCAACTTAAGAACATGGACTGATAATTGTACCTCCCACCATGTAACTACATCAAAAACTGTCTGAAGCATATCTTGCGCAATATCACTATCCTCTCTTTAGCTAATTGTCATCACCAAATCTTCTAATGTAGAGTCAATCTCTCCTGGAAATGGGTGCTTAAAGTCTGCAACCATGAACTCATGCGCTATGTTATGGACCTCAATCAAACTAAGACCAGGGTTCTTGATGATCTGCATGTCTTTCACGAGTCTTCAGACCTTGCCAACATCATTCCACTGTCTGTTAGCAGCGTAAACGTTTGACATGAGAGCGTAGTTTCCATCGTTGAATGGCTCCAACTCAACGAGCTTTTCCATGGCACTCTCAGCTAACAAAACATTACCACTGCGAGCGCATGCATTGAGCAGAGCTCCCCAGACGAACTCATTGGGTTCAATGGGCATATCTATCGTGACCGGGTAAGCCTCCTCTATTCGGCCTGCCCTGCACAGGAGATCTACCAAACACCCAAAATGCTTGATCTTAGGTTGAATCCCACAGTCTCCTCTCATGGAATAGAATATCTCCCGGCCTTCCTCCACCAGTCCTGAATGGCTGCAAGCAGATAACAAGGCAATGAAGGTAACATAACATCATCCGGTTTTGTTCCATCCATTGGCATTTGCTGGAACCTCTCCAAGGCCTCCCTTCCATTACCATGAATAGCAAGTCCACCGATGAGAGAATCTCAAGTCGAAACGCTCTTTAGAGGTGCCGTTTGGAAGACTCGAGATGCTTTGTCCATGTGCCCACATTTCGCATACATGTCGATAAGAACAGCGGCAAGTAAAGGGTTAAGAGGAACACGATTCCGGTGGTTATAACAATGCACCCGTCTACCCACGTCAAGGGCTCCGAGATGAGCACAAGCCGACACTACACTGACCAATGTCAACTCATTTATATCTAACCCGGAAAGCAGCATTTCTCGAAACAAGGCCAGTCCCTCCTCATACCTCATGTGCTTGGTATAGCCAGAAATCATGGCCGTCCACGAAACCAGATTCTTGTGGGTCATTCTGTCGAACAGGGAACGTGCAGAGCCGAGATCACCGCAACTGCAGTAGAAAGCAACCAAAGAAGTCAAAGCGTGCAGGTGGGAGCTGAGCACGTCGTGCTTGAGGACGAGGGAGTGGGACTGCTTTCCCTTGACCAAGATCGGAGCAAGACTTCAGAAGAAACGGGTAGGTGTAAGCGTCGGGCTCCACGTCCAGGAGCCCTCCTCATTCGATGATGGACACGGATCCCTCGGTCGCCCGAGCCATGGAGAGCACAGGCTCCCAACAGCGTGTTGCAAAGGAAGGCAGAGGGATGATGGGCTATTTGATCGAACACGGCGCGGGCGTAATCCAGCAAACGACCGAACGAGCTGGGTGAGGTCGGAGTCCGTGCGATGGTGATGATGGGGCTTCTTGAGGATGTGGGCGTGGATTTGCTTGAATTGGATGAGATGGGTGCACTCAGCGAGCAGAGGAGGAAGAGGGCCGAGGCGATGAGGCCCTGAGCTACCGCCGCCGGCATTACGGTTTGGTAAGGGTTGGGTCGTCGGGTAGGAGGAGTTGGCCAAGGTGTTCGTGTTCTTACCAATCTGAAAAAAGTATATAAGATTTTTAGCGGTGGCCCAGGCCGTGAGCATCTGTCTGGATGTGAAGCTCGCTCGTCCGTCGTCCCCATCCGTCCCGCCCTCTGGTTCAACAATCTATAACAAGAAGCACAGAAGAAAACCATGGATGCTTAGGAATGGTTTTCGAGAAAATTGTCCAAAAAAATTTCAAACCCATTGCACTTTTACCAATTGAGTCTCAAACATTTTAATTTTATCAGTTAAGTCATAAATATTTTCATTTCTTACTAATTGAGTCCTAAATATTTTTATTTCTTACAAATTGAGTTTATTCGGCTAATTTTGACTAGAAATCGCTAACATAAATGCCGATTGCCTTACGTGGCGCTGACGAGAATAATTTTTAATAATGTATTAATACTTTCCAAATTTTAATTTTTTTTTCCATTTTTTCCTTTTTCTTTTTTTTTTTCTCTCCTTTGAGCACTAGGCATTGGCAACTTGCCAAAGGGGAGGCTCGACAAGGTCGACCTCAAGCGAGCCTCGCTCCAGCTGGCCATTGGTAAGGGCGAGCCTTGCCATCGCTAGGCGAGGTCGGCCTTGCCGACCCTCCCCTCTCGTCTGTTGCTGACGCTCGATTAGAGGGGAAAAGTGAAAAGATTTAGGACTTTTAGGCCAAAATTATTAAAATTTATTCGCGTTAGTATTACGTAGATCAGCCAGTGTTCACGTCAGCACTTTCTAATCAAAATTAGCCGGATGGATTTAATTGGAAAAAATTAAAAAGTATTTAGAACTTAATTGAAAAAAATTTAAAGATTTAAAATTGAATCGGTAAAAATGTAACAAGTGTTTAGAACTCAATTAAGAGGGGCTTCGTTAGCCGTAGAAGTACCGACTGGGCCTCGGCAGTTTCGGACCTTCGGGGCCTCGTTTGCCCATCGTCTCCTTCCTCGACATCAGAAATCTGGGGAGCAAGAAGCTCCACACTCGCTCTGTAAAAGTTGCGAACTGCAAACCGCAGATCCCAATTTTTCCAGGCGAAAAATCAAAGAAAGATGCGCAGGCGACGCCTCCGACTCGCCTGTTCCTCCTCCTCCGACGACGACGACGACGAAAATGGAGGAGCCGGCGCCGCCGCTCCCGACCCTACGCCGCATCCTCCTGTTCCCCCTGCCGCGGTTGAGATTTCCGACGACGAAGTTGGAGAAGCCTTCATCGACGTCTCCGAGAGCCTCTCCCCCCCATCTCATTCCCCTCCGCCGCCGCCGCCGCCGACGACGACGACGACGCCTCCTGCTCCGGTGGCGGAGTTTCTGCAGGGGATGGGGTTGAGGCTGAGGAGGGAATGGCTCGACTCCTGCCTGGACGCCCTCCGCGCCTCCCTTCCCCATTTCTCCTCCCTCGACCCTGCCTCCGTCGCCAAGCTCTGCTTTCAGCACTTCTTGCTCTCCGACATGAACTCCTCCGGCGCCGGCGTTCTCCCCCCGGATGTCCACGCCATGCACCTCGCTCATCTCCCCGGGCCCTTCGTCTTGCAGGTCGGTTCCCTCCATTTTAACTAGTGCGACGCTTCTTTTGTTCGATGTTGTAGCTTTTCTCATGCTGGGCTGCAACTGTCTCCAGGTAGATGAGATTGTTAACATCAGTTGTCCTCTTCGAGGCAGGTACCAGAATGCACCTGCTGGCCTCAAGAGGTGCCTCAAGTTGTCCATGACCGACGGTGTTCAACGTGTTTTTGGCATGGAATACCGCCCCCTTCAGGATCTCCACGCTTTGGCCCCTGCTGGATTTAAGGTCTCTCTCTCTCTCTCTCTCTCTCTCTCTCTCTCTCTCTCTCTCTCTCTCTCTCTGAATGTGGCTTTTGATGAAGAACTAGTTTTTCAGTTCACATCTTTGATCAATTGTATAGGTCACAGCTGAACTGAAACAATAGTGTCATCCGAGTGTGAGCTTGATGATTTATTCTTGTTTTTCCCTTTGGGTGTGGGGGTGTAGGACATCTAGATTACCCCAATTGTCGGTTCATCTTATTGTTAAGCAATTACTTTTGTCTAAGACGGATGAATCTTGCTATCACGCGCTGCAGATTGCTCTTTGTAATGTCCATATACGTCATGGCCTTCTGTTGTTGGTCCCCGAAGCTCTTGAGGTCTTAGGAGGAGTTGTCGATGAGTTGGAAGCAGCACGTCAGCGGCTTGTTGAAGAAGTAAATAAACCTCCGAGAGGGAGAAGGTATATTTCGACACCTCATTTGAGAGGTCTGTTGAACACTTCTTTCAGCTGCAGCATATGCTTTTATTGCATCAAGAACATTATTTTTGTCAATTTTATGTGTCCTGAAATCACAAAACGTTTATATCATGCCTTTTCCGCTTAGGTGTTTTGTTTCCCTCCTGTGGTTCATATTGTGGTGTCAAAGAAAAGGACGAGTCTAACAATTTGGTTGCATCTTTTGAACTCTTTTAATGTATAATGGTCTTTGCTTCCTTTCCTGGACACCCACTGATTTTTTACTGTCTGGCTTTTGACAAGTTCTATGATATTGATCACTTCACTTTAATTTGTGGATTCTTTGGCAGAACTAGGTCCGGAGCCACTCCTTCATTAGCAAACAGAGCAACACTTGCTGCCTGGTCACCTAATGTTGATGATGCGGCACAAAACGGTAGTGTTACAGCACAAGATTCAGCTACTTCCTTGACGAGCAGAGGTACTTCTAATCTGGAACGAGATGCAAATTTTCCATTAGTTATATAGCATTATGAGAGGATATTAAAGATGCATGATCCCTTATGTCAAATGACTAGAAAACCTTTGGACATGAAAAATAAATCAGCTCAAGCATCATGTTATCCTCTTTCTGCTTCGCAAAAAGTGTCTTTTTCCTGCTTCGCAAAAAGTGTCTTTTTCCTGCTTTTAATACTATCCAAGATAAAATGGGGTGACAAGGTTCGTCATAATTGTTTGTCTTTTATCCTCTTTCTGCTTCTTAAAAGTGTCTTTTTCCTGCTTCGCAAAAAGTGTCTTTTTCCTGCTCTTAATACTATCCAAGATAAAATGGGGTGACAAGGTTCGTCATAATTGTTAAAAGACTCCTTTTACTTGAAGATGCTAATATTTTCTCTGTTTCACTTGAGTTTGAAAAGCTTTATGAGGCCACAATGGTTAGACCGTGTTTTTTCACATCTTTTCTTTACTGTATGTATGATTGGATTTCCCGTGTAACTCTGTCTGGTGATGTTAGGATTTATATTTTGCTCTGGACAATTTTATTTAGTTGTAGTTGTTAGTTTCCCAAAATTTGGCAGGAATCTGGCGTTGATATTTTCGCATTTTTAATGAGAATATGAAAAGTATAAACCAGAATTTAGCTTCACGTTGTGCATTTTTTCCTCTGAGATTCCTTTACTTTTGGGTTTTCTTTTTGTGGTTCTTTAGGCATTAATTTGGCACCGACTGAATTGGGTAATGATGTAAGGAGCTCGGTGCAGTCTGCTGTTCCTGCTAGTGTGCAGGATGCAGTGCCTATCCCATCACTGAACTTCATCTCAGAATTTGAAGAAATGCATGTGGATGCTGTTCCAATGAGTAGCATGCAGACTGTGTCCCGTTCTTCGACAAATGTTTTAGCAAACTCTGTGGATTCCTTTTCTAATGCGATGCCATACATGGTTTCTGACTTCTCACATGGCATGGTTTCATCCGTCGAGGAGTTAAATCCTGATGTTGAGACCTTGGACAGAGCAGGTTCTGTACCCAATCCTCCTTCAGATGTTGCATCATATGTGGATGACATTGAAATGGTTGATGAGATTGAACATCCTCGCATATTATCTGGAGATCGAGAAAGCCCATTCACGTACTTAGCTAGCTTATCCACAAAGTGGGCTGCAATGAAAGATAAAGCATCTTCCGTACAAGGAAAAGTCAAGGTACGGATTGCTGGTCCTCCTCTTTCTTATTCTCCAACTTTTATCATTTTCACTTGTAAGCACAGATATACTTGGTAGAATGATTCTGGTTTCAAGGTACATAGGATCACAAAATGTGGTTGCTACCCTTGGAATGAGCAAAGGAATCTCCAGAATGTGGAAATAACATGTTGACCTGCCCAGAGGCACTGATTGTGGAAGTGGATTGTATATGGTTCCCGATGGTAAAGATGCCAACTGCATCACCATCTATCATAGTTTTGTAAATTGTAGAGGGAATAGGCTTCAATGAAAGGGCGCATGCTGTCATGCTTACAGCGGAAAGGAATACTACTACTTAGATACGTGGAATTTTTGTGTGGAGTTGCTCTTTTGAATGAAGTTTGCCATATCAAAGCAGATATGTTATCGTTCATCGATGACCAAGTAAAATGGATAAGCGAATGCCATCTACTTTAATGTAAAAACACAAGTATGGTTTGCATCTATTGTTCACATGTTCTTCTTACTTTTCTGTGCTTTTTCTTATTTTTCACTTGCTTTGCCTTTTATCTCTAGTCTACATTTGTATATTCTTGATTGGCATCTTTGCTCTTCTTTCTCCGTCCTACTAGTCAGTCAATTGGTGATTGTACCATGGCAATTTTTTTATCCATTGGCGATTATAACAATTTACTGGGAACTTGTATACCATGGCTGAAAACTAAGAGCCCATAGCTGTTAGTGAGCATGGAACTTAGAGTAGGTTCTGACGAACTCCTTTACATGCTTCTTTCCATGAATGCATATATTGCAGTGCTTTTTGACTGGTGTGAAGGGATTCCAGTACAAGCAAAGGACAACATACGAGCTTCAAGTTTATGTTGATGATGGAAGCCTCATATCTGATATTCTGATCAGTCACAATGTGCGTTTTGATTGATTGCTGATCCCAGAACTTCTTACGTATCTATTTCGTTTATCTGAGAATTGGACATACTGACCAGTTGCGCATACTATCAGGTTGTGCTCAAGGGAATTGGGCATTCTCCAGAGGAGGTTACTGCAGCTCTTTCTTCTACAGACAAGACAATAGTCAGTGCTATGAAGGAGACATTAAGAAAATTTCAATACTTTCTAGTGAACTTCGAGGTAATATTTCTGGCAATCCATAAACAGCAACTTGACTGCTACTATGTTTTCTAGCTTTTGTGCTTATATTGTGGCATCACTGTATATCAGGGAATCATGCTTGTGGAGATCAATGGAACTTCTCCACTTCCAATCGCGATTGAGATGGATGAAGGTTGTAATACGTCTGATGCATGGCAGCTCCTGAGAAGACTCAAGTCCTTTGCCTCGGCTCAGGAATAACGCTCATCTTCAAATTCTGTCGATGCATCCCCTTGATTGTCCAGGCATGAATTGCTTCCCATTGGCAAAGGAAGTGCCGAGCTCTGAAAATTGATAATAATAAATTGAGCAGACAGTGCAAAGAGCATGAGGGACTTGTTTCAAGCATAAACTTCCTGCAAGTTGGATAAGCCTGTCTGCCACTGCTTCAAGTGCCAAGTATGAGCTAATTTCGGAAGATGTTTCTTGGGTGAGAGATTAGTTGCAGTGCAGACTATCCAAAGTACTTGCATTCACCATACGAAGGCTTATATCTCGAGAAAGAACGTTTGGAACATTCTAATTCTACGCAGAAAACCATTTTCAAGTAGTCGTCAATTGATTACGTTTTAAACGAGAGCGTTTTCAATAGAAGTGTGTTCCAGTTCAATCAGAAATGCAAGATGAAAAAGGAAACATCTTTTCAAATGGGGAATACGAGTGTGCTGCCAAACAAATGCTAAGAGAAGAAAGGAGAACCTGATTGCTGATCAATTTCCCCGGAGATCTCTTTGAAGATCATTTTGTCATATTGGGAGTGTTCAATGGCTCTTAAAAGGAAGACGTAGGAGTTTGTCCTCTCGGAGGCAAAAGATATGGGAGATAATGAAGAAGTTGGTGTTTGCTGTCCCGAAGACAAAGGTAGTGGTTTATTTCCAGGTGAGGAGGCTGACTGGATCAATCTTCTTCATGTTTATGCCATCTTTCAAACTCCTCCATTAATATTGGGATTTGACTCTATTCTAGTCCTCTGTTTAACTTCCTTCTTCGCAATCTTTAATTATTAGAAGTGCAGTAGAACTAGGAAAACATAGGAGAGCTCAAGCGATTGTAAATAACTATTCATTGTTAACATTTTTAGAGTGACCTGTTGAAGCGAAGCAAAAGTGAAATGGACAAAGCGAAGAGCTTTGCTGTTGTCAGTACGTAGTTTGCAATCTCTCATGCGTAAATCTTCAGCATAACATTATGTCTGAATTTTTATTCAGTGCCATCAACATTAGCTAAATTACTGTTCCATGAGCCCTTTTCGGGTATTTCTTTCATGCTCTTGTTGCTTCATGTGTGATCTCATTCAGTTGAAGAAAAGACTCATCTCGAACGTCGCATGCAAATGTTGGCTTTAGGAGATAATGTTAGAGTTTGGTTTCTCGACCAATGTTTAGTTACACCAGACGTTAAAGTGCCCCGGCTAGAAAGTAGGAAGTCTCAGGAGAAATAGGTTTCTTTCAGTTTCTTCTGTAATGGGATATGGTCGGGCTCGACTTTCACCATTTTGAATCTTCAGATCTGGCAAACCTTTCCAAGGGTGAAAGAATGTGATACATTGTATCAGACTATCAGCGTATGCTTTACAAGATGTTCCTTGTAGCTTTTGCATCCTAGCAGCATTCCTTCCGACCGGGTCACATTGCACATGACATTGTGTGCGCGAATTGGACTAGCCTGGGATGTTGTGGTAGCCTGTCGCGTGCGGTGGTCATCAGAAATCATTGTAAGGTTTCTTCCCTGAAGAAGACCGGAATTGTCAGTTGACGATGCACTCTTGTCGTGGGCAGCAAATTAGGAAAGGAAAGCTTCTTTCCTTTTCTGTTTTTTTAATAAAAGGATTTGATGCAGAGATCTGGATGTGCATTGCCAGGTTTGCATTGGCGTTGTTTTAAACTTTCCAGCGACCATTCCCTCATGGGTGGTCACCGGCCTTGGCGACCACCTCCGCCATCATGATGGTCATTGATTCCCCACTCCCTCGCTCACCCTCTCTCTATCCCTGGCCAGTCTCCTGATGAGGGCCACATTGACGGCCACGCACATCGCAAGCCACAGACTTCTCTTATTACGGTTCTCTTCCTAGGTCCTAAAGTTGTATCGACCCGCATGCTACCTGATCCACCCGGATGTTACCTGACCCGTTAAATCCGACTCAATAGAGTCAAATCGGTAGTAGACTAATTTTGCCACATATATTAACAGCACATGCAGAATGGCCAAGAAAATTACGTGAAATCAAGAAAGTACTGGAATAAGGACCGGTGCGTAGAGCCAATGACCTCCTTGCCATAAACATCATGGAGGCTTTGCGACGGAATAAAAGAATGTCCGGGCAATTTGTGACCAGATCAGGGCAACGAAAGGTCAGTGGTTCCTTTTATTTGCAGTTCCATTTACAAAAGAGTAACTTTTCCTGATACGACAACATACAGACTATGCACATGGTAGGCGGGACAAGATAGAAAAGGAGTGGAACTGGAAAAGGGGCTACTCAGTTTTGATTTAGGGTGTCTGAATGGTGCTTGGGTAGACCAGCTTCTTGGCGCCGGGGAGATCCACCAACTTCTTGCTGGGTCCTTCCGTTGGGGGTTCTCCGGGGCCAGCCAGATACAGGAGCCGGTACGTCCACTCTATGATCTCAGGGCAGAATGCCTTCCAGAGGTAGGTCATCTTAAACCATGCTGGCTCAGTCAAGTACCTGTCCCCTCTACATGCGCTGTTCACTATCGCTTTCGCACATCCTTGTGCTGACACCACCGGGATCATGCTCACTTGGACCTGCATCATCGTCATTTGCATTGTTACCGACTCTCCTCACACTATACTTTTTTCTCCATTGGTTTCCATAAAATGCTGAAGCTTACATCTCTCAAGTCTTGATCCACCTCCAGCTTGCCTTCCTTGGTGAAGTGTTTCCCTTTAGTCAGCTCCAATTCTGTGAATCCAGGTGTGACGATGGTTATACAAATGTCAGCACCCAGCTCCACCATCGGTGTCTCGAACATGCTCAGCAGGGCTGCTTTGCTTGCCTGTGATGAGATTTGAATGTCTGTGAGTGAGACTGAATCCGAACTGAATACATGCGTTGATCAGAAAGCAAGCACGAGCTTACATTGTAGAAACTCATTCGGGGCTTAGGCAACCAGGAGAAAGAGGAAGAAAGCACTATGATCTTGCCTCTGCTGTTCCTAAGGTATGGAACTGCGAACCGGGTGGTATAGACCGAACCCCAGTAGTTAGTGTCCTGCATCATTCAATTCAATAGTCAGAAACCTTGGCCACCACCTGCACTCTACCAAATCAAGTTTCTGATTCTAAGCCCATCTGTTCCCTTCCATCCAGGGAAAGGAAAACGACCTAGTTCAATTGATAGGAGTCCATGTATCCCATCCATTGTATGTACCTCATGTGCGACTACCCATTCAGATCCATTCTCTCTCTTGTACCTGATTAAACATGCTGATGCCCCGTAAATCATAATCTCAGACAAAGTGGCTGTGAATTACCATGACAGCTCTAAAATTGGTGATGTCCCCTGCATCTTCAAAATTGCAGATGGAATTAATCCCAGCGTTGTTGACCAGATGGTCCACTGCAATCCATCGCGACGTAGTACGAGCGTGCATCAAATCATTAAATCTAACTATGCAAAGCAACAAAACGAGAAAAACAGAGAAACAAGAACAAGGTACGTCTTTGGAAGTGATTCATGGTCTCATTGACGAGGCGCCTGCAGTCGTCAACTTGGGTAACATCGGCCTGAATGACTATGACTTCTGGAGAGCCCAACTCCCTCGCCCTCTCCGCCACTTCCCGCAGCGAGATCTCCTGCCGGGCCACCAGAGCCAAGCACGCACCCCTCCTCGCATACTCATAAGCCAGGTGCTGCACGCAACATAAAATTTAACTTAAACAGCACAACATGTCAGGTCATTTCAGACGAATAAGACGGTCGCAAAGCAACGGCGACACATACCTCTACGATGCCGGAGGAAGCACCAGTGATGAGGACAACCTTACCTTCGACGCTCTCGCTGAAGACGGAGCTCAATGTGGAGAGGAAGAACTTGAAAGCGTAGAAAGGGGGCAAGAAGAGGCAGAGGGAAAAGAAAGTGAAAGGAAGAGCCACCAGATTCAGGAACTTGTGGATCAAATCCATGTCTTGACAGCCTCACTTCTCTCCAGTTTCTCTTGCTCGCTTTGCTGCCTGCCTGTGGGGGAGTTCCCGAGAAGAGAGAGCGAGAAGTGATGATATGGGAGAGAGAGATAAGCGGTGGAGGAGGTGGAGCGATGGCAGCTTCTGCATGGGGCGAACACGCTACGTACGTAATTGTTGCTCCGCTTGAACTGCGGTGCACGGTCGCGCTTGTCTGTCTCTCGTATCCCTTTGATCTTTTCTCCTTGTTTGTTTTGTCCACCGTCTTGACCACTAGCACCGACTGACTGTCCTCGCTTAAATTGCACAATATCCAGTCTATATATCCGCTAGAATTGAGGCTTAGATAAGAACCCTGTGCTCCCCAAATGAATCTACCACTGTAAAACAAAGTGGGATCCTCTAAGACAGTCCTTCTCGAGCCGATTCGACACGTTAAGATTCTTCCGACATGTGCATCGGATAAAGGAATGAACAGGGTTTCCAACAGGACACTGCTGCATTGAGGAGCCGTTTTAACGACGTTGGTACCTTAAAAGGCATGGATCATGACTTGCTGTTGAAGGTTCTACCGTATCTGGAAGTCCCTCTAAATGATCCTGTGGACAAGAATTTATGCGTGATTAGACATGTTCACACCATCAAATGACCAAGTCTTTGCAATCGATATGGCGCCGATTTGAATGAGCATAGAACTTGGTGTTTAGTTGGATTTAGTTATCATTAAGTTGTCGATAATAGAAACACTTTATCGATGTTCACGATGGTGTATCGATGATCATGAAATAGAGAGCTATCAACGCATGATGGGAAATGGTCGATGGACATATCAATTGGATGATGAAACCAACATATAGCCAATGTTAATATGAATTAATTAATGGTTGATGGACAGATATGATTGGATGACGAAACCAACACACGGGCAATGTTAATATGAATTTGGTAAGTGTTGGATGCAGGGAAGTCAAGAGACGAGATGAACTGAAGATGTCGATTGAAGACAAAAATACCAAACTCAGTTGCATTTAATGAGTTGTAACCACTTGTGGAGAAAGGTCGACGTGCAATCATGAGACCTCATATTACGAAAATGCAGTTATGACCATCGTTTATATAAGGCAATGTGAAATTGTTGCAAAAAGATGCAAAGTCCAATTAACTTTACAATTTATCAATATATATTTCAATTTTCAGTACTTGCATATCTTCGTTTAAGCTTATTGTTCTTGGTCCTTGTAACGCATATTCAATTCCCCTCCGAATTGCCACTTCACCTCTTTAATTGCTACGAATCCCCATTTCTAGTGAAACAAGATGTGAATGGCACGAGGGTCTTAGGCAACAAGACTAAAATCAGGTAAGGGGATTATGGCCCTGTTTGGTTCAACTTTTGGAATGCTCATTTGGGCTCTAAAGTCCCTTGTCCAAATGCAAATGGTGTTTAACAATTTTTTTTACTCACTTTGAGAAGATGCAGTTGCATTTAGAATGCTCCCTAAGGGACCTTTGGCCAATGCTCCACCAGAGGTGCTTTGGGAAGTTGTATTTTCAGAATGCAACTTACACTGTTCATTGATACTGTTTATCTTTCCCAGACCGAGGTCCGGCGGCTAGCGATCGCTGCCTAAGGGCTAGCCCAACCCCGGCGACTGTCGCCTGGGGTCGCCGGACCTCGGGGGTCACCGAGGTCGCGCAACCCTGGCGACCCCTGCCTGGGGACCAAATCTAGTTGGCAACAGTGGCCGTCGGTTTAACTTCACTGGAGCTTTTTTTTAAAAAAAAAATTAGCAAAAGTCCTTTAACCCAAGTTGATTTTAAAAAACACTTATCAAATACTATTTGTATTTCGAAAAACCTTTTGAAAAATCCCTTTAGTATAAAGGTATTTGCATTCCCCAAAATCAAACCAAATGCGCCCACAGAAATATTAGTCAACATCAGAGTTAAGCTTTGTGGCTCGCCCCGTTCCACATTACTTTTTCACTAATGGGAGGAAGCTTTTTAGATAGTGAGGTATTGTCAAGAATAGACTAGCATTAAGGGGGACCATCTGTCTGCATATCTTGCATTCTCACAGCTTTGTAGATTTGCCTGAATTCCACTGCTTTTATCGTTTCCGCTTTGCTGTCGATGTCGAGAGGCATAGCCACAGTTTTACCAATCATGTATAGTCGAATTCGTAGCGCAGAAAATCATAACCTCACTGCCCTGTTCATGCGAATTGTTTGTGCCGTTTTGAGATTCTTGTGTGGTGACAAAACCGCAACATTTCTCGGTGATTTTAAGCATACAAAAGCAGAGAGAAAGAAAGAAGATGTGGCGAATCATCGAAGAAGCCGAGGTACCATTAAAGCCTTTCGATCAGTAGGGCTGTACAGGATGCATAACATAAAAAGCACAGCAAGCTCTCGCGTGTAAAGGACAGAATCGCTGGGAATTCGAGACACCTACTCCAATCAATACGCCTCTTGCTCCCCCTGGCCAAGGCAAAGTTGCACACTTTCGGTTAGCAAAACCTGTATATATATGAAAGTAGAAAAGGGGAAAGAAGGCAGAGGCCGTGATGTTAAAAGACTTTTACTTTCTTGGGGGTGATGAAGTCGACGAACTAGTTCTCGGACTTGGGTTTGCCATTGGGGGAGGAGGTAAGGGAGGAGGGCTTGGGGTGCCTCCTCAGGATGCGCTCTCGCACGAGTTTCTTGTACAGGAAAGCCGCGCCTTTAAACTGAGGTAGGACCAGCCACGCCACCAAGATGAGCTTCACATCGTACCATACGGGTACCCTGATGACGATGTAGAAGAGGATGATGATTCATTATCTCAGTAATCCCCTCCATCAATCATCAAGCACACAGCAAGAGATGATTCGTCACCACTTACCACTCAAGAAGAGACCGGAAGAGCATCTCGACGAGGGTGAGGAAGGAATAGAGGATCCAGTAAGCCAGCCACTGCTCATCTTCTCCTTTGGAGGTGCTCTCTATGGCCATAACAGACGCGTACCTGCCCAGAGAAAACGCACCACCATCAAACCCACGATCTCCCCCGCCTTGACCTACATAGCAAGCATCATGGGAAGAAAGGACAGGGAATCTTACAGAGGATAGAGCAGTATCAGCACCGGCCTGCGCGAATTCCATCAAGATCGTTAAGGCACGCAGGTCGTTCAACATATGTTGAAGAAGAAGGAGAAGAAAAAAGAAGAAGAAGAAGAAGAAGAAGAGGAGGAGGAGTACCCGGCGAGGGAGTGAGCGTGCGTGAGGACAGTCCACAGATGACCCATTGCTTTGCCGAACCGGTTGGGCGGAAGGGAGTTTAAGCAGTAGAGAAAACTCTAATGGGGAGATGAGAACAGAAGAATCGAGTGCAGATTCTCAGACGGACGTTGTAAGAAAGAAAGAAAGAAAGAAACGCCCGTATAAGAAGGCCTAAGCGCGGGGTGGACACGTGGCGGCCTCGAGATTCGAAGCGAGGTCGGTTGATTGATTGATCGGATCACCGGTCCCCCGTTGTCTCCCTTTATCTGTTCAAGTATGTGCTCACACTTCGTTGCTTTTCGATCTCGCGCACCTGAATCTTTGCTTCTATCCATGTGACGACAAGTGCCCCTCTCTTTTTCTTGGAATAATGACAAATATTATTCCTAAATTTTTATCCAATTTATAATAAGTTTTTAATTTATTCGATTTGATTTCTAAACTTTTGATACATGTGTCAAACTAGTTCATGAATTATATAAAAATGTTCGATATTGTCCCCGAACTTAAATTTAATGAAATGATAATATTAAATATTTTCATATAGTTCAAGGATCATATTGAAAAAATTAAAAGTCTAGGAGTCACTTTGCGCATTAGGCTAACATTCATATACCATATTGCATATTTAGTCAAAGTTGAGAGCTATCCGCATCATTTCTCTCTCTTTTTTTTTTAATCTTTTCGTGATTTTTCTTCTTGGGCTTTTGAGGGTTCGGCAGTCCGTGTCCCCTGGCCAAATGGGTTGAGAGAATGAGCACCCAAATTACTCAAATGAGCTCCACTTGGTCCTCTTAGTTGGGGTCCCTGTGAAGAGTAGGGGTGATCGGTTCCAGGGTGAGTAGGGTCCAGACCTAGAACCTGGAACCTACCTTGTTACAACCGGTTCTCAATTTTTAGAACCTAGAACCTACCCCCTCGCTTTCCTTAGACTCTCTTTTGGAACCCACCCCTGCTTTTCCCACCAGTTCCGTGGTCTATCCGACACACTTTTTTTTTTTTTTTTTTCTGGTTTCAAGAAGAGAACGAGCGCTTGCACTTATTAAAGGAACGAAGGGAACAAAACAAGAAGAAGGGCTTCCTTTGGTGACAATACCTTGGAATTCCGAACCGGAGAAATAGAGAAGGGGACTAATCCAGAGGACACCCACAAGAGAAGGAATGCAGGGAAGCGCCCAAGAAATTGGAACAACGAGTGGAGGGAATTGAGAAGCTTTCCCAGAAAACGGAGAGGAAACTGGAACGGAAAAATGAATGATCGATCGGCCGAGAGTCATGGAAGCGGGCGTTTCAAGGAAGGCAAGGAAGGAAGGAAGAAAGGAAGGAGAAGAATCCAGAGGGGTGTGTGTGTGGAGATGGACCTTTCTGTGCTTTTTTAGCCAAAACAGCGAGGAGGACGACATGGAAACTGGAAGAAAGGGGATTCGCAAAGAGGAGGGAGCGACTGAACAGATTGAGAAAGGGGACTAATGCTAGGGTTTTTTTACAGTAACTTAAAACCGATTCTAAAACCGGTCCGGGTGAGTTTTCACTTAGACCGGGAACCAGACCGGTTTCAACCGGTTCAGAAAAAATAGAACCGGTTCCCAGGACCGGTTCAAATAAGAACCGGTTCTCGGACCTATTTTTCGGGTGGGCCGGTCCGGTTCCCTGGTAAACCCAGTCCGGTTGCACACCCCTAGTGAAGAGCGCACCACATCTTGATCCTGAACATCAAAATGCCAAATTCCAACAGCACCCTTTTTTTGATCTCGGACTCGGAGACCACCAGAGCCAAGCGGGCACCCCTCCTCGCATACTCATAAGCCAGGTACTGCACGCAACATAAAATTTAACTTAAACAGCACAACATGTCGGTCATTTCGAATGAATAAGATGGTCACAAAGCGACGGCGACGTGTACCTCTCCCGTGCCTGTGGAAGCACCCGTGATGAGGACGACCTTACCTTTGAAAGGGTAGAAAGTGGGCAAGAAGAGGCAAAGGGAAAAGAAAGTGAAAGGAGGAGCCACCAGGTTCAGGAACTTGTGGATCAAATCTATGTCTTGACAGCCTCACTTCTCTCCAGTTTCTCTTGCTCGCTTTGCTGCCTGCCGGCGCGGGAGCTCCCGAGAAGAGAGAGCGAGAAGTGATGGTATGCGAGAGAGAGATAAGCGGTGGAGGAGGTGCAGGGATGGCAGCTTCTGCATGGGGCGAACACGCCCCGTCCGAAATTGTTGCTCCGCTTGAACTGCGGTGCACAGTCGCACTTGTCTCTCCTTTCCCTTCTATCTTTTCTACTTTTGTTTGTTTTGTCCACCGTCATGATCACTCACACCGACTTGATCGTCCTCGCTGAAGTTGCACAATGTCCAGTCTATATATCCGCTAGAATTGAGGCTTATAGATCAGAAACCTGTGCTCCTCAAATGAATCTACCTCTGTAAAACAAAGTGGGGTCTCTAAGAAAGGAGTCGATTCGACACATTAAGATTCTTCCGACATGCCCACTGGACAAAGGAATGACCAGAGTCTCCAACAGGACACTACTGCATTGAGAAGCTGTTTTAGCGACGTCAGTACCTTAAAAGGCATGGATCATGATTTGCTATTGAAGGTTCTACCATGTCCGGAAGTCCCTCTAAATGATCCTGTGGGCAAGAATTTATGCATGACATATATGTGTTCATGCCAAAAAATGACCAAGTCCTTGCAATCGATATTGGGCCAATTTAAATTAGTATAGAACTTGGTGTTAAGTTGGATTTGGTTATTGGTAAGCTATTGATAAGAGAAACACTTGTTGATGATCATGATAGTGTATCAATAATCATGAAATGGAGCTATCGACGCACGATGGTGAATGATCGATGGAAATATTGATTGGATGAAGGAGCCAACACATAATCGATGTGCGATCATACGACCTAAAGTTACAAAAATGTGATTGTATCGTAATGCAATTTACAAAAGGGAATGTATAACTGTTGTAAAAAGATGCACGATCATCAAAAACAAATTGCTATTGTATTTGCAATTTATCAATATGTTTTCAGATTTCAGTACTTGCATTTCTTCCTTTAAGCTCATCGTTCTTGGTCCTTGTCATGCATATTCAATTCCCATCCGAATCGCCACTAAACCCGCTTAACAAAAAATCAAAGGGTCAACCTTTGGTGAAAGATATTTCACTAATCGGGACAGACCTCTATTTGTAGCGAAACAAGATGTAAATGTCACGAGGGTCTCTTAGGCAATAAGACTAAAATCAGGCGAGGGAATAACACCTTGGGTGTTCCCATTCAATTCGGGGACCACAGACATATAGTCAACATCAGAGTTAAGCTTTGTGGCTCACCCCTTTCCACGTTACTTTTGACTAATTGGAGGAAGCTTCGTAGGTAGTGAGGTATTGTCAATGTCAAGAATCGACTAGCATTATGGCGACCATTTGTCTGCATATCTTGCGCTTGCCCAGTTATGTAGCCTGCCTGAATTGCACTGCTGTTGTCGTTTCCGCTCTGCCGTCGATGTCGAGAGCTATAGCTAAGGTGAACCAACCAACCTAACTAGTTCCGTTTAGCAATCACGTATAGTTGAATTCGTAGCGCAGCGAATCATATGACCTTACTACCCCGTTCATGCGAATTGTTTGTGCTGTATTGAGAATTCTTGCGTGGCAGCAAAACTGCAGCTTTTGCTCGGTGATTGCAAGTATTTACAAGCAGAAAGAAAGAAAGAAGACGCGTGGGGAATCAAGGAAGAAGCTGTGGTACTATTAAAGCCTTTTCGATCAGGAGCTGTACAGGATGTGTAACATAAAAAGCAGAGCAAGCTCTCGCGTGTAAAAGACAGAGTTGCCGGGACTCCGAGACACCTCCTCCAATCAATACGCCTCGTGCTCTCCCTGGCCAAGGCAAAGTTGCACACTATCGGTTAGCAAAAGCTGTATGAAAGTAGAAAAGGGAAAGGAGGCAGAGGCCATGATGTTAAAAGACTTCACTTTCTTGTGGGTGATGAAGTCGACCAACTTGGTCTTGGACTTGGGTTTGCCTTTCGGGGACGAGGTAGGGGAGAAGGACTTGGGGTGCCTCTTCAGGATGCGCTCTCGCACGAGTCTCTCGTACAGGAAAGCCGCGCCTTTGAACTGAGGGAGGACCAGCCACGCTGCCAAGATGAGCTTCACATCGTACCATATGGGTACCCTGATGATGATGAAGAGGATGATTCATCATCTCAGTAGCCCATCGATTCAATCATCAAGCACACAACAAGATATGATTCGTCGCCACTTACCACTCAAAAAGAGGCTGGAGGAGCATCTCGACGAGGGTGAGGAAGGAATACAGAATCCAGTAAGCCAGCCACTGCTCATCGTCTATCTTGGACGGGCTCTCTATGGCCATCACGGACGCGTACCTGCCCAAAGAAAACACACCCCAATCAAACCCCAATCTCCCCTGCTTAATTGACCTACATAGTAAGCATCATGGGAAGAAAGAGGTGGGAATCTTACAGAGGATAGAGCAGCATCAGCACCGGCCTGCGCGAATCCCATCAAGATCGTTAAGCCACGCAAGTCGTTCAATAAATGTTGAAGAAGAGCAAGAAGAGCAAGAAGAAGAAGAAGAAGAACAAGAACAAGAACAAGAACAAGTGTGTACCCGGCGAGGGAGTGAGCGTGCGTGAGGACAGTCCACAGATTACCCATTGCTTTGCCGAATCGGATGGGCGGCAGGGATTCAGAGAAACTCTAATGGGGAGATGAGATCAGAGGAATCGAGTGCGGGAAGAAGAAAGCAAGAAGGAGAGAAACGATGCGATCCGGCAGGAGGGAAGAAGAAACGCCCGTATAAGAAGGCCAAGCTGCGAGGGGACACGTGGCAGCCGGGCGAGGCTTTGGGCGTTCCACGTGTCGGGACTCCATCTCGAAGCGTGGTTTATTGATCGCGGTCCACTCTCGCCCTTTAATCTATACAAATGCAGTACAACCTTTCGATCTCCCGCACCTGAATCTGCGCTTTTGTCAATGATCAAAGCTGGGTATTATATTTGGGCAGTCGGTGACACGTGTCCCGGCCATGTGCCGACAAGTTGCCCCCTCTTTTTTCTTGAGATGATCACAACACGAACGATTCGTTAACTTTAGTTTAATGTGTAATTTGATCTTTAAACTTTAACTCAATATATAGCGTGATCCCTAAACTTTTAATTTGTTCAATATAGTTCATAAATTTATGGTACATATTCAAATTAATGCATGAACTATATGAAAACAATTCAATGTTATCATGTTATTCAATATTCATGAACCATATTGAATAAATTAAAAATTCATTTATCACGTTACGTATCGGGCTAACGTTCAGAGATCATATTAAATAAATTGAAAATTCATGAATCACATTGCACATTAAATTAAAATTTAGAGATCGTTTATCTCATTCCTCGCCCTCCCTCCCTCCTTTTTTTATTTTTTTCTTTTGTCATTTCTTATCTTCTTGGGCTTTTGAGTGTCCGCGGCCCGAGTTGCTTCTGCATGTCTCGGCCAGAAAAGTTGAGAAAACGAGGACCCAAATTTTACTCAAATGAGCTCCACTTGGTCCTCTTAGTTGGGGTCCCTGTAAAGGGCGCACCACTCCGTCCGTGATCCTGAATATCAAAATGCAAATTCCAACATCACCCTTTTGATCTCAGACTAGGAGAAATTTCAAACGGAGATAAAGAGTGCCATGGATTCCGTCATGAGCAGAAGATTTTGACAGCAATGACGGGCTAATTCCAAAAAAAATACAAACTTTAGGTCGAGTAATAATTCTGGCCCAACTTTTTTTTATCTCATAAAAGAGCACAAATTTTAGGTCGAGTGGACAATTCTAGCCCCAACTTTTTTTTTTTCACATAAAAATCACAAACTTTCATCCTTATCCCAAATCTAGCCCTTTGTTGATTCTCTCTCTCTCTCGGAAGTCACCCTTGTTTGATAATAAAGGTTATGATTGTGAGCTTGGCGGATCTTGTCCATGGAGTTTGTCGACGGGCCGTGGTCTACAATTTCATATTACGACAAAACGACGAAATCTGATAAGAGATATTCATTCTGGAGATCTTTTTGACTTGCTGGTGAGGTGAAGGAGACGAATAGTTTCTCTATTATTTTTCAAGCTATGGCTCAGAGATTTGTGATTTAAATGAAAGTTAGTGATTTTTTGTGAGACAAAAAAATGTTAGGACCAGAATTGTTACTCGACCTAAATTTGATGTTTTTTTACAAGATAAAAAAAATTTTGGGACAGAATTATCATTCAACCTAAAATTTACACTTTTTTACAAGAAAAAATTAAAATAAAAATTATCACTTAACTTAAAATTGATATAATTTTTTGAAATTAGGCCCAGCAATGAACCATTCAAAGCACCACTTTTTGAGCCTCCACTGACACTGACAGGCTCTGCAAGATCAGTAGTGGGGGAAGGGACTGATTTGGGTTGGGCGGGGGAGATGTTTATTGCCCCACAACACCTCCAGGGATTGTCAGCCAGGGTACAGTGATGGGCAAATTTGAGTTAGCTTGGTCACGAGAGCAAAATCTGATTTCTAAATTTAGGAGGACACCGGAGAGGTCCATTCAAAAGGAGGACCGAGGGAAGCATCGACAATCGCGTGCTGGCGTGCAATCCGGGGACCTCCCCCATTTTCTCTCCCACCCCGTTAAAAGTGGTTGAGCTACGTTCATCTCTTCTCTCGTTTGACCCCTCAATTCTCCTCCCCTACGCGCCTTGCAAATCTCCTTATGCCTTCATCGCACCGTATTATTAGTTGCACCTACTATAGTGAGTCTTCATTTCTTCCTTGAAACAGTGCCACCATTGGCTACAAGCTACACCTGCTTATACTTTTCTCGCCCCCTCGTTTTTCTTGCATTGTTTGATCATAACGCTCCCTTTTCTTCCTGCAAAATGAACGACTCTCTGTCGATGAAAACCGTGGCCGGGACGTGCGACTTCCCTGCATGGCCTCCCGGTGGCTCCTTAGGGGGCAGGGGAGAGAAGAACAATGCCGTGGTCATGGCAAGGATTGGATTTTGCTCTCGGCGTTGCAGGGACAATGCATCGAGGTCCCCTCAGAAACTGTTGGTGGCCGCCAGTCTGGACAGAGATCAGATGGTTGGGATGATCAATGGGAAAAAGATCAATGGGGTTTATATAAATGAAGCTCCATTGTACAACGCCGCCACGAGCAATCCGGATAAGTTGGTAAAAGAATGTGGGGCTGATTCGCTGCCGCATGCGTGCCTGGTCGGCAGGTTTGTTGATGACCGGTTTGTGTACAGGCAAACTTTCATTATCAGGTCATATGAAATTGGACCTGACAAAACTGCCACCATGGAGACCCTTATGAATCTCCTTCAGGTCAGTTCCTCGCTTCGTCCACGTTGCGTTCCAGGTTAATCAATTGCATAGGTTACGAATAGGAATTGGGATGGTCTTGCCTACGCCCTGATCATGGTGGATTGGACTGTCCGAGTTGTCGGATCTTATGGATCCCGCAAGTCTGACGACCGCAATCATCCGGTCCACCTTGTACCCAATGCAGGGAAGAAATTTTCCGAGGTAAAACATGAAAAGACTCAATGGCTCACTCTTTGTCAATGGTTAGCGCAGGAGACGGCCCTCAACCATGTAACCAGCTCAGGCCTGGCTGGCAATGGATTTGGCGCTACTCGGGAGATGAGTCTTCGGAAACTGATCTGGGTTGTCACCCGCATCCATGTACAAGTACAGAGATACAGTTCTTGGTATATTTCACATTCAATCAGTCTCTCCCATAGCCTATGAAAATAAATTTTCATATTGACATCAATAGACTCGTCCAACCAGTTATATTTTATTTTCTTCTCGCACACTTCACCACGTTTTATCAGAAGAATCTGACAAACGAGAATTTCAATATGATAATAGCTTGAATGAACCACATAACGAAAAGTTATCTTCTCTTCTCGAGCCTAGCACTCATTTCTGTGATTGAAATGTCCTTTCGCTTTGAAGAGTAGCATTATCAATATCTGTGACAGGGGGGATGTTGTGGAGATCGACACCTGGGTCGATGCAGCGGGAAAGAATGGAATGCGGAGAGACTGGATTATCCGTGATTACAACACTCAGGAGATCATAACAAGAGCGACCAGGTAAGCGCTGCATCTCCCTGGTTTGAAGCTCTAACGCTCAGTTGTCCTCTGTTCTCATTACTGCCTAAACCAACTGTTACCGTGCAGCACATGGGTGATAATGAACAGAGAGACCAGAAGATTATCCAAGATCCCTGATCAAGTTAGACAAGAAGTCATACCTTTCTACCTGAACAAATTGGCAATTCCCACAGAAGAAAATGATACTGACAAAATAGACAAGCTCACCGATGCAACGGCAGAGAGAATTCGCTCGGGCTTAGCTGTAAGTTTCTGATTATCCTAATTCTCCATTATTTACTTTGGGTCCTTCGTTTCATGTTTAACCCTTGCCTTTCAGCCAAGATGGAATGACATGGATGCCAACCAGCATGTAAACAATGTAAAATACATTGGATGGATTTTAGAGGTACTTAACTAAACTTTCCTGTATTGCATGAACCGAATTTAGTGAACTTGGAAAATTAGGACGATGAAAACTGAAAAGACGTTTATCTCCTTTATCTGCACTGTACTGTATGATGACTTCTAGTATCTGCAGAAGCTTATATCAGAGTCCACTAAGTTTAGGAAGGATTTATAATGCACGACAAGAAAGAGCGAAAACCGTAGACCTGATTTTCCACCATTTTCTGAACTACCATACCAAGAAGCAAATTTGCCTCGTCCCTTGAAAATCGAGATTGCCGTCTTTTTCACGTTCTTAACTCTCCCTGGCATGTCATTTTCTGCAGAGCGTGCCAATTAATGTATTGGAGGCTTTCAGTCTGACAAGCATGACACTGGAATATCGGCGCGAATGCCGACAATCAAATTTGCTGGAGTCTTTAACCAGCGCAACTGCGAGCATTGTCGTAGACTCTGATACTGACCCTCCTCATAAAACTGGCTGCTGTCCGGAGCTAGAATTCACTCATCTTCTCCGGATGCAAGCAGACAAGGCAGAGATCGTTCGTGCGAGAACAGAATGGCATTCCAAGGCTAAGTGACATCAGCTTGTAGTGTTCCTTTGATTGTTTTCCCGAGGGAACTTCTTAATCGATATTTTCTGTATTTATTGTGCGTTTTAGTTGTTGGGGAGTTTGATTTTTGAATAAAATATTCAATTTGGCCCATTTTTAGTTTGTCCCTTGGGAGCAATCTCAAGAAATAAGCAGGATGCACTGAGCATCTGGCTGTGAGAAACTATATGAAAACAAAGCAGCGAGCTTCTGTGTAGTAGCTGTGAAGTAGGCACATGCATATGCACAAATGAAAAGCATCAGTGAGAGTGACCCTTCACATGACGTGACACATACATTCCCCCTTTCAGTCCAACTGTAGGAGCAGTTAACAAGGAAAATGCACAGCGAATATCTCATAATTTTTCCTTTTTTTGATTTAAATTCCTCCTTCTGGTATGACAATCCAAGGCAATTCCAAGAATAACGCATGCCATTCCACGAAGAGAGACATGAAGCTCATCCAAAGGATAAGTGGATGTAAAATGGAGACTTTTGGATATTGAAGGAGAAGCAAAGCACAGTCGTGACGAAATCGATCCATTCATTCATCATCTTTTCGTCCGTCCTGTCAAGGCGTTTCTCTAGAAATATATGAACACGGAAACCCTTCAAGCAAGGAAGAAAGAAAGAAGAGCACGGACAATCTTTGGATGGCAAATTTAGAGGCGACACTTAGAAAAAAACAAACACTCTTGTAATGGTATCATTTACATAGATAGATACAGCGCTATTTATTGCCCTCTATTGCATATTCATTTTAGTTTTCTGCTTAAAAGAAGCATTTGACTTGCGTAACCATAAATAGGATTAACACCACAAAAAATTTTAAATTAGTATATTTATGACAAATTTACTTCAAAACTAACACACATATGATAAATTTATTTCAAATTAATTTTTTAAGCACTAAAAATCCCAAACCACTATATTTGTGATAAATTTACCTTCCATTAGTTCTCATTAAATTTGATTAACATTACGAAAATCACAAACTGATACACCTATGACAAAGGGATGATAAAACTTGAAACCCGTACCTTAGTCAGATGCCATGTGTTATTCAACTCAATAATTTAATAGTAAAATTTAACAAAAATTAAGAAAGAGTAAATTTGTGATAACTGGATCCGTTTAAGATTGTTTATGGTAAAAAAATTAGTTCGAGGATTGGATTTATCGTGGTATTAACCAGCTCGATGGAAAGCTAACATCCATAACCCCTGGACATGGCCACGAATAGGAGCCGCCGGTTCTTGAACCGCGGCCATGTATGAACCGGAACTGGAATCGCAAAGGGGCGGTTCCGATTCCGAGCCAATTCCGGTTCCGATTTTGAACCGGCGGTTCCGGGCCGGTTCCGGTTTCGGTTCCGACCACTTTCGATTCAAGGGAAGAGGAGGAGAAAAGGGGAGGAGGGGCAGGGTAGCGAGGGGGGAGGAGGAGGGGGCGTCGGCGGCTGCGGCCACAGGTGGGGGCGACGGCAGTGGGGGTCAGATCTGGAAAGACAGGAGGTGGGCAAAGGAGAAAAGGGGAGGAGCTTAGAGGTGAGGCCCTTGCTGTCAGTTCATGAGAGGAGCTCGGAGGCGAGGTCTGAGACGCAGGCGGTGCGGCATAGGGTCAACATGGTGGCGTCCGCGGTGGCAAGGGGCTGGGCGATGAGGGAGCTGAAGATGACGAAGACGACGTGGACCCCCGGCAGGTTCAGCTCGGAAGAGTTGCTAGGGAAGTGGGTCATGAGCTTGACACCGATGCAAAGGAGGGAAAGGTGGGAGGACCAGGAGAACATGAGGAGGAGGGAGGCGGAGCGGGCGGCAGTGGCATAGAGGGGTGGGAGCGACGGAGGGGGGTGTGGATGGAGGAAGAGAGGGTGGAGCGGAAGACTGGTGGGAGAGGACTCTGAGGAGGGCGTGGAGGACTGGAGGAGGTGGGTATGGGTGGGGGGTGGGGCCTTGCAGACGTGCAGGCCTGGTGCACTGCAAGGTTTTGTTTTTTTTTTTTAAACTGGGTCCATAACCGCCCGTTCCGGATCGGTTCCAAAATTTCTGGAACTGAAATCGGGCCCGTAGGCTACGGGCCGTTTTCAATTTCGAACTGCAGGCCCAATCAATGGGCTAGGTCCGGATTTGACCGGGCCGGTTCTGGGCCGAAACCGGCCCGTGGCCATGACTAAATTAACCCCATATAATGGTCGACAAGGAACAGAGTGCCCAACGGTGGTAAGGGAGGAGGAGGAGGAGGAGCAGAGGATGGGGAGCAGGAGAGAGCGCAGCGGCATGGCGTCGATGAGCGACGACCTCGTGGCCAATATCGTGGGGAGGCTGCCGGCGGTGTCCTTCGCTTCGGCGGCGTGCGTCTGCAAGTCGTGGCGGCGAGTCTGCTCCCAAGTCCTCTCTCGCCCCAAGCTCGCCTCTGCCCTCTCCCTCAATCCTTCCGCTGCCGTACGTCTTGTCATCAATATTTCCTCCCTTCTTCTTCTTCGTCCTCTTCTTCTTCGATTGTTTCTTTTTGATGTTAAAGGTCGCTCTTTTATCGCCTTTTCCTCCTCCTTCAACCAGATTGCCTTGCAAGAAGTTGTCGACAAGGTCCTGTCCGAGCCCATTTTCCCGCATTTTGCCATTGTCCACGCGGCCCAAGGTTTTAGCTTGGCGGATGCTCTTCGATATGTATGTATGAATGCGTGCTCATGGATTCCGAATGAGCTTAGCGTTTCACTTGTTTTGGGTTCATCAATCTTGTTTGATGATCCAGATAAGTCGCAAGTTGGGGTCTCGAACTCCTGTGATTGTGTCTCGCGATGCTGGAATCATTGGAATAGATGCCGCTACCAATGAAGTCAAAGAGGTTATTTGAATCGTCTTAAATTCCCTTTTCCCTTTTGGAATCAAAGGCTTTCTTGTTCTTGTTCTTTTTCTTTTGCGCCCTTCTTGCTCTCTTTCTGAAAACTGATGAACTGCAGGTCGAATGGGAAGATGATAGTGGGGATGAGGTGTTTGAAATCAACAGAAATCATGGCATTGTCCTGACCGTGGGATTTGTACCTGGACTCAAAGTTGATTGCATCCCACTCGTGCGGCTGGCGGAGGTAAAAAGAACTGGACTTGAAACACGACCCCCGATTTGTCTGGTATATGTGACTTGTCGCCCAATTCGACCCCTTTGGTACACGGATTCGCATAGCAGCACAACTGGTGAAAATTGAAAAACTGTCGGGACTTCTGGGGCTTGTAATTCATAGTACTTCAGACCCTTTTTTTTGATAATCTAGAATTTCATATGCGAAATGACGTAGGAAAGTTTTTTGTCGATGTCAGGGAACTGCAATGGTTGACAAGTTCATCATGGACATAAGAGAATATTCGGCTTCTATCTCTGGTTGCGCAGCGCCAGTTGGACTGATCATGTTCGGAGTATGTTTGCAACTTCATTTATTCCTTCGCTTTGCACGTTTATTCATCAAAACTGCTCTCTCTCTCGGATAGCTTGACTGTGTTTTACTGGTTGTAGGATGGAAGTGCTGATATCAAATGTGCTGTAGAGAAACTAGGTAAGTTTGTTCTTCCTCTTCTTTTCTACAAGGGATCTCTCCATGGCTTTTTTCATTCTTGTCTTTATCGTGCGAAAGAAATGACTTCAACTTGTATACAAGAGGTGTTTTTCTTGTGATCAACCAGGTCATAATTGCATTTTACTGCACATTTGAAAATCTCTTGAGAAGGAGGCGATTGTTAAACTCTAGATTCATGATACCATGTGCCTTTACCTCGATATATATTGAGAAGGAGAAGTGTTGTTGGGGAACCCTAAGCTAACCGACTTATCTCCTTTTGCTGTATAGCAAATTAAGGGGAAGTCCTTAATTTTACTCTTGTCCAAGTCCTTTCATATGGTAGGACAGAAGTAAAGTTTTTAATGCTGGGAGACAATGATGAAGGAAGTGAATTTGAGCCTAAAAGAGCGGGTTTTCCCTTTGGCCAACTCTCAGGAGACAGTCTCATCTGTCAGTAGTCTGTTTAGAAAACTTCAAACAACTCGAACGAGGGTTATTTGCAGTTCCAAAAGTTACAATCTTTATGCCAATTCTTTTACACAATAGTAAATATAGCATATGCATTCAGCAGTCTGCAATTTCATTCACTGTGTTTTTAATGAGTGTCTGCCGTATACTACGTCTCTTTTGTGAGGCAGTAGTATATCTATTCTCAACTGTTGTTGCTGTTCGTCATGCTCCATCTGCTTTTTGTACAGTTAGTAGGAATTGATGGTATCGTATTACCTGAATGTATAAATGCATGTTATATTGATTGCTACTTTGGCTCATCTGCTCATGAAGGTTGATTGGACTTTTCTTCATCAGATGTTTTAAATGATTGTGCATCGCAGATAGTGCAATGCCTGTGGAAACTGCAATTGTGGGTGATGAGAGAGGCACGTGTCTGTACAGAGCTGTGAATGATTTGAGAAATGTCCATGGGAGTCAGGAATGTTACACTGATGCCGTTGCTCTTGTATTTGCCAAAGAAAGGAATAGCTCTCCTGGTAGTCATTCCTCCTGTGTATATCTCTTTGGCTTCCAGAGAAGGATGTAACAATTAAGATAGTTATTCTTTCGGTAGACATTTGCTTTGGTTGCACAAGTAATTATCTGCTGTGGTTATCATTACTATGCTGTGTTGAGTAAAGGGAAAAAATGATTATGAGATTATATGGGTTTTGCAGTAATTGATTCTCTCTCAAGCAATGTGGTAGGAGCTGAATGCATCATTTCTAAGTGGAATTCTTTTGCGTAATATTCGGAACTTGTCGTAGTTCCTTGGACTGTTTGTGTTTGATCCGCACAGTGGATCTATAATATGCGGGAAAGAAAACTTAGGCAAGAACATTCTGCATGCTCCTCTCTATGTTTTTCACTAATTTCTCATGAAAGCTCTTTTTTTCTTCTAGTGCTTTAAAATCATCTAGTAATTGTTGGTAGAATGGAGAGTCCAGCACAGCCATCTTATTTATATTTTATATATTCGAAATTTTCTAGTAATCTTATGTGCTTTACTTCTTCTGCGACTCAAACCTCATCAATACCTTTGAGTTAGGTCTTGTGACCATACTTCTTGGGTGGAGTGTTTCACACGTTAGCCATCTCTTTCTGCTATTTGCACTTTCCTTCTAACATTATGATTTGGTTCATATGCTCGATCTTCCTCATTGTCTTGCTTACCATGTGTCCCTCTCAAAGTCAACACACATTACCTTGCTTATTTGATGGTTTAAGTGGTCCTGATTGTATTGCATATGCCATATGAGAAATAGTCCATTTATGCAGCATGTCCATGGTCTTCTGGTGCGCTAATCTTTCTTTTATTGACAGCATGTTGCACAGTCATAGTGGGCATCAATTTACTTTTTGTTGCATTTGTCTTCATAATATTTGGATCTTTTTGATGCCTTGTTTTGAATGAGCAGCTGTTGGTGAAATCAGATTTCATGTGGCACTATCAGATGGAGTTTCAGTTGTAGGTCCAAGGTACAGGGCCGTTTCTGTTAGGACCCGTGATGATGTTACCTGGCTAACTGCTAGAAGAGAAGGACAAACAGAAGTTCTTGACGGGGAAAGCATTCTCAATGAAATCTATGACGAGGTATGGTTGTACATGGAAGGTTGTGGTTGTTTCATATCTTCAAAATCCTAAATGGTAATGTAAGTTTTGTTCTGCCTTTTCTCCATATAATGATTAATACTTTACTGGGTGTAAAATGGATTGTTATCTAGGTATAAAGGAACCGACATGCGCCCTGAACCGAGATTGTGATTTTATATTTTATTTCCTTATTTCTGAGATTCTTAGGATTCAGGTGATATGGTTCATCTCTTTAAGAACCTGTGTTTTTTAGTTTATCAGTTTAAACTACAGAGTTTCCAGGTATAAATAGAACATTAATTGGCCTCTTTGATGAATCTGTTACTTTAAAGGTTTTACTTGGCCTTTTGAACATTCGAGTGTGTACTTGTGAGTTCTGCTCATGTTGCAAATTTAGCATTATGTAGATAGGGGTTATTCTTCTTTGAACTGCATTACCTTCGGATGCGGTGAAATGTTGAGAAATTCACGAACTGGCCTAGCTTTTTGGTTGCATGGACATCCTGGAGCATGGAAAGGTAAAGATATTGAAGTCTACATTGTACGGGAGATCATTCTGACGGTGGGAAAGATTGAGAATCATTTTGTTATCGTGGCATCCATCATGTGTTTGTGAGTTTTGCTCGTGTTGTGAATTAAGTGTAATACAGCCTTGTGTTTGCCCTCGTTTGCCACTGTGTCAGCATGTTTACTGACGAAAAACCATAGATGGAAAATACTGTAGAAGGAGAAAAGAAGTTGAATGAACATAAAAGAAAGAAAGAAAATCAAACACTTGACCATCTTCGACTTTTCTTCTACATTGCTTCAACAAAGGATGATCATATGAAATTCTCATTAAATCTTTAATCAGGCAGAGAATTAAGATTTGCTTAGTTTATAGTTGAGCTCAAAGTTATGTTACCTTTAATTTCCCCGTAAATTAGCCACACTTTTTTCCTGTATAGGAATTCACCTCACCCTATGTGCAGAGTTTGAGTGGCTAGGCAATGGAACTATGCTTGCAGGGATGTTGCCTGACTTATTAAATGTTTATCATTGCCTCTCATTTACACTTTCCCAGATGGACAATCGTGTCGAGTACCCTGAACTTTATATCAGAGTTACCAAAAGAAGAAAACATGACATTGGGGCAGAGAAGGCAAAGCTGATTACCTCTTTGTCATTTCATCTGGTGCACAGGTGAGCCTTGGTTCTTCTTTTTTGCCCCGATCTCGATCTGTGTACCATAAGTTTTTGTTGTCCCGTGAGAATCTGGAATTCCAAAGGGAACACTGGGGGTATCACTTCTTTGCCTAATTCTTTGGATGTTGGCTCTATTAAAATGCACAACGGGTTCCTGATTGGAAAGAACAAATGGTCTGATGATCTCTTTTAACAGCCACCTGCAGTTCAATGTTTTTGAGTAATTCAGATGACCCCATTATGAGTGGTTGATATTTTCTTTCAACAATGACCTGATCGTAGTTGATAATTTCTTGTCATTTAGATTACAACCCATTTGGATTTACAGCGACAGAGGGCCTTAATTATCTGTTGTTCTCTATGAATGAACTGACCGCAGACTTTAAAAAGAAGTAAAGCCTAAAGGTTCTTCTTGACGATATCCGTCTGACTACATTTTTCTGACATAGGACTTTACTAAATTCGTTCTAGTTTTCTGTTTTACTTCCTGAGCATGAGATGCTTTTGGGGTTTATGACAGAGGGGATGAGGAATATCTATATGTCGATGGGGCCAGCATTAAAACTGGCGATTACTTTCAGTTTTACTATGCGGATCCCGCTGCTGCAGTCGCCTCATGCAATGAAGTCAGCACGAGTCTAAGAAGTTTGAACCTGGGATGCAATTCCAAGAGCTCTTATCAGGCAGCGGGCAGCGCTGGTAATGCGGAAAAAGCTGAAGTTTTTGGAGGGTTAATGTTTGCTTGTTGTGGACGTGGAGCAGCATTCTTTGGTCGCCCCAATGTCGATAGCTCGCCATTCGTGGAGAACTTTCCTGGAGCTCCATTGGCAGGAATATTTTGTGGCGGGGAGATCGGCTGTTGCTCAATGAGGTCGGGTGACCAAGGTAGCCGAGGAGGGAGCTCTACCCACCATTGTTGCCATGTATATAGCACCGTTTATCTTGTAATGTCATACACGCCAGCGCCTCCAGCGCCTCCGGGGACCACCCTTGGAGGCTAGAGCATGCCCTGGGGTATATATGCAGCATTCATGGATTTTGTGCTGAACTTTGGTTTGGCGCATTATGTAATGGTATGAATGGTGATGGAACAGGTGTTAACCAGCTGTCAATCAAGGAGTGTTTTTTATGTTGGCACTCTTTGCTTTTTGCTATAATCCAATGGTTATAGAGACTTTTCGCAGCACCCACCAATGATTTTACCAGCAGGTTGAGAACCTGCTCACACGTAACAGGATCACCACCATGGATCTTGTCATCTGGGTGGGTAAGAACAGGCATTAGTCTAACCCGTTCCCAGTGAAGACAGGCACAGCCAACTTTCTTATGCTCCACTTGACTAGCATTAGCAAATGTCATCAAATGGCATTTAACACTCCCATCTTTATCGCTACTTGGAATGGAAATTACTCGAAATCACTGGCGATTCGCAATCGGCAGAACCCGACATCCAACTCCGATACATAACCAAAATATAACATTGCTTAGAACGCGTAAGAGCACAAACAAATGCTTAGGCGCATCACGAGAGCAGAGTCGAGGAGAACACAAGCAGACACCTGACTCCAATGTACAGGATCACAGGAGAGAGCTTCAGCCCGTGTAGATGTGGACGCCGATGGCGATGAGGAAGATGGTGATGAGGCCGAAGTAGATGATGGCGTGGACGAGAATGGAGGCCCCGCTCGTCTCCATGTTGCCGAACTCCACGACTCGGTGCCTCCCGGGGATCTGGAACAGCAAGCCCGGGGTCAACAGCACGAACAGCACCACCGCTATCAACACCGGTCCCCAGTCTGCCATTCTTCCTTCTCCTCCTCCTCCTCCTTCCAACTCTTTCTTGAACTTGAATCGACTGCTACACGAACACTGGGTTTCGTTTCTTGAATTTAAATCGACAGTGACAGACACTAGGGTGTGGGGATAAGGAACTTTCTCGGGAGCGGGACACGTTGTCGGAGACTCGAAGCACCTTCCGTGTCCTTCCAAGGGAGATCTTGGGCTTGGCCCGCTTCATCATTACGCTCTCAGACCAGCCATTCCTCCGATCGGCCCACCCTCGAATTCCACACATATCTTTGTACATTCATAATCATCCTTGGCGACCAAGAGGCTTTTGACGTGTAGTGGCAAATTGTAGGGGGAACGTTCAATCCAAGAAAACATTCCACACCGATCGGAATCTGTTTACGTATAAAGTAATCTCGGTGAATCAGCTTAATCTGCATGGTTCTACCTCTTTAACCGCGGCGCACAGAAGCTGAGATTGTCGGTGAGAATTGCCAGTACGAAAACCAGAGACCACCGTCCAATTCGTGGGCAGGCCCATGTGGATCTGGCCATCAAATTCAAGGGGCTCACTGTCCTCGTCCCGACCATCATTAATGATGCTTTCGACATTATTCAACATTCGTGTTGCTTCTTGGTTTTGCTTTTCGAGAAATGAAATTTGCCTCTGCAACAGTTCTGTCATTTGAAATAAACCGAGCGAGCGATCCTGTGACGCAGCTGACTCCATGTCCGGCTTGCCAGAACGATTCATGCAACCGCAGTGGGAAAGAGAGGAGGGGGGGTGTGGGGGTGGGGAGGGTTGTGGTTGGGGGGTTGATCCGGAAGCAAAAGCTTGGGTTGCCATCAAAGATCTGTCCACTCTTTGTCGTCTTCTGGGTTCACATGCATCCATCCGCATTTGACAGGATGATTTCCCATTGCTTGCCAGCACCAAGCTTGTTGTCCTCCTCTCTCTCGGAACTGGTGAAAAAATAATATAAATTCCAGCCGGTGGAGAGTGAGGCTGCTTCTTCCTTCCAAAATCTTTCCCCATTCTCGCTTGTGCTTCGAATTGCTTATGTGTACTAGCCTCTCACACTTGTCCATTGCATGATTCTTCTGAGGGCGTAGGCATTGACAGTTGGACCTCCCAGCCTACCACTCGGCTTAAAGGTAAAAGGTGATTGGATTGAAGTTGACCTCCCCACTTTGATGCTCTTGCCTAAATATCTCCTTTGTATTGCTTACCAAACCGGATGCTTCTAAATCTGTGACTGTGGCTCATGCCGCACTACAGTGCCACTGCCACTGTGCTCTCCCTACTGACCCTACTCTTCTCTGCGGATTCACTATCTGAAGAATCAGCTAGCCAACGCTGCAAGTTCATGATTCCTAATAAGCATTCTTCCCAAGACACTTAGATAGCCACTTCACTCGATTCTCTCAATCTACCGCACTATAAGAACCCTCACCCAAGCAAATCCTCTTGGAAAGCACCACAAACCCGTCTTCCCAAAGCTCCCTCCTCCCAGCTGCAGATGAAAGGAAAGCCAACTAGAATGCCATCCCCATTTTCCTTCCTCTTCTGGCTCTTTCTCTCTCTCTCCCACGTCTACTCAGCCTCACAGCAGCAGCAACCCATAAAGACCATTGTGGTTTTGGTGCTGGAGAACCGATCTTTCGACCACATGCTCGGATGGATGAAGAAAGCCATCAACCCCATGATCAATGGCGTCACGGGAGATGAGTGCAATCCTGTCTCCACCAACAACTCAAAGCCCGAGACAATTTGCTTCACTGACGATGCTGAATTCGTGGATCTTGATCCGGGGCATTCCTTTGAGGATGTGGCTGAACAAGTGTTCGGCTCCGGGGACATTCCTTCCATGTCTGGTTTCGTGGAGCAGGCGCTGTCTGTGTCAGAAAACCTCTCCGAGATTGTCATGAGAGGATTCAGCCCGGAATCAATCCCGATATATACTGCTCTTGTCAAGGAATTCGCAGTCTTCGATAGGTGGTTCTCTTCGATTCCGGGACCAACGCAACCCAATAGGCTCTTCGTGTACTCTGCCACTTCCCATGGATCAACCAGTCACATTGTGAGGCAACTAGCTGTAGGGTACCCGCAAAAGACCATCTTTGATTCTCTTTATGAGAATGGTTTGGACTTTGGCATCTACTTCCAGAACATACCCAGCACTCTGTTCTACAGGAATTTGCGGAAATTGAAGTACATCTCCAACTTTCACCTGTATGATTTTAAGTTCAAGAGAGACGCCAGAAATGGCAAATTGCCCAGCTTGACTGTGATTGAGCCGAGGTACTTTGATCTCAAGGGCCTGCCGGCCAACGATGATCATCCGGCACATGATGTTGCTAATGGGCAGAAGCTCGTGAAGGAGGTTTATGAAACATTGAGGGCAAGTCCTCAATGGAATGAGACCCTTTTGATCATCACATATGACGAGCATGGTGGGTTCTATGACCATGTCAGAACTCCATATGTTGACGTTCCTAACCCGGATGGTAATACTGGCCCTGCCCCCTTTTTCTTCAAGTTTGATCGACTTGGTGTTCGTGTGCCAACCATTATGGTCTCTCCTTGGATTAAAAAAGGAACACGTGAGTTCTCTTTCTCTTGCGTGATGCTTCATCCTTTTCCAGAGAGAAAGTAAAGGGGAGTTGAGAACTGATAAAACTTCTAGCATCACATGATCCTATTGACATTGATTGGAAATGAATTGTGTTTCTACTATCTTCATCACTCAATTAAGGAAGCTGTTGCAGCTGGCTGTGAGATGAAGTTCTATTGATATGTCTAGAAAGGCGGTTATCTGATCCCAGTTCTGCCTTTGTTTTGCAGTGGTAAGTTCCCCCACAGGACCAGCTCCGAACTCAGAGTACGAGCACTCCTCCATTCCTGCAACCATAAAGAAAATGTTCAACCTCACCTCCAATTTCTTAACTCACCGAGATGCATGGGCCGGGACATTCGAGCATATTGTCGGGGAATTACAATCTCCCAGAACCGATTGCCCAGGTATTCATCTTACATTCAAAACCAACTGTTAGCTAGTCCTACAATCTGATGACTCATTCACCACCGGAAGCATTGCTCCATTGGAGCATCTGTTTTAACGTGGGAGAGGAAGCATAACTAACTAAGAAGTAAGGACCTCACAAATGTTTTATCGACCAAGGAAAAAAAAATCAAATTTGTATCAGTCTTGCTTGGCTCTGAGTGGAGGTGGCTGAACGCCTGCTTCTTTAAATATATGGCAGAGACATTACCCAATGTTACACCACTGAGGAGCTCCGAAGCCAAAGAAAACGGTAGATTATCTGAGTTTCAGAGTGAGATTGTCCAGTTAGCTGCTGTTCTCAATGGGGACCATTTCCTAACCAGTTTCCGCAATGAGATGAGCAAGGACATGAGTGTTAAGGAAGCTCATGATTACGTGAAAGGTGCTGTTTCCAGGTTCATTAGAGCAAGCAAAGAGGCTATCAGAATGGGTGCCAATGGATCTGCTATTGTTGACATGCGCTCATCACTCACTACGAGATCTTCTATTCGAAATTGATTCATTTGTTACGTTGTCTCTGTTGGTTATGGTCAATGTCCTTGTGTAGAACTGTGAATTCCTAAGACACTACTAAAGAGAAATGTTTAACTAGTATCAGACGAGCAGGGCAACTGCTCTGCCAGCTATTGCATATAATGGATCAAACGACTGAACAGGAACCTTAGACCAATTACAAAAGCTGAACTTTTCATTCTGTCAGCGTTTTAGAAAGCAAACATATAATGTTTTAATGATAAAGCCGCCGTATCATGTGAAAGGCAACGGAACCTGAGTTTCTTCGATCAGCCAAAAGAACAAAAAAAATCTGAATGCGTCTTTCTCTTGGCAAAGAAGCATATTCTTTAGATAAAATATCAAGACTAATAAAAGTCAGCATCCCCACAACTACTAGCATCTAACAAGAAAGCCTCGAAGGCTGTACATGGTAATACAAAGAGCGGTTGAACCTTCGGATGGGAAGAGACTGTTGCGCTAAGAGAACATGATCTGAAAGGGGAAACATCTTCCACAGGACACTTTTACGTTGAAACTTATTGAGGCGGTCATTTACTCCTCTCATGTCTACCCAGATTCAGTCAGCATTAAACCGAACATGGACTTTGCCAAGTAGATACATCGACGATAAGTTCCCGCAGCTGATCTATGAGAAGCTTCAGTTGCTTGTTCTTCTCAACCAGCTCCTACATTGTGGAAACAAGAGCTAGTTAGAACTATAGAGAAAAGAGCTGGAGATTTCTGAAACTGACGATGCATAGACTCATACAAGACCAAAATGCCATCGTTGCATTAAGGTGTAAGAAGAAAAAGAGGACAATTTGACAGTGTGACCTGTCAAAGAAGGAACGATACCCTAGCTGCAACTTAGAAAGACTCACAGGAAAAAACCTCCAAAACAAGTTCTAAACGAAGCAAAAACTAGATATATCATAGAGTGAATATTGGATGATCTCGAAACTACTTGAAAACGAAAAAAGAAGTAAATTCCCAGATACCTTTCTTAGATTCAAGGCTTGTTCTTCTAACCTCTCCATTTCGACTTGGCCAACAAGCATTATAGAAGTACCAGGATCAAATGATTTAGTCTGCAAGTAGAAGACATGGGTGAGTCAAACAAAAGTAAAATGCTTTGGCTGGCTGAACGATATAGCAGAAATCTTACCCCTCCCTCCCTCCCTCCCTCCCTCCCTCTATCTCACTCTCTCTCTCTCCAGTGATTAGCAAGGCAAAACTACCTGATCTTGCTTTCCTCAGGAACATACGATACGACATAATCAAACTTCTCTGAAGTTAATATGACCATTCTTAAAGGATTGAATTTCTTAGATAATTTCTTTTTCCTGATTTTACTCTTTAAGATATCTAGCAACTGAAATTGTTAACATTTTCTTTACACGAGTATTTCGGAAGATTTTCCGCATATACACGTAAAGAACAGTACTCAAATGCTGCTTCTACAAAGACTGGAGCGATCTGCTGATCCTTCCAGAGTCCACCAGACATCATCGTCTAAACCTAAGATTGTGATAGGAATAACCCAGCACCCCACAACATAACCAAGAAGCAGCAACCATCTTCTACACCCATCAGTCAATTTCTCACTGTTACATCTGCACCAACTCTTTTCTCACCCTTTTGCTAATATGCACCATAGAAATGCAACGGCAGAGGAAAGCACAGACGAAATCGAGCTGGTCTTGGAAAATGCACAGGAGATCATTGGCAGATAAAACTGGTCAGTCCTACCAAGGATGCACAGTCCAGTGACATCAATCCAGAGATCAAAGGCCTGATCCTATGATCCTAAGACACGAAAGTGCGAAATTGAAGCGGTCATTCCTCAAAAGTCTAGATCCTTAAGTTCCTATCTGATAGTGTCCGACAGATGCAGTCATCAAATTGAGCAAATACACAAGGCAATACACATTCGTTGGTTTTTCTTTCGTTCTCCCGGCAGACCGATCCCTCTCCAGATGAACAAGTCGGTGACTTTCGACAAACCCTAAATGCTTTGGAAAAGTCCGCGATCCAAACAATGTCGCCGGGAACTAGTCCCCTAGAAGATGCGTAAAGAGGGGGACAAAGGAAAAAGGGGAAAAGAAGGCGAGGGAACCTTGTGAGAGGTGGGGATGGCGGCGAGAATGGTGCGGAGGGAAGCGACGGAGCTCTTGTAGCGGAGGCGAGCCTCGTCGAGGGCGCCGCCGCCGCCGCCGGAGCCGGCGAAGTCCAGGTGGTGAGAGGAATCGGAGGAGGAGTCGCCGTTGAGGAGGAGGGGCCCGTTGGAGGCGGAGGCGGAGGCGGAGGCGGAGGAGGAGGAGGGGGCGGGGGTGGACCAGAGGGAGGGGTTGCAGAGCTCGTCGTTCATGGAGGAGAGGATGTGGAAGGCGGATTCGATGGTGTCCTCGAGATGCTTCTGGCCTTCCACGGCCAGCTCCTGCGTGGACTTCGGGCTCGCCGCCGTCGCGTTCCCGGTTCTCTCCTCCATCTCAGGGTGGCGTTCCGGCCACCGTATGAAGCGGCAGCCGCCGGACGGAACCACCCGTTGTGAGCGACTCGCGCAAGGAATGCAAGAGGTACGGCGGCAGAGCAGACTACCGGAAAAGGCTCGAATTGGAATGGCCTCAACGCCGAAGTTTGCGGCTTCTCTTTTGGTTTTTTTTTTTTGATATGTATACTAGACTTGTTAAATTGATCCAATCGAATCCTAAAACTTATCAAATTAATTCAATCGAGTCCTATATTTAATAATATCTAATTTATTAATGGAAAATACTGACGTGGTGCTTGTTGGACGCCACATCATTACCATGTGTCTCAAGAAAAGTTATTAAATAAGACACATTAAAATGAGATGTTGTTAACTTTAGAACTCGATTGAATCAATTTGACAAGTTTTTGGACTCGATTGCACCTTTTACAAGTTTTAGGATTCAATTATATTTTTTATGATCAGATTTAGGATTTCTAGTGAACATATCCTTTTTTTTATTCTTCTTTTGGTTAATGGAAATAGAGTAAATTCTCAATTCGATCTAATAATATACCTAAATTATGTAGGTCTTTTTTTTCCCTGGGTTCTTGGTTAAAATTTGAATGGTTGACATGAAATGTAAGAGAGGCTAAGGGTATGTTTTTTTTTCGAAAAAAAAAGAATGATTCAAAAAATATTTTTTTAAAAATATCATTTGATATCACTTGAAATAAATTAGTAGATGAAATATATTTTTGTTATCAGACAATAAGTTATGTTTAAACACTTTTGGGGACAATGAAAATATTTTTTATTCATTCATTTTCGCAGACGATACAAGTGATTATTTTTGAAGAAATATCTTTTCGAATCAATCATTTTCCACTAAACAACGGTGCCCTAAATGTCATGCCGATACACTCTAAGTAGATCTGATCAAAGAGCGAGGACCCTTCTAAGTGATTTTATTTTCACTTAATTCCATTTGTTTTGCAGGAAATTAATGATTGTAATAATATTTTCTTAATAGTCGGTAAAAACTATTTTTCATTTTTGTGTTTACTCATTTTCGTAGGTGATATAGGCGATGATGCAAATTTGTCATTCGGGTGTAAATTTAGAATTTTTCGAGATGAATGTGTTGGCAACAAGCACACGTATGATGTTACTGACCATTCATTCATTTGTCTTATGTAACTCACAAAATCTATACTGACATGTTTCTTTGCTAGAGGTCGATCGTGCAGGTTACAAGAGGAGAGATGGGCGGGATCCGCAGCACCACACCACAATCCACGTGAGATGATTGGGTGGCGGTGCTGCGGCTGCTGGAGTGGGACTCGTCCACCCATTATCATCCTCCGCCCTGTCCCTCCCGCCTCCGCCTCCGCCTCCGGCGAACCAAAGGCAAAGCCCCGGAAGAATAGCCTTCACATTGCAGGGCTCGTTCCATTAGCTCTGTCCCTGACCTTCACCTTCAACTCCCCCCCACCATCCCTGGCCATCCCTTCCCTCAGCTCCCCCTTTCCTTCTTCACCTTCCCTCCCCACCACCCCTTTCTCTCAGTCCAAGGACCTCCCTCTGGGCCTCCAAGATGATGGGTAATTTGTTTGCCAGTAGTGCCTGCCTCCTCTCCCTTCCTCTGTTTTCTCACTGCCGCTGCTCAGAGTGGGTCTATTGTTGTTTCTTGTGTGTTTGCTCGCAGGAAAATCAGGCCTTGCCCCTCTGTCAATCCCGGCTGCATATCTTCCAACCCCAAGTCCTCCTCTTTTGCCTTCCCCTGGAGGATCCCCGACTCTTCCTCCGACGACCCCCTCTTGGTTTCTCTTTCTTACCCCATCTACCTTCCCTTTCACTCCACTTGCTATAGTTGCATTTCAGATTTTTCATCCTACTTCGCTGCTTTCTTGCAGAAATTAAAAGAAGCCATCCTCCAAACTCAGAAAAATCCCAAGTTTCTGGTCATGGAAGATACCCCTTACGGTACTCCCTACTCTGCCTGAATTCACCTGCCCTGTAGCAATGCTTCTAACGTATCATTTAGTAAACATGCTACCACTTGGCACATAATTCAATGCCCTCTTATCTCATCTCTGCATTTCATCCAAAGCATTGCATCTTTGACGAATTGACCTCTCCTTAACACAGGCCAGTATTTGCAAGTTGAAGTTGATGGAGGATTTGGCCGGGATGTGCTGGAGTTCCTGGTAAAAGGAGATGTGGTTGCTTACAGGTGTATGGCCGCTAAAGTAACCTATGTCTATCCCTTCACTACCGCTTTTGGGGATTCAAAGGGGCAAGAAGAAAGATTGAAGAAAATCACGGACGAGTTGGGATGGTATGCTCCCAGTTTTGATTCCATGGATTAGGAGATTCCAAGAGATTGTTTGTTCAAACCATTCTTTTTATGCCCCGCTGTGTGTGTGGAATCAATATCCAGTCAACTTAAGCCTCTCTCTGCACATCCTTTTTCATGTTTAATTTTGTTGTATTTATGCTTCCAAGGCAGGGCAGATCCTGAGCTCAATTATATGATTGTAACGGTGGAATTTTTTTTTCTCCCTCAAGGAGAAGTCGCCTTCTCTGCTTTGTTCACTGTCCGCATTGCATCTGCCTCTTGCATACCACCAAATGATCTTTTCTCCTTTCATTGTCCTGAGGACCTTTACTCAGCTAAGATGGTATATTTGACAAGCATAGAACACTTGTTTGTAGTTAGGAATGATTGTTGAGTTAAAAAGCCAGGTCATAGCGTCTGATTTAGAACAAGAACTGCCGTGTTTGCAGAATTTCATCCTGCAATTTTTGTTGCTTTCAATTGATCGCTTCTTTAAGATGAAATGGGGCTAAAGTTTGGTTCGGGTGGTTCATAATTACTCTCATTTGTGAATGCACTTAGCTGAGATGGTACCATTTGCTAAACTTGATGAAGTTGGAACAGTTTGGATGAATTCTGAGGATTAATGCTACTCCATGTTTGTGTCTCTTTGAGTCCTCATGTTGTAAATCTAAGAGTTGCCACTTGTTGCAAATGATTCCATGTTATGTTGATTTCTTTGGTGCGGAGGGAAGAAATATTTAAGAAAGGAGCTTTACCAAAAAAAAAAATATTTAAGAAAGGAGGACTTTCCAACATTCTAGAGGGAGGGACAGAGTGAATGTTTAAGGGTCTTTCTTAAATTTTGAGTTAGAGACTTTGTCTTTGCTGCACCCTTTCAGGAAAATTAGGCTTATTCCTTGGTTGTCTGTATCATTGTGGCTGAAACCATTTGCAAACAAGGCTGCCATATGTTCTATCCTGGCTTTCCCCTCCACCTTGGCTGGACTGTCACTTCGGCGTGCCTGCAGCTCATTGTCTGCATGCATAGCTGTGACTGTAGCATTCGTGCAGATACACTCTTCCTTGAGTGATTGAATTAGGGTTGGCAGTTGGGGAGAGAGAAAGAGAGAGAGAGAGATTACAGTCCAGCAAGTGATTCAGCTATTGGCTTAAATATAGCCAGGTAGTTTCGTGTGTCTATGCCGATGGAAGAAGGGAATGTCAGATTGCTCTGGGTGTTAGCAAGCAAACAATTGTTTTGTCATATCTTTAACTCCCAATGCATTGTGAACTAACATATTCAATGTTGGAATTATGGATGAATGAAAGATGGTAGGCTCACGCTTGCACCTGTTCTTCCAATGCCCTGAAACACGAAGCTTTATGGAGCTGTGGACCTCGGAGTCTCAATATAGAGAGTTAGCCTATGGAGAACATAGAAGACATGGTCACCAGTTTCCTCAACCAGACCTTTGATATGCTCGGAGACCATGTCAGCAGGGTCGAAATCAACGCCTTTGCAGCAGTGACGTGTTCAAGTCTTTGCAAGGTAAGGAATGAATGCGCCCACGGAGAATCTAGTGCCTGCATATTGAAGGTCTCTGGAGAGGTGAACCAACACTTTAAGGAACAATTCTGATGCGGTCAAAGAAAGGGCATAGCAAGGCCTGGCGGTGCTGCCACGTGGAAGATACAGTTTCGGGCTCCACCTCGGCCGGCACATCTGTAGAGCTTTGATTGCAATGCCCATTTGTTAACAAGGAGAGAGTCTGTACTTGGTATATGCCGGTGAGGGATGAACGGGGAGGATCGATCTGAGCTGGGACCAAGAAAATGAGTTGGGAAGGATCCACTCTACATGCACAAAACGGAGGCAATTGCCCCTTCCTTTGAAGATAATCCAAGACAACGACTGCTGCTGCTCGGGTCATCATAGAAGGAGATTGCAAGAGTTTCATAGATTAATCAGTTGCATTTCTTAATCAAATTAGTACCCAAGAAATTTAAGTAAATTGAAAAAAAAAATTGATTCCTGGGTGACTACTCGAAGAGCATTGGCAATCTTTGTGTCAAAGGGAGATGATCCTTTAGTCCATCTTCGATTTCGAGTGGTGGACTCGCTTTCTTCGACGAAACCTAGACAAGGCACGGCTTTTGGTCGTGAGATTCAGATTAAATAAAAGATAAAAAGCGAAAATCTATCCGGACAGCTCTTTAAACATTTCTTTTTCTCTCTTCACATCAGACTGGGGACGCACGCACGTACCTAGTTGAACGTGAAAATCCGCGTATGAACACGCATGCTGCGGTACGAATTTAATATGAGATTAAGTAGAAGAGGATGGGTGTCGAGATGATAAGCTGCGTTGAAATTTCTTCACGAACGGAGGTGAGAAAGGTGGACATCTCTGCTCCCAAAATATGCAGCCCACGTGAAAACGACATGTCCTGTCAAAATGCCCGACAAGCGCAACAAGACAAAGAAGAACGGCTCACTTACGTGCGTGGATGGATACGTATCACGGTATCAGCACGAGCTGATACGGTCTGATCGGACCTGATTCCCCATTTCCTCGGAGTGCCTGTATCTAAATCAAAGCCCAAGTCAAGATGAGCGGCAGCCAGACGGGTTATCTGGGAAAATGGACACGTGAGCCGAGCCGATTCGTATCCGTTCGTTAGTTCGTGCGGGTTTCACGGGAGGCTCAGAATATTAGGTGAGTTTAATACTCCACGCCACCTACGCAGCACACCATTCAAAAGTCAACATTTGACAATTCGGGTCCACCTTCTGACTCCTCTGTCTCTCTCCCCTGCTCCGTTGCTTTTGTGTTCATGGGACGTTATCTCCTTCAGGACTCCGTTGCTTTTCCGTCCCCCTTCATTGGACGTTCCCACACAGTGCTCCATCTCTGGAATCGGACCGGAGCTGCATGGGGACCTCTGATGGCACGATCTCGAGGATCTCCTTCGAGATGGGGCGTGGCCCGGCGCGTTGAGGTCGGTGCGGTGCTTGGCGGCGCCCTTCCCGCCGTCGCGCCGGTGGGAGGTGAGGCAGAAGGAGAGGAGGAAGAGCGCGACGATGATGAGGGAGCCGAGGAATATACTGACTAACCCACAGGACAGGACGAAGATGGAGGTTGGCTTGGACAGGTTGGTGTTCACGAATGACAAGAGGGAGGAGAGAGAGAGTGTCCGTGTGTCTAACGGAGGAGACGAGGGAAAAAGTAACGGAGAGACAGAAAAAAAAGTAACTGAGTAGGGAGAGAGACAGCGGAGTCAAAAGATGGGTCCCGATTGCTAGATGTCGATTTTTGAATAAATGACGTGGAGTATTAAACTCACCCAATATTTTCTCGGAGGATCACAACGTCCGCCATTACGTTCATGGGGCCCACGTACCCGATGCGCAACTATGATTTTTTTTTTGTTTTTCCTTTTGAGAAACGGGTTGATCTGGGGAAAGTGTGAAGGGGTCGTGCCAATTATTTATCTTTTGTCTTGGCAGATGTAAAACGTGGTTGGCGGAGTCTCTCGGACTATAGTGGAGACAAGCAGGCTGGGGCAACTATTCTTCTGCTTGGGTGTGGTGAAAGGTTATCGAAAAAGGCCGACGATCGGATCACAGTTGCTCCTGTCTGGGTTGGACAGGATGATGTAAAACAACGTGGAGTTTGCCATTTGCGCATGTGGTCGTGTAATAAATTACCGCCAGAGGTTAGCCTGAAAAGATCTCCTTCGTTTCAATCATGCCGAGTTCACCGGTTCCCCCCAAGAGATTCCTCTGTGGAGGAAAACAGGCCATCATCATCATCGTCCAGGGCAGGAATGTACCCATGAAAGTGACTACTCGTTGATTCCACCTCACTCCTCTCGTCTCTTCCTCACCATCGTCTATCTTCTTCTCATTTACGTATGCTCACGCTCTTCTCCACTTATCTCGATCTCCCCGACTGCGTCGATGATGCGGGTGTACGACAAGTTGAACGAGTTCTACAGCAACAGATGGCTGGTGTTCGTGTGCGCCATGTGGATCCAGTCGTGTGCCGGGGTGGGCTACTTGTTCGGCAGCATCTCCCCGGTGATCAAGAGCACCATGGGGTATACCCAGCGAGATGTGGCCATTCTTGGGGTGGCCAAGGACTTGGGGGATGCGATTGGGTTCGTGGCTGGTTGTCTGTGTGAAGTGTTGCCGATTTGGGCGCTATTGGCCATTGGGGTGGTTCAGAACTTTCTTGGGTATGCCTTGCTCTGGCTCATTGTCATTGGTGTCTTGCCTTCTTTGCCTCTCTGGGTGGTCAGTCTCTCCCCTTTCATCTTCCTTTCACTTCTCTTTCTTATCTCTGTGGTGTTGGCTCATCACTTTGATTTCTCGCTTGCCGTAATTCTTATTCCTTGCGATCTAATCCCCTGTAATTGATGGGTTTTCCTTCTCTTGGATGGCCACATATCCCAGATACTGTTGCTTAATTCCTTGCTGACCTAGAGGTGTAACTTGCTATTTCGTTAAAGTTGATTTTTGGCTTCTTAAACTAAGATGAATTCTGGGACTATGTAGTTGAGTGCTCTACTGAGAGTGTGATCCTCCAAGGCATTCCTCTTCAGGACATTAGAACTGTGCTTAGTTCAGATCCAGCATAGACGTGCATTGTTTCAATGACATGTCGACCGCAATGACGCCCTGTTGATTGTATCATGGACGGTCAGTGCATTTGGCATCCTTTAAGGTAGATCTTTGTGCTTTCCACACTGTCTTGATGCTCAGTTTCCTGGGACACATGATCTGGAAAGCTATATAGCAGACGACGGATGTAAACTTAGAAGCCTGATTGCTATCGAATCACAATGCTGAAGTTTCTTTATAAGTATATCTTTTGGAAAGTTTAAAGCCCAACTCCCTTGGCTTATTGGTTGAGGCTATCTTTGCACCATGGATTAGTTTACTCCTTCCACCATCCATGGTTCAACTTGTCCTGGCAATATTGATCTACGTTCCCGAGAGTTGTTTACTGGACTAATCCTTGGAAAAAGGCTTTACTTTTCCTACTTATAAAAGGTTTTTTAGGCATGTTGCAACTGTAAGAGACATCTACTCTAAGTAAATGGTAGATGTTTCCAATGATGTGTTGTTGATGGCATGTTGGTAGATTCTATGTCTGTAATGATGGCTCGACAAATTTAATCTGAAAGACTGATGAAAATGGTCATTGAAAACAGATGCATCTTGTGTACAGTGTCCTGCTGTTAGAACTACATCAAGGAAGAAAAGATTTATTTTTTCTATTTCCTGTAGTTGATAAAATGCTGCTACCATGAGAAGCTAACGATGGCTAGCTGCTTAAGCAGCTCACTGAAATTTGCAGCTGCATTGTGCTAGTTCAAGTGTCTGGGTGATACATCTCCATGCATCATATCAGTGAAGGACCTTTTTCTTTTGTCTGGGCTTCTGATCCTATAGTATAACTCTGCCCTCCATCCCCCCTTCAGTAACCAATTTCTGAACTCTATTTCAGTATGTTGTGAGTGAAGATTCCTAGCATCACCAACGATGATTGGTTCAGAAACTTAATCCGTGTCTCTGCCTTAAACTGCAAATCTTTTAGTTTTAGCTTTTTCTAGGAACAATTGTCTGTGAGATCTAGGCTGTCTCGCTTTCTGTTTACAATATTCTCTGTACATGTTTTGCGAGGCACAAATATTCATACTGGTGGTCGAGTGTGGATTGATCATGGACGTAACTATTTATATATTTCTCGCAGTAAAAGGACATCTGTGATTCCATTTGGAAGACACTGTCGTTTCTTCACTATTATTGTCAGGTCGACTGTCTTATTCTCATATAAGTTAAAAATAAGTAAAAACATCGCCCACGAACTGAGTAATTCGAGATCTTTGAAGTTATGTTCATATGCCTTTCTAAATGTCATTGACCAAGTCTTATTTTGCAGCTATGCATCTGTGTATTTGTGGGAACAAATGGCGAGACCTACTTCAATACAGCAGCTCTCGTTTCATGTGTTCAGAACTTCCCCAAAAGTAGAGGTCCCGTTGTGGGGATACTAAAGGGATTTGCTGGGTTGAGTGGTGCAATTTTGTCTCAGATATATTTGATGATTAATGCATCCAGTGAAGCGTCACTAATTTTTATGATTGCAGTTGGGCCATCAATAGTTGTCATTGCCCTGATGTTCATAGTTAGGCCCGTGGGAGGTCATAAACAAATCAGAGCTTCTGATGGTTTAAGCTTTTCATTCATCTATAGTATTTGCCTCCTCCTGGCAGCTTATATTTTGGGGATCTTGCTGGTCGAGGATCTAGTTGATATCAGTCAAACTGTAATCACCTTATTTGCGGTGATTCTTATCATTGTGATCCTCCTACCTGTTACTATACCTGTTTTGTTGGTTTTCTTCTCCGAGCAAATTCCTTCATCAGAGGAGAGCCTTCTCGCAGGGCAACAGAAACCAGAACCCAGTAAATCTGAGCAAGATGGAACTGAGGTCATTCTTAGTGAGGTTGAAGATGAGAAACCTGAGGAAGTAGACCTGCTGCCGGCATCAGAAAGGCAAAAACGAATTGCTCAATTGCAGGCAAAACTTTTCCAGGCGGCTGCAGAAGGAGCTGTGCGGGTAAAACGGAAGAAAGGCCCACGCAGAGGAGAGGATTTCACCTTACTACAGGCACTTAAAAAGGCTGACTTTTGGCTTATCTTTTTGTCACTTGTACTGTCCGCTGGTTCTGGCGTGACTGTTATTGATAACCTTGGTCAGATTTGCGAATCAATTGGGTATAATGACTCCAGTATATTTGTTTCTATGATAAGCATCTGGAACTTCCTTGGTCGGGTTGGTGGGGGCTACTTATCTGAGATCGCTGTAAGGTCTGTTTTATCTGTTGTTTAAGCTAGTTTTCCTTTCACTGTTTTCATTGTTGTCCCGTACACTACTTACTCGTTTTGCTCCATTTGCCAGAAAATTCTCCCTCCCAAGACCAGTGGCTATGGCTATATTCCAGGTTGTTATGGCAATTGGACTCTTTTACTATGCTATGGGTTTTCCTGGAGAGATTTACGTTTTAACCGTGCTAACAGGACTCGGATATGGTGCCCAGTGGGCAATAGTGCCAGCTTCTGCATCAGAGCTGTTCGGTTTGAAGAGTTTTGGTGCTTTGTATAATTTTCTTACTTTGGCAAGTCCTGCTGGTTCTCTAATTTTCTCTGGGGTCATTGCCAGTGGTATATACGACTACTATGCAGATAAACAAGCTGCTCTTGGGAAGCTGGCTCTGGGATCTATGCTTTCGATTTCTCTTCAGGATGATGACTCACTTTCCTGCTCCGGTAACATATGTTACTCTCTCACATTTGGCATCTTGTCAGGACTTTGCATTGTTGCAATGGTCTTGAGCTTAGTCGTTGTTTACCGGACAAGGAGCGTCTATGCCCAACTTTATGGAAATTCTGGCAGTTGAGTTTGTCCGATTCTTGGCTCTTCGTTGATGGACAGAGGAAGGCTCGAGTTGACAGTTCAAGTGCATATCCATCGTTACGGATTTTAGGGTTCTGCCACAAACCGTGCTTGTCTAAGTTCATTTTTTTTCAGCTCCTGCACTTCTGAGGCCTTAGGCTCACATTGGGCTGAGATTTTCTCGGTGTAGTTTGTTATATGATTTTCTTTTGAGATCAATAAGAAACTTCAATTAGTTCATGGACTAGAAGTTGAAGCATTATTTTCCGCCCTTTTATCTGGAACAGGCTCCTCTGATTCTTCTTGGGAAATAAATGCCTTGTTAAATTCTCCTTTAATTTCTGATCCGTGTCTTTTCATTGCTTTTGTCTAATCAGTAGATGTTAGAGGCAGATGAGTCTGCAGAAACTTCAAAAGTTTCACTGAATACAATTTACTTTAGAGAAATTTATGGAACAAGTGTTTCCACAAATATCTTAGGATGGAACTTGGGTAGGCGACCTGTTGCATCTCCTGCAGCTTATGCTTCAATTAACAATACTTGCGGTATGTATCAGAAATCGGATTTTGGATCTCCTTGAAGTGTCGAAAACTTCAGATGACAGTTCAAGTGCTCAACGCAAGCAAAATCATCTACGACATCGAATCTCTATCAGTTGTTGTCCAGCTAGAGGTTGCACTGATGACAGCATTAGCAGTAGCACTCACTCGAAGAATCTGATCTTTTCATGCTCCCGGACTTCAAATGTCTCCTCTGTTGCTAAACCGATAAAAAGGGGTCAAACATATATTATGTTCGAGTTATTAATGAGAAGACACATCCGATTAGACCTGCAAACACGTAAATTCTCCTCTAAACAACTCGACCCAATTGGTATTCAATCAACAATGCTATCTGGCGCCTATGCATAATGATAAGGAAGAGCTGATGTGGTAACCTGGCCGAACGACAGAGATCCTGGTGGACATAAGTCGTACCATTCGCCTATGCAGGTTCCGGGATGATTATGAAGAGGCATTATCCATCTTTATGTCTGCACGGGCAGTTGCTCATCTGCAACTGAGCTGTCACGTCATAGTCTCGTGTCCGGTCCCTCACGCGCGTCTTCTCACGGCAACAACCGGGGGGACGACTGATCACGTCAATCATCAGCTTGCCTATTCGAACGATGGTAATAGGTACTGAGACAAATGTGCACCGGTGCATTTAAGGCCAGACATCGAGAGGAACATGGTCACGATGTGCTCAGTAAACCAAGATAACGGGCGAGATAATCTCATAAGGATGAAACAACAGACATTGTATGTATATATATCAATGCCGGTGGAGTGAATTAAATGATGTTTTGAGTATTCTCGAGGATTGTATGTTCCAAGAAATGAGTCTGCTGCACTATGAACAATATTGCTCTCGTTTTTAATTATTATTATTATTACTACTATTATTAATTAACAGGTTTGCCTTAGCTAATAAATGGGTTTGTTTTTTTTTAAATATTTAAGGGTCGCATAAAGGAAGGGAAGAAGCAGCGATGTTGATAGGGCTAACCTCCCCCAACTGAGATGAGAGATGGAATGCAACAAGGAGGAGGCTCTCCGGGCGAAGGAGATCGCCGAGCAGAAGCTGGCGGCGTCCGACGTCGACGGCGCCCGCAGGTTCGCCGCCAAGGCCCGGAGCCTCTACGCCGGCCTCGACGGCCTCTCCCAGCTGGTGGCCACCCTCGACGTCTACGTCGCCGCCCAGAGGACGATCGCCGGCGAGGCGGACTGGTACGGGGTCCTCGGCGTCGATCCCTCCGCCGGCGACGACGCGATCCGGCGGAGCTACCGGAGGCTCGCGCTGCTCCTCCATCCCGACAAGAACAAGGCGGTGGGCGCCGATGGCGCTTTCAAGGTCCTCTCCGAGGCCTGGAGCTTGCTGTCCGATAAGGCGAAGAGGTTCGCGTACGACCTGAGGCGCAATTCGAGGGCTTGCAACGGGGCATTCCCGACGCAGGGCCGTCAGAATGGAGTCCGCGGTTTTCCAGGTACGCATCAGAATTGCCGTGCGGGGGATTGGAGGAGCGCTTCGACTTCTCCTTATCAGAATGCGAATGGTGGGGATTGGAGGGGCAGTGCTGCTCATGGGTTTCACGCTTCGGCTTATCCCCATCGGGATTACAGCGCCAGGGACTGGAAGAGTGCTGCCGATGCTAATTATGATTCGGCCTATCCTCGGAAGTCCTTTTGGACGCAGTGCGGTGCTTGCCGGATGAAGTACGAATACCTGAGCCGCTACCTAAATCAGCAAATTCTCTGCCCCAGTCCCGGCTGCCGTAAACCCTTCGTGGCTGTCGAGATTCCACCTCCACCGGTAGATGGACATAGGTCATCTGATTCACGGGCTTTCTTTGAAGCACAACAACAGTATCCTTATAGAATTAGAAATCACGGGAATGCATCGGTCAGGGGGCAGACTTCTTACCCCAATGCAGGTTCAACAAGCTTCTATGGTACTCAGTTGCCGCCAAAGTTTGCTTCTTCCTTTGGCACATTACCCAAATTCGCAAGTGATAGAAGTGCCCCTGCACCTGCATCATATGCTCCTCAAGCTTCAGGTTTGTTTGAGCCTCTATTTCGGCACCGGAAGAGAGGCCGTGGAGAGGCAGCAGCTGCGGTCCAAGAGAAGTATGGGGAGATGATTCAAATGTCTAAGAAGGCTCGAAGTGGTTCAGTGAGCTTGTCGGCTGATTTCAGTTCTCTAGGAACTGATTGGATGGAAAAAGGGAAAGTTGATGAAGGTGGCATAAATAAGAAATTCTCAGAGGGTGCAAGTCAAGCAGCATTTGCAAATAGTAGAGGAGTCGTAACAGGAACTACGTCTGGACTTCAAAAGGGACCGCTGGATCGGGGGAGGTTTAGTTTCAGTTCAATTAATCGGTTTAACAGCTCGAGGGATCTTACTCTGCTAGAATCGCGAAATATGCTGATACATAAAGCCAAAAAAGATATTTGTAAGAAGCTTGATGAGTGGAGAGTTGAGAAAGAACCTTCAGATGGACGAAATTCATTGCAAGGGGAGGTCAAGGAGAAGTACGGGAAGGTGCAGAAGGCTCCTGCAAGTGGTGCTAAGATCGCTCCCATTAAGCATAGTGAGCCTGTGGATGGTAAGGACAGAGTTCAGATGACAAATACTTCCCATGCTATTTCTAATGTCGTATCTGAAGCGGAAAACTTTGTCCCTACACAAATGCTCGTTACAGACCCAGATTTTTATAATTTTGACAACGATCGGACAGAGGATTCATTTGCTGATAATCAAGTCTGGGCTGCTTATGATGACGACGATGGGATGCCCCGTTACTACGCTTTGATCCACACTGTCATATCATTGAAACCATTCAAGATGCGCATAAGTTGGCTTAGTTCCAAAAGTAACCAAGAACTTGGCCCTATGCGTTGGGTTGGATCTGGCTTTGCCAAGACCTGTGGGTATCTGCGAATAGGGAAATCTGTTGTCGATGACTCCCTTAATGCTTTCTCGCATAGGATGAAGTGGACGAAAGGCCCAAGGGGATTAATTCAGATTTATCCCTTGAAGGGAGATGTTTGGGCTCTATATAGGAACTGGTCTTCTGATTGGAACGAGTTAACACCAGATGAGATAATACACAGCTATGATATGGTTGAAGTGATTGAAGATTATAGCGATGAGCTTGGTGTTACTGTTGCTCCACTCATCAAAGTTTGTGGCTTCAAGACTGTGTTTCAGAAGCATCCAGATCCTAGGAAATTATGGACGATTCCAGGGGAGGAAATGTTCCGATTCTCTCATCAGGTCCCTGCTCACTTGCTTACAGGTCAAGAAGGTGCAAATGCTCCTAAAGGATGCTGGGAGCTTGATCCTGCATCCACACCTTTGGAACTTCTTCAAGTGGTAACAACTGATGGCAGAGGAATGGATGCCAAAGCGGACGACAATATGGCCAATGTTATGGTGAAGGGGATGAAAGCCAAGGAAGAAGTGATGCTGGTGTACAAGCGCAGACTAAGAGGGAAGCGGTCATGACACATTTAGTCATCTTTTTGCATGCTTTTGGACCATTTCAGCTGGTTAGATTGGACAGATCGACATGTAGTTTTGGAGTCGAGGAGATGGAGGGGGGAGAAGGGGAAGCACTGAGACCACAACAATCTGAACTACTCCTCTAAGGAGTGTTCTGTTTCTACTATCTTATTCAGCATTGTTCAGATAGCCATTTGATATCGGTAGTTAGTAGTTATTCCGCAAATTCGGCTGGTAACTATTGGTTGAAGGAAATTCATGATTTTGTTCAAGGTCAGAGATCTTTAGAAGACAAATTTTCCGCTTTAGAGTAACTTTGAGGATAGTTTGATTTCTTTACTAGGATTAGCTCATTAGTTGCTTTTCTTGTGTAGATATCTGATTTACGTCGTGAATGCTTTCTTGGAGGAACAAGGATAACAAAGTTGGCCAAATCTGTATAAACTGGCTTAACCTTTACTTTTTAACTTTTTTTTTTTTGTATTCATGTCGCCGAACTATAAGATTCCAATGTATAGATATTCATTATATATATGACATTTTCCCTTCCTCCTCCTGGCAGCTTATATACTGTGGGTCTTGCTGATCGGTCAAGCCTACTTTTGCACTGTTCATTAGTGTATTCTTTCCACCATCTCTGGTTCTACTTGTTGTGTTGTTGCTGATCCAAATTCTCAAGGGCAGACTAACGTACTAATTCATGGAGAGTGCTGACTTTATGCACTAATAAAAGGTACTTATGGTGTGTTGAATGAGATGGATTTCTACTATTAAAGTTAATGGTAAGTCCTTCTTATAATGTGATCGTGTTGGCATTTCATTAAGCTTAATATGTTCGACCATAGTTAAAATGCACAATTGATGAAGGTCACTCAAATTTGATAAATTGCACAGACGACTTTCCAGCTGTTGTGATTCCATTGAAAGCATTCACTGGAAAGACAGAACGCCTCACATTGGAACAATAATATATGTATTGGCTAATTTGTCACATAGCCTCAGTATAAATTGTTTCCGCTAGTTAGTTCCTGCAGTTTCCATTAGCTAAAATCAACCTCCAGGATGTAAGTCAATTCTTTTTTAAATGATCTCCTGCATCAAGTTCTTGAAGCTGGTAAATTCTTGAACTCTTTTGGCAAGCATCATGGCACTGCAAGACTTGTTTTGTCCAGGCTTTTAATTCTACAGTACATTGATGCGCTTCGCCCGTTAATTTGCCATTTTCTTACTCCATTTCAGTATGTTGTAAGGTAAGATGCGTAGCACATTAGTTCATAAACTTAGCCTGCTTATCTGCCTTAAAGCACATATCTTTTTGCTGTAGCTGTTTTACGGACTGTTTAACTGTGAGATTCTAGGCTGTGCTTGTTTCTGCCAATGTTTTGCAATGCACAACTGTTGATACTATCAGGTGAGGGTGCAGCTTATTCACCTATTCTTGCTGGAGAAGGAAGCCTTTGCTTCCAATTAGAAGGGCATGTTGTTTCTTCACTTTTGGAAGGTTTACTGTCTGATTTTCATAAAAACTAGATAAAAATAAGTTAGAATGTGTTAATTTAAGATCTGAAGTTACTTCATATGCTGTTATGTGTCAAAGAACCAAGTCTTGTTTTGCAGATCTGCCCGTGTGTATTTGTGGGATAGATGTTGAGACCTACTTTGATCCAGCGGCTCTTGTTATATTCGTGCGGAACTTCCCAAAGATAGAGATCCTCTTGTGGGGACACTAATTTTGCTGGGTCGAGCGGCCTGATTTTGTCTCGGATATTTTTGATGATTGACACCCCCGACGAAGCATCCCTAATTTTTACAGTTGCTGTTGGGCCCTATTCTGGTCCGTGCCCCGATGTTCATCATTTCACCTGCAGAAGGTTATAATCATGACAAGTTAGACCTGATGGTTCACGCTTCTCATTTACCTATAGCATTTGCCTCCTCCTGGCAGCTTATATATTGGGAATCATGCTGGTGGAGGATCTAGTTGATATTAGTCAAACTGTGATCACATTATTTCTGGTGATTCTTATCATTAAGATTCTGCTTAACTGGTTTTCTTCTCTGAGCCAATTCCTTCAGCAGCACTTCTCTTAGGCCAAGAGAACAAAAACCGAATAAATCTGAGCAAGGAGGAAATGAGGTCATTCTTAGTTAGGTCGAAGATGAGAAACCTGAGAAGTGGACCAGCTGCTGGCATCACAGAGGCAAAAACGAGTTTTGATGCAGGCAAAACGTTTCCTGGAAACTGCAGGGGCAGCATCAAGAGTAAAATGGAAGAAGGGCCCATGTAGAGGAGAGGATTTCACCTTACAACAGGCGCTCATAGAGGCTGTTTTTTTGGCTTTTATGTATTTGTTACTAGTAGTGGCCTCTGGTTCTGGTGTGACTAATAATCTTGGTAAGATTTGTGAATCAATTGGGGTTCAGTGACTAGTATTTTGTTTCTATGATAAACATCTGGATCTTCATCGGTCGAGTCAGGGGGTGCTACTTAGCTGAGACAACCATAAGGTGCTTTCAAAATCTCTGTTTTATCAGTCACTTAAAGCTAGTTTCCCATTGTGCTCTTCATACCCTGAACTCTAGTTACCTGTTTTTGTTACATTTACCAGAAAATTCTCCCTCTTAAGGCCAGTGGCTATGGCTGTAGTCCGGTTGTTATGGCAATTGGACTCTTTTACCATGTTATTTGTTTGCCCGGCAAGATTTATGTTCCAACTGTTTTAATAGGAATTGTGGATATGGTGCCCACCGGGCAATAGTGCCAGCTTTTGTGTCAGAGATATTTAGCTTGAACATTTTCGATGCTTTGCGTGATTTCCTCACTTTAGGAAGTCCTTCTGGTTCCCTAATATTCTCTGGTGTCATTGCCATCGGTATATGCAACTTCTATGCAGATAAGCAAGCCACTCTTAATCGGAAGACTTCAAGATTTATGCTTTGCATCTCTTCAGAACGACGACTCTCCTGCTCTGGTAACATGTGTGCCCTCTCACCTTTGGCATATTGTTAGGACTTCACATTGACTAATGGTCTTGAACTGAGTTGTTGGATACTGGACCAAGAACATCTGTGCCCGATATTATGGAAAGTTTTGCAGTTTAGTTTCTTCAATTCTTGTCCAATCTCACTCATGTTTGTGAAGAGTTCCCGTTATACATTGATGGGCAGAAGCGTGGTGGGGGACTGCAACAAAGCATACCCTTCTAAATACATTTTATAGCCCCAGTGCGTTGAGGCTTTTGGCTCATTTTGGGCTGAGATTTCTGTCACGTACCTTATCTTATAGAATCTTTTGAGAGCAATAAGTATAAGTTAAAGTATTATTGTATGCTTTCCCACCAGTAGATACTTAGCTAAGTTTAATAGAGGGATAATGACATAGACAGTTCCTGAACTTTGATCCAATGCGCAATTTAGTCTTGGAACTTTTAATTTGTTCAATATAGTCTCTAAACTTTAGCCTAATGTTCAATTCAATCCCTGAACTTTTAATTTGTTCAATGTGGTCCATGTACTTTTGGTACATGTTTAATTTAGTCTCTGAACTATATGAAAATATTCAATGTCGTCGTTGAACTTGAATTAATGGAAGGACTACATTGAACATTTTCATATAGTTTAGGGACTAAATTGAACATGTACTAAAAGTTTAAGGACCACATTGAACAAATTAAAAGTTCAGGGACCACATTATACACTAGGTTAAAGTTCAGGGATTATTTTGAACAAATTAAAAATTTAGGAACCACATTGCATATTGAGCCAAAGTTCAGGAACTGTTTGTGTCATTTTCCCTTTAATAGAGGAATATTTTTGCTGATGATATTAAATATAGAAAAACAATTAAATTTTAATAAGTGACTTAAATGAAAGTTTGTGATCCAAAACTAATTGGTATTTTAATTTGACAAAAGTTGATAAATTACTTTTATTTAAGTTGGTAATTTCATATAAGAGTAAATTACTTCAAAGCATTGGTAAGTTATACAAATAAAAGTTGGTAAGTTAGTACGTACAATAATCGCCAATTTTACAAATCATCGAAAGAGCTGGTAATTGTGTAAAAGGGTTAGTAATTTACTAACGTTATCCAAAAGAAGTCACTTGGCATTATATTTGCCAATAGTTGTTTGATATTTACAGTTAGTTATTGAAATTTATTAGCACGAAAAAAATATTGTATGAAACAATGGAACTCTGCTGCCTAATAACTGGGCAATTGCTCATCTGCAATTGAGGGTTATCTCATAGTTTTGAGTCCCAAAAGCAAGTCTTGTCGCGATGGATGGATGTGCATTTTTCTCATCTTATAACACCTGCAAAACATAAGCAAGAGACATAGTCTTGCATATCGCCATCTTGTATACTTGGCCTGGAATGGTTCTAAGCTGCTGCCTAATATAAAACTCGGGAAAATTACCAAAAAGTTCTTAACCCATTATAAGGATTCTAATTCAGTTATAAACTTTTTCATTTAGTCAATTTAATACTAAACTTTATGACAATGTTAACCAATTTGGGCCGAAATTCGCCGACATAGACATCGCTTGTCCTATGTGGCACAGTTCATGCTTACGTGGATAATTTTTGCAATTTTCTTATGTTTTATTATTATTTTTTCTTTTTTCTTTTTTTTCTTTTTTTCCCATTCTTCCTCCTTCGGTCATTGAGTCTTGATGATGGCCAGCGACCAACCACAAGCAAGGATTGGCAAGGGGTGATCTCGCCAAACCTTGCTAGAAGCTAGTGAGGCTGACCCTCGCCGGTCCTCGTCTATGGCTAGTCGTCAGGCGCCATGGAGGCCAGAAAATAGATGGAAGAAGGAAAAAAAAGAAAAGAAAAGAAAAGAAAAGAAGTTTTTTTTTATGAAAATATAAAAACATTCAAAAAAAGTTAAAAATTGGTATACGTCAGTATTGACCGTGTCACGTAGGACGGCTGGCAACCATGTTAGCGATTTTCGACAAAAATTGGCCAAAAGAACTATATTAACAAATTGTCAAAATGTTTATATTTAAATTGGCCAAATTAAAGTATTTAGGACTAAATTGGTATTCGTCCAACTAGTTTTGGACTTTTTTTTTTTTTTAATTTTTCCATAAAAATCTTATCCTTCGCTATGTGAGTATAAGTAATTATAGTATCCGTGTGATTATAAATTATATTGTGTTTGCGAAATCACGCCACAGTCTGGCTTAAATGAATATGTTTTTGAAAGAGAGATTTTTTTATAAATATGGGAAAAGCATAAGCATTGCATCTATTGAACTTCCCATTTCACCCAAATCCTGATTTTGACCGTCTTAACTAATGCAATCTCAATCCAAGGGCTAAAGAAACTTACCCAGTTCACTTTTTTTTTTTGGGTGTTTTCCCGAGAAACAAGTTATTGGCTACAATAGGAAAATTGCACTGTCTTTAGTACTTATCATGCCATACATCCAAATAGTATCTCATGTCATTTATATTTGGCATTTGGTTGACCAAAAAATGGTTTTTTTTTTTGGACCCTTTCAAAAAAACATAAGCCACTCATCTGATGTAATTGGACCTTCTTGAATAGGAAAATGAGTAGGGTAAACAAAGGGAGAAGATCATTAAAGAGGGGTTTTCGCTTTTTTAGCCAAGACTTTAAATGATGGCCTGAAAAAATCTGTACTAATTAATCTGCCTATTTTGTCAATGTTAATCATGGTTGACAAATAACCAGGGGTACGGTATCTATCCTGTTAATTGTAGAAGAAAAATATTTAAATACAGTTTCATCATACATTGCTTTTGTCTTTCCGGATCCACGAGACAAGCAACGCACTTTCAGAGATAACCATTCCATGGGAGATTGCAACTGGTTGGCAGATCGAAGTAATCACAGAAATTGAATTGGCTCAAAAAAGAAAAATCTAGTGTTGCCTCCCAAGTCCAAGAGCAGGTAAAAATTCAATCTTTGAAATAGGAGTCTTTAATTTTGTTTGTTAGTTGAATTGATGCAAAATTTTTAATGTGAAAAATAATCTGCCTATAGTTTCTCTACTAAATTTCTAGATTATTGTGGCGTCATCTGCCATGAGTACAAGAATGCTTTGGGATTTCCAGGGCATTATTATGGCTTTTCAACTATCATCCCATTACAGCTTGTTTGTGAGTCTATCTTCTTATCTTGTCACGGTCTTGGTTAGGAGATATAATTTTGCTATATCTGAATTCCTACCCATTAAAGCAGAGTTCCTTGATGCCCTTGTAGGCAATCATAGTTCATGAGGTAACTTGTGGCAATGTGACCCGTTTTGTTCAATTTGCTATCGTGGCAAGAAACCAGTCAATTTGGTCATTGTTGCAAGCTTTCTGTTGCGTAACTTTTTAGGATGGGAAGTTATGTTGATGGAAATTCTAAGCCTTTTTAATGGTTGATTGTGTTTTAGCCCAATTGTTATGAAGATTTTTGCAAGTTTGTCGCTCTTTTATGCGGACGTGTATAGATGATATGGAACTGCGAACTGTTTGATTATGGATTTTGTTTTATCTCAATGATCATGCTTATGATGGAAGTTCGTTACTCGTTCATATGGATTGTGCTGATAGAATTATAATTCACTTTTATTTGATCATTTATGTGGATGTAATGGAATCATAATTCATTAAAATGGGCAGATCCTAACTGTTATGCTTATTGTGGAAGTTTCTCGCTTGATTATAAGAATGTATCATTCGATCGTTTATGTGGATATATGCGGATGGAATCATAATTCATAAAAAAACAATGGATCATACTTTATCGTTAACGTAATTCTTGTGGAAATTTGTTGCTTGTATGAGTGGGTCTACATCATTTTCTCGTCTATGAGGACAGTATGCAGATGTAACTATAATTCGTTAATAATTGTGGCCATGCTTTATCCTGTCCATTTTGCTATTTATAGGAGTTCGTGGTGGTGTATAGGTGGATTTACATCATTTGATCATATCACGTTTGGTCATTTGGACATCATTCCGTTGTATTTTGTTTGGCAACTTACATGTTACTCTATGTGTATGTAAGTGCGTTAAAGGAGCATAATCTGGCATGTTTGGTCATATCACATTTGGTCATTTGGACATCATTCGGTTGTATTTTGTTCGGCAACTTACATGTTACTCTGTGTATTTAAGTGCGTTAAAGGAGCATAATCTGGCACGTTAGAATTATTACAAATGTTTGGAATCATTCTTGTGATATTAGACATATAGTTTGGCATAAATTTGTTTTCTGTGGTATATTTCTACCGGTTTTCTGTTGGTCTAAGGTGGATTTATCCTCTTGACAGTCCATGTAACATAGTGGGTTGTGTATCTAGATTTTTGGCCAATTATATAGTTTTGACATTAAGTTATTTTGACTGTACAAAGGAGGTGTACATAAGAAAAGAAGATTCGGCAGTATTTAGAGCAAGGATCAATTAAACCCCTGAGAGATGGAAAGCAATAACAATTTCAACACTAGGGGTGGTAAGAGTGCAGCCGATGCCAATTGTGCTCCAGCCCCCCCTCGCCCTATCAAGATGTCAATTTGGACATAGTGCAGTGCTTGCCGAATGAAGTTCGAGTACTTAATCTGCTACATAAACAAGCGACTTCGTTGCCGCAGTCCCAGCTGCCGTAAACCCTATGTTGCTATCGAGATTCCACCTGCACCAATAGATGGGAATAATTCGAAGGCTTTGTCTGAAGTGCAACAATATCCTGATATGGCGAACGCATCAGTCAGAGGGCAGATTTCTGCCACCAATGCAGGTTTGACTAGCTTCTCTGGTATTCAGTTGCTTTATATGGCACATTAACCAAATTTGCAAGTAATAAAAGTTGCCCTGCTTTTGCATTATATTCTCCTCCCTCAGGAGTGTTTGTGCCTGTATTTCGGCATTGGAAGAGGTGTCATGAAGAGACAGCAGCTGCAGCCAGAGAGGAGTGCTTGGAGATGATTCAAATGTCTAAGAAAGCTCTTAGTAGAGGAGTTGGTGCAGGAAATATGTCTGGATCTCAAAAGGGTCGACTGCAGCATAGGAGAAGGGTTAACTTTAGCAGTATTAATCAGTTCAACAATCTGAGGAATCTTTCTCTGACAAAAACACGAAATATGTTCATACATAAAGCAAAGAAGGAAATTTTTAAGAAGCTTGATGAGTGGCGTAGTTAGATAATTTGCAGATGACAAAATTCTCTGCAACGAAAGGTCAAGGAGAAGTACAATGAAGAGCAGAAAGTGTAATGTCGATGGAATTGTAAACCTTTTTTAATTGTGGATTGTGCTTTAGCCAACTGTTATGAATATTTTTGCAAGTTTGTTGCTCTTTTACGTGGACGCGTGGAACTGCATACCATTCGATATATGGATCATGTTTTATCTCAATAGTCATGCTTATTATGGAAGTTCATTGCAGAATCATAGTTCATTAAAAATTGCAGATCGTATTTTGTCCTTACCGTTATGCATACTGTGAAAGTTTGTTGCTTGTAAAAGTAGATATATATCATTTGTTTGTTAATGTGGATGTATGTGGATGGAATCATAATTCACTGAAAATGTTAAAAACGAAAGATCGTGCTTTATCCTTACTGTTACTATTGCTGTGGAAATTTGTTGCTAGCATACGTGGATCTATATCATTTTCTCGTCTATGTGGATGTATGCAGATGAATCTGTACTTCGTTAATAACGGTTGCCCTGCTCTATCTTGACCGTCATGCTTTTATAGAAGTATGTACACGTGGATTTACGTTATATGATCGTATCATGTTTGGTCTTTGGACATCATTTGGTTGTATTTTGTTTTTGTGACTGACGTGTTACTCTATGCGTATATAAATGCATTGAAGGAGCATAATCTGGCATGTTAGAATAATTACAAATGTTTGCCATCAATCTTATGTTATTTTTTACCTATAGTTTGGGTTAAATTAGGGTTCTGCTGAGGCATATTTTCTACCTGTCTTTCTGTTGGTTTAAGGCGGATTTAGCCTCTTGATAGTCAATATAATACAGTGGGTTGTGTATCTAGATGTTTTGCCAATTGTATTGTTTTGACATTAATTATTTTGACAGTACAAAGGAGGAATAATATAAGCAAAAAATAGTTCTGCTGCCAAATTGACTGGGTAATGGCTTATCTGCAACTGAGCCTTATTTCATGGTTTTGAGTCACAAAAGGAAGTTTATTTTTGTGATGGATGGATGGATGTGCGTTTTTGTCATCTTAAAACACATGCACGACATAAGCAAGAGACACAGTCAGTGTATATCACCATCTCGTGGACTTGGCCTGCGTTAGTCCTAGGCGGCTTCCGAATATAAAACTCTTTATCAGTCCTCCGTGTGTGTACAAGTGCAGATCCATGCGATTATAGATCCCGTTGTGTATGCAAAATCACTCTCTGACTTAGATGAACTGGTGTATCAAAGAGAGGCTTTCGTAAGAATGAGAAAAGTACTAGCTATGCATTAATTGAACTTCCCATTTCCCCAAAACCCCAATATTCACGGTCTTAACTAATGCATTCTCAATCCAAGGGCCAAAAAACCTTACCCAATTTACTCTTTTTTTTCCTCTAGAAACAAGTTATCGGCTAAAATAGGAAAATTGCTGTGTCCGTATTACTTATCATGCCATACATGCGAATTAGTCTCTCATTTCATTTATATTTGCCATTTGGTTGAACAAAAATGGTTCGACCCTTGCTGAGAAACATAAGCAACTCATCCGACGTAATTAAAACTTCCTGAATATGAAGATAAGTAGGGTGAACAAAAGGGAAAAGATCATTGAATAGGGTCTTTTGTTTTTTAGCCAAGATGTTAAAGGGTGGCTTTAAAAAATCTGATCCAGTTAATTTGTCTAATTTGACAACGTTAACCGTAATTGACACGTAACAGAGGTAGGGTTTTAACTTGCTAACTGAAAAAGAAAAATACTTAATTACAGTGAAACAACATACCCTTTCGTTTGTGTCTATGTGTCCGTTCATCAAACATTGTCTGTCTTTCCAGATACACAATAGAAACAACACACCCTTTCATTTTGTAGTGGGAGTTTCAGATATAAACCATTTTCTTTGGGACATTGCAATTGGTCGGCAGATCAGACTAGTCCCAGAATTCATAGAGAAAAAGAACAGAAAATCTGGGGTTGTCTCCCAAGTCCCGGAGAAGGTAAACTTCTTGCTTTGAAGTAGGAGCCTTCAATTGTAATCCCCTATAAATACGCTTTCAATGCATGAAAGTTTTTATGACTTCTTTTCTTCTAAATTGCACTCTCAGAAGAGAAAATTTTTGGGTGTCGGTTGAATAAATGATGGGATTTTTTAATGTGAAAAATTTTTGTGAAAAATTTTGGACTGTTGCAGCGTTATCTATGATGAGGACTTGAATGCCTTAGGATTTATAGGGCATGCTTATGGATTTTCAACTGTCATCCAATAGCAGTTTGTTTGTGAGTCAATCTTCTTTTCTTATTTTGTCACGGTCTTGGTTAGGAGATTTAATTTTGCTATATCTTAATTTCTACCCATCAAAGAAGAGTTCCTTGATGCCCTTCTAGGCAATCATAGTTCATGAGGTGACTCGTCGCAATGTGATCCATTGTGTTCAATTGTTCAGGGAGAGAAACCAGCCAATTTGATCATTGGTGTATGCATTTTGTTGCATGCTTTTAGGATAGGATGTAATGATGACGGAATTGCAAAATTTTATAAACGATTGATTGTATTTTATCCCAACTATTACGAATATTTTTGTAAGTTCATTGCTCGTTTATGTGAACGTGCGTAGATGAAATGGAACTATAGACTGTTTGATCATGAATCGCGTTTTACGTCAATGATCATGCTTATTTTGGAAGTCCGTTGCTCGTTTATATAGATTGTGCGGATTCATTAAAAGCAGCGGATCATGCTTTTTTTTTTTTTCTGACCATTATACTTATTGTGGAAATTCGTTGCTTGTATACGCGGATGTATATCATTTCATCGTTCATGTGGATGTATACGGATGGATCATAATTCATTAAAAACGGTGGAAATTTGTCATTTTATATGCGCATCTACATCATTTTCTCATCTATGTAGGCGAATGCAGATGGAACAATAATTCCTTAATAACGGTTGTTGTGCTTTATACAAGTTCGTTGTGTGTATACATGGATTGACGTCATTTGATCGTATCATGTTTGGTCATTTGCGCCCCATTTGGTTATAATTTTGGTGACTCACATGTTCCTTTACGTGTATAGAAATGCCCTGAAGGAGCATAATCTGTCATGTTGGAATAATTGTAAATGTATGTCTAGATTTTTTGCCAATTGTATTGTTTTGACATTTATGTTATTTTGACTGTACAAGGGAGGTATTACAGAAGATTTGGCGATATTTACAACAGGGATCATTCAAACCACTGAGAGATGGAATGCAATAAGAACTTCAACGCTAAGTGCGGCTGATGTCAATTGTGCTCCAGCCCCTTCTCATCCTAGCAAGACGTCATTTTGGACATGGTGCGGTGTTTGCCAAATGAAGTTTGAATATTTAATCTGCTACTTAAACAAGCAACTTCGTTGCCGCAATCCCAGCTGCCGCAAACCCTATGTCACTATTGAGATTCCACCTCCACCAATAGATGGCAATAGTTCATCTAATTCAAAGGCTTTCTCTGAAGCACAACCGCATATTAATAGAACATTAGTTGGAAGGCAGACTTCTCCCACCAATGCAGGTTCAACAAGCTTCTCTGGTATTCATTTGCCTGAAAAGCTTACTTCTTCATATGGCACATTAACCAAAATTTGCGAATGATAAAGCTGCCCCTACACCAGCATCATATTCTCCTTCCTCAGGCGTGCTAGAGCCTGTAGTTCGGCATCGGAAGAGGGGCCATGAGAAGGCAGCACCTGCAGTCAGAGAGAAATGCTCAGAGAGGATTCAAATGTCTAGGAAAGCTTGTAGTGGTTCAGTGGGCATGTCTTCTTATGTCAATTCCCTAGAAACTGAAGGAATTAAGAAAAGGCAGTTTGGCGAAGGCGGCATGAATAAGAAAGTCACAGAGGATACTAGCCCAGCGGCATTGGCAAATGGTAGAGGACTTGGCACAGGAAGTACGTCTGGATCCCGAAAGGACCAACTGGAGGATATGAGAAGGGTCAATTTCGGCAAACGATCTCTGACAGACACACGAAAGATGTTGATAGATGAAGCAAAGAAGAAAATTTTAAAGAAGCTTCATGAGTGGAGTAGTGAGGAAGAACTAGCAGATGGACTAAATTCTCTCCGAGGAAAGGTCAAGCAGAAGTACAGCAAAGAGGGGAAAGCTCCTGCAAATGGTGCAAAGACTGCTGCAGTTAAGCATAGGAAGCCTGTTGATGGTAAAGACGGAGTTCATATTAAAAAGACTTCCCATGCCATTTCTAACGTTGAATCTGAAGCGGAGAACTCTGTCTTCAGACAAATGCTTGTTGCAGACCCAGATTTTCATGATTTTGACAACGATCGGACAGAAATTTCGTTTGCTGATAATCAAGTCTGGGCTACTTACGATGATGATGATGGGATGCCCCGTTACTATGCTCTAATCCACATTGTCATTTCATTGAAACCATTCAAGGTGCACATAAGTTGGCTTAGTACCGAAAGCAACCAAGAAATTGGCCCTTTGCGTTGGGTTGGACCTGGATTTGCCAAGACCTGTGGGGATCTGCGGATTGGGAAATCTGTCATCTATGGCTCCCTTAATGCTTTCTCCCTTGAAGGGAGATGTTTGGGCTCTGTATAGAAAATGGTCTTCTGATTGGAACGAGTCCACTCCGAATGAGGTAGTACACAGCTATGATATGGTTGAAGTGATTGAAGACAGCAACGAGGACTCTGGTGTAACCGTTGCTCCACTCATCAAAGTTTGTGGCTTCAAGACTGTGTTTCAAAAGCATCCAGATCCATGTAAATTATGGACGATTCCAAGAGAAGAAATGTTCCGGTTCTCTCATCAGGTCCCGGCTCACTTGCTTCAGGTGAAGAAGGTGTAAATGCTCCCAAAGGATGCTGGGAGCTTGATCCTGCATCCACACCTTTGGAGCTTCTTAAAGTGGTAACACAAGGACAGGGAAGAGAAATGGAGGGACATGCTGATATCATCAACGAGCACTTGTCTGCTGATACTTGAAAGTCTTAATGAAAAACGAACTGACAGAAAATGGGGAGACTGCGGATATGGCTCGTAATAATGGGTAAATAACAATTCTAAATTTTGGTCAAGGTCAAAGATCTTCAGAAGACTAATCTCAGCATTATAGGTAATTTTGGGGACAACTGATTTTCTTTACTAGAATTAGGTCAGTTGTTGCTTTTCTAGTGAAGATGTCTGATTCTCTTCATTAAAACTGTCTTAGTGATATGGCTTACAAAGTTGGCCAAATCTGGCTGAAACTTATCATTATATTTTTTTAATCAGATGTATGAGATCTTCATTATGAGCATGAATGTTCATTCTTTTCTTAGCCCTCTTCTGATTGTACCGTTGCCTTATGCTTTTAATGTTTGCATTGGCATGTATGGGATGGCCGATGAAAGTTCAGTATCTCTGCTGAGACTCTACTCGTAATTTCATGTAGTTTTGGAGTTCTTGGCGATAGAAATTGATACGTCTGTATTACCTGCTTTATCTTGAGTAGCCTCTACGTTATTAGCGGTACGAATAAGTGCAGTGTAGGTCAACATATAAATACTCCTTTGCTTGTGTACCTTCAATAAGTGAATTGGCTCAGACCTGCCTCTGATTGGAGTAAGGTGAAAATTAAACACCGACTAGTGATTTGTTGTTTGGTGTTGCTAAAAAATGCAAATAAATGTTTGTAAACGATAAGGAAAGTTGGCTGATTAAAAAAAATGTCGATATAAAATTCAAGTGAGAGTTGGTAACCTGGTAGTTACGTGGTAATTTAATAGGCAAAGAGCTGGTGATGAGTCACAACAATTTAGATTGATAATCTCCAAAAAGAGCTAGTGAATGAAAAGGATTACTAATCAAGCCTAAGTAAAATTTATAAGTAAATATAAAAATTGATAAATTAAGAAAAACAATTAAACTTTGATAAGTAGCCTAAATGAAAAATTGTTACCCAAAATAAGTTGGTAATTTATCTGAAAAAAGTTGATAATTTTCTCTAATTTAGGTTGGTAATTTCATAAAAAAAAAGTGGTAAGTTGGGAAGTTATGCAAATGAAAGTTGGTAAATTAATACATACAGAAGATGCCAATTTCCAAACTATAAAAAACACTGTTTATTTCACAAATGGGTTGGTGATATATCAATATATTATTATGAAAAAAACCGATCAGTTTATTTACCAACAGCTTTTTGGTACTTTCTTTTTTTTGGTCGGTAGCTTTTTGGTACTTACTAACACCTTATTAGAACTTATCTGCGCGTAAACAAAAATTTGCACGGGACAATCATTGTTGCCTAATGACCAGGCAATTGGTCATCTGCAACTGAGCGTTATCTCATAGTTTTGCATTTTTCTGATCTTAAAACACATGCAAAATCATGTGTGTGTACATGTGCATTTTCTAAAGACTCTGAATATCACCATCTTGGATACTTGGCTGCAAAGGTTCTAAGCCGCTGCCTACGATGAAACTCTTATCCTACCTCTATGCGTGTAGATCCATGAGATTATAAACCACATTGAATTTGCGAAATCACTCCACGGTTTGGCTTAAAAGAGCAGATCATGGGAAAAGAGTGTTGCTAATTAAATTTATACTGTCCGATATTTCTCATAAAGATGAGAAAAGTAATAACACTCATTGAATGAACTTCCCATTTCACCAAAATCCCGATATTGACCGTCTTAAATACAACAATCTCAATCCAAGGGACGAATCACTAGGGTTTGCTCCAGTGGCCACCCTTCCTATTTGGAAAGGAAAATGTAGGGAATTTGATTCCCTACCTTGAGAGGGACTAAAGAATGGGACGTTTAATTTTAAGATGTGGGTTTCGACACACAAAAAAATCCTAGGGCCGAAGGAACTTATCTAGTTTACTCTTCTTCTTTTATTTTTTTTGTCTCTAGAAACAAGTTATAGGATAAAGTAGGAAAATTGCACTATCTGTAATATGTATGATGCCATACATGCAAATAGTATCTCATCTCATTTATATTTGATCGACCAAAAAATGGTGGAACCCTTGCAGAAAAAAATAACTACTCATTTGATGAATAGTGCGATGAACAGTAAACTTGCATTCCAAAAATGCAATTTGCCAAAATTTGCCTAAATTGGGCCTTTGCAAATGCAATTGACCTACCTTGGGCCTTTGCAAATGCAATTGCATTTTCGGAGCAAAATAATCTCATTTTTTTTTAAAAAATTAAATTTCTGGCTTATTATGGCAATTTTTGTTATGACAATGCTTTATATTTGCATTTGCATGCTTATGCATTTCAAACATCAAAAAGTTTGTTTGTGATTCTAACTTCTTATGTCCATGGTCTTTCTTTGTAATAGGAGCATTTAATTTTCGTTTCTGTTTTTATTTTATAATCTCATTTTTTTAATGTTAAAATCTACTAAATTTCTGGCTTATTATGGCAATTTTTGTTATGAGTAGTTTAATGCTTTATGATTTCCAGTGCATGCTTATGCATTTTCAAACATCACTCCATCACAGTTTGTTTGTGATTCTATCTTCTTATGTTGTCATGGTCTTTCTTAGGGGATATAGTTTTGCCATATCTGAATTCCCACCCGTCAAAAAGAGCTCCTTGATGCCCTTGTAGGCAATCGTAGTTCACGAGGTGACTGATCGTGTTCGATTTGCTTTCATGGAGAGAAATCTGTCAAATTTGATCATTGTTGCATGCTTTCTGTTGCGTACTTTTAGGACGAGAAGTAATGTTGATAAAATTGTAAACCTTTTTTAAAGGTTGACTGTGCTTTAGCCCAACTGTTACAAATATTTTTGCAAGTTCATCGCTTTTTTATGTGGACGTGGGTAGATGAAATGGACTGCAAACTGTTTGATTGTGCGGACATATGCAGATGGAACTATAATTCGTTAATAACAGTTGCCCTGCTTTATTAGAAATGATTTTTTTTTATTCTGTTCCCGAAAATAATTTCTGAGCATTTGAAGGCTATTGGTAACGGCCCAAAATTTTTATTCCTGGAATGGAAAAAAAGAATAGAAATGTGTTTGGTAACTGCACAAAATTTCTTTTTATTAATAATATTTTGAATTTTTTAATATTTCTTTCTCTTTTTTTCTTTTTTTCTTCTTCTCCTTCCTTGACCCATGGTCCGGTGGCCGGTGACCGGCCAGGGCATTCGAGGGCAAAGGCCGCCCTCGCCCAAGTAGCGAGGGCAGCCCTCGCCCAGGCCGCGAGCCAAGAGGCCCGCCCTCGCCGGTTCGGGCGAGGGCTAGAAAAGGCCGGTGAGGGTCGCCCAGGCCGCGAGGGTTCAGCCCTCGCCGGCGAGGACATCGTCGGCCAGGAAAGGAGAAGAACTAGCCACAACCAGGAAGGAAAAAAGAAAAAGAAAAAAAAATTTCTCTTCTATTTCTAATCTTGTTTCCAAAATCAAGAATCAATTTTTTTTTATTATTATGTTCTAAAACTGATTCTAGGAACAAATTTATGCTTGAGAACAAAAAATTTACCAAACGGATTTGTATTCTTTTTTTGTTTTTGAGAACAAAAGAATAGAATCATGCACTATTTGGTCGATTACCAAATAGGCCCTTACATGTTCCTTTATGTATATATAAATTCCTTAAAGGAGCAAATCTGGCATGTTAGAACAATTACAAATGTTTGCCATAGTTCTTATGATATCTGACCAATGTAGTTTGGGGTAAATTTGAGGTTTTGCTGAAGCATATTTTTCTACTGGTTTTCTGTTGTTTTAAGGCGGATTTAGCCTCTTGACAGTCCATGTAATGTAGTGGCTTGTGTGTCTAGATTTTTTGCCAATTGTATTGTTTTGACATTAGTTATTCGACTATCAGAGAAGGAATTCCATAAGCCAGCTTATTATGAAAGTTCGTCGCTCGTTCATATGGATTGTGCTGATAGAATCATAATTCTTAAAAAAAAACAGCGGATTTCTAACCGTTGTGCTAATTGTGGAAGTTCATTACTTGTACATATGCGGATGGAATCATAATTTGTTAAAAATGGTGGATCGTGCTTTGTCCTTACGGTTATTCTTGTTGAAATTCGTCCCTTGTATATGTGGAATTACATCGTTTTCTTGTCTATGTAAGCGTATGTAGATGGAACTATAATTTGTTAATAACAGTTGCCCTACTTTATTCTGACCGTCACGTTCTTTTTTTATGTAAGTTCTTCGTGTGTACACATGGATTTCCATCATTGGATCGTATCATATTTGGTCATTTAGATATAATTCGGTTGTATTTTGTCTGGCGACTTACATGTTCCATTATATGTAATATAAATGCGTTAAAGGAGCAAATCTATCATGTTAGAATAATTACAAATGCGTATCAGATTTTTTTGCCAATTGTATTCTTTTGACAGTACGTTGTTTTGACTTTACAAAGGAGGTATTACATAAGGAAAGAAGTATCAGCAATATCAAGAGCAAGGATCGACCAAATCCCTAAGATATGAAATGCAATCAGGATTTCAACACTCGCCATCGTAAGTGTGCAGCTGATGTCAATTGTGCTGCAGCTCCTCCTCTTTCTATCAAGAGGTCATTTTGGACTCATAGCAGTATTACCAAATAAAGTTTGAATACTTAGTCTGCTAAGTATGAAGTGGCTAGCAAGGGTAACCTAATTGGGGGTGAATAGGTGATCCTAAACAGATCTTTGAAATTTACGTGGAAATAAAACAAATAACAGAAGAGTCTGAATAAAATTCAGATTCAAGTCAGATCATATGGGAGATGATCTGATGTGCAGAATGAAAAGTAAGAGATAAAGATAGGGAATCTGCACACAAGTTTATAGTGGTTCGGCTTATAGCAAGCCTACATCCACTCTCCCATGCTGACAGCGTACCAGCTGGATTTCACTAAATAATCAAGAGAAATTTACAGATTCTGAGTGATATTACTCTCGTGTATGATAGGACTCTCTATCTTACACAAACACTATTCACAAAGTAAACCTCAAGATCTTAATCTTAAGTTCAGAACGACAAGAGAACTGATTGGAGTATGCTCAGACTTTGAACTTGTTGATTCTTGAATCTATCTCTTCTGCTGCTTGTGATCTTCTTGAATACTCCTCTATATCCACACTAGCCGTTGGACAACTTGCAGAGGATCATCTTCCAATCTTCACTTTGGACAGATTTGTATAATAAGGATTGAGTAGCCGTTAGATAACAAATTCTAAATTCCGCTGATTCTGGTCGCCCATACAATCAGAATCTTGGTTTTCATAAGTAGAGTTTTGTCCGTTGTAATGCATTCTTGTCGTAGTATTTGATTGTCAATCAATTTGATCAAGATTGAACTAATCAAAATTTTCCTTCTATGAAATCCATGCCAGATCACTAGCTGTTATGTTTTTTGTTATGAGTTTTGCGTCTGAAGAATTACTGCGTCTGCTTCTGAAGATTTCATCTTCTGCGCCTGCTTCTAAAAAAATTTCAACTTACGCGTCTACTTATGAAAAATTTCAGCTTATGCGTCTGCTTCTGAATTTTCTCGTTTTGAGTCTGAATCTCAGAACTTTAGATTTTGTGGGTCTTCGAAAACTTATAAAGTCTGAAACATTTCTGCATCTGAAAAATATCTCAGAACTTAGATAAGTTTTATAGCTTGTAAAATCTGAAAAACATCCTTCTGAGCTTCCATAACATATATTCCTGAAATAAGAAGGTTCAGAATAAGTAATAAATTTACAATTATCATGGAAGGTTTTGTCAACTAGGAGTTTTCCTCAACAAAGTAAACAAGCAACGCCGCAGCTTTGAACACTTGCAATCGCAAGAGTGCAGCCGATGTCAATTGTGCTGCAGCCGCTCCTCTTCCTATCAAGAGGTCATTCTGGACAGAGCAATACTTGCCAAAATAAGTTTCAAGCAGCAACTTCCTTGTTGGAGTCCCAACTGCCGTAAACTCATTGTAACATAGAGGTATACACAAGGAAAGAAGATTCAGCGGTATTTAGAGTAGGGATCAACCAAACCCCCGAGAGATGGAATGCAATAAAGATTTCAACACTAGGGATGGTAACAGTGCGGCTGATGTCAATGGTGCTCCTAGCAAGACATCATTTGGACACAGTGCAGTATTTAGAGCAGGGATCAACCAAAACCCCGAGAGATGGAATGCAATAAAGATATCAACACTAGGGATGGTAAGAGTGTGGCTGATGTCAATTGTGCTCCTAGCAAGACGTCATTTGGACACAGTGCAGTGCTTGCCAAATGAAGTTTGAATACTTAATCCGCTAATTAAACAAGCGACTTCGTTACCGCAAACCTAGCTGCCGTAAACCTTATGTTGCTGTTGAGATTCCACCTCCACCAATAGATAGCAATAGCTCATCTAATCCAGCACAAACACATCCTAATAGAACATTAGTTGGAAGGCAGACTTCTCCCACCAATGCAAGTTCAACAACCTTCTCTGGTATTCATTTGCCGGAAAAAGCTTACTTCTTCATATGGCACATTAACCAAATTTGCTGAGTGATAAAGCTGCCCCCACGCCAGCATCATATTCTCCTCCCTCAGGCGTGCTTGAGCCTGTAGTTCGGCATTGGAAGAGGGGCCATGAGGAGGCAGCTGCAATCAAAGAGAAATGCTCAGAGAGGATTCAAACTACTAAAAAAGCTCGTAGTGGTTTAGTGGACATGTCTTCTTATGTCAATTCCCTAGAACGGGATTAAAAAAGGGCAGGTTGTTAAAGGAGGCATGAATAAGAAAATCACAGAGGATGCTAGCCAAGCGGCATTTGCAAATTGTAGAGGATCCCGAAAGGGCCAACTGAGGAGAGGAGAAGGGTTCATTTCGAAGTGATCAATCAGATCAACAGTTGGGGAAACAATCTCTTACATAAACACAAAGGATGTTGATAGATAAAGGAAAGAAGAAAGTTTTAAAGAAGCTTCGTGAGCGGAGTAGTGAGAAAGAACTTACAGATGGACTAAATTCTTTGGAAGGAAAGGTCAAGCAGAAGTACAGCGAAGAGGAGAAAGCTCCTGCAAACGGTGCAAAGATTGCTGCAGTTAAGCATAAGAAGTCTGTGGACGGCAAAGACGGACAACTCTGTCTTCAAGCAAATGCTTGTTGCAGACCCATCTTTTCATGATTCGACAACAATCGAACAGAGGTTTCGTTGAAGATTGCAACAAGGATCGTGGTGTAACCGTTGCTCCACTCACCAATGCTTGTGGCTTGAAGACTGTGTTTCAAAAGCATCCAGATCCAATTAAATTATATACAATTCCAAGAGACAAATTGCTTAGATTCTCTCATCAGGTCCCAGCACACTTGCTTACACGTCAAGGTGTTGCAAATGCTCCTACTTGATTCTGGGAACTTGATCCTACATCCACAACTTTGGAGCTTCTTCAAGTGGTAACCCTAGTTCTGGAAGGAGAAATGGAGGGCACTGTTGATAAAATCAAGGATTGTTTGCAAGGAAAAAGAACTTTCAGAAATTGGGAAAAGAATGGATGAAAAAGAAATGGATGCCAAGATGGACGTGGAGGCCAATGTTGAGGTAAAGGGGATGAAAGCGTAGCTTTTACACAGATGCAGGCTAAAGGGAAAACAGTGATGAAGAATTTAGCCATCCTTTTGAATGCTTCCGACAAGTAGTTTTCAAATTGAGGAGACGAGAAGGAGAAGGAAAGCACCGAGACGCTATCATTCGGACCGAGTAAGTCTTCTTTTCAGCGGTTGCTCATATAGCCGTCCGATATCCATAGTAGTAAATCTGCGGATTCGATCGGCAATTATGGATAGATAAACATTCTTCATTTAGGTCAGGATCAAAGATCTTCAAAAGACTAATCTCAGCATTGTAGGTAACTTTGCGGATAATCTGATTTTTTTTACTAGGATTAGCTCACAGTTGCTTTTCTGGCGGATATGTCCGAATCTCCTCATTAAAGCTATCTTAGTGATACAAGGATTACAAAGTTGGCCAAATCTGTATGATCCGGCTTAAACTTTTCTTTAGATTTTTCTATCATATGTCTAAGATCTTTATTATAAGCATGATTGATTTCTCCATTACTTTGTCAAGTGATGAATGGGGGATTGGATTTCATTACATTCATAAATATTAATAATTTTCATAGCCTTCTACACTCAATGTATGATGCATTGGCATGTACGGGATGGCTGATGAAAATTCAGTGCTTTTGCCGGAATCCTACTCACAATTTCATGAAATTTTGGAGTTCTTCGCGATAAAAATAAAAAACCCCGTATTTCATGTTTTAGCTTGAGTAGCCTCGAGGTAAAGATATTGGAGTTCTACTAAATGTAAAGCATACGATCGATAGAATCTTATGTCGATTTCCAAATTTCAAAACGAATTCAAAACATGTATTTAGTTTGCAACATTAGAGAATATTTGGATAATGTCTTGTGTGAACGAAATGATAAGAGCGTCATGGGAAAGACATTCGAGCGTTCTCTTGTTTTGTGAACCGTTATGATCAGTCCACTGTCAAAAGTAGACCAAATCACGAGACGAATGAACCACACACGAAAAAAGCATCTAAGGAAAAAGCTACAGCCGTACGGGAGATATTGGAAATCGTGCACTATGGACCAGAAGACCAGAACGGCAACAAAATATCCGACCAAAACCAGCATGGCTTTATTCACATTTCAGCGTAAGACCGTGATCACGCTTTCTTGCGTTTTTTGTGTGAAATGTGCGAGGAGCGTGCGTGGAATCGATTCTTGTCTCCTTGCCTTGAGCTGGGTTATATAAAAATCAGGAAAAGCCATGCGCCGCTGCATTCGCAGCTAATCCTATCTGCGCCCTCCATTTCCGATCCATCCATTTCGCGACCCTTCCTTCCTTCCTACCTTCTTCTTTCTTCATCTCCTTCATCTCCCTGAACTCGCGCATTCTCCGGCCAAGGAGCCGCCTTTGCGAGTCTTTCCTCGGACCCATCAAGGGATTCGCGGGAAAGTCGAGGACTTTGGTCGCCGGATGGACCCGAGCCAGCAGCCCCAGCAGCAGCCGCCGTACCTCCCCCAGCCGGGGCCGCCGTTCAACCACCTGATGCAGCAGCAGCAGCAGCAGCTCCAGATGTTCTGGTCGTACCAGCGGCAGGAGATCGAGCAGGTGAACGACTTCAAGAACCACCAGCTCCCCCTGGCCCGCATCAAGAAGATCATGAAAGCCGACGAGGACGTCCGCATGATCTCCGCCGAGGCCCCCATCCTCTTCGCCAAGGCCTGCGAGCTCTTCATCCTCGAGCTCACCATCCGATCTTGGCTCCACGCCGAGGAGAACAAGCGCCGGACCCTCCAGAAGAACGACATTGCCGCCGCCATCACCAGGACGGACATCTTCGACTTCTTGGTCGACATCGTGCCCCGCGATGAGATCAAGGAGGAAGCCATGGGCGGCGCCCTCGGCGCCCCCGTGGTGGGTCCCCCTGCCAGTGGCGTGCCCTACTACTATCCGCCTATGGGCCAGCCGGCTGCGCCGGGAGCGGTTTATATGCAGCAGCCTCCGCCTCCGCCTTCTCAGGCGTGGCAGAGCGTGTGGCAGAGTGCGGCCGCCGATGATGGCTCCTATGGCCAGGGCAATCCTGATGGACAAGGGTAATGTTGCTCACCCGCGCAATTGGACTATAGTTTTATATGTCATTTTGAAACTGACCTCAACTGTGTATGCTTCCAATGGGTTTTTGTTTTTCTGTTGTTTCTACTGGATTTACGGACTATATCTTCGCATGCATTTTCGTTAGATACGTCTTTACTGTAAGAATGCATTTTGAGGGAATGTTTCCTCTTCGTGGATGCTGATTAAGTACGGTCGCTTTTTACGGATTTCTCAGAGCTGAACTTAGTGACTGTTTCCCCATAAAGAGTTTGCAGCTTGCTAGGTTTGCTTGCAATTTGTGTTGCTTACTTTGGGAAGGCATTCTTGTCCTTTTAGTGTGCTAAATTGCCAGAGCCTGGTCTATACTCACAGCATGATGTGCATAAATTGTTGGACTCGCGTGTAACTTCTTGTCAGACTAGGTTTGGTTAAGCTCTAGCCATGGGTGCATCAATTGCTGACCGTGGTAGATGCATAATGGCTACTAGAATGACCTGTTACGTTTCGTTTGCTAATGTGAGCACATATAACCGAGCCAAGGAAAGTGACAAAGAATATTTTCGAAGTTTTCTGTTTGACAGACATGACGTGTTGACCTTAATCTTCCCTCCAATCTGACCTTGTATTATTGTCGGCTCTATGAGGAGATGGTTAGTTTTTCTTTTTACTTGTTTCAAAGACTCTTAGAAAGCAGAATATCTCGAAGCTGCTGCAGAATAAGTTGTCTTCAGCATGAAGGAAAACAACATGATTCGAATAAAAGTAGGAAGATGACTTTAAATGTTTAAGGGGCAGATTCATTCCTGATTTAGCGTAAATGAAAAACAGATTCTATTACTGGCACACGCACCAAGCTGGGTTTCTTATTGAGAATTTTCTGTAGGCCTTTTCGGTTCTTTATTCGGTTCTGTCATGTACGTTTGTTAACAGTGTCCAAAATTGGAGCTTAAGAAATAGGTTTCTGCAGTTTTTGTAATAGGCACTTTTGGAGTTCATGACTTATTTTAAGAACAATGTCACTGTCTATTGTAGTAGACTACAGCTTTGCAACCTTTTAGTATGCCTGTCAAGACTCTCGGCTCCCTAGACTGTAATTAGCTTGCAGTGACACAGTATCTCTTGCAGGATATTATTGTAGTTTAATGCAAGAAAATGGTGTATGGGATAAATGTAACTAGTAACGGAGACAAGTGGACATCTCTGTAGGGACTAGAGAGCAGAGAGAATATCGGGTGGTGTGATGTCTATTGCTTTCACTGTTCGTCTTTGATTTAAAATCTAGTTGGTGATTTTCAAGTATCAAAGAAGGAACTTCTCACAACTTTTTGCAACATCGCTGGTTGTGTAGTCTCCTATTTGTTTGGATTCTCACTTGCAACTTTTACACTGGCATGGTGCCCAACAAATACTAGCATTTCAGTCTGTACTTAGTAGTAGAGGCTTCTGAATTTAGTTTTCTTTTCAGCATAGACAATCTATCTTGTAATGATATTTTCCTTGCAGAGCATGTGGTGGCTTTTTGGTCAAGACTTTCTAGTCCATATGTTTTAGTCGTTATCCTTGCCTTGCAACTCAAAACATAAAATTGTGAAAAGTTGTCCAAGATTAATCACTAAAAGAAATTCAGCATCAGTTTTGGGCAGATAGTCTGGCTCTTTTTCTCTTTTGGATTTCTTGATGACATTGTGGTGTCAAATGCGTGGAGGCTTTTTGGTGGAGGCTTGTAGCTTGTACTTTTATTTTCTAACTTGCTGTGCAAACTTAAAGCTGAAAAAGTGGGAACATTTTCCTTGGTTTTGTGTGGTGAACTGGACAAATATTATGTGGAGGCTGAGTGTACAGTCTTTTCCTATTCTCTCCATATGCTTACATTTCGTTGAACTAGCATCTTCAAAAGATTGCCCTTTTTTCGTATGTCGTTATATTTGATGCAATAGTACATCTCTCCTTATTTGGTCGACTCAAGACCCAACAAATCTTAGGTTCGAGTCTTTCCTGCGATCTACCCACAGTTATCTCCAAAAAAAAAAAATAGCTCTTGTGCCATTGCATTACATGCCTCAAGTTGGACATACTTTCCAATCTCTTGATGTTACCAGTATAGGGGTTTTCCACAAATCCAAGAGAACCAAAAAACTGAATGAAACCTATTGAAATGGTCCAGTTTGTGTGCACCAATGTATCTAACACCACCATAGCCTAGTGGCGGTTCAACCACACCATGTTGCAAGTGGTCCTGAAGTATGATTTCCGCCTGTTCCTGTCCCTTACCTGTCTATCATATAGATTACTTGTATGCTAATATATCATTCCATAACTTGGTTGTACCATTCTCCAATCTCTAGATGATGCCACTACATGGGTTCCAAAAAAATTCGAGGAAAACCGAAGCCTAAATCAAACCGACCAAACTAAAATTTAGGTGGAATCTGGTCGAATCAAAGATCATCTGGGTTTGATGCACGTATATTGGCATCAGATGGGTTCTTCCTAAGGTCAATAAGAAACAATAGATGAACTGAACTGAGCTGAACTGTACAGGTTTTCACTTTGCTCTGATATGCATGATATGTTGTAAATATCTATCTCTAGTTTTATAAGTTTTGCTTAGGTGTATGACTATCCGGGTTTAGGCCGGTTCGGTGAGGTAACAAAAAGCTCAGTTTGTGTTAGACTGGTTTCTTGTGAGTCAGACCGGCCCAGTCTTATCCCCAATTTCAGAAATAATTCTATGGTGATGTTCATACTATGCTGGCTTGTAATTCTTCTTTTATGTAGTGGTCGTTCTGCATTCGACCTGTGGAAGGGCTGCTCACTTGATGAATCCATAGGATTAACTGCCGCTTATATCTTCTTTGAGAACATTTGTTTCTAGCTAGGAAGTAGGAAGCATAACATATTCTCAAGAGTGCCACTCAAAGCTACTTGCAAAATTATTGTGATAGAGCATTTTAAGTGATTTGGATCCATGGTGGGGAAACCTGAAATATTTGTCGTATTTTTCGTCCTAGCCAGGACTCTCCGGAGGTAATAATACAGTAGATAACTCACCCATAGAGAACCTTTTGAAAAGAAAAAGTATGAGCTGATTAGCCTGATCCTGCTTCATAATTTCCTATGCTCCCATCCCCTGTTTGGCCCCAACCCACGCATGCAGAACAAGAGTTTGCCACGCAGTAATATCAACAGCAGGAAGGATAAATGTTTCATTATATTAACTCATTGTGCACTATGAGACCTTTCGAAGTTTGAGGCTGGATTGTTTTTCTGTCAATGCACATCCAGATTCTTGGCACCCAAAAACTTTTTCAAGTGTACCTTCGAATATATGCTGTAACAGGTACGTTCTCTTGATGCAATCAAAGTTGTGAGGCAATTGACTTATTTCATGTTTGTGGTGCAGTTGACGAAACCTACCAGAAGATGTTAATATGCTCCACAGCTCGCTGGAAGGTGGACGAGCCTTGCTGATATCTCTTAGGGTTACTTGTTGAACTGTATTCTGATGCTCATGACTAGTGGATTTAAGCGTGACTCTGTTGACGAAATATGTGGATGACTGACTCATTTCAGTGACAATATTGATGCTATGACATTCCTTATTGTTCTGCACTTATTTTCTACTTAAGCTTAGGTTGTTACCAGCCTTGACTAGGAACAAATTCACTAAAAACTTGCACTTATGCACTCGCTGCCTGAGCTAACTCTTGCTTGGAGTTACTACCCAAGTATCAAAAACTGGGTTTTGATCGTTGGTACTGTAGCTTTTGGTGGTAAGATAGTGGAGTGATATGTTGTAGTTTTGGTCCCTGCATGTGTTTCACAAATGACATTTTAACCTCATGCAGTAGTGTACGCAGAATACTCGATAGGTTTAAAGCGCATGAATCGAACCTCTCGCACTGAAGCCAAAGTGCATGAATCGAACCTCTTGCACTGAAGCTATGATTTCGATCCTCGTCGAGTTTTGGTTTTCACAACATTTGAAGAACTTTTTATTTCTCTTCAATTGGAGTTTTGATTGAGGAAGTAAAATGAAGTTCACACGGTCCACAAGAGTACTCTTTGTTACGGATCACTCTCTCTATGCAAATTGGTATTTGACAGGTGTACGGAAATATTGTTCATGCTTTTCTTAAGAAAGAGAAGAATGTAGGTTTCGGAAGATGACATGACTTAGGGTACATTTCATCATCGAGTGTGTCAAAGATGTTGACACTGCTCTCTAGAATTGATTTATTAGTAATTTCGGAAACGTGTAAGGACGTGAACTCATCATTGACAATCGGATGTTTATGGGATCCATTACCGGTGTAAGAAATGAGGCATGCATTTGCGGATCGGACCGTTGACACATGCAAGAGGTCCTTACAAAAACTAATCCTAGATACACATGCAAGTATGTTGTCATAATGATAGTAGATATGTTCTTTGGAATATTTACACTGACTTTTTAGATTAAAATGGTACATAGAATAGTTACTTTCTTCTTTCAAAACAAAATATTATTATCTTTTTCGATTCTTACAAGATTTTGCAATAACTTAACTCATTACATCTGAATCCCATTGTTAAAAAGAGTACTCAAAATGATCGGGCAATAGTCACATGGGAGTGAGCATTACTTATGAATCGCTTCGTAGCATCTCTATTGTTTCGTGTAGAATATTGAAACGTCACAAAATAATATCATATCTATCAACTTGACTCGTCAGGTCCTCAAAAAGAGTATTTATGACGAGCTACAGTACGTCTATTTTTTTATAACTGTTCTTGTTCTTACAATATCTCAAGACCAAAAATCATCGACATATCCCATTTTACATGAGCCGAGCTTCCGGAGCATAAGTACTCCGGACGAGGACTTGAAGTGACGGTTGTGGCGTTACTCATAAATCACTTGGTGCCATTAGATGTGTTTGATTTGGAGCATCACATTGAACTAATGGCTAACCTCTTACCTCTTAATCAGGGGCTATAATCGGATCCTTGGTGTCTCATCAAAGAGAGGGAGCAGCTCCGAGAGGGGCCTTCGCGGCCTGATCATTTGCAATGCAGTGACGACGGCCCATAGATACATCATGGATCGGGTCTCAGACCGGACCCGAAAATATATCCACCCGACCCATATGGGGTGGTGGAGGAGTCCGTGTACAAGTAGTACAGCATTTGGACCACGTCCACGCACGACACCATTCGAGAAAGTCCGACATTGGAAGTCGTCCGTCAAACGCTTTCTCCTCCGTCTCTCTCTGTCTCTCGCCGGGAACGGAAGAATGGATGCCGTAGATTCGGTCGTCGATCCTCTCAGGGAGTTCGCCAAGGACAGCGTCCGCCTCGTCAAGCGCTGCCACAAGCCCGACCGCAAAGGTGATCCACCCTCATCACGTCCCTTCCTTTCGTGCATGCGAATCCATTGCCCATCATCTTCTTCCTGACCTTCTTGTTCGATTTGGTTTGGTCCCCGTCCTTCCCCTTGCAGAGTTCACCAAGGTCGCGTTTCGCACCGCCATTGGGTTTGTGGTCATGGGTTTTGTTGGGTTTTTCGTGAAGCTCATCTTCATCCCCATCAACAACATCATCGTTGGGTCCAGTTAGGAGGTATTAATTGCCTACCCGCCTTTATCTTTTTTTTGGGTTTCTTGCTTTCGTAGATCTCCCAATGTCCAACCATGGCTCTTTATTATCTGGTTGTCTCCTGTCTAGATTCTTAATCTCGGAGGTAGATCTTGTGCCTTTTTTTTTTTTTTTATGAAAGAAAGGTGCTTCCTTTGGCTACCGCCGAGTCTCTTTGTAAAAGCTGCGTATAGTTATTTAGGGGGACGGATTCTTGACTTGAAATTGCTGTAGAAGTTTATGCTCTCACGTTTGAAGTCTGCATATCGTTCGACGTGGCACGACTCTATTACTGATTCGGAGCGAGCCTTTGAGATGGGAGAGACGAAAAGGACCCGATTGATTGAACATGCATTCGTTATTGAGAGTCTATCATAATGATTCAGTTGCGGATTGTAAATAGATTGATCCGGTTTCGAGAGCCCTCTTTCGGCTGCCTTTTTTCCGGCTTTGCAAAACCATTGTGATAATTGGGGTTCTTATTTTAAAGCAGACTTATTACTGTTCTTCTGTTGTTCTTAACCTCCTTGAAATTACTGACCTTCATCGATCCGTGAAGTTACCGATCACATGCTTTTCATTGTGGCAGAATTTTCTACTGGTGAAGTTCTCACTTCTAATGTGTCGTAATACAGCGGACATGCTATTCGTAGTCCTAGGTTTTCACAAATAAATGTTACCTCTGCCCTATAGAATGCATGATGGCCCTTTATGTACCTTTTCTCATGATACCGGAAAAGATTTAGCCTTATGGAATGCCGGAGTCATTGATGCTAATCCTTCTCCGCGTTATTGTGAGTTTTTTTCTTCATCGAGTCCATGACAGGGTCCCAATTAGATATCAACTTCGTAGTAGCATGTATCTAACTATAATTGAACTCAATGCGAACTTGAAAGCTTTTCTTCTCCTAGTAAGATCAATAACAAGTAAATCTATCAGCTTACTTATTCAATGCATCTTCAGAAATGTCCACATTGTAGTAGCATGCTCTGAGAAGGGAGATGGTTTTATTCAGTTTTTTGCAATTGTATCAGCTCTTTTCTTTTCTGTTTTTTTGGCACGTTGAGAGCAAAATGATTTCAGTTCTTATCTGTGCTTTAGGCATCAAAAACTATGCAATTAGCTGTGAATCTGGTGTTTACATGTGCCCCTGGAATTAGTGACAAACAAGATTGTTCAATATGCCATTATCATACACACACTGTAAAGAATAGGTAGTAACAAAGGTTATCTCTCTTTGTTGTGCCTCTCAGAACTTATCATCTTGGCAAAGTAATCTGGAGTTTTCTCATTTCCCATTCAAATGGTAGTTATTTTAGAAAAGAATAATTTGAAATCACTTTCTGCGTACTAAATTGATCAAAACGAACATTGTTGCGTCATTGCTTAGGAGTCTTGTTTTTGTTTTGTGCCTTGAGTTTGGCTTACTTCTTGTGATGGGTTGAAGGACAAAAAGCTATGTCTTTTTTTTTTTTTATTTTTGCCCTGCATGACATGTTTGTTGTCATCCATCACATTTATATAATTTCATTGTTTTTGCAAATTTAATTGCATCGTTTGTATTTTAGTAGTTGCATGTGAGTTATAATAGGATCAAGGCTATCTATATTATGATGACAACGAGTCCTTATATGACTTGCATTTCATGTTTTTAAGCTGTTGAGATAAAGTCATTTTACACATTTAAAGTGGATCGTGTTTTGAATTTCTGTAGCCATTGAGAAGCTTTCTGGTGTGTTGATGTAACGTTGGTTCAAAAGGCTCCCTAAAGAATTGACTGATAATGTGGTTTTCTTAGAGATCACTATTGATGGTTAATTTGATTTCAAGTTTGAGATTCTTTAAGATGAAAATATAAGTTTTCTTTCAAATTGAAACGAACAGCTCTCTTTGCTTCCCCATTGTTGGATGCGGCATTTAGGAGGATACTATATCCGTTGAGCATATAATCAGTATTTGATTGATAGTCACAATCCGTTCTGTGATTTCTTGGTGGTTACTTAAGAAATTGTGATGATATGAACATCCTATCTCATTTTCTGGCAACATAAATCTGTTATTACTTTTAACTGTGGAAGCTTTTAAGTGGATTATTAAATGGCTTTTATCCCTATTCAACACATACCTTCTATTCCATTCGGTGTCGGATACGTGTTGAGTATGTGCGCTGCTCATATGGGACAGATGCTTTATGACCGTGTTTTCTTTCGGCAATAGACTCACATTGCTTGCATGTTCTCTGGTTTCTCATACTGAAAGCATGGGCGGTCAGGTGACCAGCATGGGAATTGTCTTTCTTCTGTCTTTTGATCGGAAAAACTTCATATGATTGGCTGCAGGCTGAGCTCGTAAGAAAGAAAGTTGGGGGATATCTGCGGAAGTACGAGTTGGGAGCAATCTTTGTTTCTTTTTGGAGAGTAGCATGTTAGCAAAGGATAGTGTAATGGTTTAAAGCTCTAGGAACTGTCACCTACATGTTGAAGAAAAACAAAAGCGTTTCAGTTGAGTACTTTTTAACGGCGGCACGTTTTATATTTTTATCGTCGGTACATTTTATCTCCACAATTGGGTCCAATTCGACGGGGGAGCTTTCTGATTGGACCGACATGGATGAGTGAATGCACGCATTCCGGCTCTGGTAAGTAGTGGGGACTGTTGTGAATGTTGAAAAAGCCATCTTAGCTCTCCGTCCACCTTGGAAGAAGCTAGCTTGAACTTTGATTCCCCCTCGGACTAGTTTTGAGCCCGATACTTTTTTGACAGTCAAAACCCCCCGTCTTTGGACTCTGGTCGGCGGCGTTGCGAAGAGATGCGATTCCACACGGAACTTGCGTTTCTTGCATCATTTCTTGAGGATTTTTTTCGAATTGTCAAATGAAACCCAGCGGCCTGAAGCGCAGCAAACGTCCGTCCAATCCGGGCCCTGAACATTTAAAAAGGAGTCGAAACTTTAAACCGGAATTCGGTGAATCTGGGCTAGCCCTCTGGCAAGCTCGCTCGCGGGTCGAATGATGGAACAAGAACCAAAACGAGGGAGGGAGGGAGGGAGGGAGCGGAGTCAGCGGACCCCGATGGACAGAGACAAGACGAGGAGGAAGGCAAAGGCATTTCCATCTCCTGGTCCAACCGAGCGAAAGGCGAACTTGCCTTCTTTAGCTGTTTTAATCAAATAATACGGAGAACCCCCACCCACGTGCCTTCCCCATTCTTCTCCTCTCCCCTGAATCTCTCTCTCTCTGTTCTGTTCTCTTCTTGTCTTAATTCAGAGCAAAGGGTACAGAGAAAGATCTCTCCAGCCCACGCCATTTCGCAGATGATGATGCGGCGGCGTTCGCACGCACGCGTTCTCTTGTGGAATGCACGATTTTTCCATGCATCTCCTGGTCCAAACCAAGCAAAAGACGAAATTGGCTTCTTTGCTATTGAGAACCCACGTGCCGTCACCGTTGTCCTCCTCTCCCTGAAGCTCTCTCTCTCTCTCTCTGTTCTCCTTTTCAGAGCAAAGGGTTCAGAAAGATGTCTCCAGCCCCACGCCATTTCGCCATTTCGCAGATGATGCGTTCGAGCGCGTTCTCTTTTGGAATGCTCTGCTGTTTTGTTTCGTTATAATGCATCGAGATCACGAGCTAAGTCTCGCTTTTCGGAGCATCCCGTATGTCGAGCTGAACATTCGTAGACTGATAGAAGACCTTGGGCCAGACCAAAGACGGTAAAAAAATCTAGTTAAGAGTGGGAACTTCGAGGAAACCATTCCCCTTTGACAAATCTTTCGTGGCGACCAACGAGGAAGAAACACAGAGGGAGAGGCAGAGGCAGAGGGAGACGCACGCGCGCGCGCGCGCAAATAATTAGCAAGTCACTGAACAAAGCCCCGGGGGGGGGCAATTGCGTAATTTCAATGAATAGCGACGGTACGCATGGACAGGGACACGAAATTTAAAGGGGGACCGAACTCCCGATTGGTCACCATTCGCCGCCTCCTCTCTGTTGCTCTTCCTCCTCCGGAAAGCCACCAGCTCCACGAGAACAATGGCGGCCGCCGCAGCCGGCAGCTTCTCCGCCAGAACCGCACCACCTCCTCCCCTCCTCCCTCCTCCTCCTCATCCTCCTCCTCCGTCTCCTCCACATCTCTCTCCCTCCTCCACCTCCCCCACAAGTCCTTCCCTTTCCCCTCCAGACCCGCCCGGCCCTCCTTCTCTTCCCCTCCCCTCCGCATCTCCAGCTCCCTCCCCAACCCCGTCCCCAAGGCCTCCTCCGCCTCCGCCGCCGCTACCGTCACCGCCCCTCCGCCGCCCCCCTCCCCCTCCCCCGAGGCCTTCGCTTCCCGATTCGCCCCCGACGAGCCCCGCAAAGGGTCCGATGTCCTCGTGGAGGCCCTGGAGCGGCAGGGCGTCACCAACGTCTTCGCCTACCCCGGCGGCGCCTCCATGGAGATCCACCAGGCCCTCACCCGCTCCAGCGTCATCAAGAACGTCCTCCCCCGCCACGAGCAGGGCGGCATTTTCGCCGCCGAGGGCTACGCCCGCGCCTCCGGCCTCCCCGGCGTCTGCATCGCCACCTCCGGCCCCGGTGCCACCAACCTCGTCAGCGGCCTCGCCGACGCCATGCTCGACAGCATCCCCATTGTCGCCATCACTGGCCAGGTTCCATCCATGACCCGTGCTTTGTTTTGCTGCCGTTCTAGTCGCGCGTATCTTCACTGTTTCATTTGATAGCTCGCGTGCTTTGCCTGATTAGTCCATTAGCTCGTATCTTTCGAGATCTGGACTTATAGGGTGTAAGTTTTGAAGCTGCGGCTTTTCATTTCGTTCGTTTCCCACCCGTTTTGACGAAAGAACGATGTTTATTCGATTTTTAGGTGCCCCGAAGAATGATTGGTACGGATGCGTTTCAAGAGACCCCCATCGTCGAGGTCACCCGGTCTATAACGAAGCACAACTATCTGGTTCTTGACGTCGAAGATATACCGAGGGTAGTCAGCGAGGCATTCTATTTAGCGACTTCAGGGAGGCCGGGTCCAGTTCTCATCGATATACCTAAGGATATACAACAGCAGCTCGCGGTTCCAAACTGGGACATGTCTGTGAGGTTGTTGGGATACACGTCGAGGTTGCCTACGCCGCCTCAGGAGGCGCACCTGGAACAGATTGTGAGGTTGATAGCCGAATCAAAGAAGCCAGTCTTGTATGTGGGTGGTGGGTGTTTGAATTCGAGCGAGGAGTTGATTAGGTTTGTAGAACTTACGGGGATCCCTGTGGCGAGTACTTTGATGGGTCTAGGGTCGTTCCCTTGCACAGATGATTTGTCGCTTCATATGCTTGGGATGCATGGGACTGTATGTGCAAACTATGCTGTGGACAAAAGTGATCTGTTGCTCGCCTTTGGAGTTCGGTTTGATGATCGTGTGACGGGCAAGCTGGAAGCTTTTGCTAGCCGAGCTAAGATCGTTCACATTGATATTGACTCGGCTGAGATTGGCAAGAACAAGCAGCCTCATGTTTCCGTTTGTGGGGATGTGAAATTGGCCTTGCAAGGGATGAACCGGTTGTTGGAAGGGAAAGGATCAAAGCTTAAACTTGACTTTTCTGCTTGGAGGGGGGAGCTTGATGAGCAGAAACAGAAGTACCCATTAAGTTTTAAGACGTTCGGGGATGCCATACCTCCTCAGTACGCGATTCAGATTCTTGATGAGTTGACCGATGGAAACGCAATCATAAGTACAGGTGTCGGGCAACATCAGATGTGGGCTGCACAGTTTTACAAGTATAGGAGACCTCGGCAGTGGCTGACATCCGGAGGATTAGGCGCTATGGGTTTTGGGTTGCCGGCTGCTATTGGAGCTGCTGTTGCAAAGCCTGATGCCGTTGTTGTGGACATTGATGGAGATGGAAGCTTTATCATGAATATCCAGGAGTTGGCTACTATCAGAGTGGAGAACCTTCCGGTCAAAATTCTTCTGTTGAACAATCAGCACCTGGGCATGGTTGTCCAATGGGAGGATCGGTTCTACAAGGCCAATAGGGCGCACACGTACCTAGGAGATCCATCGAGAGAGTCTGAGATATTCCCAGATATGTTGAAGTTTGCTGAAGCTTGTGGAATACCTGCTGCTCGTGTGACCAAGAAAGCAGATGTTAGAGCTGCAATTCAGAAAATGCTGGAAACTCCTGGGCCATACTTGCTAGACGTGATTGTTCCCCATCAAGAGCACGTCTTGCCCATGATTCCCAGCGGTGGGGCTTTTAAAGATGTTATAGTCGAGGGTGATGGACGATCAGTGTATTGATGTCCCGCATGGTCTTGTACGTTGCTGCGGCCTTATCACGAGAGTTGCGGCACTTCCTTCCCTTTTTAGTTTTTACTTGTGCTAATGCACGGGAAGGTCTTAGTTGTTTTACTTGGAAAGGTACGAAGTAGTCTGTACTTAGGCAATATCAGAGCATGTGAAGTTTGATTTGGTTATCACCACTAGTTTTCTGAGTAGAACAGATAAATTGCGGTTTAGTGATGGTGTTCCGACTTTAATCGTGAAGATCTTGTAATAGCATCTCTTGCTTATGTGTAATTTGTTCTGGTTTAAATCTATTTGTCCCATTCTGGTACGGTAATGTTGAAGTGAAGATTTCGTACCAAGATGAATGCCTTGTTAGTTGCAATTGTAGTCGGGTTACTTGTATATAGATGTTTTCTGTGCGGCATGAGCGTACTGCAGCTTCTATTGTCGCCTTTTGAAAGTCGAGTCACTGCTTGCATTTGTTCCATCCGTGCTTTGCAGTCTACGGCACTTCTATTGCCCATGGTGGAAAATTGGGACAGAACTCCAAGGGTGATTAGTTTGCCCATTGGGAATGGACATCTTTACTTTGGTGTGTGAAATATCTTCGTTTGTGACCACTGAACGTGTTAGATCTTAAACGGGTTAGTGTGGTGATGATTTACCTACTCCCGCTCTCTGTTACAGATGTTTGGAAAGTACACCATGCGCTATTCACTTTTTCTGGTTTGGTGATGTATGATTTGTTCAATATCCAAAGCAAAGTCTCTGTCTATGAGTTCTCCGGTCGATAACCATTGGGACACAAGCTCCTCGGGTGTCCTCTCGCTAGCCGGGGTTGCGCGAGTGGGTTGTCCGTCACAGTTGGTGTGAGTGCAGGGTTTAATCAATTTGAAGCAGGTTTGCATCCAGATTTTGAGTTGAGGTTTCAGGGGTCTGTCATTTTCTTTTAAATGCTCGGATGGAGAAGAGGCATGTACAGTGCAGTCCATGCCAACCGAATCCCACGTTCGAGAACGAGATGGCCAACTTGGTACGAAATCTTCACTTCAACATTACCATACCAGAATGGGACAAATAGATTTAAACCAGAACAAATTACACATAAGCAAGAGATGCTATTACAAGATCTTCACGATTAAAGTCGGAACACCATCACTAAACCGCAATTTATCTGTTCTACTCAGAAAACTAGTGGTGATAACCACATCAAACTTCACATGCTCTGATATTGCCTAAGTAGTCGAGTTACTTGTATATAGATGTTTTCTGTGCGGCATGAGCGTACTGCAGCTTCTATTGTCGCCTTTTGAAAGTCGAGTCACTGCTTGCATTTGTTCCATCCGTGCTTTGCAGTCTACGGCACTTCTATTGCCCATGGTGGAAAATTGGGACAGAACTCCAAGGGTGATTAGTTTGCCCATTGGGAATGGACATCTTTACTTTGGTGTGTGAAATATCTTCGTTTGTGACCACTGAACGTGTTAGACCTTAAACGGGATGTTGTGGTGATGATTTACCTACTCCCGCTCTCTGCTACAGATGTTTAGAAAGTACACCATGCGCTATTCACTTTTTCTGGTTTGGTGATGTATGATTTGTTCAATATCCAAAGCAAAGTCTCTGTCTATGAGTTCTCCGGTCGATAACCATTGGGACACAAGCTCCTCGGGTGTCCTCGCGCTAGCCCGGGTCGCGCGAGTGGGTTGTCCGTCACAGTTGGTGTGAGTCCAGGGTTTAATCAATTTGAAGCAGGTTTGCATCCAGATTTTGAGTTGAGGTTTCAGGGGCCTGTCATTTTCTTTTAAATGCTAGGATGGAGAAGAGGCATGTACAGTGCAGTCCATGCCAACCGAATCCCACGTTCGAGAACGAGATGGCCAACTTGTAGCTCAAAAGACGACAACGCGGAGGATGCATATTTAAACACAAAACAGAAATCTTTACGAAAAAAGACGAGACCCACGAATGATCATGTATGATTGATCGATTGAGGATCGGAAAAGATGATTGCTTTTTCTGCTGCAGACGGCAAAAGGAGAAAGAAATAAAGGAGAGAGTGTCGTGTGTGGAGAGTGGGATTTGAACCCACGCCCTTTCGGACCAGAACCTTAATCTGGCGCCTTAGACCAACTCGGCCATCTCCACAAGCTTGTGAAGCGGACAACAACAAATGATACTTGATGGTTTTTTCCCCAGTTCTCTCCTCTCCATCTTCTTTGCTGTCCCTCTGGTTTCCCGCTACTTTTCCCCATACCCCCAACCTCCATCTCGCTGTCGCATTCGCAGATTCTTCCGTCTGGAATCGATGAACAGTCGGGAGGTAAGCCTGGTGACCTCAGCCACTCTCTTCGGGGCTCTTGCCTCCGCCGTCGCTCTTGGCTTTCTCTCCAACTTCAATCCCCTGAAGAAGACGAAGACGAAGACGAAGACGAAGCAGCAGCACAACAATCAACACGAACGCTCCTCCGCTCCCCTCAACGGGGCCGTCCCCGGCAAGCCCTCTCCTTTCGACCCCTCTAAACGCCAAGGGTACCGTTTTCTCTTGGTTCCTTCTTTGCCGCGTGCCCAGCTTCTTCAAGTTATCACCGTCTTCTTCTCCATTTTCGTTTTTCTTTCCATAGCTGTTTAGGGTTTCCAAGGGTGCCCATCTCTCTCTTTCTCTTCAATTTGTTGTTTTTCCCCTTCCTTCAGGTACCTATCTTGGGATGACTATTTCATGGCCATCGCCTTCTTGTCGGCCGAAAGATCCAAGGACCCCAACAGGCAGGTCATAATTCCGCATTTTCTCGGGCTTTATGCTGACTGCCCCTGTCCCTTCTCTGCTTACGCCATTTCCTTCTCCTTGCTGGAACCTGGTTTTTGCTAATTTCCATAGCTAGTGTTGAATTCTTCTTTGGTGCGTGTATCCGAGCCGCAGGTTGGCGCGTGCTTGGTGAGCCAGAATGGGATTATACTCGGTTAGTCCCGTCTACGATGCCATAAGCTTCATGTCTGTTTGGTAGATTCATGTGCGATTTACTTGTTAGAGCTGATCTATTTAGTATTCCATTTGTTTCTGGAACAAGTCATTGAGTGATTTACATGGTTGAGAGAAATGCACGACCTTCCTTCTTCACCATCTAGTGTAAATTATGAAGAAGGATTGTAACACTAGATGCGAGTGGCATTTAAAGTTATTCAACTCCATTCTATTCGATTTCCCCTTGCTTTTCTGCTTCATACCATGGTACTGTATATAGTTTTGGATTCTTGGGAACTCTGTTCTGGCTTTGTGCATAACCAACAACTCTGATAGGATAGCACCAGAAAACTGTTGCCATGAGTTCCTCACGACTGTCCTCCGACAGGCATTGGCTACAATGGATTTCCCAGAGGTTGTTCCGATGACAAGCTTCCTTGGGCCAAGGTATCTGCATGAAACAAAGAATATCTCTACATTTACAATGTATAAAGCGGTATCAATTTGTCCCCTCTTTTATTATGCTCTCTTTTTCCTCGCAGAAATCCAAATCTGGGGATCCTTTGGAGACGAAATACCCGTAAGTGTCTGGCAGTTTTCCTCCTACCTTTCACTTATCTACATATATTCATAGCAGGAATCCGAACTGGGGCTCAAATGCTAAATATAGTTTTTTGCCCAAATGTTGAATAGATGAAAACTCTAATCCAGCTCAAAACCTCTGCTTGATCAGATGTTTGACCAATAGTCATCCATCACCCTTCTGATGACTTTATAGACTTGTCTTGGTTTTCATTACGACCCCCTTTTGTCTTCTCTTATAGATATGTGTGTCATGCTGAGGTCAATGCTATCCTCAACACAAACCACGCTTCTGCTGCTGGACAGGTTATCACATTTTCTGAATTATTGTAATGTTACGTGTGGACAATTATTCTCAGGAAGATTGATCAACTATAACTTCCTTATTCTTCTTTAACAATCCTTGGAACCATGTCTGAAATTTTTTGTGCTGAAAATGGCTAAGGTGGTTTTTGACTGTTGACTTGTAGAAACTTTATGTGACGATGTTTCCTTGCAATGAATGTGCGAAGATTATTATTCAGGTAATTACCATACTCAAGCTAGTATGACTCGTGGTAATGTTCCTCGACTTTTTATCTTACTTCGGAAGAAAGTTTACTAGTGCCAAATCAGTGTTCTACTGTAGCCATATTTCTTGTTCTTCACATGCAGCTTTGATGTCAGAAGCTGCAGTAGAATGTCCAATGATAATCTCTTTTAGGGTGACAAATCAAACAAGATTTTGCTTGGATTCGATTACTTTCTGGGAGCTAAACACTTCTCTTTTAGGCTAAATGATTTTTCAAAGGTTTTCGAAGGAGCCCGGACTATGTATCAACGTTCCTTTTAATGAGAGCAGACTTGTTGCGTATAAATCTACTATTGGAAATTCCCCTCCCTAGCCTCCTAGGAGATTTTGGGATATCTAAAAATAAAGTTTTATGGATCTCTTCCAATGTTGCAGTCAGGAGTTTCTGAAGTTATATATTTTGTGGAGAAGAGGCTCAACAATTCAGAGGTCGAATATACTGCATCTCACAAACTTCTGTCAATGGCTGGTGTGAGAGTAAGCCTTCTTGGAAACCCTGTGCATTTTCCTTTCCTCCTCTTGTAGTTTTCTGTCTCTGTGATTTAACTGATACTCAACCTCGTGGAGGGGCACTAGTGGTGTTAGGGGCTTGTGGGGCAAACTACTAGGCTGTCACATTAAAGTATCCAATCCACCACCGCCATACATATCCACACCTCTGAAGGGTTCAATAATGCAGATGCTTATTTTTTACTTCATCTTCTTCAAGTCTCAAGCAATGACTTTTGCTATTTCAATATATCATGATGACCAAATCTATTTTCCCATCTCCTCTTTACTGCAGGTCAGAAAACATAGGCCACAAAAGGAACAAATTTTGATCAATTTTGATGAGGCCATCATGTAGCCTTATCCTTCTTCTGCTAATTAATATTCGTCATTTGTTTGGTGTGCCAGTATTTCGGTAATTGTACTGTTTCATTGCAATACATATGGCTTATGTGTGCAATTTGGTCAAATCATCGGCCCTTTCATCATCCTCATTCTGGATCCTGATTTATAATGAGATGGAGTTAAAAGGGTTTTCTTTCCTTCTATCGAGAGTATGGTAGAAATGAAGTGTTTAAGTTAAAAGGCTTCGCCTGTATCCTATAAAAGTGTGGCAGGTCATTTCCTATTATCCAAATATGGAATTGGGCTGTGACAGGTGCATGCAAGTATATTCATCTATATAAACTTGGAAGAAGTCTTAACATCGAAAATACGAACGGTTTTTTTATCCCTTGATGCAATGTAAGAAGGACAAGTTTGTTTGTTTGTTCTGAAAATACCTCTTCAATGTGTTTCAAGAACGAAATTTGATAGCTTTGTTTGTAGTAGAGGCAACTGGTTCCGAGGGAATGTGATTCTGCTGCTACAAGCAATGCAAAAGCGCCTGCAATGTGTTTCAGGTAAATGATATGACAGCCTTCCTTGTTCTAAAGCCAACTGCTTCTAGCCTGTAAGGGAGTATGATCGTTTTCCATCACTCTCTGATGACACGCTACCCAACAACAGAAAAACGCAGATGGCAAGAATTCGCAATCAAAGTTCGTTAGATACAACCAGGGCGAATGCAATTGAGTAAAGTAGATGCATTGTACTAGATTGAATGGTAGATCCGCGTGACTAGTGATTCTTTTTGGCTATCACTACGAGTGAGCTCTCCTCTGAGAAAAGTTCATCGGCACACTTCGTTGCGAAAAGAATGTCTTTCTATGAGCAAAGTGCGAACGATGTTAGCTTTTCTACACAGGCAAAGACTCATGACAAAGAATGGGGAAAGGAGAATTGAAGTTATTCGTTGAAAGCAAGGCACTATTGTATGTTGAATGAAAGAGAGATATTGAGGTCACTCTGCAACAAGCAATGTAAAGCAAGACACTACCCGATGCCAATGCGCTGGCGTCATTATATGTTTCGGTGGCTTGACTTTAGAAACGAGATTGAAGGAAATGGAGGGAAATGGAACGATAGGATACTGTAATTTCCTTCCCTTATTTAAATGGACATTGAAGAGACTCTATCATAGTTGAATTGACAATTTTAAATCTCGCCTTATCTTATTATTCATCTTATCCATTCGTCATGAAGGGCATTTTACAAATCGACAGAAGGATGAGGACGATCACCATTGAGAGCATCGTCGTCCAAATGTCGATTGTTCTGACCAAACCAGGAAAAGACGCCGCGTATATATCACATCATTCTACGAATCATATATCCAGTAGCTTTTCACTATATTCATTGACTCGTGCCCCATTTATAACAGTTTAGAAGTAACGTAAATGATGATAGAAGTGAGCATGAGAAAGCGGCAAGTTGTTATCCTTCACCATAATGCCAAGTGGAGGCAAGCACAAGTGAGATTTGCCCGTTATCCAACTTTCATCGGATACTTTAGGTTTATTGACCGTCCTCATTCTTATATTTTCCACATCATTCTCAAAACTCCCTGCATCGGAGGGCTTTAATTTGATCTTCATATATTAAGACAAGTTCAGAGATCCATTAGGACCTTCGTGACATTACTTAATTATCAAATCACTTGAAACTCGCACTCGACTACTGAACGAGCACCTCAAAACTGATAATATATAATTTGAGACGGTGACCAACAGGAGCCTAGAATTGAATATAAACTCAATCAATATATTTTTATGTCGAATATAAACCTGACCAATATATGAGTAATTAAAACGAGAAAATTATCCAATCAGTCCTACACCGATTGTATCAATATCAGTTCAGTCCTAAATATGTTCACATTATGCCAATTTAGTCCTGGACTTGTGCGAGGAAATTGTGACGCATTTCTTCTAGCCAACTCTCTTTGGAAAAATTGCCGATCGTCTTACATGATATACTGTCATGTCCGCGATTCTCGACAAAAGTTAGCTAGAAAGAGTGCGTTGAAATTTCACGAAAAAGTTTTAGAGCTAAATTGACAGAATACAAAAATGTTGAAAATCGAATTGACCACCGTAAAATGGACAAAAACTGCACACTTTAGTCACTTTCGGTAAATATTTTTCGGGATCAAAGGAGGGGGCGTTTCGTTGCCTCCCCATTGACTCTCGTCGCCCCTCTCTCTCCCGCTCTCTCTCTCCTCCTCCTCCTCTCTCGCGCGCGCATCGCTCGGCCGGGGCGGGCGGCGGCGCGGCGGCCGGTCTCACTCCCTCCGTCCGACGCCATGGAAGGCACCTCCAGCCACCCGCCGCCGCCGCCGAATCCGGCGGCGTCCAAGCTCCTCTCCAACCTCCCCTCTCGTGGCCTCTTCTCCTCCACCGTCCTCTCCCCCAATCCGGTGATTTCTCTCTCTCTCTCTCTCTCTCTTCACTGGCCGTCTTTTTCCGCCCCCCGGAACCCTAGTCCCTTTCAGTCCAACCGTCGCGCTTTTCCCGCATTATTACCTCCATTCGCGGTCTAGTTGATCTTGCCTATGCATTTCTGGGTCATCGGCATTTGTAGCTTCCTGGGATTTTACTGTACGCACACACTCGCTTGTCCAATTCGGTGTTCGCTCTGACTTCGGGGGCAGGAATTGGTACTGACTACTGAGCAATGCTCGAGTGGGCGCTCCAATTTGTTCCCTGCCGTGACTTGCCGTCTTTGTAAACTGCGCGCTTGGGGGATTATTTTGGGCTGGAATGGGAATTCCGATTCCAATACATGTCTCTCTGATTTCCTTCTCCTGTTAATGAGAACTACTTCTGTGCTCCTCCTCCCCCGGCCCCCTTTTGCTTTTGGTTACGCCCACTCCTTTTGCTTTTTGATTACGCCCCACCTTGCTAGAAAAACCGGTGCTTTTTGGAGTTCTCTCGGGGTCTAATTACTGGGATGGTCTCGAGTGTGAGCGTATTTTGCATCCTGGTTGATTCTTCCACAGCGTCTTCCCCCGAGTAAAGATGACCCTTTTTTTTTTCTTCTTGCACTTGCTGGTTCATTTGCCTCCCCGAGCATCTAGTGAATGACTAGTTTATTTCTAAACTGAAAAGCCCGAATTTTTTGCAGGGCGGAATGCGAGTTTACGTTTGTGAGCATGACACATCACCGCCAGGTTTTCACCTCTTGACTTCTGGATCTTCTTAGATTTCTGCTAGCATCCATTGGGTAGCTGATCATTTGGAAAAGAGGAAAAAAAACGACTGTCTCCTTCAAATTTTAAGAGAAGATGTATAGGTTAATCAAGTAAAAGCTCTTGGCCATTTGACAAGATCATGTCTATAATGCCTCTACCCTGTTTAATAACAAAAGCTCAACTAAAAACTTGGTGGGCTGTACATTATCCATTACCAACACTTATAGTTAGATATAGATCATCATGGTCCCTACGACTACTAATGCCTGTGTTTGATGCTCATACATAACAGTGAAATTCAAAGCGGTTATTTCCTTCTGCATTTTTTGTGTGCTGTACTCTACCCACTTCCAACACTTGTTTCATGATCCTAGTAATCATGTGGTGTAGACTCTGCCGCTCTCGTATCATGCATACTAATGTTTATTTACAGAGAAATGGAGAAGAGGGGAAAACGTAGGTGAATTTGCTAATGGCCTCGTTTCCTATATAATGACATCTGTTTGCGTTCACTCATGTTTACTAGCATATGTAGTCCATCCGGGTGTTGTCAAAGCGCATGACTAGCTCTGGAATGTTAGGAACTGACCTCCCTTTCATATGCAGAGGGGCAAGTGATAAGGACAAACCAACAAAATATACTGATAAGAGCACTCACAATCAAGAAACAGAGGGGAGATCCTAGCTCGAGGAATACAAAGGGTGTGACTATAGCTGAAGGTTCTAGGAAGAGGTATTCAATATTCAATTGTGAGATATGTGGCTTTGCTTGCATTTGTAGCAACTGTAAACAGTCTGCTTAGTGATGGGTTTCGTATTTACTGTAAAGCAACTATAGGGACTCGATTTTTTCCGGTCATCTTTCTTCTTGTTTCATGATTACGAGGGCAATGATTTTGCTTTTGCAGAGCATCTGAGAGACTTTTGGATAGTGGGACATCATCTAAGAGACCTGCTGGTCAGGCTGGTTCTCGACAGGGTAAGACATTGCTTCTTTCACCTTTTATGGTTGTAGTACAAGTTACACATCATATTCTTCACAGCTAAAAATATGAGAGAGAAATTTCTTCACTGACTGGACGAATGGATGAAGGGGCATCCATTTCATCTTATGACTGCAGGGATTTCCTTATTGTTGTTTGAATAGAGATAAATCTTTCATGGTTTGATTTTTTGCATAATAATGGCAAAACTTTTCATTGATCATATCAATGTGTAGTCACTGAAGGATTTTCTTTCAAGTCATGGTGTTGGTGTTGGCTATTTTTTGTGGTCTCATTTGAGGTTATTGAAGAAGCGACCTTTTCTAGCAATTGTAGGGCTTAACCGGCATATCCAATATCCTTCTTATATTGACCATATGATCACTGTAAACAACAATCTATGGATGTCTACAGCTGGTTATTTTATGGATATTCTATCTTGTCTTGCAAAAGTAGCTTCTATTCTTTTGGCCCCTTTTTTTTCTTGGAATGGGGGGAAGGGAAAGGGTGGTTGGGGGCAGGGGATGAGAAAGCTAGCATATTGATTCTGGAGAGAGAGAGGGAGGACTAGGATGAAGAACTGATAAAGGAGGAAATTTATTTTCGTGTAATTTTCATTGTACATCTTAATCCCTTTTAACAAGTATTGAGGTTTGGCTGTTTCATAGTTTTGATGGGATCTGATTTTCAGAGGGTTCAAGCATTCATTTAACGGACAAGGAATTGCACAGTTTGACCGTGGAGAGGCTTCGTGCACTTCTCAAGGAAAAAGGTCTTTCTCTTAAAGGCAAGAAGGTGAGCATCTTCTTTTTAATACATCTTTGAGTTGCTTTTTGGTTTAAAAAAAAAAAAAACTCTAAGTTGGTAATGCTGAGTTGGCAGCTTCAATGGATGAATCTGCTTGTTCATTGGACTGATTGTCTCGTCTTATTTATTGGACTGACGACTATCCTGGTATCACGAATTCATCTGCATATACTGATCAGTTTCTTCACATGTCCAGGATGAGTTGATTGCGCGCTTAAAGGGTACAAGTGGCTAAGTTTCCCGAGGAGAAAGGTTGAGTAAAGTGCTCATATTGTACTGAACACCTAAAGAAAGGATGAGAAGGTTAAGTGCTGATTGTGATAGAGGTTTGGAAAATATTGTAGGGGGCCGAACACTGGGAACCGAACTCACACTAACTTGAAGGAAAAGTGACTAGTCCAGATGTTGGTGTGTCAAACTGTACAGTTTGGTCGGTTATGTTCTTGACGGGTCTATGCTGAACGTTGTAATTTTTTCTTTTGGGGAATGTGGGTTTTCTTTAAACTTGGCATCATGAGCCGGATCATCATGGCAAATGATACTCAGGATATATGGAGACAAGCATGGGCCTTGAAAGCCCGATTGCCTGATGGGGTCGGGCCAATTGCATCACCAATGTTGGCGAAATCACGGCTGAGTCGATCACATCGGGGGAGGTTGGGAGCCACTACTTAATCGCAGCTCCAATGGAGACAGATTTGTTGTTTGCGATGGGGGCGGTGAGGCAATAGGGACCTGACCTCTTCTTTTCAAAGTTGATCATTGGAATAGGGACGGGGCAGCAGCAACTGCGCCGGGAGTGGAGTGGTTGTGATTGAATTGGATGGGGATGGGGACGGGGCCTCGGCGGTGGGCACAAAACTTCAGCAAGTCTACTACTTTTGTAGGCTAAGGTGGTCTGATCGTGATGATTTATGTGGATTTGGAAGAGCGACCCGTTTCTTTTTTTGCGGCTGCGCCCTCGTCCTTCCCAAGACCTTTTAGCACGCGACCCATATGGTAAGAGAACCCAAAGAAAAGAAGAAAAGAACAACAAGCGCGATGGCGACAGATGACATGACCATACCCATTCACTTCACCATCAGAATCATCAAGAACAGGAATATACCAAAGAATGCCGGAACAGAGAGAGAAAAATTCATGTTAAAAACATAGTCTGCGACGCGATTTGTGGGCGAACAATGCAAAGATTCAGACCTTAGAATATCTGAAAGAGCTAGTTAAGGTGGACATATGTTTATCCTATCCTAAACGTGGGAATTCCTCGTTCTACTACGTTCGATTCTAGTTTATTGAATAAGCTTTTGGGTGGTAACTCTCTCTCTCTCTCTCTCTCTCTCTCTCTCTCTCTCTCTCTCTCTCTCTCTCTAGCCTTTTTCCATGGAAAGGACGCACTTCTCATTCACGACCGACCTATCAAACGGTGGGACGACAGTGCTGATAAAGTCACGAGAAAGTTGATCCGCCATCGTCGTACCAAAAGTTCCACAAAAGAAGGTGAAGAGAAGGTCCCCACTTCGGATGCAAGGAGGAAGAGAAACGTGATTCCAATGCTTCACGTGCTGTGATTGACCTAAACGCCCCAACAGCACGGCAATGTAGCACTAGCTCCCGAGAGATTTTACCTCTCTGTCTCTTTTTAAGAACTAGTTTCTTATGGAATGAGACGTCCATGGCGTGTCCTTTGGTGTTCGTCCTTCGATTACTTTCCGCCTAACTCGAACTTTTCTTCTGAGTCACTTTGTTTTCGCTCGTGCCGCAACGTGCTGAAATATTGATTCATTTGGACACACAAACACAAGACACGCTCGCTTGCCTTAATTACTTTGTCATATCGCATTCGAATCAAATGCGACATATACTGACCACGGTCCCGTCGACGTATCATTTCGGTACATCCAAATAGCTACACGTAAAGGAGTTCCTTCTTCTTCTACTTCTAATCAAGCTGAGATTGTATCCCACTTATCAATTGTCGGGTCTAGTTTTTGCCCAAACTGATGAGACCGCCTTTCGGTCACGTGAATCGATCTATAAGACGGCCAATGCAAGCATTTTTCCTTCATTGGAAGGCAGAAGGATAATTTCTTTTCTTTTTTTTGGAAAACCTTTTGAAATGAAAGGGGCAGCCACATGTCGCGTAATTAACAAAAGAAGAAGCCTAGTTTTTTTTTTTTTTGTCAACTAAGAAGAAGCCTAGTTAAGATTACTAAAAGTAGCAAAAAAGACTCGTGAAGACACTTCGAACATCTTAAATGGAACGTGTTTCGAAAAGTGACCCGTTCCTGTTGAGAATTTGTGCATTTCTGCATCACAACCGAGGGAAAATTATCAAAAAAGTCCTAAACTTTTTATAATTGTGCCAATTCAATCCTAAACATTTTTTTTTACCATTTCAGTCATAAACCTTTTGCAATTGTGCCAATTCACTCCAACATCGATCACTTTAGCTTGACCAATTGATTGGTAGGCCGCGATAATGATATTATTTTAATATTTTTTTCCTTTCTTTTTTTTTTCCTTTCCTTCTTCCCCTTGGCCAAACCGGCTAGGGGGAGGCTCGCCGGCGAGATGACCTCGTCGGCCATGGCGAGGCCGAGCTCGCCCGGCGACAACAAGGTCTCACCAGATCTAGGTGAGGCTTCATCGTCATGGGGGCTCGGACCCTCCGCTTATGGGGGCAGGTCGAGCTCACCCAGCGACGGCGAGGTCTCACCCAGGATCGCGAGGCCTCGCCGTCGCTGGGCGAGGTCGAGCTCCGCCCGGGACGACGAAGTCTCGCCAGATCTGGGCGAGGTCGAGCTTGCCCGGCGACAGCGAGGCCTAACTAGATCTGGCGAGACCTCGCCATCGTCGGGCGAACTCGACCTTGCCCATGGCCAGGCGAGGTCGACCTCGCTATGGTCGGCAAGCTCGACCTCGCCATGGCCAGGCAAGGTCGGCCTTGCCATGGCCGGCAAGGTCACCTCGCCAGCGAGCCTCCCCTTGGCCGATCCGGCCAAGGAGAAGAAGGAAAGAAAAAAAAAAGAGAAAGGAAAAAAATATTAAAATAATGCCACGTCAACTGGCCGACATCCACATTAGTGCCAGCTTGCCAAAAGTGGCTAGATGGACTGAATTGACACAATTACAAAAGGTTTAGGACTGAAATGGCAAAAATAAAAAAAAAAGGTTAGAACTGAATTAGCACAATTACAAAAGATTTAGGACTTTTTTTTGATAATTTTCCCTCAAAACGGATGAGCCTGAATGAAGTATGTTCTTATGGCACCTCGCAATAGAACTTTTACCGTTGTTAGATATAATTAGAAAATTCATCGTATCTTTGATTGATGGTAATTGATATAGTAATCGTGATATGAGAGCTTGAAGATCTCGTTATATAGATGGTCATCTTTTACAACTTACAAGTAACTAGCACACCCGTTACTAGGGAATAATAAAAAAAATTTTGCTAGAAACTAGGGAATAATAAATTGAAATGCATGCAATCTCATCTCACGTATTCCATAGCATGGAAATAAATTACTCCTTCCAAAGAAAAGGGATTGCATTTCACATGCTCCTTTTCTCTTCCTCTATGTTCTCCTAATGCCCTGGTCCCCATCACATGCGAATACACGCCCTAATATCAATTAAGAATCACCAAATCCCGCTTGACAAGAAACACCATAAATAGATCTGGAGTTGGGCAATAGGGAAAACCAAGCTGATTGACTATCCACATGCATTCGGGAGAAGAACAGCATTGGTGCCAAAACTTGTGTACGGAGGCCACTTTGGTGCCAAAACTTTCAATCGGATCACTTAAGTGCTAAAAATTGTGAAAAATGATCATTTAAGTGTCACTTCGCCGGAAATCCGACGTGGCATTTTTTTATTAATTTCTCAAGCTGATGTGGCTCGCCGGATGTTGATGTGGCTTACCCGGAGGGTGAAGCGGCTAACATTTTTCCTTTCTTTTCTTTTTTCCCTTTCTTTCTTTTTTCCTTTTCTTTCTTTTTTTTCTTTCTTCTTATTTCCGATGGCGGCCTCATCGGGCGTCCCTCCGGGCCATGCCCGGTGAGGCCTCCGTGGCCGGGCGCCCTATGGGCCTCTCCGCGGCCCGGGCGAGGCCGGCGGCCTCGGCGAGGCGGCGGGCGGCCGTGGCCTCGGCGAGGGCTCGCCTCGCCAGATCCGGCGAGGCCGGCCCTCGCAGAGGCGACGGCGGCCTTGCCGGCCCTCGCCGAGGCCAAGCCTCCTCGGGAGGAAGAAGACCGGCCATGGCCGGTGGTGGCCTCCCACCACCCCGCCATTGTACAAGAAGAAGAAGACAAAAAAGAAAAGAAAAAAAAGAAAAAAGAAAAGAAAGAAAAAATCAGAAAAAAAATATTTAAAAATTGAATTATACACATGGAAATACCACGTGTCATTAAAATTTAAATATAAAAGCCACGTATTAAATTTGGTCGGAATTTCTCGCCGTTGGCACTTAGATAATCGTTTTTTCTCCGATTTGGCACTTAAGTGATCGCCGGCGTAAACTTTTGGCACTTAAATGATCAAAATGAAAGTTTTGGCACTAAAGTGGCCTCCGTACACAAGTTTTGGCACCAATACTGTTCTTCTCCCACATGCATTCATCAAAATCAAACGTGGCTTTGTCCAGCTTCCATCGTGTCCTAGTTGGGGAAAAAGGAGAATATAACTCGATGACGCCTCCATTCCCAGCGGCATATCCTTTTGACTAATTTTTCGAAGGGAAATAGACATGAGAATGCGCTATGAAACGGGTGGGGGTGTGGTCGTAAAAAGTGTGTGTGGTGGCGCAGACAAGAGAGAGAGTCTCACCCCCCCGGCGTCTGAGCAAGTGGATGCCGCCTTCAACGACGGAACCCTCTTGAATGCCACCGCCACCCAATCGTCGCTCAGTCGACGTTTCATTCGTTCTCAACCACGTGCACGTTGGAGAGTCCCTCGTGGGTCTTACGCTACACCGTCGACATCAGCTCGGCTCCTTCCAGTGCATACCTGCCGACAGGTGACGCTGATATCAAAATCATCATGTGGGGCTCTCGATCGCAGACGCATCGGATCGTGCGCATCGTGTGCATCTCCTCAAATCTCCTCAAATCTCCTCCTCCTCTATCTCTCTCTGTCTCTTTCTCCAAATCAAGCAACGTATCTAGGTAGGGATTTTCATATGATGCTCTTCCAAGTCCACAAACAACAGTCCACATCAGTACTTGATCTGAGATTTGTCTTGTCACTCGTGGACAAAAGTGCTAATAACATATAGTAGGGATATTAAAATTGTTTGGATACCTCACATCGGAACTGACTTGTCGTTGATTTTAAAGAAAACATGAAAAAGGGGGGATACTTTAGTGCATTAGTTGATTTAAATATCTTATTGTAAATCTCACCAAAGTGACCATATGTGAATACTTACTTTGGTAGGGAGCCATTTCATTTAGGGTAGCTCAATTGGAGGGAAAATTAGGGCTCGGAAGGAAAAATTTGGGTTCTTGGTGCAACATAGTGCTAGAGGAGGAATCGTGCAACATTGAAGTTGTCATTGTGTGGTCCTTAATTTGTTTGATCAATTGGGTGCTAGCTTTGTTGCTTTCAGTCCACTAAATAACAACCGCTGAATCATTATTTAATCAATTAGGTGCGATTATGGAGACCTGCATGTGAAGTTGTCATCCTTTCTACATTGTGGTCCCAAAAGCTAATTATTTATTTTTTCTTGGGTGTAGCTTTGGCATAGGGAACACTTTTGCAGCTATCACTTTTACCTATGGTGGGAATTTGTAATTAGCAGCAATGAGCGAATATGGTGGAAATTAAGGTACTGTCATTGTCGATGTAAAGAGGCCATCATATATTGACTTCGTGAACGATATAGTGTAACGGTTTGATGCAAAAAAGAAAAATTGCACTATTGTGTTCCTGGGAAGAGCTTGAAGAATGGTTTGAGATACTCCCATGATGATAATGGTATTAAGGATATTGTTTACCATTATCTTCATCGCAAGAAAGTTAATGTGTATGTTGAGTATTACGATGATGATGAAGATTATGAAAGCACTCGAGTAGCAGAAGTAAGAGATAGTATTTAACTGAGTACTCGGGTTGGGATAAATCTATTTTCGACGAAGGAGAATGGGAGAGGCAAGCAAGGCAATAGCGAGTGTTAGAGAGAGTTCTACAAACGGGGATATGTCCCAAAATCTCTAGTGAAAACATAAGTGATGAAGAATTGATTGGATTAGATTGGGAAGTTGCTCTATCCAATGAATCAGATGATGAAACTTTGGAAAATGTAAATTATCCAAGTGATAATGATGATGATTTGAGGAACTTGCATAGTCAAGGCAAAAGTAGAGGGAATTTCTAGAAAAAAAAAGTTGCAGCATTTAGAAAATCGCATGAATCTCAACCTGTATATAGGGATGAAGGATCTCTAGCTACTGGTAATGAAACTTAATACAAAGAAAGTGGTGGTGATGATGAGATTGATAATTCAGAGAATGAGAATGAAGATGATGAAATAGTTGTGCGTAGAAGGAAGAGTAAATATCCTTATCATGATTCGAATATTACATGTTGTGTTTTTTCTGGCAGTATGAAATTTGATGCGAAATTTCTTCTCATCACTTAATTTATATTTAAACATAAAATATGCCAAACAAGTGAAAAACAACACAATCAACACTCAATAATACTTTCTTTCAGTTTTCATCCTTGAAACTTCATTTTTCAAGTGGTTGGCCAAAGATACTAGAGCCTTCATTTCTGCTTGCATTGAGTCGACATCGTCCAACTCATTTGTTAATGTAGGTGGAGGTTGATGTCGTCTTTCAAGTAGCTCCAAGATCGCCTCCGTCGCTTGACCTAAAAATTTCGTATCGACCCATTTGAAATATTTGTACTTTGAGCTTTCTCTATACCTAGTACATCCACGGAATCTTTTCTCGCTATTCAACCGAGTCTAAAATGTTCTTGGCCTCAGTAGCACACAATAACAGTAATATCCAGCTTCTTTTTCGCTTCATTGAAATGAATTTGAGTTGCTTGTGAAGCTCCTGCTCTCCATTTGCAAGATTGAGTTGTTAATTTTTTTAGCAAACCAAATTACGATATCGATTTTTGATTGAATGGTTATTAGGGTTTCACATGTGAGAATTTGTTTCAATTTGGCGATTTAGGGTTTTTATTTGGGCAAACCTTCTAGACAATGTAGTTTAGGGGTTATATACTGACTGAGCACTCCACCAAGCCACGTCAATCTAAGAAATTAGGAAAAAAATGGCAATGTCAGATTGTCAACAACCCAAATCGAAGTTTGCACTAAAGCGACCCTTTTTTTTTTTAAATGGCGCTCAAGTGATCTGAAAGAAACTTTTTGTATTAAAGTGAGCGCCATACGAAACTTTTGGCACTTCTAGTATCCTTTTGCCTTATTGAAAGTATTATTTTACAATAAATAGAACATGAGTCATTGATTTATCAAATAAGAAACAGAGAAAATGACATCAGGTAGTTAGTGAGGATGAGAGAGAGAGAGAGATCTTTCTTGAAGCTCTAATTTTTGTTGAACTTCTTTGATGTTTCATGACGTGGAACTACGAGAAACTTAGCTAATGAAAGTGTTTTTTCTTCTTTAAAATAAGAAACCTTTTTCTCGATAAAGACAAGATAAGGCCGGATAAGTGAGCGATATAACTTGGATTGAAAAATCTTTTGCGGAGATAAGATAAAGGTGGATAGGATTTCTCTTTTCTATGGTATACGACAACTACTGTGAGGACCACCACTGCAATAGTTGATTGTCATCGCCTTTGACTACAGCATGCTTGTTGTCGCCCCCAACCATTGCTAATCACTTTTGTCGGCCAACCGGCCGTGTTCCCCAACCGAACTTTCCCAATTGACATGGCCAGTTCACCCAGATATTGTGTGATGACAAGCTTTCATTCTTCGTCTCTTCTCATTCACAATTTACGCGTCCTATGCATATCGCCTATAAGAAAAAATTTCTATCTTTTTCGCAGTCTCTTGCTCAATCACGCATTGTCAACATGGGAATTGAAGTAATCAAGTGATGCATTTTGTCTTTTGCTTCGCTTCATCAGTAAAAGTACTACATGTTCATGAGCTTCGGAGGTGAGGACATAAGGAAGACCGTCGTGGCCCACCTCTTCTCCGCAGTGGGATCTACTATTTCAAGGACGATGATAAAGTGGAGATTAGGATTTTAATCGAGCCCAAGCTGCTCAATGTGATTCGCCACTCTAGGGTTTTCCTCGTCATGTTTACAAATGACGTTGGCTTGTGGTGATGCTTGAACGGGCTAGTGGTGATCTTGGAGCGCAACAGAAGGTTCGGAGAACGTCTGGTGTCACCCAAGGCTGAGGATGCCATTTGAGGCGATAGTGAGGCCACACGGGTTGCAGTATCAAGTATTGAGACGCGATGACCGACGATGATGGCATTACAAGGTGAGGCAATGTGATTGAAGACTTGACAAGTGGTGGCGTAAGGCAATGGTGACGCCGGCCCAGTGACAACGGTGCAAAGATGGAGGGGGAGAGAACAAAATTTGTGTTTTATCAATGTTACGTCCGGACTTTTACCAAACACCGTATAAGATTTCGCAAATTCCGTTATTATCCTGTCCAACAAAAGATCCAAACATTGAAAAGTCCAGAAAATGCTCTCCCATAAATTCTTTCCAATGAAACAAACTCACCCTAATTAAAATTTGACATTGGCACTTATCACATGGTGCTGTTTTCTATTTAGACCATACGGACAATGCTATATGTTTATGTATGTCGGCTAGGCGTGCGGCTAAATTGATTTTGTTGCCATTAAACATAGGCATTTCGGCGCAGCCACATGCGTGTGATGGTATATATGTGCTCACATTTCCCACGAACTGATCGTTTAAATTCCATGGATGCACGTGAACGTGGATACCAACATGACTGCCCGAGTCATCTTTCTTTTTGTTTTGTACAGTTGCAAAAGATCCTTTTGGCCCTATATTTTCCCATCCTTTTCTCCTCTTGGGGGGCAGGCGCTGTGCGATTTAGGACACGTACTAGCCCGCCGCAAAACATGTCTCGCAATCAGTTCGTCTTTCTTGCAATTCCGCATGCTGTCCCCGTCCTTTTGGAAGCTCGAGAACCATGTGAACTCTTTTAATTCTGCTTTTCTTTTTTTCTTCTTGGGTTATCTCCCACGTTTTATAATTGATTTTCGTCTTCCGAAGGTGGGCATGTGCATGTGGTGATCAAAAAGTCATTGGCAGCGTGCCCCGCTTTGTCCGCGGACGCCGGTCCATGTCCGCCCAAACATCGCCGTCGAATCGAACCCCTACGCCACGGTTTGACCCCCATAATATCTCTCATCTATTGCACGTTGTAGAAATTTTGGATGATGACTTCAACCCTTCTTTACTTAGTCCTCTCTCTCTCTCTCTCTCTCTCTTCTGCCATTCAACTCTCTCTCTAGAAGATATACATGCCTCTCCGTCTCATTGCATCCCTCAACCTCTACAGGATGTACGTACCTATATATAGATCAGCTCTTAGGTTCTTCCCGATCTCACACTATATCAACCATAATCCCTCAACATCCCGCGCTGCAAACTCATCATGTCTGTTTTCCTGTTTGTAGGGTTTTCTGTGATCTTGTATGTCTTCCTCTCCCTCGTTCACCAAACCATCAGCAAGAAAACACCATCTTGCCATGGCCCTCCTTCTCATCCCATCATAGGATGTCTCCTCTCTTTCTACCAGAACCGTTTCCGCCTCCTCGACTGGTACACCGACCTCCTGTCCCGAGCCCCCACCCAGACCATCGTCATTCACCGGCTCGGCGCATGCCGAACCGTCGTCACCGCCAACCCTAGCAACGTCGAGCATGTCCTCAAGGCCAACTTCCATAACTACCCCAAGGGCGTCCCCTTCACCAGCATCCTCGGCGACTTTCTCGGCTGCGGCATCTTCAACGTCGATGGTCCTCTCTGGTCCACCCAGCGCAAGCTCGCCAGCCATGAGTTCAGCACCAATTCGTTGAGGGACTTCGTCGTGCGGACGCTTGAAGCTGAAGTCAAGAACCGGCTCTTGCCGCTTCTCCAAGACTATGCCGATACTGATCGAACCCTGGACCTTCAAGACTTGCTTAGGAGGTTCGCTTTTGACACCGTGTGCCAAGTTTCTCTAGGCACCGACCCAGATTGCCTCGACCTCTCGCGCCCGCTGCCGCCTCTGGTGATTGCCTTCGAAAATGCGTCGAGGATATGCGCGATGAGGGCTACCTCCCCAGTCTATCTGGTTTGGAAGATCAAGAGGGCGTTGAACATCGGGTCTGAAAAGAAGCTTGCTGAAGCTGTCAAGCTCGTGCATGGTGATATACTTGATATAATCCGGAACAGGAAGAAGAAACTGCTCCAAGAGAATGATGATCAGCAGATAAACTATGACGGGGACCTCTTGTCGCGGTTTCTTGCTGCCGGGCACAGTGAGGAGATGGTGCGGGACATGGTGATAAGCTTTGTGATGGCCGGAAGAGACACCACATCGGCAGCCATGACGTGGCTCTTCTGGCTGCTCGCTCAGAACTCGACTGCCGAGCAAGCGATCATGAGCGAAGTTGACTCGATTCTTGACCGGAGCAATAACAAGTGCTTGGACTTCGAAGCCTTGAAGGAGATGAGGTTCCTGAAGGCATGCCTTTGTGAATCAATGCGGCTTTACCCGCCGGTTGCGTGGGACTCAAAGCATGCCACTGTCGATGACGTGTTGCCGGACGGTACCCCGGTGAGGAAGGGGGATAGAGTGACGTACTTCCCCTATGGGATGGGGAGGATGGAGGAGCTGTGGGGGAAGGATCGGTTTGAGTTTAAACCGGACCGTTGGCTGGTCGGACCGGGAATGGAAGGCAGTGCCGAGGGGGAGTTGAGAATGGTGAACCCGTACAAGTTCCCGGTTTTTCAGGCCGGTCCAAGGGTGTGCCTCGGGAAGGAGATGGCCTTCATCCAGATGAGGTACGTCGTGGCGTCGATATTGAGGAGGTTCGAGATCAGACCAGTTCTTGAGAACCAGCCCGTTTTTGTGCCTCTGTTGACTGCCCATATGGCAGGAGGGCTGAAGGTTGTGATAAAAAATAGGAGCTAATCTGAAGCTGCCAAGTTGTTGCAAGGAAAGGGGTTGGAGAGTATATAAGATAGGGTTGGTGGCGGAGTGAATGCTTGTCGGTTTTGTAGTTTTACAGCCTCAATTGATTCATTTAAAAGATTATAAATGCCTTCTCATATCATTCCCTCATATGTATATCAATACAATAACATACCTAGTCAGGACAGACATAAGCTAATGGAGAATAAGGATTATGAGATCCTGGTGACCTCTAGGAATCCAGAGCCATTTTGATCGACGGTTGAAACGTACGTTGTGAGGGAGACACAATATTGATCAGATTGGGCAAAAGGCAAGAATTGAAATAGAAGACACCGATACGACACATAGTTTATGTTCTCCAGTCCTGTTGATTGAGCAATATTAGCTTCAGGATGTAGATTTCCTAATGTACTTGGAGGACATGTGAACGAACGAGTAAAAGGGGCATGATTTGATATGCAAAACGCATGTGCACAATACGCCCAAATTTCTACAGGTCTTGACTCCTCGTGTTCTTCGCTATTGCATATCTTCATAGGTTACTGATGCCAAGTAATGTTCACTGATGAATCCGTCACTTCTTAAAGAGTTCAATCAGCAAGAACAAGACACTCACGTTTTCCCTCGATGAAGTGTTGACAGTTGTTGGAAGTCTCTAAGCAGTTCTTGGAACTCCAAATTGCCAGTTCATGAAAACTCCAGATTTCTGCTGCGGTTTCACATCAACCATTCCATGTCCACATTCGTGCATCTTCCAAAATAGATTAGAAAAGTCTTGCCAACCACTCGATCTTCTCTTCCTCAGTATTCTTTCAGGATAAGTATATACCAGTCTCCTAAGTAACACCAATGATGATTCTTCCCACGGACGTTTGCTGAAATCTGTATCTTCAAACTATGACTTGCATCTACCATTGAAATATAATTTGGGTGTGTATCACACCTTTGCAAATTACCATTATGGATATCCCGCTCTTCCCCAAGGGGGATCGAAATCATGACTAGACAATGATGCCTTGAGACATTTCAATGCCTATTAATTGCACAAGCCGTAATGCCACACTGCTTTTGCTGTGGTTTAGAGTATAGATACGCTTGATTGGAGTACGACATGGTTGAATGCCTAATTGCAGTAATGTATCATTTAATAGATCTCGGACACAGGCAATATAAAGCATGAGATTCAGGAGCATTGTTGCTTTATTAGTAACTGCCTCCTAGCATTCTAATTGTCACAATTTCATTCCACAATAATACACGTGAAAGCGGTCCAGCTTAGACAATTAATTTACGTTGCAAGAAAGAATTACCAGTGCATCAATATAGATATTGCCAATCAATATAATCAATAGAAATTATGTCAAAGAAACCACATACAGTAAGGCATGCCTGTAACTTATCCAACCACCATAACCTAGACATCCTGGAACAGGAATCGTGTTTGCCATTTACAATACAAATGTGCCATCTTCCGACAGTTCACTATTCTCAACGGCAATTGTGGGCGAGTCATCCATGTCCATAATTTTAAGTTTTGTAATCTAAGTCTACTGCAGAAACGATCCAAGTCTTGAGGACAGAACCAGTCCTCTTTCATCTGCAGTTCAAAACAAAAGCACAGTGAAAAATTACAGTAACAAGTAATGGGCCACATAATAAAGAAAAGAAGGGTAGCTGTCATCTGCACTTGTTGATATTTTGACAAGTGCAGACCTATGATTTTGATATCGATGATAGTTTTTGTTTTAATGTGCAAGTGTGCATGCATGTATGACATAATTTGGTAGATGATGGACAAGGGACGATATAGGATAGTTCAAGGATTGTTTCATTAGTTGAACAAAATAGTTTGATGGAGGCGGAGGAGCTAAGGATGTGGATTTTTGAGTTCACTCCCCATACAATTTTACGTGAATGATCCCTCGCCTGTTCATAGGCTATCTCAACCGACTTTTAGTCACCGCCTTTTGCAAAGATAGCCTCAATGTTTGACAAAGCTAGTCTTTCCCTTCTTCACGCGGATTTACCTTGCACCGACTCGGACAGACATTTTGATTGCTAGCTGTGCGTGTGCTCGTCTTCTAGTTTCATGATTAAGCAGCCTTAGTTTTTGACTTTAAGTCTTCCTCTTTGCTTGCTGCTCACGTCCATGTTCTTCTTCAGCAACCGCCATTCTCAACAAATTCTAGGCAACTTGCTCGAGCTGTCCACCGCTTAAGGCTTTCTTCAAGATTAAGCTAGCCACCATTCTTGACATAGTTGAGAAGAGATCTAGAGACTTTGGAAATTGTGATCCAATTTCCCAAGACTCCCCTTTGATCCATTTTCGTGATATATCTAACATGTCTTGTAATGGCTCGGAGGACGTACCTTAAAATTCTTCATGTAATTTGTTTCGTGCCTTTTTACAGTCTACGTCCCACGATCCCTTGCATCCTTTTGCCAGAGCACTTGCACTCACCTTCAAATCAGCATACCTTTTTTATAACAGTGTCTCATCTGTTTTGGGCCATCAAAATGTTCCTAGTTATAGTTGTTCCCTTCGAAAGTAGAGATGGGTAGTCTTTGCGAGGCAAGTTTACCATAGTTTCGATAATAGAAATATAGTTTGGTGTTTTTTAATAGAGATTGCAGGACAAATGTCCAATTTTAACCCAACAACACCCTTGAGTGTTTTTAGAAAGGTCCGTTAGGATTAACACCCAATACCAACCCCATGACACTCTCTGTCTCTGGCTCTAGCTTCGGCTCCGGCTTTGTTGGCTCTCGCTCAAGTTCGGGCTCTGGCTTTGATTTAGCTGAGAGGATGTTGAGGACGAATGGCCAAAACTATCCGAACGTGTCTAGCTCTGATACCACTGTTGGATTTTTGGAGCTTTTATGCTTCTGTTGGAAATTGCGGAAGTGTATGTGCAAAAATATGTTAAATATATGTGTGCCTCATGGCAAGGAAATGAGATATAGCAAGGGTTAGACAAAGTGACCGAGAAAGGGAATTTTATTGGAAGTAATAAAACTCTCGAGAGCATTCTCAACAAATAGGCTAGTAAAGAAAAGAACAAAACGACCGCACTCCTCCCCATTTCTCCGTTGTGATACCTACCTTATAGTTTACCATTCAATTACGAGAGAATAAATGGAAGAAATGGATTAACCGTGCAACCTAAGAGCCAAATGTCACCTTAGGCGCCAAGAGCGTAACCTGCGATGTTGCCGGTTTCTTTTCTGGTCTCTTCTTGGCTTCAGCTTTATGAATGTCCACTCCAAACCGGGGTGGAAGCCCAGGAATTTAAGGCTGGCTTAAATCACGTGCAGAAGCAGATTTTATAGCAACAGATGCTGAACTGTAAAGGGCACATGGAGCGTACTTTCTTAACTCAGGTTTCAAGTCTTGTAGGGTTTGCCATGTGTATTGAATCGAGCAATATCATGCATGGTGTTCTGTGTCTTCGATACCGTTTCACCAAAATGACATGGGATCAAGGGGAGAAAACATGAGAAGCTTTGGTACACAGAGAAAAACTAACTTCACACACAGGAAGCTCAGAAACGAGAAGGTGCCAACCAGCAAACAATGGGAAGGACAACATATTTCTTGGAGAAGATGCACTCCTGCTTCATCCGTTTCAGCACATTTTTCCCTCGATGATTCTTTCATGTACAGGGAAAACCACGGGCTGTCCAAAAAAGTGAATGAAGCCATCTTAATCTTCTGAAAGATCCTGACAAATATTCCTCAACAAAGAAAGTTGGGGTCAAAAACTTATAAAGGTGAAGCCAAGCCGCTCCCCATGATAGTGGTGGATGTAGAACTCACTGGAAACAACGCTCAAATTTGTCGGTGTCTCACTTATTCGGGTGCTTGGCAATGTTAGCATCATTTTTCCGTCTCCCATATGTCCCTTAACATGAGAAAGAGAAGGAAAAGTACAAAAAAAAAAATCATAAACCTATCGAACTTGTGTCGTCGATTTAATCCTAAACTTTTTTAATTAATTTAATTTTAAACTTTTTGACGATATACCAATCTAATTCTAAACTTTTCAATTATGTCAATTTAATCTTAAACCCTTTGACAATACATAAATTTATTTCTAAACCTTTTGACGATTTTACCAATTGAGTCCTTATAGATAATTTTGGTGAGAAAATATTAATGTAACAATCTAGTTAGCGCTCGCCGTCTTATATGACATGACCGGTCTGATGTGAATAATTTTCACATTTTTTTGATTGTTTTTTTTTTCTTTTCTCGAGATGGAGTAATGCAGCATCGGCGATCGAGGGTACGGCCCAATTGAGGACCAACCTTCTTTCTCGTCCTTTTGGAGCACGGATGCCACGATGGCGAGGCTCTTGGAGGAAAAGCCGCCAGCCAACGAGGCTCTAGAGGCGGAGGCAAGCGTTGGAGCCGCAAAATCTGAGAGCGAAAGGCTAGAGAGAAGGCGCTCGGCACCAAAACTTGAGAAGACCCAAAATGTGAATTAACAAGAGAGGGGGGGAGCGAAGGCCAGAGAAGGCGAGCGCTGGAGCAGGAACGAGCGCCGGCGCAGCAAGATTTGACAGCAAAATCTAAGAGCGAAGGCTTAGAGAAGGCGAGCGCCAGAGGAGCAAAATCTAAAGAGCCAAGGCAGAGAAGGCGATCAAGAGCGAAATTTGAGAAGACCCAAAATTTGAATTAACGGGAGGGAGAGAGGGAAGGCGAACGCTGGAGAAGGCCAAAATCTAAGAGCCAAGGCCAAGGAAGCCGAGCGTCAGAGCAGCAAAATCCGAGAGCCAAGGCAGAGAAGGCCATCGCGACCGCAAAATCTAAGAAGGCCCAAAATTTGAATTGACGAGAGCGGGAGAGCGTAGGCTAGAGAAGGCGAGTGCCAAAGAGGGGCCAAAACCCGAGAGCGAGAGACCCAAAATCTAAGAACGAAGGCGAGAGACCCAAAAATTTTGAATTAACGAAAGGGGAGAGAGAGTTGCATTCGCTCTTATTCTTCGGAAGAAAAGAACCGACGAGAGAAAATCTCGTTTAGATAAGGGAGATAGTGAACATAAATGCGTGCAGGTCCGGCGAAATAAATATGTACAGGCCTAGAGAGAGGGAACAGATTTTTTAAATATGGGAAAAATAAGAGGTGAGGTCTAGTCAGGAGGGAAAGAAAGACCAGCGGGCCCCCCCCACCATCCGGGGGGTGTGCTGGCGTGGCTCCACGTGTCGCGTCCTAAGTGGGTCGGGACCACGCTGACCTTTCGTGCGGCCGCCGCCCTTCGTTCGTGTTTTGCACGCGACCCGTTTGGTGAAGAAAAAAAAACCCCAAGGAAAAGGAAAAGAACAGAAGAAAAAAGCGCGATGCTGACAGACGAAGAGACCATCCCCGTCCCCTTTGGGTTAGACCCATCAGAGTCATCGAGAATCAGGTTGAAAATGGTGGCGAGTCCCACCCCCATGGATAGACAAACGCGACATTCAAACGTTAGAATTTGAAAGAAAGGAGCAACTAAAGCGGACCTATGCTATCAGAACGTGGAAAGTCTAAAGTCTAGTTTATTGAATTCCCCCGTCTTTTTAAACTAAAAATATAAAGCTTTGGATGGCTGGCTCCTGCCCTTCCCGTGGAAGAGAACACGCGCAGCCTTCGTTCACGACAGACCCGGCAAACGGGAGGACGACAGATGATTACCAAAAGTCCCGGGGACCCCTTGAGCAAGGGAAAGGTGAGGAAGTTTTCCCACGTTCGGATGCAAAGAGAGAAACGTGATTGTAGTTCTTCACGCGCTGTAAATGAACAGCGGCAGCGGCAGCGGCACCAGCACCAGCGCCAGAATATGCCTGTCTCTTTTTAAGAATAGTTTTTTCTTGTGGAACGAGATGTCCATGTCGTGTCTGTCCAGTGGCGTTCGTCCTTCGATTACTTTCCGCCTAACCCAAACTTTTCCACGAGCCACTTCGTTTTCGCTGCCGTCCATCGCGACCTACTTCGGTTTTCTGGGTCGCGCAACCCGTGTTTCGCTCGAATTCTAACCGCGTGTTCCGTAGACGTGCACGGCTACGCATACCCTTGCATAAGCACGTAAAAGAGTCTACTATTCTTCCTCTTCTGATCAAGCTGGGATTGTATCTACTTGTGAATTGCTCAGTCTGGTTTTGCACAAACTGATGATATCACCCTTCCCATCTGATGAATCGATCTACAAGATGGTGCATGCAAAGCATTTTTCCTTTATCTCTTCTTTTGGAAAACCTTACGAGATGAAAGAGGCAGGCTACATATTGTGCAATTGACAATAGAAGAAACCCAATTAAGATTACTAAAAGTAGTAAAAAGGGCGCATCAACACACACCGTGAAATTTTTTAAAAAGAACACACTTCGGAAAGTGACCCATTCCCGTCGCCAACGGTCGCAATTCCGAATTAGAATCGACAAGCGCGGATAGAGCATTCTAATAGCACTCTTTAGCAGATTCTTAAACACTGGGTTAGAGATAGTTAGGAAATAAGACATATTCCGATCAATTGTGTATTTGATATATGGTAATTGATATTGTAAATCATGATACAATAGTTCGAATATCTTGTTACCTGAATAGTCATTTTGTATGGGCTATAGGTTTTTTCACGCGCTCTTCATTGTTGAAAATACAGAATTGCACATATTCTCTTTGCAACGTGATTATTTTTATCTAACATTAACGCGTTGAAAAAAATTACTCTTTCTAGATAAAAAGCAATGCATTTCACATGCTCCTTCATCCTTTCTCACAACCTTTAAGAAAGTGTTGTCAATATTGCCTAAACAGTTCCACTTTTCCCCCAATGAATTCAAGAGAGAGAGAGAGAGAGAGGAAAGATAATGCACTCTCAAATGTGAAGGCTGCACTCTCCATGCATTTCCTTTCCGGTTTCTTCCCGTGTGTTCTCCTAATGCCCTAGTCCCCATCACATGCAAATTCACACACTATTCTCAATTAAAGAATCACCAAACCCCACTTGAATCAAACCCCTTAACTAAGAACACCACGAATAGATCTGCAGTTGGGCAATAGAGAAAACCGAGTTAATTGCCTTTTCTCATGCATTGATCAAATCAAACGTTTGACTTTGTCTAACTTCCATTGTGTCCTAGTTGGGGAAACAATAGTACATAACTTTATCATTCTTGTGAGAGGTGTGAACCCACACACGGAGTAAGCAAATTACGTCCATGCTTAGATCATTCATATACCCTAGCTCTAAATCCGTAAATATTCTAGAATCTTCAGGATAGAGGGACAGAATCAATAAAGTTTACATCTTAACTCAATTGGCTTGACATTTAATTCATTAGAATCAAGCGTATTTATACCCGAGCAATATGTATAAGAAAGGAAATAATCTAATAAGAAAATTAGTTATAATAGAAAATAATGAAATGCCAAATGACATCCCTAGCATCTAATAGGGTTAATTCCACGAAAAACCCTAAAATAGTACACATATAATAAATTTACCCCAAACTAATTTTTTTACCACAAAAAATCTGAAACCGGTACACCTGTGACAATTTTACCCTTTGTTAGTTTTCGTTAAATTTTACCGTCAAATTTTTTAGTTAGATGACACGTGATAGTTGAAGAGTATACCGATTTTGGGTTTTACCCCTACTTTATTCACAGGTTTATAAATTTGTGCTTTTTTTTGTATTAATTCAATTTAATGGAAGATAAATTTGTCACAAATGTATCATTTTTGGGTTTTTGATGGTCAAAATATTAATTTGAAGTAAATTTATCATAAATGCATCAATTTGAGATTTTTCGTGATATTAATCATGTCTTATATTATCTCTAGTAATATTCTCTGATAGAGAAATCTCTAATATCCATAAATATACTTAGTCAAATTCCCGTGCAAGAGGCTTTTATCTTATATGCATGATGGGAATGATTCCATAGAAATCATGGAGGATGAAAATGAATTGAGCTCTGAAACGGGAGGTCGTCAAAGAGGCGGAGGAGCAGACAAGATAGAGCTTCTCCCCCTCGGCGTTTACCAAGTGGACGCCGCCTTCAACGACGAAAACTTTTCCAAAGCCGTACACCCAGTCAGGACTTATCTTGATCGACGCACCTACTCCTCCATAGGAATCGACATTTTTGGTTGTATCTATTTGTGCTTTTGGCAACTATCTTAGTCCTTTCTCTCGGGCGGGAATCGGCATGGTAATTATTCTCGTGAATATTTGATTAATGAAAGTGTTATGTGACCGTTGATACCAAACACTCTTGATTGTTTATCGACAAGTGATAATAAACTCGGTCAATAAGAGCTGAGTTTAGCAAATACAGGTATCACTAATGAATTGAGTAGAACAGTTGACAACTTGAAAAAGACTAACAACTCGTAAGTAAAATCATTAATAATGGATATAACTGGTAATTAATAAAAGCTATCACCATTTGATGAGGTTATTGAGCCAAGTAGCAGAGTCAATATTTTTTAATCCTTAACTTCATGTAGATAAGCGTTACTGAATAATAGGAGATTGCAGACTAACTTCTTGTAACTACGTATAGGATTAGGAAGTTGCTTATTTCCTTACCCACATTGTATTCTTTGTGAAAGACCCCAAATCAATTATAGAACTCAATACTCTTATGCAAATTTATCTTATCTTTACTTTCTTGCAATTTGCATCGCCGTTAGCATTGTCCCTTGTGTTTGTACTTTTAAATCCCTTGTCATTTATTTCCTCATCCAAAATTAGTAAAAAAGACCCATCTTAAGGTTCGTTGATTCATATTGATCATCCATACTCTTAAAGGAATTTCATCTTTTCGCTGAAACTGTGACTAACTAAGATTTGATATCGGGACTTGTCATTTGTGTTCATCCAGCTCATCTCACCGTGCACATAAATTGATACCACATGCATGTGATGGTATATATGTCCTCACATTTCACACAATCTCAATGTTTTAAACCTCTTGTATTGTGTTGTTATAATCCTCCTTTCATGTCAATGCATGTAAAAAATGAGAACAAACGGGGAGCATGATTGCATGCCTCGTCTTTTCTTGTTTGTCCAATTGCAAAGTTGTTTTTGGCCCCCCTGTTTTCCTCTTTTTCTCGGGGCAAGCGCTGTGGCTTAGGACGTACTCACCCGCCGCAAAACATGTCTCGAAATCAAATTCATCTTTCTCGCAATTCCGCATGCTGTCCCCGTCCTTTTTGAAGCTCGAGAACCATGTGAACTCTTTTCATTCTCCCTTTCTTCCTTTTGTTTGGGTATATCCCACATTTCTAATTTGATTTCGTCTTCTAAAAATCGATATAATGGGTGATTGATTTTCAGGTGGTCCGATTCCTGTTCAGGAACTAAAAACCGAAGCAAAGGGATCGGTTCTCAATTTCTGGAATCGAAAACTGGACCGGTTCTCAGATGGGCAACTACTATTATGTTTTGATTTATACTTGTCATCTTACTCAAGTGCATAAGTAAACGTAATCGCTTCAGTTTTGAAGGGCTTTTCTTTGTGAAACGGGAGAGCGATGATCCGATTCGAGCGATTTGGATTGGTAGTTTCACATTTGAAATCGAGAATTTGATCGAAATTTACGGATTTCAATTTTATGGAATTGGGAATCGAACCAGTACCCTGAAAACTGCCCAGAATCTACCAGTCCGGTCTTGTCTATTCCTTTTTCTCACCTCTAGACGAGATATGTTGATCAAAGTCCCTTGATAGCGTGGCCCGCTTTCTCTACCGACGCCGGTCCATGTCCGCCCAAACATCGCCGTCGAATCATACCCTTCACCACGGTTTGACCCCCCAATAATCTCACCCCAATAATAACTACACGTTGTCTGAATTTAGTATGACGACTTCAACTCTTCCGTGTTTAGTCTAAGTCTCCCTCTCTCTTCTCCATTCAACTCTCTGTAAAAGACGTCCCTTCCTATATATACGTAAGCTCTTAGGTCCTTCCTCCCCCGAAGCTCACGCTACATATCAAACCATCATCCCTCAGCATCCCGCACTGCAAACTCATCATGTCTGTTTTCCTGTTTGTAGGGTTTTCTGTTATCTTGTATGTCTTCCTCTTCCTCATCCACCAAAACATCAGCAAGAAAACACCATCTTGCCATGGCCCTCCTTCTCATCCCATCATAGGATGTCTCCTCTCTTTCTACCGGAACCGTTTCCGCCTCCTCGACTGGTACACAGACCTCCTGTCCCGATCCCCCACCCAGACCATCGTCATTAACCGGCTCGGCGCGTGCCGAACCGTCGTCACCGCCAACCCTAGCAACGTCGAGCACGTCCTCAAGACTAACTTCCACAACTACCCAAAGGGCGTCCCCTTCACCAGCATCCTTGGCGACTTACTCGGCTGCGGCATCTTCAACGTTGACGGTCCTCTCTGGACCACCCAGCGCAAGCTCGCCAGCCATGAGTTCAGCACCAATTCGTTGAGGGACTTTGTCGTGCAGAAGCTTGAAGCCGAAGTCGAGAACCGGCTCTTGCCACTTCTCCAAGGCTATGCCGATACTGATCGAACCCTCGATCTTCAAGACTTGCTCAGGAGGTTCGCTTTCGACACCGTGTGCCAAGTGTCTTTAGGCACTGACCCAGATTGTCTCGACCTCTCGTGCCCACTGCCTCCTCTGGTGACTGCCTTCGATGACGCGTCGAGGATATGCGCAATGAGGGCTGCCTCTCCAGTGTATCTGGTTTGGAAGATCAAGAGGGCGTTGAGCATCGGGTCCGAAAAGAAGCTTGCCGAAGCTGTCAAGCTCGTGCATGGGGATATACTCGATATAATCCGGAACAGGAAGAAGAAGCTGCTCCAAGATAACGATGATCAGCTGATAAAATATGACGGTGACCTCTTGTCGCGGTTTATTGTGGCCGGGCACAGTGAGGAGATGGTGCGGGACATGGTGATAAGCTTCGTGATGGCTGGAAGAGACACCACATCGGCGGCCATGACGTGGCTCTTCTGGTTGCTCGCCCAGAACTCGAATGCCGAGCAAGCGATCATGAGCGAAGTTGACTCGATTCTTGACCGGAGCAATAACAAGTGCTTGGACTTCGAAGCCTTGAAGGAGATGAGGTTCCTGAAGGCATGCCTTTGTGAATCGATGCGGCTTTACCCGCCGGTCGCGTGGGACTCAAAGCATGCCGCGGTCAATGACGTGCTGCCAGACGGGACCCCGGTGAGGAAGGGGGATAGAGTGACGTACTTACCCTACGGGATGGGGAGAATGGAGGAGCTGTGGGGGAAGGATCGGTACGAGTTCAAACCGGACCGGTGGCTGGTCGGACCGGGAATGGAAGGTAGTCCCGAGGGGGAGTTGAGGGCGGTGAGTCCATACAAGTACCCGGTTTTCCAGGCCGGTCCAAGGGTGTGCCTCGGGAAGGAGATGGCCTTCATCCAGATGAAGTACGTGGTGGCATCGATCTTGAGGAGGTTCGAGATCACACCGGTTCAGGAGAACCGGCCCGTCTTCGTTCCCCTGTTGACTGCCCATATGGCGGGGGGGCTGAAGGTTGCGGTCAAGAAGAGGAACTAATCGGAAGCTGCCAAGCTGTTGCAATGAAAGGAGCTGGAGAGTACGTAAGATAGGGTCGGCGGCAGGGCGAATGCGCGTCGTTTTTGTAGCTTTAAAGCCTCAATCGATTCAGTAGATTGATGGAGTAGTGTTCATGTGGACAGAATGCCGTCTCCTATCATTGCCTCGGTACATGAGTATCTACATAATAACACAGCCTGTTGGAGAATGGACCAATTGCACAGATACATAAGTTAGTGCAGAATAAAAAGGGTTATTAGGTCCCGATGACCTCTAGGAATCCAAAGCCATTCTTACATGTATCATTGTGTGAATACGATGATTTACTTGAGTGATTGATGTCAAATTGGGCACAAAGTAAGAATCGAATAGAAAACACCGACACGTCACCCCTAGCGTCACATTGTTGTTTGATCTCTAGTCCTGTGGATTGGGTAAATTTCATCTCTAGAATATCGTTTTCCTGTAGTTCGGCGTGTGAACGATGGAAGCCATGACCAAAAAAGTTAAGAGGGGAAATGATTTAATATGCAAAGCGCATGTGAAAATTATGCCCGAGTGTTACCAAAACGCGGCTGGCACATTTTTCACTCCTCCGGTCTCGACTCCACGAGTTCTTCGCTATTGCATATCTTCATAGGTTACTGATGCCAAGTAATATTCTCCATCCTTCAATCAAATTGTATTTGTCCAAATCAACCAGAAAATACAGGAGAGCTCATTTAAAACGATCTTCACCCAAGTGATTCCCCGTACCCACGGGAATGTAAATCGCAAGAACTATTTCATGAAGCTCCGTAGTCGCAGCAAATGTCAACAGATACTGATGCGGGATCATTAAAACTTAAATCTCCCAATGGTTACATTGCCATCACAACTTGAGCTTCATCAATCAATCGAACCAAATTGTCAATCAGAAAAGCACATAGCAAATTCATTCTCACCATGGTCCAATAGGACCAGAGCACTCAAGATAGCATTTGTTGATGGTAGGTAGCTTAAATGTATGATTGAAAAAGCAATTAATGTGTTTCCAATGTTTAGCATACTCAGTTTGCCTTTTTGTGTTGTTAATGCTTTAGTGTGCTTAATTTGTCTTCCTACATTAATCAAAGAGTCTTTGATGCAAGGTAAAAATGTCAAGAGTCTTTATTGCAAGTTTGAAAGAGTGAAGTCTTTGATGCAAGGTTAAAACGTCAAGAGTTTTTATTGCAAGTTTGAAAGAGTGTGAACTAGTTTTCATTACTAGGTTGAAAAGTCTAAATGTAGAGTGTGCTAACATTTACTGTGAGAGTCTTAGTACAATGGCTTAGTTTGGCTATTAATAAAAGATGGAATCTCATATGTAAGGGAGACTTGATTTGTCATACATGAGATTTCTCTTGAAGTGAGCAATTTCCTTCAAATTTCGGTTCTTTATCCATTTGTACGGTGATGAGCCTTAAATTCATTATCCTTGGCCAATAACTTGTTCCTTTAGGTGTTGGTGGTGAGCTTCATCTATCCTAACTTCATTTTCATTCATAATACACTCCATTTAGCCCCAATTTCACAATTCCAGCAAGTTCCCTTTTTAATAGAAAACAACAACACATTCCATCATATACATCCCAGCAAACATTTATCCATACACTATATCCTTTAGACACTAGGCCAGCAACTTCCCATATAACCTTCAGAACTCTGGCTACTGAACCCAAAATCTCCTACTGGAAAATCTACAATCTAATAGCATGATGAAGTTAAGAGACAGACAGCAGTACAACATAGGAAACTATATAGAAATCGAATGTACCTGAGAGTTTGTTTCAGCATCAACGGTACTCAGTTCATGTCTACATTAGTGGTCCATATTCCCCATTAAAATGACAATAATACACAGCAGAGTTGATTCACAGGAGACGAAAAAATGGCACTCTGAAAGCGGCATACAACGGTCTCCACAAATTAGGAAGAGGAAATGTAAAGCACAGAAGGAGTTTATACCAAATTACAGTGTAGGGAAATGAACCTCCAGAGATGCCGAGATTTAGTATGTAACTCAATATCTCGAATCAATCCCCTGTTCACCAATGAATCCGTCACTTCTTAAAGAGTTGAACTAGCAAGAACAAGACACTCATTTTTCTCTTTGATGAAGTGGTTGACAGGAGTTGGAAGTCTCTAGGCAATTCTTGAAACTTCAACTATTCAGTTTATGAAAACTCGAGATTCAAGTAAAAATGGTTTCAAGTCCTCGTCCCTTTCTGCTGCCATTTCTCCTTAACCATTCCATGCCCACATCCGTGCATCTTCAAACATAGCACAGATAAGTCTTGCCAACAACTTGATCTTCTCTTCCTCAGTTTCTTTCAGGATAGGGATATCCCAGTCTCCTAAGTAACACCAATGATGATTCTTCCCATGGACGTCTGCTAACATCTGTATCTTCAAACTCTGACTTGCATCTAACTTTGAAATATAATTTGGGTGTATATCACCCTTGTAATTTATCATTACGGATATACTGTTCTTCACTGAGAAGGAAGTTCTCCAAATCATGATTAGACAATGGTGCCTTAGGATGTTTCGATGCCTATTATTGCATAAGGCATAATGCCGCACTGCTTTTGCTGTGGTTTAGAGCATAGACAGGCTTGATGGGACTACGTCATATATTTCCTCCTTATAAGTTACTATGTAAGAGGAGCTAATTTCAACAATGTATCATATAATGAATCTCAGACACAGGCAACATAAAGCATGAGATTTGGAAGCATTATTATTAAGTGTCGACTAGCATTCTAATTGTCACAATTTCAATCCACAATAATACACACGCAGGTGGTCCTGCATAGACAATAAATTTGACGTTGCAACAAAGAATTATCGGTCTGTCAAATCATGGTATTGCCAATCACTATCGTCCATAGAAATAAAGTCGGAGAGAACACATCCAGTACGGCATGCCTGTAACTCATCCAACCACTATAATACTGTCAATTCAATCAAACAAAATCTAGACATTCTAGAAAAGAAATTGCCTAATACAAAAGTGCTACCTTCTTACATGATTCACTATTTTCAACCAATGTAGGCAAGTCTTCCGCATCCACAATATTCAGTTTTCTAATCTAAGTCTACTGCAAAAACCATCCAAGTCCTGAGGACAGAACCAGTCCTCTTTCATCTGCAGTTTAAAACAAAAACACAGTGAAAAAGTGGGTTGCTTACGGTACTTAACAATGGCCACAAAATTAAGAGAACCTACAAAGTAAGGGTAGCCATCATCTGTACTGAAATTCTTGGGAGCATTCTCAACAAATAGACTGGTGAAGTAAAGAACAAAACGGCCACAATCCTCCCCATTTCTCTGTTGTGGTACCTAACTCATAGTTTACCAATCGATTAAAAGAGAAGAAATGGAAGAAAATGGATTAACCAAGCAACCTAAGAGCCAAATGTCACCTTAGGCACCAAGAGCGGAATCTGAGAAGTTGCTGGTTTCTTTTCTGGTCTCTCCTTGGCTTCAGCATTATAAATGTCCACTACAAACCTGAGTGAAATCCAGAAATTTAAGGTTGGCTTAAATCACATGCAGGAGCAGATCTTACACTAGAAGATGATGAACTGTCACAGGGTTATACAAGGAAATGGCAAATAGAACATACTTTCTTATCTCAGGTTCCAGTCTATTAGGGTTTGCCATGTGCAGTGAATCAAGCAATATCATGCATGGTGTTCTGGTCTTTGATTTTGTTTCACCAAAATGACATAAGATCAAGAGACTCCAATGACTCCTGGCAAGTAGAAACAGACAGATTCGAAGCTTTGGTACACAGAGAAAATAAAATTCAGACATACAAAGCTCAGAAAAGAAAAATTACCAACCAACGAACAATAGGTACGACGACATATTTCTTGGAGAAGATGCACTCCTTCTTAATCCAGTTCAGCACTTTTTCCCTCAATGATTCTTTCATGTACAGGGCAAACCACAGGCTATCCAGAAAAGTGAACGAGGCCTTCTTATCTTCTGAAAGGTCCCGCCATATATTCCTTAACAACGAAAATCCTGGTCATAAACTTATAAAGGAGAAGCTAAGCCAATCCCCATGATAGTAGTGGATAGAGAACTCACCTGAAACAACGTTCAAATTTATTTGTGTCTAACGTATTCGGGTGCTTGGAAAAGGTAGCATTATTGTTTCGTCTCCTATTTGTCCCTTAGCATGAGAAAGAGAAAAGGAAACCAAAAAGCAGTTAACAGAATTTAAATGTGGTAGAGTTTCTGGGTAACTTACCAACTCTGTTTATACACATTAGGACACCATCTTTAAAAATAACCCTATAAAGCTACTGTGACTTTCAAAGCATTCTAGCAAACAAGTCTGTCTCAAAATTACTCTGCTCCATCTTTGAATTGTTCGCCTTTTCTTGATTCTCAAATTTTAAGAAACACATGCAAAACCCATCACAATGTAATCGCCTCTTTGGTTCATTAAGAATGGCCGATTGCTTTTGTCTGTCTTGAAATTTGAACAATCTATGCTAAACTAGGAGCCTTGGTATATGGTATACCAATAAGGCGTGAAGTCATAGAGACAACTTTCATTAAAATGCTCCAAAGAAAGATCATCTAAAATGCATGATCATTGTGATCAGACTATGATCATGCATTTGACTACCCAAAAGTCTCACGCTAAAGCCTCGCACAGTAGGGTGTCCTCAAATACACTTTGCTAGAGCTATTTATGCATCATGAAAACAAATGTTAATAGTTACTATTCTTGCTTCTGATCGAGCTTTTCCACGCTGCTGCGACTAAAATCTTCCAGATGTAACTTCCTGCATGAACTGGAAAATCTATCCAGTCTTACAATCATACTCTCTAGTACTGAGGTACTACTCAAATTTGCGCGGCAACCTTCCTAAGTTTGTGCGGTAAGGTCCACGACATAAAAACGTAAGTACTGTCAAACAATTTGCCAGAAAAGCTTTGAGATCTCTGACGAACAATTTCCATCTTCACTAGCAAGACATCAGTAAAGAGCAAGAACCCATTCCGCTATAAGTGATCATTCATTCACCAATACATCTAAAGCAAGCACACAAAACTCGGGTCTTCTTTCAAAGCATTCACCGCGCAATCAGCAAACAGACGTCTCAAGCCACAACAACAAGATACCATACATCTTTTCGAGATCAACTAGTCCTTCCCGATATCCTTTTGGCCAAAAAAGAAAAAATGGTCATTCACGTCTAATTCGCAAAAGGGTCAGCAACAGAGGCAACAAAATTCTAGCTTTTCGAGTCATCACCCTAGACAGGTCAAGACGGCATCTTTCTCGCAGGTTGCGCGAGAATTCCTTCCCCACGTTTCGTCGAACACGGTTCGTTTTGTTTTCCCTTGGCTCCCTAGGAGAAGCACGATCACAAAAAGACCCAGATGCAAACTAAGCTGGAAACCGCCGCCGTTCATCGTCACCAGAGAGTTTGGAAACAATTTACCTGCGGCGGCAGCACAGAAATCCTCCACATTCAGGATTTCACGCTGCTTTCGCTTCGGCATCCGCAGAGAGAGCAACGCCACAGCTTGTTCGCACTTCAAGCAAATCGGTTGGGCGAAGAAGATGCGGAGAACTACCACTCCCTGGAAGAACGGATCAAAGAAGCGGGGGCAAAATAACAAATACAGTCCCTGAATTTTAATTTAATATGTAACGTGATTTCTGAATTTTTAATTTATTTAATATAATTTTTAAAATTTAATTTAATGTATTAATTTTTAATATATACTTAATTTATTTTTTAATTTATATAAAAAAGTTCAATATAATCATGTCATTAATTTAACTTCATGGACTATATTGAATGTTCATAAGTCATATTGAATATTATGCTAAATTCAAGAATTGAGTTAATTCCAAAAAAAAACATCAACTTTAGATCGAGGGACAATTTTAGCCCAAGTTTTTTTTTTTCCATAAAAAAGCATCAATTTTAGGTTGAGGGACAATTATGGCCCGAACTTTTTTTGTCTTGTAAAAAAGTACCAACTTTAGATCGAGGAATAATTATGGCCTAAATTTTTTTTTTGTCTATTAAAAAAACATCAACTTTCACTTTAAATCCCAAATCTGACCTTTATTGACTTAAAACCATTGATTTTCTAAATCCACGTGACTTGCTGACTGGATTTAAAGCATTATTTATTATCTTATTCTCTAAACCACAGCTTGAAGAATAACGGTGAAACTGTTCGTCTCCTTCGCTTCACTGACAAGTCAAAAATATTTCCAGATTGAATCTTTCTAGCCAAACTTCATCGTTTTGTCGTAATTTGAAGCTGTAAACCACTGTCCATCGACAGATGCCATGGAAGAAATTTGCCAGGTTGACCACTATAACATTTTTTCTCAAACAAAGGTAACTTCAGACAGAAAGTCAATGGAAGGCTAAATTTGAGATTTAAATGAAAGTTAGTGCTTTTTATGAAACAAAAAAAAGTTCAGGACAGAATTGTCCCTCGACCTAAAGTTGGTGCTTTTTTATGGGACAAAAAAAGTTCGGGCTAAAATTATCCCTCGACGTAAAATTGATGCTTTTTTATGGAACAAAAAAAAGTTCAGACCAGAATTGTCCCTCGACCTAAATTTGGTGCTTTTTTTTTTTAATTAACCCTCAAGAACTATATCGTGCAATTTAAAAATTTATGGATCACATTGCACGTTATGCCAAAATTTAGGATCGTTTGTGTCATTATCCTCAAGAGCGTGGGCCATGTTTATGGGCTCAAAGGAAACGAGCTCGGCCTAAATAGAGTGGGCTGGGCTCAAACCGGCCCAAAATCATCTTAAGCGGCGTCGTTTCTGTCGTCGTCGTCGTCGTCGTCCTCCTCCTCCTCCTCCTCCTCCTTCCTCAGGCTTCGGTTGCATTTACAGTGTCGCAGATTCTCGCAGTTTTGCCAGCACTTTCTCCTCACGCACGTCATCGCCGAATCCGAACGGTCGAGGGACCCGGCAACTGCCGATGGTAGAGTCCATCCCGTCGCCGCCGCCGGCACCGCCGAGATCCGCCGCGGATCTGTTCTCGGACCCGCTCGACTCCCACCCGCTCTGGTTCCGGCCCTCCGCCTTCCTCTCCCGGGACTTCGACTCCGAGTCCTACATCGCCGAGCTCCGGACCTTCGTCCCCTTCGACACCCTCAGGTCCGAGCTCCAGAGCCACCTGTCGTCCCTCAACCACGAGCTCGTCGACCTCATCAACCGCGACTACAACGATTTCGTCAACCTCAGCACCAAGCTCGTCGACGTGGATGCCGCCATTGTGCGGATGCGGGCTCCGCTGCTGGAGCTGAGGGACAAGATCGAAGGGTTCAGGGGCAGCGTGGAGGGATCGCTCGTGGCGCTGCGCAATGGCCTGAAGCAGCGGTCGGAGGCCGCATCCGCGAGGGAGGTGTTGGAGCTGTTGCTCGACACGTTCCACGTGGTGTCCAAGGTCGAGAAACTGATCAAGGAACTCCCGAGCGTGCCTGCAGATTGGTCGAACGGGGATGTGAATTCGGCAGAAAATGGCTCTCCCATCAGCAACGGACCGTCCTTGAATAATGCTGCTGAGAACGGAACGAATCTAAGAGAGACTCAGAGCATGCTTCTGGAAAGGATTGCCAGTGAGATGAATCGGCTCAAGTTCTACATAGCTCATGCACAGGTCTGTCTCTCTGTCTCTCTCTCAGCAAGGTGAAGTCTTGGGAGGATTGGTCTCATTGCTTTAGAGTTATGGAAAGATGTGACATTTTGGTTTAGATATCCGATGAATTTGGAATATTTGACTTCAATTTGGGGTTGCTGCACCCTATAACCCGTCCATCACATCTGGATGATGAAAGTATTGAGTTCCGAGGGAAAAAAACTTTGACAACTGAATCAGGAAAGAGCATAATTCTGCAAAAATTTAAGATACATCTAGCTGCATTGATACCTTGCTGCTGTGAGCTTCTGACTGCGATGCTATTAACGACAGATACTAGCTCGCAAGACCTTGATCAGAGTTAGCTGCTGATCTAGTTTTTCAGGAATTGCTTTCTTCTCCAAGTTTATGCCCGCCTTCTTTCGAACATTGTTGCAGATCTCTAGCCTATTGAATCTCCTCTTAGTTCTGGAGTTAAGAAGAGGATGAAGCTGAATTGGCCGATTCCGCATGATGGAACTCTTTTAGAATGATTTACTCACTTTGTCATTACATTTGTGACACATGAATTTAGAAGACTGCTAACTCTGGCACTTGTGTTGATTGAACTTCTGGTTCTTATTATATTTGCATGTGGAAGTAAAATGAATAGAAGTGTGCATAGTGCACAAGGAATGTCTTTCTAGTCTTGTTCTCCCCAAATCTAGGAATTCAATTAGGTTTGAAGAGGTAGCCACTGCGCAATACCTGTTTCAGATTTAATACAAAAATAGAAGCTTCAACTATGATATATATGCTGTCCAATTCAACTGCTTTGGCAGCTCTGCTGTATGCTGGTTATTATCTTAATGTTGCAGTCTAAATTTCTTGCATTGAGATCAGGTCCATTCGTCCGTGCTCCATTTCTTAAAAAAAAGGTGGAATTAATAATTCAGCACTAAGCACTTAAAAATTGTGGCTAAGTTATATGCACATCATGTATTTATATCACCACGGCATCGAAAGCTGATGCTTTAATTTTTCTTTCACCTGCTTCTGTTGAGCCTGTTATTTCATTTCTAGATGTTATGCTTCCACTTATTCCCGTGTGCTAATGTTATAGCAAGAAAGCAGAATTGCTTCACAATTGCACTTTCAGGGCAAGTTTGCCCCTTTCTGATCAGAAAGAAGATAAACAGAACGGCTTTGAATTTCAATCGCAATAAGTGTATCTTCTGAGAGCTAAGTTGTGCATAGTGTGGAAACCCATTGCCTTAATCACTTCTTGAAAAGAAGTCAAATGCTTCTCACTCAGCCCAGAAATTTTAAAAATTCTGCTCAAGCTACCACAAATTTAGCAATTATTGCTATCTAGTTTAATAACTTTAACACATTTAATATCCTGCACTGTCGAGCTTGCCTGCTCCTTCCCTCCAGGTTTCCACAGTTCAATGCCGACCAAAATTTAGTGGAGAGTGAGCTAAGTATGCTTTTTTTTTTTTTCACAATTGTTTCACTGTTATTTTCTAAATGCAGCCCTTGTTGCTGTACCTTTCTGGCTCCAATAGATACCTCCAAAAAGGAAAGCCCAGCACTATAGCTGCCTCCTATCTTTAAGTTTATATCCATAGTATGCATTAGTTCTTGTCCTTCTCTTTAAAGATTGCTTGTCACTGTAACAAATACGGTGCAGCTTCCATGCAGAGATATGATTTGTATGATGGAGTCACCACTCCAAATTCTGTACATTTATTGCTTATCATTTTTCAACGACTGCTCTATGCTTTCTACTTGCTCCTTTTTCTTATGTAGGTATGCTTTCTACTCATTCTTGTTTCTTTAATGCCAGTACAGGACCTACCTTTTGTTGGTAACATGGAGAAGAGGATTCAGAATGCCAGCCGGCTGCTTGATGCAAGCTTGGCTCATTGTTTTGTAGATGGGTTGGAGCATCAAGATGCTAATGCAATTTACAATTGCCTACGTGCGTATGCTGCTATTGATAACACAACTAGCGCTGAAGAAATTTTCCGGACCACTGTCGTGGCTCCTATGATACAGAAAATTATTCCATATGGACAGTCCGGAATGGTGGCACCAGGAGATGCGCTTGAAAGTGATTACCAATCAATTAAGCAAAGTATAAGAGAAGATTGTAAATTTTTACTCAATATTGCTTCCACAGGTAGTCTGCCTTTGGTTTTTTATTGCTTGTTCTTCTCCTATCTGATCTTTTGTCTGATAACAGTTTTTTTCCTTGCTGGACCCATTGTCTCCTTGTTTTTACTTGGTCTTCTCCTATCCGATCTTCTGTCTGATAACAGTTTTTTTGCTTGCTGGACCCATTGTCTCCTCGGTTTTCCTTTGGGTACCAAACCATATATTCTGTCTTTATGGCTGCTGCACCTAATTGTTTTATTAGATCACTCCGATTGAATGTAGATTTTGTGTATGCTTGTTGGAGTGGAGTGTATCTGCTTGTCAAAGGTCTCAAACATGGAGATAACCATTCTTCTAACACCATTAATCCACTTGTCCTGTGACCTCAATCCGTTACACAACACTAGCATTCTTTCTGTGTGAATTCAACCTCCCTTCTCAACTTATTGTGTATCTATTCATCTGGATCCTATACAGTAAGTAGATTCTGATGAGTATTCTGTCGTTGCCATATGCAGAAAATTCTGGTTTACATGTATTTGATTTCTTGGCTAATTCAATCCTTAAAGAGGTTCTGGTTGCTATTCAAAAGGCAAAGCCCGGTGCCTTTTCTCCAGGAAGACCCACAGAATTCTTAAAAAACTATAAATCGAGTCTTGAGTTTTTAGCTCATTTGGAAGGTAGGGCTTCCCTATTCCTTTCTTTTTGATTCATACTAAATGTTAGACTTTAAAATACTTATTAAATCTTGAATTGATCTACTAAGCATCTTAATTACTAGTAGACAGCAACTAGATTGCTCATTATTGTTGTAACATCCAATTGTCATGCAAGGCTACTGTCCATCCAGATCTGCTGTTGCTAAATTTCGTGGAGAAGCAGTCTATCTAGAGTTCATGAAGCAATGGAATATTGGGGTTTATTTTTCGTTAAGGTACTTAGCACAAGCTTCACATCTTTCTTCCTTTACCAATGTTCAGAGTACGACTTTTGACATTTCTAAAATGGGACGTCATCGCTAATACTATTACCCCAGATTTCAGGAGATAGCAGGGGCATTAGATTCAGCACTTATGACAACTAGTCTTGTCCCACTTCAGAATTTAAGTCCTGATGAAGGAAGTTTGACGTTGAAGCAAAGTGTTACACTTTTGGATAGCCTAAAAGCCTGCTGGAGAGATGATGTTCTCATTCTTTCCTGCTCTGACAAGTTTCTGCGTTTGTCTTTGCAGCTTATTTCCAGGTCAGAAGTTAACTCTTTGATTCTAGTACCATGTCAATCCATATAAACTAAAGATCTATATATATTATAGAGTCAAGTCCTTTTGGAAAATATTAAGTTTGTCGTGAATTATTTTTTCATCTGATCAAGGAGAATTGTACTTGCGCATTGCATGAGTTGATTAGTTTGTTCAATGCATCTCTTTATTCACTGCATAGATTTGCATAACAGGTATTCTAATTGGTTGTCGTCTGGACTCGCCTCTCGCAAGATGGGTGCCATGGGGCCCCATCCCGGATGTGAGTGGGCTATCACTGCTTTGCCAGATGACTTAATCTATGTATGCTTCTTTTCTTCATCCATTAAAACTTGTCATTCATTCAAGTCAGATTTACTCTGTGAGTTGATAATCAAGGAGTAAATGTCCATTATTTCAAAGAACCTTCAATGACATAGCTTATTTGGTGCAGTTCCTACTTGCTTTTAAGGATTATTTTATTTTTAAATTTTCAGGTTATTCATGATGTACGTCTTCTTGCAAGAGAAGTCTGTGGTGATTACCTGGGGCTTGTGCTTCGGCTTCTCTCTTCATGCTCTGCCGAAGTTCATGATTCTGTGAAAGACAGCATTTTGCAGGGAGGAAAATCGTTGAATGACATTGTACCTTCAATCATCAATGCAATTGTGGAAGCTCTTGTTGAGAAGTCTGTTGAGGTGCCTTGTCTTATTTTCGTTATTAGGAGTACTTGAATCTGCCTTTTCTTTCTATCATGTTGAAGTCATTTGTCCTGACACACTAGATGATACATGGTGATTTGACTTGTAGCGATTTGTCATGTAGTGTTGTCTAATCAAATGCGATTAGTGGATCTTCAACTGGTTTATAGAAATTTATGAAAATGTATAGGACTTAAGGCAGCTGAAGGGAATAACGGCGACTTACCGGATGACGAATAAACCTCTTCCTGTCAGGCATTCACCATATGTAGCAGGTGTGTTGCGTCCCCTGAAGGTATGCACTCCCTTATTATGTCTCTTCTACTCTGTTCATCTTTTTCCAGCATTTGATGTCCCTGATGTATCTGTCTAGCCTCAAGTGTAGTGGAACTTTCTAGCTGTTTTGATAACAAATCCAGGACAAAAGAATTGTTAGATCTTACAGGTATAGACTGATGAACGACCCACGATTTAAGTCATGTTTAGATGAAAGAGATCGGTGTCCTCTTCTTGGACCTCTTATTTGGACTCAAGTGGTGTCTAGGACCAAATAGTCTCCACTATGGAATCAATTTTCGCTACATTCACATTATGTTATTTGATGCTGTTCACATCAGCAAAGTATACTTGCTTTCCTGTGCTAAATGTGTCAAATACAGGGTTTAGACATGAAAAGTAATCTGTGTTGGGAAAGAAAAAATCATGTATGTGTGAGGAGTGGGGGATCAAGTTTTAGATTCATACATGCTCTTTTTTCTCTTTAATTTTGTGAAGCCATGCCTAAAATTGAAAAGGGATGGAGAAAAGGAGAAAAATAAAGAACAAAGACCGAGATCCATTGCATATCTAAGCTAATGGTTTCTCAATAAGCAGCAATATTTTGCATGCTTGTTGAACGGCTGATGTCATATGTATTTTTGGAATATGAGTAGTTCCAGAGTAATTTCCATCGTCCGTTAATTATAATGAAGCATAGAAGATGCACACTAGCATGGGTTAATGAATTCCTCATGGGAGAATAATATTTTTTGTTTTTTTATTTCTATTTTGATGTTTGGCTCTATGCATAAACAAGACAATTGTCTTCTGATGTTTTGTGGTGAACCACTTATCTTGCAGACTTTTCTGGATGGAGAGCGGGCAAATGCATACTTGACTACAGATGTTAGGAATGAACTGCTACTGAGTGCTGCCACCGAGGTTACTGGCCGTTACAATGAATTGGCCTCTGACCTTGTTAATGTGGTAAGTACTTTAAGCTGATTTCTTCCCCTGAAATGTCCAATTTCACATGCTTGTTTTTCGAAGTAGAGATCAATCTTCTGTTTGTCAATATAGGCTAGGAAAACAGAATCTTCGCTTCAAAGAATACGTCAGGGTGCACAGAGACGAGCTGGAGCAAGCTCGGATGTGTCGGAACAAAATGTGTCCGACACGGATAAGATCTGTATGCAATTATTCCTTGACATTCAGGTTTGTCTCTTTCTATCTAAAGTTGATTTTTGTGAGTTACTTATAGCAAATTATGATTACCGCCAAGTTTTTCTGGAGCAGGAGTATGGGCGCAACCTTTCCGTGCTTGGTGTTGAAGCAGCTGATATTCCGCATATCGTTCCTTATGGCAATGTGTTGCTCCTCCTGACAGGCAAAATGTGATCAAATTCTAAATTATGGAGGCATTTGATTTTTGGGTGCAAGGTTGGATTATATTGTGTAAAATAAGTTGCCTTTTTCACTTAATTGAGAGCTGGTTTTCGAGGATCTTTACTCGAGGGACTAAATACTTTCACGAGGGGAACAGTTTTGCACACTGGATGTTTCATTCCTTTGCTATACAATGAAGATCATTTAAAATCTTTGTAGCAGAAACCGTCGGCATTTGTGTTCGAGAATAGATGAAAATGGCATCTCTTGCGTTGGAATCCATCAGAACGCCTTTCTTTTTCTCAGAAACCTTTAAAGAAAAACTTCTCATATGATTTACGGACCCAACTGGTTTTTGTATAACCTAGCACTTTTGGACGTGTACAAATGCAAGTTTTATGTATTGAGGATTGCCAGTATTCCCTTCTGTCAACTCAAAAGGCTTATAAATTTACAAGAAAGATTCCAATCCACTCGCAAAAAGCTGTTGTAGGAGGACGACACTCTTGTCCACAAATTAGAGGAGATCAAGCAGGACATACTAAACAAACTCGTTTTCGATCTCTCATCAATTCAAAAAGGTCTGAACTCCCAATAATGATGCAGGATGCATCAAATGTGGGAGCCGGTGACTCATACAAGATCATCAAAACTCGTACATCTTCTGATGGCCCGCAGGGGAACATCTGAGCTCTCTCCTCCAACTCCAAGCATCATCGACTTTCAGCTCTCAAGGTCATGTCACTCCTACTCGTCAATGCCGTGTCACCTAAGACGGGTTAAAATTTGGTTCTGTCAGCCCTTGGAGTTTGCATTTAAGTACTTTTTGGCTTTGGCATTGACTTGCCGTGGGTTATGCGTTGATTGTGAGGGTGGCTGTCATGATCAAGTAGTCCAGCCTGACTGGTCCAAAATCTGTCTTGAAAGAACTGAACCAGCTGTATCTCCTTCTTGTGCTTGGGGTTGGGGAGGACATTGCCGTGATCGAGGGACTCTTTCTTCTCCGTAAACGATGGAGATTCATGCTTGAAAAAGCTGCTTCTGCTCACAGACAGTGTTCTGGTCGCAGGTGGGAAACCAGAGAAGCTTCTCCGATGAATCGGACTGCTCGCACCAGATGGAACGAAATCTGTAGGTGAAAAGTGTTCCTTTTTCATGCTGATAATAAAAACACGAAGGGACAACACATGGCTGGTATGGAAGGCTTAGCCAACGAATCGAGATGCCTCGTATGACATAAAATTTTTGCAGGAGCAATCTCCAACATTCAAAGACAGCAACTAAATCAATCTCATGATCATACTAAAATAGAAAATTCGGTAGCACCTCCGTTGACGCTGAAGAAGTCATCCTCGGAGCTGCTTTCCTGCCACGCTTGTGCATCGAAAAACATCTCCTCTTTACTACCTGCAGCAATTGGAAAGCAGCATGCCTTGAATGGACCCAGTGCAAGTCTGACGGTACATTTATTTATGGAATCGTCTTAGTATCTCGTAAAACAGAAGGCATATATCTGTCCTAGCTATGCATTGCGACATGATTCATGACAGCAAAACTATTTTCGACGCTGGCAGCATCTGGCATGCCTGTCCAAGGGGACTACTTCTGTAAGAATCTCTAATTCGATTGATATGAACAGCTAGTAATTCCCAACTACTTCGTATGAGCCGAACCTGTAGTTGTCCATGACGATGTGATGGAATACTGAGAACCCAATTTGCTTTGGGCAACAAAAGCCCCATCCAGCTGAGAAGGAGACTGAATCAGGCGTCTCTCCGCCACTCTCCCATTAGCATCGTCATCTATTGAAACACAGGCACCCATGGGCGACAAGAATTCCTCGAGCCCTCTCACTCGATCTGCCTCGACCGCAAGAAATAAAGAGACGGGAGCACACGACAGAGCGGAGCTGGAATCAGGTGGGCAGAAAGATTGGAAAACTGGCTCAAAATCTGGGTGCTTCATTGACATACCTGCACATCTATATCACGGTCATACCTAGGCTGGCATCTTATTATATAATTCTTGCTGCTTCTTCTTCTTCTTCTTCTTCTTCTTCTTCTTATTCTTAAAAAAACGGGGAATTGTCTCGTCATCTTTGTCGTTTAATCGGAGACTCTGTGGATGAAAGGACAAGCGGTCACATTGTTAAACACGAAAGCCAGAGCATAATCAAGAATTAAAATATGCCGGCTTGTGGGCTAAAAACAAGCTGGTCGGTTGCTTTACACAAGAAAACATAGATCAGAACGCGTGCACTTGGGACTAACATAAGACACGGATAGAATGTCACATTACTCAGTCATTCATCTAAGGAGATGGTTCCTGTTCCGTGGCTGCACAAAAAACCTATTAAACCTTCTCAGAGGGATTAACCCCATTAATATATATGCAAGTTCATGTTCCACCAACTCAACCTGTCCTCCCTCTTATCAGCAGTTGAGCAGATAACGTCACTGCACGGATGTAACGGAAGAGAACCGTGGCTTGCACGTTTTCAGACCGAGACAATCTCCACAGCTTAGAAGAAATCCGTCATATAGACTCGGACCCCTTTGACCGAGCTGATCATATATCAAGAAACATCGCGATTCATGCAAAATGTGGGATCCTCACGCTATGCTGGACACAGGGAACACTGAGTTCTCGCGCGCATACATATCCTACTCTGTGATTGGTTTTGTTTGTCCACCGCATTATTCATAGAATTGAGTATGAGACTGTAACATATTCTTGTTTCCAAAAGTAGAGGGCATCAAATTTGAGTCCGCGTCAAAAAGGACCATTCTATGCATTTTCAAATGTTGGTAGCTTGAACACGTTGGTAAGGTCCACAAAGATATGTTGGTAAATTATGACACAATTTGCTAGTTTTGAAATAATCAAATAAAAGTTGACAAGTGACTCCAATAATATTTGCTATGCTAAAATCAATTGGTACCTTCACAGGAAAAATGTTGATAAATCACTAAAAATAAGGTTGGTTATTTTGTATAAAAGTTTGTATTTTTTATCACGTAGGTAAGGTACAGAAATAAATATCGGTAGCTTAATTATTAAACCAATTGGTAAGTTGTTGAAGTACAAATAAGTGTTTACATTTCTCAAAAAATGTTGATAACTTAGTTACAGATTGGACTAAACAAGACATCACTCTATATATGATTGCTAGAGATGATTTGTAACTGCACCCGATACCATAGCGCGGTTATCCGGTGAATCCTCTTTGACTCGGTACGTAATTTATGTGTATGCTGCAAGTCAACCAATCATCGCCACATATTATGTATTTCAGTTAAATTCTACCTTTTGGAAACTCTTGATAGATAAGTTTATCAGGCACTTCATGGATGGGTTATGTATTGTCAAGGCCTAGTTTCGGCTACTCGGTTTTTTCACGTTTGGGTCCAAACTGCGAGTCCGATGCCACTAATAGGTCACTAGAATTTGTGAATGTTTCCAACTTTGTCCTACATTTCAAATGATATTTAAAAACAAAGTCCACGAGACAATCCAAGATGGGAATCCAGTCCTTTAACCTGATAAAAACAGTTTTCTGCCGAGTTCTCAAATTAGTTGTACAGATGGTGGGCAGTTGGCAAATAGTCTGAACTGAAGTGTTGGAGAAACTCATTCAAGTAAAGTAACAAGAACAACTGACTAAGAACGAATAGTCCATATGAAATCAAACAGTATTTCCATCTTATGTACAATGAAATCTACACCATCATAACCTTAAATTCATCAAAGCTGATCATGCCATCTCCATCGAGATCGAAGTGACCTATCATGGCCTCGCACTCATCCGCGGTCTTGGATTGCCCGAGCCTTGAGAGCATCCTCTTCAGGCTCTTCGGCGTGATGAACTCGCACTCATCGGTCACGTACATCCCGAATGCCTCTCTCAAGTCTCCCATCTTCTCTTCCTCGCCCCCGCCTTCCATGAACCCGACGAAGTCCTCCAAGCACAGGAGGCCATCGCCGTCCGAGTCCAGCGACTCGACCATGACCTCCGCTTCCTTCAGTAGCAGCTCTCCGCCAGTCAAGCCCACGCGCTGCCTCAGCTCCGAAGGCGAAAGCTTGCCATCTCCATCCTCGTCAAACCATCGGAACACAAGTTTGTATCGTTCCGCGAGTCTCGCCATGTTGTTATGCGCACCGAAAAGCAAGAGTACTTACTTAGCTGTAGCTACGAAAGACAAAATTACAGAAGAGAGGTGGGAAGGAAGACATGGGTTTTGCATGATCAAAGTATGGAGTTTATATACGTAGTGTGACTGTGTGAGCACCGCGTGAGGCAAAGTAGGAGGGAGGAACCGAGACAGGGCGTAGAAGTTACCCTGAGTTTTCCTTTGAACAAGGCTTCCTGGTCAACTGACTAGACTTACCCAAAGCCCAAGGTGATTGTGCGTGTTTCTGTTGGTTTTACGCGTGGATCACTTCGCTTCTGACGTCTTTATATAAAGGATAAAAAAAAAAAAGAAAGGTTCAATATAATTAAGTGAATATCTTTAGTTGGATGGGGTAGTTGATGAATCAATTTCTAGTTGTTTATCCTTTATTTTTTTTACTTTTTCGATGTCGAAAGTTGGAGATTTCAATCGTGTATGTAAATCTACATAGATATTATTGCTATAGAGCACTCGTGATGATAGTCTCTTATGCTTCCGTATCATCTAATAAGTAGAGAAGAAGGGTGCATTTATCTCCACTTTATTTAAGTGGCAGAACGTGGGGGTTTAATGTGAGTTTACTTTTATACTTGGTCAAATAGTATATATGGATTGTGTTAATTCTATCTCGAGGAGAAAAACAAACATTTGCAATCACTTTCAACTTTACTTTGTACAAAAAAAAAATGCAATGACTACATATTGCGAACTATATCATAGTTAGTTATGAAAAATACATATTTCATATTGAATAAGTAATATGGTGTGGAGCAGTCAATATATTTTAGTTGACTCATAATTCACTGTCTTAAACTTTAGAGTGAAGGTGGATCCAATTGGATCTATTGACGGGCTCGGCCTTATGCTCCATTTTAGCAATCTCAACAAATGATATCAGAGCCGATCAACCTTACACGTGAGAGGGAGATTGTTGCACGTGTGAATTGTGTTAGAAAAATCTTTCATCGGATAAGTAATGTGGCGTGTGGACTAGTTAATATATCATAGTTGACCTATAATTCATTATAGGTGGATCTAACTGGATATGTTGATGAGTTCGGACTTAAGCTCACTCTTAGCGATCTCTCCCCAAATGAAGATATTGGACTTTTACTACGTGCTCCCAACACAATCTAACATAAATTGGATTGTGTGCAAAATCTCAGTTAAATAGGAACTAAGGTCTGTCTTTGCTTCTTGTTGGTATTTACACCTCGATCATCTGTTCGAATATTTTCATCCCTTCAATTCCTTTGCTCATAACCATTTCTTTACTAATCCTACGGTGGATTTATTTTCAAAAGATCTAGCACTTCTGTCCACTTGTGAAGCTTCCTCTCCAGAATTGTTTTCTCATAATCTTGATGCACGTATTTCTGGCAATACCACTTCCGCAACTTCTAACATGTCTACCCCATCCGTGGGTTCTCCATATCAAACATTCCATAATCCTCTCTCTGTCATTCCATCAAAGCAAGTCAACCTACTCTTACACTTGCTGGTTACCATTGTTACTCTACCATTGCTTCCGTTCAAGAACCTTCCACATATAGAAAAAGCTAGTACCAATCATCTTTGGCAGCAAACAATGGCAGATGAGTTGTAGGCTTTAGATAAATCTCATATATGGGATTTGATTGATTTACCTCCCAGTTAGTTTGCTAGTTAGTTTGCTGTAAGTTGTTAATGGGTATATAAAATTAAAACAAGCGAAAATGGTTCTATGGACGGCATAAAGCTTAGCTAGTAGCGAAAGACTTGACTTGAAATACAAAATTGACTCTGAAGAGACTTTTGCTCATGTTGCATATCTTACTTCTGTTTGCAGTTTTCATGTTGTTATCGTTATTAAGTGCTAGTTTTTGTTCCAGATGGATGTTAAAAATGCATTCCTAATGGCAATCTCACTAAGGATGTTTATATGGTGCCTCCTCTTCAATACATTATCCTTCTAACAAAGTGTATCGATTATGTTTAGCATTACATGCGCTCAAACAAGTTCCTCGTGCATGGTATTTCAAGTTTAGCTCAACAATGGCATCCCTTGGTTAGACCGTTCCCTATGACCATTCTCTTTTTATTCGACTGACATCTTGTGGGTCTATTGTGCTCCTCTTATATGTGGGCGATAAGGCTATTACTGGCGATGATCGTACTAGCATTTCAAAACTTCAGCACTATCTCAATCAACAACTTGAAATGAAATATCTTTGGCGACTCAGCTACTTTCTAGGCTTAAATGTGACTTTAGATTTTTCTGATTGTTATCTTTCTCGAGCCAAATGTACCACTAATCATCTTTCTCAAGAAGGACTCACTCACAACATGGTCCCTATAACTTCAATTGAGAACAATGTCGAATTTGATGCCAATGATGGGACTCCTTTTTCGAATCCAACACACTATCAACAACTAGCCGGCAGTCTTGTATATCTCACTGCTACTCGACTTGACATTGCTTATGATGTTCATATTGAGTCAGTACATGACCATGCCCGTGATCTCATTTTGCCACAGTCCTTCGAAGTTTTTCGCTACAACAAGGGAACATTTTTTTCATGGCCTTCACTTTTTTGTTCATTTTACCTTGGAGTTGCTAACATATCCTGATGCTAATCAAGATGGTGACCCTCAAGATTGTCACTCCACTACAAACTCTTTTTTTTTTTTGTTGGTAATTCACTTATCTCATGGCTTAGCAAGAAAAACACCACCATGGCTCGTTGTAGTACAGAAATAGAATATTGAGCTCTTGTCAATACGATAACAGAGTTCTTACAGTTGCAATGGCTATTGGATAACATGGGGGTGCGTCATAATAGCGGAACAATCATTCATTGGGCCAGCTAAATTTTTATCTAGATAACACTTGATGATGTTTTTTATTAATACACATACACATTAAAATCAACTGTCATTTTATCTAATACCACGTTTTTCGTGGCACTACTTGACTTGTATCCACTACATCCATTGATCATACCACCAATATCTTTACCAAAACGTATTCACTCTTGGGTTTTTTGGATCTTTTCTACAAACTATAGTTTGCCTCCTTTAAGTCACCTTAAGTTTGAGGGGGTGCTAGAGATATATTAGGATTACTATTGTAATTAAGTCGAATTGCAATCTCTCCATATATACGGGGGCCTTGTACTCTTCATTTTTCTCTCTTTCACCATCTCAACTTGGTACCAGAGCTCAAGTTTTGCCTAGTTCACGTGTATGTCCATCCCCTAAGTCAAATTTCACGTGTCACTCCTAACTCAGTTTGCACGTGAGACGGACTGTCGAAATATCTCGTATTGTTAGACAATGGGGTTTATATGCTCTTTATACATATGGTCTCTCTTTAGCTATTAGTTTAGACTTATGGGTTGGATTTTATAACTCAAGTTATCCTAAATTTCAAATGTTAATTTAAAACAAAATCCTGCTCGACGAGTACATTTTGCACCGGTAATTGACTAACGGTCGGACAAGACAATCCAAGGTGGGATCCCACTCCCTAAACCTGATAAAACAGCTCTTGACGAGATGTCAAATTAGTTGTTCAGATAATGGGCAGGTGGCAAATTGTCTGAACTGAACTGTAGGAGAAACTCAATGAAATGAAGCAAGAAGAAAAACTCTGTAAGAACGAATGGTCCATATGAGATCAAACACTAATTCAATCTTATGTACAAATCTGACCAAAAAAATCTTATGTACAATGAAATCTCTACATCATCATAACCTTAAATTCATCGAAGCTGATCACACCATCTCCATCGAGATCGAAATGACCTATCATGGCCTCGCACTCATCCACGCTCTTGGATTGCCCCAGCCTGGAGAGCATCCTCTTGAGGCTCTTCGGCGTGATGAACCCGCACCCGTCCGTCACGTACATCCCGAACGCCTCTCGCAAGTCGCCCATCTTATCTTCCTTGCCCCCGCCTTCCATAAACCCGATGAAGTCCTCCAAGCACAGGAGGCCGTCACCATCCGAGTCCAGTGACTGGACCGCGACCTCCGCTTCTTTCAGGAGAAGCTCTCCGCCTGTCAACCCCACGCGTTTTCTCAGCTCCGAAGGCGAAAGCTTACCATCTCCATCCTCGTCGAAGCATCGGAACACATGCTCGTATTGTTCAGCTAGCCTCACCATGTTATGACGTACACCGCAAAGCGAGAAATTACAGAAAAGAGATACGAAGGAAGGGATGGGTTTGCAGGATCGAGTATGGAGTATATATGCAAAGCATGTGTACCGCGTGAGGCATGGAAGAGAGAGCAACGGGGATAGAGCGTAGAAGTTGCTCTGAGATTTCCCTTAAAAACAAGTCAAGAGAGAGAGAAGAAGAAGGAAAGACTAGATTACTGCGCGGACGCGAGTTTGACAAGGCGGCGACGGGGTATTTCATTTGGCAGCAAAACAAGTACCAGGCTTGGAATTTCAACCCTCGACGTGTGGATTGTTTGTTTCTTTCCACTTTGATTTAAGCGAAACTTCCTCGCGGGGTCCGCACAACACGTGTGGGAGGAAAATATTTGATTGGTTGGGAACAGTCAGATGAGATCAACTTACTTTCTATTCGTCCCTCTGTACCATTAGAGTTGTTTATTCCTTCTTTTTTTGACGTCGAAAATGGGAAATTTCTATCCCCTTTGGAAATCCATATAAATACATCATTACGGAGTAGTCATACCGACAAACTCTTTTTTTTTTTTTGGCTGTTTTCACTTATAATATGGTGATACTGAACTTTAAAATCCCGTAATATGCTCCTTAAAAATCGAGATTTATATAGTAATAATTATGAATTCAGACATCAATCATATTTTATATCTAACTGTTCTCTTACGTTTGTCCTCTCTAACATATCTACTTCGTCTTTGAAGTACCAAAACCCGTTGACTATACTATAGGAAAGTACATATAGTAATATGATAACTCTCGCGTTTGATAAGGTCAGATTTTACTTGGATTGTGTTAATTCTATCTTAAGGCGAGAAAACATTTGCAACCACTCTCAACTTGCGCCATCCAAAAGGAAACGCATCAACTACATATTGCAGACTAAAATATGATAAATGACTATGAAAAACATATTTCACTCCGGCTAACATACGCAAAACGCGCGGGCGAAGACACCTAATATATCTTGAATTCGATTGTGTACAAAATCTCAATTGGATAGGAAGTAAGGCCTGCCTTTGCTTCTTGTTAGTATTTACACCTCGGTGTAACTTAATCCCATATTGTCTTCAATTACCTTAAGAATGCATTATCATCATCTGACGTCTTCTCCACAAAGCTTTCATGAATCCCAAGTCTTAGTTATTATAATATAAGTTAAGAGTTGGTCCCCGCCCTTTTGCATGCAAAAGTAGAGAAAGAACGAGAACGAGAGATGGAGATTGAACAAGTGGATTCTCTTTGTAGATATAATATATATATATATATATATATATATATGTAAAAGTCAAATGTGATTCATATATATGTTAGGATCTTATTTCTAATTGTCTTCGCGTGTATCATCATGTCACAAATAGAGCAGCTAGCAGTAATCCTCTTTGGCAGCAAGTAATAACGGATTAGTTGCAAGCTTTAGACAAATCTCATACATGAGATTTGATTCATTTGACTCCTGGTAAGTCTGTCTTAAGTTGTGAAAATTAAATTAAAGGCATATGGTACTACGGACCGCTATAAAAGTTGGCTAGTAGCGAAAGAATTTACTTAGGAATTCAGCATTGACTACTAAGAGACTTTCGCTTTGGTTGCATGTCTTATTTATGTTTGCAGTCTTCAAGATGTTGCTATTGTTAAAGATTGGTTTTAGTTCCAAATGGAGGTTAAAAATGCATTCCTAAATGGCAATCTCACTAGGGCAGTCCATATGGTGCCTCCTTCTATATACACTCATCCTTCTAAAGTAGTGTGTTGATTACGTCGAGTATTATAGGATTGAAACAGGCCCTCGCACATGGTATTCCAACTTTAGCTTGGCAATGGAATCCCCTTGTTTAAAATTAATCCCTATGACTATGCTCTTTTTATTCGACACACATCTTATGAGTCTATTATGTTGCTATTATAAGTTACCTGGTTATTACTGGTGATGATTGTACTGGTATTTTAAAACTCTAGCAATATAGTAGTCAATGGTTGGAAATGAAAAATCTTGGGCAACTCAGCTATTTTGCAGGCTTGGAGGGAACTTTAGATTCTTCTAGTTATTATCTTTCTCAAGCCAAATATACCACTAATCTTCTTTCTCTAGCAGGACTTACTAAGAAGAAGGTTGCTACAACTTCTACTAAGTCTAATGTCAAATTTGATGTCAAAGACGTGACTCTTCTTTCGAATCATACACTCCATCAACAACAGATTACAGTTTTACTAATCTCACTGCTACACAACGTGACAACACCCATTCATATTATTAGTTATATGATTGCGACCCATACAACTCATTTTGTTGCAATCCTTCAAATTCATCTCCATGTCAAGAGTACATTATTTCATGGCCTTCACTTTTTTGCTTATTTTATCGGAGAGTTGACAGCTTGTTTTGATGCTAACTAGGTTGTAACCCTCAAGATTGTCTCTCCACTATGGGCTATTGTTTCTTTTCGCCAAGTAAGAAACAAACCATTGTTGCTCGCTCGATGTTTAGCTTCTCGAGTGCAGAAGTAGAACATCGAGCTGTTGCTAATGCAATAACTTAGTTATTATGGATGCAATGACTGCTGGAACATAGGAGTCCGTCGTAGTGTGACAACTAAATTGATATCCCATAGCACATAATAATGTTTTCATAAACACTTCAAGCATATTGAAATCGGCTATAATTTTATCTGATACCAAGTTATTCATAGCATTGTTCGACTTGCATCCATTGTATCATATATTCTGATCAAACTGCTTATGTGTTCACCAAAATACTACCACTTGCGCATTTTTTAGATCTTTTCTCCGCACTCCATTTGGCTTCATTTAAGTCACATTGAATTTGAGGGGTGGTTAGAGATATATTTAGAATTATAATTGTAATTAAGTCGCATTGCATTCTCTTTCTATATAGGACTCTTATACTTTTCATTTGGGAATGCAGACAACATAACACTTTTCCCTCTTTCATTAGAATTCTCAACCTGGTAATAGGTTCTACCTCTTTCACATAGGCGTCCAGCCCCCGTTAGTCAAATTTCACATGTCACTCCTAATCTAATTTGTACGTGAGAGCAGGTATTGAAATATCCACATCGCTAGACAATAAGGTTTATATGCTCTTTATATATATGTGTGTGTATGCGTGTGTGTATCTCCCTTTACCTATTAGTTTAAGCTTTTGGGATTGACTTTTTAATGGTTGAAGAACACTAGAAGTGCCAAAATTTGTGTACGGCGCTCACTTTAGTGCCAAAAATTTGTTTCGGATCACTTGAGTACCACTTTTTTAAAAAAAAACAATCATTTAAGTGTCAACTCCGATTTGAGTCGCCGGAAATCTGACGTAGCCATATTTTATTAATTTCTCAGTCCTACGTGGCACGTCGGCGCTGACAAGGACAATATTTAATAATATTTTAAAAAAATTTTTTTCTATTTTTTTTCTTTTTCTTTTTTCCTTTTTTTCTTTTTTTTTTTTTTTTTTTTTTTTTTTTTTTTTTTTTTTTATTTTCTTTCTTCTTCTTCTTCGTTTGGCTAGAGACCGGACACCGGCCACCGGCCATGGCCGGCCGTTTGGCCTCGCCCGAATGAGGCCACCGTTGCCCGCCACGGGTGAGGCGAGGCCAACCCTCGCCAAGGCCATGGCGACCTCGCCGGGTGTCGCCTTCCCACGGCGACACCTGGCGAGGCTGCCGTGGCCTAGGCGAGGGCCAACCTTGCCTTGCCGGGGCTCGCCCTTGCCCAGGCGAGGCGAGGCCCGGTGAGGCGAGGCGGGCCCTCGCCCAAGCCACGACGGCCTTGCTGGGCATCGCCTGGAGGAAGGCGACCCTTAGTGAGGCTGCCGTGGCCTGGACAAGGACCGGCCCCACTAATCTGGGCGAGGGCCCTCCCTCGCCTGAGCCAGCGGCAACCTCGCCGGGCGTTGCTTTCGTGGGAAAAGCGACCCGAGGTCGCCGTGGCACAGGCGAGGCCGGCCTCGCATCCACGGGGCTCGCTCTTGCCCAAGCGAGGTGAAGCCGACCCTCGCCCGGATCCGGCGGTGGCGCCGCCCTTAGCCACGACAGCCTCGTCGAGCATTGCTTGGGGGAAGGCGACTCCTGGCGAGGTCGCCGTGGCCTTGGCAAGGGCCGGCCTCGCCTCCCTGAGGCTCGTCCTTGCCTAGGCAAGTCAAGGCCAACCATTGCCGGGGCTCACTCGCCCTCGCCCGGGAAGAAGGTCAACAATCCTCACCCGTGGCGAGCGACGGTGGCCTCGTCCAGGTGATCGGCCATGGCGAGTGGCTGGTGTCCAGTCACCGCCAAACGAAGAAGAAGAAGAAAAAAAGAAAAGGAGGAAAAAACAAAAAAAAATCGAAAAAATAATTCAAAATTCAAAATTTACACATGAAAATGTCACGTAGATTAAAATTTTAATTAAAAAAGCCAAGTATTAATTTGACCGGAATTTCTCGCCGTTGACACTTAAGTGATTGTTTTTCTTCGATTTTAGCACTTAAGTTATCCGAAACAAACTTTTAGCACTAAAGTAAGCATTGTACATAAGTTTTGGCACTTCTAGTGTTCTTCACCCCTTTTTTAATTCAATTTTACCTAAATTTCAAATGATAGTTTAAAACGAAATCCTGTCCAAGGGTATACTTTGCACCGGTAATTGACTAGCTATCGAGCAAGACAATCCAAGGTGGGAACCCACTCCCTTAACCCGATAACAGTTTTTTACGGGTTGTCAAATTAGATGTTCCGATGGTGGGAAGTCAGCAAGTTGAGAGAACTGAAGTACAGGGGAAACTCATTCAAGTGAAGCAAGAAGAACGACTCAGTAAGAACGAATGGTCCATATGAAATCAAACAATAATTCAATTTTATGTACAATGAAATCTCTACATCATCATGACCTTAAATTCATCGAAGCTGATCAAACCATCTCCATCGAGATCGAAGTGACCTATCATGGCCTCGCACTCATCCACGCTCTTGGATTGCCCCAGCCTAGAGAGCATCCTCTTGAGGCTCTTCGGCGTGATGAACCCGCACCCGTCCATCACGTACATCCCGAAAGCCTCTCGCAAGTCGCCCATCTTCTCTTCCTCGCCGCCACCTTCCATGAACCCGATGAAGTCCTCCAAGCACAGGAGGCCGTCACCATCTGAGTCCAGCGACTCGACCGCGACCTCCGCTTCTTTCAGGAGCAACTTTCCACCCATCAAGCCCACGCGCTGCCGCAGCTCCGAAGGCGAAAGCTTGCCGTCTCCATCCTCGTCAAAGCACCGGAACACACGCTCATATTGATCCGCCAATCTCGCCATGTTCTTACGCACACACCGAAAAGCGAGAGTCCTTACTCGGCAGTAGCTCAAGAAGGCCGAGAAATTGCAGAAGAGAGATACGAAGGAAGAGATGGGTTTTGCATAACCAAAGCATGGAGTTTATATATAAGTAGTATGTGTACCGCGTCAGCCATGGAAGAGATGGTACGCAGGACAGAGCGTAGAAGCTGCTCTGAGTTTTCCCTTAAAAACAAGTCGAGAGAGATCGAGAGAGAGAGAGAGAGAGAGAGAAGTACTGCTGCGCTGAGTAGGCAAAGTTTGACAAAGGCGACGACGATATTGAACGAGGCAGCAAAACAGAGGCTTCAGTTTTTTCAACCGTCTAGAACAACAAAAGGCTTTCCGATTGTCGTTTTGCGTGTGGACTGTTGTTTGTTGGTTCCGACTTTTAATCACGTGAAACTTAGTCGCGGGGTCCACAAAAACGCATGGGATTGCGTATTTCTTCGGATCGAACATTCCATGAAAATCAATTCCTTTGCAATCTTCCCTTTATCCCAAAAGTCGTTTTTTCTTTTCTTTTGTCGTGTCCAAAAATTGAAAATTTCTGTGGCGCTTTGGAAATCTGCATAAACATATCGTTACAAAGTAATCATAATGGCAAAAAATTCGATTCTGTACAAAATCTCAGTTGGGATAGGAACTGAGGCCAGCCTTTGCTTCTCGTTAGTATTTACACCTCGGGGTAAGTTGATTTCCTTTATTGTCTTCAATTACCTTAAAGAATGCATTTTCGTCATCAGATGTTTTTCTCCACAAATGCTCCCCAAAGCTTTCACGAATCCCAGTCCCATATACCATTTATAAGGTAAAGATTTCTACACCACCCTTTTACATAAGCAAAGGGGAAGAAAGGAGAGATGGAGATTGAACAAGTGAATTCTCTTGTAAATAAATCACCGTCCAATCCATTGAGGCCCTATAATAGATAACAAAACCACGGATATCCTCTATCTGATCCCAACAAAATTACTCAAAACCTCCTGTACCTGATGGCAGGAGCATGAAATCATGATACGTGCACCAAATCATAGCTTAGGTCATCTCCATTGGTAATCTCTTTGCCCAAGCTTGTGCACCGAAATCTCACCGCCGGGGGACTTTTCTCAGTGCTCGTCGTTTCTCATCTTGAAAAAGCAACGGGGAAAACAATCATTTTGATGCTGTTGCCTCGACATCAGATAAAATTTCATCTATCTCCTCAAAGTATGGCCAACTTTTTCTGCTTCTATCCCCACTTTTGCTTTCCTGTTTGAGACAAAAGAGCGTTGCACAAGCGTAAGAACTGGAAAGCAGAGTCGTCAACAAATTTCATGTCGAGAATGCAGAAAATAACCCAGCTATAAATTTGGTACAAGGTCAAACAGAGATGAAGAAGCAAGTCCGTGCAAATCGTGATTAGCGAACCCAACCAAATTCCAATGATCATGTAACACAAATCAGTTCAATCCACTTTTCTCCCGTTCTGGGTGCATCTGTCCTTGTCAAACGAGCTGATTTTCAAATGGACGATAAAAATACCATTCTTCTAATCATAATCTCGTTTGAATTGGGTAGATAATATATCAGACAGAAAGTGTTTCAGCTAAAAGGCTTAATTTTTCTTTTTTTGGTCGAAATTTGACACAACTTACAGGATCCTGAAACCAATAACCTATAGATAGTACCAAATGCATCATCCAAAGGAAAAACAAAGCCACGGTGATACAACCTTGCATTAAAAACTGCCAGAAACAAGGAGAAGAAACAAACATATAGGAACTTAAAGTGTGTGCAGAAATACTTTTAAGTTCAAATTATGCTGCAATTTGTAGAAAGACTCAAATGTTTTGGCCAAGAATTTTAACTACACAGAAAGACAAGATGCAAAAGAGAACCAACCTCGTATTTCTGAACTAAAGAGGCCCATAGAGATTTGCACTGTGCTGGGCTACGGGTAATCCCATCTCCTAATAAGTTAGTCGATATCTCCTTCCAGAGGGCCATTCTGCCCTTCACAACTTGAAATTTGCTGTGCAACTGTCCACGCGATTTAATCAACTTCTTAATCTCCTCAGGTTTCCATTTGTTCCTTTTCAGAGGCTTGGAAGGTTTTGCCTGAGTAGTCGACATTTCTAAGGAGTCCTCACTGTTACTCTCAGTTCCATCTTCTGTAGACTCCAACTCAGCATCATCTATTTGGGAGGAACCGTTGACATCTCTTGCCAATTTATCCACAGGAGATGGAGTAAGACATGATTTCCAAAAGTCATCTAAGTCATCAGAACTGGAAGACACAGTTTGTGTTTCTGATAAGTCTGAACTTGTAGCAGGAGTGCTTTCCTCAGGCAAAAACCTTTTGTCTTCAATTTCCTCACCTAAATCAAGAATTGCTTCTAAGTAAAGTCAAATTTTAACAGATAGGACATACATGTTCGCCATGGCATTAAATTGAGATGCATGATTGCAAACACACCATGCCAAAAAGAGAATCCATACAGCTTATCTAAAGCAAACGATCACAAAAAAAAGAAAAGCATCAATCCACCACAGCGAGAATCTAGACAGCTGTTGATTATAGCAATAGGTTGATATGCAAAGCACAGACTGCAAAATTTAATTAGCTCAGCATATAAACATGCATATACTCAGTTTGGAAATGAGCACAACCTTTTGTAAGGACAATATTTTAGTAAACTTTTTAACTTTCTTTTTACTATTTGTTTATTTTTGTTCAATTTTTACGTCAGTTTACTTTACTTTATTTATTTGCCACTTCAAATTATTAGTGAGGGGTTTGAAACCTTCCACCTTTGCCCCAGCTCCAACCTCCCAAGCGACTAGCCAATCTCTACTCCAGATCAAACTTTTTAACTTTCTTTTTACCATTTGTTTATTTTTGTTCAATTTTTACATCAGTTTACTCTACTTTATTTATTTGCCACTTCAAATTATTAGTGAGGGGTTTGAAACCCTCCACCTTTGCCCCAGCTCCAACCTCCCAAGTGACTAGCCAATCTCTACTCCAGATCACTCTCATAGCTGTCATGAACAAGATAAAATGAACAGAAGTAAAATAACCCAAAAGAAAAGAAAAGGAAAATTAAGCAGAGGGAATTAATATCTTTCTTTTCAAAGTTGATTATTAATTTCATCTGATTTCTAGAATCTTCCACAGAGAATGATCCATAGATTATATAGTCACATACATGACATAGAGCAAAAAAGAGGGAGAGGCAAACCTTGAGAAGTCCGCTCTGAATATTTCTCTGAATAATAGTGGCCATTGCCATCTTCCACTTGCCTCTTGCTTGATTTTGTTTTATTCGGACTACCGCCAACCATTTTCTTAAGTGCAGATATCCCAAAGGTGACATGTGACTTTCCAGATAACCTATTGTCAATCTCCTGAGAGAGGACTGCATCTGGATTTTCTACAGCAATGGCAATCACTTCGGGCCTTTTACTACAGTATTTTCGTACCATCTTCCTCAGAACTTCAGATACAGTTCTTTCCATGTGGGCCAGGGGACAGTTAACAGGACAGCTAGAAAGCGCAGCATGGGCAGCTTTATGAAGCGCATCCAATAGCTTCCCCTTGTCAAGCCACAAGCAACGAGTAGTAATTCGTATCTTTCCTTTTAAACTGCCTTCCAAAACACCATCTACATTCTGAGGCCTCAGAATTTCCATGCTGCAAGAAAAGGACCATCAGAACCAAGTGCATCAAAAGAACAAAATTGCTTGACAATAAAAAAGTACTTGCCAGCCTACCTGACTACAACAATGCCATCAGAAGCAATCCTTAGTCTCTCATCTACGCAAAGCTCAGTTGATGTACCAAATGCTTTATCACCATCACTGTACATCAACTAAAATATAGACCACAGATTAATAAGATTAACTCCATTGATTTCTTTCAGACATTCAAGCATTCTAGAGACACCAACCTGTAAATTCTCCTTCCCAAGGGAGATAAAACCATTAGAAAGGACTCTTCTGTTCCTCAAATGAGAAACCCCCAGCATCTCTCCATTTTTTATGACCTGATAACAGTCAGAGTATCTAACACCACATAATAATCCAAATATAGAGAAAATCTAACGAAGTAATTCCAGAAGAAGTCATAGTCATACAAAAGGATAACATGACCTACGAATTAATCTCAAACTGACACATGGAAGTAAAGGCAGGGTATAAACCATTCCCAGTAGGGGCACACTATCATTCTTTTTAGCATGTATGAAGTGATATCTTGCCAAGCACTCTCAACGCAAAGGAGTTAAATTTCCTACAAGATTGACAAGACACACAAGCTCCCATGCACCTCTGACTCTGTCTCAAGCAAACAGACGACTTTTTTTTTATAGTTGAAAAATGATTTTACCAAAATATGAAATTCAAGCACATCAGAAATGTACAACGAAAGAAATAAGGAAAGGAAAAGCAAAAAACAAAGGAAAACATCAGGAGTTATTTTCACTAAGTAGTGGGAGTAATTTTCACTAAGTAGCAGCCAAGATGAAAAACAACTGACTCTGACATGAGATCCAGACTCGCTTATTAATGCTGCTGCAGTAAAAAAATGCCAGGAATAATTAATATACTCGGGACAGATGATGTGAACCAAGTAGACAGTTTATGACTTCTAAGTCCTGAACTACCTGATAGAATGGAGGAAAAGGGAGCCAGAAAACAGCCCCCTGCATGATCACATTATCTTATCACCAACTAAATGATAGATAAGATGGACCTATCTATTTCTTCTAGGACCAAATTAAATCAGTTGGACATAATGTGAAATCAAGGAAAGTGATATAATATGATATTTTCCTGGCAATAGTAAAAGCGAATTCCATGGTAGACACAAAGGCAGTGATAAAGGTTAGAAACAAAATGCATTTGTTCAGTTGCAGCCTCTCTATGTATCCTAATCACCAGAGCATCAACGATAGTGTCCAACCGTCTATCCCACATGTGAGATAAATTCAAGCAAGAAAAGGCAACAGTTTACATTCAGAACTCAACTTACTTGTGTGGCACAAGTTATTATTCTAAAGCTACCAGCTAGGACAAGAAAGAGCATCAAGAACCATCAGACCTACATTTAGCAGAAATAGGTGTCTTAACCATTTTTATACATTAAAAAGGATTTAATTAAGAGAAAAAACCCCCAATATAGCAGAAATTTACAATGGCACAACCTACTATACCACAACCAATCATCTTGGAACTTACAGTTGTGTGCCGTATACCCGTTGATTTGCCAAGCAATTCATGTTCCTTCAAAAACAAGAGTTCTCCATGTATGGGAACAAAATGTTGGGGCTTCACAATCTTCAGCACTTCATCCTTCAAACATCAAGTTACATACCTTCAACATCAGTATCCATAGTACAATAAAAATCATGAAAGAGATGCCAACATGAAAAATATAAAAGTTTGTCGCAGAAACAAATGAAAAATTAGAACAAATAATAAAAACTGGTTAGGCAAAATATGGTCGGTAATTATAACTTTGAAATAGTTTAACCAATAAGATGAAGAAGAAACTCGGAGAAACATGAATCTCATGAGAAACAAGAAAACTCTTTACCAATTCTTCCCGATATCCATGACCAGATGTGTGTAGCCCCGCACTCCTACCCATTACTACAGTTGACCCAATATCTGCTAAGCGGTTCATCATTTTCATCACTCGCGACTCGTTACCAGGAATCACCTGAAGATATCAGATAATGAAATATTTTGATGATAAATTTTGGTAAGATATAGTAACACTACTGCAAGTATTAATGCTTTAAGATGCTAATCAAGGAACTCTAAATGTAAAAGACAGCACAGTAACTTGCTGAAAAGCCAAAAGGTGGCTAATAATACCAAAAATATTAAAGTAAATTATCCTTATCAACAAAATAGGAAAATTAAGTTCAAGCTAATGAAGAAACATTCTGATCAAAATGTGGTTCTTCCTCTTTATTTAAAGATTATTTGGAAAAAATTGGTGCACATATTCTTTCGCGTGAAAGAATTAACAAACAACGCAATCATCACGACAAATCAAGCATTTCTGTTAAACTTCATTGACTGATCCTAAGAAAAAGCACTTCAACTCATCATGGAGCATTTATCCACTAAGCATTAAGCAATTTATTTCATACGTAATTCAGAATATCACCTCCAAGACCCGATTACGATTTTGGCAAAAGTTTGGCAAAAATATGCATTGTGATTCATGCAACTGATCCAAGAGAAGGCAAACAGAAGGTTTTAACAACAATGTATATATATGAGCTAATATTGATCATGGAAGTTTGTCTGCTAATAGAAGCACAAGGTTGTTTGGTATCTTAGATCACCAATCGGTGACTGAAGTGGAATCTGCATTTATCTTACTTCAAGAGATCCCCGCATATTTAGCAAGGATTCATGAATAATGAGATTGTATCATGCAAAAAAAAGGAGGACAATGCAAAGTTCATTACCTTAGCAGAGTATAATATTACGTCTTCCTTATTCAATTTGAGGGAGTGACTGCTTCCATAAGAAGCAAGGTTCAGGGCAGCTCGTGGTTCTGCCTGACATAGCAATATGGATACCAACATGTAATTTCTACATTCTGGTTACTTAAAATTATAACAAGCAAAATCCTACAAAGTTCCTTACTTGGGAGCCCGTTGTGACAATTAGTAGATCCTTTGGAGCATATGCATCAATATCTTCCACTTTAATCTATGCCAAAAGGAGGTATAAATTGACAGGAAAGTTCACAGGAGTAATTAAGATGACAAATACAACGCTTGCTATAGCTTTTCACCATTTAACATTTCAAGTACCAGCTTAAGCTTTTGGTTTAGTTGGCAGTGACGAGTGAAATTCCACACTATGGAAATAACATGCCAACAACTCACTTTATGAAGTTCACACCAACCAAAATCAATCATGAATTTTCAAAGCTAACGAACCTGAACAAGAGCTTCTTAAGTCCCACTAATGACAGCACAAAACATAGTCCACCAAAAGGAAAAATAATTATTTCAATTTATAATAAACAACGAAAAGTTTCGTGACTATTAGGGACTTTAAATATTTCCACACTGAAAGATTTGAGCTGTTCATTGTTAAGTAGCACCAAATCTCAATTATCAGAAGTAAAATTGTACATAAAAACCTAAAACCAAGAGTTATTACAAAAATGCATTCACACTGCAAGAGATAGTATGTAAATTCCAAAATCACGATATACTATCATTTGCAAAGTTTTGAGTTATCCACATAACTGTAGGTAGAAACAATTAAAGGAAAAGACGGAAAAGCATAGGCTGATAATGCAAACACGACTTTGGCAAAGGATCCAGCCATATCACTTACAGGGACAAACAGCTAGGAATATAGAAATACGAGAGATAAGAATAACGATGAAAGGCTTACTTCATGGAAAGGATATCGTGTACACGTATTCTTATTTCCCTATAATGCTTAGAGGCTAGATTGAGAGATTCAGACTAATCATCATAGCCCATTACAAGAGTTACCTGGGAAAAAAACTGAAAAAACCGAGATTCCAACTCAAAAGAAATTGGCAAGAGGATGAAAAAAGGATCTGAGAGCTTTACCAGTGTTGATGGATCAATTGATGCCTTCCCATCCTTCCAAGCTGCTTCCAGATATGTCCTCAGTGACATGCCAACAAGGACCTAACGTGATCACATGCTATATGTAAGATCCACAGTTAGGAAGTTAAAGTACAATGCACGTCAATATAGTAACTGGGACAAGCATACCATCTTTCTCCCCGTTAAATCTGCAGCGGCTTTCACACTTCCAAGCCTGTGTATGTTTGAGGCAAACTGAGTAGTAATAACCCTCCCTTTAGCAGAAGAAATATGTCTCAATAATGCATCTGCCACAGAAGTCTCACTTGTTGTCCTCCCAGGTGCGAGCACATTTGTGGAGTCGCTCATCATCTGAAAGAGAAGGGACTGAACAAATTAACGAAATGTCCTTTCTTGAGCTTCTGTCCATAAAGGATATTCGAAAAGAGAGAATGAACACTCAATCCCACTAAACCAAACATGTATATAGCAAGCCTAGACAAGATCGCAGCACCAAATGCGAGATCATTAGCATATGGGTTGGCAGTTGAGTCTGAGGTATGTTAACAAAGATTAACTGTGCTCTCACAGCAACAGCATTCATCGATATCCATGCAATTTAAATATGCAACGATTCACTCCCACACTATTCATATTCATTGGTATGACACAACCGAAGAATGAAAGAGAACTTTGCAGGGAGCCAATCACAAAGTTTCGTGTTTAACTGAAAACTTTCTCCACCAAAAATATGTGTTGCCAAACATTCCATGACAAATGAAATGACGAGACATGAGGAATCCTACCAGTGTGACTCCTTCCTTCGCGAGCTGTTCCAGAGATTCACGGTCAAAAATGTTCCCATCCAATGGTGATTCGTCTATCTGTTGAACATAAGAGCTTCATCTAGCTTAAGCTTATAAAAAAGAAATGCAGCAGGAAAGAACAAAAAGAAGAACGAATTCTTACTTTCCAGTCTCCAGTATGGAAAATTGTACCATCTGCACAGCGAAGTACTAAGCCACAACAATCAGGGATAGAATGGGTAACCGTTATGGGCTCTATCTCAAAAGGCCCCGCCGTGAATTTCTTCTTTGTTCTAAATACCTTCAACCTTGATGGAACAAAAATCCCATTCTCCTTCAAACGCTTCTTTATAAGCTGTATAACCATCAGAAAAGGATTAGACAAGATCTTTACAAAAGGTAAGGAAAAAATTGACTATGTAATTTAAGAGACTTATTTAATTAACAAACTTTATGAATTTAGTTGATAATCGACTTTTTGTCAAGGGATTTCATTGAACAAAAGCAAAGCAGTCCAAGAAGCTCCAGCCAGGGTTCATATAATGAGAAAAATATAAACTGCATACAACCATAACTTACAACAACAGCACTATTAGTTCTTTAGTCTAACTTGCATATACCCATGAGTTATAGTTAGCATCCAGAGAAAAACCATGATTGGTTGAGAGTTAGTAACTCTGTGGCAGATTGGAATTTTCTTTCACGAGTTAAACTCTAAAAACTATAGCAGGAAATTGCCCGAGGAGTACCTCCATAGTAAAGGATGAAGCAAATATTGGTGTACGAGAGTCCAGCGCCGGGATCACCTGCAAAGAAATGAAATATACTTTTAGCAACATAGCATAAAATAAATACTATTAGATTAACCATGCTCCAAGCCTATAATAAGGTGGAGACAAGGAAGGTGGGTACAAAGTAATGAGAAAAAGCATCTACTGAATACAGAAAAAGAGCTAAATCTTCCAAGTTTCCCAACTGTTTTACTGTCGGTCGGATAAAGCAGTTACCACCAAGCCATCAATAAAAAGAATAGTGAAATAGAAATAGTTGGAGAGCCTACTTCAGCCTCTCCTCTGCGTAAGCTATCAGAGTTCATATGCTGAGGCTATCCTACATAATCGTATTCTTCCCATTTGCATATTCGAGACACAAATTTTTGCATTTGCCAAAGTCCCCCGGAAGTGTTTAGAGCATAATAAGTCTAAGAAGGCAACTCCGAGATGTAGGGAGAACAATTACCCAAGGCAACGCACCAATGTGATCTTCATGTCCATGAGTTATAACCACTGCCTCAATTTTGTGGCTCCATCTCCTAATAAATGTGGTGTCAGGGATGATTTTTTGCACTCCAAGTTCATCATAGCTGAAACAAGAAAAGAAGTGTCATCAAGAGACTCCTCTGCAGGAGCTTAAACTTCAACATATAATGGTGCATATCTTACTTCGCAAACCTCTTTTTTGATAAGGCAACTTACTCTGGAAACATGACACCGGCATCAATCAAGATATAGCGATCAAAGTTCCCAACAAGCATACAATTCATCCCAATTTCACCCAACCCACCAATCGGAAGAACACGGAGTGGTGGGCCATTAGAACCTTCATAAAATTGTTCCATCTTGCGCTTAACAGAATCTTCCATACTTTTTCCGGCTCCTTCCATTCTTCCAGACTTCTTGCGTGGAATTTTAGACCCATGCGTACCTAAAAGAGATAAAACCATGCGTATGATTTTCATGCACACCATGCGACCTTGAGCAGAATAAGCAACTCGAGATGTAATGCAGCTCAGTCCGCATCTAGGAGTGCAGAAACAAGTATGCGAAAACACGAAAAACCGGTTGTTGAAGAGCTCAAGACGTAATTTTGAATGGCGATGTCCAAAACATGCTATTGAGGTGAGAGGAACTTGGGTATCTCTCCAAAAACATATGAGGCTGACTAAAATACGCCATCATAAGATCTGGGAAGACCATATTCCGTCCCATGTTTTTTAATTCAAACAATCAATTTCTGGCGAGAGGGTTTTATCCCCCCAAATCTGAGTCTTACCAGAACTAGACCAAATTTTACTTTACAGAAGCTTATGGAAAAAGAAATCATCACAGTCCAGAGCTACTAAAACGATAGAAACTCTTGTCCTGAGTGCTTAATTACTGGCCAGCCAGTAGCTAACCAAGTCAATACCATCAAGAAGCTAAAAAATCCACAGAAGCCCAACAGCAGAAAACAATCAAGACCCATTACATCTCAAGACTTACACCTTGAATAACTTTCGACTCTGCTACCGCGCAACAGCCAAGAACCCTGCGGAGAGGCACTCACCAGCGACGGAGCAAGAAACGGAGGTCTTGCGCGGGTTCTTGTTCTTGGGGCAAGCGGGCACGTAGGGGCAGAGGGAGAGAGCGCCGAAAGCGGCCATCCCGTGGCGATAAGCCCGCCGCCGCGTGCGAGGCCGCGCGCACAGGAGCGGAGACGGCAGCACCCCGAGCTTCATGCGTCGAAACGCGACATGCCCATCTGCTCCAAGACCGTCGGGAAGAAGAAGAAGAAGAAGAAGATGAACCCCACAAATCGGAGGAAGCGACAGCGGATGCGGAGGAGGAGGGTTTTGAGAAAATATTCAGTGGTTACCAAACACCACGTCATCGTCCTACGTGGCGTACGTGTTCAAAAGACGACATGTGTCGCGTGACGTGGCAACGGAAGGAAGACCTTTTCTCTCTCCCTCTGGCGGGTTGGTGGGGAAAGTACTGACCACAGTAAATATTTATTACCTCTGCGCTCTCGCTCTCGCTCTCTCTCCTCCCTCCTCTCCCTTTCTGTAACGTGAAGGAGGTCGTTTGCCTTCTCTCTCTTCTGCAGCCCATTCTCTTTCCTCTCCCGAATCACCCGAAGCCCTCCCCTCCTCCTTCTTCTTCGCCTCCGGCCTCGCTTTTCCGACTTCGGCTCCAGAAACCGTCTGGAGAAACCGCTTGCCTCGGGTTCCGATTTCGCTCGGACTATTTTGATGGGGAAGTGATTTCCTTTTGGCGGCTAAAATTGAATCTTGATTTCCCAAAGACAATGAAATTCCAGTGCAAACGCTCATTCTCGTCGGCTTTCGTAGCTTCATCTGCTAAACCCATCTTCTCTCTTTTTCTCTCGCTTGCTCGCACTGGGATTCCGGCGACGCCGTCGACGGCCGTGGGGATGTTGTAATGGAGGAGAGAGAGAGGATTGAATAAATTGTTTAAACCCATTTTCTCTCACGCTCGTAGCTTTGGGATTCCGGCGACCGCGGCTATGGAGGATCGGTATTCTGCTTCCATGGGTATCCATGGAATGGCACGCAAAATTTTTTAAATTTTTCAGGCGGAGCTTCTTCTTAATCATGATGACGGGACGGTTTGTGAATAGCTTAACAATTTATGATACTGTTCTAGAACGATTCAGATGAGATGTCATTTGTATTTGTGATCACCAGAAAGAATTTGGTTGGAAGCTTAGGATACTGACTTAAGTCGTCAAAGCTAGAATCGAAGAAACGGTAATGAACTTGTTCAAGTTTTATTCTGAAAGGAATTATAGTCAGTTCAGTTCATTATAGCAATCTTCAACGTGCAAGGACGCTAACCTGATTCTGCTACTTTCAATATGCAGACGTTGTCTGGTATATTTGCTGGGCATAGAGCTGTAATCGCTACTGAGTTTGCCGACTTGAGTAAGTATATCAAAGATGAAGTGGTGAGAAGAGACCAGGATGAAACAAAGACGGTTACCTGAAGACCGATTTGGATTTTTTGAATGAGGAATCAGAAGGCAGCTTTTGCTGTGTAACTGCGTTGATTAAAGGGGGAACCAATCTAAGTGTTTAAGGCTACAGATTGTCAAGTATTCTTTGTTGAGCCGGCACTTTAGAATAGTAGATCTGATCATAGGCTTTGCAGGGAAGATGGAAAGGAACGGATTAAGGCTCTCACAACATTCTATTCATTCTTTACTCGTAAAAAGATAATGCGCAATTAAATTCTTTTATACTTTGCCACTTACATCCTGAAATCGCCTGAATTACCATACCTGCTTGTGTGGAAGCTTGTGGGATTAAGTTCTTTTTTTTAGCCACTTACATCCTGAAATCGCCTGAGTTACCACACTCTGCTTGTGAGGAAGCTTGTGGGATTTCTATCCATTTTCATGAAAGCTAAGATTAATGATCAAGCTATTGGATCATGTATATTATGTTTTATTTCTATATATTTTGGATCTGTCCATTAATTTCACTTGAAAACATATTCTTTTCCATTGTCTTGGCTGTGAAAGGAGTTTGTATTTATATATTTATGTCCTGATGCAATGGCTTCCTTCTTGTCCTAAATTTCTTTAAAAATGAAGGGAGCTTCAATAGAAAATAGTCCCAAAATTTTGTTCAATTATAGCAATTGTTGTTGATAGTGTAGCTAATAGTCCCAAATAAGATGAAAGACTTATGATAGATGAGTTTTCAAAGTGAGATCTAGATACCAAAAAAAAAATATGAATAAATTTACATTAGTACATTATCGTCATGCTAGTTTGAGGTGCCATTGGAAAGAATCTTGTCTCCTCAAATGTTTCTCATGTTTTTCTAGGCTAGTTTTCATTTAATCAAGGCATAATGTAGCACGTCTCCAACCAATAAGCGCCAAATAACGTAAAAAGAAAGACCCATCCCAACACACCAGCGTAGAACATAGATCCGTGAGAGCGAGGATTTAAATTGAATCAATCCTAAAAAATGAGGTACAGATGCATCATCTCCTTTTCTAAATCAACCATAAGGCCTTGTTAGTTCGTTAAGCTTGTGACCATAAGGCCTTGTTAGTTCAACAACACTACAATCAATTCTCTAATAGACAAAGTCCAATAATCGAACAGCAATAATTAAATGGTTCACACTCAACCTTTTTTTTAAATAAGATAGTTTCTAGCATCGATTAGAGCTCAAATTGGACAACCTCGCTGCGCAAATATGAACGTCGTCCCAAAAAAAGTAAAGAAATCAATTCGTCTTTGGTCTTGTTAATCCTATGAATTTCAAATCAAACGGACCTTCATCTGGCAGCAAACAGAAAGAACTTTCAATTCCATCATTATTGAGAAAAATGGAGAGAAGAGCTGCATACTGTAAATTCCAAAGGATGTCTTCGAACGACGGACGGCTCCCATCAAAAGACATGCACTTTTTCGCTATGGAGATGACGATTGATAATGATTCTCGTGAGCTAGTGGTTAGAATAAATGGATCCACTATCCGCTGCCAGCCATCCTGGCTGTTCAATAATGCCTGTAAAGAGCAACAGAAGAAAAAGGTCAATCCAGTCAATTGTAAACTCCGAAGCAAAACAGCAGGTTTGGCCTGGTCTTTTCTTTCCCTAAACAGCCGCCAGAATCATGAAGCATCCGAACTCTCGACTATATAGTACATACCCTCTGGTTTCCAGATTCGGTACAAGATAGTCAAGTGAAGAACAGTGCCTACACCCCTTGTTATGCTGGTAAGAGTTGTTTAATAGCTACTGATGAGTAGAAGAATTTTCTTTTCTTTTTTTCTGGACAAGGGGCACAGGTAGGTCTCATCAGCTGCTTTCTTTTTTCAAGGATTTCTACCTTTTACATCGTCGGGTTGTCTTAGGAAGAACAACTATGAAATGTTTTAAACAAGATCTTCAGAACATACAATTTCATTTAGTAGAAACTTCTCTCTTCTACTTGCTATTGAAGGTCCAATGAAAGACTCCAGTATTATGAATCCAAAGCTGTAGGCATCATCCTCAAATTCTCCTTTGCCTGAAATAGGAATTATCTGCTGTTAAAGACACAAAATGATCAAAGCAAAAACAATTTCCAGTAGGAAAAATGATGGAGCAAGATAGAAGCAAGCTTTATCTAATGGAAGTCTTTGTCTACATAGATGATCTCCTTCTCCTGCAGGAACACAACTTCTGCATAGAGCATGCATGTTGTCCACTTTTCTGACTGATATCCATGACCTCAACAAGATGTTATAAAAGGAAAGAGTGTACCATACTGCCATGAAGAGAGATTTTTACCTCGATCTAGGGCCTTCTCCTTCCGCCTGCCAAGTGGTAACTATATAAGTCACAATCAGTTCCGCCAAAAATTATTCCTTTCAATTAACAAAGATATTAATGACCCTCACCCCATCCTTGTCAATTTCTCCTGAGATTACAGATAGCCCGTAGTCACTCAACTTCCCCATTCCATGCTCATTGAGCAAAACATTATTCGTATTCAATCTGTTGTTGAAGAAACCGGGAATTATTCCAGTATGCAGAAAGTGCACGGCTCTGGCCACGCCAATCAACACTGACAACCTCTTCGACCAGCTAAGAACCTTCGCAGGATTGTTCCCTGCAAGTATTAAACCAATTCGATTGCCCTTGCTGATTATTTTAATACGGTGAAAATACGTTTATGGCTGGTCATCAGGTAGCTGATACAGAATGCTCTTCATCATATTATCCATGACTCATGGCGTCGATAGATAATCAACCCCATATATCTCACACTAGAGGAGAATCAACACCTAACCTCAGTTGAAGGCGTTCAATTGTCATTACAATCACATAGTGAAGACTTCAGATTCTATTTCTTGATAGCTTATTTCCTTAAGATACCTTCTCAGCACATTCCTAATTGAAGGACGTGTTGAATTTTCATATTATAAAGGGCTAATACCACTAAAAATTCCAAACCGGTACACCAGTGTCACATTTACTCCAAAACTAATTTTTGTATCACAAAAGATCCCAAACTGATCCGTGGCACAGGTACACCGGTTTGGGGTTTTTGGTGGTATTATCCCTATTATAAATCAATTACTATTCATTTTCCATAAATAATCAGAATAGAGTGCTGCCGCGTCTTTACACTGCCTCTAGTTGAAAGGTTATTGCTCTTTCTTTTCATAAGTTTCTGCTCCTAAGTAAGTTACGTTCATTCAAGCCACATTTGTCAATCTTCACCCAAAGGTCTATTGCTGCTGACATTCAAGAAATGAATAGTCAAACTGAGGAAATGTGTAGAAACTTACTAAAAGAAATAGTAACACTGTATCAAAAGGTATTCAGCTTGCAAGCAATTTAGGGGCAGGACGCGGTTCCAACAAAAGTGAATAGTGATTACTCTATCTCTTAAAATAAGAAAGCACAAAACTAAACAATCTCACACCAACATTCTATGCTTACCAGAGAGAAGAGCCTGGAAATTGCCATCGGGCACGTATTCATATATAAGAAAGACTTTGTTAATCCTTGGATCATCTCTTACACCTCCATCAATACAGTGGCCCAGTAGGCATACCAAATGTGGATGCCGAAGCTTTGCTAGCAAATCCAATCTAAGCCTTAGATTGCGGATTGAATATTTTCTTGAAGGTAAACACCTTATAGCAACTTGCATCCCGTTATCTAGTCGTCCTTTGTAAAGCTAGAAATATGTAGGAATTCTATGTTAAGACTATATAAAGTACCCAGTCAAAGTACAATCAAGAGATTCTGACCTATCTCCACATTATTGAGAGGCAGGAGGATAAACACTAAGGAATTTACCTTCCCATAAGAACCTTCGCCCAAAAGAGAAGTTTCATCGAAGTTGTTTGTAGCTACTTTCAGCTCCTCAAAAGAGAATGACCGACATGGTGGAAGACTTTGTGCATTGATCTTTGAGGCTTCAGATATGTAGCCTAAGCGGCAGAGCAAAAAGAGGCAGTTAGAGCTTTGTATTCATATTTTTATATCTGTGGTGATCTCTCTTCCAAACAAGGATATTTTATATATTTTTGATAACCCAGTGGTGATCTCCCCTGGGGCGACTTCCAAACAAGGATATATCTTCCGTGATATTTTTGCAAGGAAGAGTGCGCTCCAGCAGCGATCAGGCAGGTGGTCAAACAAGGATATATCTTCCGTGATATTTGCAAGAAAACGATCACATAAGCACATCATTACTCTCTCGGTTGAACAGTAAACAACTTACTTGCGCTCGTCAAGATCTCAGACGGGAATCTAGCTTCTGAGTCATCCAGACCTTGTTTGTGTAGCAAATGTTGCTCTGACATTCCTCGAGAACAGTATCTTGTTAATAGAATGAGAAAGCCAGAAGCCAGAAGCACCAAAGCTAGCACACCTCCTCCGATCACACCCACCATTACTCCCATATTTTTCCCTCCAGAGCCAGATTGTTTTGCCTCACGAATTTCCAAGCAATAAGATTCTGCATGCTGATGCTGTGAGTCAGCAGATAAGCAATTCCCACCAGAATTAACAATTAGATCACCTGATTTGGAGCTTAGACAAGTAGGCAAACTGCCTCTCAATCTATTGTTGGATAAATCAACAAATCCCAGTTTACTACTGCAGTCCACAATGTGTGGAAGCCACCCACTCAACATATTCGATGCGAAACTCAGATAACTGATGTTCGGCAGAGAGAAGAGTGCACCAGGAGGCACTCCTCTTAAACTGTTGAAAGAAACATCAAGGTATTGAAGGTGATTCAGTTGGCTATATTCCTCTGGCACTTGGCCAGAAAAGGAGTTATTATTGAGGAAGGCCATGACCAGTCCTTTCGGCAATGCAGGCAAGCTAGAACTAAGCTTGTTTCCACTTAAATTCAGAACGTGTAGGTTTCTCAATCCGCTAAGGTCTGGCAATTTCCCATCTATTTCGTTCCCTGACAGAATAACTTCACTCAGAGCGTTTACACTCTTGACTGAAGATGGGAATTCACCTCTCAGCCGGTTGTTCCTCAAGCTCAAAACTGTCAAATTTTTCAATGCATCAAACCAATTGGGCGCAGTGCCGTTAAAGAAATTATCATCCAGCACCAGAGTTTGAAGCCTCACCATAGCCGAAATCCTTGGAGGAACCGAACCGTAGAGGAAATTGGAGCTTAAATCCAGATGTTCAAGTGAAGACAAACGATGAATCTTGTCAGGAAGAGGACCCCACATGCCCAAAGACACCAAATGAAGAACTTTGAGGCTGGTCAACCTCGCCAAAGTACTCACAAAAGAATCCATGGAGAAGTTCTGCGACAATGTCTTATACGGTACTGCAAACCCTTCGAAGTAACCACCTTTAAGCACCTTATCGCCGGCTAACTTGAGCTCGGTAATGAAGTTGTTCTCACACGTGAGGTTGACAGTCGTGGATGTAGGGAGCGAGCAAAAATCCACTCCATGAACGTTCCAAATCTCCAGTTGCGGTGGATACTCCAACTGCTTTCTAAGCTGAAGCAGCACTTGGGTCTGCGACGACTGGAGTTGGTGGGTGTGTACAATGAGCGAACTCCACGCGAGAGCGAAGCAGAACGAGGACAAGTAGTTACGAGACCCCATGAAAGATCTCTTCCTTTCTAAGGGAAGTTATGTCCACAGCCCACTTCGCTGAACAAGATTCCAAAGCTAAAGCAGCTTAACATACCAAAACATAAGCCACCAAAGCGACGAGTAGTGAAAACATGGACCAGCATGAACTTGGCGGGTTCATTTCAGGGAAAATGCGCAGAATATTTCTAGAAAGGAAGAAACAAGAAGCAAGAAGTAGGGAAAGTCATAAAATCCTGGAACTCTCACTCTGTTGCTCCGTGGTGGGGATACGGTGGAGTTAATGCATTCAAGAGCTACCACGTTGGACTGATATGATCCGTCTGTCTTGTGCAACGGGAAAAGGGGCACCGGTCATTGGCTCGCTCGCTCATAATGACGACGAAAACGATGCACAACGCACAGACGAAGACATCTAACCGGAGCAGCGAACCAGCGAGCAATGCGCGAATAGATTCCCGAAAAAGGGTGGACAACGTCAAAGAGAAAAATCCTTCTTAAAACTCTGGAGTGTCACCAGAAAGACAGCTACAGTTGGCTCGTAATATATAAGGAAGTGAAAAGAGCATACATAACTGGGTTCAGTAAAGAAAACATGTAAAGATTTGCTTTCTTGTTTTGGCCGAATATGTCTGACACCGTAGCGAAACAAGCCATTTTTCATCGAATTTCGAGCCTGACACAGGGCGTTGAAGCTTTCAACTAGAAGTTGGTGGTCCTATCACATGGTCTATCGACTCCTTGGGAGTAATGTTTAGTAAAGTTTAACCACTCGAAAGAATCGTCAGGCATAAGTTTTGCTGGATGAATCTCTAACAGAGGAGCATTATATTCGATTGTACGTCGACATCAGTTGCATCAGCAGCCCCTTGGATTGGAGAGTGGGCTGTGAGTTTCATCACTGGTCCACATGCTCATTTACTTCTGACGGGCACTCGGTCCCATCCTCCCTGCCTGGCATCAACCAATGTCCTTCTCTAAGCAAAAAGGGCCTCCCTTTCAATTCGGTTTGCCACTTGCCCCGACGAGACAGGTTGTCCCTAACTCCAGATAATATACAAAAATGAGCGCCGACAGCAGATTCTTGCAAGCACTTGCGCTTGCAATGTGTATTGTAGCAGCTTGGATTCTCATTGCACGACTTTATGCACCTTTTCTCAGCATCTCTCACTCCCATCTTAGACAACTGGGCATGGGCATTGCGATCCCACGTGGCATTCATGGATTAACTTATATAGGGTATTGTCCGTTTTAGCGTAATGGCAAGTATTTTTTCAAAAGGTCATATGTCTAGATAATGTTTTAGCCTGACACGTATAATTTTGGAGCTCTAAAGTAAAGCTTGCCGTTATATTAAAAATTATCTCCGTGAATTATTTTTAATTTTTACATATATATCTCGACATGCTCTCTTTTCCATTCGATGTGTAATCCAATTCGTTTCTACCACGTTCGTTATCTTAGAAGTTTATCAGGAGCCGCTCCTTCTTCGATTTCTATAACTCTAGTGCAGGAAGGAAGAAAATGCTGTCATCAGAATTTCAAGAAAGGCAGATACTCTCTCTCCCTTATTTTTTAGGCATGAGTATGTGTTTAGAATGAGGACAAGCTATTCTATTTCGCATCATCAATGTGCAGGAGGAGGCCAAGGCGCCTCTTTAGGGAATTAAATGTGGACAGTGTGGTCCAATCCTATCCTAGAATTGGGATTCTCCTAGCTACAAGAATTGATTGATAAATCAATACGAAAAGCTATCAAATCCCCCGTTATTCCAACAAGCGGTAACATCTCAAACATTCCACTAAGGTTCGATGAACTATTTTCGCAAATCAAACACGTACACGATAAAGTTAAGGATAAATCTAATAGATGTCTCCAAGGAATGCATTATGAGTCTAACAAGACATATCATGAACTTCATCAAATTCGACCGGTATGATACACAAAGCAGTGGGCGCGCTGAAAACGATGAATCTTCTTCTGGCCAAAGGAAAATCCAAAAGTGGGGTGCCGTGGGAAAGAGGAAGTAGACTGGTGAGCAGTGTTTCGGCCACATATTGCCAGATCAGTTGAATGAACATCACGCCCCATCTTCATGTGCAATGTGCACGGACCTCTTCTTTTATCACTTCACTCTTTAGGGGCATCTTTCTCTATGGAAAGTGGGAGGGGTCCTCTCCTCATCCTCCAAAGTTGGAGCTTCCCATCTTCCCTATCGGATCACAAAAAGTCAGAAAAAAAAAACCCCACAAAAACTTGGCCGTGCAAATTGATGCAAACCTCTAAGCATCACTCTTCCAAAATCATAGCTAATGTTAGTGACTTCTTGCTCAGTGTGCCCATTTTATAGAATCGTCCTCTAATTACCATCCCGAGAATCGGATATTTCGCTTATTCTGTTAAAAAAATTAACCAACTGCGAGCTAAATTTGTCTCTATGAAAGTATAAACTCGGCCTATAATCCTACTATATGTCTTTTATTTATCATTTTACGATATGTTAATGAAGATTGATTATTGATACCACCGATTGTGTAAATGGGTCCGAGTAAAAACACAGATTTCATAAACCTAATCAAACCATTGAATCATACAATTTTGAAAAAGGAGGTTGTCCTTCATTCGCTTTCCTCAAGATGGGCCCCGCCTATCATGAGTGCATGTTTGGGCTTGCTTTTTGGCCCCGTCATCCTTCATCCGGATCGACCCGGTCATCCAGGGAAGCCCTACCCGGTGTTTCTACACAAGCCCAGCCCAGCCCATATGTACAATGTGTTTCTACACAAATGGTCCATGAATTTTGATCAAATGTACAATGTAATCCCTATAATTTTAATCTGTTCAATATAACCTATAAATTTTAGCATATCGTGCAATGTAATTTTCGGACTTTTAATTTGTTCAATGTGATCTCTAAACTTTTAGTACATATTCAATTAGATCCCTAAAGTACATGAAATTACTCAATATTATCTCTGAACCTGAATTAATGAAAGGATAAAATAGGATATTTTCATATAATTTAGGGACTTCATTGAATATTTATCAAAAATTGAGGGACCATATTCAACAAATCAAAAATCCATGGACGACATTATACATTAAGATAAAGTTTAAGGATCCCATCCAACATATCAAAAAATTTAAGGGTCAATATGATCACAGCTCAAGGGCTATTTGCGTAATTATCCCGGAAGGGAAAACTCAAGGGAAAGGGTAGGCGGACAAAGAACGTGGCTTCAAGAGGGCAGCCTCGTTGGGTTTGGTGGGAGGACGGGGGCGAAGTTGCGGTCCGGTGGTGGGTTTGGTTTTGAATTGAGATGGAAGCATCATCATCGTAAGGTCCGAAAACACCCAACGAGGTTTGGTGAGTCACATCTTCGTCTTCTCCTTTTCTTCTTGTTTCGTCCTCCTTCGTTTTCTGACAGCGGAGGGCGCCATTGTCGTCCCCGTGCTTTCTCTCTCTCTCTCTCTCTGTCCCCCGCGTCGTCGCCTTCAGCGAGCTCCCGATTCCGAACCAGGTAGAGAGAGGGAGAGAGAGAGAGCGGGAGGGGGGGGGGTCAAATGGCGAACTTGGAAGACGTGCCGTCCCTCGATCTCATGACGGAGCTCCTCCGCCGCATGAAGTGCAGCTCCAAGCCCGACAAACGCCTCATCCTCATCGGTAACACTCCCTCCTCCTTTTCGTTTTCGCTCTCCGGCGCCTCGATGTGCTCTTCCTGCCTTCTCCCTATTGTTCTGAATCTGGCTGGATCTGGGTGACCCGTGGCTTGTTCGGCCGCTTTGCGCGTCGATTTTTTCGCCCGTCCCGCTTGGGGCTTCGCTTGGTTGCTTCTCTCCAACCTCCCCTTAGATTCGCGACTTGAAAAGGGTCGAATTCGAGGTGAAAACGTTTGATGGGTAGCTGAAATTGACGAGCTTTTTGTTATCCGATAGCTCGGAGGTTGCCTGGTCTTTATAGCAAACTCGATGGGAAAGAATGCGGGGCGGTACCGAATCAGGAAAACCGTGCAATTTGTGCTGTCGAAAGTGAAAGTATATTTGGAGTTGATTTAGAGCTCGCATGTTGTATTCAAGGAGCTACCCAATGAAAGGGGTTCGTGGTGCTTTCTTGTCGGGATTTGATGAATGATTGCGTGGGTCTGCTCGTATGTGTTGCATATGTCCAGCATTAGTTCTCTGTAAGCCCTTTTTTATTTCCTGCTTGTTGCTGTTTTTTTCCCCATCTTGGACGCTTATTAGGTGTCGTGGCGCACAGGTTTATGCTATGAAGCATAGATAGATGCATAGGGGGCAAGTGCATTGGCAGCACGAAGATGCTTGAACTATACAGAAGTTGTTAGAGGATTTGCATAGATTGCTATTTGCGACTTTTTTCTTGTCTAGATTAATTAGGTGCAACGGCACAGTCCTTTATTTCTGAACTCCATGGGTTTTTGTTTTAGGACTTTTAACGTTTGATGAGCTGTATTTGTGATCATTTTAATATTTAAACATCCCAGGAGCTATGTAGGGCGACTAAGATTGATTTTGATAATCTTGACAATTGCAGGCCCACCTGGATCGGGAAAAGGTACTCAATCGCCAATTATTAAGGATGAATACTGCTTGTGCCACTTGGCCACTGGTGATATGTTAAGAGCTGCTGTTGCTGCAAAAACCCCTCTTGGAATTAAAGCTAAAGAAGCTATGGACAAGGTATAAATCTCCCTGTTTTGTCCTGTTATTTATCCACAGCTTAATTTGCTTATGCTTCCTTTACTCATGAACGATTCTTGATGAGGTCTCCTGTAACTTCTTACTAGGGCGAGCTTGTTTCTGATGACTTGGTTGTTGGCATTATCGATGAAGCAATGAAAAAGCCTTCATGCCAGAAGGGCTTTATTCTTGATGGCTTCCCAAGGACTGTGGTCCAAGCTCAGAAGGTGCTTTAAACTTGTCTTTGCTTTATTTTCTGTTTCGTGTTTCACGTGCATGCACACAACAACACACTCACTGCAGTATAGATTTGAGAGATGAAATGCTGAGCCAATTCTTCTGACCCAACGTTCTATCTTTCTGGCAACAGCTCGATGAAATGCTAGAAAAGCAGGGTGCTAAAGTCGATAAGGTGCTCAACTTTGCTATTGATGATGCAATATTGGAGGAGAGGATTACTGGTCGCTGGATACACCATGCAAGTGGCAGAACCTACCACACAAAATTCGCACCTCCCAAAGTTCCTGGGATTGATGATGTAAGCTTCTTGACTCCGATGGTCTGTTAATTAGAGCATATACTTTGACCTCAGGACTATTGCTCAGACAATGTAGCTGAGTAAACACGGGCTCATTTTAGTACTTCTCCACTTTTGGGCAATACTAAGTGTCGCTGTTCTGTTTTGTTGTAGGTCACTGGAGAACCTTTGATTCAGCGAAAGGACGATACGGCAGCTGTTCTGAAATCAAGACTGGAGGCATTCCACAAGCAAACTGAGCCGGTAATGTGCTGTCTCTGTTTCTTCAGTTCACTTAAGTTGAATGTCAAACTGTTTAGATAGGGAGCGAATGATTCATTTCCAGCTGTGTAGTTCCTCTTATAGATGCCTGCTGATATTTGTCCATATAGGTGTTTTGGATCTCAAAAGTTTTCTCGAAGTGTATTCTTGATCCCAGCATTTGTTGTTGAAGTTTCTCATGCCCCAATTATGACATAATCACTATGCATTTGTAGGTGATTGATTATTACTCCAAAAAGGGAATGGTTGCAAATCTTCATGCTGAGAAACCTCCCAAGGAAGTCACAGTAGAGGTCCAGACTGCGCTTTCATCATGAGAAATGTTCCCTGCAGAATAATTTAACTCTAGGATTTTGCTTTATGAAATTCCAAAGTACCTTCGATTGAGCTGAATACGCCCCCTTTCATCATGCTTCAAATTTGATTTCCGGCTGCTATCCATACTTTTTGAGGGTTAGTTTAGTTCAATGGCCAAGAATAAAGTTACAAACAGAAGAACTTTGACAATTCTACTGGCATGGGTTGTGGGCATGCTTGTTACACCATTTAATTGGTTGATTACATCAGTTGTTACTGAATGTTCGAGCACATTGTGGCACGTGTTGTGGACATGCTACTACCACATTCTTTTTGTTCATTTGGCAACTGATGTTTTAGCAGAAGCAAATCTGAAGCATTACTAATCGACGCGATCATCCTTAATAACACAGGCACCTAGGGAAAACATAGGAGATCCTGTACTGATAACTTACATAATTCATTGCATGGTGGATTTTCACTGATGATAGCTAGTCTGTAGGTAGGCTGTAATTGGTCGCTTTGGTGTCCTTTTTCTTTGTTCTCTGTTAGTTAGGCATTTGGGTTTTATTCATAATAAGCTAATGCAGAAACAATCTGCTGTAAGAATTGGATCACTTCAGTACATTGACTTAACAAATTGAGGGGGTTCGTTTTGTTTTGTGGGTTTCTGGCCACCGTTTCGATCTCCCTTTTAGGTCTACCGGGGCAGCTGTCATTTTTCAGGCACCAGGAAAAAAGAATTGGCAAGAAATTGCACTGGTTATTAACGACTCAAAGGAGAACAAACAAGTGGCAGAAACAACTGGACAAAGTTTAAATCCATGACCCTATGAGATGTCCTAGAGGCGAGAAAAGAGAAAAATGGAAACAAGGCTGAAGTGATTACGACTTTTGAAGCCAAATCATTCCCAGACTGGAATGGCGAAGAATAAAGAACATTCCGATGGGGAGAATATGCAAATGGAGGAGAGCAAAGAAGAAGATGAATCTCAATCTGCATGCTGGAGGAAAGAGATACTGATGAAGCCTTTTGTAGTTGCGCCGTTAAGGCTGAAAGGTAGTATGAATCAATGCCTTTCAGGAATGCAGGTTGGGCATGGACTCAGCTGTTTGTTCTTTACAGACTTGAGTAGTTCCGTTCAAGCAAGCTGTTTCCACCGTAAATCCAGCATTCCAACTAAACTATTTCTCTTTATGTTTGGCCCGATTGCCGCAACCGTATTTGGCAAAAGAACCAAAATATTCTGTTTGATTTGGGTTTTCGAGCCAATCGTTTTTGTTGACGGCCCTGTCTATTTGAAATGAGCCAAATGTCACGGCAGTCCCAGAGACCTTGAAGATCGCTAGTGGTGGAGAGAAATCGCACAAACAACTGTGAACAAGTAGGACAATCAGAAGAGCAAATTTCAGCTGATTGCGAGCATTAGGGTCATCCTAGGTGATCAACAATCTCCCAGCTCCTCTCATTTTTTCGAGACGATAGTCACAAGATACCATGATCTCACAATATCCAAAGCGCGTTTATGATTTTCAAATGGTCCAAGAGAAGACAAGATGTCTGTTATTTGCAGCAGCATATGTGCTGAAAACTACCCATGATCTGTTGGAGGAGTTGAGAACAGCGAACTCCAAAGCACAGACCCTGATGGTTACATGTCGACAGCGATCTTAGCGTCCAGATAAGTGAACTCCTGGAAATAGGCCTTGAAATGCTCATACGAATGCTTAACATCATCGACCGCGCACATCTCTCTGATGCTGTGCATCGATAACTGCGGAGCACCGACATCAACAGTGCGAATCCCCACACCACTCGCCAAAATGGGTCCTATGGTTGACCCGCAAGGCATGTCATTGCGCACTACAAAATCCTGCACACCAAAAAAAAAAAAAAGATCTAGTCTCGCCAATTAAATGAGAGGAACGAACAACTAATAGAGCAATTTTTTTTTCCAGCTCAGTGAGACACTAGCCTGGATAGGAAGGTTGTACTTCTGTGCTATCTCTCGGAAAACAAAGGATGTCACAGCATTCGTTGCATAGCGCTGATTGGCATTGTGCTTAATAACAAGTCCTCCATGCATCTTAGGCCGATGGTTTTCTTCATGTTTGTCCTGAGAATATAACTGTAAGTCAGGGAGCACAAGAGACGAAAATACGAGTTATAGAGATCTGAGAACAGTATCAGCGTTACCATATAATTTGGATGAAGAGCATGAGCCATGTCTGCAGATACAAGAAAACTCCTCTGGATCGCTTTCTGAATCAGCTGAGGAGAAACAAGAGAATTCATGCGGATAAATGATAATGTCACTAGTCAGCGCAAAATATTCCTTTTTAGCAACATACTACAAAATAATGCAAGAAAACATCCATGCAACCAAAAAGACAACTTAAATAAATTGCCAAAAGTGGGATAGAAGAGGTGATACATTCGAGTCTGAGCCAAAACAGCTTGTGATTCGTGACAAAGCGTCGAACATGACAGGAGATCCAGCTCCCTGGGCTGAATTAGATCCAATCTCTTCGTGATCAAACAATGCCACCATCCTAACACCAGTCTCATCGTCTAGGCTGCTTCCAGAAGAAGTGGCATCTATCAGCGCCTATCAAAAAAACAAAAAAAACACAATTTGTGAGGTTAGATGCTTATAGTTGACAAGTATGATAATGAAGCCCATCTATCACAATATCAAAGCAGTCACAATATACCGCTGGAAAAAAAGCCAGAGTTTGTCAAGTCAAGATCTGAAGTCATTCTTTTTAATTTTTAATTAACATCGTTCCCAACATCATGCAACTTTGATGTTACTTTACAAAGATCTGAGGTCACTCTTTTGAATTGTAGAAGGAACCATAGATGCTCAAAGCCAAAGATCTCCATTCACCTGACTCTGATACTTGACAAGAGGACTGATCTAATCACCAAGAAAATCAATGAGGTCATGTCAGCAAAACCTAAGCAGAGAAATCTTTTTTTTCCCTCTCATGTCTACTGGACAGAGTTCTAGTTTCCTGACAGAGGCTTTGCAACCAATACATGTCCTCCATTTGAATACCATAGATACGGAAATCTTCACCTGGCATCCAAAAGCGCGACAAGAGAAATAGAAACATCCAACAAACCTTCGATTTTGCACCTTGATAAAGCAACAATCCAGACTATTTACTTATGGCTGTTAGAGAAACGATGCAAATTTGATTAAGGAAATTTTCTATTACCAATAGAATAAAGAAAAGAAGCTCTGCAGTTCTCCTCAGTTCTGCAATAATTATGATGATAACGAGTGCATACCTTTAGAGAGCAAAATGACATGCACAGATTGTCAAGTCTTCCAGAAAAAAGAAACTCCTTAAGAGCACCAGCTACCACACTAGGTTGAGTGTCGCATGCTTGCAATTCAAAATCGCAAATTTCATTGGGGTCACAACCAATTTGGGTTGCCAGCATCTATGAGTAAAAGGAGGACAGTTAAGGATAGAACAATCCCAACATCCATACATATAAAGCCAAAACTTGAATTTAGCATTCACCCTAAAAATTCTAAGCATAACTTGATTTGGTGCTCACCCCAAAAAATTGTGAAGTGATCTGAACATCTACAAGAGTGATATATCCATTGTTCGGCCCATGGATACACTACAAACTCCATATATTTATCGAGCAGATTTACAGTTTGACAGTTTACATGAAGTGCGGGATTCTAATACAGTTGTACTAAATAACAGAGTCGATACAAAAAAATCAGTACAACCTAACCATTTTCAGCTAAACTTTAAAAATTGATGCAATATATTATTCAGCTAGCCCGAAAACACACACTATCCCATCTAGACCTGGCAAAAATGAACCTGAATTCCAAACCCGAGATTCCTCTCCAAAAAAATAGGGTAGTTAAAAGAGATCATGCAAATTGAATCTTAATCATTCAGCTTTAGATCTTTTTACCCAGGATACGAACAATATCTCACGGCAATCACATGATTTTATAGAATGACCTGTGTTGAATTGTTGAATTAATAGAAGTATGTAATTTGGCAACGCAATTAGACATAACCAGGATTAGTTGGATTATAAAAAGAGTGCACATAACCAAAATATGAAATTAGTGATTCCCTTCAAAAATTTACTTAATGCCATGATAACGAAAATTCTTTTTGATCCTAAATTGATTAAAAGACAAATATAAAAAATTGATATATTATCAAAATAATCTTAAATTCTTGATAAATCATACAGTTGGTCTGTAAGTCCCTCTCTCTCATATTTGTCTTAAATTGAAATTCACTGCCATTGGTAATATAACAAGAAGCCTAATGTCTGTGTTTTACCTAGTGCCTCAGAAGTCAACAAATTAAAAATTAATCTACAATGGACATAACCCTTCTGTCACATATCTCAAATTTCCAATTCAGTGGTTACGGTGTGTCAGGCATAGTAGTTATAATTCTTCTGCAGTTATTTTGGGAACCATCGCAATTGATGCATCTATCTATTGTTCCTTATGAAATATATTTACTACATGGAATTTATGCATACATAAGAAAAGGCTCATTTGTTGAACACAAAAGTGGATCAAAGGGGGTCAACCCAAACAAACTGTGACCAAATGACCCACTGCAGGACCCTCATCGGAAGGGAGCAAACTAAACCGAACAGGAACGGACTTACCCCTTGACAGATTCTGACCTCCATTCAAAAAGATTTCCAAATACTTAGATAAGCACAGAGTATTGTGAGTCGGATACCTGAAGTAAAAGTGAGTGATGCTTTGGTTTATCAACGACGCTTACATCTTCAGGACCATTTTCAGCAGCTGCTTTGTTCATCTCAGCCTGCAAAAAGAATTCACTTGATAATTGAAGCAAGATGAAAGTAAAACTTAAGCAAGACACCCCCGACTCCTATTTGCAATTGAGCAAAACTTAGGAAGCATCAGTTTATTGCCTTGTTGACAATAGGGTGCTTTATTTTTAGATGATCAAGTTTCTGAAGAAGTCTCCAGGTAAATACCTCAGTTGATGTAGTCAATGATTTATCTTGTATTCTGTCCCCTTTTGATTTTGAGAGCTGTTTTGTACATGGCTTTAGTTTTTTGGTTCTTTTTGTATAAACGTTTGCCGCCCCTTGGTGCACTATAGTTGAACCTTTTACCTATTCTCCTCCCCCAAAAAAAAAAAAAAAAAAAAAAAGAAGTTTCATGCAAGAAATAAGTTGCCTGTATTTAGAGGATATTCAAGCAAGCTATCAATTATATCCATGGGGACATGAGTTCATGCTGACCCTTCAAAACATAGACCCAGGTAGTAGTTAAGTGAGTTAGATTCTTTCATGAAACTAATCTTAGTTGGAGCTAGGGAATATAGAAAAGCAAACTTAGCCATATAGCTACTGAATGTAATTTATTGAAGAGGCTCAAAGGGAAAATAGTAAAAAGAGCATTTAGCAAGAAAGCAAGCTAAGATCATGTTCAGAAGTACAATTAAAGATATAGGGTTGTTCCCACCAAAGAACTGTCTTGAGCTCATAGTCATAAAGTTACAAACAGGCAGCAGTATGTCCAATTTTGTCAAAAGAATGAGAAGGAGAACCATCAAGGTAAACTATCAAGGAGAATCATCTCTGACCATGATTTACTAGACGATGGCATGGTAGAACCACTGGTAAAATGGAACTCTGACATAGATTCAAGTAGCAAGACAATGAAGCTAATCAGATGAATTTCATAGATTCAGCATCCATCTTGACGAAATGAGATTGCTAGGTACAGTAGCAGTTGTCTAAGCTGAATGCTTATTTTGATTGATTTTCATTTTATACATTTCTAAGCATCATACAGTTGAAAACTTTTGGAATGCAAAAAACATTCACAATAAAAGAAAGCACAAGCGTTCCGAGATTACCATAATAGACGTTGCTAACACCGGAAGAAGATGAGCCTGAGTGTTCACCGTAAATCCATCATTTACACCTCTGTCCAAAAGATAAGTCAGATGCCAAGGCACCAGAACATACACAATACAATATCAGAAACATGTTACCACACAAAATAACATTAGAATAGATGACAAAATGAAGCAAAGACCTATCCAAGTGGATTGCTAGGGTCGGAATCCGCATTATTGGCTCCTCTAATCTAACAAGTCGATGTGAATATGAAGCAGAAGCATCCTTCTCTTCTCGTATCATGACACGTCCTGCAATAGTCAAGTCCCGATCAAACCACGTGTGCCACAGCCCACCTCCGTAAGGTTGCACGCCTACTTGCAGATATCCACCCTTGCTCACCTGAAGAAGCCGCCATTCTCCCAAATTAAATCTCAAGTCACCTTTTTTCGTGGAATCATATGGGATTCATATTTTGAGGCATTGAACAAATGAAAACTCAGATAGCATCAAGTCGATTACCTTGGTGACAGGCTTTAGTTTCAAACAAGGACTGTCGGTGTGAGCGCCGACTATATGAAATCCATTTCCAGCAACATATCTAGCCAATCATTCGAATAAGACCCGATAAGACATCGATTGAAAACAACTGAGAGCAGTCTAAGAAAATCAAGGAAAGGATATTACTGAAAGGCGAAGCATACTTTTTACCAACGGCGAAAGCCACAATGGTAGAGTGATTTCGGGTGAAGAAGTACTTCTTTCCCGCTTCCAAGTTCCAATCTTCTCTCTCCGAAACCTGTTCATAACCCGCGTCCCGCAGCAGCCTCTTCGACTCATCTACAGCAAAAGGGAGAGAGAGAAATCGATCAAAATCAGCATTAGACAGAAGCCCGAATGAGCTGCCGATCTACCCACGAATGGGTAGTCATTAAAATGGTTTCTTTCAATCGAAAGACGCGAACTTTTCCCCAACTTTCCACTCCGGCCGCTTCTTTTTCACGTACCAGATTGGAGCGAATAGGGAAAAGCAGAGGGAGGAGAGTTACCGACAGCGTGAAAAGCAGTGGGGGAAGCGTTGAGGAAGGCGACGAAGTCGGAGACGATGCTGGTTTCCTTGCCCATTGTCTCTTTCTCTCGCGTCTGATCTGTCGATGAATATGACGATGAAGAAGAAGATGGAACCAGCTTCTGCTATTATAGCATCGAGCTGCTCAAGCTGAATAGCGCTATTAAGGAAGGATCGCGTAAGGTTTCCTCGCACAGAATCGAATACCTTTCTTTCCGGAAAAGGTATCAATCGAATTGGGCTCGTGTCATCCTTTGGTTGCTTGTATATATGCTTGTTGCCGTCACCGTGCAGTGTACGTGCTTGGCTTTAGCCGGACGCTTCCCTCTCCCTCTAAAATATTTTATGGGAACCGCCGGTCGAGCCAACTCATTATTATCTTTCATAAAATTTTCAGTTCCAATTCTGCAGCGACCCGGTCGGTTGAGGCAACAGTGTGATTGCCGGGACAAGACCCAGACAAGAAGCGGCTCCTGGCATATGGCAAGCCAAGTAGAATTGAATCGAGCGCACCAAACAGGTAAAAAGGGGCCTAGAATTATATGTGCGAAATTAACGTGTTAAGCGTAAAACTAACAATAAAGAGCTAATCAGAGTGCCTCCATGAGCGAATCCCGTTCATTTAAAAGTAGCCTACTGAACCTATTATAGGTTCCGTAGTACATGTGACTGTTGGTACTTCCGTCGATGCTCACTGTTATTTAAATACGGAAACACATTTCGTGATGAGTTCAGGAGAGTGGGATCGGTTCCCGAGAGCATGGGCCAGTGCAAGCACAACAAAAGGATGTGTATTCAAGCTGAAGTTCGATGATTGGCACGGTCCATGTGAGAGTCTGACAGCGGAAAAGACGATGGGTGCTTGCTATCTCACCAATCGGAATAGCATTAGATCGTATAATATGCCACAGTTCCTCTTTGACGATGCTAATAGTACATCGTCTGACAAATGTAACTCTTCTCAAAGGTGGGTGCTTGCTAGCAAATAGCATTAGATCTGACGTACCAAGAAAACTTTTTTCGACAGGACCAGAAAAGACGTAAGCGCAGACTTCGGTGATCGATCAACCAGAAAACTATGACATGTCCGCTGTTTCTTCGCCTCTAAGAAATGCGGGGAGCCACTTTGCCGACAGTTTCGGTATGCGCTTGAAATTGTTCTTGTAGTCGATGTAGTACAGCCCGAATCTTGCTGTATAGCCATCTCCAAATTCAAAGTTGTCGAACAGAGACCAGTAAATATATCCCTTCACATTTACTCCTTTCCTGCAAGACGCGGTAAGCAAGCAAGTCAGGTTCAGTGCTTTGCCTATCTGGTACGTTATGAAAATTCCTTTTGACTGTTCACTATTCAATTCAGAGTCTGAAGTTCTCTCTTTGCTTAAGTAAGTGAAAAGATCCATTTTTTGTCAAGTATGGTTAAACCAAATCCTTGTTGCTATATGTGATGATGCTAAAATAAATGCTTTTGGCTCGAACCACTTACTTCATTGCTAGCTTGATCCGATGCAAATGCTGCAGGACAAACTTGATGCGGTGTTGATCCTTCAGTGCTTCCTTAATAGGCCTGGTATCGACTTTTGCTTCGGTGACTCCTGTCAATCAAAACTAGTCATTTAGGAAAGTGCATCTTCTTTTACAGGGACGAATAAAACCCTCTAGGATTTCAGACCATTCTCAGTGATGTAGATTTTGGGGCTTTTGTACTTCTGCATTATGTGTTCCAGAAACTTTTGTATCCCCTTCGGATATATATAGATATAGCTGCTTCCTTCAGCCTGCAATGTTCAAATGTATGGGAGATTTTAGGAGCAATGCCTACAATGAGAATTTTCTTCCTACAAAAGCTTCTGCCTTTCCTTGCTTCATTGTTCTCATACCTTTTCACCAATCGGAATTCCGTCTTTATCAGCTGCAACAACCAAAAAAGAGCAAGTCTCAGATGTTGTTTTCAGCTTCTTCCCAGGTCATTCCGGGATAAGATATCATCAAATGTATACCTCGGATGTCTGTGTGCAAGTCAAGACCGAAGCTGGTTGGTGGTGCAGTTGGATCTACAGTTACAGCTTTGGCATATCTGGTGGTGTAGTAGTTGAAGCCAATAAAATCGAATGATCCCCTGACAAGCTCTTTCTCTACATCGGTGAAAGTGGGTAATCTCTCTTTTACTATACTTCTCATGGAAGCTGGATACGATCCATAAACTAGTGGCTCCATGAACCTGTTGCAAGGCAATGTTGTTGAGTGGTTGAAAGATGCGGAGGGAGATGGGATGAACATTGAAGTGAAATGTGAAGATTTTGGTTACATGATGCGATCAAATGAAGAGAGTATCCAAGAGTGATACCATCTTAAAATACAGAAGCAGAATAAAGCAAACTTCGTTGAGTTATCACTTTTCCTGACAGTCTAAAACCAAGCAGCATAAAATTCATTCATTTTAACTTGAGGGGACAATCTGTTAAAGATGGATAATAAGGACCAAAGTTGTAATTACATAATATCACAGTTTTATCATGCGAAGATATGTATCATTTTTCCTTTTTGTTCTTCATGTAGGATTCGAGCAATTTTACTTACCATCCTGAGGTGAAGTCCAAGGCCCTTTTGGCGGCCTCTTTATCTTTTGCTAAATCTGAATAGGGCTTAAAATACTGAGCTACAAGGGCTATACCAACTTCTCCACCTTGATTGGCCTAGGAACAAATTTTGAAGATTTGAAGGTACAGTTATTTTGAAGATACCAGAAACTAGAGCTGACAAAATAGATGTTATAATTGGTAAAACAATCAGAATAAGGGTGAAGTATATGGCTCACTTGGAACTTATTCTTGTAGAGCCTGGCAGCAGCAGCGTGAGCAAGTATTAGGTTGTGACTCGCAACATAAGGCTCAGTGGATGAATTACCAGCTGGGCATGCATGTGCTGGGACAGAGCACCTCCCAGGCGGTGCAACTCCATAACCATAACCAAATTCTGCTATTATCAGTGGCTCGTTTACTGTGATCCACTTTTTAACCCTATCTCCGTAAGTTTTGAAACAAATTTCAGCATAATCCCTAAAATCATCCCTGGGAAAAATAGAGGAAGGAGTTGTTGAGTGATGACAATCATTTTGATATATCTAAAAGAAGATATATCATATGACTTATCAATATAAAAAAAAGAGCCTGTGCTGCTGCTCACACAAATTTCCGACTCAAGGGCCCTCCATATTTATCTTCCAGCACTTGTGGTGGATCGAAGTGAAAAATTGTCACAAGAGGCTCAATGCCTACATTAGACCACAAGAAAAAGGTCTGATCTTGATTAGCAGTCGGTGTATGGAATTTCACCTTCGAAGGTGAGTACTGAAGGAGGACATTACAACTATTTCACTATGTCATCGCACTCTAAAAGAAATGCTTACAACTGGAGAAACAGATAGCTAACAAAGTATAATAGAACAGTATTAAGTTGGTGACTGGAATGTTGAACTTTCCTGGATGCTGCAAACTGCTAAGGGGAAAGCTCTGAGCAAGATATTTCTTATATGGGCATGGAATGAAGCAATCTATTACCTTTGGAGGGAGAGACACGATGCATGCCGTTACTTCTTCCGTTGATAGAGTACTCAAGGGTGCTATTTGTTATTTGTATTAAAATGACTATTCTCTTAATTGCCAAAAAGTTGGCTTTGACCGCACAAAAACAGGATCTTTGCTCTAGTTGGGAAGTATCTTGGCCTGCTTATCTCGAGAGGATTATTGAAGTTGCTCCCATGCCAAAGTACTCTGTAGCTATGATCTTGGAGCAGTCTGGTTGGATCCTTTGAGACATTTGAGTCTTTGGGACATCATGTGAGGGTACTGGGGTTATTAGGCTTTGATGTGTGATTTGGGACATTATATTGCTTTGGGATCAGAAATTTTCTTTCAGGACAATTATAAGATTGATTTGGAAAATGTGAGCTTGCAGTGGACATTGTATCAACATAGGTTTTATGCTCAATATGATGTCTCACATATCGATAAAAAAGAACAGTAACTGAGATCCTGTATCACTGCAGTACTCACCATTTTTTATTAATTCATCAATGAGATTGTTGTAATGATCGATGCCTTCTTGGTTTACTCCACCACTCAAGGATCCACCTACACGTTCCAAAGTAACAAAAGCTCCAAGTTTAAAAATTGTCAAAGAAAAGCTAGAAGGTCCGACAAACTGCTAATTTTATATCATAAGCATGACTTTCAGGGAAGCAAGTTGGACGGTAAACTATAGGGAAAGTGGATTTTGTTACTGAATGATGGGGATGACGCTTACTAGGCAGAATCCTTGTCCAAGAAATAGAGAATCTGTAAGCATCCACGCCAAGTTCTTTTAGCAACTTCACATCTTCCTGCAATGGCATATAAACCAATATGTCACCCAGACCCTCTTAGACTACGTAGTATAAGTTCTGATATCAAAGGCCAGAAATGTGCTTGTGCGATGTAATGAAATTCCTACCTTATAACGTCTATAAGAATCCACTGCAGTTTCTGGGGTACTCTTGTCTACAATCTTTCCTGATTAACAAAATGAGATCATCAAATATATTAGATCTGAGACAATCTGCAGATGGCGCCAGCTTAAACTTTTTTCAGAAACAATTGAGTGTTATTATATCACAGAAGACAAAACTATCGAACAGGGGTTATGCAGTGTAACCCACCAGGGAATCTCTCAGCGTAGGTGTCCCAGGCACTTAGTCCTTTCCCATATTTCCTGGCTGATCCTTCTACCTACACAAAAAGCAACGCACGGAGTCATAGGTGATATCTTGCTGGGGATTAATTCAATCATGCTGCATTGCTGCTCAAGCTGAAGGATGAAAGGGATTGTGACAGCCAGAGGATGGTGATGATGCCATGGCACTAGCGATTTCAAAATGAAAAGGTTGAGTATAATAACAAGATATATGTACCTGCACAGCAGAAGTGGCAGCTCCGAACAAGAAGTCAGCAGGAAAGTCTGACCTCTTGACGTTTAATTCACAGAGTGATGAGTTGACATTCATACCTGCAAAAGGTTTGCGAATCATCACTATGTGGAGCTACTCCTGCTGAGCTTTACGGAGAACTTCTAAGTAAATGGGTTGTTCAGGATGGCGCTCTAGGACATTTTACATTCCATATTTTGAGTTATGATGCGATAAATTCAATTCCATGTACTTTAACCAACTAAATCAGGGCAATTAAGTTGGTGCATCATATTAGTCAACAGAAAGAAAATGCTTCTTTTTAACAATATGTTGAACAAAGTTTTCTTGGTTAACATTTCTCAGCTATTTTGATCAGAAAGAAATAACCCATCAGTGATTAAACCACTGCAAATCTTCAAGAGAAGATAACCAAGAGAAATAACATGACAGACCATGACCGAAACAGAGAAGCAAAGGGGCGCATAGGAATGGAACGAGAATCCGGGTGACAGTCATCCGCGACAACGCCATGGTTTCAAGGCAGAAAGCAAGGTTAACCCCTTATGAATTACGACTCATTCTCTCGACAATACAAAAATCATGGGAGGATCGACAAAGTTTTTCTTGTCCAGTAGATTAACCGTCCCTGAAAACAATGAAAAGAGGTGACAAAGTTATCAGGACTACTTGTTGAGAGTTTTCCCCTTAAATATAGCAGGACTCAAGTGATCCATTTCCTCAGGCAACTTCATATAAGAAAACCGCCATGATCATTTACTCAAAGCTTTCAGTTTAGGAATTTATATAACGCGTGTAAGAAGAAAGATAACCGAATGCAGTTTAATCTATTGATGGCATGCCATTGATGGTACGGTCTTGGTTGGTCGCTCCACCTAGCTTAAAGGTCCCGCTTATCACCCAATCTTCGTTCTACGTTACAATCACTCACACTTTTGAGTGTTTCCCAGCCCTAAAGTACACACAAATCCATAGAAACGAATATTTTTTTAGCAAAATGCAAGAATCGAATTGGGTTTGTGTAATCTTTTGTTGCTTGTAGTGCTCGTTGCCGTTACCAGTGTTCATGCTTGGAATTAGCCGGACGCTTCCCTCTCCCTCAAAGATTTCCAGTTCTGTGAGAACCCTGGTTTCATTTTCATTCTCTGATCAATCTGATTATCGAACCCTAGCGCTTTCTGCTTAGGGGGACAACAATTCAACAAGCGCTAAGTATGGCTACCAATTCAGGCCGCCAGCGGCACATTCATTTTGCGGTAGCCAACTGAATCTATTATGTGTCTCGTAGTGCATATGACTGTGAGCACTTCCGCTGTAAAATGATGTCCGCTGTTATTTGCACGTGGAAAACACATTTTGTGATGAAATCAGCAGGGCCTAAATAGCATTAGACCTGACGTACCAAAAAAACGTTTTACAACAGGACCGAAAGAGGTAAGCGCATATGTTGGTGACCTATTAACCAGAAGACTATGACATGTCCACTGTTTCTTCTATGCCTTTAAGAAATGTAGGGAGCCACTTTGCCGACAGTTTCGGGATGTGCTTGAATTGTTCTTGTAGTCGATGTAGTACAGCCCGAATCTTGTTGTATAGCCATCTCCAAACTCAAAGCCGTCGAACAGAGACCAGTAATATATCCCTTCACATTTACTCCTTTCCTGCAAGACGCAGTAAGCAAGTCGAGTTCAGTGCTTTTCCTATCTGGTACGTGGTAAAAATTCCTTTTGACTGTTCACTATTCAATTCAGAGTCTGAAGCTCTCTTTGCTTAAATAAGTGAAAAGATCCCTTTTTTGTCAAGTATGGTTAAACCAATCCTTGTTGCAATATGTGATGATGCTAAAATAAATGTTTTTGGCTCGAACCGCTTACTTCATTGCTAGCTTGATCTGATGCAAATGTTTCAGGACAAACCTGATGCGGTGTTGATCCTTCAGTGCTTCCCAAATAGGCCTGACATCGACTTTTGCTTCCGTGACTCCTGTCAAGCAAGACTATTCATTTAGGAAACAGGTGTCTTCTTTTACAGGGATGAATAAAATTATTTAGGAATTCAGACCATTCTCAGCGATGTAGATTTTGGGGCTTTTGCAATTCTGCTTTATGTGCTCCAAAATTTTTTGTATCCCCCTTGGGTATATATAGATATAGCTGCTTGCTTCAGCCTGCAATGTGCAAAAAATGTATAGAAGTTTTTAGGAGCAACACCTGTGACGTCCTAGATTTAACTCACTCGAGGTATTGTCTGCTTTGACTCATTCTTTACCGAGCCTTACTATAACATCTTCAATTTCAGTCCTCGGGAAATGACTATGGTTTAAGCTTGGTGGTTTTCCAATCAGAGCCAATTTTACTCTTGTTCTGGAAAATCTAGATTCAGATCCTCTGTACCCTTTTGTTTTGTTATTTTTGTGGAGACTTTTGTGATCTGAATTTTCAAACACTTTCTACTTCAAAGTTTCTCCAAACATCTTGAAGTTTTACATATTTTAATCTCAGAATTTTTGGACTTGATATGAGTAGTACGATAGCCTAAATTTCGAACCGTGTAAAACTACCCAGAATGGATATTTCGGTGATGTTCACACTTTCTCGATTTTCTACAAACTTTTCTTGGCCGATTTTGAACAAACTTCCCTCATAAAAATTGTTGAGAACTTCTTTCTCTATAACATATATAAATTTGGGAATTTTTTTAAGATTATTTGGATTCTGAACAGAACTTAATTTTAGAAGCAAGAATTCTGTTCCAGCAAATTATTTTCAGTCTATCTTTGAGCTATTAAAAGTTGTGTTTACAGAAAGATTCATGTTCTTCATGGAAAATGTTTATTAATGTCTTTTTTTATGAAATATTCAAATTTTAGAATTTTTTGAATTCATTTACTATGTTTTTAAGCACGATTTCTAGAATAGTGCAAAAAATGCCGATTTTGTCAGATTTCAAATGTTCATTATTTTCTATATAAGAACGCTTGAATCTCGACATGATGTCTTTAATGTGCTCATTCTGAGCTTTTAAATGAGATATTATAAGCTTTGATTGGAGCTCACACGAAGGGGGAAACCAAGAGGGAGCCAAGAGACAAAATGAGGGTTCTAGAAAGTCAAAGCTTAGCGAACAAGTTGGCAAAACTTGGGGAGCAAGTGGTCACAGCTTGGAGATCACGTTGGATTGCCTATAGATAGGCTTGGTTGCCCCCTTTAGTTACCACACTCCACTTCCTCTTCCTCTCTCATCTCTTATTCTCGCGCCTCTCTCTCTCCCTCATCCTCACACCGATCACCTCTCTTTCTCTCTCTCGCTATTTGTTGCGGGCGACCACCATAGACGTTTTATTGTGATTATAGGTGAGTGAATTCCCTAACATTTGGATAGGACGGTGTGTTATATGATTGGAACGCGGCATGTAAGTGGATTCCCTAATCTCGGGATAAGAAGTTATGATGCGTTGTTGGCTTGAGTTCTCACCCGAGCCTTTGTTGAGACTTGCGTGTTATTGTTTGTCTCGATGTTGCACACATCGCTTATTATCATGCTTGATGTTCTCATCCATGCTTATTGATTTAAAAGAGGATAGAACGCGGTGTTACGAGTTTGGCTCGAGTAGTGGCCTTGTCTGTGATGTTCGATATTTGCATGAATGCTTCTTGTTTTGCTTCATAATTATAAGTCAAGGCACATATGAGTCACGAAACGGGATGTCGTATGGTTTCATACTCATATTGTGGCGTTACGGGACAAGTTTGGCTTGGTGCGGATTTACATTGGGATGTGTAGATCCAAGCCAAGTTCGCCTCCGATCCGGTGCTCGGCATGGCAGACCGAATCATGTGCCCTCGGCCGCAATCCGCATGTTAGGCGAATGTTCTAGAGATCATAATTAAACAAGCAAGGCAAATCTTTGGGCTTGATTACATGGACTAATGAAATCAAGATAATAAACCGGCTTGTGTGACCCATGATGTGTGATCACTAAATAAAAGAAGAAAACCGCCGTCACATAGCATTGGCGGCGATGCCTCGATAAACTAGCGCTGGGATGCCCTAGTTGAGCTAAGATGCTTGGGTTGAGCTCGGATGCCTCAGGTGAGCTAGCCCCAGGATGCCTCGGTTGAGCCGAGATGCCTTGGTTGAGCCAGGATGCCTAGTATGAAGCTGGATACCTCGGTGGATGCCTTGGTTGAGCCGGGATAATGATACGAATCTTATATGTGTGCTGGTACATGATAAATGAAGTATATATATGTGCTGGTATGTGTGTTTATTGAAAAGCTGAATTTATGTGACTAGATAAAGATGAGTTTCCACGTGAACATAGCAAGGGCAAGGTCAAAGCCTTTGCTATTGATTTACCATCGACATAAGGCGGGAAAAGTATTTGTATGCGTTAGTACGACGGTGAGGCATCATCCTGCACTAGTATTAGTGAATTTACTCATTGAGTCTCCCTGACTCACTCCATGTTGTTTTTCCTTTTTTCAGGTTTGTAAAACAAAGGATGACGTAGAGGAGTTAGGATTAATCTCGGCCTTCACTTGTAATATGATTTGTGTGTGGACGACCCATTGAAAAAGGAGCTTATAAAATATATTTAAGTAAAATGGTAATAATGTGTCTTGCCTGTTATGTTTTTCCTGATTTCCAGCTATTATTATGTTTGAGAATTGTTTATACGCGTTTCCACATGTGTTTAATAATCAGATGTTACATATTAATACAAGGTTTGCTTGTGATATTTGTCATAACCCCGTTATTTGTTCTGATTGTGATTGTCTCGAATTAATTGCTTCCGCTTGTGCTTAGTCAAAGATAATAACGAACGGAATGTCGCACTAATAACCTCGAGGGAAGGACCTTAACCCACGATTTTGTCCATTGGCGTACATGCAGGCACTTTCCCATGGAGGTTACCCATCCTAGTAGTGCTCTAGTTCGGGCTCTCTGAACTTTGGAGTTTCAAAGCAAAAATTTGCCGTTACGTCAAAAGGCACCTCCGTGAGTTAATTCAAGTTTTCACATATATATTTTAGAATCGCTCTCTCCTTGTTCGATGTACAGTTAAATTTATTTCCACCCCATTCGCCATCCTAGAAGCCTGCCAGGAGCCGTTATTAGTCTAGACCCTCTAGCCTCGGTAACCACTCTCGCCCTCGTCGAACTGGATCGTTATAGGCCCACCAACTTCCGTGTGGTTCGTCCTCGAACCACACACCTATTGGAGGGAGTCTCGCTCGATATTATATTGTGACACCCCGGATTTAACTCATTAGGGTATTGTCCGCTTTAGCTCGTTTCATACTAAGTCTCACGGTTTTGTCCATTAGCATACAGGCATGCACTTTCCCAGGAGGTTACCCATTCTATTAGTGCTCTGGCATAAGCTCGCTTAACTTTGGAGTCCAAAGCAAAAGCTTGCCATTACGTCAAAAAGCATCTTTGTGAGTTAATTTCAGTTTTCACATATATATTCCAGAATGGCTCTCCCCCCGTTTGGTAGATGGTTTGGTTCATTTATGCCCTTTCGCCATTCTAGAAGCCTACCAGGAGCCGTTCCTTATCCAGATCCTCGACCTAGTGATCACTCCCTGTCCTCATCGAATCGGGCCGTTACAACACCTACCACGAGAAATTTCTTCCTACTAAAGCTTCTGTCTTTTCTTGCTTCATTATTCTCGCACCTTTTCGCCAATCGGAACTCCATATTTATCAGCTGCGACAACCAAAAAAAGGTAAAACTCAAATGCTGTTTTCAGCTTCTTCCTAGATCATTTAGGGATAAGATAAAATCAAATGTATGCTTCGGAGGCTTGCATGTGAGTCAAGACTGAAGCTAGTTGGTGGTGCAGTTGGATCTATGGCGACCGCTTTGGCATATCTGGTTGTGTAGTAATTGAATCCAACAAAATTGAATGATCCCTCGACCAGCTCTTTATCTGCGTCGATTAGGGGTAAGCATGGTCCGGGTGGGCGATTCCCACCCTATAACCGGGGACCGCCCACTAAGGATTGATTTTGAAAAATTAAAATCGGAAATCGCTTCGTTGGTTCCATAGATCCACCAGAGAACCGGACCGTTAGTTCGATCTGATTCCCAAGTGGGTCCATGGAATTGGTCCCACCAGCCAAGGACGGAGACGGAAAGACGGAGATGGAGAGTTGGAGACGGTGAGGCGAGCATCGACCGAGAAGAGAGAGAGTGAGAGTGAGCGTGAGGCGAAAGAAAAAGAAGGTATTTCTCGACTCAATATAAAACTGTTAACATCGAGTGAATTAAGTTCAGTTTAGGGATTTAGGAATTTTCTTTTTTTAATTAAAAATTAAATAAATACATTATATTTATTATTATATTACTGATCCGGTCCGAGTGGGCAAACGGGCAATTCCACGCTTGGAACCGCGAATCGGACCGGTACCCAACGATTCTCGAAAATTGAAATCGGGAATCGGACCGGTTCTCTTAGGAACCATAGATTTCGATCCGGTTCTAGGCGATCCCGGGAGGTTCGAGCAATTTCCGGTTATTTTGCACAGCCCTAGCGTGATGAAAGTGGGTAATCTCTCTTTTACTAAACTTCTCGTGGAAGTTGGATATGATCCATAAACTAGTGGCCCCATGAACCTGTTATGAGGCAATGTTTTTGAGCGGTTGAAAGATAGGGCGGTAGTTGGGATGCACGTTGAAGTGAAATATGAAGATTGGGGTTACATGATATAATTAAAATAAGAGAATATCCAATATGATACCATCTTAAATTACGGAAGCAGAATAAAGCTAACTTCGTATTCCCGACTGTCTAAAATCAAGCAGCATAATATTCATTCATTTTAACTTGGGGAGACAGTTTGTTGAAGATGAAAAATAAATAACAAAGTTATAATTACATCATATCACAGTTTTATCAGACGAACCTATGAATTTTCAAATATTTTTTTTGGTTCTGCATAGAGGATCCGAGCAATTTTACTTACCATCCTGAGTTGGAAAGTCCAAGGCTCTTTTGGCGGCTTTTTTTTCTTCTGCTGATTCTGAGTAGGGCTCAAAATACTGAGCTACAAGGGCTATAGCAACTTCTCCACCTTGATTGGCCTAGGAACAAATTTTGAAAATTTGAAGCTATAGTTCTTTTGAAGATACCCGAAACTAGAGCTAATAAATAGATGTGACAAGTGATAAAGCAATCAGAATAAGGATGAAGTATATGGCTTACTTGGAACTTTTCCTTTTAGAAGCGTGAGTAAGTATTAGGTTGTAGCTGACAACATAAGGCTCAGTGGATGAATTACCAGCTGGGCATGCACGAGCTGGTATGGAGCGCCTCCCCTGGCGGTGCAACTCCATAGTCATAACCAAGTTGGGCTACCATCAGCGGCTTGTTCACTGTGATCCACTTTTTGACCATATCTCTGTAAGTTTCGAAAAATAGAGAAGAATTGTTGAGTGATGACAATCATGTTCAATATGTCTAAAAAGAAGATACATCGTATGACTTCAATACAGGAAAAGAGCTTGTGATGCTGCTCACACAAATTTCCGACTCAAGGGCCCTCCATCTTTGTCTTGCAGTACTTGTGGTTTATCGAAGTGAAAAATTGTCACAAGAGGTTCAATGCGTACGTTAGATTATTAGAAAAGGTCAGATCTTGATTAGCCGTCAATGAGTGGAATTTCACCGTCATAGGTGAATACTGAAGGAGGAAATTACTATTATTTCACTTTGTTATCGAACTCTAAAATAAATGCTAAGTATTGGAGAGACTGAAAGCTAACAAAGTACATTCAGAACAGTATTAATTTAGTGACTGGAATGTTGAATTTTCTTGGATGCTGCAAACTGCTAAAGGGAAAGCTCTGAGCAAGATATTTCTTAAATTGACATGGAATGGAGCAATCTGTCACCTTCGGAGGGATTGTTCTTAAATTGGCATTAATCCTTCTGTTAATAGAGTTCTCAGGAGTGTGCTATTTGTTGTTCGTATTACAATATCTATTTTCTTAATTGCCAAAAAGTTGACTTAGACTGAAGAAGATAAGGTCTTGCACTAGGTGGGGAGTATCTTTTTTTTTTTTTTGGGTCGGATGGTGGGGAGTATCTTTGCCTGCTTAACTTGGGAGGATTATTGAAGTTGCTCTCTTGTCGAAGTACTCTGTAGCTATGTTCTTGGAGCAATCTGGTTGGACTCTTTGAGACATTTGAGAGTCTTTGGGACATCTTGTGAGGGTTTCTGGGGTTTTAAAGTTGTGATGTATGATTTGGGACATTATGTTGCTTTGGGTTCACAAGGTTTCTTTTGGAACATTTGTAGGATTGATATGGAAATTTGCGAGCTTGTAGTGGACATTGTTCATCCACATTGGTTCTGTGCTCAATACGATATCTTACATATAGATGGAAAAAAAAAAAGAAACAGTAACTGAGATCCTGTATCGTTGTAGCACTCACCATTTTTTATCTATTCATCAATGAGATTGTTGTAATGATCAATGCCTTCTTGGTTCACTCCACAACTTAAGGATCCACCTACATGTTCCGAAGTAACAACAGTTCTATGTTTAAAAATTGTCAAAGAAAAGCCAAAAGGTCCGACAAACTGCAAATTTAACGACATGAGCATGACTTAAGGGCTGCAAGTTGGACAGTAAACTATAGGGACTATGGATTTTTGTTCCTGAATGATAGGGACGACGACTTACCAGGCAGAATCCTCGTCCAAGAAATAGAGAATCTGTAAGCATCCCGCCGAGTTTTTTAGCAACTTCACATCTTCCTGCAATAGCATATAAACTAACACATTACCAAGAACGGTCGCTAGCCCTCCTAGAATAAATAGCATAAGTTCTCATATCAAATGCCAGACATGTGTTTATGTGATGTTGTGAAGTTCCTACCCTATAACGTCTATAAGAATCCACTGCATTTTCTGGGGTACTCCTGTCTATAGTCTTTCCTGATCAACAAAATGAGACCGTCAAATATATTAGACCCAAGTCAATGTATGGTGGCGCCTGCTTAAAACTTGAGTCAGAAACGGCTCAGTGCTATTAGTTCTCAAAAGACAAAACATTTGAACAGGGGTTATGCAGTGTAATCCACCTCGGAATCTCTCGGCATAGGTATCCCAGGTGCTGAGTCCTTTCCCATATTTTCTGGCTGATCCTTCGACCTGCATATATCAAAGTAATGTAAGACTAAAACTGAAGGATTCTATCGTGCATTGAAGAACGAAATTCATGCATTAGAATCAAATGGAAAACAGGATCGAAATTAAACGGACCTCCAGCCATTGTTCTACTTTTTACGTTCGGCCGGAAACCCACGTTAGTTCGACGTCAATTTGATGCGATTACGGGCGCACTCTACTAACCCAATCCCTCGGGTGTATTCCCTGAGAGGGTTTTTGTGTCTACCCTTATGGAATGAACGTTCACTTTATAAACCGCTTCCCATCAAGGCGGTTACTAAAGAGGGCGGTTATCACCGAAAATGGGTTGGAAAAAACCGAATATGGATAACCGTCTGTTAAAAGAGAAAACGTGGGTCAAACCTAAAATGTGGGATCACATTATAAATATAACATTCTCCCACTTGATCCCAACATTTTCATCATACAAATTACCCAACAAAATCCACGAAAACCATATGCTTAAGAAAAGAAACAAGACACATGAATCATGGCGATACGTCCTCTAAGAGCGAGTAATATCTTCCATGTATTACAATGTATCTTATTCCTTTAATGTTAGCCCATATGTGATAACACATCTTAATGAATAAACCCTATGTTTATTCCAGAACCAAGGATAATTGTTATTCTCATAAACAACTGAATGTGTACACCAGAAATTGAGAATAACATTATAATTGAACAAGAGTTTCAAACAACAAAAGTCATCCATATGACGATAAATTACATCATGGGAACTATTCCCATACTGGCCACATGATCCTTATACTTCATAGGTGGCATGCCTTTAGTTAAAGGATCAGCAATCATCAATTCGATTAGCGTGTTCAATGACCACTTTATTCTTCTTAACACGCTCCTTTATGGCTAAATACTTAATGTCGATGTGCTTACTTGACTGCCACTTCTAGCATTTTTAGCCGTAAAACCGCAGCTGAATTGTCATAATATATTCTCAATGGCCTAGAAATAGAATCAACAATTCTAAGCCCTGAAATGAAACTCTTTAGCCATACACCATGCGAGGTAGCCTCAAAACAAGAAACGAACTTAGCCTCCATAGTGGAAGTAGCGGTCAAAGTGTGCTTCACTCCTCCATGACACGGCTCCGCTTAGCTAACATAAAAATGTATCCTGATGTTGATTTTAGAGAATCAACGCAACCAGCGTAATCCGCATCCGAATAACCAACTACTTGAAGTTGTCAATCCGTTTATACATAAGCATATAGCCTTTAGTACCTTGAAGGTATCTCGTCACTTTCTTTGCAACTTTCCAAAGGGTCCATCCCGGATTACTCGATATCTTCCCAACATTCCCACCGTAAAAAAGCGATGTCGTCCGAGTGCAAACCTGAGCATACATTAAGCTTCCGACAGCAGAAGCATATGGGATGTTCTTCATTTGTTCCCTTTCCAAATCGTTTTTCGGGCACTAGTTCAAATTGAACCTATCACCTTTCACAATGGGTGCTATACTTGGTGAACAATCTTTCATCCGAAATCTCTCCAAGACCTTATTGATATAGGTTTCTTGAGATAGTCCTAAAACTCCTCGAGTTCTATCTCTATGGATCTTAATGCCAATGACATAAGATGCCTCACCCATATCTTTCATGTCAAAACTCTTAGAAAAGAATTGTTTCACCTCATGCAACAACCCCTTATCATTGGTTGCAAGTAAAATATCATCCACATATAGCACAAGAAAACAAATTTTGCTCCCACTAACTTTCTGGTATATGCATTGATCCATGCTATTCTCTACAAAACCGAATGAAGAGATGACAAAGATGGAACCTTAAGTACCATTGACAGGATGCTTGTTTCAAGCCATATATAGATTTCTTAAGCTTGCATACCAATTGCTCACCTTTACTAGAGGAGAATCCTTCAGATTGTTTCATGTATACCTCCTCCTCTAGGTCCCCATTGAGGAACGCCATTTTCACATCCATTTGATGTAATTCCATATCAAAATGGGCAACCAAGGCCAAAACAATACGAAGAGAATCTTTCTTAGATACAGGAGAAAAGGTCTCCGTGTAATCGATTCCTTCCTTTTGAGTGAATCATTTGGCAACGAGTCTAGCTTTATATCTCTCAATGTTGCCCAACGAGTCCTTCTTAGTTTTGAAGACCCATTTACAACCAATGGCTTTTACATCATCAAGCAACTCAACCAAATCCCAGACTTTATTTGATGCCATAGAACTCATCTCATCCTTCATGGCATTATACCACAAATTGGATTCATCACTACTCATGGCTTGTGAAAACGTTTGAGGATCATTCTCAGCTCCAATATTGTAGTCGGACTTTTGTAGATACACAATATAATCACTAGGAATTGCTGATTTCCTCATTCGGTAGATCTTCTTAATGTTGTATCAACATTCTCTAGGAGCGTGTTGTTCAACCGGTTGTTCAACAGCTTCCGTAATTGCTGAACAACCGGGATCTATCGGATCATTATCAACAAGTTGTGGAACTTCAATAGTTGGTTGTTCAATAGCCGGTTTCAAGGGGGGCGTTATGAACAACAACCAACCTAATACTTAAAGTGGAAGGTTGAGTATCTGAATGATCTTTCTCGGGAACAATGCCCTTTAATCGATCACTCCCACTAATCAAGTCACTTTCAAGAAACTTAGCATTTCTTGATTCCACAATCCTAGTAGTGTGAGATGGACAATAAAACCTGTATCCCTTGGACTTTTCAAAGATATCCAATGAAATACCCACTTATAGTCTTTGGGTCCAACTTCTTCTCTTGTGGATTATAGACTCTTACTTTAGACGGGCATCCCCAAACGTGTACATGTCGCAAGCTTGGCTTCCAACCTTTGAATAACTCAAAAGGCGTCTTTGGGACAGTCTTGGCTGGAACTCGATTTAATATGTACACTGAGCTTCAAATCCACAAGGACTTAGGAAGTTTGGAGCTACTAAGCATACTAAACCCATGTCCAATAAAGTTCGGTTTCTTCTTTACGCTACGCCATTTTGGTCCGGAGAACCCGGCATAGTATATTGGGCAACTATCCCATTCTCTTGAAGAAACTTCGCAAAACCAGTGCTTGTCCATCTTGATTGTATCTACCATAAAATTCTCCACCTCTATCCGATCTCACGATCTTAATTTGTTTGCCGCATTGTTTCTCTACTTCCGTTCTCCAACGCTTCATGCTTATTATGAAGCAAGTAGAGACACATATAACGTGAGTAATCATCAATAAAGGAGATGAAGTATTTCGACTATACGAGTCCATATCAGGGACTACAAATGTCTGTATGTATGATTTCTAATATGTCCGTCCTCCTCTTGGCACCTTTCTTTGTCTTATTGGTCTACTTTCCCTTTATGCAGTCCACGCAAATATCATAATCAGTAAAATCCAAAGTACCGAGTACTCCATCATTCACTAATCGCTTAATTCTATCTATGGAGATATGTCCCAATCTCCGTGCCACAACATAGAGGAATCTTCATTCATAACACATCGTTTTATACCAGCATTATCATAAACATGCATCGCATTATAATAGGCATTGTCTTGCAAATTAATTCGAAAAAGACCATCAGACAAAATACCACTCCCAACAATTTCAGATTTAAACAATAAACTGAAGTTTGAATCTGAAAAGTTAAAAGAGTAACCCAAAGGTATAAGTCTTGAAACTGAAATTAAGTTTCTAGAGAAACTTAGAAGATAAAAGGTCCTTTCCAAATTCAAAACAAAGCCACTATTGAGAACTAATCTACATGTCCCAATAGCTTCTACAGTCGAACGCATCTTGTTTTCCGAATATATGCTTTGTTCACTTCCCATGCTTCCCAGTGGTTTTGAAAACCCAGAAGGAATTCAAATATGGATTGTAGAACCAGAATCAATCCACCAAGTGTTGTGACTCACATCAGCCATATTAGATTCATAACAAACATAAGAGGTTGGATTACCTTTCTTCTCGAGCCACCTTAAATCCGACGCAATCCTTCTTCATATGCCCCTTCTTTTTACTGAAGAAACATTTGGATTCCTTCTTAATGTCAAAACGGGGAGGTATTTTACCTTTCCCCTTGTTCTTGCCGTGACTCTTAAATCTTTCATCGTTGCCAAATGAGCACTTTCTCCCAATTCCATAGTAAGCCTCTCTTCCTCTCGAACACACATGATCATAAGTTCATTAATTGACCATTTATTCTTATATGTGTTGTAAGAGATCTTGAAAAGTGCATACTGTTGTGGGAGAGTGTTCAGAATGTAGTACACAAGAAATGATTCAGATATCTCAACCTCAAGGTTTTTCATCTGAGCTGCTATGTCCCTCATCTTCATGATGTGCTCACGCACACCTCTAACACTTGTGAGCTTTAGAGATGAAAACTTCATTATCAGGGTCATGGCATGTGCCTTTTCTGAAGTCTCAAACTGAGCATCAATGGCCTCTAACAAAGCCTTAGCATTGCTATCTGAGCGACTGAACCACGGATACTAGGAGATACTTTAGTCCTTATGAACATCACACTAAGCGGTTGGATCGCTCCCACTTGCTCATAAAGGGCTATCTTAGTTCAAAGGTGTCGAGAGGGAGCAGTGGTTTATCTTTCCTTATAGCATAGTCAATGTCCATGCACCCCAATTGAAGAAGAATTGACTCCTTCCAAACTTTATAGTTTTCACCATTCAATATGGGAACATCACTCTTAAATTCAGAGAAATTCACAGGTTGTAAAACTGCATATCAAATAATCATACTTATGTCACAAAATTTGAGGCAAAATTAACATATATTATGTTCTACCAATGTAAAACATGTCATAAAATATGAATCACATAACACAAAAAATCGCCTATGGGCTAAGTTTTTAATTTAAATAGATTCATAAATTCTTCATGAAGAAACTATCATATTATATTCCTTTCCTTAATCCCTGTGGGTAAATTAAGAAAAATAATATGATATTTCAACCTAATTAATCAAATTAATTTAATGAAAATTCCTGTGGGATTAAATTCATCATATTAATAAAATTAATTACAATTAATGTCCATTTCAAATGTGATCCGAATACTATTAAATATAATTTAATTAATTAAGGATGCTGTGGCTACTCCCCAATTAATTAAAAATATATGGATCATTGACATTTAATTTCATGCATAAAAATTATTCATAAAATGCATGAAAGACAAAAACAATAAATTTAATTCGGAATAATCGCAATAATGGGAAAAAGGCAGGGGCAGAAGTGTAAAACCAAGGAGAGGGGCGCCGGTTCTTGGCGCGTCTGCACACGCCGCCGCTTTGCCTTATGCAATTCTTAATAAGAAAATGGGCAAGAATCATTTTTTCACGCCATTTTTCGCATGGGTTTCGGAGACCACGTCCGGCGACCACATGGATCCAAAATTCGCGAAAACAACCAAGAAATTGGCTTGAATCAAGAAAATTCCGTCCAAACGCACAAACCCAACCTGCAACTTTCGTCGCTCAAACTAGTCTCCGGCAACCACCGAAATGCCAGATTAACTTAGGGCTATTCTTCTCCATGGCGGTGCGACCGTTTTGAGCGGTGGGTCGACGAATTTGGCGGAATCGGCGATTTCCCTTTACCCCAAAAAAAAAAGAGTTACTGTTCATCTCCAAAAATACCGAAAATTGCACCCAAAATACAACAAAAATTCAACAAGAACAAGGCAGAGGCACTAAACCCGCTCTGATACCAAATGTAAGACTAAAACTAAAGGATTCTATCGTGGGCACAATTAGAATCAAATGCGGAAAACAGGATCGAAATTAAACTCGACCTCTAGCCATTGTTCTACTTTTACGCTCGGATGAAACCCACGTTAGTTCGACGTCAATTTGATGCGATTATTGAGGCATTCTACTAACCCAATCCTCGCGTCGCCCGAATGAGAGGGTTTATGTTAGACCTTGTGTCTACCCTTATGGAATTAACGTTCACTTTATAAACCGGGCGGTTCTGATTATCCTTCACCGTGGAAAAAACCGAATGTGGATAACCAAGTTAAAAAAGAAAACAAACCTAAAATGTGGGATCATATTATAAATATAACAAGTAACACTTGGATTCGCATCGATCATAGGTGATAGCTTGTTGGGGACAAATTCTCTCAAGCTGCATTGCCACTCAAGCTCAAGGATGAGTTAGCAGTAAGGGGTTGTGACTCCAGAGGATGGGGATGATGCCATGGCATTGACGAGGTTCGCAATGACAAGGCTGAGATATCTTAGTATAATAAAAAGATGTATGTACCTGCACAGCAGAAGTAGCAGCTCCAAACAAGAAGTCAGCAGGAAAGTCTGACCTCTTGACGTTTAATTCAGACGGTGCTGCGTTCACATTCGTACCTGCAAAAGATTCACACGAATCATCACTGCCTGGAGCTGCTGCTGCCGAGCATTGACAGAGAACTCTCAAGTATATGGGTTGTTCAGGATGGCGCTCTAGGACATGTTACATTCCATATTTTGAGTTATGATACGATCCATTTTAATTCCATGTACCTTAACCAACTCAAACAGGGCAAATATGTTGTCGCATTATATTAGTCAATGGAAAGCGAAAATGCTTCTTTTTAGCAATATGTGGAACAGAATTTTCTTGGTTAACATTTCTCAGCCATTTTGATCAGAAAAAAAAAAAAACCCCATCAGTGATTAAACCACTGCAAAATCTCGAAGAGAAGAAAAGCAAGAGAAAATAACCGGACGGACCATGACCAAGACAGGGAAGCAAAGCGGTGAATAGGAATGGAACGAGAATCCGGACGACCGTCATCCGGGACGATGACAGAGGAAGACGCCACGGACTCACGGCAGGAATCAAGGTCAACCCATATAACCGTCCCTGAAAACAACGGATAGAGGTGACAAAGCAGCTGTTCTTGTTGATCCGGTTTCAGGCAACTTTATAGAGGGAGACCATCACGACCAGTAATATTTTGGACAATTTTCTTGTAACTTGTTGGAAAGCATTCAAGTATATCCATTAATTTTGACCATAATGGAAAAACCTGATGTAATAGTTTCATTTTGTTTTCACTTACGTGATGGCATTTTTTTTTTGTCTATCCTATCTCTAACTTTTCTCGTTTTCTGACTTTTGCCCCACACTTGTGATACTAGCGTTCCATCTCTCAATCTCTTTACCAGCAGGACCGCATGCCTATTGATTATGTGGTGGCATTGATGCAACACCAAAACGATGCATCATTACAAATGAGTATTAATGCTAGTAAGTTTTTCATCGTGCTTAGTACATTTTTTAATCTTGATAGTGACATCTTATCATTCGACAATCCGTTCTTGAAAAGACACCGCTTTAGTATCATTTTATTGGAGCATGCAGCGATTCTACCACCGTCTGAAAGGTTGAACATAATTGGGCCCTAAACAATACGAATACCATTTGCCACACTTTGTCACCACTTGTCAACCATAAACCATCGTCACCCAGCCAACATAACCCAACCCCTTGACCCATTGATCATGGTTCTTGTGATGAAATCTCAACCTTCTTGTGATGTTCCTCTGCAAGTGTTGTGTTATTCTGGCTAAGTGCAACTTATGCTTGTGTTTCCTTCATGGATGTCTACAATCTATGGATAGCGGTTCCAGCTTTTTCTCAAATCTTATGGTCAGATTCATGTACATGTTTTAGGGAGATATAAGTTATATCAGTACTTGCCACCTTGTTCATTCGACTCCAAGTGAATCCACGAAAAAATGCCAATTTCACGGTAGGTCAGCCTTTCTGTACATGCATGTTTAATATTAGGGGTGAGCAAATAGGACTTTCAACTTAAGAACCAAATCAAACCGACCTTATATATAGGTTCCAAGCCAATGTAAAAAATTTGAAAACCGTCCTTAATCTGTTCCCTTGGCCTTAAATTGATTGTTTCTACTCGTTAAACCAGCCCTGTGAGACCAGTTCTTGAGTAGAATAGTTTTGAACTGGTAATCAAAGCCGAGGGAGATTCCATTTTAAACTGGTTCAAAACCAAACTCTACAAGTCTCTTCATTAAGAAATTTTGCAAAAAAAAAATTACATCGAGGTTGAGTATCTCAAGATAAGCAAGCCACCTCCCGAACCAACCGGTTCAGAACTTAATTCCAAAAACTTGGAACTAAATTTGATAGAGACGGGAATCTACCCACCATGTGATGGATTACCCCCTAATCAGTACTCTTCCTACGCCCGTCGTTGCCAAAACCTCAGGATGTATTCTAAATTCCCTAATGCCTAATTTCTTCGCAGTAACAAAAACGGTTCATGTTATGGGCACTTTATCTTGACAGAAAATACCGACGCCGAAATTAACACGACGGAGAGATATTCATCATGGGATCGGAATCTAAAATCCAAAGTCATCATTAGCCTAAAGTGGTTTGGCTTAGGGAGGCCTATTTCAAGATTTTCCCTATTTTATAGTTAGGTATATTTCTTCATCTTTTGCAATAACGACGAAGGCGCGTGAATGCACTTCCGAGAAGAAAAGGTTTAAATAGTGGGACCCAAGTTATTTAATCTCTCTGACAATGACCAAAGCAAGTTTAAAATTACATTTGGTTTGGCTGCGGGACATGCTCATCATCGCAGACAGTTCCACTCTTAGTTTTGCTTTGCTTCTTCTATATGCCTACCTTATCATTTTCAGTGCAAGCAGCAGCAGCAGCGGACGACGTTGTTATGCTTTTGTAACCGGCGGACATCTCAACGGGCGCCGTCGGTTTTTGGCTTCCAACTGTGATAACCGAAGCATCGCCTGCTTCTCTTTCTCTCTTGCCTCCTCCTGCTTCCGCTTCCCATTTCCATGGCGGGCCCGATCAGCCCCTCCCGCCACTCCGCCGTCGACCCCGGCAGCGGCTACTGCTCCGCCACCAGGACCTTCCACAGCCTCCGCCCCCACTTCCCCCTCCCTCCCCCGTCCCTCCCCCTCTCCGTCTCCCACTACGCCCTCTCCCTCCTCCCCCCCTCCTCCACCTCCTCCGCCACCGCCTTCCTCGTCCACGCCACCTCCGGCCACCGCCTCTCCTACCCGGACTTCCTCCGCCGCGTCCGCTCCCTCGCCCTCTCCCTCCAGTCCCGCTTCTCCCTCGCCAAGGGCGACGTCGCCTTCATCCTCGCCCCTCCCTCCCTCCACGTCCCCGTCGTCTACTTCGCCCTCCTCTCCATCGGCGTCGTCGTCTCCCCCGCCAATCCCCTCAGCTCCCCCTCCGAGATCGCCCACCAGGTCCGCCTCTGCCGTCCGGCCATCGCCTTCTCCACCTCCCAGATCGCTCCCAAGCTCCCCAGGGTCCCCCGCGGCACCGTCCTCATCGACTCGCCCGAGTTCGATTCCATGCTGGCTCAGTACGGCTCGGTTCCTATGGCGGAGGCGATGCCTCCGAACCAGGTGGAGCAGTCCGATTCGGCGGCCATCCTGTTCTCGTCGGGCACAACGGGCAGAGTCAAAGGAGTCCTGCTGACTCACCGGAATCTGATTGCGCTGCTCGCGGGGTTTTATCACTTGCGGCTACTGCGAGCCGAGCACGAGCCGCACCCAGTGTCCCTCTTCGTGCTGCCTCTGTTCCACGTGTTCGGGTTCTTCATGCTGATCAAAGCGTTCGCGCTCGGGGAGACGGCGGTTCTGATGGAGAGGTTCGATTTCGTGGAGATGTTAAGGGCGATCGAGAAGTACCGAGTGACGAAAATGCCGGTTTCCCCGCCGTTGATCGTGGCGTTCGTGAAGTCGGAGATCGCGGGGAAGTACGATTTGAGCTCGCTCCAGGTGCTCGGATCCGGCGGCGCTCCGCTCGGTAAGGAGGTCGCCGATGGGTTCAGAGAAAGATTTCCCCATGTGGAGATCGTTCAGGTAAATTTATAATTAATATTTGGTAGGGTCTAGATCAAACTTGATACGCTTTTGTCAGTGCTTACTTGTTTATCCAGATAGATGGTGCGTCCTTGTTTACGATGATGGTTGTCCGAGTTAGGGAATACCCCCATTAACTCCTAATTTTTTTCACGTTCTAACAGACTAATAGTTGGTCGAATGCTGATCCGTAACAAACCCTCGGAAGGATGCGTGATTAAACTATTGATTAATGTTCAATTTGAGTGTGAACTATCATGATTCCTGGTTTTAAAAGTGTTTAGATGATGACCCGGTATGTGGTCAAATGAAGAAGAAGAAGTCTCCTCTAGTTGTCAGCTTTTACTTTTTTTGAAGACAGTAGGCCAGCATGAGCACCTTCCTCTTGCACTATGGTCCTCGGAGGAGCATAGCGGCAAGTGGTGCATTGTTAGATCCGGATCCCATGGAGTGGAACTGAGATCAACACTCGAAATTTGTGCAACTTTCTAACTAAGTTGGCGAGTTTGGTTACATGCTTATGAACTTAAGCCCCCGTTATCGGGTTTGGATCATCATAGTTATAACCAGGGTGTTCTTCAATAGTTAATAATCTGAAGGATTGATTAAAAGTTACATAATGTGTTGATTGAACTATGTTGACAAGCTCAAACTTCTAATCTTCTGTCTTGTACTTTCTTGACTATTATGGCAATGGCTTCCTGCCCCTACTAATCTGGGAAACTATCCGACTTCTGTTTCAGCTCTGCTTATGTTTGAAATATCAAATTGTTCTTCTGATTTGTAGGTTTGTAATGTGAGAAAACCATGATGCTGCTAATACTACATCAGATTTCTATCTCTTAAGTGTCAAATACTCTCATTGTATAATAGGGATATGGTCTGACAGAGACTTGTGGAGTGGGAAGCGGGACATTGGGGCCTGATGAGGCGAACCACCATGGTTCCGTCGGTCGCATAGCTCATCACATGGAAGCGAAGATTGTTGATCCAACCACTGGGGATGCCCTGCCTCCTGGTCAGAGAGGAGAGCTATGGTTGCGAGGCCCAACAATCATGAAATGTAAGGATTGGCCATAATAGGAGCTTTATTCAACTGTGTAAACACAACACCTTCCTTTGACACTTCCAACTGGAAGTTATCCATCAGTTTATCGTGCTTCTTCCCTAGCATCAAATGACTGGCTCTTTTTCTGGGTGGTGTTACGTTAGCTGATTTCAGAACTCTATTCACATTTTGTTGACATGTTTCAATTGTTGCTTCTTTCGACACATCTTCCTTTAACAGTATATCTCTCAGTATCTTGCATTTCACCTTTTCATCATGACCAACAACATTTTGCACCTTTTTGTCATTGTGGATCCAAATTGTGAGGATTTGTAATCATAACGGCAAATACTGGGCCAATTGGTTGCTTCACGATGGAAACAATAGAAAAAGAATCTATGTTGGCCAGATTCTAGGTTGCCTTGTCAATAGGAAGTTCAAATTACTAGCTTGTAAGGTAGCTGCATTATACATGGTGACATGGTGCTATGCAAATAAAATTTGCTAGCGGCGAGTACTAGTACTGCCTTTTTGAGTATTTTTTTCTTTTATCGTTCACCATTAACAAATTCAGCGCACATTCCATTGAATTAATATTCTCTGATTTCCCCACAATAGAATGGTGCTAAAAATAGGTGACTGGAGTGGCAGGTTATGTAGGGGATGACAAGGCAACTGCCGAAACAATTGACTTGGATGGTTGGTTGAGGACTGGTGACCTTTGTTATTTTGACTCCGAGGGGTTCTTGTTCATTGTGGACAGACTCAAGGAGTTGATTAAATACAAGGCATATCAGGTGACTAGTTAAAATGGCCTTTTTTTCCAGTTGTTTTTGGCTTGTCGGTTGCCTTCTCTCATCAAGTCGTGACGGATCATCGTATGCATATTTCAGGTTGCTCCTGCTGAGTTGGAACATCTTCTTCACTCCAACCCTGATGTTGCGGATGCTGCTGTGATTCCGTATGCATCTTCACGTCCTTGAGTATTTCTTATCGCTCAAATTACATTTTGCAGAATTCAGAACTCACATGTTCTTTTTAGTTTTAATATTTGGTATGATTTGTATGAATCGCTCAAATTACATCTTGCAGAAGTTAGAACTCATATGTTTTTTTAGTTATAATAATTGATATGATTCATATGAATTGCCGGCTCCTATATCAAACTTTTCCCACACTTTTAAATTTGCATCTGTTAGTAGTATGTGCTCTGCATTTTTCCGGAGACTATTGCTCATTGAAGATGATACATCGGTTTACATATAGGCATTTCAGTCACACTTCTGTTATAAAACAAGTTCATCAGAATTTCCTAGACTGTTTGTCTTCGTGCCATTTCTTAACTCACAGTAGTCCAATGTTGCTTTAAGTGATCCACTTTTTCTGTCCTTTGTGATTATGTGGAGGCAGTTATCCTGATGAAGAAGTAGGGCAGATTCCCATGGCTTTCGTGGTTAGAAAACCTGGAAGCAACATTACTGAATCTCAGGTTATGGACTTCATCTCTAAACAGGTAATTTTTAGAATCCACCGAGCGAGTGTACTTGTCTCTCCCATATAGAATGGAGATAATTGTTTCTAGACACATGTCAAGGGTGCCTGGAGGCTTTAAGGTGCTGTACGTATCTGCATTTATTTGCACTGAGTTGTGCTATCTTATGCTTAATGCTGCAAAATAATTACAACTTGGTCTTTGGGGTCTGTTTCCTGCTACATAGCATGGTAGGAAACAGATCACATTTGATGCTGCTTATTATGAGAGAGATGTAAATTACGAGATTCAACAGCCCATTGACTTGCGCCTTCTCCTCTCCTCTTGGAAGTTCTTGTAGTTATGTAGAACTCTCAGACTGAAAGCAAACACGGGATTTTCCACTCATTCAATCTCATGCATACAAGGACATCCGTACATAATCCGTGCATGCTATGGATACATATGTGCTAGCTTACCTTATAGGTCATGTAATCATTGTCTTCTCTTTGTTCAAGTGTTTTGACTCCTGGGAACTGTATGTACTTTGGACAGTTTTCAGGAATATGCACGCAGGATAATAGGATTACCCTAGAATTACTATCGCAATTCTCAATTAGAGTTGACAATTTATCTAGTGGTTCCAAATTATTACTTTGAGTACCGCCGCAGGTTGCTCCATACAAGAAGATAAGGCGGGTAGCTTTTATCGGTAGCATCCCAAAATCTCCAGCAGGGAAGATCTTGAGGAGAGAACTGGTCGATCTTGCCACATCTGTCAGATCAGCTAAACTCTAGACAGTATGCTCAGAAGAGGAAATTAGACTTCTCGTTGCATGTTGTTTCAAGTTCTTCTGACACTTTTTAGGGCATCTATATAATTTGGAAGACCACCAAGGCATTACTAGCGAGTAGCTAATCCATTGTAATTTGATTCCTACAAAAGCTAATTTAGAAAAAGCTGTTCCTTGGAGCGAAAGAGGACTACATTGGCACGCAATTTTGAAAGCCTCATTTCTGTCCTCTGGCTTTCATTAGCAATCTGAATTGCAATAATGGGAATCCCCCCTCCTGCAACGGTAACATTTCCCGTATCTTTTCCTTGTAAGTAAATGATGGTAAGAATTACCACGGCCTGCTTCATACACGATTCGCTAGTTACATTGCTCATAGAAACACCGAACTAATCACTACATGGTTAAGAGGTGTTTGGCGTCTGAACAAGCTAGAGAATGAGAAGAAACTGAAAGAATTCAGCTGGACGGTCATCTCTCCTTTTATTTGGGCTGTGCAGTCATGTGTGTCTTCGGCATTGTTCATGAGGTTTGCCTGGACTGTGCTGCCGCGCAACTACTTACTTCTTGCGTGCCATACCTCGAATTAGGCTGTACAATTGTATCAGCTCTCTCGATGGGCACAGAACCAACGGTAAGAAATGGCCATTACACCGTTGAATATGAGCCTACTCGCATTCTCTCTCCTTTTCATTTCCATTTGCAAGCGCAGTTGTGCCTCTTTCTCTGCCGAACTCGTATGGGATTACTTCCTTTTTTCGCCGCTTTGTTCCTATTCCTCAATCTGCTACGTAAGGAAATATTACTGTACTTGGCTGGTGGAATCTTTTGGAAGTGACTGTCTCCATGTGGAGTCATTCCACCCAATATAAGCATTTCCTGTTAGGCCACTAGCAATGCGGCATACAAATGTATAAGCGTAAAGGAGCACATGTTTTTGGGAAATATTCATTATCTAACAATGCATACTGTTTGGTAATGTTCGACGGGTTTGACAGGATTGCAACTGAACCACAGTTGCATCTAAACCATTCATGCTGACAATATACACATTGAAACATGTCCAGAGTTTCCACGGCAAGTTGCATGGACATGATCTAAGAATGCTTAAACTAGGCGAATCGAATGGGAATCATCTATAGTTATTGATTCCAGGAACATGCTAGAGATGAAACGAAAGGGCATGGCTCCCTTATTACATTCTTACTACACTTCCCTAAGTCTGGCAGGCGATTTGGGTTTTGTGTAGGCATGTTTGTGTGTCTGTTTGTGCATGAGGTACTTCAACCAGAATGAATCTTAGAGTTACACTTTGGTTTTCTTTGTGGTTGCATCATGCTAACTGTTGAGATATACGTGTAAGTTGTGTTAGAAAAGTCTCACATTAAAATGAAGTGGTTAATATATACAAATTGATCCATAACTTATCGACTTAAACTTTTGAGTAAAAGTGGGTCCAACTGAATATGTTGACGGGTTCGGACTTGGCTCTCTCTTGGCGGTTTCCCCAGCCTTCTGCTGCGCACTCTCAACACTGTGATTCATGGTCACCCATACGTGTGGCTCACTTTGTTGTTCTGGTTTTTGGTATAATTGCTAAATAGGATTCTTGTATCCTTCACTCAGGTACTCGGAAAAAGCAAGAGGACGAAGCCTCCGCCCAGTAACTTTGATGTCCATTTCTTCCCCTGCCCTGCTGTTTCATAGCTTTTCACGTGGTTTTCTTGCTGGTTCTTTGACTTCTTGTTCGGGACTCTTGGATAATTCGCTTTTAGCTCCAGCGACTAAAAAGCCGTTCGTGAATCTGAACCAGAATGATGCAAAGGATGTTGAACCCCGACATATATGCTCTGTGCCCTCGCAGACATATCGGAATCTAACGAATCTCATGCATGTTTTACCTTGTTCTCCCGCCACCGCCCCACGAGAAAAATGCCAATTTCATGGTAGGCTAGCCTTTCTCTGACGATGCGCAGTTAATACTCTTCCTCCACCCTTATTGCTAAAACTTAAGAGGATGTCCTGAATTTCTCGATGCTAAAATTTCTTTGCAATAACCCAAACGGTTCGTGCAACTGGCTTTATCTCCACGCACAATACCGACATTGAGATTAACATGATGTAGAGATACTCGTTAAATGATGGGAATCTAGAATCCAAAGTTATCATCGGTAACTTAATTTGGTTGGATTAGGGTAGCCCGGCCGGTCTCGATTCGATTGCCACCTCCAGACTCTCCATTGGAATACCGACACGGTCTCCTGGCGAGCAACGCATAAAGAAAACGGACTTTGGTTAAAGGGAACACGAGAACGCGCAAAACAGACTCGGCCCACGAGCCCGAACTCCGAATCCGGTCATCGCGACACTGCGCATGTTCTTCCATTTATGGAATTGTCGACATGGGTATTTTGGTTTTCCAAATCATGCACAGTGCATTCCCGTCCGTCCCCACATCAAGTGGCCATCCTCATTAAGATGTGATGTGAATGCAAGTTCAGAAAAAGAAGGTGGGGGTTGACAGTTGACCCAAGCAGCCGAACCGCTCGGCCGTTGACCGAAGAAGCTTGTCTAAATTGACTTTTGAGGGAGGGCGGGGACATGTGCGCTGACAAGTTCCTCTTTTTTCTTTTCGAACATTCGAGTGCCTCGACTGTCCACGTCATCGGAAAACGCACGAGCCGCAATATTTGTTTCGCTCCGCACCGAACAACGCGTGGGTGAAAACATCTCGATTTCGCACGTATTTCTGTCCGCACAAAACAATTTTAAAGAGCTAAAATTATAAACTATATTGACTTGGCCCACCCCCATTTACGAAGATAAATACTAAATACTATCGACTTGGAATAATTTGGCCTTCTGATAATTTTATCGTGCCATCTTTAAAATTCGTACCGAATGCTTCGTCCGATTTGTTGATATTGAATGAGTAGACTTTGCGTATCTTTAGCCTTAGTCATTGTCGTCTCTTTTGCTCGAGCGTGCTTTAAGGCTTAAAACAAACTTGAGGCTTGTCGAGCACAATTTTCTGTTACAAGGAATTTCTAAGTTTTGATCTTCTTGATCGGATTCACTTTCTGATTCATAATTTTATGTTGAAGCCGCATTTCGCTTGAAATCCTTCGGATGGCTTCTTTTCTCTTTCTTTTAGTAAATGCTCACATTTTTAGACACCTTTGTCGCCAATTGAGATAAATCGATAAAATCTTGTCCTTCAAATCTTTCCCCCAATTTGGATTTCAATCAATTGATAGCCGAATTTGCATTTTTTTGTTCGCTGAGAGTGAAGTAAGGCATCAATTTCTGACCTTCTTAAATCCATCAATGAATTGATCGATTGACTCGATATCGTATTGATAGAGTCTCGCCGGGTCAACAACCGATGCCTTAGGTATCATTTTATAGAATTGAGAATGAAATTGTATTCTCATCTCCTCCCAATTACACATTGACTTAGGAAATAAATTAGCGTACCGGGTAGAGGCAATTTTTGACAAAGACAAAGGAAATAAGCTAAGTATTAACCATTCATTTGTTCTTGCTTCACCACATGGGGTTATGATTTGGCCAAAGCGTTCGCAGTCACCTGATTTTCTTCACAGATGAAGATGGCGAAGTCAAGAGTTTTTAAAGCCTAGGTGTCCACCCACTTCGGATAGGGTTTCCGTGGACAGGTCTAACAACTCCTACATCTAAGCCTAATTGTTGCCAAACTCCTTCGGCTTATTGCTCCGGGATCATTTGCGGAATAAGTAGTCCATCTTGTCGCCCCTGGGCAATGCTAGTCTAGCCGGGCTTATCTGTATTACCATTCATTGGCACATTAGGCCTACAAGGCATGTTTGCCACATTATGTGGCACGCTCCAGCCTGACATTCGGTTATTACTATTACTTCTTCCTCGATTAGATTTGGGCCTTTGCATAATTCTTATAGGGGTGGAAAATCTAGCCTATATTATTAGAACTATTGATCTGACTAGAAGAAGTAGGAACCTAGCCTTACACCATTGGATTCCCCTAGAGTAGAAGTGGCTGGTTAGACGATCCTGATCTCGAGATACCAGTCTCGAGATGGTATCATTGATGACCATAAACTTGATTACATCAGCCGTGTGCCTCACTATGTAGTGGGTCATCTTGTTTTGCCGATCTTCAAGCAGCCTCCTCATAGTTGACACCCTGTTAGTGTTTGGTGCCACTTCCTTCATTTGTTCTTCAGTGAGTCTTGGAAGGTCAACATTTCCTAGGTGATTTTCTTCGGGCCGATCTTAAAGCGATTGAAGATTCAGAGTGCATAGCCCCCTCAGCTATTGCCTGGATTGTTGCCAACGGCATTGTAGGTTTCTTGTTGAATTCCGATTCTTGCATTGTCGTGATAATCTCCTCGAATCAATAAAAAGGGTCCCACTAGGCATGCCGAAAGATGTTTCGTCTAAAAAGAGAAACATCTTTTTTCCAAAAAAAGTCAATTTTGGATTTTTTTTTTCTTTCTTTGGAAAACAATTTCAGGTAATTTTGGAAATGAAAGTAAATGGCAAAGAATTTAAGTGTGTGAATACTGGGAACAATCATTGTCTTTAATGTAGATGATATATGGAAGACGAAGGATCACGAAAAAGTAAGGAACAATCAATCTTCTATGCTTTTTAATGAACCCTCACACAGAGCACAATGTGGATCAACGGTTACTTACAAACAGTTACTAAGGAGTTACCTATACGATTCGTGACTCCTATTATTTATCAACAGTTACCCACAAGAAGTTACAAATTCCGTAATTATCGGCTCCACTAATTGACGGTGACATCTTTGTGTCAAAATGCTAGCGGATCTTCTTTTCACTCACCGATCATTTTGCTCAAACACTTGGTCACACTCTGCCAATGCTCACTGTTGATAACTTTCTCAATGATTTCATCGGTCAACTCCCGGGCTTCCCACGACCGAAATCTATTCGTCAACTAAAACGACTTAATTACTTTTTTTTTTTTTTTGTGTTAACGCTACCGTATCTACTACACCATCGCCTTGTTCTTTTACCTCCACAAGAATCTATGCAAATTTCATGGTAGGCCAGCCTTTCTCCAACGATTCGCGGTTAATAATCTTCCGACACCCTTGTCGCCAAAACCTTAAAGCTTAAAGCTGTACATTCCTCCATGCTAAATTTCTCTGCAATGACACAAACGGTTCGTGTCGCAGGCTTTCTCTCGGCAGACATTACCGGCACCGAGATTTACATGATGTGAAGATATTCACCGTGCGATTGGAGGTCATCAAGCATTCATCTCATTTTGATACAAATGCGGTCGTCGGGGGCAGTTGAACTTCATCTTGTAATGACGAGGAAGAAGGGGTGTGAATGCGCTTCAAGAAAAAGAGGGTTTAAATGGCCGACCGAAGCCGTTTAATAAACTTTTTGTTGGGGGTGGGGGACATGAACATGATCTAGTTTTCTTAGTTGTCAATTCATACGAGCCCTGCTCAGCCGCAACCTGCTCCGACATGTTCCATTTCAGATTTTGCTCCTATGCCCCTTTCTATCATTGGAAATTGACGCGAAAGTACGGAGACAGTGGCTATCCATCCGATTGCCCCGCCGTTCCACGTGAACAGAAACGCAAAGCCGGTTTCGTCTTCAAAATTGATTCACTAATTTAATGAGTTCAAATAACGTGATAAGTTCTAATTTCTAAAGCGAATAGTTTCATTGAGGGGGAAACGGCACAAACGATCATTGAACTTTAATTTAGTGCGTAATGCCATCTTCAAATTTTTTTTAATTTGTTTAATGTAGCCCTTCAAGTTTCGGTACATGTCCGATCTAGTCCCTATATAAAAATGTTCGATTTTGACCCGAAACTTGAATTAATGGACTAAGGATTCGATTGTATATTAGGTTAAAAGTTCAAGAATCACATTGAAAAAATTAAAAGTTTTAAGATGACGAGAGATACTTAGGACAGTTCCATAAGATATTTTCCCGTTTTAGAGATAATTAGAATATTTCTTTCGATTTTCGACATCTCTTAATATCGCGCCTATATCTCTATTTTTTTTTTTTGGGTCAAAAGCGATATCTTTATGTCGAAATATACAGCTCAAATTTATTTTTCCGCACTATTATTATTCTTAACCGACGTGGAATTTTTTAAATTTAATTTAATTTAATTTAAACTTATGGTTACCGCCCAAAGAGGACGAGATGTTGTTCTATATAAACGAGAGATCGTGTGGCGTTTCCAACAGTCATACCAGAAGCATCCAAAGACCCCCATCACCACCACCACCACCTCCCTCCAGGCTCCACCGTCCCCATGGCCGACCACCCTTCCGCCGCCGACGACGCCGCCGTCGACCCCGGCAGCGGCTACTGCCCCGCCACCAGGACCTTCCGCAGCCTCCGCCCCCACGTCCCCCTCCCTCCCCCGTCCCTGCCTCTCTCCATCTCCCACTACGCCCTCTCCCTCCTCCCCCCCTCCGCCTCCTCCTCCTCCTCCTCCTCCGCCACCGCCTTCCTCGTCCACGCCTCCTCCGGCCACCGCCTCTCCTACCCGGACTTCCTCCGCCGCGTCCGCTCCCTCGCCCTCTCCCTCCAGTCCCGCTTCTCCCTCGCCAAGGGCGACGTCGCCTTCATCCTCGCCCCTCCCTCCCTCCACGTCCCCGTCGTCTACTTCGCCCTCCTCTCCATCGGCGTCGTCGTCTCCCCCGCCAATCCCCTCAGCTCCCCCTCCGAGATCGCCCACCAGGTCCGCCTCTGCCGTCCGGCCATCGCCTTCTCCACCTCCCAGATCGCTCCCAAGCTCCCCAGGGTCCCCCGCGGCACCGTCCTCATCGACTCGCCCGAGTTCGATTCCATGCTGACTCGGCACGGCGACGGTGCCGCGGCGGAGACGATGCCTCCGAGCCGGGTCGAGCAGTCCGATTCGGCGGCCATCCTGTTCTCGTCGGGCACGACGGGCAGAGTCAAAGGGGTCCTGCTCACTCACCGCAATCTGATAGCGCTGCTGGCGGGGCTTTATGACCTGCAGCCGGAGCGAGACGCGTCGGAGCCACACCCCGTGGCCCTCTTCACGCTGCCCCTGTTCCACGTGTTCGGGTTCTTCATGCTGGTCAGAGCGTTCGCGTTCGGGGAGACGGCGGTTCTGATGGAGAAGTTCGATTTCGTGGCAATGTTAAGGGGAATCGAGAAGTACCGAGTGACGTACATGCCGGTCTCCCCGCCGCTGATCGTGGCGTTCGTGAAGTCGGAGATCACGGGGAAGTACGACCTGAGCTCGCTCCAGGTGCTCGGGTGCGGCGGCGCCCCGCTCGGGAAGGAGGTCGCCCACCGTTTCAGAGAGAAGTTCCCGCACGTGGAGATCGTCCAGGTAATTTTATACCATTATCATCTGCGAACAGTAACTCCCACATGACATTGGGCGGGGCTCAAAATCAACAATTGAGACGCTTTTTGGTCAATGCTTTAATTGTTTATCCAGGCGGAGAGTGTGTGGCATCTGTTTACCTTTGAAATGATGGGGCTTCTAGAGCTTGGTTGACCGAGTTTGGGAGGACCCCATTATCTACTAACGTTCTGACTTTCTGATAAAATAATACCTGGTCGAATGCAAATCTGCAACAAACCCCGAGACGGGTGCGTGATTAACTATTGACAAATGTATAATTTGAATGTGCACTCTCATGACGCTTGACCTGGTACTGGTGGGCCTTTCTTAATTCGAGCCACGATATCTGTCGGCTGAATAGTATGAAATGGCATTCTATATGTGATCAATGGAGAAGAAGAGGTCTCCCGTAGTTGTCAGCTTTGACTGCTCTTTTTGGAGACGGTGGAGGCCAGCATGAGCTCCTTTCGTCTTGCACTGTGGTCCTACGAGTGGGCATAGCGGCAAGTGGTGCATTATTAGATCCTGAGTCCAGTGGAGCGCAATTGAGTTCGACACTCTGTCTAACCAAGTTGGCGAGTTTGGTTGCTTCCTTTGGAACTTATGCCCCCACGATCAGGTTTGGATTATTGTAGATATAACCGGGGTGTTCTTCAACTAATTTGTTAATAATTCGAACAATTGGCTGAGAGTAACATAATGCATTGATTGGACTATGTGGGTTAAAATGATATCTTTAAGCAATAACTAGTTTAGTGAGCTCTAACTTCTACTCATGTGTCAAACGAAGTAATCTCATCTGGTACTTTCTCGACTACTAGCAAATGGCTGCCCGTGCCGACTAATCTGGGAAACTATCAAACTTCTGTTTCAGCTCTGCTTATATTTGAGATATCAAATTGTTCTTCTGATTATTAGGTTTATAATGTGTGAAAACTATAACGCTACTGAAACTCTCATTGTATAACAGGGATATGGTCTGACAGAGACTTGTGGAGGGGCAACTAGGATATTGGGGCCCGATGAGGCAAACCACCATGGTTCTGTCGGTCGAATAGCTGAAAATATGGAAGCAAAGATAGTTGATCCTACCACTGGAGATGCCCTGCCTCCTGGTCAGAGAGGAGAGCTATGGCTGCGAGGCCCAACTATCATGAAAGGTAAGAATTGGCCATAATTAGGAGCTTTATTAAACTGTGGGAAAATAACACCTTCCTTTGCTTTTATTTTGACACTTGTGATCAAAAGTTCTCAATCAGTTTATCGTGCATCTTGCCTAGCATCAAATGACTGGCTCTTTTTCTGGGCGGATGTTACTTGATCTGCTGTTGATCACAGGACTCTATATACTTCACAGTTTTTCATGGTTGCTTCTTTGGACGCATCTTCCTTTGACAAAATATTTCTCAGTATGTAGCATTTCACCTCCACATTTTGCACCTTTTTGTCATTGTGGATTGAAATTCCGAGGATTAGTAATTATAACAGCCGATACTGGGTCATTTGGTTGATCCATGATGGAAACAATAGAAAATGAATCTATGTCGGCCAGATTCTAGCTAGGTTCCATTGAGAACAGGAAGTTCAAAGGTAGCTGCATTAGAAATGGTGCTATGCAAATAAAAATTGCTAGCGAGTATTATTACTACCGTCTGACTGATGTTTATCACTTATCAATAACAAATTGAGTTCATTAAACCTTTGAATAGAAACTATCTGATGTCCCCACGTTAGAATGGTGCTAAAAATAGGTGACTGGAGTTGCAGGTTATGTAGGGGATGACAAGGCAACTGCCGAGACAATTGACTCGGATGGTTGGTTGAGGACTGGTGACCTTTGTTATATTGACTCCGAGGGGTTCTTGTTTATTGTGGACAGACTGAAGGAGTTGATTAAATACAAGGGATATCAGGTGACTAGCCATTTCACTGGATGGTTTTCGGCTTGTCTTCGGCTGTCTGTTCTCATCAACTGGTGATGGATCATCTCATGCATCTTTCAGGTTGCTCCTGCTGAGTTGGAACATCTTCTTCACTCCAACCCTGATATTGTGGATGCTGCTGTGATTCCGTATGCATCTTCACTTCCTTAATTGTTTTCTTATCGCTCAAATTACATTCTGCAGGAGTCAGAACTCATATATCCTTTCAGTTTTCAAATCCTTGGTATGATTCGTATGAATTGCCAGCTTCTATCTCAAACTTTTCCCACACCCTTAAAATTTTTTGCATCTCTTAGTAGGATGTGCTCTGCATTTTTCATGAGACTATTGTTCATTGAGGATGATACATCAGTTTACATATCGGCATTTCAGTAAAATTTCTGTTATTAAACAAGTTCATCAGAATTTCCTGGACTGTTTGTCTTCTTGCCTTTTCTTAACTGCACAGTAGTGATATGTTGCTTTTGTTGATCCACTTTTTCTGTGTTTTGTGATCATGTGGAAGCAGTTATCCTGATGAAGAAGCAGGGCAGATGCCCATGGCTTATGTGGTTAGAAAACCTGGAAGCAACATTACTGAATCTCAGGTTATGGACTTCATTGCTAAACAGGTATTTTGTGGAATCCACTCAGTGAGTGTACTTTTCTCTCCCATAAAGCAGGGAGATGATTGTTTCTAAACATATAGCAAGGGTGGCCTTAGTCTTTAAGATGCTGTATATATATGCATTAACTTGCACCGAGTTGCTGCTATTTTATGCTCTGCGCTGCAAAAGAATCACAACTTGGTATCTGTGGTCTGTTTCCTGCTACATAACATGATAGGAAGCAGATTCCACTTGATGCTGTTTATTACGTAGAGATGGTAAAATAAGAAAAGCAACAGCCCATTTTATTTTTTGGTCTCTAAAGTAACAGCCCATTGAGTAGTGCCTTTTCCTCTCCACTTAGATGTTCTTGGAGTTATGCAGAACTATTGGACTGAAAGCAAACACAGGACCTTCCACACATTCCTTCTCATGCATACAAGTTCGAATGTTCATAATCTGTGCATGCCATGCATATGTATGGGCTAGCATACCTTATGGGTCATCTAATCATGGTCTTATTTTTGTTCAAATGTTTTTGACTCCTGGGAATAGTTCCGACAGTTTTTAGGAATATATACAAAGAAATATAGGATTTTAGCCACAATTATCAATTAGAGTTAACAGCTTTTTTGGTGGATCCAAATTTTAACTTTGAGTATTTGCTGCAGGTTGCTCCATACAAGAAGATACGGCGGGTAGCTTTCATCAGCAGCATCCCAAAATCTCCGGCAGGGAAGATCTTGAGGAGAGAACTTGTCAATCTGGCCGCATCTGTCAGATCAGCTAAACTCTAGACAGTATGCTCAGAAGAGGAAATGAGGCTTCTTGATGCATTGTGTTTCTGGGGCATCTATCTAATTTGGGAGGCCACCAAGGCATTACCAGCGAGTTGCAATCCATTTGAATTTGTTCGTACAAAAGCTAATTACAAGAAGCTGTTCCTTGAAGTGAAAGAGGACTAAACTGGCACACCATTTTCAGGGCCTCGTTTCTGTCCTCTGAGTTTTCATTGGCAACCTTTAATTTAATATTAGGAAACCCCCCCTTTATAAACTGCAAGCAGAAGCATTTCCTGTATCCATTCTTTGTAACTAAACGTTGGTAAAAAATAAAACAGCCTGCTTTATACATGATTCGCTTCTCTTCTTCCTTGCATCAGTCTAGTCTACTTATCTGAGCATAACATTGAGCTAGTTACATTGCTCATGCGAACCGCCAAACCAATCTATATATTATAAAAGTGATTGTGTTCGGCTTCTGAACAAGCTAGAGATGATAAATTAGCACTTTTCATGCAGTCTGTAAATGGGTTCATTATTTGACAATAGACATATACGACATGACATGCTAGAATATCACCTAATGCAAATTAATTTCCCGGGTCAATCGGTTTCGAAACTGAGTGTATGGACATTTTGTATTAAGACTAACTGGAATATCCACAGAAGGAAGAAGAAAGTGTGTACTCTATGACGTTGGAAAAGACTGACCATTTTAAGAGATGCCCGCAAGTCTTTGAGAAACGTGGATTGCGATCTTCGTCGCCATCAACAATGACCCCTCCATGGCAGAATCTGGGACCATGACCCCGTTCAGTGACTATCGGACACGATACAACCGTAAATACTGTTGGAAGTTGGCGAATATTTCGGGGATCCTTATTTCTCACACTGGGTACGCCCACATGAGCTTAGGAAAATTGAAGTATTATCCGACAACATGTGACCTCTGTGTGCAGAATGCGAGGTTTCGAAGGCAGCGCCCCCGACACGAGTGCCCTCCTGCCTGGTCAGCGGACGAGGGTTCAGGGGCAATGCCCCCGACTGGGGTTCCGCTGTACGGACAGCGGACGACTGCCCTACTCGCCGGTGAGCGGGCGGGGGCTTGGGGACAGCGCCCTCGAAACCTCAACGGGTTTGGGCTTTTATTTAAGTTGGATCGTATGATGCGAGATTAAGAGATTTCGTATATGTTTAGGTTTTGAGCCCATTTGGGACACATATATATTTCACTCGTTTTTATTATCATTGTAACGAGTTGAGTGGCTGTAAACCGAAAATATAGTGAAATCTCTTTGCAGGATGTAGTCCTATTCGAGGGTGAATCTGGATAAATTCGTGCATCGTCTATTTTCTCTGATTTCTGTGTGATCGTTCTGTTTCGGTTCTCGATATATCCCTTCAAATACTTCTTCCCTTAGCTTGAAATCTGAAATTTAGTTGAAATACCGAACCATATGCCAATACCAACCACAATTTTTACATTCATTATGCCCAGTCTGATGTAGCAAATCAGAAATGAAACGTTACGTGCATGTGTGCATAATAAACCAGACCCTTGACATAAACCTATGTTTATGCTTTAGTTCCTCGTGCTGTGGTTGAAACTGTGTAGGTCCCTGTCTCTACCCAAAAAAAAAACAAACAGGAACAGAAACGCTTCCTTCTTTGTTCAAACTAGGTAAGATAGGGATGAGGAAAGCTACATTATTGCATTAAAATACTGTCAAGAACACAGAATTAAGATGTGACCGATAACATCACAATCTGACCTGAACGCATCACTAAATCTAGAAAAGCAATCTAGCGGATAATGGTGACATGTTGGAAAGCTCGACTTATCTAAAAACGGTAGGTAAACATGACATCCAGCAAAAGATCCAAGTCAAGATAATATCAACCACAAGACCAGAATAATGCGACCCCATCATCTCTGAAGCTTGTCCATTAAGGGATAAAATAATGTTGTAAACAACCGCGGAAAAAACAAATACAGTACACAAAAATTTACGTGATTCGATCACACGGTGATTTACGTCCAAGAACGAGCCAAAACAAGATTTCATTATAATCAAAGAGAGTACAGTTTTCAAAAGTCGGAAAACGACTTAACAAAACCTCACGGTTCACTGATCTCCTCCAAAACGAAAATCTCTGTTAATCAATGAAAAAATTCTAGCCGCAGTATAAATAGTGCTTTCCAAAAAATTTCGTCGGCAGCGTAGCTCCCGAACCCCCCGAGACATTAGTTCGCTTGCTCCAAACTTGGGTCCGCCCGCCATAAAATTGTTCACATTTCCAGTGGGGGCCTATCGGCCCAACCCTAACTAAATCTCAATTTTTTCTTCACTTTTGGATCGCACAAAAAATATGTCGGATCTTATTATGAACCGGACCGAGTACATAAAATTCTAGACATATTTAACAAATAAAGACGGATGAACAGCAAAAAAGTACCCTTAATTAATGGAGAAACCTGAAGTTAAGTCAGTAGTTTTTTATTTCCTTTTTTGGCTTTACGTATACTGCATCCCACAAGAGAAACGAGCACTAGTTAGCATCACCGTACGTAGATCTTATTCAAGTTATTTCCTAATAAAATGTCGGTCTTGGAAGCCTGGAACTTATAGTAGAAAGGGAGTTTGTGATTGAATTGGAGTTTCTATCTCTCCTTTGGAAGCAGGAGAATGAGAAGAAACTGAAAGAATTCAGCTGGACATGACCACATATTTAAATCCTTCTGCACATGGAGAGAATGTAAAAGAATCTGTAACTTTCGGTCGCGCACTCAATTATAGAGATTAGCTATTCTATCGAACCATATTTTAAGGACTCTTCATTTAATTAACCGTGGTTATTCTATAACATAAGTCGATTCTTTTTTTTTTTCTCTTTCCATGTTCATGCTCTCTGTCGAACCCGAAATCTCTGTCCATATTGGCTTCAAATGACTGCTAATAATACCAGAATATGTACTGGACATGAAGCTGCATTTAGGGTTGAGCAGCATGCAACATGGAAAATTATTGCATGTAATGCACAAGATCATTGTTGTTAGCTTAACAAACGCCTTAAAAATAATGACAATAACTTCCCACTTCTAAATTCATTTTTTGTTCACAATCTGGTGGTATCGTGAATAATATCACTAAGTAATCTAAGTGCTTTTTCAGCCAGAAACAATAGGTTTAAGTGATACTAAAATTAGATATCGAAACCCTACCCTTTTTGAGGTTTAAAGTGGCAACAATCCCTTCAGCCACCCGGTGTTATGAAAGGAGCAATGTTAGGTATAAAATAAAGTAACAAACTGCTAGTGAATATTTAGACAAGGGGATAATAATAAACACATAATAAGACTCCGTCACATCATTCCATAAACTAATAAAATCTATCTTTTACATATATACCAAGTATTTATTCCATCAGTGATATTATGCGGTGATAAAGTGATGAAATTGTCAATCGTTTTGCATTATAAAGTTCCAATATTCTTCTAACCACTGCAATCTTCCTTCTTATTGTGTATTTGGCAGTGTTGTGTGCCAGCTTTCGCACATTATACAAAAAGTCCATCGGTCCGGTCGAAAGTCAGTCATTCACGTCGGGACCAAGGGATTACAAACAAATATTTCTTTCGTGACTTCCCATCCTCAAGTAATTGCACCGAGTAGAAACCAAACCCGAAATCCTATACTTCTCAAAGTGCAGGAAGATTAGTCCGATCGTCTTACCACTCAAATCAATTTTAGGATCAGTTTTAACCTTTAATAATGTATGTGATGAAAGAATGTTCTGGCAAAACAAAGGGAAGTTCCTTGAGTTGTGGGCAAAACCGAAAGAGGGACAAGGTTCCATTTCAAACGTAAGTTTTACTCAAATGGAGCATCAAGATAAGAAGATACTCCCAAAAAGTGGTGGTTACAGTTCTCCCATTTGTTGCCCTAAAGTCATAGTGATTCTAGTCATTTCCCCTGGTTTTACATTTCGCACCCCCAAAACCTAATCTCTCTCTCTCTCTCTCTCTATAGATCAATACCTTCCTTAGCTCAATCTAGTAGATGCCCTACAAGTGTGGCCGGTACCCACTTCAACACGTGGCATGATCACCACACTAGTTTCCAACATGAGGGAAAAGGTCAAATAATTCAGGACACGGAGGAATGGGCTCCAAATCGCTTTCTTCTCGATTCCGAATCTCTTAATGCCTCGACGTGCTCCAAACCCATTGGATGCAGATGCTCGAATCATGGAGAAGCCTAACTTTCCCCTCTAAATATAGAAATAAAAAAAGGAAGATGTACAATTATCTATGAGAACTGCCCTATTATATGTTATAAGATGGTGATTCGGCAACATAATAATGTCTCTTTAGCTCATTCAGTCACATACTTTATGCAACTTTTGGACATAAACATGGCATTGGCCCTTGATGCAGACTAACAGTGACTTGCTATGTAGAGCTTTTTGATTCCTCGAACTTTTATAAATTACCTTGGAGAAGCATTGAGGTGAAAGGCATTGAGGATCGCTTTGTCATCATTAGCTCGATCATCTCTTAGGGTTATCGTGAACAGTGAAACGACATGCGTAAGATTCAAGAATCTTTCGGCGATAGAGCTGGCAATTTGTACCGTTTGTCTCAATGGAACGTCATTAGTTTCGACTGAACAGTTTTCACGACACATAATCAGGAATTCGTGAGGCGATCAATGACTAAAATGCTGCTTATGCACGCAGGAATGATCCGTGCGTCTTCGATCACGCAAAAGTCATTGCGCAATGAAAGCAAAATGCTGCGGAGATCCCTCCTCCGAAGTGGAGACAGATGTGCCAAACATATATAATCGTCCTATAATCTTTTTTTTATTAGGTCACGACAACGACAATCATCATTAAAGAAAAAGCTGCAAATCTAGCAATATTTTCTTGGACCTAGCCTCCCGAAAGTCGATGACAGTGCTTCTCTCTCGTTGGAGATAGAGCTGCCATGTGGATGATATCTACGTTCTGTTCATGGTAACAGGAGATCAGGAAGACTCCGACGTGACGTTCCATGTTCGTGCTCAATTATATATGCCTGTCTAGGAGATATTTTGCGAGACATGTCCACTGATATGCATCTGCATAACAACGAGAGGGTGGAGATGGAAGAAGGCATCTATAGATTCACTGTCATAAAACGAATCAATCGCGTCCTACCAGGAGCGAGACAGAGAGAAATAATAGGTCTAGATCGTTCTAGCACGATTTCAATGTTTCCTGATTTCGACAGGAGTTACCTAACTCTTGCATTATATTATACGACCCGTTATCTAAAATCAATGTGTCGCTTACTTAACGATTCTAAATTATACATGTTATCTACGCTCGTGTGCAAATTTGACTTGGCAATACTTTATCAATCTAGATGACCACATATGAGTCAAGACCAAACATTATCCAGTTCTTTTTTTTTTCTTTAATTTAGATTAGCATGTGATCAACACTAGAAGGGGTATGTGCGACATTTTCTCTAATTAGGAGAAAGCGAGTTGAGGATAAAATTAAAGTATTCTCTTCCTTGTGCAAGGAATGGTGAAGCCCTAGATTACCCTTTTGGCTGGACTATATAGTATTTCTAAGTTATTCTTCGAGACCTAACTCTCAATCGATTCGCACGCATTTTAGGACAATGACGCGAGATCTTGTCTGCTTCGATCAACACTATACGAAAACAAGTCTTATTCACTTTGAAAAAGCTATTCCACCTTAACATGAAGTAATGATCCTTGGATTCTGTTTCCGGATAGCAACCAGCTATATATGCCAATGACGTTGGACTAACGTTTGTAATCTTTTCCATTCGATCTAATTCGGACATATATTACATGCATGTCCTTAGACTAACCTAGCTAGAGAGAGAGAGAGAGGGAGAGAGAGGGAGAGAGAGAGAGCTGCATCTGCATCGTTTTTCCAAAGACAAGCTCCGCAAAATAAGAGAGCAGAACTCGCCTGCTAAGTAAACGGCATGTTGAGCAATCATGGGAAGATGACAGAGAGTTTCTTGCTAGGTTGATTAATGCATATGAGGACTTGCCTAGTAGCTGGCTAGCGATCATGCAAACTTCAACTAACGCATGCAGTTATCAAGACAACAAGCATAGTCAATTGGATATGGACGCAAGGGAAAGCTACGTCTTTAGACAGTGAGACAACGTTGTGTAATTTTCTTTCTAACGGCTGCGAAAACCCAGAAACGAAATGGTCAAAAGTCCCCGCTAAGTCTCGTCACCCCCACCCACCACTTTCTGCCGAACTAATCTTTTCTAGCTGCGTGGATGGAGCTGCAATTGGCGAGAGGAAACAGTAATCTGTAGAGCTGCAGTTAAAGCTCCATGCACGAAAGCCTCCAGTTACTTCGAAAGCACCCTCTCGCGTAAACGCATGGACACGCAGCATGCATCAGACGGTGAAATAAAAAGTTCTACAGGATATGCGTAGGGCGCATGGTAAAAGAACCCTGAGCGATGATAATGCTCCATGTCCATGACCGCAACTCTGTACACATGAATGGGCCCTAACGAGACGTGATGGCTTGGGCATTGATTCAGACAGAGTACCCGAATGGAACCAGTGGTTGTTCAGGATATTGGACGAATAGATCTTCAAGATCTTAAGCTAAATAGTTGCATGTCAAGTCAATCCCTTTAAAAGTCGATACCCTGGCATCGTGTAAGAAACCACAACGTAAGAGCCTGCTCATGATTCCACGCGGATCAGCTGTCCAGCTGACCATTGGCGCAGGGATCGGAGATTTCTAGCCATCGCACTCAAGAGCTTTGGTGTCTCGAACCTTCAATTATTGCTGCTACCCAATAAAGAGCTTCTCATTCCAATCAAAACCCACATGACCACAAGATTCGATCATAGCCCTCTCTTTGCACTGTGAAACCGCTAGGATCTCTCCACTTGTGTCGCCAGTTATCGGCAAAGCGTTTGGCCCCACTCCTTTCCCCCAAGTCTTCGACAGTTCAGCCGTCTCTCTCTCTCTCTCTCTCTCTCTTCAAATATCCAAGGCGTGCCTACAAACGAGCATGCTTAGGTTGCTTTCATCAGTTTGAGTTTAATGGACTTAAGAACGATTTAGACATGCCTATAAGTTCGTACCTTATCTTCTTTTATCTGTTTCGTAACTTTTGAATGTCTCCATTTGACCGATACTTCTCAGACCAAGGTAGTCCCGATGTCGTCGATATGACAGAATATTACTCTCTTAAAACGGCTTTTAACGGCGGTCCTAAGAAAGTTGTCATTTTCCAAAATTGTTCAAATCCATGAACAAAAGTGTAGTAAATAAGTAGAAACGAAGCTCTTTTGGAACTGCAGTGGGTTTATGTGAGGTGTGAAACATATGCAGGTTGTCAAGATTGGATTTTTCTTGCTTGTCCAGTGGATGCAAACCGCTGCAGCATGTTCAATGTCTTTTATCTAGATCACGCATGTCTGTCGAAGATAGATTTCCACAAATTCTGTATATGATAAGGATGATGGACGTGACCGGTCCATACACTTTGGCCAAGCTTTGTAGTACAATGAAGGAATCCTACTTTCCGGTTGAAGTGGGTGATGAACCAGGGAAACATCCAGCTGACTCCTCCTAGGAGTCCTGATTGCCCGCGCACATGGCGAAACCAGGAATGCACATGACAAACGCATTGAGAGCCCACCCTTTTATACGAAATGAATTATTAAATTTCTGACTTGTAAAGTAGGATTTACGGCATTTCATTGATGACGCAAATTGAAACGAATTACAAGCATGTTGAAATAACTAACGTCGTCATCCTCGCTTTAATCGCTTTTGCCTTCATATGGGATACTAAATGATGGCACGAATGCCATCTAGTACCTATGAAAAGTGATCACCGCTGGGAATTTCGAGTTTTGGATACCATGTTAACTTTTCATAGCATAAGAGTAACAAAGATCGATCCCTTTGTGAGATATATATAGAAAGAGAGAGAGAGTTAAATTGGAAAGGATAAGGATTGCGGGATAAGCCTCAATACGTGACGTAGGTCGAGTTAAATTGAGGGCATCAGAAATTAAGTTTAGATGCTGAATGGGATTTGCACAACTTTTATTCAGATGTATCTTAGCATATAAAGATGAGAAATTGAATAGCAACACCAATCACATGAGGTCCAAAGAAAGCTCCTTTTGCATGTGGATTAAGAAAGTTCAAAGAGCTAATGGGAGAGAGGTCAATTAATGAACAAAGAACTCAATTATTCTAATGAAGCTTAATAGTGGATGCAAAGTCATGTCCTTTCATTCTCATTGCTGATAAATGAGCATAGAATTATAGTTTATAGTCTTGATTGCTATTGGGCGATGAAAAATTAGGAAAAGGAGATTCACTAATAAGTTGTCCCCATTTTTCGCCTCAACGCAACAGAAGCTGAATAGTGCGCAATTTGAAATAATATTCCTTCACTTGAAAGGATAACTAATTAAGGGGTGAGAAAAAAACTAAACTGAATCAAAAATCGAATCGAATCGAACCAATCGCTTTTGGGTGGTTCGCGATTCTTGAAATTTGGAATCAGTGAATATAGATCCGATTTCCGATTCTACGTATATACCCATTCACCCAGACCATTCGAACCGAACCAATTTTTTTATTAACCCTAATTACTGCCCATTCTTCACTCTCTCACGCTGAAAACCCTAATTGGCCCCACTCTGTCACCAACACACGTCTCTCTCGCTCTTAAAACTCACTCTCAGAGTCATGCCTCTCCTAGCCTCGCTCACGACGCTAACTCTCAGTCCTGCCTCTTCTCAATTCAAGCAGGTCTCTCTCTCTGTTTCTGCGTAGGCCTACCTAGAACGTACGATAATGGATTAGGGCTTTGGCATGTCCTTGTCAATTGAGCTCAATTTATGAGTTTTTGCTTCGAGGAAAAGCTTGCCCAGAGCGATTGCGCACTCACTTCATCTACAAACTCTTTGATTCCATCACAAACTCGTGTCAGTTGATGAGTTGCGACTTCCTTCTGAAAGTGGATGATTAGGAGTTTAGTTGAAACTCCTTTCTTTCTTTCGCCAATATTTTGTGCCGAAATATTTCCTAGGACACGGCCGATGCTAGACCCTCATGGAACCAAACTTCGGTTTGGTTCCCAGATGAATCAATTTCCAGGTGGACCTGTTCTCGATTCGAGGGTGAGAATTGAGTCACTCATCCTGAAATCAATCACTCCTAGTAGCTAAAGTCTTAAAGTCCAACTAAATTCAAATTAAGGGTGCATTTTGGAGAGAGTTGGGGAAATACAAAATTATTTCCCAAAGATCTCTTACTTAAGGTCCGTTTGTTCAAAGCTATGCCGACAATCATACGACCTAGACGACCTAGACCCGCGTGAATCCATACTTTTGTCGACCAAGGTGCATGAGCCCAAACGCTTGGTGACCGTTGGCTTGCCGAGCGTGACTATTGGGAGGGCCTCAGGCTTGCGCCGAATCTAGATCTAGTAATGAAATTTGGATTCAGCGAGGGAGAATTTGAACTGCTAGGTCATTTGAAAATAAAAGTGGAATCTAAATAAGTTTCTAAAGGCAAAAATAGAACTAAAAAAAAAATCATTTATTCCTAAAGGAGACTTTCCGAAAACGTCGAAAGCCGACAAAGGGGTTTTAGATGCCCAAGGATTCCTTTCCAAAGCCGTGCCAAATACGACACGCTCCTTAAAATACGCAATAATATTAAAGTCAAGGAAAAAAATCACCAAAAATTTTAAACTATACTTATTATGATTTATTTATCCAAAATTTTTTTATAATACTAAAAATCCCAAACTATATACATTGTGACACATCTATCCTCCGTTACAATTACATCTAAAATTATCATTAAAAAGCTAATGTGGATCTCACATGACATTTTTTTAAAAAAATCACTGTTCATTATCTTCTCCACAGTTTCATGAGTACTGTTCATGATGTTCTTCATCTTTAATTGATTGGCGAAACTCCTTCGGCGGCTCTTGTTAGCGCTTGCCCAACCATCCACCAGCTTTGAAGATAGAGGTTCAAGCCAAGCTTCGAGCTCGAGAGGCCATGGCAGCCGTGAGCTTCGAATCTTGGCCTTGGAAAAAGGGAAAAAAAAAATCTGTTCATCGTCTTCTCCACGAGGAAAAACGGTACAAAAACAAAGTTTCAAGAAGGTCGAGCTTGATAGGCCACCATGGGCTCTCAAGCTCGAAGCTTGGCTTGTCTGACCTCGACCTTCGAGGCTCATGGATGGTAGCCGCTATGGCCAAGCTTCAAAGCTCACAACCGCCACGAACGCTCTAGTTCGAAGCTTGACTTGAGGTCTGGCCTCGACCTTCGAAACTCTCGGGTGGTCGCAAGCGGCCAAGGCCAAGCTTCAAAGCTCGCGGTTGCCATGATTGCTCGAGCTTGAAGATGGCAGCCACGAGCTTCAAAGCTTGGCTTGAACCTCGATCTTCGAAGTTGGTGGATGGTCAAGCAAACGCCGACAAGAGACGCCAAAGGTCTAGGTAGCAGTGGCCAGCAAAGCAGGAGCATTGGAAGAGTTTGGCCAAGCGATTGAAGACGAAGAACGTCGTGAACAGCGCTCGCGGAGCTGTGGAGAAAATGATGAACAGTGATTTTTTTAATTATTTTTTTTCGTTTTCCAATGAGGCGCTCACGTGGCACCACATCACACCTGCATGTCTCTAAAAGTGCCACGTGGGATTCATGTCAGCATTTTAATGGTGATTTTGAACGGAATTGTAATGAACGATAGATAAATAGTAATAATGTACACAACTTGAGATTTTTGATGTCACTAAAAAATAATTTAGTGTGAATATGTCACGATGTATATAGATTAGGGTTTTACGTGGTTTTTTCACTAAAGTCAAAAAAAAAAAAAAAAAGGGAGGGGGCGAAATACGCAAAAACAGGGAGGGGCAAAATCGGCACGACGGGAGTGGGTCCCCGCCACCCTTCCGACCTCCAATCGCGGACGGAGACAAACGGCAGGAAAACGCCCCCAACACGTCAGGGGGAGGGAGATGAAATCCCAAGACCGAAACCTCCGTCGCTTTCCGGCCGTCCACGTGGCGCCATCCTGTCCCGGCTAATTATGGAAAACCCCCTCCCCGGCGCGCCCCTCCCCGCAAAGACGAGACAAAGGCCATCAATGGCCGTCCTCTCCTTTCCTTCCCTTTCCTTTCCAGAATCTATCCATATTCGGGTTGGGCCACGTGTCCCATTTCTAGAACCCCCGCACGCCCCCGCACGAGACACGACCCCCACCACCACCCACTTACCTGCCTACGCGGGCCCCATCTTCCCTTGCATTTTTCTTTTTTTTATCTCGACACTTCTCGCCCTCCCATTGGCCGTCCCTTCCCCTCCCCTCCCGGTGGGCCCCCACCCTGTGTCCCCCCGTTTCCCGAAAGGCCTCCACAGCATTTTACCGGGTCGCCATTACTATTGTCAATTTCCTCGTCTCGAGAATGCATGACATGCGAGAAATATTATCTATATATATCTATATATATATATATATAATCCCTTGTACGGTTCTCCTTTGGCTGCATGTCCTGTCGTATCGATCACATTCTATATCGCCTATATTGATTGAACATAAATTAAATCCAAAATTTAGGATAGCATGGTACGAACCTATATATTTCACTCACTACAGATGATTTCTGTAATAGAGTTAAGAAGTATGATTAGTATATCGACTCGATGGGACTTACCGTAGTATGGTTTAGCTTAGCGTCGCGCTATACTATTTCGCCTAGCTTTCCCCGCCCCCCGGCGTTGCTCCCACGCGGGCCCCACCTCACTCGGCCCCGCCACGTTTCGCGTCCCACCCAGTGCCCAGCCGTAGCCCTGCTCTGCTGCTACGGCCACTGCCGCTGCTACTGCGCCTACTGCCGTTCGAGTTTGAGCCGGTCCCGCGCACACGTGTCCTGCCTCACACGTGTCACCAACTACAGTCCCTATAAATGGGCACCTGTCCCCCGCTTCTGCATTTACTGCCTTCGCCTTTCCATCTTCTTCGTCTTCAGGGTGAACTCCTCTTCAAAATGAGGTAGGATCTGTCACACTCACAAACACGCACCCGGAATAGACCGTAAGAGAGAGAGAACTGTGGAGATCGATGGACGGGAGAGGCGGGTGTTGCATAGCCAGATACGCTTCCGGAGGCGGCGGCAGCGGCGGTCCGTACGATATGTCCAAGGTGGACCGCATAATGCTCAAGTTCCGCCCCATCGCGCCCAAGCCGACGTGCGGGGGCTCCTCCTCCGGCGCATCTTCGCCGGAGGGCAAAGACACTCGCGTGCGGGCCGGCCGAGGCAGGAGACGGCAAGTGAGGAGCGGCGGCAAAGTCGCCAAGCGCTCCAGCAGGAAGAGAAGGGTTTGCAGCAAAGAGAAGGTTGGAGATGCGTCGCCGCCCGGGGAGAAGGTGACTCTGCCGCTGCTGCCGGAGATGCCCGAGCACAAAGTCGGTGGCGATCTCGGGAACGCGAAGGCGGGCCTGATGCAAGCTGCTGATTGTTACGGATGTGCCACGGATCCGGACTTCTTCGGGGACACGGCCAAAAGGCAAATGCAGAACGTACCGAAGTGGCTTAGGTTCGACGATAAGACCCCAAATCCGGCGAACGGAGGCCATTTTGGCCCGACGATCACGACGGCGGCGGCGCCGCTGTTGCGGCCTTTGGGCAGACCGTCCCCGTGCGTGACGGTGGAGTGCGTGACGGACACGTGGGTGGACGGGGAGGCGTTAGGGCGCACCGACGACGAGAGGAGGAGGAATCTGGAGCGGGACACGTGCCCCGGGTTCACATCGGACGGTCTGGGGAGGGTGACGTGGACGAACGCGGCGCTGAGGAAGATGGTGGGCCGGGAGGAGGAGGAGGGGGAGGAGGAGGAGGGTTGCGGGGTGTGGCTGGCGGCGAGGGAGGAGGTGGGGGCGAGGGCGGAAAGGATGATGTGGGGGGCGTTCACGTGTAGGGTAAGGATGGAGTACGCGTGCGGGAGGGAGAGGAGGGCGGTGACGCTGCCCTGCGACGTGTGGAGGATGGACGGCGGAGGGTTTGCATGGAGGTTGGACGTGGAGGCCGCGCTGCGCTTGGGACGATGATAATGAAAAGGTGATCAGGCTCAGGCTCAGGCTTATGCTCAGGTTCCGATGAGATAATAACCAAGAAGTCTCAACCCCAAAAACTCTTTCAAAAACCTCCCTGGGAAGAACCTTTTTTTAACCTTAACCTAAGCTGTCCAAGCTGTGCATGTGAATATCTTTTGCAACTCTCGGTTTGCTTTTTCTCAGCTTTTGTCGTCACGGTTCCTGGTTATCTGGCCTTTTCCTGAGAAGCCGATTTGGAGCGGGAATGCCCTTATATAAGTATATTATTACCTTTTTAACTCTGTAAGATGTTCAAGCTTTGCAACTTTGAATGTTCGATCTGCTGCTGTTTCACGATTTTCTGTGCCCATGATCACTGTGCATGCACGTTACCGGTGACGGAAAGAGAGATCAGGGTGTTCATTCATCTGTTCCAGGTACAGTGTGCCCCCACTCAATCGTAGTGTCCAGTGAATATGATATTCTTCGGGAAAATGATGTATATGAAAGTACCATGCGCGAGGACAGGTGGTGGATGGAGAAGGGAAAGGAATTCGAATACCGCTGCGAAAAGAGGGGGGCGTCCATTGGAAGAAGGCCTAGCCTGCTTTCAAGATGAGATCTCTTTTTTGGCCGAACAACCGGGTACGTGCCCCTGGTTTTTGGGGTGACAGGTGGCCCAACGATTCACATGCCATGAGGAAACACGAGACTTGCGGACGTGTCCTTTCCCATGCACAGCTTTTCTCCGTTCTGCCCTCGCACAGATCTGACCAACCGGATTTCTCTCCTCTTTTTTTCTCGTCGCTCCACTCCTTTCTTCTTTCGGTCCTCTCTCTCTCTCTCTCTCTCTCTCTCTCTGCACGGTGGAAATTAACACGTGTTCACGAGCTCCTGAACGCTCTCTCTCGAGTTTTCTTGAGAGTCCAGTGTTCTTCCCACTTTCATAGTCTTCCTGCGACTTCCGTTTAGTGGTTCCAGATTGGCTCTTGGCTATGCCCCCCTTCCCCCCCCCCCCCCCCCAACCAGTACAAAATATCATCCTTTGATTCGGTAGATCGATCTCGAATGGTCAAAACGAGAGGGTTAGGGCTTGTTTTGTAGGGGACTGGCGCAACTGCTCCCAACTCCATAAGAGGAAAGATGATAAGAACGTCAGGCCCGTCGTATCTCCTGTTCACACGGCACGTACAACTAACGAATCATTACGACACAAGCCTAGAGCGGAACCTAATTCCCATATATTTCAGTCGGTGCATCTTTTTGCTAGGCATGCTCTCACTGGTTAAGCAATATTTTGCAGCAAAATAAAATCCCAGTTTAGAAACATAATAGAATTATATGGGTAATTTGCTAGAACACTTTTAACGATTTGAGGCTTTTCTAGTAAAATTAGTGTCCAAGTGGAAACTTAGATCTAATACTCACTTATTACAGTATTTGTTTCACGGAAATTGAATGATTTGAAAATATTTTCCAAAAGATGGACAATTATATATTACGAAAAGATTTTTCATTTTTCACGAAATTATTTAGATGTAGATCATTATCGATAATGAAAAATATTAATTATTAATTAATTATTTCAAGTGATATAAGCTGTTGTTTTTTGAGAAAATATATTTTAAATGATTTATTTTTTACGAAATAAATAGATCCTAAGAAAAAATGGTCACTTTGATGAGGTTCTCATAATTCCCAACGTACTCAGTGCTTATTAAGCCCGAGCCATTTGACAGCTCCAGTGTTAGATCGTGGCAATATGATCCGAGCATTAAAATAGATACGGTGAACCAAACGGGATAATTTGATAATTGTTATACGGGCGATTTCCTAAAATAAAGAACGTGAATAATGCAGTACCCCTTGGGATCTGTCTGCCGTGATCCGTCGACTCGCTTCATCAAAGCACCGGCAGACATGGCAGTCGACTCGATAGAGAAGAAGGGGGAGTGGCGCCGGTTTAATAACGAATATGATCTTTGTTAGTCGAGAGCATGCGCTAAACGCTACCAAGTGCTGCCCATGTAGCTAGAGGATGAGCCACGCTATTGGCGGGTCCGTTGGCCCATGAGGTGACCCGGCTGGTCTCAAATGGCCCATTTCGTGTTTGATTTTGGGCCAAACTTGGATTTGCTAAAAATTTCAAGCTATGGAATTCGTTAACACGAGGGGTTCCCGGCCCAATGGCCAGCAGAAGCCACTGGCCCTCGGCAGAGGTCCCCAAACTTAGATATCGTCGCGGAATAACCTTCGAAACTCGAAAAGTTACATGCTCCCCCTCGAGCTTTTATTTTTGTTACGCTTGTTTGTTTTCCAATTCAAATGACCGTCAGCAAAAAATAGACTCGCTCCTTCTCTTTCTTGACCGAACAACCTTTTACTATTCCTTTATTAGCTACAAATCGCCATTTGTCTCTCTATTTATGATTTAACGAGCCTATCTCCCTTGTTTTCACTTTCTTGACGGATCCAATTATCTCGACCCTGAACACATCTTTGTCCTCTTTAACTTTGTCACTGTCGAATTTGAATGAATTAAACACCGTAACTGGAGTTGTAATGCAAAAGAGCCATTAACAAAATTCACTATTAAGTTTGCTCAAGCATCCACGGGTTAATGTGACTTGGTATCCCGTAGCTGAAAACCCGTCATCATATACAAGAACCTGCACATCCAATGGCAAGAACAAAAAACTTAACAAGAATCCGGGCAAAACACCTGCAACTAGTCTTATGACAAACCCAAAATCTACAGCAACAAAGTTCTGATTGAATTAAAGGGACGCATCAAAGACTGTCCTTGATGTTCAAACTTTGTTCCAAGTAACCCGTAAAGATAAAGTTCGGGGGGCTAATGTGCAACTTTTCATACTTCGGAAGTTGATTTTGCAGCTGTGCAAAGTTCACGAGGCGTTTTCAGACATTTATATATATATATCCCATTCCATTTAGTTTGCTTTGGTCACTTCTAGTTGTTTCCTCTTGACACGAAGCATTTATTTATTGCCTTAACATTGTTAATCCGAGCCTGACCTATCGTTATATATTTCTTAGAAGCAAAAAGAAGAATGCAAGGGCCTATTAGATCGCAACATTTGATTGATTCACCAGCTAAAGAATAAAGAGTAACTATTTACCCAAAGGGTTAATACCACGAAAAATCCCAAACTAGTTTAAATTGTTGAGTTGGATGATACGTGGTAATTAATGGGTTACCAGTTTGGGGTTTTACTCTCCGTTTGTCACCGATATATCAGTTTAAAGTTTTTCGTGTTATAATCAAATTTAATGTAAAAAAAATGAAGGGTAAATTTATTACAAACATACCAATTTAGGGCTTTTGGTAGTCAAAAAATTAGTTTGTGGTAAATTTATCACAAATGTACCAGTTTAAGATTTTTTGTGGTCAGAAAATTAATTTAGGGTAAATTTGTCACAGGTTTGTCAGTTTGGGATTTTTTGTACTATTAAACCTTACCCAAATTATAAATAAGCAATAGTAATATAGGAGTAGGGGTAGTTTACACTTACAGCAATATGTGTGTGTGTTTGTGTGATTTAAAGGCCTAATTCCCTAAAAAAAACCCCAATTTTAGGTTTAGTCCCAATTCTATCTCGGAATTTTTTTTGTCACGGAAAAAACCCAAAACTTTAGTTCCTATACCAAATTTTCCCTGAACTTTTTTTGTGTAAAAAAGAATCCTAAACTTTAGCTCGAGTCCCAAATCCATCCCGAATTTTGTTTTGTTTAAAAAAAATCACTTACTTTCAATCTATTGTCAAATCTACCCTCGCGGTCCAGTTCCAACTTCACATGGTATTTTCACATCGATAACAAATCAACATCAATAAGGCGACATAGAAAATTATCTCCAAAACGAAATCGTTTTAAGATATGAAAATCAGGGATGACTAATGGCGATTTTTGGACAGAGGGGCTAGTGAGAGCAGATTTAGGATCGGAGTAAAATTATCTCGAATTTTTTTGTCACGAAAAAACCAGAACTTTAGTTCCTATACCAAATTTGCCCCTCGAACTTTTTTTTGACTAAAAAAAGAATCCTAAACTTTAGCTCGAGTTCCAAATCCATCCCGAATTTTGTTTTGTTTAAAAAAATCACTTACTTTCAATCTATTGTCAAATCTACCCTCGGTCCAATTCCAACTTTTTTTCGATAACAAATCAACATCAACATCAATAAGGCGACATAAAAATTATCTCCAAAACTTTTTAAGATTTAGGGATGACTAATGGCGATTTTTGGATAGGGCTAAATTTGTTAGGATCGGAGTAAAATTATCTCGGAATTTTTTGTCACGGAAAAAAACCCAGAACTTTAGTTCCTATACCAAATTTGCTCTGAACTTTTTTTTTTGAAAAAAAGAATCCTAAACTTTAGCTCGAGTTCCAAATCCATCCCGAATTTTGTTTTGTTTAAAAAAAAATCACTTACTTTCAATCTATTGTCAAATCTACCCTCGCGGTCCAATTCCAACTTGACATGGTATTTCCACATCGATAACAAATCAACATCAATAAGATGACATAGAAAATTATCTCCAAAACGAAACCGTTTTAAGATATGAAAATTAGGGATGACTAATGGCGATTTTTGGACAGGGGCTAGTGAGAGCAGATTTAGGATCGGAGAAAAATTATCTCGGAATTTTTTTTGTCACGGAAAAAACCCAAAACTTTAGTTCCTATACCAAATTTGCCCTGAACTTTTTTTGTGTAAAAAAGAATCCTAAACTTTAGCTCGAGTCCCAAATCCATCCCGAATTTTGTTTTGTTTAAAAAAAATCACTTACTTTCAATCTATTGTCAAATCTACCCTCGCGGTCCAGTTCCAACTTCACATGGTATTTTCACATCGATAACAAATCAACATCAATAAGGCGACATAGAAAATTATCTCCAAAACGAAATCGTTTTAAGATATGAAAATCAGGGACGACTAATGGCGATTTTTGGATAGAGGGCTAGTGAGAGCAGATTTAGGATCAGAGTAAAAATTAGTGACTTCTCTCTTAGAAAAATAAAAGTTTTTTTTTACAGAAAAGTTCAGGATAGAATTGAGATTGGGCTTAAAGTCTGAGGTTATTTAGGGAATTAAGCCGTGATTTAAAGTGCAAAATAAATCGATTGATCTATACTTTTTAAGGCATTCTTTTAATGTTGATTAAATTCAGTAAAGCGCAACGCATTTCGTGCGGCAAAAAGTTTTTTTTTATTTTTTTTGTTTTGGTGGAAGTGCGGTAAAAAGTTCACACGTGAGAAGCATCTCGTTGGTTTTTCTCTCCGTGGCGTGGCGTGGCGATAATAGGAAGTAGAGAAACGCAACGGAGCTGACGTGCCGCGTCACGCACAGGGAGACAAGTCGAAAGGGACACGTGGCGTGTGATCGTGGCGGGTTCGTGGCACGCTCCCTGACGGGCGTGCCTACGTCACCCTCCGGGATCCCCCTTACGACGCGGCTATGAGAGATGGCCCCACCTCACCTCATTATTCTATTCTCCCACGTTCTGCACAGCTCGGTGGGGGGGGGGAACCGACACCGCCCGTCAGATCCGATCGGACGGTAAAGAAAGGATTGAGAACCCGGGCCGTGCGATCACCGCCGAGCCGTCCCTGAACGGCCGGGATCAATTCCGTGTCGGCGCACGGCGTGGCCACCGGGCCGCTATAAATAGAGGAGCCGCGTGGTGGCCTGGCCGTCACGAAGCGATCTCTCGCTCTCTCTCTCTCTCTCTCTTTCTCTCGCTCGCTGGCTCGGTGGCTGCTCGAAGGGTGGGGGGAGAAAAACAAGGGGCGGAAGGGGAAGAAGGTTAGGGTTTGCTCTCTCCTTTTTGGGGGCGGGGGCGCGCGCGCGCGCAATCGAAGGGCGCTCGGAGATCGCCGGCTCTCCAGGTTCTTTCCTTTGAATTGAGATTGGATTGGATTGGATTGGATCTGTTTCGGGTCTTCCCCTAGGGTTCTTGATTCGCGCGCGCGCTCGGCGTTTCGGTCGTTTCTTGGATTTTTTCGGGGGGATTTTGTGTGCGCCGGAGCTTTCTCGGGATTCGTTTTCGAGGCGGTGGTTTCGTCCGCCAGATCGAATGCGGTTCGCTGCCGAGCTGACGAGCAGCGACGACGAGCGGGGGAGAAGTTGAGATAGGGTTCGCCATTCGGAACGTATTGGGGAATTCGGGTGCTTTTTGGGATTTTTGGAGCTGTTGGTGTCGGTGTCCTATCTGGGGGTGGATTCATTTCTCGACTCGAACTGGGTTATCCAGTGAACTCTTCTTGCTGATAGAAAAAGGGAAGGACGGCTCGTGCTCGCGGGGGAAGGTATAGAGGCATCTGGGCGCAGGTTAATTAAGTATACGAACTAATACACGGTCGGCAAACAAGGTACTCTTGCGGTTGACATGTGCAATTCCTGGGTGTTGGTTTTATGGCACCAGCTTTTCCCATAGAGTTCAGTGGACAGAGAGAGTCGATAAGGTGTTCTCCCTCGCAACCAATGGGGAAGTCGCGGAAGTTCTCGTCGAAAGGGCCTTCGAGTGGTTTTGTACCGGATTATCGGCATGCTGTTGAGACTATCAAATCTGAGGGCTTCGGGAGCTCGGGGCGGGTTGACACTGAGATGACAGCTTCTGATGATTCATCTGCCCCGAAGAAGAAATGCATTAGCTTGAATGTCGATGGAAGCGATAATTTCCGGGTCCCAACGCAGGTGTTGTCTTTGGCTAAGATGTCGAGGTTTGAGAGGAGGGACCTTAAGCTGAAGTTGAAAAAGGAACTTGAGCAAGTTGAGAATCTCCAGAGGAAACTTGCATGCATGAGTTCTGATGTAATTGCACTGTCTCCATCTCGTGATGTGCGGAGTTGGAGTGAGGGGCAGAGAAAGCCTCCAGTGGATGGCTTCCCAAGGTCTTCAGAATTGTCCGCTCGGAATGGAAAGAAGCGGTTCCCTTCAGCTCGCAGCGGGTCTCAAAGTAAGAAGGGTGCCCTTGGGCGCTCCAAATCAATAAAAGCTGCTACTTCAGCAAATGCATCAAATACTATGTTATTAAAACAATGTGAAGCATTGCTGAATCGTTTGATGTCCCACCAATATGGTTGGGTCTTTAATACTCCAGTGGATATTGTGGAGTTGAACATTCCAGACTACTTTAGTGTGATTAAGCACCCTATGGATTTAGGGACTGTGAAAAGAAAGTTGCTTTCAGGACAATATGCCAGCCCTCTTGGGTTTGCGGCTGATGTACGGCTAACTTTCTCAAATGCAATGACTTACAACCCATGTGAGAACAATGTGCATATTATGGCTGACACTCTCAGGAAGCATTTTGAGTCGAAGTGGAAAGCTGTGGAGAGAAAGCTTCCAGCTGTTAATGACGTGCAGGCAGTCCCTGAATATGCCGCCCATAGTGAAACAGGAATTGGCATCGAAATGCCACCTTTGAAAAAGAAGAAAGTTATGCCAGTCGACCCTCGGACTAAGCCTGAGCCAGAGAAGCGGATCATGAGTGACGAGGAGAAGCATAAACTAAGCGTTGAACTAGAGGCTCTCTTGGGAGAACTGCCTGAGAGCATTGTCGATTTTCTAAAAGAGCAAAGCTCTGGAGCAGAGCAGACAAACGAGGATGAAATTGAGATAGATATTGATGCACTTGGTCATGAAACGTTGTTCAAATTACGGAAGCTTTTAGATGACTATTTGCTGGATAAACAGAAAAAACAGGCAAAAGCTGAACCTTGTGAAATGGAGGTCCTGACTTCTCTAAGATTCCCTTGATATTTGCTGCGAAAAAGAGGAAGAAAAGTTTCCCTTGGCTTATCATGTATTTTTCCTTCTCTCTTACAGGTTCATAATATGTCAGGTGTCAGCACTTCATCAGTGCCGCCTTGCAAAGGTAATCCTTGTCAAATATTCAAAGTCACGGTTGTGCAAGCCCTAGCACGTGGTCTGCACAAGGGCTTTCTTTCTGACACTGCATTCTTCTCTTCTTGTGTATTACTAGGAAATGACGCAGTTGATGAGGATGTAGATATAGTTGGTGGGAATGACGCCCCTGTTTCATGCTTCCTTCCAGTAGAGATAGAGAAAGATGGAGTGCATAGAAACAGTAAATGCAGCAGTTCCAGTAGCTCCGGTACTGAATCGGGGTCCTCATCTAGTGGTTCGCCCTTCTGCAGATCTCTGTCTACTTTCTCTTTTCATAAAGTTATGCTTTCTCTTTTGGAAGTTGTATTGTTTAACTGTATAGAGCGCATCTCTTTCTATGATTACCAATGCACAAATACTAGATACATCTTCCTGTGTTCTAGTTTGCGTCATAATCTGCTTTTGTATATATTCGATTTTTTATTTGTGAAGTTCATACTTTTGAGGGCACATTATTTTGAATTTGGTCGTTGAATGCACCTGGTCTGTAAGTGCTGATCACACTTCTTAGCATTTGTGCATGAAGTGGTTAAAGTTCTCAAATCATCTGCTTTATTTGATTGTTTTTTCTTTTCGGATGTTCAGTATAGTAGAATAAAATAAGAAAATTCCCAGGTTTTTTGTGTCAGCTTCACCTGTTGCCTGTCACGATCTCTTCAGAGTTCATTTGATGTCCTTCGAAGAAGGAGCCACAAGTGCTGCTATGGGGAGTTTTATTTTTCAATATAATGGCGGAAGGACTCTTCATTTTGGTTATTTGGCTGTGGTTTCACGTAAATTTGCCTGTAGAGTGGTGGAAATGGGGGGGATCTGGGCAACATCTGCATTATATTGCTGATTTTATGCTGTAGTACCTATCTACTAGGATGATAAATGTGTTTCTGCAAAAAATTGTATGAAAAAGAGAAATATGAGAACTGGTTTTTTGCACCACTGATTCAGAAGATGGGCGCATCATATCTCATGGTGTACACGTTTTCCCGTTCATATCGTGTTTGCTAAGGGGTCTGGGTGATGATGTTCTATGTAGTAACTGAAACCTGCTAAAATTTATTATTAACGTTAAACTGGATTTTAAATTTGGTTTACCAATTCTTAAGATCAACTTCACCAGGCAAGTCCCTCCATATTTTTACATCATCTTTTTTAAATGTAGTTCCATACAAGGTTTGCGAAGTAGACATGCATGATTCGACCAAAAAAAAAGAGTAGACATGCATGTAGCATGGTATATATGCTGGTGTATGCTTAAATCTTCTGTTTTGAAGAAATGGGCAGTGGATCTCTTTGCATGCTTTTTTCATTGGTAGTGGGTCAGAGTCATGCTCTGCACTCTTAGTTGTTGGTGACTCGATAGTATAACTTTGTCAACTAGTCTGTCAATGTGTATTGGCCGTGCTTAAGGCAAGTGTAGTTGGTACTGCTATTAGCCTGGGCATTGTTTTGTCAACATTAGCCATTTATAGGTTATAGATGGTGATATCTTTGTAAAGGGGTACATGTGGATATGGAACTAGCTTTGTTATAAGCCTGTAAGCTTTTGATGTTCAAGACAATGTTATTGAATTGCAGAACATTATGACTTTTCTTGATTGAGCTCTAATTTCTTTGCACTTGTGCTTGTTTCCTACTTGTCAGATGCAGACTCAGCTAGTTCATCTGCTAGTGAATCAGATGCTGCTAAGGTTTCTGGACCTGTCACAGTGACGAAGGTAGATATGCCAAGCTTAGGTGCTGTTTGTCATGTTGCATGACTGAGCTTCCGGTTCATATGTTGTCAGTCAACTTTATGCGTATTTTTTCTTTTTCTGCAGGAAGGCATGGCTAATGGAGTAAGTGATGATCAAAAGAGTACTTTTCATGACTTCGATTCTGGTAAATTTAAGTTCAGATCGCATTTTGGTTTAAAAGTGATTCACTTTGTGCAACCATCTAGACTGATGAACTAATGACTGACCTCGCGTTTCATTCTTCGTTTAGCATCTGTTGATGGGACGGGTCAAGTTGTGCAAAATTCTCAGCCCAATCCGCTTCCCTTAGAAGATGATGTTCAGGGAGAGGGTAAGCATGATCATCATAAAGATAATTGTATGCTGTTTGTTGTGGGGGCGTGATCTCACGCGTCATGCTGTAACATTATAGAGGAGAATACTCCACCCGAGAGGCAAGTCTCCCCTGAGAAGCATTATCGTGCAGCTCTTGTGAGGAGACGATTTGCTGAGACTATATTTAAAGCTCGAGAAAAGGCTCTTGAGAAGGTTGAACACAGTTCTTGATGCATCTTTTCTCCGTGTCTTCTCATCTAGATACTTGATTTCTATACTGGTTTTTCACATCTTAGGTTGAGAAGCGGGATCCTGAGAAGTTACGAATGGAGAGAGAGGAACTCGAGAGGCGGGCAAAAGAAGGTCTCTTTTATTATACCATCGTTTTAATTGCTGTTGTGATTAAATGCTGTTTACTACAATGGTTCTCCTCAAAATTCTTATTTTATCGTAATCAGAAAAGGCTAAAATACAAGCTGAGGCAAAGGCAGCAGAAGAGGCTAGAAGAAAAGCTGAAGCTGAAGTTGCAGCTGAAGCCAGGAGGCAGAGGGAGCTGGAAAGGGAACTTGCTCGTCAAGCATTGCAAAAGGTGAGTGCGCGCCTGGCAGTTTGCTGTACCAGGTTTTAAAGGGAACTTATCTGAAAAGTCTTTGGTTTCTGCAGATGGAAAAGACGGTCGATATCAATGAGAACAGTCAGTTTATGGAGGACTTGGAATTGCTTCGGGTTGCTCCAGGTGAAGATTTACCGAACTTCTTGGAGGAGGCAAAGAGCCCAGACCTTTCGGAAAACCATCTGGGCAGTTTCAAACTCCAGAATAGCAGCAATCCTTTAGAACAGCTTGGCTTGTACATGAAGGTTGATGATGAAGATGAGGACGATGAGAGTGAACCGCCCGAAAGTCTTCCAGTTCCACCGCCACCTAATGACGTGGAGGATGGGGAAATTGATTGACAAGAGAATCTTTCTTCTTTCCCATATTCTGACGCTAGGCACGTAAAATCCTTTTTAGGAGGACTGGAAAGGAGTTTCCTTCAGAGGATTATGAGACAAACTAGGGGAAATCTCCTTCCTTCTTAGGTGACCACCAAACTTAGGAGTGCGCAATAGACCGGTGGGGAACATTGTCCTCTTAGCCCTTCTCGGAGAGGGGTTGGGAAGTTCTTCCTCTTGGTTTGAACATTTGGTGACTGAGGATGGTTTTATCTTTATCCGTGGACAGTCAGTGATGCGATGCGATGCGGATTTGGAAGGGAGAGTGTACATAGACATTACGGGATATTGATTTCGATTCATTAAAATGGACCACATCAGAAGGCTTTTCTGACGGACACCAGAGTTAAGCTGTTATAAAAGAAGGGGCTAGAGCAAGCAAGCTGGGAGGATAAGTTACAGAGAAGGGGCAATCTTTCCCTTGTAAAAAAGGTTCTGGTTTTGGTTGCACGGGTGGGAGTGGAAGATCAAGTTGTTTTCTTTGCTCTGCCACAAAAGAAAAAGAAAAAAAGAAAGGAAAAAGGCAAAAATTCATTCTTTTCCTTTGTTTGTTCATATTCCGATCATTCCTTGATTCAATCTAATGCCTTTTTTTCAGTTGGAGTATATAATATATGTTAAAGCATACACCGATTCTTTTTCATCTGATTTCTGCTTCGAGAGGCTTTTTAAGATGGGAGAATACACCTTTTGATTTTCCTATGGTTAGTTCGTCAACTTACCTCATATATCCTTAACGTCCCTTTGTATTAAGTGACTTTCTTTAAATGATGGTAAGTAGTAATTTTCTTCATTTTTTAGTAAATTTTGAGGTCGTAACTTTCCTGTGAATCTCGGAATTTTTCCTTTCACCGATCTTATAGTAAACTATTTAATTGATCATAAACTTTCATCATACTTTATGATGCTCTCCCGCTGATCGTGAGTATTCTTTGGCTATTCGTATTTTCACCAGACAGAGAGAGAGAGACAGGAAACCAAAGAAAGGAAAGGTAACATTTGTTCCGCTGTACAAAGAGATGACTTCCCACTAAACCACAGTGCGCTACATCAGTCCTCAAACATACCTTCATCTGATATTCTAGAAGATTCGGTCCCATTGACAAGAGGCTGATTCTCAAAACTAATGTTTGGGTCGCCAAGAATGCTGTAATCAAAATCGCCGTCGTCATCCTCATCGTCTTCGTTGCTGTCTTGATCCTCTACTTCTTTCTGCATCACTCCTTTTGATGCGGCTTCTCTCTGCATCTTTTGCTTGATGACATCTTCGTAAGGCATTTCATACCACACAACGCCCTTGCCAACAATGGATTTGTTGTGGGCGTCCGTCATCCGCTGTTGCTTGCTTTTCTCTGAGTTCTTCGGCTCGCCCCAGTAGTCGTACCTGTATAAAGGGTTTGAAGGATCGTATTGATCCTTGCCAAAGTAACTGCCGTCTACATACCTTCCTGGCTCTTCCAGTGGCAGACCCAGGGCTTGTCGGCTGTAAAAATGACACGCCTTGTTAAGTGAACATTATCACAGAAAAAATTCTAAGTACCATGATTCCAGGAACAAAGTTCTCTGGTGACGAAACATTCTTAGCACTCCAAAAGGACATGAACAACAGCTTCCAGAAAAACTTGTTTTATAAATATACCATAAAGGATATCATCATAGCTGTTCCCTTGTAATGTTTGCAAGAATTTCGACCCAGCTAGAGAAACTTATACTCAGCAAAGGATATCAGCATGCATTATATACATTAAGATGCTCACAAGAAAATTATTGAGTCACACGTACGAAAGTAAAGGCTATCAATAGGTAGACAGTGACCAAAAAAGTTTTCATGCCCACGTGAAATGAGAACTTTTTTTTTTTCCTTACCAAAAAAAAAAAGTTTTCATTTCACGTGGGCAAACATTGGTTCCTTTCATGGACCATTTTTATTACTGCAAACTGCTATGTTGAACCACTTTCTCGATGCAACTGATTTCTTCTCCCCTCGCCTTTTAAGACAAAATAATAAAGCCCAAAGCAAATTGGAACATTGTAGGAATAAGAATACCAAACATGTGCTAAATTCTGTCATTCCTGGAAATCTGTCAATGACAACATAAGTGGCATGTGGAATCTTTCACATATTACATGTTATATAAAGGAAAACAATTAGATCGGGTGATTGCATCCTTTTGGTTAGTTTTGTTTTCCAAAATATTCAGTTAGAGAACTTGACAGACGTCAAACAATTTACAATTGGAAAGATGAATTAAATTGAATATCAAAAAGTCAAAAATGTTAAAATGACATAGCATTACCAGCTGATATCCCTGATCAAGGCTTCTCTTTCTTCAAATGACCGATGCCAATGCATCAAGTCATACTCATCCATCTCAATATTTCGCCTGAATTTGGAAATTTTATATGCCTCTCCCCTTTCTTCTGCCTCTTTTCTCATTTTGTTATGGAACTACATGTAGACAGAAAGCCAATCAGCAGACATCTCACTAAGTGGCTTGGCAAACAAAACCAGATTATCATCTAAATCTAGACAAAATGGGACATATGCATATGAAATCAAGCCACAGCAGTGACTAAAATTTCATATGAACAGTACTTGAATGGTGAAGATACAATCTATGCAACAAAGCAATAACTAACCTCACGCTCAGCTAAAGCCGCTTCCAAGTCAAGTTCTCTCACACTAGTTTTCTGCCCAAAAGTACCAGGTAATATTAGAGAAATCACCAACAATAAGACTGGTGTATCTTAAACATCAAATAACCTACCAGAATAACTTTTGGTATCAAGGACTTCTTATAATAAGCTTTGGTATATTTAACACTTTTCTCTTCATCATAATCATCATCAACTAACTCAGATAATTTTTGGTTTTGGTACTTCTCAGGATTGGCCTCCAAATCATCCAAAATCATTTGCTCAGCGACATGCATCTGCCACAACTGCATAAAGCCACACCACATGAAATATTGGACAATTCATACATGAGCTAAAATTAATAGCAAGATTTGTATTTAAAAGACCACAGACTTTTAAAGTTTATTATAAAGATAACTACGCAATCGGTATTTTTCAACACATTATAGACCAGGAAGCTGTGGTCGCAATGCATAACAAGGGCGAAAAGTATGAAGACAACCTCATGGCATAACGGAATAGTTGAGCGGAAATGCATATAATCATCACTCAGAATTTTAGAAACATCATTATGTGTTGAAACAAATGCCAATGAACTTGGTTACACACAAAAGAAATTTCAACCTTTTTGCACACATGGAGGACATTATTGCACTCATCACTTGCGTTTTTGTAACAAAACCGAGGGACCACGTTAAGAAGCTTTGTCAAGAGGGGGCCAAGCCCTAGAAAAGATGGGAGGCCCTGAAGAAGCAATTGAGCCTTTGCCAACAAAACAAATGTGAGAGCCACTAGGTTTTTTTTATTTCCCTTCCTAACATGGGTAGGTGCTTAAGACCAATAAACCTACAATGAATGACAAAAACAAAGTCCAAAATGCACTCAAATCTAATTGATTCTCACCACCAAAAAGGTAGGACTCTTAAGTAGCACTTCAACACTTGTTGCATTGGGACATACCCCCCCTCTAATCTTTTAAATGCACTCAGGACCTCTCGTTTGCCATTCAGTTGTGAATAATTTGTGTGTCAATGTGTATGCTACTCAAAATCAAAAAGTTAAGAAAAAACCATCAATATGGGAACTCCTCGCAAATTTTCTAAAAAGTTACCATCCTAGGAAACCCTTGTCACGGATTTTATATAGGAAGCTAGTCAACGAGTGCTCTTAGAAAATAGATCAAGCTACACAGAATGTGCTTTAATAATACACAAGGATGACCTACAATTCAGAGATGACTTGGTAATTATGCTACATCACTTGTTAAGAAGACTCTTCATTTACTGTCACTGGAATTTTCACGATGGACAGTAACAGATACACTCATGCAGATAATTCCATGTAACAATGCACTGCTGCAAAAGGAAGATGAACGGATCTTATCCACACAAGTACCTTATCAACATAAGGGTGATTCGACAATAGAGACTCCTCTTCAGGTTTTGTTCCTGGGTCTTTTCTAGGTATAGGAGGTCTTCCACAATCACGCTGCATGTGAAGGGGCAAAGAAAAAGATGTCGGTTATTAGAACTCTATAGAGACTGGATCTTTTCTGGCGAAAGGTCCACACAAAAGCAAAATGCTTCATCATCACATATAACTATGTGCTTTGACAAAAGCAAGAGGACTTATTTTGCATGTGTGTTCTTGTGGAAAATGCAGATTCTGTTTGTGTGTTGTACCGAGAAAAAAAAACCTGTTTATATGAATCTGTGCCTAAACAGAAATAATTCAATTGAAGCTTAATCTGGCTAAGACTTCACAAGTAACCCTTGCTAATCCTCGCAGATAAGCAATCAGAAGTTTGTTACATTTATATACTAGAGCTCTAGTTAAAATGTCTAATCAATAGATCAAGCATTGAATATCGAGTCATGCTCAAATCCAATCACACTTGGAGGACTGCAATATTGAAACAAAAGTCACAGACCCGCAACTCATCAGGATTGCTATCCTCATCCCGATGAAATATTGGCGGAAACTCAAACCTGTTAAAGCTGCAAGTAAGAACACATGTCAAATGCAAGAATCACTACAAATGATGGCTGACATAGAAGATAACATTAAATAGCTCCCAAAATGGCCCCACGACCCTGCTGAACAGAACTAAAGTAAGGAGAAAGATTTACGTACATCAGGTGATCTATGTTAGGATAGACAAAACGCATTTCAAGAGGAAATCGAAACCTGTATGGGTCTCGCTTTGCCTGCAGATAAAAGCAAATGTGTACAGTCAATCCTGAGACACGCAATGCGTATATGATTTATCGATGAAGAAAAAAGTGGAGGCATAGAAACGAAAGTAATTAAACAGAAACAACAGAGTTTATAATCTACCCAATAAATTTAGAGCCTATTTGGTTGGCTCCGACTTTGACTGTGGCTTTATGACTTTTACTTGGGACTTTAACTTGGCAAATTCATTTTCAAAATTTGGAGAGTCAATGTAGTTTTCTATGTCAAACCAGGACAATAAAGAAAGAAATTGCCTCCAAATAGTGTATGTTCCAGATTGGCCTTTTGCAGATTTGTGCAAAAAACAAAAGAAAAATCATGACAACTAACGAAGAAGCTGTACAAACGACACTCACCAGGATTTCGACAATAACATGCATACCAACTTTTATGTGATGGCGGATCCAATACCAATCGTTTCCTTTAATAGGAACCCACCTGCAGCATGGCACAATACTATAGTCAAGAACTTTAATCATATGACATACATATCTACCTATAATAGATTAATAGTCCCCGAGTCCTAGCATTTAAGACGCATAAAACGTGTATTGCAGATGGTTTTGGTTGCTACATGATAAAAGAATCTTCATGGTTGTGGATTCTCAAATTAATCGCTGTATATTTCCTCTGTGTTCCTTGAAGTCTGGATATTCTTTATACCTCTTCTTTGTGGATACATGTCTTGTCAGTTTGAAACTTTGAAAAACTAGAAAGATGGGCATAATAAAAATTCACATCCACTTCAACCAGTAGAGATTCTGTTACATTAGAGACATGAGTATCCACCACCTATTCATGAAATAAGCTGCTTGCTACTATGAATAATGACGAGGGAACACCATGTTCCTAGGACCAAAGCAGAAATCGCAAGTTCAGACGCTAAAGCTCCAATTGGAAACGTCAGTGATTTTGCAATATACCTAAACCTCCGTTTTGTCCATTGCATCGTATGATACCCAATTAAGCATTGCTGCTGAAGGAGTACATCATTACAATGGAAAAGAGTTGTCAGCAATAATAAAGCTGCATGCCGACTCCACTAGGACTAGTCGAGCTAGTAATATTCAGTGATTACTAGTAATCTTCAATGAAAGTAACAGAGACAACGGTAAGATAACCAAGAAGAAAGGCAAAGTAATTTGATGATATGTGAGCAAACAACTGTACCCGTCGTATACGCCTCCCACATCAACAAATGCTCCTTGATAAAGGTGTAAAGTGGTGACCTTCCCCTCGCAAATCTGTAGAATAATCTCTCTAATGTAAAGCTCACGTAATCTCATATTAAATAAGCATCTGAAATTTGGAATTTGAATAAACAACTAGAAAGTGTGGATCTATGATGTAAACAATTAAAGAAATAATGTATTTCTATGTAGCAAAAGACTCAAACATGCATTACATGACAAACTAAAAGCAATCGCTCAACAAGTTGAGACTATACTTCCTTTTTCACAACAGTAGAGAATTGATGCATGGCCAATAAGCCAATTACATAGTCACACCTTGAAGAAAGAAATGTTATACAGGTTGTTGTTCGTAATTACAAGTTGCTGGTTTTAAATTTTCAAACAACATATGCCGACAGGATTAAAGAAATTGACCAAATTTAGGGTATGAAGACCAGCTTGCTGCCGAGAAAACCCAATAAAAGAAACACCTAAGTAATGAATAAAGAAAAAGGATATCCTATCACGTGCATTATTAGTCGCGGCTATACAAGTCCGAGTCTCACACTTCATTTAACTTAAAAGGAAGTTACCTGCCCAGGATAATAGAAAGGCAGCTCGCACTGCATCAAACAACGAAAAAAAGCAAAGTAAGACAACCCATCTTTCGAAGCATTTAGAAAGCTTATGGATGCAACATGATGGGTGTAAGTTTCAGAAATTAGTTCTACCATGCCCTCTTTGTAATCTTTGCCTCTTTTCCTTCGTCCAGGATGGTAGTCTTGGTCATACTGAAGAAGAAGAAGAAGAAGAAAAGAGAGAGAGAGATTTAGTCCCAAACCACATTGGCGCTCAACTCGATTTGCGTCAAGTCAGATGATGCACAGCAATTGCTCATAGAACAGCTCTTGCATCAACGCCTGAAGCAAATTCTCGAGAAAAGGCAAAAAAAGAGCACCTTGTAAGATTCCTCCTCCAATCTGTCCTTATTCGCCTCGACCCACTCGTTGTACTGCTTGAGGAAAACTTTGTACCTGTCCAGACACATATCATCCGTATCGGCGCTCACTCTGCTCTCCAAATCCTCCAAATCCACCCTCTCCGACATCATCCGGTGCCCCTCGCGGATGAACCGGAGCTCCTCCCTATCGACGTCCCAGCCCCTGGGAGGCCAGTCGCGCGGGGCCACCTGCCGGACGACCAAGGGCCCCGCCCACAGCGTGCTCAGCCTCTCGGGGATCTCGCCCTTGATCTCGAACTGCTTCCGGTACCACTCGTCCTCGGTGAGGCCCAGCTCCCTCATCCGCTGCTGGCGGTGGCGGGGGTTGAGCATGCGGAAGGCCTCGATGGCCTCGGGGGACTGGAGGGGGGACCTCCTCCCCTTCGTTGAGGGACTTGCGGGCGAAGTCGGCCTCGGGGGAGAGGACCTCCTCCCAGGGGGCCCAGCCGCGCTCGATCCAGTTGCGGCGGCGGGCCTGGTCCTCGGTCTCCTTGTCCTTGGGGCCGAAGTTCTGGAGGAAGGTCTCGTCGACGGGGAACTCGTCGGAGCTGAAGCATCTGGCCGGGGGCAGAGGAGGGGAGGAGGGGCGGCGGCCGGCGCGGCGGCGGAGGAGGCGGCGGCGGCGGCCAGGGTGGCGGGGGAGGTGGAGGGAGGAGGGAGGGTTTAGAGGGGGTTTAGGGAAGGCGGTGGAGAAGACCAGATAAGGCGGGGCTTCGTGGCGGTGGTGGTGGTGATGTTGGATTTGCTGCATTTTTTTAGAGAGAGAGAGAGAGAGAAGAGAGAACAGACCGTTTGAATTGGAGAGTCTGGAGGAAAAGGGGGAGAGCGATATAAAAGGGGGGAAGTGCTCGCGGGATAATCCATCAAACCGCCCCCCCCCCACTCCTGTTTTAGTCTCTAATCCCTCGATTATGTAAAGGGATAGCGACATGGGTGAATCCTGATTTTTGGCCCGCCGTGCAATGCGGTCCCTGAACTTTAGCCTAATGCTCGATGTGATATCCAAGCTCTTTATACTCATTCGATGTTGTCTTTGAACTGTATGAAAATGTTCAATGTAATCTCTATCGTTATAGACTGGTACCAAGATCGAGCCTGATCTTGAATTAATTGAATGGCTGTATCGAACATGTTCATGTAGTTTGAGAACTAAATTGAACGTGTACCAAAAGTTCAGGGGCCACGTTGCACAAATTAAAAGTTCAGGGATCATACTGCGCATCGAGTTAAAGTTCAGGGACCACACTGAACAAATTTAAAGTTCAGCGATCACATTGCACATTGAATCAAAGCTCATCGACCATTTGTGTCATTTTCCCTTACATAAAATATATAATATAGCTTATATGTTGAAATACACGCGGCGACGAGTGTTTGAATCAGAAATGTCAAAGCACACAAGGCATGAGATTTAAATTAAATAAGAAAATATATATATATACATATATGTATCTATACATGCATGTATAACACCGTTCGAATAGGCTATGGTCGTGTATCACGTACTCCACTTAAACTGCTGCTCCTGACCGATGATCTCATTAAGCATATCATTAGTGAATTTCATCAATGTGCTATGTGGATTGTGCTGTTTACGGCCTGATTTAGACCACTAACTTCTTTTTTGTTCGGGCCCCTCATTTTATCCCAATGCTAGCAGCTCAGAAACAAGTCGGGATGCAATGGCCACGTTCCATTTGGACAATAATGTATTTTAAGCCTCAAAGTTTCTAATTGATGGGTGCGAGCACAAGTGACACTATTTCTGTACAGCTCATCGACCACAGGCTTCCGGCTAATGCGTAATCGCGAACCTCTACTGATATCAGGTCAAGGTCGAAGATTTCGAGCGAGCGAGTTTCTACTCAGGATTGTGGCTGGAAGTTGACAATGCCCGTTTTCGACCAGACGCTCCTGCAACCACAAAGCTTTCCCTGTGCAATGTCTGCCTAAACAGTCGGACGATTTGTCGGGGTGGAGCAAGTCAACCAAGTGTCGGGCTCCTGCTAACAATCGCTACTCAAATTGGGTCGCTCGTTGGAGAATGATCGATGTCATCCATCGGTCATCGACAGAGCAGCAAGACTCTCACTCCCACCCCTGTACTTTTGGTGGTGGTGTGTTCTGCAACAAGTGCTTCAAACACCCATCTGGTCCACATCAAGAAGTCCTGGATTACACAACTCCCTCGCCTGTCTCATGAACACCCTAACCCCACAAATGGCCGGTACAGGCCACACATTTCGCAGTTACCATAAGAAAAAACCAACTGATAAACGAAAAACAAGTCGCCCTAAACATCGCATCAAAGTAACTAAATCGCATTCTCATGTCAGTGAAGTTCTAATGGGGAGAGGGAGAGGGAGAGAACCTCTCATCTATCCAAACAACTTTATAATAAGATCCACAAGGGTACACACACCGCAAAGTAGAACACCTGGGGATTTCCAAGCTCCATCAGACAACCTGGAAAAAAAACGTTCTACAAACAAACCTTTTCTTTATTGCATGCTCCACTCTTATTGGACAAACACACACTGTCGGACGCGAAAACGCGTTGATATTATTGAGTACTGCCCTCCTTGCACCCCTTAATGGCAAGACGCCATGTGCACAATCAGGTCAATCACTCGGGAGCTGCAAAAAATTGGATCAGTGAGAAATGTAAGATCCAAGATATCATCTTGCATATATTTTCTTCCATACAAGAGGGTGAGGGTGAATTTGCACATAGAAATATAAAAGCTAACAGAAAACAGAAAGGAAATGGGAGTACTCGGAAACTAACCTGTAGCCCCATTCGTTGTCGTACCAAGAAACCAGCTTCACAAAGTTATCGTTTAATGCAATACCAGCCTTAGCATCGAAAATACTCGACCTGAAAGAACCATAGTCAGATTAAGATAATTCCTTTGAAAACTGGTCATCTTCATTCTGAATTCAGGAGGTGGTAACAACGAGAGGAGCTGATTCCCAGGATGACTTCCTTAAACTCAAGATAAGGCATAGATCAATACCTGCTATCACCCACAAAATCAGTAGAAACCACATCTTCTTCGGTGTAACCCAAAATTCCCTTGAGTTTCCCCTCGGACTCCTCCCTGTGTGACCATATATTAAGCTCATGGGATTAAACTAAGATGAAAAACAGCAAAACAGTCGACCTCCATAGCCAGATAATAGAAATCTAGCTAGTTCAAGAAAAGATTATCGAGTCATACTTTATAGCAGCCTTGATTTGCTCATAGGTAGCGCTTTTTTCCAATCTGACGGTGAGGTCGACAACAGAGACATCAACGGTTGGAACACGGAAAGCCATGCCAGTCAATTTACCGTTGAGTGCAGGAAGAACTTTACCTACAGCCTTGAATCCAATATCAAACACAGAAAAGAATCAATAACTTGAACAGGTACTCACCTTTTAAGAAACCATATTATGTTACCTAAGTACCTAATGTATATAGTACTGTATAATATATTACCTTTGCAGCCCCGGTGCTGCTTGGAATGATGTTAAAGGAAGCAGCTCTTCCACCTCTCCAGTCCTTCATCGATGGACCATCAACAGTCTTTTGTGTAGCTGTAAAAACAAATAAAGATATTAAGGGGAAAAAATTATTACCAGTAATCAGTGTGCTCGTCCAATTACTGTGGACAATTCGAAGAGCTTACCCGTGATAGAGTGAACAGTAGTCATTAGACCCTCAACAATGCCAAATCGATCATTAATAACCTATGAAAAACACAATGCGACAAATTAAACCTCAAGTCAATAGAATAATAAATGTCATTCCAAGAAAGAGATGGGTATGAACCTTTGCAAGGGGAGCCAAGCAGTTGGTGGTGCAACTAGCATTGGAAACAATGTCAAGGTCAGGCTTGTATTCCTTCTCATTGACACCAACAACAAACATAGGTGCATCCTTGCTAGGAGCTGAAATGACCACCTTCTTTGCTCCACCCTGCAAATAAGTTGGGCGTTATTTATAACTACTGGTCAAGAATTCCCACAAATCAGCGAAAAACAAATGGAGAAGGCATGAGCAGATGAAGCAGAACTCAGCAACTAGAAATCAGCAGGTTAGGGATTGATAAATCTCACTTTTATGGAATTTGGACAAAAAGAGAACAGCACTCGAACATGCAAGTGTGGTGATAATCCCTCGATAGTTCAAACAAAATAAAATTCGCATTTTTTTCATTTCTCCGGATTATCAAAATATAGTTAGATTGCAAAGCAGAAAAGTTTTTCCGTGCTTTTAAAGCACTTCCACCCTTTCTCATACATAAGAAAAGAGACTGCCTCGGTAGCGGCTTTATATGCAAAAACTCCACTCGCAAACTCAGAATATAGATAAAACTAACACTTTTATGGAGTGAGAGAACACTTATAAGGACGAAAACCAATTCCTTGGATTCTCCTTAACTAACCATAGCACTCATAATGCAGAGGATTAGTTTAGCACTGAAACTAAAAGAAATCTGAACACAAACCTTCAGGTGAGCAGCTGCCTTTTCCTTATCAGTGAAAACCCCAGTAGATTCCACAATGAACTCAGCTCCTGTTTCACCCCATGGAATCTCCTCCGGGTTCCTAAAGCATCAACCATACATATCCAGAGTTAAATCAATCTTCTCGTAATACAAATAGAGGTTGAGAACAAGCTCACGCTCAGACGAGGGAAGACAGCACTAGTACCTGACACCGAAGACTGTAACAGGCTTCTCACCAAAGAGAAGAGTATTGGAGTCTTTAACCCTAACCTCGTGATGTTTCCAGTTTCCACTGACCGTGAACACTGTCATACTTGAACATATACGTCTGCAGCATAAAAGAACACAAATAAGTCGAATAACACGACAATCAAAACATCAAAACTCACTTCGGCGCTAAGAAATATTGATCCAATAGTAGATAAACCGTGAAGACTCTAAAGTTAACAAATCAAAAGCACTTCAAATCCAACAGAGAACTGATCAACAACCACAAAGAACAAGTCCCAAAAGCTTTAACAAGTCTAGAGACCAACACCATATACATGTTCTGCATGTTAAACAAAAATCAGGGAGAGAACAGATAGCGGTTGCTGCCGCCGACAAAAGCGAAAAACAAAGAAACATAATCCATGAGAAGTGCAGAGAAGTACCATATAATCGGTGGAAATGAAGGGGTCGTTGACGGCGACGAGCTCGACATCGTCTCGCTGCAAAGCAACTCTAGCCACCAAGCGGCCGATCCTACCAAAACCTGCAACAGCAAATGATCAGGGGCCCATAAACCCCGAGATATGATCTGGGTAGGAGCAAGAACAGAAACCCATGAAAACAGAGCAAAGACACGACCCAATTCAACAGAAAAAAAGAAGTGGGTGAAGCGTGATCCGTTACCGTTTATTCCAATCTTCACCCTACCTGCCAAACACACCCAAAAGAAAGAACAGATATCAGCACCATCAGAGCATCATCATCTATGAACAGAAGATAAGAACAAGGTTACGTTTCTACTTATCAATTACCCATGATTGTAGATGGAAGTTCACTAGCAAGGAGGTTCGAGAGAGAGAGAGAGAGATCAGTTCAGCAGGAGATAAGAAGAAGGTGGCTGTGGAAGAAAGCACTGGACACTTTATCATCAGCAAGCAAGTAGGAGGAGAATCCAGAAACAGAGGCTTTGCAATAAAGCTGAAAAATGCGGGAGACCGGAACGACCGGTTACCGGTGTTGGAGACCGGAACGACCGCTTGTACAACGTATACCTCAATTTCTAAAATGCATGCATGTGTATATATATATATATTGAAAATATAACTGTTTTGAGGACTTTTAAGGATGCAAACTCAAACTTTTTAGTGTTTTCCTCCCATAAGAAATTGGCCATATAATTCTTAGAGAAATATTGAGTGTGAAAAAGATCAACTTCTAAAATTGACATATTAAATAATGTATCGATCGCCCGGTTAATATCTCTTTGTAATTGGCTACCCTATTTGACGTAGCAATTTCATAAATTTTATTACCATAACTAGCATCAATTTAATTTGTAAATTTATTTAAAACGATGAATTAGTGATTTTGTATGAGGTTTCTTTTTAGGAAAAACATTACCAAAAATCCAAAACTATGTCATTTATGATAAATTTACCCTGAACTTTTTTTTGCGATACGAAAAATCCCAAACTATGCTACTTGTTAGAGGTGTAAATGGCTCGGTTTTCTTGAAAAACGGAACCAAACCAAACGGTTATGGGTGCACTATTGAACTGAACCGAATCTCACTCGAACCAAATATGAACCGAACAAAAAAACTAAATTGATTCGGTTTGGTTCGGTTTGATTCAATTCGATTTTCGGTTTCAGATCATTCTTCGTCAGTTAACATGGAAAGGAACCCATCATCAAAACCAAAATTATCTTCTCCATCACCTGCTCTACCCAAAAAAGAACTTATACACAGAAAACAACTCTGCAAGACCAACTTTATCAGCCCAATCTGCTTAAGCATGAAATGACAAGAACCCACCCAATCGCATAGAGCAAGCACAGTGGAGGATGAGAGCGAAGGAAGAAGACCGTACACGCAGAAGGGTGTCCATAAATTGATTTGAAACTTCGACCCACGAACCTTAACCAGCGCCACACATCATCAATTGGTACTCTCTCTCTCCTTTTTGGGCGTGGCAGTTGACATTTTTCAACAGTGCTATCTGTTTGTCTTGTCGAATTGGGTGTTGTCGAGCGCGGATGGGAAGAGGTATGAGAGTTCTGGGATGGGTTTTGCTAGCCATCTTGGCATTGGCCGCGAGCTTCCTCGAGCGAGCATGGTCGCCTGAAGACCAACCCTTGGCCAGGATTGTCGTTCACACAATGGTCTCTACTCTCGATGGAAGGGCAAGCAGAGACCAGCCCCTAGCTAGGATCGTCACCTTCAATTCTTGGAGCGACCGCTTCAGTTCCGTTGTCGTGTGCGGTGGGGGCCACAAATTGCGTCCCTCGATCGAAGGAGAAGGAGCAGATGCAGGAGCCCTAAAAGCCTTTTACTTAGGGTAAAAATTGAAGGCAACGAAGGGTTTATTTTCAATTCAGTTTGATCCAAATTGAAATTGAACCTAACCGAAATAAATCAAATTTAAAAAAAAAGTTGGTTAATTTAGATAATCCAAATCGAAAATCAAACCGAACCGAAACGTACAAAATTTTCGGTTCAGTTTGTATCTCGATTCAGTTTTTATGTTCGATTCTAACACTCCTACTACTTGTGATACATTTACCCAATAATACATTTGTCCAAAGGCATTTTCGCCTTTTTCTTCTTCTTTTTTCCTTTTTTTTCTTTCTTCTCTTCCCCTCTACTGTGGCCGACAGAGGGAAGTCGGCGAGGGTTGCCCTCACCAAATCTGGCGTCAGGCAACCCTCGCCGGCATCGAGCGAGGCCAGCCACTTGAGTCAGGCACGGGCTGCCCTCGTCAACTTTCGTTCACCGTGGCCAGTAGAGGTGAAGAGAAGAAAGAAAAAAAAACATAAAAAAGAAAAAGAAAAAAATGCCTTTGGACAAATGTATTGTGGGTTAAATATGTCACAAGTGACATAATTTGAGATTTTTTGTATTATAAAAAAAGTTCTGGGTAAATTTATTACAAATGACATAGTTTTTGCGGTGTTTTCCCTTCTTTTTATTTCTGTTGCCTGATACTACTCGTCACCTGCCACCTGCACGCGTACGTTCCTTCTCCAAGTAGAAAGATGCTTAGATGGGCCACGTCACTAATGGTCGACCTGACAAGTGGCTGTCAATCTCGCTTTCAACCGCAACATCCTGCGGCCTTCATTCCCTCTTCAATCTCATCCATCCGTTTTGCCTACTTCCACCCCCTCGTTGACCCACGCAGAGAGTAATACTATAATACTGGAGATACTAAAACCCATAAATAAGTGTATTAAATTATGCATCGAAGAGTAAGTGGTTATTTCAATTAGCGGGCCCATTTTAAGCACCCGGAGTCATTTAATAAATCCATTTAATATGCGACTTCCCTTTTATGTTAACTTAGTCGACATGATGCTAGACTCCTCTACGGTAAAACCGTATTCTTAGCTATTGCAGTAACATATAGATTGAATCTACATTGATTTCCAATCCCGATGCAGTGCACTAATACCGATTTTCACCCAAAATGCTCTCGGTCTCGGCGCTCCTCGTCATATATCAAATCAATCCCAACGGTTTTTATCATTTACTAAACCTATTTAGCGTACGAGTCAAAATCGTCATCGGCGTCCCCTAAACTCCAATCCTTCTTTCCCTTCACTTGAAGCTACAAAGAAATTTGGAAACCAGACCCCACGTTAATGGAAGTTGTGTTACGCTTTCTTCAGGTTGGTGGGTGCAATGAAATGATCGGACAACACCTAATGGTCAAAATGGAGGTGATTTGGTAAAACCATGCAAATGGTGGCGATCCTAGGACCGCCTGAAGGTTTAATGTACGGAGAACAAGAAAAGAAGACTCCAAGACAAGGAGACAAGGACACAAGACAAAACCTCTATTGGCCTAGTGGCCCACTTATCCATGTCTGATAAGATTGCTTCGGATTTCGCACATGGTGTTATCCTGTCCATGTCTGCTAGAGGCTAAACCCCATTGAATCGCAAAAGCTACAACACCCTTTGGACTCTGCACCATATCCATAATACCAGTCAATGCAAGACATCCATTCACAAGAGAAGAGGAACCCCCGAGTAAAGGTGCATGAACTCTACAATGGAACAGCACGAACATATTGCAGGTACCGTCTTCGCCTACTTCATTATCCTTCGTCTTCGGCGAAGCTAGGGTCGGTCCATACTTCAATTCCGGTGATCCAAACCCATCACTCTCTTCAACAGGCTTTACGTGCTTTGAACCCAATTAATGTTCGGCCCCCGAGACATTAATGGGAAGAAAAAGAAGGAACAAAAGAGAGTCAGGACACAGCCTCAGCATTGCACAGAAAAACCCAAAAGCCATCTCTTCAGCTCGGACTGTTGTCCTTATTAACCCGTTCTCGCTCGGTCTCATATGCTGACATAAAAATCAGCATATCCATCTCTCGTTGTTAAAACCAAAGAACCAACCACGCAAATCAACATTTAGCCCTTCCTAGGCAAAGTCACTCAGATAGCTTGGCTGCATAAAAAGTACAGGACCTGTCAAGTGCCTTAATTAAGCTCTGATCTATATTTGTTATGCATAATATTTGCATTCTCCAGTCCTCACACAAGAACTCCTCAAAACAAGCATCTCATCCACCAAGTTCGTACAACATCAAACAAAGAAAACAAAATAGAGACTGCAGCTCGAATAAATGTATGAGTAGCTGAAATGTTTTACCATTGTCTTTGATAAATTCAAGGACCTCGACTTCGACACATGCTCAAACCAACGGGTGCTTGAGAATGAAGAGTTTGCATCAAGCGTGAGGTCTGGTTGCTGCGTCCCCTCTTCACCTTGTAGGATATTAGTAGCCATTGTCCAAACCTTTTCTAAGCTAATCAATGTTGTGGAGAATCCATCTTGTTGTCACCAAAAATTCACTCCAATTGAAACAAAAAACGAGGTATCCTACACGGATGAATATTGTTGATGGAAAAATAAACCATACCAAAAAGATTATACACAGTGGAGGAAGGGAAAGAAAACAATCGAGTGCATGATTGTCAACAAAATAGAATCAGTGAAATTCACTCAGTCAGAAACAAAGACGGTCTTTGGATAGTATGTAGCATATCAATGCCATCCACGGTAATCCATCTCAGACAGACCAATAGAATATATGTGCACTTCTTCTAAGTTTATGGTTGACCGATATTGCTCATCATCATTTGGCTATTGCATTTATTTTTCTCGTTGCTGGAAGCGAAAAGTCCCTCTCCACTCCATTACTTTGGAACTGAATAATGTGATGAAATTTCTCTCTCACCAAAGCATTATAGGCCGTTCAGTGCTAGAATCGGCACTCTCCTCTTCACAACTGCTCACACCAGAACTATGCTGTTCATCTAGTATCTTCTTAACATTCAGCATGTAAACATCAGTCAGTATGGAAGGTCTCCTTGAGGAAGGTCCCAGTTATCATCTTCATCGTCATCAGCCCTTTTCTTCTTAGGCATCTCGTGTTTAGCCTTCTTTGCCAATTTAGCTTGCGGGCGCCTGGGAAGAGAAAAAAAAAAAAGTGAAAAACTTTATTGGGAAGTCTCAACTAGTCACATATGCAAGAATATCGTGATACGCATATTCGAAAGATCATGAGATTCAACTACCAGAAATCTTTGACCCAACATCAAGATAAAAAGTAATGCATTTTCATCACCATCATCAAGAGAGAAGAAGAATTTGACTGGCTACATTGCAAAATGATCAATATTTCTCATGCACGACAGTTTCCAAAGTAAATAAACATGGCTTCTGATTCAATTGCTTCGATATGCTGAAACGGTGGCAGGACATTGATCTTCACCAGTAAAGATTGATTCTTTGCTCATATTCTGCAATTAATTTGAGATTTAACCAAACATATCTCAGTACCAATAATTACCCAAGGTCATCAATCCCTAGTTTGAAGGAAATGGAGAAACAGCGGCATAGTTTACTGGCTACCCGGCAATCTTGGAATAATATTGGCTAGTTTGACAAAACAAGTGATAGACTTAAATCTCAAACTAGCTCGTGGATTCTGCTATTAGTGATGATCTAATTTCAATGCCACCGTCAAGTTTTCCTTCAGAAGTCGGCCGGTCATTGCTGTCCTCTCCTTCAAATTCCAATGTCCATCACTTCTGGTAACAGCTATGCAATGTCAGTTTAACTTTCTTATGCACCAAGCAAGAACTACCGTTCTCTTATCTATTCAAACAAAACCGAAACAGAAGCACAGTCCCACCACAAAAAAAGAGAGATCATACCACCACAAAAAAAAATCCAATAGTGGAGGACTGGAGGCTAATTATGCAAAGAATTTCTGAATTTAGGAAGTCAGAAAAACCAGATCAATCACAGTTTACATGGAAGCTGAACTTGCGAAATCAAATACCCACAGCTGGGAATTCTCAAGTAAAGATCTCATTCAAGAACCTGAACAAAAGAGAAGGAAAGAATACCTCCGGCGATTTCGTTTGGCAGCATCTCGAGCCTTTCGCTTCCTGTACTCCTTATTGGTCTCGAAGAACCTCCGGCGCCGGCATTCTCGGATGATGCCGGCCTTCGCGACCTCTCTGCTGAACCGGTTCACCAGCCTCTCCTCCGACTCGTTGTCATCCACCGTGATCTGCACGTTATAGGTCGATTTGAAGAAAAGGGTGTTCGCGTACGCCAGCGAAGGACACGCGGTCGACATCGCCGCCGAGGAAGGCGACGGCGACGGACCCACGTCGGCTACGAGGGGTGACCACTTCGGGTGGTGGGCATCGGTGGGTTGGGACGGGAGGCGAAGCCATGTCACCGTGCAAGAAGGAGAAGGAGAAGGTGGCGTTGACTTGGACGGAAGAACAGAGGAGAGGAAGTCGGTGAAGAGTGAGGAGGCGGTCATCATGGCCATTGGATCTTGTCGACTGTCTCAGAGTCAGGGTCATTCCTTAATTTGTCTGTACACTGCATCAGTGGCCATTCCTGGCCCACTTTAGCGATGCTAAGCCCCAAAAATCATCTGTTCAAGTAATATTGGGGAACATGAGAGTTTTTCGATCCTCCTCCACTTCGTAGACCAGAGCCTTAACGTAAAATTGTTCATCCATACTGAAGAATTTCAGGGACTGAATCTGAATCCATCATCCATAAACACACCCTTGGCATCGCCTTTCTGGAAGGGAATTCCCATAGTGTGATTTGCTAGAAAAAAAACAATTAGCGAGAACAGTGGGTAGACTTGTCCAAACAAGTGGATCGGATCGGATTGGGGTCGAGTTGAAAATGGTCTTATCCAAATTGATCAATTTATCTCATTTTGACCCATTTTAACGTAATACAAATCTATTGAATCATGCTTGACCTGACTAATACCCAACCATATCATTAAAACGCTTTCATATTTAGCCAAATGTTAGACTCATTTCTAAATTAAGGTAAAAGTACGGAGTGATCGAGCGTTAGATCGACTAAGGGTGAGAGAAAATAAAGTCTAAACCATTATATGGATAAGTTATACTGGATATAACTTATTCATATAACAACTCAACCTATTAAATATTGATTAAGAAATAAGTCTATAATTCATTTTGACAGATCTACTGCAACAAGACAACGACCAAGCATCATTCGCCACTTTACAAGTACACCAACCAACAGTCTCCAAAAAAAAAAAGTACTTCAATTGCAGCAGATATGGGAACTTGTTGACCTGAATATTTTTTTTATACACAAGAAAATTATGACAACCGTTTCCGCCGATTAATAGTATGGCGGGTAATCTTACAAACAGGCATTTTACTGTTGTAGAACATCAGGTAATACACCAATGCGGCACACTTCTTGGGATCCGATATATTTCATTGTGAGCATTGGGAAGAGGAAGAAAAGAACATAAAATAATCAAAAGATCAGCTACTTGCGCACCAACCCATTCCCAAAAGCCGGGGAAGAACCGTTTGTCGCATCTTGCATCTTGTTATCCCCGACTCCATGTGGGTCAAGTCGCCTTTTGGACGTAAAGTCAGGAGAAGAAAGAACCTTGTTCAATTTCGACACTTCCATTTATTGGGTTTCATATTCCCGGGATCCATCACCAGAAGAGCCTGCCCCAGCTTCAGCAACCGTGAGATGCACTGAAATTGAGGCTCAATTGTTCTCACCAGATTCTGATCTCCCTTAGAAGAAGAGGGATTGCACATCTAGAAAAGCGTCATTACTTGGTTCAAGAAGACTTGCCTCTTGGTCCGCAGTTTCTCCTGCCAGGGGGTGCTTATTTCCACAAGGACCATAAAAGCAGGAACAGAAACCCCTCGCTGGAGTGTTTTTCTTTGTACGCAGGACTCCTTCCAAGTTTCCTGCGCCCAATTGGTTACTTTTAACTGGCGCCAAATAATATCAAATGGTAAAGAACTAATAGAGCACTTACATTGAGAGTCAATGACGTATGTTACGCAAGCAGGTACTGTTGGGGGAACAGATGAGATTCGTCTACAACTCTATATCTCCTCTGGGGATTCTAATTATACCCTTGGACAGATCAGGTGGGAGGCTGATATTCTTTGCCTTGACAGCAGTTTCTACGGTCGATTCTAATGCCCGCGAAGCTTGAAGGGCCATTTCAGCATGATGTTGGAGACATGACATAGCTAGCTACAAGAAGGGAGATACGATTTTGGTCATTCATATATCGAATACTCGATAAAGGAACTTCACTATTGTCAGATTGATAACCAATGTTGCACATGTTAGAAAACTAAATATACTTCAAATTGATATCATATGAGCTAAGCAAAAAGTGGAAAGAAAACAAAAATAGGAATGAACAAACAAGCGGTCATAGAGGATCTCATCCTAAGACCAAGAAGAGGTTGCCTCATATAAAAAAACTAATGACAGAAAGGGAAGCAATGAAGAGCATGCATCAGGAACATTGGCTAACATGTCTTCGACGTATCTCCAGTTTCATGATATATCCTATAAAATACTGCATGCAGTAAACTCTCTTTAAACATGCTTGTCCGAGCTTTCCTTTCTTCTTCGTACTGTCAGCATGCACTGATATGACTTTCCAAATGATTGTAAATGTTGTAGCCTGAGCATTACTCAAAAACTGAAAAAATAATCAAATACAACAATGTTCCCAGCATAAAAATTCATTCTTTACCGTATAGCATTCTCTGTCAGGGTCAGACTCCACAACCTGGATGGCCCACGTCCGGACCCATTCAAGACCTCTAGAAATTTCTGCATTGCCTTCAACCAAAGCAGATGCGACAAATGAAGGAGGAAGTGTTATTAATACACACAAAGCGGCGAATAGGACAGATCTTCTAACATATGCTTCACTGTGATGGCAAACTTCTCTGCAAAAATAAGAATTCAATTTCAGATTGCAAAGTTCTGCAGTTATCCTGAGAAGCATGTCCTAAATATGCTGATGTAATTTGCACTCAGTGCTGTCTCATATAAGGATTTTTATTTACCTTGATCCCAACATATCTAAGAGAGGCGCAGCCAACGCAGTTGCTTCAGGATGCATAGAAGCGCATTTCATGCATACACCGAGCATATAGATAAGTTTTCCCAAGACTATATAATCCCTTCCAAGCAAGTCAACGCCATGCCTTTTCTTATCGAATTCCTGCATAGCAGGGAGCATAAAAGCTGCCGCATATACAGGAAATTTATTCTGGGATATGTCAATCTGATCTTCTCGCATATTTGTAGACTTAATGCTCCATCTGCGCGTCTTCCCTCGCTTCATCTGACCAGGTTTTGGAGGAAGCTCTCTCTCATAATGAGTTGTCCAATTTGGAACATTTTCAGTCTCCAAACTTGACAAGCTCAGCACAGTGCCGCTCCCTGCTACCTCCTTCCAGGAACCAGCACTGGCAGGCCCCGCACTACTGGGCAAGAACCATGGTCGACTCTCTGAAGTGATAGATACAAGAGGCCCTGTCTGATGTTTCAACCGCATAATCTTGGCCTTGGCAAGTTCTTCTGCTGCTTCGGTCATTATGTCAAGTATCATTATCCTTTGGCTTACATCCACATTTGGTGAGTAAAGTAGCTTGTGGGCAGTTTCAAGGGACTCCAGTGGACATGACACTACCAAAGCAACCAACGCCCTTTGTCTTTTCTCTTCTGCTGAATCTTCCTCACCTTCAACAGCCACATCAGAGCAACGAATTTGTATTAGAGTTCTAACAAGATCGCTTGCTACATATTTTAGTTCATCAGGGGATGCTCGCACAAGCTTTTCAGCAACTTCAAGAGCCTGCTCCACCTGCAACCCACAAAATAAGAAAGGGGCACGTTCGTTCAGCGAACTCCTGTGTCCATCTGGTCAAACCAGATTGATTGGTAATTTTGCCAGACCAGTATTCTTTATATTGTGGACTTGTCATACCACAAATGTGCAAAACAAAGTTTCACCAAAGAAGATCTCATAAGTGGCCTAGGAAAGAAATGGATTTTCTCCAAGAGAATTGGGCAGGATGAAGAAATAAATAAGCACAACAGAATGACTTACCCCATCGACATCATCAGTTTTTCGTAATGCCGCCACTACATCAACCAACTGTGAAAATCTTCTCTTTAAATCTGTTTGATCATCTGTCAAGTCATATGGCTCCAATGAAGAGTCACTCGCGGCATCGGAACTTTCGTTCACGTTTTCATAATTATCATAATCAGATTCTCTTTCGAGTTCTAGACTAGCTGGATCAATAATCTCATCAGGGTCGATCATCTTATACTCAGATAACTTCTTCCTTTCATCTTTCAGATCGCCTTCCTGCCCATAAGTGGCTATATCATTAGACTCATTCATGTCCACAGTGCCAACAGATGTCTTCGTTTCATGAATTCCCTTTATTCTGCAATTAGAGGTAGGCAGCGCACTGTCTTTGGAGGTACCTAAACCAAATTCCCAGTCGATACTCTCTCCACTGAAGCTATCATCAAGGTACAAAGGATTTTTGGATCAATCACTTTCGAGAATGCTAGAGCAATGCTGCTAGCCATTTTTCTAATTAAATGGTCAGGACTCTCCAGCCTACCTGCAAGCGGTCAAAACAACAATTAAAAGGGCGGAAACAGTAACCTTATTGCCATTGAAACTAGTAAGTGGACAAAAATATACAGCTAACTCCTTGAAGAATTGAGTGCATCACATCCTTAGACTTATCCAGTTCCTCTTTAGACATCTGCTCCAGTAAAAGGCCTACCGCTGCTGTAACATCTGAATGTAAATCAAGGTAATACATAATGCCAAATGCTAAACAATATTATACAATATTACTTTGGTCCTCAGAAGTCCATGATACATTTTGTCTGGTAAAAGTTTAACGCATGCAACAGGCACTCAATCTGTAGGAACTATTACAATATTTCAAAGAAGATGGAAGAGAGGTTCTGTTAATTCATTCTTTCCACATAGACCAGCAGTCATGAATACTGAGAAACATCAATAGATATATGACAACAAATAATACGAGGATACAAACTTGCTGCTCCAATGACGCTGATCGCACAAACTCCTGTTTGGACCATACTACCACCAGACTTTGCAGTGTAACTGGAAGCTGTTGTGAAACATGATTTGAGACTTGTGAATCAGGGTTAGGAGGGCATCCAAACACAGCAAACTGAAATATCCAACGCAGGCACCGTACAGGTAATACTTTCCAGAGTAGAAATTTGTCCAGAAACAATGTCCTGAGAAGTCCGAAAAAAAAATTACACGATTGACATGTGGCATTATGCAAATCATCAAAGAATAAAACCATTCTATTACTTCCACCAGATTCCGGGTGCAATCTAAAGCCATAACCAGGGAATCGCATCAAACTTCTCTTTAACAGAAATCTTTACTGCAGGCAAGTGTCTGTGCCCGTATGTAGGGATTTGATGTAGTCCAACAGCAATTTCTCTCGATAGCTAAACTTATCAGATGAAACACTAGAATAGCCCATCACGTCAACAGGCATATAAGCCACAGATATTGGACTGCAGCAAGTTAAAAGAGCTTCCCAGATTTGGAGAGGTTTTGGAGGTTGGATGAATAAAGTGGATAGAATGACGAAGATCTACTTATGTCAAAGCAATTACAATGATAAACAACTTGCGTACCAGACGGATTTTTTATTATAGAACAAATTGTGAAACAATATCCAAATGACCCAGTAAGCTTCAGTGTCATTTATACGCTCAGTAGCAAGCCCACATAAAAGCTCTTCCGAAGTTCTTTCAACAGCATAGGAATCTTTTATATTTCCCATCATCTTTATCCAAAACTGGGACCCTGGATCTGATTCAAATACATCTGCCACAATAGTTGTTCCGTTTGATGACAATAAGCCACGGACATGACTAAGTATCCGAGGAACCACTTCACTTGCCAAAACATCTGCCCAAAAAAAGAAATCCAGTAGTCTGGTGTCAGCTCTCAAATCTACTGGAAGCCACGCTATTTGTGAAAGGAAAAAACAATTATGCATTAACATTACGAAGACAACGAACTAAGGATAAGTCAGATAGCATACTCACAAAGAATATTATCTGACTTTATACAAAGGCATAATATTGTGTGATTGGCATCTACTAGGCCATTAAAGAAAACAGTACTATCTAACAAAGAATTTGGCAATGTCTAGCACCCAAATTCTCCAGTGTTCATATTTGTGGAAAGTTCAAGACAGTGTCTGGTCAGCCTTGGACCTAGAGTGTTACAAAGATATAAGAATTTTTTAATAGAGTAGTCTAATCACTTCCGTATGCAACTTAAGTTGGTAATTACTCTTTAGTCATAACTCTTTTTCACCAGCAAAACATTCAGATCAGAATGGGTTAAGCCCATGAAGAAAGAGCTCTACAACAGAAGCTCCAATGATGAGACAGAACTGATAACGACCGTAAAGATAACGTACATCAAAGTGAATTCAAACCATCTAAATTTGTAGGAGTACAATCTATACACCTATAAATAAGCAAATTGCAGACCCATCACCCAATCACTTAGGTTTTTGTTGTTGGTAGTGAAAAGCTCTGCTACATAAGAACAAAACTCTCTTTCACACATAAACATGAGAAAACAAAGCATGCAGAGATTATGTTACCAACCTGTAAATCCCCGACGACAGATGCGAGCAAATGTCTCCCCAGTGAAATGAAAGGCACCATCCATCTCACTCTTGTTGACGATCCTTCCAGGATCTGTCATCAAATCTCTTCCATCAACTCCACAGAGAAGCTGAGTAATTATCTGCCTGAAGAAAATGCTTTAACTCTCTTGTAAAGAACAAACACATCAAAGGAGGATCGAAGAAGTCTGGATCCAAAATCACTAAACCCATGCATTTGATATTGGCGAAATCATTAGGTAAGGTTCAGATTAGTAAGAAGAAGAAACCACATAGGCAAGCAAACTCAACATCAGGAATAACAGAACAAGGATACTGTGCTGAAAGAGAAGACGGAGCTTTGAACTGGGCTTTGTCAGGCACGGAGGCTATAAGCTGTGCCACCCTAGATATGACAGGCTGGAGTTGTTCATGAGAAGAACCTTCCCTTTGTGATCTGGCAAATTCTGTAGCGATATGGAGCACTCCGGTGTTTTCAAGCAAGAAAAGCACTATTAATCTGTCAAGAGAATGAAAGGTTATATTAACTGCATTGTTGGCATTGTGTTACTCAGATTCAAATGTCCATAATAATGGCTAGGAAAGAGAAAGTTATACAGGTTGATATGATTATCCTTCCCGCTTTATTAAGTAAGAGAAAAGGGCCTTCACTCACACCTCTGGATATTCGAGACAATGGCATTGACATCAAGACCAGCACTGCTGCTTTGGTGTAGACGAGGAATCAGAGTCTGAACCACCTCGGTGGCAAGTCCGTCGACGAAGAAAACATCATAAACATGCTTCTGTGCAGTGAAGGGAAAGCAAGCAAGCCAGTCCGAGGCAACATCTGACCAGATAACGGTTACAATCAAAACTGGTAGGCATGTATGAATGATAAGTCTCTGACAAGGATAAATTTGGGGGATCATGAGAGGATAAGGAAGAATGTTGGGCTCATCAACTCAAGCATCTAGTAAGCCACTTCTAACACCAAGTTAAAGAAGTGCAACCTCGACAGCAATCACATGTCTAATCAAACGGTAGAACAATGTGAAAAAGAATCATGGCTCCAATGAGATAGTATGCAGGATTGACACAGAAGCGGCAACTAAAGCCACCTTTTGAGGGTGATGGCTACATTTTGACTTTTTGAGGAATAAAACACAATGCAAGGATCATAATATGCAAAACAACATGCTACCGAATAATAGGACTCTCGCTAGAGCTGGAAATGCAGCTCCGCGGTAGAACGTCCGCCACCGATCATCTCTCTCGTTTGCGGAAGGAAGCTTTGTCCCGAGAATCTACACACACACAAAAAAAAAAAAAAACAGCGAATGTCACATTAATTGAAGTTAAAACCCCATTAACAAAAACTGAAGCAGCACAGACAGCCACCTGATCTCTGTATCCTTCATCCACAACGCCTGCACATCAAGACATAAAAACAGTCAAACACCACACAACTCCAGTCACTAACTCTAGAATGACTACAAACAATAGACGAGAGAAGACCCACAAGCATTGTCACCAAGAAAGCGCAATCAGCTCACTCAAGTCATCCAGCACACCACAGAAGCCAAAGACAAAAAAAAAGAAAACACTCTAAACAGAAGCAACCCCAATGAAGCCGAGAGTTCAGCGGCCGTCCCAGGTCTAGAAGAGCAGGAGTTATTCGAGCTTTCCAACGTTGTAAGACATATAGAGATCATAGGCAAAAAGCGAACGAGATATAGAGACACCTGAGAGAAGAGAGGAATCGACGGGGAAGAGAAGGACGGCGAGGGAGTGGAGGGCGCAAATCACTTGGTCCACGTGCTTCGCCTTCTTCACCGCCGCGATCGCCTCGCTCGCCATCTCCGACATCTCCGCCTCCAGTTCTCTTCTCCGGTCACGACCCTCCATCGACGCGCCACCGTCGCTCACCTTCTCCGGCATCTCCGCCTCCGTTTCTCGTCTCCGGTCACGACCCTCCATCGACGCGCCGTCGTCGCTCACGGCTTTTCTGGTAGCGGAGAGAAAATAGGGGGACGGCTTTTCTAAGTCCTAGAACACGACCCGGACCGAGAAAGCGGTTACCCGAACCACCGATCTGGACCCTGCAGTCGGATCGGGTCCAGAAAGGGGCAAGCGATAGGCTGGACCCGGGACTAAAACAAATTATTTTCTTTGCCCGATTACAAAAGGTGTCTTTGATTGATTTTTTGCTTTTTTAATTTACTTACTAAAAATCTTGCGGCTCGTGTAATTTAACTTCTTATCCAAAACACTCGAAACTTTCTCAATATCCAAATATTGACGTATTAATTCACATATAATATTCAGAAAAAATGTTATCAAAAAGCCATTTCCCTCCGCTTCATTCCACTTTTGAAAAGAAATGAAAGGCCCGAGTAATTACTTCTTCGCATTTCCTCTTTGTTGTCTCCACCAAAATCTAAAATATTAATTTCAGAGAAGGGAAAAAGCCAGCAAAAATCTCAAATTATGTCCACTGTAACGCATTTACCTAATTTTTTTTTTGTGTGAAGCTAAAGATCTCAAACTTATATCGGTGTGACACATTTATCCTATGTTAATATTCCGTTAAAAAATACTGTTGAAAATCCGACGTGGCCATTGACGTGAGTGACAGAATATGAACGGCGCTAATGTTGGCTTTAGCAAGATGACGTCTCTTGAGCATATGGAACCATGGAGTTTTGAACGTGAAGCCACCGAGACAGAGAGGGAGTCACGAACGAGCCCGTTTTGCTTGGCCTGTGTCTCTCTCTCTCATTTGCTCCACTTGACAGTTCCTCTCTCGCTTTGGATTGAGAAACGCATTTGTCCCAAATTTTAGGGTTTATTTATGGTATCTCTCTCAGAAACCTCAATTAGTGTTTGTGATGAGTTGTCAAACGGAGAAATTCAATTTAGTCTTGCCCATTGAAGCTCCCTGTGATCGGAGACAGGCTTCTCTTTGACCATTCATCCCCTTTGTCCGACTCGAGGAGAGTGCAAAAACGGAAGGAAAAACCACGAGTCCCCAGTTGCATTGACGCCCCTCATCAATCCGTATCCTCTTTCCATAGACTGCAAGAGTCATCGTCTTCCCTTTTTTTCCCTCTGCAGTTTGAGCTTTGTTTTCACTCCTTTCTCGCATCGATTCACACCCAATAGTAGACTTCCCAGATGGAGTTGAACTTCCAGATGACGCTGTGAGGGACAAAAATAGTAGGCTGCATCGATATACAAAGACCAGTTTGAATTTTTGCACAGGAGCCTCTGATCTAGAAGGAGGTCAAAACCAATCCATCCAAGCCCTGAGAATGCTATTTACAAGGGAAAAGACTTTAAGGTCAAAAGTGATTTTCTTGGATAATACCAATTCAATGGATTTATTCCGAAACCTAAAATCAAACTGATAGCCCAAATTATCTTCATTTTGCTTGTGAGTATTAAATCGCCAGTTTACACGCAATAAGATCGAGTTGATTGCAAAGCAGTTGTAAATCAAACTGATACAAAATCAGCTAAGATCTTGTAGCAATTAGCTCAATGGGTGAAATTCTTTGGTTTGTGCTAAATTATTCTGTAAACAATTCAAATTCATAAATAGGTTGTGCATATAAAACAAAGTCGCTGCATAAATAGGTTCGCGGTATGTGGACCATAACTTCCATTTTATAGCTAGGGCTACATCTCAGATCAGATTGCTACAGAAATCTGCATGAGAGGCCCATTTTCAAAGAGATGGATAATATGATGTGATCCTCCGAGACTACAATTCAAACACGAGTCTACTCATGTTGCACCATTTCTATGTCTGCTTCAAGGCTAACATCATCTGATCCTTTATACTTGTACCAATTTGCACATAACAGAAAGTACACCAAGGTCAGAAACTCCAATCCAGCAATCAGGTAATAGAAATAGTCTAGTCTTCCCTTATTCAGATCCTCCGGCAACCAGTTCCCGCCCTCCGCTCCTTTCGTGTTCTTGCGAACAATCCATATGAGTAGACTGCTCAAGTAACTTGAGACCGCCATGCCACAATAGTGCAGAGAACCCGTGATGCTCCTCATGTTCTCAGGACACTGCTTGTAGTAAAACTCGACAAGGCCGATGGATGAGAATGCTTGTGCGAGGCCTGCAAGAGTGAACTGAAGGATTAACCACAAGGCTGACATTGATGAAATCGCGCCCCGTCCGGGATCATCCCCCAGAGGGGGCTTCGTCAGAGCTATTGATCTTCGGCGCTCTTCCACCATGGCAGAAACCAGCATGGTTAGCACGCCAAAAAACAAGCCAATGCCCATCCTCTGCAGGAGCGTGATGCCACCTTCTTTCCCCGTGATCCTCCGGAGGAATGGGACGATCAGTAGGTCATAGATGGGTGTGAAGATTGTGAGGCTCAACATCAGGAAGACGACGAACAATGCGGGTGGGATCTTGAAGCTGGTGTTCCCGAGGCGTCTGTCCATTTGAGTGGCCTGGAAGATTGCATAGGTTTGTTGTTGGACGATGACAAGGTAATAGAACACACCCGCTACCCAAATTGGCATCACTCTTATGATACATTTCACTTCCTCCACTTGCTGCAAGCTGCAGAGTCTCCATGGATCAGCCGGCGATCCATCCGACCTTTTCTCGTCCTCAGCTGTCACGATTGCTGCTTTGTCGAGGCACCTGATGAAAAAAAGAGCTGATCACACTTCGTCTATGAACATGATTGCAGATCCAGCACAAGTTCAATGTGGGCTCATTTTCAGTACCTGAATTGATCTGTGTAGGAAAGCTTGGAGTTGATAGTTTTCGGAGGAATATAATTATGAAGAGAGAGCCAGGGTTGCTTGGGTGTTGGATGTTGCCTTTTCTTTATGGCCACGACGATGACCTGCGCTACACTCGCCAGTGGACTACCTTCAGCTTTTACTTTCATGTATATCTTCGAACCCATGAAGAAGGCTGCACATGCTGTAAGCATCAGAATTGCCGGGATCAATAACCCGACCGCCCAGCTCACATTCGATTGCACGTACACGATAAGCACCAACAAGACCATCTGCGCGGAAGTGATTGTGAAGGAGTACCAATTGAAGAAGCTGTTGGTCACTCTCTTTTCTGATTCGGTCCCCGGATTGAATTGGTCAGCCCCAAATGCTAAATTGCAGGGGCGGATGCCGGCTGCCCCTAAAATCAGCAGCCCAAACCCGGTAAATAGGAAGGCCTTCTGGCCGGCTGTTGGTCCACGGCATGTGGTGCCGTCGCCACAGTAAGGCGGATGAAGATTCTCGATTGCTGCCGTTAGTTGTATCACTAGCAAGCCCTAATTGAACAAGGCAGTAAATCAGCTGCATTCGGACAGCAACTTGCTTAAATAAAAACCCTAAATTTAGTACCACGAACCATATAGTAGTACCAGTTGCTGCTGCCTATTGAGAGTGAATCAGATCAGAAACTGTTGGGGAGAACGGGGAATTAATCCAACCGAGGATCAATTTTTTCCCCAAAACTAAATCGACCAAAATCAACTTAACCCAGCATACCACCAGCAATATATTCCAACAATACTACCTCAAAATGAGTAAATAAAGAGACAAAGGGAACAACAGCACCAAATTTTACGTGAATCACGGGAAAATTACGGATCGCCTAAAAAACTTTAACTAATCACCAAGAATAGTAAGATACACGGAGGTTCTTCTCGAGTCACACAGTAGAGGTTCAATATCGACAAATCAGTACATAGATTAGCACAAATGGTGCAAGAACCCTAACCAAGATCGGAGAAAACGAGAGACGACTTGGAGAAGGAGGTTCGCAATGAAAGAAACTGATCAACTCCAGCTCTCAGCCTCGCGAACAACATACTGAAATTTGAGCTGATTCCAACAACGTTTGGCCGGGTAATCTTCGCCGAAAACCTTGCCCTCTTTCCCTTCTTCTCAACGCCCTCTCTCTCTCTCTGCTCTCTCTCTCTCTCTCTATCTCCTTTCCCTTCCCTCTTTTATTTCTTTTTTAACTTTTGACCTTTTCTATATTTTGGAATATTATGTTAGCTGGCCCTCGCGGAGAGGCTGGGTCACCCAGCCAATAGAAAGAAACAACATGCCGTGCGCCCGCAGATACCGAAAATTAAAGCATGCCAAGTCTGTGCGTCAGTTCTGACGTGCGTCGTCCGCTCTGCACTAAATAAGTAACTTTTTCTGGCTACCGAATCAGCGTGTCCTAGAAATTTTGATCCAACAACATGAGAGAGATCAAGAAGTAGTAGAAATAAGTTACCAGAAAAGAAGCGACTGTACAGAACCCAAGGGTCTTGAAGCGGCCAAAGTACGTGTCACACACGAAAGCACCGGCCAAGGCGGACAAGTTGGCGGTGCCATTGAAGATGTTGATGACGTTTGCGGCCGTGCCGCGCTTCAGGTTGAACACCGTGGTGAGGTAGATCAAGAGGTTGGCCAAGGTCGCGCTCGCGCCCAGTTTCTCAAAAGCCTCATTTCCTGAAGAAGATTTTTTTAAGTTTTGTCCGCATGGAGAATATTAGATTACAGTTTACGAAGGAAAAACATCTCTCATGGGTCTGAACAAGAAGGCTAATGCTTTTGGGATCACCAATAATGAAGGGCATGGCCTTCCACCCTCTGTAGCTGATAATGGTCTCTTCCCTTGTGACAGCTTCTTCCTCCGTCTCCGTCTCTTTGGCGCTGCCATTGACAAGCTTGTGCTCTCTCTCTCTCTCTGTAATTTCTCCATTGGTGTGGTGGATGGTCTGTGCTCTCTCGTTCTTCCTCTCCTTCTCCATCCTTTTTGTTCGATGTGTCTTCTGCTGTCGCGCTGTCCCTCTGGGCTTTTATATGCATGCATACTGACCAAATAGTCAATGTGAACGGAAGAATCCTTGCCTCTTTACGTCTCGCATTTAGCCATGCGATCTGATGCGGCCTCAAAATTCTGGAAAGAAGCTTCTGCTGCTTGAATATAATATAAGTGGCTCAATGTGTATATCTCCACAGTCAAACAAGTGGGCAAGTGAAAGAAAATAAAAGTACCACAAAAAAAGGATAAATTCAATGAAAGTCTTAAAAATTAATCACGAAACTTACAAAAAGTGCAATCAAATTCTAAAAATTATCAAATTTATGAAATAGAGTCCTTCCGTTAACTCTGCCCAACTTGGTTAACGGAAAATACCGACGTGACTCTTTTTTATTACTTTCTCTATCACATACGTCGATGACATGATAAAACAATGTCATTTTGATCCAAAAGGCGGTGCACGAGAATGGGAAAAACAGCATCATTATTCCCTTCCCTCCACTCCCCTCTCTCGTCTGGGAAATTCTTGCGAAAGCAAATTACGAGACATGCCTTCCTTAGATTGTTGATATCGTTATAGGTTTTGTCTAGCACGTCGATGATGAATTTTTTTTTTGTCGGTCCTACTCTATCTTTCACCCACGATACACATTCAGACTTGCGTCCCATCCCTTACAGGGCGTAGACGTCGAAACTCACATCTTAAACTAAGCGGCTCCACCTCTACACCTCTGTGAAGGTGGGGATTCGAACTCTCCACCCCTCCCTTTTCTCAAATAAGAAAGGTGGCCAATGGACTAAAGCCCTAGTAATTTTCGACCAGCTGTTTAACGTACGTTCCAATGTGGAAAAGTTTCGTGGTGTTCCATAGCTTTTGGTGGACCACGCCGGTCGTCATCGCTGATGCATGTATGAGTCCACAAGCAAGAGAATTTACGATAGAAATACCAGGAAAACTTCCACCAAAAGTCTAAAATCGTATCTTTATGCGAGTCGACAGATCACTCGGGTCGTTGCTTTGAAAACCGTTGCTGACGTTTCCCGCCGTGACGCAATCCAATAGTCATCCAAATTACTTGTTTTTCTCCGTAGTCCGTGCCATGTTTACCTCGCGAAAGGTCGTCTGTGCACGCCGACTTTATCCTCTTCCAGCATGATCCAGTTGACTGTTGGTTAAGATTGGAGCCTCCCAAAATAAACTGTACATGTACATGTCGAACTTGAATTAGTAACTCAATCAAATACGTCGTAAACAATCGCGTAAACATTAGGCGAAACGTGTTCTAGAAAACCGATGGAAGTTCGAGGCACGGGCTCGATGCTATGAGGTCGGCAAGCTATCTTCCGCCGTTGCTCCAAACAGGCCTTGCCAGATTGCGTTTGCTTAGACAGACACTGGACTGGGAGTTATGTAGTCTTTCTGATGTTCTTGATCGTGTACGAATGGCGTGATGCATCAACCAAGAACTTTTTACGAGTTGAATTTTCTCCGTTTCGACTTCAACACTTAGTGCTACCGCTGCTTCCTTCGTACTTATACCACCTGTGTTTCATCCCTCGTCGGTTCAATTTGTGCCGTGACTAGAGGAGAGAGTCAGCTTTCCGCGCTAGAAATTGGCACTCATCTAGTTTATGCTTAACATAATGATTCCTGGCAAATAATTGTCCGGATAAGGAAATCCAAGAGCTACACCATAGAAAAAAGGAGGGAAATTCTAGTCGTATAGAACACTTGTACTAGAGACCGATTACATTACGAGCATGAGAATGGGAATAATCGTTCCGTTCTTACTTAAAACCGATTCATTTTTTAATGCCATTCTAATATGGTAATTCTTGATAACAATGTCTCATGGTGAAAGTTCATAGTCAACACGGGGTCTAAGAACCTATCATCTGTCATGCTTGATCATCCGACATAGAGATGACGGCGAGACAGGTTCTAATCGGACCGATCGAATCTAGTTGTAGTCCGACCCATTTCGAATCCAAATATGAAATCCATTCCCTACTGGTTAGGAACTCGATTGGTCACAAGTTATAACACAAGACGCGAATGATAATTACCACATAGGCTTAAACGCAAAAGGGCAACTTTCAAGAGTCACAGAATCGCGCAAATAATCTTGTATGTTGCAAAAGAATGAGTTGCTTTGCAACACCGGTATAAGCCTGGAGGTACCAACCAAATGAATTTACATAAATTGTGCAGGTCTGACTGTGGTAAGTGTGTCGCTCCGTCGACTGTTGAATCAGAAAGCTCCGGGACCACAGAAGCTTCCAATGGAAAAGAAGCCGCAACAGGAATTTCGACAAATTCTCTAGTGAACGAAACGACAGTCCAAACCACACAATGACAGGCGTGATGGGGATGGGGCTGGGCTTTATCTAGAAACGTGCAATGCAAGCTGGATAAAATTTTCCACACGCCCGTTTTGAAAAAGCGCTGCTTTGCAATTAACTCGATCTTTTTGCGCAAGCAGAATGAAGATGATTTGGATTATCAGTTTGATTTAGGTTTCGGAATAAATACCATTGAATTGGTATTATCCAATAAACTCACTTTGATCTTCGTCTTTTTTCCTTGTAAATAGCATCACTGTACAAAATTAAGTAAGGCCGAAATTGGGCATGACTTATTCTGTATGCGCCATAACGGGTCAAGTCTAGTGTGAAGGCTCAACGGTAGGGCTTCTGTTTTGGGATTAATGTACTTCCCATTTGGGAGCTGTCCTACATATTCTTGAATTTAAAGATAATTGATTGAGAATTTAACTATTCGTATGCATCTGTCCTACAAAATGTAACATAATCAAACAAAATATGATGGCTGAAGCATTATTAATCGCAGGGCTGGCTATATAGGAAATCCTAATACGTTATCACTTGGACACATCTATTTAAAATTGTTTTTCGACCTATAGGAATTTCCATAGTGGCACCACTATTCCAAATTTATAATCCATCGGCATTTTGTAGGGTGGTCGACGTGGCAATGCCTGACTAGCGGACTCATTCCAATTCTACTTAAAAACCTTGGTTTTGTCTAATTTTAGCCATGTGTAATGCGATGATAATGTAGCTCTTGACTTAGTCAGTTTAAAACGATGTCTTTTCAACCAAAAAAGGGTTGTTTTCTTGGAAGGGCTCATGCAGTAACAATCCATGTTGGACTTGTTGCGTTCTCGATTGTCATCACGTAAGACATTCGATGTCGAAATTAGATGAAATGCTAACGGATGGTAGAATTTGAGGCAGTCTCACAAATTTGGGTGTTTCTGTGTGTCGAAAAATAGTTTTGGGTCAAATGTGTCCGAGTATTACCGGTTCAAGATGTTCTGTGTAATTAACTCGTAAGCAAGTGTCCTGTGATGGCAGGCGTACTCAGCCAAATTCACGAAAAAGACAACTATCCTAAAAAACTTTGAGCTTTTGTGGTTGTTTTTGTCAATCCGAAGAGCTTGTAATGCAAAAGTTTGCCTTGGAGATTGTCAAACCTTTTCTTAAATAAAAAACAATGTCGGTTAGTTTGATCATTAAAAGTGTCGTTCGGGATGGATGGTAATTGGTGGAGCCCAAACCTTGTCGGGCCTGCCCATCATGTTGCCAAGCCCGCCCATCACAAAAAAGAGTATCACGAACAGTTCTTCAGGCAAGGTAAGGCTACAAGGCTGGGCTTATGACTATATAATTTTTGTCCAACCCTCTCCGGAATTGCTTATGCGGGTCGCTGTACCCATGGTTAGGTCCATATGTATTGGCCCTAAGGGTGTCCAAAGGAATCGAGAACCGCCTGAAATCGGACCCTAAACTAGACCGGACCGGTCCAGAACCGGTGGTTCCAATGGAAACAGGTCCGGTTTCCAGTTCTAAGCATGGAACCATCTACTCACCCACCCAGACCGGACCGCTAATATATATATATATATATATATATATATATATATATATATATATATATATATATAATTTAAGAAAAATTTCCAACCCAAAAAAGAAAGAAGACATTTTAATAAAAACAAAAACCCTAAAATCCCTAATCTAAAGCTCAATGCCCATCAACTAAGTACTGCCTCGCCTCATTCTCACTTTATCTGAGTCGATTCTCTATTTTTCACTCATGGTCTCGACTCTCAAGCTCCATGCCCATTGACTCTCGACTCCCATCAACTCATAGCCGCACCTTTGACCGTTTATTATCTCCCTCTCTTGCTCTTGGTCACCTCCATTTGCATGAAACTTGATGGGACCAGTTGCATGAATCCACTCGAGAACCGAACCGGCCATCCAGTTCGGTTCCCGAGTATATCCATGCAACCAATGGGTGGTTTCTCGTTTAAATTTTTCAGAATCGGCCATTAGTAGATGGTTCCCAATTCCATGGTGGGAACCGCCTACTCAGACTATACTCACCCTTAATTGGCCCAATTTAATACAACATAAAAAAATTTGATTAAACATATTTTGAAAAGGAAAAAGTTACAAAAAATCAATATGAATTCTACAATTAAGTGTATATGTGATCTTAACATGCTTAAATTGAACTACTGCAGTTAACATTTGACATGATATCCCTTTCAGACTTTGTCTATTCCGGCTAATGCATCTTTTTTTTGGAGCAAAATCTTGAGGCTTAAAAGTTTAAGACTCAATTGCACTTTCGTGATAAGTTTTAGATCTTTCGGTACACTTATCCTTTTTTTTTTTGAAAGGAAAATTTCCATATCACATGAAAGAGAGCTGCATAACTTCAAGATAATACCAATCCCAAAGAGTTCTGTCCAATGCAAATCTAAAAAATGAATTAACTTGGTATAGCATGCACATACTCACTCATTCCACAAGAACGAATTTGTCATGGTATCATAGCTAAACCGGTGGCCAATCCGAAACTCTCATCATCATCAGCGATGAACACATGTCAAGATTTCCCTCTTTAGTAGCTACGATTTTGCCAAAAGGCGGTGCGCGTCTAGGTTCCGCGTCCTCAACACTATCATTTATAGCAACAACAACAACACCACCAATAGATTGAAAGAGCACAAATAACGCATTGCAAATCCCAAATGTATATCTAGATCAAGATTGAAGAGCACATAAATATAGATCTAACTCGAGATCGAGAGAAGAACTGCAAAATAAATATCGGTCGATCACAAAATCAATTCCAGACAAGCCCACTGTTGAACACGGCAGGAGAAGAGCTTCGGAGACTTGCGGAGCGCTCAACTTTTAGGAACAAGCACCTAAAGCAAAAGCGAGCGAGCATATTCGAAGAGAGCAGATTCTTCCGAGGAGCTCGCACTTTGATATTTAGAGCTCATAGGGACAAAACTTTCCACCTGTGGAGGAAGTCAACAACGTCTTCCACAAAATCAACGAAGAAATCTTGAAGGAGTCTTGAAGATGAAGAGACAGGGAGATAGAGAAGAAGAGGAAGAGGAAAAGGCATCCCTCAGGAACTCAAGAGAGGAGGCCGGCGGCTAGGAAAGAAGGGAAAGAGAGGAAACCCTAAACGAAGGGGGTTGCATGTTACTTCGGGTTTGGATGGATTGGTTTTGACCTCCATCTGGATCAGAGGCTCCTGTGTAGATTCAAACTAGTCCTTGTATTTTTATGCAGCGTAATATCTTTGTCCCTGACCTGAAAGTTAACTCCATCTGGGAAGTCTACTATTGGATGTAAATCGATACGAGAATGGAGTGAAAATGCGGCTCAACTGCAGAGGGAAAAAAGGGAAGATGATGACTAATAGAGTCTTCAAAAAGAGGAAAAGGATCGACGAGAGCGTCAATGCAACTAGGACTCGTGGCTTTTCTTCCTTCTTGCGCTTTCCTCCGGTTGGACAAAGGAGATGAATGATCAAAGAGAAGCGAGGAGGCTCGCTTGCTTGTCTCCGGTCTCAGGAAACTTCAGTGGAGAAGACTAAATTGAATTTCTCATTTTGACAGCTGATCGCAAACACGAATTGAGATTTCTGAGAGAAATAACATGAACAAATCCTAAAATCTAGGGCAAATGTGTTTCTCAATTCAACGGGAGAGAGAGAGGAACTTGCGGAGGAATGGAGCTTTCAAGTGGAGCAAATGAGGGAGAGACAGGGCCCAAACAAACGGCTCACTCGTGGCTCTCTTTCTCTGTTGCTCCACGCTCGAAACTCCATGGCTCCATGCTCAAGAGACATTGTTTTGCTGCCTGTGAGCCACGTCAATGCCGTTCACATTCCTTCACCCACATCAATAGCCACGTAGGATCTTTAATAATGTTTTCTGTTAAAATCTTAATAAAAGGTAAATATGTCAGACATGTGTATGTTTAGAATTTTAAGTATCACCAAAAAAATTTTAGGATAAATGTGTCACAATGGGTATAATTTAAGTTTTTTTGTAGCTTTTTTTTTAATTAGTATTTTAGATTGTTGCAGACAACAAAGAGGAAATGGGAGGAAGTAATTACTCGGGCCTTTTATTTCTCTCCAAAAGTGGAGGGAAATGGCTTCGTGATAACATTTTTCCAATTTTACCCTTCACTTCTCTTCAAAAGGAGAGTAGGGCGAAGGATATTTTTGTCAATCCAAACTATATTTCCCTCATATTAACGTGCATCCAAACAAGGTGGAGGAAAATAAAATTTCATTTTCCTAATCTTTTCCCTGTAATATTCAGAAAATCATTTTAAAAAAATCCTATACGAGAATATGTCAATATTCAAATATCTTAAATTTTGCCGAGGTTCAGATTTTAGAAAAATCAATGTGCGGAGGTCGTAAGATTTTGATTAAAATAACAAATAAATATTAAAATTGAAAAGGGAAAATTTCATTTTGATACCCAAAGTGGGGGCCTTTTCTCAATTTGGTATCCAAAGTGGATATAATCTCAAATTGATACCCAAAGTGCTCATTCAGTCTCAATTTGATACCCAAAGTGCCCATTCAGTCTCAATTTGGTACATGAGTTCACCGTCCGATCAAATGCTCACCAGCCGGCAAGAAATTTACTGTTCCGGCTATCGGAATAGTATTTTTTTTACTTTTTAATTTTTTTCTTTCTTATTTCCTTTTTCTTTTTTTTTTGTTTTCTTTTTCCTTTTCTTTTTTTTCCTCTCTTTCCCCCCCACCATAGCCATGGCTGCCGAGGTCGCAAGCCGTTGAGTGAGGGCCAACCCTGCCGATCCGGGCGAGGGTGAGGGTTGCCCTCGCCGGATCTTGCGAGGGTCGCCCTCGCCTGTGTCGGGCGAGGGTCCTCCACCGACGTGGAGGCGAGGGCAAGGGAGAAGTCGATGAAGATGGTGCTAGACTCCACCGGGCCTTCATCGCATCGATCTCTCGCCGAGTAGTAAGGAGAACCCCTCGAGTTCGAATCCAACAGAAGTCTGCGCAATGTTGTTCCCTCGTCGTGAATCAACAGACGCAAGCAGAGACTGTTTCCATCGGAAGGGAGATGGGGAAGGGAAGGGTTACCTCTTGAGGAAGTCGAGAAGACATCCTCGACCGACGGCCCTTATGCGGTTGACGTAAGCACAAGTCCATGTCCACACCGAATGATGACTTCTCCTTCTACACAGCGGTTTCCTTCCGAGGGTTTGAAACGGAGGAAGAAGGTCCCAAGGGTTGGTCCCTCCAACGAAAGCTCACCCTCGCCGCACGTCATTGAGGGGCCCTGCCAAATCCGGAGGGTCAACCCTCAACTTTCGACCAGGCGAGGGCCCCTCGCCTAACGCTAGTAACCTCAAATCGCCCAAGGTGGCCGGCAGAGAGAAGAGAGAAAAAAAAAAAGAAAAGGAAAAGGAAAAAAACAGAAAAAGGAAAAAAGAAAAAAAATTAAAAAGAAAAAAAACTATTCCGTAATAAAGAAATTTTTGTACGTGAAAGCATTTGACCTAAGCCGATCTAACCTAGGTATCAAATTGAGACTGAATGAACACTTTAGATACTAATTTGAGATTATGTTCACTTTGAGTACCAAATTGAGAAAATACCCTCATTTTGGGCACCAAAATGAAATTTTCCCAATTGAAAACACGCATGTCTATGATCAGGTAAAACGAGCTGTCTTAGACCCGGTCCGGATCGGTAACCCGAAAACCCGGCGAATCAAGTGATGATCGGCGATTAAAACTGTCTTAGAAAACCTCGGCTAGATTCCACCTTCGCTCTTCTCCCTCCTGTCTCTTCATGGCGGAGGCTCGGAAGCAGCCGCGCCCCGGCGGCGGCGGGTACCAGGCGCACGGCCTCACCGAGGAGGAAGCTCGCGTGAGGGCCATCGGCGAGATAGTGAGCTCCATGGTGGACCTCTCTCGCAAGGGCCAGACCGTCGACCTCAACGCCCTCAAGTCCGCCGCGTGCCGCCGGTACGGCCTCGCCCGGGCCCCGAAGCTCGTGGAGATGATCGCGGCGCTCCCGGAGTCCGACCGCGACGCCCTCCTCCCGAAGCTCAAGGCCAAGCCCGTCCGCACCGCCTCCGGCATCGCCGTGGTGGCCGTCATGTCGAAGCCGCACCGGTGCCCCCACATCGCGACGACGGGGAACATATGCGTGTATTGCCCCGGGGGACCCGACTCGGATTTCGAGTACAGCACGCAGTCTTACACTGGTTACGAGCCAACAAGCATGCGTGCGATTAGGGCTAGGTGAGCGCGTCATGGTTTCGGCCCGTCATGTTCAAGTTGTTATTTTTATCTGAGTGCTTATGGTCCGTGATCATTTCATCATTCGTACTATCAATCAAAGCAGTGTAATTCGTTCTTATAGTTGTTGGGTGCTGTGTTCTGTATTCCAAAATTGTGAAGATTGTAGACTAGTTAGAAAGGTGGAAAAACTATGAGATTGTAGAGTGAGTGTGGGGTACTACGCTCTGCACCACCCTTTTGCGAAACTGTGGACCTTATACCTTTTGATGTGGGTTTTCAGGTATAATCCGTATGTCCAAGCCAGGGGTAGGATAGATCAGCTTAAGAGGCTGGGTCACAGCGTTGATAAGGTTCGTTTGCGGGCTCTGTTAAATTACATTGTTTCATTTGTAGTTTTGAAAGTTCTCATTTGGTGTTCTGTTATGTACCTTATATAATGCCTTGTTTTGGGTTTCAGGTAGAGTTCATATTGATGGGCGGCACTTTCATGTCTCTACCAGCGGATTATCGTGATTACTTCATCAGGAATCTTCATGATGCTTTATCAGGACATACTTCAGCCAATGTTGAAGAGGCAGTCACCTACTCAGAGCACAGTGCGGTAAAGTGCATCGGCATGACCATTGAAACGTGAGTTACTGATTACTTTGAGAAATCAATCGTGTCACTGCTTGAGTGAGGTCAATTTGTTTCAGTAATTTGTTTAGGTCCTGAAATTTCAATGCCAAGAACATTCATTGCCTCCTACAGAAGTAGAAAGCTCCTTCTAGTTATCATTTGAGGGCATGGTGCTGTAGCCTCGAGCTCTTTTTCTGATAGCAATTTTTTAACTAGTCAGGATCAACTACTAGGCATAAAGAGATGCTGAGGATTTGGAAAGGGGTAATTGACAATCTTTTACATCCTTATAGTATAATTTCTTTGTGCTTCTTTGCTAATGCATCTAAAAATAGAGAGGGCAGTATGATTAGGATAATCTAAGGGTCAATGAACAGCTGTTTAGTGAAGGTTTTTTTTTTTTTCCATTTTATAGTTACTAATAATTTGTTTTACCTTCTTTTCCTTCTGCAATGTGCGTTTCTCAAAGTGAACTATGCCTGCTTTTGCTCCTTTTTCTTCTGTAGAAAGAATTCTCTCTTCATGGTAGAAATGTCCATTTTAGCTGTACGAATGTAATAAATCTTCTTTCCTACCCTCTCTGTCAGGAGACCTGATTATTGCCTTGGACCCCATTTGAGGCAAATGCTTTCCTATGGCTGTACACGACTGGAAATTGGGGTCCAGAGCACTTATGAGGATGTTGCACGTGACACTAATAGAGGTCACACCGTTGCCGCTGTGGCTGATTGTTTTTGCTTGGCAAAGGATGCTGGTTTTAAGGTGCACAATCATGAATTTTATCACTTCATTATGTAATACTTGTGTTGGCTTCACTGATAAAAAGACAAGCAATTTGATACTTAATGTTGCGAGAAGATAACGTTTGATAATCCTAGAGGACTTTGGTTTGAAGAGTTGACTTCAATGAATCAATTTTATCCATGGAACCTGTCAGCATTTCACCACACTGGGCTTGGACTACTTTAGTATTTCTTTTCACCCTGCCTTTGTGCTTCTTCTATAGGTTGTTGCTCACATGATGCCTGATCTCCCTAATGTGGGGGTTGAGAGGGACTTAGAAAGTTTCCGGGAGTTCTTCGAAAGCCCCCTATTTAGAGCAGATGGACTTAAAATATATCCTACCCTTGTGATTCGTGGAACTGGGTTGTATGAACTTTGGAAAACTGGCAGGTGTGATCTCTCTCTCTCTCTCTCTCTCTCTCTCTCTCTCTCCCCCCTGGGATTCTGGCATTGCTGAATCTGGTTTACCACTATCGAAATGGTTTACTTGTTGGCCTGTGGAATATATATTGTTAAAGAGAGTGATTCTTAAAATTTTATGTGTGTTCTATAGTCAAGTACTAGTTATAGTCTGCATGCATTTCAGGTATAGAAATTACCCACCTGAGCAACTTGTGGATATTGTCGCAAGAATCCTGGCAATGGTGCCACCTTGGACACGTGTCTATAGAGTTCAGCGTGATATTCCCATGCCTTTAGTCACTTCCGGTGTTGAGAAAGGAAACCTTCGTGAATTAGCTCTGGCCAGAATGGATGATTTAGGCTTGAAGTGCCGTGATGTACGAACTCGTGAAGCTGGAATACAGGTAATTGTAGAAGTCCATGCTTGTATGGAATGTTTTATTTATGGGCTGGAGTAACAACAATTGGAATTTATAAAGTTTGTCTGATTGGTCAAAGGACATACACCATAACATCAAGCCAGAAGAAGTTGAGCTTGTTCGACGTGATTATTCAGCAAATGAAGGTTGGGAGACATTTTTATCATACGAAGATACACACCAGGTCTCTCTCTCTCTCTCTCTCTCTCTCTCTCTCTCTCTCTCTCTCTCACACACGCACACACAGAAAATAGAAAAAACAAACAGAGACAAATGCATATACTTAATCACGTGTGTGCGTGCAAACAAATGCATATCCATAATCATGTGTGTGCGCGTGCAAACAAATGCATGCACATAAGCATCCGTGCCAACCAATTTATATACATAATCATGTGTGTGCATGCAAACAAATGTTGATCTCTGGCAGTAGTTGATAGCTGCTTTGCCATGAAGCAAGTCATATTCTTATACACACTTAGAAAATTGATAATGCTTAGAAAAAAGAGATATGCTTCAGTTTTTGTTGTGCACATGATACTGATTTAAAACCACAAGATTTAGGGTAATCTGCACAGACTGATATACTTTGAATATTGAGATGGCTGAATACTCTCTTATCTGCTAGCAATGAATTCTAAATTGCATTTTTTACATTAACAATGTGGCCTATGGTATACTTAAACCATTAAATGCCTTCTTTCAATACAACTCAGGATATACTTGTTGGTTTGTTGCGCTTGCGGAAGTGTGGACGGAACACTACTTGCCCAGAGCTATTAGGGAAGTGCTCTATTGTACGTGAGCTTCATGTGTATGGAACTGCTGTTCCAGTTCACGGACGTGACGCCGAGAAACTGCAACACCAGGTAACCCCATGTCTACTAAAGGATGAGAAAGAATGACAGTATTAGCATAAAAACTTGGATGCCACTTTATGTGCCTTGGGACGGATGACAATATTGCATGACAACATTTGACATTTATCCATGGTGCAATTATTACAGGGTTATGGTACACTTCTGATGGAGGAAGCTGAACAAATCGCTCGTAGGGAGCATAGATCGACGAAAATAGCAGTCATATCCGGTGTTGGAACTCGCCATTACTACAGGAAATTGGGCTATGAGCTTGAAGGGCCTTACATGGTGAAGTACCTCGAGTGACAAATTTTGTAGAATGTGTGTTGAGTTGCATTAGATAGCATCGATTTAATCATCAATTTGTATACTGGCGTGAGGCAATGATTTATGAATATGTTAAATCGCAAAAGAAACCATCTATTTTCCTTTCTTTAGTGAGATCCATGCCCAAAATTTTTTACAGGGCCTGCGTGACTCTGCTTCAACAATCAGACTGATGCATTCTCTTGTACAACATAGTCTAGCAAATCCTTCCCTTCTCAGGGCCGTTTGGTTCATTTGGGGGTTCCTTTGTAAATGCAAATATCTTTGGGCTAAAGGGATTTTTGAAATACAAATAGTGTTTGGTAAGTGTTTTTAAACATAGCCTACCGCCACCAACCAATCTGGTTGCCGGCCGCTTAGGGTTCCTTCCCTTCTCAGTTTAACTGACTTGAGAAACTATTCAAATGTAATTGCATCTCCTCAAAGTGATAAAAATTCGCGTTGCATTCCAAAATGCAACTTCCCAAAGCACCTCCCTGGTTGTCAAACATTATTTGCATTTGGCCAAAAAACTTTAGAGCCCAAATAAGCATTTCAAATGCTGGGGCCTCAGTTACTCTTCTGCACTGTTCAGCTGACCTATTAACTGATGTGAAAAACATGTCGAAGGCAATGATGGCTCTGTATATTCCTGCACAAGAAAAACGCTGGAAGTAAAATAGTCTTGCCAATGCGAGAATCGGACAGAAAATCGATGCTCGAGAATATGAAGTTGCATACTCTAGATTGGAATTAATATCCACTACCGAATTGTGGATCTTGGACTATTTCTAAGGAGCTGCGGTTCGCGTATCCAAGACCTTTTGCAGTCGTTGGAGCGGCAACTAGAAAAGCAGTGAGGTGGATCCATCCCACAAGAAACTCAGTAGACAAAGTGAATCATAACATGTTTCGTATGCGAATTCGGTCTTCTCTATGAAATGCAGTTCAGATTCCTCTTGGTCGTATTGTAATCAGCGGAAGCTATCAGAACTAGTTTTAGAGAATGTCTTCCAAAAACCATATTACCTTGTTCAATCATATGTTCCGCATTTGATCCGATTGACACTCCATTACAGAGGAAAAATGAAGAGAAGGTCATTAACAGAACAACAACGATGAGGTTGAGATTGCCCCTAGATTTTATTTATAGCTAGGATGATGTCTTTGACGTGGAAACATATTGTCAACTTGGTCTAGGCATCTGCATACTTCTTCAAACCAAACATTCCTCCCGCTTCTCAGTCCCATGAAGGGCTCTATTATGGAATGACTAGGAAAGGGACTTTTCGATTGTGATCATATTCAAATCAAAGGTTGGGTCGCCACTCAAACAAAACAAAAGGGACGTTTCTCAAGTCAATTATTTCTTCACCTATAGTGAGGCATTTCCTTGTTCGTTTACTCAACTCCTGCCGTCGAAGTCAGCGCGATCTCAAAAGGGCATAAACTTCAAGTCAGACAATTTGGATAACGCTCGTCTAACAGCAGTTTGAATCATATGTTGATCCGTAAATTTACCGTCTCTCTTCAGCTCCATATGTTCAGCCGCGTCCATGCAAAGCCTCCTTATTTCTCCGAACACGCAGCCTCAAGCCTTGATCTGTATATGGGGCATGATCTGTTGAGAGTCATTGTGATCTTGTTCTTTGTCTGTCTCTTTCCAATATCTTTCCTCTTCGTGCTTTTTCACGCGATGCTCCTGTGTTTCCTTGCTGCCATATACGTGTCCCTCAAATAATACGTTCCGTGAAAGCTTCACCCTTGAATACATTGTCAGTGATCTGATCTCACCAGAGTTTATGGAAGAGGAAGCAGGAGAACTAAAAAACAAGAAGAAGAGACGAAGAGAAGAGAAGCGCAGTCATTTTGACTTCTTTCTACTCAGTTTTCTTCCGATTGTCGACTGTCGACATCAAGATGTTGCATCGTCTGAAAGGTTCGAACATTCTTTGGCTTGATCCTTTGGGTTCGTGCTTTATTCATTTGGATGAAACAAGAGGTCCAGCACCTCTTTTTCTAACGATTCGTTTTAGTCATTTCGTCTTGAAATGCTCTAGTCCGTGACGAGATGTTCATTCCGTCGAGGACAAGTTTGGTAGATGTATATTTTGCCACCTCGGTCGGCTTCATCTTTTGGTTTGTGGTGTCAGGACTCGCAGCATTACTCATATTATTAACGTAGAGCACCAACCTTAAGACATGCCGAATGGAATTCCCACGCTACAACTTTTGAATCGACCATTACCATTATATTTAGCATGGCACACTTATGCAAAAGGATTTTTACCGTGTTCGCTGAAATTTTCCTAGGTGTATGAGCACGAAGGGACAGTCCATGCTTTAGCCAATCAATCCGTCTATTCGATTTAACAAGAGGGAAAGATTTGCCTTTAATTTTAAGATTATAATGCTCGCATTACTTCGCTCAGATTTCAGAACTCAGGTCAAGAATGTCTCCACATTTGGTTTGAAAAATTACTGGGTACCCATTAATAATAATTGTTGCATGTTAAGACAAGTTTGAATCAAGAGCTTGTCTCTCCTCGAGTCATATTTCCCTACGTATTAGAAAGCAGCAAGGTAACAATAGACATTCTACATCTGCAGGATCATCAAACTAACACTCAGCTTCATAAATTACACATCATTTTCCTTGGTTGTCTTAATCGCCGATCACGTAAAGCAGTACATGTAGTGCGTGGCCTGCTAGACTCAAGTCCCCCATGAACACTCGCAAATATATGACACCAGAAGTATATGATACTCCCCCCAAAAGAAATTAAAAGCATGAGTTGAGGACCAACGCTCTAGAAATTAGACATTTTCGATTTAACGTACCAGAACACCAGCACTCGATATCTTCTTCGAGATCTCCAAAACTTGCAACTCTAACAAATAACTTCATCCTACAGTCCAACGTGCAGATCTGCGCCATTGATGACCGTAATTTTGCTGCCACCTTACTAGGTTCCCATTTTTCTTCAGCGAAAAACATTTGTTCCCTCAAACTCCGAATCATGGGGTTTGTGCACGCAGCAATTAACCAAGTGAATATTAGAATCCACCGTAATCTGGGCATGTCATACAAGTGGAGTTGCTATTTTATGAGTAGACTTTTACTCTTCTTCTTTGTCCCTCTCTTTCTTGAACTAGTTTCAGGGCCTTCTTCCTCTTCAGCCTTTTGCTCGGCCTCCAGTATAGCCAGCTGCAAGGCAAGAACCACCAGAAAATTGTAAGTCCTTGTGCAAGTTCAGGGAGGGAATGAACATATGCCCATCTAACTAGAGAATGTAAGAGAATTACCTCATCCAGAATCGGTTTAAGCTCCCTGTAACGGATGACAGCAAGATCAAATCCATCCTTTCTGAGCTCCTGCATTTCGGATAGGACCATAGCGTATTTTGTTCTTATTTATTTGGAGAGACCAAGACGAATCAACACTCGCACCAGCAAAATAAAAATTGAATGCACTGCAAGCACCAAGAGTTACACTTCCTATGTCTGGAGATCGACCATAATTTATCATCTTCTAAATTCACTTTCAATGCCTCAAGAGAAGCTGACATATGTTTAATTTTCTGTCCAGATTTACAGAGATTCAGCGCTTCCATTCACCTTCTGTACACTAATTTAGTGCACATTGGGTGGGGAGACAGGAGGGGAATGGGGATGTTACCAAAAATGGTGGGTTCAGGAACTGAGTGGTCAGCATTTTTTTTTTTTGTGCTGAACCAGTTTGCCTACAATGCTTTAAATGAGATAGATCGACGATGATACCTGCTTCATCTGCCACTAATATCCCTTTGTAAACATGAAAAGACAAGGGAACAAACCTTTCCAGTATGTTGAGTATGCTCATAAGCTGCCATTTGCCAGTACATATTTGTACGTTTATAGAAATCCTTTAGGGATTCTCCAGGCTTCACAATAAAACATCAATTAGTTAAAGATGACAATTTTACCTTCAGATGACAATTTTACCTTCAGAGATGAACTGTTAAAGATAGGAACCTACCACAGGCGTTCTTTGAGAATCTGAAAGCCCAAGGTTGGCTCTGATCTGCTCTATCCTAATTCGCTTCTCCTTCCTACGAAGATTTTTTCCTTCACCCTTTATCATTGCAACAGCATCTCCCACATGAGATGAGGCAGAAGCATCTTTTCTAGCCTTCCCACAGGAACACAAGAAAACATTCATGAGAACAAAAGGAAATCTGCTAAAGTGCCTATACAGAAATAATTGAGACCAAACAAAAGGCAATAGCACACTTAGAACCCACCCTTTCCCCTGCATATTCTGGACATTAATTGAAGGTAGTTAGCTACCAAGATTATACCCTTTATTGTCATTAGCCAAAACTACCACTCACCACCGTGTATCTTTATCACCATTGGTTTACTGTGTTTAGACGCTCCGAACAATTTGACCAAGCAAAGATCTGATTAACAGATTGTATCAATTTGACCTTCACTCGTTACAACAAAGAATGAAGCATCCCTGAGTCTCAAAAAGTAATTGATAGTTTTTTTTTAACTGAAAATCCGATAAATCTTCATTTTGACATGAAATTGATGTAAATGGGGAATAAGCATATAAATGCCAGAAGACGAAAAGTAAAGTCACCTCTGAAGCATCATCTTCATCACTACCATCATCCTCATTCTCGCTACTGACATCATCGCTATTAGTTTCATCCTCGCTGTCCTCTCCATCTTCATCTTCATCCTCATCCTCATTTTCATCCTCTGAGGCTTCTATCCATTCTGATTCAGATGCCTAAATTGGAAAAGTGAAAATACCATTATAGAAAACAGCATTAAAACACAACTTATTTTTCAAGGAATTTTCCGCTCCACTACTTTTCTGGAAAAGAATGTCGACATTAGCTAATAAGCGAGTTTTATGTTTGAAATACTTCCTATCCATTAGAATACTTATAAAAAGATCACATAAGCATAAAAAAAAATTATGGAAATAGAACAAACCGGTATAATGCACTTCCATTCGTCGAGCTTGCTGAGATTGAGGCAGTACAAATCATCAAGAGTAACTTCTTGATCCTTGACCTCCATCATCCCTCCATAAACATATAGAGTATCTTTCCCAACCACCATGCAAGAATTTATGCGTCCACAAGGCTTGACTATCTAAACAATTGCCAGAAGTCAACAGCAATAATTACAGAAACTGTGAAAGTGGTCTGCAGTCAACAATTCCAGACCTCTGGTAAAGGAGAATGCTGACCACCATTAGCAGGGTGTGCCTGCGGGCTTCTGGCAGAGCTTGCATTTATCCCATGATCACTGACAACCAATTCTGTATCCAAGCAACGTGACACCTCATCCATGTAGCTTTCCATATCACCAGCTTCATCTAAGTATTCCAAATTATCATCCTTTTCTTTTGCTGCAAACTCTGCAGTCTGATTTTTATCATCGATGTCCTCATTGTGGGGTTTTCTATCAGAACTAACTTTTAACTGCAACCAAATATGTAAGTGTCAACTTTTACTGTACCAAAAGATGTGAATTAATACAGCATGTGATCAAAAAATATTTAACCAAAAGCTCTCGAACCAATAGTGAGATGATAAATTTCATAACCTGAACAAATCCTTATACAGAGGTTATACCTTTTCCTTTGTTGACTTCTCCTTCCGTAGCTCTAAGGGGTACCTGCAAGGCAAGACATATAATGCAATCATACTTTTATCACTCTCTTTCCCTAAAATAGCTGACAAACTTTAATTGTTGACCACAAAAGAACTTCCGGTGACATTTGTGCCAAAAAAGCTTATGTCATTTGAAAAAGAAAAAAAGAAAAAAGTAGTATTACCAACGATGGTTGTCTAATTGAAAACCATAGAGTTCATTCAAGAATAAGCTCATCATAACATCACCTGCATGCGCAATAAATACAAATAACAAGCGTCAATATCAATAAGAATAGTCAATGCAATATGGTCCTCTGAAGTTTTGTCTAATGACTTCCTCAAACTAATTACTTCGACCTTTCATGGTATCATCAGTACATAATCGTTAAAAGCTGCCACATTCTACAGACACTGTTCATGGCCCGCTTTAAGTCCCAAATAGACGCTTCATTATAATGATGTTATCTCCCCTTAACAGCTAATATAACTGGGATCAATTAGGAAAAATCTGTAGGTTGAAGACCACACTGGAAAAATAGTAGGAGGACCACATTGGAAAAACATTACAGGTTGAGGGAGCAAATCCATTCCTATACCACACACGTTCAATCAAGATATTCATGTATAGTAATGAATAGTAACTGACAATACAGAAAAGGAGACATGAGAAACTAAAAGTCAAACTTCTAAATCACTTGGAAACAATAGTCTGAAAGTACAAACATGGGAAAGCACACAGAATGACATGCAAAAGTATCTGACCTTTAACCTCCATATCAACCACGCCACCAAATAGTAAAGCCCTTTTCTTATGAACACACATGGAAAATCCTGCACGTGGGCCAGGAGGCATTCCAACTTTCTTTACCTGTTAAAAAGCAAAAGGTAAGGTCATGAACTTGAGAGAGAGAGAGAGAGAGAGAGAGTTATGTTCATGAATTAATGAACAGGCACTGCTGCCTTGCTTTCTAAAGGTAATAGAAAACCGGAGAGGCAAGGAAAAAAAGATGTCTGACTTAATGTTGGTTTATGATAATAATAGTGAGAGAGCTAGAAAACTTAAAATATATGAATCTGTCATAATTCACAAGTAAAAAAGACAAATCATGCTATGCCCTCATTAAATGAAACACGGAACCAATATGAAGAAAAAGTTCATCTTAGGGAAATTTTTGCAACCAATAATTTTTATTTGTCAGCACACTAAACGCGAAACATACTTCATGTCCCAAAGACTGCAGCAACTATAACTAATATAAGACATAAGACAAGATATTGGAAGTATTTTCAAGTACTTAAAATGTTCGCACAAGATGACAAACAATTAGCAGGTCCAAACTCTGACAGCCATAATACATGTAAACGTTACAGTATTGCAAATGTCTAAGTTCTAAGTTCACAGCGTCCTTTGCTACCACAAAATTCTGCGAGCAGTCTGTGAAGTTATTAAAGTAAAAAGAAACACCCTTCTGCAAGTAACTTAGATCTACGGTACTTCAGATGATTCTAACTTTGTAAGTTCACAGCGTCCTTTGCTACCACAAAACTCTGCAAGTCATCTCTAAAGTTTTAATAAAAAAAGAAACAGCCTTCTTTTTCAATTGACGCATCAGTAACATTACAGAGCACAAAATTTTCGTCGTGTATTTCAGGTAATTCAACAGCACAAGTTAGAGGATAGGAACCTTATTCCATTCCCAAGTCCTTGGATCAAGGGACCACATGTCTGCATGAACAATTCCTTTTTCAGAGCTGTCCTTGTCAGTTGAAACTTCCTTTGAGTAGCCACCATACATAAAGATCTGCAATGTGAGCATTTCATTGAATAAGACATGACATTGGTAAACACTCAAGAGCAGTCAATTGTGAACTAATAATGAAGTAACTCAAAACCCTGAATCACAGACAACTCAGCAAAACTTTGCAAACCCTGTAATATTATAAGCAGGAGATATGACTTACAGGTCATGCAAAATAGAACATTTGCGAGCAGTATCAGTCAAGCTCTGACTAACATGGTTTGGCCGCGCATGGTAGCATAAAAGAACCCAGAAAGACAACTCGACTTTGTGGAAAAAGTGCTAAGAGTTATTGTTCATTGGAAGAGGAAGTGCTCAAAGTCAACAGATAAGATTTGCTTATTAATCATTGTAATTGGCATCACTAGTCATTTGGGTCTTGGCCTATTTAATCAAGATTTAGTCAGAATCCTTAATCCCACATAAGAAAACTTAACAAAAGCTGATGCAATTGGTGTCTTTTATCCCTCACAGAAAGTCTTTAGGAATCATTTCTTGTCAAATGTCCATATCAAACGCCACGTGGACAATTTATGTTCCTGATTTAGATTCAGAAAAGGAACACTTGAGAATTGGAGCAAAGATTACACGCTCAGTATCAGCAAAGAGAGGAAGATGTCCCAGATGCAATCTTGGAATTATGGGAGATCACTACTACAATTCCATAATCTCCAATCGACAATGTAAAAGCGTGAGTCCATAAGTTATCCTCCTAGCCGTACCAAGTTTCTTGGCATGTAGCCATACCTAACACTTTTCCTGTAATGCGGATTTATATCGAAAAGGAAAAAGACCATGTACTTATAAGAAAAACTACATCAATCAGTATTTTACTGTCCATTCTGCCATTTAATATTATCCGCCATAAGATACAAAAGAAGACGCATGGTACTTACTCGTCCATTTCTTTGTCTTCAGCATTTTAACTCGCTCATTACTTACTACTGCAGAGGCTTAGTTTACTTCTATTATAATAGTGAAACCTACTTTTAAGAGGCTCCTTCCAAACCAGAAAAGTCTTTGTCATCTTCAGGCGCTTTGACTAGTTCCATTCTTATGATTTCTGCTTGTTAAATCATTCCTATTAATTGCTTCACGAACAACAGTGACTCCAAACATTTTTATTTTTAAAAAGGTGAATATTTATTTCTGGAGAAAACTGTTCAAGTACATCGGTAATATACAGAAACCAAGTAAAAGAGACTAGCAAGACAAAACTAATTCAACAAAAAACAAATTAAAACATGAAGTCCGCAAAGGCTCAGAGTTAATCAGTTGACTCCAAATGTTCGGGAAGACCAACTTAGACCGACTAATCTTCTACTGGGAAGTTGTAGCAAAGACTTCATCCTTTTGGGAAATTCAAAAAACGAGAAAAGCTAGTATATATAATTCAACAAAAATACATCAGCTAGAAACTGAGTTTTGAATCCTTGTCATCCTTGAAATTGACTATCACACCCTTCTGTTGTCAACAACAAATGAAAAGCACCTTTATCAAAAGACCACGGCAATTAATTAATGGAAATTGTTAAATGAACTTCCCCAAACTAGCATGCAACTGGTAGAGTTTGAAAGTAACATTTGCCCCTCAAGTGGCCGTAACCTAAAAACACCTATGAAATACAACTATTTTCTCATGCAGTGACCATAACTTCATAACAGCTGTCTATTACCTCTTCGAAACATTGAAAATACTTACCTCATCCTGGTGAACAAAAAATTGAAATCCGCTCCGTGCACTTGGCCACATTGATCCAGGCCTGGGCTTTATTTCTTGCCACTGCAACAAAGCAGCCGATTAGCTTTGGATAGAAAGTAAATCGAATTGATAAAGGAACTGCACTGATTAGCCCAACCAATAAAAGCCCAAGCTGTTCACCTTGTACTGATCCAGATCAAAAACAAATAGATCATTATAATACCTGCACAAATAGGGAAGAAATGGAAGTAAGAAGCTTTGCAAACCTTCACATTGTAGAAGCAAGTCTGAAAGGCTGATTAGAAGTCCATAGGATATGGAAAAGGGTAATAATGCTTGGATTCTCCCTGATTTAATCAACTTCCAGGCCATGAAGAAAAAAAGATGAAAGACTCAAATTTTTATATTAATGTGGAGTATGAGGCCAAATGGAAAGTGTACGCCATTCCATCTGCTTTATTAAACTGCAACTTTAGCTGCAGTTATATGTAGCTTTTGCTCAGGAGCCACTACATGTTCAGTTCATACCAAGTTGCCAGAAAAATTAGTCCTCATATTTTAAGATCTTCTAATGTTTTTTAAAATAAAGAACCACTTCTTCATTCAAAGGCAATATCATTTCGTACAGCTAATTCTCTTAAAAAAAAACCTACAGTTTAGAAGGAGAATCAGTTCATAAACATCAAGACAACAAACTTCCTTTATGGAGAAGGCAAAGAGCTCTTATTATGTGAAAGGACAACTAGTGTGACATCTCCTCACTGAGGAAACAGTACAACTGATGAATAAGAAGACACAATGTCAAACCAAGCATACAGAAAATAATTTCTCACATCTTTATGAAATCATAAGAGTATAGGACCTCTAATGGTATTGACTAAGAAACCGTCAACAAACCTCACTTCTCTGAGAGTGTCATAGAAGCCACCAAAAACAATGATTTTGTGTTTGTACAAAACCTGAAACAAAGCAAGATGGATAGAAAAGCAGACACGCATGAGGTAACAGGATATAAATATATGTGAAGGACAAAGACAACTATGAGGCCAGTGATGAGATTACCATTCTATGACCTGAACGCGGGCCAGGACAGCCTTTCAGATTAAGTTGTTCCCACTGATTTGTTTTAAGGTCCAACATCCAAAAGTCCTAAAAAGAAAGTTCGATTGTAGATCAACATTATTCACAAAACTCCCACATAATATCTTGGTTGCAATACGCAGAAGAATCTGTGATGGTTTTGGCATAAACAAAGCCGCATGTGTGTTACCTTATAGTGGTGGAAGCGTTCTTGATTTGGGGAGGTAAATTCACCACCTAACAACAAGTAGCCTAATTTATTTGTGGGATACAACGGATATTGCACTGGCAAGTAAACACCGGTGGAGGAAGACTGGCAAGCTCACCAAATATATACAGATAATTTTTCCAAGCAACAGACTGATGAGCACTGCGAGGAGGCGGACTATTGGGACTGGAGATCGATTTCCATGCCTGCTTCTCCACGTCATACCGGTAAAGATCACCGTAGACAAAAGTCTGTGCCATTTGAAACCAGGGTGACAAAAAATGAGCCGAGTTCACAGTATAAACATAAGTACTCCATCTACCATTTTCAACGCCTCACCTTGGTGCCATTGTAAAATTCACCACCATAAAGAATTAGTTCTGTGTCTTTCAAAGGATTCAGAGCCATCTACAGGAGTTAACAGGACCATTAGAAAAACAAATCAATCACATAATTCAGGCAAGCCCCCATAAAGGGCAGTAACAAAATGGTGTGCAGTGAGAGCTGATAAAGAGGGTATTACCGTGCAATTAGAACGCGGAGAAGGCGCAGGTACATTCTCCTCAACGTGGACCTCCTTCTTCTTCGCTTCCTCTTTTGTATACTTAGCTGGTCAGTGGGGGTGCATACAAGTCAATTCGAGCTCAAGGAAGGAGAAAGCAGCCACGTCTAATTCTAAATCAAGAACAGATTGGCCCCACGACAGACGGTAAGAAATTCTATTGCAGCTTCTAGCTTAAATCAATAGATGTTTCGATCAAGTCTGTGCTAACCCCAGAGAGGTTGATCCCATCAATTATCGTCGTTATCTAATGGAAACAATTGAATTCTCAGACCACTCTTAATGCAGAACAAGACTCAGTTTTGTCACTTTTTCTGTGAAACAGGGGATAGACAGTGACATGGGTATTGCTCAATTCTAAGTATCAGACAAAAAAAAAAGGTTTTACAATGAACTGTATCGTCCCAGCAGATAAACATCCAGCGAGAACAGTTAAAGCAGAAGCATCGTACGAGGATGGCATCGATGTCGTCTTCAGGGGAGATCTTCTTGTTCTCCCTGCGAGCTCTCTTCTCCTCCGCTTTCGCGGTTTTCCTCTCCGTCTTCTCCTTACCTTTTCCTGGCTTCTTCGCCTTCTTCCCCATTCTTCTCTCTCGCTCTCTCTCTCTCTCTCTCTCCTTCAGTTCACCGTTTCATCGGTCAGACTGGCGGCAACGCACTCGAATGTTGTCGACGACAGGACTAGAGGAGGGAGACGAGGTTTTGCTGCCGCAGAACGACGTCGTCTCCGTTCTCCTCAAGTGTCGTCCTTCTTTTCAAGAGAAATTTCACTTTAGTCCCTGTAGTTTTGGGAACGTTCACTTTTCGGTCCCTGTATTCTATTTTTGTCGCGATTATAACCCTCACGCTATTCTCCGGCGATAATCTACACTTCTCCAATCAAATTTCCGGCGAGTCAACCAGGGGTGAGCTCTCCTACTCTTCCTGAGTCCGTCACCTTCGTGATTCTTTCTGGCTTCCTTCCTTTCTTCCCATGTCTTCCTTTCCCCATCTCTACGGGGCACTCGTCGAGCACCCGACATCTTCTCATTCCGACATTCTCTTCTGCTGCATCCGTTCTTCCTGTGTATACGTACATATTCAGGTGGCCACCTTCAGTACTACACTACATCCTTATCCTGACGTGCACGGCTTTCGCCGTTGTCATTCAACCCGCCCCGCAAGCAAGGTACTTGTTCTCTGTGGCTCTGTTCTGCTCAACCTCTACGTAAACCATGGCTTGCCTAATGGTAAATGCACTCGAATCGCTTCCCATATCACTTACTAATCCGAACTCGAAAAGCCAAGTCGTGTATTTAATGTATTCTGAGGTTGAACTCATGACTCCAGCTTTGGAGGATGCGGACGAGAAAATGCGTTTTGAAGCTCACCAGATGGTGGCGCGCCTTTTCGACAAAATTCATTCGGACGACAGATGAGAAAAGACATCTCAAGGCTTATCAGACGCTGGTACGCCTGTTCGACGAGATTCATTCGGACAACATGACCATTCTCAAGCATTTAATCTATGCCAAGGACGACATACAGCCGCTGGTGGACGGTACCACAAAATCAAGGGTGTGGTCCTACTTCCTATTACTTCTTCCTTCCCATTATTTGACTCAATTGGCCTCGATCTAGTCAATATCTATCAACAGAAAGATAACAGCAATTCTCTCTCATTTCACAACAAACAGGTCAGCCTTGAAGTGCTGAGAAAGAAGACAGTGTTGCTACTAATATCGGATCTTGACATTGCCATTGAAGACATTGAACTTCTCAATCACTTGTACCGGGAGTCTCATGCAGGGCCGGAGAACCAGTTCGAAATATTATGGCTTCCAATTGTGGATATCGATCCAAAGTCAGCTGCTTGGGATATGATCCATCAGCAGAAATTCGAGGAGCTGCAGAGTAGCATGAGCTGGTACACTGTCCACCACCCTTCGATCCTTGAACCAGCCGTGATCAAGTACGTAAGAGAGGTGCGGCATTTCTCAAAGAGGATCATCATAGTAGCTCTGGATCCACAGGGGAAGTTGGCAAGCCCCAATGCCCTCCACATGATCTGGATATGGGGAAGTTTCGCCTTCCCTTTCACTAAGGAGCGAGAGGAAGCGCTATGGAAGGAGGAGAGTTGGAGACTCGAGTTGATCATCAATGGCTTAGACGACGGGACTATAACAGAATGGGTACAAACTTCATCCCTAACTATCCTTTTTTCCCCCAGAGTTATTCTTAGATATACATCTACGAAAAAAACACTCTTAAAAGAGGCTCTGGCAAACAAACTTTGATGAAGAAAAAATATTCCAAGATAAAGCATGGACCAGGCTTTATTTTCCTTCGCAAAAAGTAAAGCAGAAGAGGAAGTAAAAGAGGAGTGAGACATTTGATTCTGTAACATATAGCAACGAAGATCTGATTTCATTGCCTAATACTACTGCCTGTGAGACTTAGCACTGCCAGGGACAACTCTTTTCCATTGAGAAAAATGAATTTCCCAGTATAAAGTAGCCCCAAATTATTTCTGGTGAATATAAGCTGTACCATGTCCTCATGCACTCATATTGCGTGTTAGCAAAATGTGAACAGAGTATTCGTGTGGGTAATTAATATTACCTACTTCTGATCATATGGAACAAGGATCATTTATTTGCCTATTTGGAGGTGAGGACCTTGATTGGATCAGGAACTTCACAAACGTAGCCAGAGGTGTCGGTAAGATTGCAAATATCCTGCTGAGAATGGTTTACGTGGGAAAGAGCAATTCCAAGGAGCAAATGCAGAGAATAGCGACGGTGATCATCTCAGAGAAACTGAGTTACTGCTGGAACGACCCCCTATTCTTCTGGTTCTTTTGGACTAGACTTGAGAGCATGCTCCACTCAAAGTTGCACCATGGGAAGTCCACTGAAAACGACCTGGTAATGCACGAGATCATGACGATACTCAGCTATGACAGGAGCGACCAAGGATGGGCTATTTTCTGCAACGGTGCGGGGCTGGCAATGGCGAGAGCCAAGGGCAACAATGTCTTGGAGAGCATGGAGCAGTTCGACAAGTGGAAGGATGATGCAAATCAGAAGGGTTTTGTTAATGCATTGCACGACCATCTAAAACAGAAGGAGCTCGAGACTTGGCGCAACTGCAGCGGCCTGATCCTGCCCACGATCAATGGGGACTTCCAAAGAGGGTCGTGTGTCTTGGGCAGTGCGGCCGTGTGATGGAGTAGTTCAGAATGTACTGCTGCTGCACCGAATAAGCAGAATCTCAACTATGGTTACTTGGATGCGAAGGTATCGTGTGATGTACCATCTTGAGGTTATGCAAGATTTAAATGGTGGAAGACAGTGATGCAGGTTGCGGAGTCCAGTCTGGTGCGGTGTTCATTCAGAGCCTGGCTCTGGCTTTCATGCAATCTATTCGCTTTGTCGCTTTTGTTTTCTTTTCGGTTTCCTTTTGCGATTTCAATGGTGTTCTGTTTCAAAGTGTTCAGATGACACCTTGATGTATGGCTTGGCTGCGACTTTTCCTGTACTCTATGAAGATATGCATTTGTGACGTTCAATCTAGCTGTTTAACTTCTGATAGTCTTCTATACCTTCGCGTTGGCTTTACTTCAGGACGGGCTTCTTAGTAACAACGCCTTGGTTCATGGGACTCGTCATCTCATGTGCTGACCAAAAGACTTCCTATTGCTTCCAGTTTTGAGCAGCTGGTGCTTGTTAAATCACTATTAAACAGGCAACTGTTGTAATTTTACACACTATGAACAAAACCCGCGCCACGATGCATGGGAAATATATTATTACACCAAAAGTCAAATTATATTTTTCTTCAAATGTTTTGTAACATCCTCATTGATATCTTTTCAACTCATTAAAAATTATCCACGCCGGTATAGCCATGCCAATGTGGGGAGGATGAGCGTCTATGTCGTGATTTCTAGTCAAAATTAGTCGAATTGACTGAATTGGTACAAATACAAAGGGTTTCAAACTCAATTGGCAAAAAAAAAAAAATTGTTTAGGACTGAATTGACGTAATTGCAATAGGTTGAGGACTTTTTGATAAATTTCTCAAAACTAATCAACAATTACGTATGAGCCGTAATCTTTTTTTTTTCCTTTTATCTTTCGATTTAATCAATAATTCTTCTCACATCCTCCTTAGTATTCTGGAGCATCTCTTAAAAACGAAATGCCTAGAGAACCAAATAAAAATGAGTAGAAAATATTTATATATTAAGTGTCGCGCGTTTGTTTCGAGAAAATCAATGATCGGAAAGTATTTCCCTAACTAAAATGGATCGTTTATATCGCTTAGAAAAATTAAATTGACTAAAAAGGTACTTTCTTTGTCAATGGAAATGCTTAAACATGGATTATTGCTGATTATAACGTCTGTCAAATAATTATTTTAAGCGGTATGGACAATCTTCTTTTAAGGAAAAAGCTTTTTGTGAAAGATTCGTAAATTGCATACAGAAGTAAAAATAGACACTTCGAAGATCGAAGAAATCTCGATTCTTATTGTTCCTGGGCAAGTAAGATAAAAAACAAAGGTAGAAAGAATTTTTCTATGGGTTAATACCACAAAAAAATCCCAAATTGTTACACCTGTGATAAATTTACCCAAAATTAATTTTTGATAATTAAAAGCCCCAAATTAGTACACCGTGACAAATTTACCCCAAATTAATTTTTTTTTACCACAAAAAAAACCCAAAGTGGTACATTTGTGACAAATTTGCACTTTGTTAGTTTCGTTAAATTAGATTAATATCACGAAAAATCAGAAATTGATACATCCGTGACAAACGAAGGTTAAAATCCTAAACTAGTGTACCCATTAACTTCTACGTATCGTCCAACTTAGCAATTTCACGATAAAATTTAATGGAAACTAATGGAGGGTAAATTTATCACAAGTGTATCGGTTTGGGGTTTTTTTATAGTCAAAAAATCAATCTGTGTAAATTTATCGATTTAGAGTTTTTCGTGGTACTAACTTTTTTTCTATGAACCTAAAGGCCACTCAAAAGGAAAGAACCTCCGTTTCATCCAACTATAAGGAAGTTATCATCATAGCAATAAACTAATGAAACAAAGACATTGTGGTTTCTTTTTGGTCTCGAACCCAAATTTCGTGAATCAACTTCCTCATCACTTAGCATGGCTGAATCACTCATTTTCAGCATTCATTGGACAGGGTGTGCTAGGGAAGATAGCGGCATTGGCGCCCCGAGAAGTTGCTCCAATATACGGCGTTGAAAATCAGATCCATGAGCTTAAAAATATGTTGCCTGCCACTGTGGCTTGGTTGGCCTCAAGACCTGTTGTACAATGCAGAGGATTGTCGAGCTGCGCTTTTTGGGACTTTCGGGGTTTACACGCTAAGGAGGTATTTCCGTGTAAGGATCTCTTCCGCACCATACCTCTCGTTACAGTAGATGGTAATTTCCTATTTGACATAAATTTTTTATTTGGAGTCACCACTAGTCATTATTGGTAGGTTGACTAGAAACTTAATCGAGGTATGGGAGAAATACCACGATCCTACAAACCATAAATTTTGGGTACCAGGATTTGGTTACGCTAATGATCCCAAATTGAGATCTCTAATGCCCTTTCGGTACCTAAGAACGATACAATGACTAACGTGTTACACAAGTTTCCGATGCCTATCCACTAATCTTATCCATTCTAATTGCGAGAAAATCAATCAAGAATTTAAATGCGCAATCAATGTCAATCAAATCAAAACAATCCTAAATTGTCTTTAGAAATCAAAATGCATCCAAAAACATCTAAACCCTAATGAAGCCCCAAGGTTTGTTCATTTTATGATTTAGGACTTTTTAGGGTTTTAGGGTTTTTAGGGGTTATAACTCCTGAATTTGAGTTTTTTTCTAAAATGTCACTTGGGCACTTCCAAAAATTCAAATTTCACTTTTTAAGGTCGGCTACAGTGATTTTGGACCATTATGTGAATTTTTGAAATTTTTGATTTTTGATTTTTTTTTTAAAATTGAATTTCTAAGAATTCTATCAACCGAGAATTGATTTTTATTTTTTCTGAAATTTTTTTATGAATTTTCGAATTTTTTGATTTTTAATTTTTCACATTTTATTTGTGTTTTCTGAATTTTCTAAATTTTTATGGGTTTTTCCGAATTTTGAATTTTTTTTTTATTAAAATTTTCTATCTTTCTGAAATTTTTGTGAATTTTCCGAAAATTTCTAAAATTTTTGAAAATTTCTAAAAAATTTTTATGATTTTTAGATTTTTTTAGATTTTAAATTTTTATTAATTTTTTATTATTTTCCCAGAAAATGAACCGAACCGACCTGAGTTCAACCCGGGTTCGGCTTTTTAGCCGAACCAGCCTCTCCGGCCAGGCGCCCTATCAACAACGCTCGTTTTGGTTTGCTGTTTTTTGAGGCATTAGGTCGAGCATTTGGTGGGAATGAATCCCAACTTAACATTTTCAAGGCCGCCACTTTAAGCTCTTCTCCGGTGACCTTCCTAAGTGATGTCTCTCGCGCTAATTTTTGATTCTGTGTCATCCTCGTATCAACGACTATTAACCCTATCTACTCAGTTCGTCATCGGACCTCTGCCGATCGACGAGATTCAAGTCCGAAAAACCTAAACCATTTCTAACTAAAACTTGCATTTCCAAAATTCAACCATCACTATACTCGTCCCTAGCCGTCTAACTCGTTCATGACAAGCATGAAAATAGCAAACAATGGTTAAAGAATGCTAACTTGGATGGCATATGGCCATGGGGGCTCCGCAAAGGTCTCCGAGCTCCCGGTGAGGGGTTTCAATGGTGGCCAACTCGATCAAATGCAAGTTTAATCACCCAAAATGTAATCAATCAATGGAAAATGTGATTAGAAACTTGTTCCAAAGCCTCAAAACTTCAAAATCGAGAAACAATCGCATAATCAACAAGGATCAAACTCGTTCAGTATTCTGAAAATTTTGTAAAAATCGAGATTATGAGTGATTTTTACCCCCTTGTCGAGGAATCAAATGAAGTTATTGTGCTGATCGGTCGCCAGTAGAGTTCTTCCTTGACACTTAGGCTTCCAGCAGATGGCCTAAGCTTGATTTTCGTGCGCTTTGCGACCAACCCGGCTCCGATTCGCGGTGAAGAAACTCACCGATTTAGATCGATTTGCGGCGCTTTTCGATTGAAAAGCACCGATCGTTCGACCTCGGAGTCTCAACCCACTTCTCTTTCTAGTTTTCTCTCTTTTCCCTCTGTTTCTCTCTCTTTTCTCTCTCTGGCATTTCGTCGAACATCTTCCTCTCGCTTCGGATAAGTTTTTTTCTCTTTTTCTTGATTGATTTTCCTGCTCAAAATTAGTCGCCACCACCTTCCGATCGGTTGTAATCGATCTCCCGACACACGATTGGAGATTATCCAAATGAAACGATTGATTTTCACGTGCTAAAATCGATCATAGGAAGTCGGTGAAGTCATGGGTTCAACTGATTTTTTTCCTGGGTTTTATGTGCTTTAGGCGAATCGGGCGAAGGGACGATCGACTGGCCGGTCAGTCAACCCGACTAACCCCAAGAGGCCGATTTCTTCTAAAAATCAAAATTAGACCCAATTTTGATCGAATTTTCAAAATTAAATCTCAAAATTGAATTCCTCATAACATTCTAAACCCAAATATGTGATTTTCCCCAATTTTTGACCAAACCATGTCTAAGATTTTTGAACTTTTGAACTCGGGTTATTGGGGCTTTGTTCAATTCGATGCCTTAATGACCTGATTAGGAAAAATTGATGCCAAAAGTGAATTACCCACATCAGATTGACCTTAGAAATGATGATCTCATGGTTTGACAATTTCGAATTGGACACGATTCCCAATTTGGGTTCAAAATTTCTAAATTTCAATTGAATTTTGAGGTTTTCTGATTTCTTTGTCAAATTGTGCAATTGGACCAACCATCATGTAATTCAAGGTCCTGGAATCATTTATTGTGAAGACACCATGACTTGAAAATGACTAAAAAAAAAAACTTAATTGCATTTTTGGTTCAATTAGGGTTTGATTTTGCCCAATTTTGGGAAAAACACATTCCCAATTGGGATTTTTCAAAATTGATGATGCATTAATGAAATTGGATTTAAAAGAAGACTAATGACTATTTTTATGGAATTTTCTGATTCCATTTGCTATTTTTCTTGATTTTCTCATTCATTTTGACTAAAAGAAATTAAGGAAAAATGTAGAAAAATGCTAAAAAAATTTATTGTTGGTTTAGAAATAGGTTTCTAGGCTTGGCCAAGATTCATAATCCTAATTTTTAGATTTTTAAAAATATGAAAAAAAATGAGCTAAAAATTAGGTATCAACCGCTTTTTCCATTTTGAGATTGAGCTCATTAGAGGTTGATTTTAAAGACAATGTGATACCTGAATTTTTCTTTGACCTAATGAACAAGAAAAAAATTGAAATTTCACAACAACTGATTAGGGATCTTGCATTGAGATTCATGATCTAATCCAAAAGTTCTCTTTTTAGAATGTATTTTGTTTTTTTTTTTTTTTTCGAGGGGTTCTTAATGATTGAGAAAGAGAGAGAGACTTACCTGTTTGTGAGCATCTCTTTGTTTCTTATTCCAAAAGTATGGGTTGATGGTGGTGATGATTATGATGATTATTCTGATTTCGTGGTTTAAGGATGAACCCATAAATCATGAGTACTTGAGCCTCTTCGCCTAAAGATTTAGGAATTTGCCTAGTGATTCCTCACAAGTAGAACTTTGAAAATTGCCTAGTGGTTCCTCACCAGTAGGACTTTGGAAATTTGCCTAATAGTTCCTCACCAATAGGGCTTTGAAAATTGCCTGGGGGCTCCTCACTTGTAAGGCTTTAGAAATTTGCCTAGTGGTTCCTCACCAAAAGGGGCTTTGGAAATTTGCCTAATGACTCCTCGTCAAGAGGGACTTGAATTTTGCCTAGGGGCTCCTTGCCCGTAGGATTTTGAGAAATTTGCCTAGTGGTTCCTCGCTAATAGGGCTTTGGAAATTGCCTAGGGGCTTCTCGCCTGTAGAACTTTGGAAATTGCCCAGGGGCTCCTCTTTGTAGAACTTTGAAAAATGCCTAGGGGCTCCTCACCTGTAGGACTTTGGAAATTTGCCTAGTGGTTCATCATCGGTGGGACTTTAGAAATTTGCCTATTGGCTCCTCGCCAATAGGACTTATGAAGATCTTGAACAATTTGTACCTGGGCTCCTCGCTTGAGGTCTTGATGACTTGCCCGGTGACTCCTCGCTAGTAGGATTTGAGAAGGCTTCAAACAATGAGTGCCTTAACCATGAATTATGTGATTTTAAGGTTTCATTAACCTTTGTATCGTTTTTTAATTGACTAAAAATTATTTTGAAAGTGATTTTGAAATTAATCAAAGATTGTTTGAAGTGTGGTTTTTAGCTTACCACAAACCGCTTTGAAAACTTGGTCTTATGTTGACTAAAAACTTCTGAAAACTTCGGTTTGAAGTTAAAAAATTGTTTGCAACGTGATTTTTAGTTTACCACAAACTGTTTGGAAACTTGGTTTTAAGTTGATCAAAAACTTTTTGAAACATGGTTTGAAACGTGCATTCTTTGCATTAATGCATTTCGTACAATCAAATTTCCTTTTTAAGGAATTATTTGAACATAATGCTTGCAATCTTTCAAGAAATACTTGAAATGATTATTTGGAAGACCTTCATTAGAAAGGAATTGTCTCAATCTATGAACTTGGTCTTTTCGTTGTCTAATGGGATTTGTCGACATCCCTCAATTTTATCTCTCTTAACCAATCCTCAAGTGTTCGGAGATTTTCGTAATGTATACAATCCAATCGATCCGATAAGGTCTTTTGAAGGATTGTAGTGTTGGCTTGGTCAATAGCTATTCAAATGATAGGCATTCTGAGGTCAAGAAAAGGATTTCATCATAACTTGCTTTTTCGATTTACAAGTTAAGAACCTCGAGGACAAGACAAGAAATTATTGCATACACTTTTTTTGAGCGATGACTTCTTGTCATAAAGTCATGTTTCTACTCTCAACATCCCAATCCGAAGAGTTTTTGGGGAGGGGTTGTATTGTTGATATTGAGTAGGCTCAAAAGGCTTATTTGTTTGAATTCAGGATTTTTATGAAATTTGTGATTTTCTTGGCATCACCAACCTTTTCTTTTATCCATTAGGGATATTTCTTTTCATGAACATCGAGTCCCCTAAACATTCATTACAAACTCTTTTCTTTTGCTCATTCTCACCTATTCTGATTTATAATCTCTCATGATCTTGACTTTGCTTTATCATGACTTTTTCGTCATTTTGAGCTTTCTTTTGAACTCTCTTTCTTTTTTTTTTTTTCTTTTCATTTTTCTTGGGCATTTGGCATTGCTTTTACCAGGCACATTGCTTTTTATGCCCCCCCGATTCTTTTGCCTTTGATCTCTTTTTTGAATTCTAAGGACTCTATGTCATGCCTTTCGTTTCTTATTTATTCCGTAAATCATATGCTCATGCTCCAAAGGTGAAGAGATAATCACCAATTTAGGGTTCAAAACGAATATTTAGGCTCAATTGGGCTTTGCCAAAGGTAATGTGTTTGGGTATTAGAAATGAAGTGTTCTTCTTCCTCTTGGGATGTCTTGAGCTTCCATATGATTTCATCTGGTTATCGCAAAACGATTTATGCAAGAGTACGCAATAAAATCTTTTTGATCCTATTATCTATAGTTGTAAACTATGAACCTCCCGATTTGGCCCAATGTAGGGTAGTTCTTAACAAGGTTGTTTTGGAAAACTTCTTCACCGCTTCAGCTCAAATTTAGTTTGCAAGGGATAAGCATGTGTTTGGGATAGTGAAATGACCGCCTTTCATCATTTCAATCTATGTAATCATTGTGAACATCCCCTATTTCCTTTGGATGAGTTTTTTTCTCTCACACACTCTTTCACTTTTGACTTTGAGTGTGTGTTTGACACGGCTTACCTTGCATTATTTGAAAGTTTTTCCATTTGATTTGATTCAAACTTTTTCTTTGAGATTTTTCAAAACCTTTTGTCAAATTATCCCTTTTTAGGGAATTTTAATGCTTAATGCATTTTCAAAGAAAGCGTGTCTCAAAACTTTTTTGATTTGAAACATTTTTTTGAGGTATTTTTTATTTTCTTTTTAAAATAATCTGTTTTGTTTTGCTTAATCTTACTGTCATTCCGCTTTGGGGAAGAAGTTCGATTTTATCTTAGAAAGGAAACTTCTTTAACACATGCATTCATGATTTAGGGATACCTGTCTGATCATCTTACCAAGATCCCTCTTGTTTGCATATTTTTGCTTTGGTTCCACCGAGGATTCTTCTTTTGTTGCTCCCTTTTCTTTGTCTTCCTGGGATGATAAAAAGAAGAAAAGCACATTAGGGAATATCAACAGAAAAGTTGAATTGGAAGTGATACTTCCTCTATCATTTACTAACTTTGTTGGGGATTCTCAAACCATTGATTGGTTCATTACTCCTTTTGCTTTTTGCTTCTTCTTCTTTTTTTGCTGCAAAACAAATAAGCATGTTTATGAAATGCATGATATGTATAATATGAATGATGTGCACATATTCTAAAGTGACCCAAATCTCTTCATAAATGTTCGCCTTCATTTCATGGGTAGAATATCTTGATAGCATATGCATTTATAGGATATGCCAATTTTGTTCTAGCCATATTTACAAGAATCAATGCTCCTCCAAGAAGGACTTTCTTGACAATGTATGGATCGTCATAATTGGAGTGAATTTGTCATGAGGATATGAATTATTAAGAGTGACTTTCTTTACTTTAAATCTTTTTGCCTTGAAATACCTTGGCTTTACTTTTTGATTAAAGGATTTGGCTACTCTTCTCTGATAGACTCGCTCATGGCATATAGCTCTTAATCTCTTCTCATCAATTATGTAGAGTTGTTCATATCTCTGTTGAATCCATTCAGCTTTTGCAAGCTTCAATTGGGATAATATCCTTAATGAAGGAATTTCCACTTCAATAGGTAGCATAGCTTCTATTCCATAAATCAAGGAAAATAGGGTTGCTCCAATTGATGTTCAAATCGAAGTTCGATATGCCATCAAAGCATACGGCAACCTTTCATGCCAATCACGATAATTTTCAGCTATCTTAACCAATACCTTCTTGATATTCTTATTTGCTATTTTAGCTACTCCATTCATTTGTGGACGATATGGAGACGAATTTAAATGTTGGATGTGGAAGTGTTCAAGTAAATCATCCACAATCTTGTTATTTAGGTTTGAACTGTTGTCTCAGAATTATTGCTTCCGGGACTTCATACCTAGCAATGATGTCCCTTTGATGAATCTTGCAACATTCTTGGCGATATGTTTATGTGGGAGTTTGTTTCAATCCATTTGGTGAAATAATCAATTGCAACTAGGATAAACCGGTGTCCATTTGAGGCCTTAGGTTAATCGGACCAATCATATCGATGCCTCACATTGAAAACGGCCATGGCTCGACATTTGATGCAACTCATTTGGCGGCACATTGATTCTGTCCTCATAAACTTGACATTGGTGACAACACTTCACATGTCGGATGCAATCTGTTTCCATTGTCATCCAATAATATCCCAACTTTATAATCTTTCGAGCTAGGAGATGTCCATTCATGTGCAGTCCACATTCGCCTTCATGAATTTCTTTCATGATTTATTCAGTTTCTGTAGCATCCACACATCTTAATAGGGTTGAGTTAAATGATTTCTTGTGCAAGGTTTGACCACTAAGGAAGAACTTATTGGTTATCTTCCTTATAAACTTCTTGTCACCGGTTGGCTTTCTTGAGAAAAAATTCTCCAGATTGAAGATACTTTTTGATATGATAAAATCATGGTTCATTGTCAAACCCTACTTGGACTACCATACAATAAGCTGGTTGCTCGAGAATATTGATTCTCAATGGTCTTATATTCATACCATCTTCAGCTTGCAATAAGGATAATAAAGTTGCAAGAGCATTTGCAAAATGATTCCGAGCTCTTGGGAGGTAATCGAATGTTACTTCTTCAAACTCCTCTATCATTTCTTCTAAGTATCTGTGATAGGGAATCGGTTTGGCATCTCGAGTTTACCATTCACTAATTCTTTGCAATATGATGAGCATAGAATCTTCGTATACTTAAAATATCTTTACTTTCATTGAGAGGGCTAATTGTAAACTAAGAATGCATGCTTCGTATTCAGCGACGTTATTGGTGCATGGAAATACTAGTTTCGCAGATAATGGATAATGTTGACCTTCCTGGGAGATCGATCTCGCCCCCGTTCCTCGATCCGTATAAGCTGGTTGCACCATCAAAATACATAGTCCACTTATCATCGACCATTGTTAATATATGATCATGAAGTCGTTCTTCTTGAGGATTGGTGACATTTTGCGAATTTTCTGCCAACATGTCTGCTATTACTCGCCCTTTATTGACTTTTGGGGTGAGCTTCGATGTCAAATTCATATAATAGGATTTGCCACTTTGCTAATTTCCCGACCGGGGAGGATTTCTCAAGAAGGTACTTGATCCGATCATTCTCGGTCACTAGCAAAATTTGATGATGGAGGGTGTATTGATTTAATCATGTAACACCCAAATCAATGCAACGATGTGTTTTTTCGATTACAGGATAACTCATTTATGATGTTGTGAACTTCTTGCTCAAGTAATAAATGGTCCATTCTTTACCATCATTAGGTCTTCTTTGGACAAGCATTGCTCCTAACGACTCATGGTGAATTGTCAAGTATAGGATTAGCAAGACCCTAGGGATTGGCGATTAAAGACCTTGGTGGGCATACTAGATATTCTTTGATCTTGTCAAAGACCTGTTGATATTCTCGCATCCCACTTCACTTTGGGATTTTTCTTCAATAATTTGAAGAATGGTTTAGGTGCACTCGTAAAGTCGATAGATGAAATGAGCAATGTAGTTTAATCGCCCCAATAGACTTCTCACTTCTTTTACCGTAGAAGGAGTCTTTAAGTCGATATTGCCTTGATCTTGAGGGATCTATTTCGATACCCCTATTATCGACCACAAATCCTAGCAGTTTACCAGATTTTTCCCCAAACACACACTTGTTGAGATTTAGTCGCAACTTGTATTTTCTCGAGTCTTTCTAACAACTTATGAAGTACTTCAACATGATCCTTTCCTTGTTTGGACTTTGTGATCATGTCATCCACATATACTTTGATTTCTTTATGCATCATGTCATGGAACAAAGTTACCATTGCCCTTTGATATGTGGCACCAGCATTTTTTCAAACCGAAAAGGCATCACTCTGTAACAGGATGTCCCATGGTATTATGAAAGCTGTCTTCGCCTTATCCTCTTTCTTCGTGAGGATTTGATTATATCCCGAGAAACTATCTATGAACTAAAATATTTCAAACCCAGTAGTGCTATCCACCAATACATTGATGTGTGGGCGAGAAATCATCCTTAGGACTTGCTTTATTCAGATTGTGATAATCAATGCATACCCGTACCCGATCATCTTTTTTCATTATGAGTACTATGTTGGCGACCCATTCGGATATGGTACCACTTCTATGAAATCAACTTTGAGCAATTTCATAACTTCTTCTTCTATCTTCTTTGTGAGTTTCGGCTTCTTTTGCCTAAGTTTTTGCTTCTTTGGTTCAATACTTGGATCGATTGGCAAAGCGTGTTCGACTATGTTCGGGTCAAGGCCCGGCATGTCAACGTAAGACCATGTGAATATATCTTGATATTCTCTAAGCGGTCGATGATTCTCGCTGCTTCGCCATAGAAAGACTTTCTCCAATGTTAACTTCTTTGGAATTCTCTTTATCGTCCATATAAACAGTAATTGTTTTCTCTAATGTGAGTGGCTTTGATTTTTCATGATGGATCCACTCCTTTCGGACCCATTCGTCGTCCTCGTTATCTTCTTCAACATCGTAAGCGATCTCCTCGAGATTGATAATTTTGGACGAGATGTTAACTTTAATAAGGTTAGTAACTTTACTTGAGAAAGAAATAGGTATTGTATGTCATATCTTGTTTTTTTTTTTTTTGTCGAATATGGCATATGACATAGACAACAAGATATGTCGATCTTGAGACATCTCACAATGTGTGGACTTCACTTGAGAAATTTTATGATCCTCAATCTCAAGCTCGCATAATGCAATTAAAGTATCAACTTCGATCTTTAAAGAAGGGCTCTCTTCCCATGGAAGCCTTTGTTCAAAAAGCCAAGAATATTGTAGTTCAAAAAGCCAAGAACATTGCGGATCATCTTTCTACTACCGCTCATCCCTGTTGACGCCTATTTTTTAATTGTCCAATTACATTAATTGCACAAAAATTAGGAGGTAAATTTTTAACCCTTAAACAAAAAAAAACTTCATTTAATTGAATTGCATATAAATATTAGGCACATTTACATTAATAGGGCCCACTAAAGCATATTTTCTTAATTAAAAAAAAAACTCAAAAAATTATTAAAAATTCAAAAAAAGTCAGGTTGCTAGGTCGAGTCGGATCCGGGCTGGTTAGGATCCGGGTTGACCCCCGACCCGACGATCCGACTCAAATTCGCCAACTTGACCCCGTGATTATTATATTAGTATTTTTTAAAAAATTTATTATTGTTATTATTATTATTATTTCTAAAATATATATATTTTCGAATTTTTTATTTTCTTTTAAAATTAGGAAATAGTTTAGAAATTAATCTTTTTTTGAATATTTTTCTAAATTATGTGAATTATTTGATTATTAATCATGTTTAAGTCAGATAGACCTATAGGGCTATGCGTAGGATTTTGCATGTTATTTTTATTATTGTTGTATTATTGTATGCACGTTGCTTCTAATGAGAATATAATTATATAAATTGCCATGTTTTGAATGTTGTTGCCGTAATTAGGATTAGAACCCTAGGCTACATATCTATTTCGACTGCTAATCATTAATGATTGTACACTCGCTCGATCACCTCACATGTTAGGAGAAAGGTCCTAAAATTAATCCAAATTATCTCGACAAATATTTTCATAAATGAACAAGATAAAAAGGTACCAAAATGACATTAGTTATCCAAGGGTGATTCTCCAATTACCTTTCTTGGGTTTCTAATCGACCCACCCCAAATCGATTAATGGCGACTCCTAGAGAAAAATCACTAGTAAGATAAAAACCTAAACCCTAAGTCGCAATATGGTATGGGTTTAGGAGAGCCCGAGTTAAGTCACGGATCTAGACTTAACGCATACTAAGCGAGACCCCCTTTTATTGAAAAAAAGCGAGTCGGTCATGACACATCCCATCTCTCGATTACCAATTAGTTCTCAAAGATCCTTGGTGGCCTGGGTTCGGAGTATGATGTATTTGTTACCTCGCCATCTTGTCTTGATCCACTACCTCTTGATGACTTCCTTGGCCTTCTTTACAATCAGGAAGTTATTCTTCATAGCCACACCACTTTGAATCTCCTATAGAGTCTTCTCCAAATGTGAATGCTGCAAGTAAAAACATCCAATGCCATGAATACTTCCTTCAATGGTTGAGGACATGGCCGAGGATGAGGACGCGGCCGAAACCGTGGTCACAATTTTGGAGCTTACTCTTATTCTCGAATTATCTGTCGGGGCGTGTAGTCGTGCAGGTCACTCGACTTTCCAATGCTACCAAAGTGATTTAATCCTAGCTATAAAGCCAATACCGACTCTCCATCTATGATGTATGCCTCTTCAATTGGTGAGTTGTTTTGATTAATATTGGTACCCAGGACTCTAGTGCCACTCGTCATCTTATGGCTGATATGGCAAATTTGAACATTTGGAATGACTATTCTAGCACCAATCAAATCCATACGACAAATGAATCAGGTTTGCAAAAATCACATATTGGTTCTTCCATCTTACATTCTCCTACCCGCTTCTTTTAATCTACGAACTGTATATCATGTTCCATCTATCGAGAAGAATCTATTATCTGTTTCTCAATTTACCAAGGACAACAATGTGGCTTTTGAATTTCATCGTACTTTTGTTGTGTCAAGGATCAATCCTCGAGGAACGTCCTGCTCAAAGGCCAGAATAAGAATGGACTCTATTGTCCTAATAATGCACGTACCACCAACAAGGATCCTCTGCAATCTAAAAATCATCGCTAGCTCCATCCTGCTTCATTGGTGAATGAGTTTCTACTTCTATTTAGCATGAGCATTTGGGTCTCGCATTATTTCTTCAGTTATTTCAAAGTATGGCTTGTCGATATCTGCTTCCTCCTCATCTAGATTTTGTGAATCACGCCACTTGGGCAAGTCACATCGCCTTCCCTTTACTAAATCATTAACCTCCTTTAGAAATACTTTATTCTGATCTATAGGGACCATCTCCCATTACGACAATAAATGGTTTTCGTTATTACATTATTTTTATTGATAATTACAGGGGATACACATGGCTTTTTCCACTTACCGTGAAATATGATGCTCTTTCTACTTTTGTGCATTTTAAATCCCAAGTGGAACAATATTTCAACCGTAAAATCAAGGCCCTTCAAACCGATGGAGGTGGTGAGTATAAGAAATTTGATCCTTATCTTCGCCTTCATGGCATCCTACACTCATGCCCGCACACGCCAGAAACAAAATAGTCGGGTTGAGCGCAAACATCGACACGCTTGAAACCGGCATCACATTGCTTACCCAAGCTTTTTGTTCCTCATCTATATTGGATTGATGCTTTCCTCACTGCGGTCTTTCTAATTAACTTCATGCCTACAACGATGTTAGGTGGATTATCTCCTCATGAAAAATTGTTTGGCCATAAACCCGATTATCTATAGTTGCGTGTTTTTGGATGTGCCTACAACCCCTAGCTGCACCCTTTATACTCGCCATAAACTTGATGACAGAACAATGTAATGTATCTTCATTGGCTATTCTCCTCATCACTATGGCTATTGTTGTTTGCATTGTAGTACTGGCAAAATATATATCTCTCGCCATGTGATTTTCCAGGAGCGCTTGTTTCCTTTTTGCTAAATCAGACTCTGGTCAATTATCCTTACCATCGCCAAGTGCCCCTCTTTGCATTGATTATTCCTCTATTAAGCCTCCCTAGCTTTGGGGGTGTCCACAGCTCCATCAATTCCGTTAAGTCCATCTAATATCATTGGCAACTCCTTATCACAACTTCAACAATCATCTACTTCCACAATCCATGTGGATCCTCTTCTTCAGAAGCTCCACCCTTACCATCTTCTCAACCTCAACTGCCAACTTCTACCCATCCAATGGTCACTCGTCTAAAAATAACATTCGTAAACCAAAGGCTTTTCTCTCCACTAAGCACCCACTGTGTTCTTATTGTCACTCAAGCTTGACACCAAGTAAATTCACTTGTTTTTCCATTGCAAATAAAGACCCTAACTAGCAACAAGCTATGGCCAGTGAATTTAATGCTCTCATTCAAAATGGCACTTGGGAACCAATTCCTCATCACCCACTACAAAAAACATGTTTTTTGCGACGGATTTTATGACGAAAAAATCGCAAAAAATCCGTCGCAAATCATTTCTACGACGAATTTAGCGACGGAAAAAATTCCGTCACTACTTTAGTCGTCGCAAATTTGCGACGGAAAAAAAAAATTAAATCGCAAATTAGCCACCAACACTATCCGTCGCAAAGTTCGTCACAAATAATTCGTCGCAAAATTAAATCGCAAATTAGCCACGAACACTATCCGTCGCAGTTAAATAGCAAATAATTCATCGCAAAATCCATCGCAAAATTCATCACAAATTAGCCAGCCACGAACACTATCCGTCGCAAAAGTTCGTCCGCAAATAATTCATCGCAAAATCCGTCGCAAAATTCGTCACAAATTAGCCACGAACACTATCCGTCGCAAAGTTCATCGCAAATAATTCGTCGCAAAATCCGTCGCAAAATCCATCGCAAAATTAAATGAAATTTCGTTCTGAAATATAGTCGCAAAATTAAATCGCTAATTTGCCGAGAACTATATTTGTCGTAAAATTTGTCGCTAATTTGCCAAAAAAAAATTTTGGTCAATAATTTGCAGCGAACTTATTCGTGACAAAATTAAATCGCTAATTTGCCACCAAATTTTTTACATTTGCCATCAACATTATTTATGATCGAATTTAGCGATGATTTTTAGTAATTCTTTAGCGACGAAAATTTTTTTTTTTTTTGCAAAGAACTTTTGTAATTTGTGATCGTCATTTATAAAACAATTTATTTTATTTTTTGATTTTAAACCTAATTAAAAGAAAAATTAAATTTTGGAATTTATATTTAACATTGATTAAGCACTTAATAACATCAAAATATTATAATAATATGAAAATGAAATACATTCATCTACATTTTCCACAAGAATGATATAAATATTTTTCTTTATAGTACACATAATGAGAAAATAAATAATCTTGAGCACTTTAAAGCACCTGCTTAAGTAACCTCATGAACATATTGGGCCAACTGCACTTATGGCACAAAAGATGCTAAAACAAAGCTTATCCCGATATATATGAAAAAATACTATTAATCTTGCGCCTGCACTGCTTTCTCCTGTAAGGATTGCATGGAGTGCTTCGTCACCTCCTCCAAAGAGGTGACATTCACTTGTTGACATATAATGCGATACTCAATCAGACCATCCTTCGCAAATCTCCCTCTCCGATATCAACGCATAGCTCAATGTACTTAATCTAGCAATGAGCCAATTAAAAGGAAGAGAAACACCCCTCCCCCAACCCAAAAAAAAAAAAAAAAGCAGTAAATAAAATGAAGGAGAAAAATGGGAATCAATTTTGATGAACCACATCCTCAATCTTATTTAATAATTTTCAGAATTTATGGCACGGACAAGAAGAGTTGAGGTGCACAAACCTGTCGAGTTCTTTCTCCTACCCTAACAAAAAATCATATACACCTCACCAAGCATTTTGCCGAGACAAAAAGCAATGGAAAACGGTAATTGCAGAAAACTGAAAAGCGAAAACAACCACCTCTTCGATTGCAGAAGTATTTTCCTCAATGCGCAAGTCGAACAACTTGGGAACAGCGTTAACAGCACACTTTCTGACATAAACAGATGGATCTCTCGCGCACTTGTTTATGGCTACAAGAACGAGGGGTGCAACTATATGAAGACGAATTCCAGCCATTGTACGGAGTGCCCGGACCCTCAAGAAAGGATTAGTGCCCCCAAGTCCCTTTGGACGCCTACAAGCATCAAGAAAGAGTAAACGCGAACGATTAACTAAGCACCAACATCTAAATCCAATCATCCACGCAAGGTGATTAAAATTCAAGTACGGGTGACATTATCCCACTTCTTTAACACGATTAGCACAAACATAGCGAGAAACGAGCAATGCCACGGGGAAGAATTAAGTGATACAGTCAGAAGTTAACCTCAGTTCGACCAGGCATAATAGGCTTTCCAGCTAAGAGCTCGGCCAGGATGCAACCTGCACTCCAGAGGTCCACGCCCACACCATAATCAGTAGCCCCAAGAAGAAGCTCTGGTGGCCTATACCACAGAGTAACCACCCTACTAGTCATATGCTGCTTGTGATTGGGATCGAAGAAAGAGGCTAATCCAAAATCAGCAATCTGAAGAATTCCATCATTGTCATTAAGTAGGTTTGACCCCTTGATGTCATGATGAAGGACATGGCGATTGTGGCAGTGTTCCAGTCCAGATAACAGCTGGTGCATGTAGCATTTGACCTGCAATCCCATTCAGGTAGCAGGAGAAAAACTTTAACCCAACTTTAAGCATCTCTTCAAACAGAGACAACTTCAGGAAAGCATTACAGTTATCAACTGTCCACCATCTAAACTAGAAGCTGTCCAATCAATCTTACCTGAGACTCGGTGAATTTGATCCCAGGGCTCGAGGCAAGTCCAGCCAAGTCATGCTCCATATATTGAAATACAAGGTACAAACTACATGACATTCTCGATGTCACCAGACCCTCCAACTTAATAACATTGGGATGATCCAGGCGTCGTAGTATCAAAATTTCTCTCGCCATGAACTTTACACTCTCTGGTTCCAAGTTATCGAACCGCACTTTCTTCAAAGCGACAATCTTCCCTGTTAAAGTATCCCTAGCTTTATAGACATTACCGTATGTACCTTGCCCAATCTGGAAAATTTCACAAATAATAGCTAAGAAACATAAATCTGAATATATTTTACCTCAAAGCTAATAGAAACGAACGGGATCTTAATGAAGCCATATATAGAAAGTTCACCCAAGACATGCAGAAATTTCCCATTCGACCAAAAATTCTTCCTCATTCAACAGGACAAACACAATAACTTGAAAACGACTAGTAAGACAAGCAGATTGTCAAATACCCACTTCATCAAGCATCTAAAAATCCACCCATTGACCTCCAAGTGCCCAAAACAATCAGATCACCGAAAAAAATGCCTCGTTTCTGTTCAGATATAGAGCAAAAAACCATGTATTCCTGTAACACGACACCATCAGCAATGCAAACAGTTCAACAGTGTCTCGCACACTCCAGAAAATCGTCAGAAAAAGGCAACAATCGCCGTACTATCACCTCGACGAGCTCACCACACCAAAGACACGAGGAAATCCGAAGCACGAAGCACCAAATCAACATCGCCCGGAGCCTTACCTTATCGAGCTTCTCGAAGGTGTCCGCTCGCCGCGGCGTCCAGCCATTGATGGCCTCCTCGGCGACCTCCGACAGCCACGACGGCCACCCGGCGGCGACCTGCTCCCCGTGGACGTGCTTCGGCGGGTTGCTCCTCCTCAGATTTGGCCCAGGCGCCGCTCCTTGTGGCGTGGCGGCCGTCACTGCTCGTCGTCCATCCGCCCCGCGCCCCCCACACCCCCTGCCTCTGCTCGCGGCGTGGCCGCCCACCTCCCCTGCTACTGCTCGTGGCGTGGTCGGCGGCTCCTCCCGGCCACTGCTCGCGGGTCGGCCGACGCTGCCCGCCGTCTCTTCAGCTCGCCGCTCAACCATTTACCGTCCGTTCCTACAAACCCACCGCCACTAACAGCCGACGCCGCGACCTCTAGGGCTCCGCGACCTCTAGGGCTCCGGAGGCCATGGGCAAGGAGGAGTCGCGGGAGGGGAAAGCGCGAGGGAGGAGCGCGAGAGGTTTTTGGGGGTGTGGGGAGAGGGAAGAAAGAGAAGGAGAAAGAGAATGAGAAGCGGAAGCAAACCTCATCTGATCAGCAGAGAGAGAAATGGGTGGGTGAGGGCGGGGCTAATTGGGAGTGGGGGCGGGAGCTCGAAATTTGTGACGGATTGATTAATTCATCGCAAATTTGCGACGGATTCATTTTTCGTCACAAATTTACGATGAATTTTTTTTTTTCCGTCGTAAAAATTTAAGATAGATTTTTTTTTTCATAGTAAATTTGTGACGGATTTTTTCTTCCGTCGCAAATATTTCTTGACAGTTTTTTTTTTCCGCCGCAAATTTACTTACAGTTTATTTTCGTCGCAAATTTGCTGACAGATTTTTTTTCGCCGCAAATTTACGATAGATTTTTTTTTCGCAAAAAAAAATCTACACGGATTTTTTTTTCCGTCACAAAATTTTTGCGATGGATTTTTCTTCCGTCGCAAAAATTTGCAACGGATTTTTTTTTTTTCCATCGCAAATATTTGCGACGGATTTTTTTTCATCGCAAATTTTGCGACGGTTTATTTTCCGTCGCAAATTTCATGACAAATTTTTATTTCGTGACAAATTCCGCCGCAAATTTGTGATTTAAAATCCCGTCCACAAATTTCCGTGGCAAAATTCATGTTTTTTGTAGTGACCTTCCATGAATGTGGTCAACTGCAATTGGATTTGTCACCTAAAACCAAGGTTGTAGGCTCCATTGATAGATACAAAGCATGACTCGTTGTGAAGGGCTTTACTCAACAGGTTGGCTTGAACTATGATGAAACTTTCAGTCTAGTTAGCAAACCAACAACGATTTGAATTGTTCTCTCCTTAGCTGTTACTGGTCTCTACACCAATTGAACATCAAGAATGCATTTCGCCTTGACACCATTAAAGAAGAAATCTACATGAAGCAGCCCTAAGGATTTGTTGATTGATGTTATCCTAGCCATGTATGTCGTCTTCAGAAAGCTCTATATGGGCTAAAACAAGCTCCAACGGCATGGTTTTCTTGACTAAGCTCATACCTATTATCTATCGGATTTGTGGCCTCCACTGCTGACTCTTCATTATTCATCCAACATAGATATAACCACATTCTACTTTTTCTCATCTATGTTGACAATATTATCATTATCGGGAGCTCTATCTCCTCCAACACCGAATTAATCACTCAACTTAGCAATCGAGTTTGCAATCGCTAATTTGGGAAATCTATCATACTTTCTTGGCATTAAAGCCCATAGATCCTCTACTGGGTTGTCCCTCACTCAATCCGAGTATGCCACTACTCTTCTCATTTGCACAAGCATAGCCGATGCAAAACCTTGCTCATCGCCTATGGCTTCCTCAGCTTCTAAGTTGTTGAAGCAAAGTGGTGAACTACTTACCGATGTCTCCACATATCAGAGCACAGTTTGGGCACTACAATATCTCACCCTTACCAGGCCAGATCTACCATTTTTTGTCCATAAAGTGCGCCAATTTATGCATTGTCCAACTATCGATCATTGGTCAGCTGTCAAACGGATTTTGCGTTATCTCAAAGCTACTATTCGTCATGGATTACCTTGTGGCCTATGCGCCAACTGACCTTCACTGCGTTTACAGATGCTGACTGGGCCGCCTACCCTAATGACCAAAAGTCTACCAGTGGCTATTGCATTTATTTTGGTCCCAACTTGGTTTCTTGGAGTTCTAAAAAGCAGCCAATGGTTGCTCGGTCCAGCACTGAATCAGAATACAAAGGGGTGATGCCCAGGACAACAATGTAGATATCATGTTTTGCAATTCAGCATGATATCTCACCCTTACTATGGCTATTACAAATCCTCCGAGATCTTCTATTCACTCTCCATCGGTCACCCCTTGTTCTTTGTGATAATGTAGAGGCAATTTATCTAGCCAAGAAATCCCATCTTCCATGCACAAACCAAGCACGTGGAAATTGACTATCATTTTGTTCATGATTTGATCAGCAAGAAGCTGTTGGAAGTTCTTTTCATTCCTACTGGTGCAAACGGCTGATGTCATGACAAAACCTCTATCCATATCCCAATTTCTTATTTTACACGACAAGCTCACAATTACTCTACCTCCGTTTCGCTTGAGGGGGTATGATAGAGCAAATCTCTTGTGATAGAGCAATCTTTTCGCAATCTATGACAATCCCGTTGATAACGTCAATCTTCTGCAATCTGTGCCAATCCCGTTGATAGAGCAAATCTTTTACAATATGTGATAATATTATAGATTCTTACCTTTTGTAAAGTCTTTTCAATTGTGATTCTCTCGCTCATGTACATACTATAAATATAATACAAATCTCCATACCGATCAGTGTGCGATCAAATTCAAATTCATACTCTTTCATTCAGATCCAAACTGTCTTTTATTTGCAGTGTGGGTGAGAAGCTTATATTAAGGGGAAAAGAATGAAAAAAAAGGAAGATGAAGGAAAGATGGGATAGTAAGGAAATAAGAGAGAACATGTAGATATCGATTATTGATTGTTTAATCTTTGAAATGGAGGTGAAAATCAAGGAGATGATAGTGAAAAGATATGAACTTCACATTTCATAGGAGTTGTCGCAAAACTTTCTTTCTTTGAGCATTAATGGGAACCGTGTGAAACTTTCTTTACAGGTCGCTTTAAGAAGTTCAGTTGATGAGCAGTGCTCTTCAGTGGCTGTCCCCAATGACGCTTCCTAGAATTCGATCTTCTGTAGATTTGTCCAAAACAAAGTACTTTATTCTAACTCTAGGTTCTGCCCAGGTGGAAAAAACACAATTTGCTCGATCCCAAACCCTCTGGTTTAGGGCGTTATGTAGGAACTCGTGAGACACGATACCCCTCTCTTTTCTTCTTTTCATCTTTCATTTTCAATTTGGGTGATTGTTCATCTTTAGCACTTTCACTGCTTCTTTTACCAGGTTAAATTAGGAAAAAGGATTTAAGGGTAAGCTTCCTTTTTATCCGAATTACAGCAGATTCTTCCCCAATGTAATCCCATGATCTCGTGTACTTCTGGAAGCATTGAAGCTTTTGTCGAGCTTGACGGGCCATGTGTCGCATAAACAGTACGGTTTCTACGTCAGTAGATGATGTCTGTGTGTCTTGCATCGTCAGTGTGTACTCTGATGTGAATCACTTTTAACTGTGGAAAGATTAAAAAACACCGTTGCTTTGCATTCTCTTTCTTTTGACGGACATCTGATCTTTAAGTTGTAAACTGAAACTCTCTTTCCTTACCTCACTGGTGGGTTCGAGACACATCTTGATTCGCGTATCCTAGATTCGACCGCATTCTTATCCAAGAGTATCCTGTGCTACGAATACAGAAAACGTTTAGGACCGTGGGAAATAAAGTTCAGCAACTGGGTCGAATTCTAAAATATGCAAGCTTTCTGTCCCTTGCCGTGCAAACATTGGGATGAATGTTTTTGAAACCTGAATGAAAACTCCTTTTAAATGGCAGCTGCTATATCATGACAAACAGAACCACAACATTGTTCAGAAACAGTCGGATGAATACTGGTTAACTGCACCGTTACAGAAGGCAACTCTTCAAAGAATTTTATGATGATCTCAATGACTACGATGTCAAAAGTGTGACCCTCGTCACTTTGAGCGCTTTGTGTTACAAGCTAGATTCAAACATTCTCTTCTGCCGCACCCCTTTTACCTTTAGAAATATAGGGGGCCATCATCAGTACTACTACGCCCTTATTCCTGATGCAATGACTTTTTGCTTTTTGTCTTCGCCCCACCTACGCAAGCAAGGTACTTGTTCACTATGGCTTTATTCTGCTCAACCTGTATATAAATCCCGGCTTGTGTTACCGTAAATGCACTACTCAAATCACTTCCCACATCACTCACTAATTTGCTTGTTTCCACTAGCATGGCAGGCGTCACGGCTCCTCCTCGCACTCCCAAGGGACAGCAAAAAGGGAGGTCACCGGATGTTTGCAGTGTCCAATGACAGTGCGATGATGAAGCAGATTCAAGCAACTCATTCTTCTGAGGGTCGTGTAGTCGACGTCAAGCCCATTCTCAGCCTCATTGAGAGCATTTTTTTAGCCATGCTCCTCCAGGCATTGATGGAGTTTTGAATGTAAGTACATCATTATTTTCTCTCGGCTCTCTTTTACATTCTGCCTCTACCCCAGAAACGAGAAAAACTGTATTTTGCGAGCTAATGAACGTTCTCTGAATTTTGGAATTATGCAGGGGAAACATGAAGCAAAGACTAGTTCGGAAGAGAAGGCCTATCTGGAGGCTTCTGATGGTGTCCTAGAGGCGTTGCCTTTCATTATACAAAAGATCTCCCGTGAGGTGATATTTCAAGGCTTGAACTCAAAACTGCAAATGTTTCCTGTCAATGTCACAGGGACACTGCATAACTGCATGCTGAAGTTGTTCATTTTCACATCACAAGTAGGGAACTAAAATTTTATTTCCACCAACATAAAAGGCAGTCATAAGAACAAGAAGGAATTAGCCCAGGAGGTAAACCGTACTTAACTTTCATTGCTTCATGTCATTTTAAGAAGGCGATGATTTCATGTTCTGCAGTTATCATGCAAGTGCAGCGGAGGTGGAGATGCCCATGGAACCACGATGGGTATATTCAACATGATATCAGCCTATTCATGGGACACGAAAGTAGTGTTGGCACTGGCCGCCTTCGGAGTGAACCACGGAGAGTTCTCACTGATACTCCATCTCTGCCCCATAAACCACCTCGCAAAATCAGTAGCTTTGCTCAAGCAATTGCCAGACATGTTGGAGAACTCGAACTCCTTGAAACCACAGTTCGATGCGCTCAATAATCTCATCGTTGCTATGGTGGAGGTGACCAAGTGCATTATCCAGTTCAGCGAGCTACCAACTCAGTACATTTCAGCCGAGATGCCCCCACTGTCAACTGCCATGACCCATATTCCCACTGCAGCCTACTGGACTATCCGCAGCATAGTTTCTTGTGCTTCACAAATTGCTAGCCTGATAGGGTTGGGGAACGAGTAAGCCAAGGATACTTTATCTAGACAAAATGATTTTGATTCGATATTGAGATTGATGTTTCCCTTTTTGTGGATTGATTCAGATACATGCCATCAACCACTGAAGCATGGGAATTATCCAGCTTAGCCGACAAGGTCGGCAGCATACACGACCACTTTAAGAAGCAACTTGCTCTCTGTTACCAACATATAGGTGGGAACATTCGGTCTTCATCTTGAATCTTTTAAACTCAAGCAGTCAAGTCGTATAATTAATGTATTCTGGAGGATGCAGATGAGAAAAAGCTATTCATAGCTTATCAGGCGCTGGTAAACCTAATCAACGACACTCGTTCGGACAACATGACCATTCTCAAGCATTTAATCAGTGCCAAGGATGACATGTGGCCACTGGTGGTCGGTACCACCAAATCAAGGGTTTGGTCGTACTTGCTTTTGCTTCTTCCTTCGCATTATTTGTCTCAATTGGCCTCCATCGAGTCAATATCTATCAACAGAAATATGACAGCAATTCTCTCTCATTTCACAACAAACAGGTCAGCCTCGAAGTGCTGGGAAAGAAGACAGTGTTGCTACTATTATCAGATCTTGACATTGCCATTGAAGACATCGAATTTCTCAACCCTATGTGCAGAGAGTTACGTCTAACGACTAAATCGTTCGAAATAGTGTGGCTTCCAATTGTGGATGTCGATCCAAAATCAGCTGCTGGGGATTCGACCCATCAGCAGAAATTCGCGGAGCTACAGACCAGCATGTTATGGTACACGACTGTCCGACACCCTTCAATCCTTGAACCGGCCGTGATCAAGTACATAAGAGAGGTGTGGCATTTCTCGAAGAGGACCATGATAGTAGCTCTGGATCCACAGGGGAAGCTGGCGAGCCCCAATGCCCTCCACATGATCCGGATATGGGGAAGTATGGCCTTCCCTTTCACTAAGGAGCAAGAGGAAGAGCTATGGAAGAACGAGAGCTGGAGACTCGAGCTGCTCACCGATGGCTTAGACGATGGGACTATAACAGAATGGGTACAATCTTCGTCCCTACGATCTTATTTTTTCTCGGGAGTTATTCTTAGATATGCATCTTCAAAAAACACACTAAAAATTGGCTTTGGCATACAAACTTTGACAAAGAAAGTTTTATAACCTTTAAAAAGTAAAATTAAGTTTTAAAACTTGTCAAATTAGTGCAATCAAATCATTTCGTTAACTTTCGATCCAACTTGACTAACAAAAATGTTAATGTGGCCTGTTTTTTTTTTTATCCTATGTGGCCCTAACGTGGCTAAAATGATATAGTTTTGGTCCAAATCTGATTTTTAATACAAATTTTATTTAAGTTATTTTAAAAATTAGCAAAATACAAAAAAAAAAAAAAAAAAAAAGGGAAAAAGTAGGCGTGTAGCCCTCACCACCGTCGCTGCCCCTTCCTTACCGGGCCCCGGCTTGGGAGTCGGCTACCAGTGGCAGCCAAACTTGGGCGAGGGCCTACAGGCTCTTACTTGGGATCGACAAGGGACCAACACTATATTTACAAAGCAAAATGAACTACATAAGAAAGAAGAGAATAGAAAAGGAGGCGCTAAAGTTTAGAATAGACAAAAGCATATGGTATATAATATTTAATATTTATTATATATATAATACAGGTTTAGTCCGAGTTGGATCAATCCTAAACTCCTAGGATCGAGAACCAACCAAAGATAATACAAGGTCCAAGGACCGACCCAGTCCTCCTAGGAATCGGACTAGAACCAAGCCGGGTTAGTCCGGTCCAAGGTTGGTCTAGGGTCAACCACAGACCGATGCTCACCCTACCCGGTGACCCCCCGTCAATTATTCCCCCACCATCGCCAGGCCCTTCTCGGCAATGGTGGGGTGGGGGCAGCTTCGCATGAGTTTTCCTTTGTTTTCTTTTTTTTTTTTTTTTTGTGTTTTTTTTTTAAGTTTTCTTATTTTTAATATAATTTAAATAAAATTTGTTTTAAAAATCAAATTTGGACAAAAAGCGATGTCGTTTATGTTTTAGCCACGTCATCACCATCATAAAGAAAGAGAACAATTAAAAAAGGCTAGGTTAGTATTTTACATTAGTCAAATTCGACGGAGTTAAGGAATGACTTGATTGGACCAATTTGACAAATTTTAAGACTCAATTGCATTTTTTTAAAGTTTTAAGATTCAATTGCACTTTCAAGAAAGTTTTAGAACTTCTAGTGCATTTATCCCAAGGAAAAATATTCCAAGATGAACCATGAACCAGATTGTATTTTCATCGCAAAAAGTAAAGCAGAAGAGGAAGTAAAAGAGGAGTGAGACATTCGGTTCTTTAACATATAGCGACGAAGATCTGATTTCATCGCCTAAAACTACCTCGAGATTCCATTGAGGAAAATGAATTTCCTTGTAGTGAAGTGCACATAGCCCGAATTTCTTAGTAGAAAGCAATCCCAAAGTACTCCTGGTGAATGTAAGCTTTACCATGTCTTAATGCAGACACATATTGCATTTTAGCACAATGTGCAGAGTATTTCCTGTCAGTAGTCAATATCTCCTACTTCTGAGCAGATGACACACGGATCATACGTCTGCCTATTTGGTGGTGTGAACCTTGAATGGATCAGGAACTTCACGGCCAGAGCCCAAGAGGTCGCTGAGAAGGCTGGTATCACGTTGGGAATGGTATATGTGGGAACAAGCAATTCCAAGGAGCGAGTGCGGAGTACAGCAGAGACGATCACGTCAGAGAAACTGAGTCACTGCTGGAAAGACCTCACATTCTTCTCGTTCTTTTGGGCTAGACTCGAGAGCATACTCCATTCGAAGCTGCAGATCGGGATGTCCATCAAAACTGACCCAGCAATGCAGGAGATCAAGAGGATACTCGGCTATGACAAGAGCGACCAAGGATGGGCTATCTTCGGTCACGGTGCAGGGCCGGAGATGGCAAGAGCCCGGAGCAACAATGTCCTGGAGAGCATGTTGGAGTTCGACCAGTGGAAGGGCAAAGCAAATCGGAAGGGTTTCATTAGGGCGCTGCAGGACAGTCTAAATAGACGGGAGGTGCTCGAGACTCCACACCAGTGCACCCACCTGGTCCAGCCAGCGATCGATGAGGGGATACCAGGGAGGGTCGAGAGCGCGGAGTGTGGCCTTGTGATGGAGAATTTAAATATTTACCGCTGCTGCACCGAATGAGAAGAAGGTCAAAGATGACTGCTTGGATGTGAAGCTATGTTCTAATGTACCGCCATCTTGAGGTCATGAAAGATTTGGTTGTGGAAGGTAGTGATGCAGGTTGTAGCGTCTAGTCTGGTGTGGTGTTCGTGGAGAGCCTGGCTCTGGCTTTCATGTTATCTAATCGGATTTTTGGTCTTCTTTCATTTATGGGATTCATCGCCTTTCTTTTGTCAAAACCAAAGATAAGAATATCTTCTCCTCTGCCATACCTCACCAACTTCCCCTCACTCGCCTCCCTGACATGATCCAAGGCTTCTCTCCTAACTAGGAGTGTTAGAACCGAACTTACAAATCGAGATGAGATACAAACTGAACCAAATCGAATCGAAAATTTTGTGCATTTCAATTCGATTTTTAATAAATAACCATTCTTTTCTTTTTCGGTTCAGTTTATTTTGATTCGGTTAGGATCGAATCAAAATAAGTTCGGTTTATAAAGAAAGAGAGAGAAAGACGCTTATTATCTGAGAAAGATCTGGAGTGGTCCCCACACGCAGCCTCATGACCAGCATTTCAGTCCTTATCGCTCCATCTCTTCGCCTGAGAAACTTTTTCTACATCTCTGTCTCGCCGTGTCCCCATCTGTTCTTTTGCCGGGTTCTCGGTCGTGGAGTGGGTCCACGAGCTGTTCACGACGACCATTCTCGCTGTCCTTTTCTCTTTTGTCGTCGCCAAGCCCGTGTCAGTGGCCATGGCTGCAACGACGTTCGCGATACCGAGAGCGAGCCAGGTAAAGCTCGAAGCAAGGTGAGTTCTCAGGGCTCCGAGTGCGAGAAGGGAGACGAGTTTGTGCAGGAAGCTGCGGGTAAGGTCGACCGATTTGAAGTAGAGATTGTTCCCACCGTATCTTTGGCCATAGAGCCTCCAGATCTTGAGGCATCTCCACGAAATCGAAGGAGATGACTCCACCAACTACGACAAGCCGAGTTCCCGTGCAGTGGGCTGCCAAGAGGTAATACTGCGGTGGTGGGGTGAAAAAGGCCTGGATCGGGTTTTAACCTTCGTGTGCTCTGGTGTGGGCGGCCAAGAGAGAGGAGGGGGCTCCGTTGGCGGGCGGCGGGTGGTCTGTAGGAGTTTTGTGATTTTCTATTTGGTGTTTTTTAAAATAAGAAAATCAAAGGTAATGTCTGTGAATTTGGGACGCAAACCCCATTTCCTTTTCCCAATATGCTCCGAGCTGTGGAGGATAAAGGTTAAAAACAAAATAAAAAGTAAAAACTGAACCGAGCTGACCCAAACCAAATCGGATTTTCAGTTCGAATTGTATTCGGTTCGGATCGCTATTCGATTTGGTTTAGCTGCTCATCCTAATGGTTCGATTCGGATCGAGTTTTGGAAAATCCAAACCAAACCGAACTGCTAACACTCCTACTCCTAATTACCCGAGATTTATGAGAAAATCAATAGTATTTAGGGTTAATACCACGAAAACCCTAAAACGGTATACACCAGTAATAATTTTACCCCCGAACTAATTTTTTTTGCCGTCAAAATCCCAAATTGGTACATCCGTGACAAATTTATCCCAACTATTTTTTTACAAAAAAAAACCTCAAACCGGTACACTTGTGATAATTTTATCCCGAACTAATTTTTTAACCACCAAAAATCCCAAACCGTATACCGTGACAATTTTACCCCGAACTAATTTTTTTACCACTAAAAACCCCAAACCGGTACATTTGTAACAAATTTACCCTCCATTACTTTGTCCGCTTAAATTGGATTAATATCACGAAAAATTACAAATTGGCAAACTTGTGACAAATAGAGGGTAACACCCCAAACCCAGACACCCATCAATTACCACGTGTCATCAAACTTAGAACTTGACAGTAAAATTTAAATAAAATTAATATAGGATAAATTTGTCACGGATGTACGGTTTGGGGTTTTTATGGTCAAAAAATTAGTTCAGGTAAAATTGTCACGTAAAATACCTATTTGAGGTTTTTTGTGGTCAAAAAATTAGTTCGGGATAAAATTGTCACAAGTGTATTTTTTTGGAGTTTTTTGTGGTATTAATCCTAATATTTTTCTAACTTCCACAATTTTTCAAATTGTAAGAGATGATTAAAATGATAATCATCTTTGAAATTCAATAAATATTTCTAATGACATTAATAGTTTTTTTTTTTTGAGCCCGTGATAATTTTTTTTTTATTCGCGGTGATCTATGTTGCGGCATTTAATTTGCTCTAGAATTTTATATTTCCATATGTTGTTTTTTCTTTCTTTTATTTAAGGAGTCTTACTCGATGGGATTTGAGAAAATTTCCATCAGCCAGAGTTTCAATTCTAATTTTCCTAAGGAAACCATTTCCTTGGAAAATCTAGTGGTGAAGAAGCCATCGTTTGTTTTAAACTATCAGTCACTATGAGCTTCTCATTTCCCTTTTAGGTTATATACCGATAAAACTGGTAAGCCTTTTTTTTCTTCTGTGAGGAGATATTAACTTTGCATTTCAAACTGTAAATAATAGAGTATTTTCTTCATATATATGTGTGTGTGTCGATAAAGCAAAAAAAAAAACAGAAAATGGGAAGTACATATATATAATTATATTTTTGACATATATTTACTTTCCTTCTTCTGTTGAATATTCTCTATCATTAATTTTTTTTTTATTTTGGAGTTGTTTCATGGAATTTGCTCCCAAGAACAAAATATCTTTTACCAAAAGTCATTCTTCGGTTTTAATGAGAGCTGACTATGTTTTGTAGCGATTCCAAACAAGAAATATCCAGGTAAATTACGGAATCAACTAGCTTGAATCAAAACGACACAAATTTGAACTGTAGTTTTAATTTAATCGACGACAAGCCTAGAGAGTACCATAGGTACAAATGTAAACAAACTATGCCAGAATCTAATTAGCGACAAGGCCTAGCTACACCGGAACATCACGTCGGAATTTTATCGATGACGCTTGTACAGGGGATAAAGATACACGCTGGACGACGCAAATATGAAAGCTACGACTAAAGGCTACGATTAAGGAATTGAAAATATTGTGCAGGAAAGCTTAAAGATAAATTAAAGATAACATTTTGTTTGATTAGTGGCGGGGCCTTCCTGTTGCTTCATTAGTGCAGGAAAGCTTAAATATTCTACAGGCCTCATTAGCTCTCCTTTATTTTCACGTAGTAACTGCACGCTGACGATATCTAGCGGGAACTTCCATCGACCTCATATATTCTCCTTTATTTCCGAAAACTTTGTCCACGTTTGAATAATTGTTTTCTTCGTGTGGAGACAGTTTTGTAGCCATTGATGATCGTTCCATGACCGGGTCTCCGAATGGTAATCATTCCTCCTCCGCGTGCCATAACTTTTCTTTCACTCACTTAAGTGCTACAAATTTGAAAAATCAATCACTTAAATGTCATCAACAATTTACCTCGCTGGAATATTCAATGTGGACGCTGGTTGTCCATCATGGCATCACCGGGCGTCGGTGTGGATAGTTTTTTGTAATATTTTCTCTCACTTAAGTGCGACAAATTTGAAAAATCAATTACTTAAGTGTCATCGACAATTTGCCTCATCAAAAATTCATCATGACCTCACCTAAATTTGGCGAGGGCCTCACACATGGCCAACGAGGCCATCAATGCCTCGTCGACCATGGGCGATGGCGGCCCGCTAGCTGAGGGTGAGAACTTTGCGGTTGACGACAGAAAAAAAAAAAAAGAAAAAAAAAAAAAAAAAAAAAAAATATAAAAAAATCATATTTTCTTTGTAAAAATATATAAAAAAAATCCGTGTATGACGATTTATTAGAAGTGGCACTCAAATGATTGATTTTAATACGATGTGATACTTAAATGAGCAACAAAAAAATTATGGCACTCAAGTGAGCGCCGATATAAAAATTATGGCACTCATGCTAAGTAACGTGAGAGAGAAAAATGCATTAGGTCATTTCCTTTTTAACAAGGTCTTGTATTAACTTTCCTCAATACAGCTCAGGTTGTTTACTTTTTTACATTTGTTTTTTTTATAAATTTATTATTATGATTATGGAATAAATGCACTAGAAGTTCTAAAACTTGTCATGAAAGTGCAATTGAGTCCTAAAACTTTCAAAAAATATAATCAAGTCCTAAAACTTATCATGAAAGTGCAATCAAGTCCTAAAACTTTCAAAAAGGGCAATGAAGTCTTAAAATTTGTTACAAAAGTGTAATCAAGTTATAAAATTTTTAAAAAATATAACAAATGAAAGGACTTGATTGAACTAATTTGATAAGTTTTAGAACTTGATTGAATTTTTTGAAAGTTTTAAGACTCCATTGCACTTTTGCAATAAATTTTAGGACTTAATTATACTTTTTAAAAGTTTTAAGACTCAATTGCACTTCCGTGACAAGTTTTAGGACTTTCAATGCACTTATCCCTATGATTATTGACTTTGGTAAATTTATATTTGCCCACTTTTGCATGGGTATTAGAACTGCATAATTAGTAATTAAAACCAAAAACATCGCATCAAATAATGTATTATTAAATGGGCGTTAACCAATATATTAAGATCTCATTTTATATTTAACCCAAAATCAAAACTAGACTCCGTTTCATGAACTGTGGATGGCTTGGGCCGGACTTTCACCACCACCTCACGCCCCCATCCATAACCCGACCCCGACTCCCTTACTAACTCGACGAGCCGGTCTATTGAGCCATCAATTCTTCAAAAGCAGCAATATAAGGAGAAAAAAATGTTGAAAATGAATCCTAAGACTGGTCAAGTCGGGTATGTGTCGAGAAGTTTGTATTGCAAATAAATGAGTTAATTTGGGTTAAACCATTTATCACCCAATTATATATATAGAAAAGTGTCGATATATTACATCGGTGCCAATTTAATCTTAAACCTTTTGACCTAGTGCCAATTCAGTCCTTTCAGCTAATTTTGGCTGAATATTGCTCACGTGGATGTCGGCCGACCTACATGGCGCCATCGGCGTTGACATAGATCATTTTAATATTTTTTCAATTTTTTTTATTTTTAATTGCTTTTCTTTCTTCTTTTTTTTCCTCCCTTTCTTCTTCATCTAGGGCTAGCAAGGTCCTCGTTGGCCCCCCTGCGAGGCTCACCCCGCCAACGACGATGAAGGTCGCGCCCTCTAGCAAGGGTTCAAGCCTCGTCATTGGCCCAACGCTTGGCCTCTCTTATAGCCATCCGGTGAGGGCGAGCCTCGTTAGCCCTAGCCTCCGCTAGTCGTTGAACAACAATTGGCTGGAGGAAGAAGGAAGGAAAGGAAAAAAAAAAATAAATTTAAAAAATATTAAAATATTATTAAAAAGTTATTCACGCCCGACTCCGGCGCCACGTAGGTCAACCGGCATCCACATTAGTAATATCCAGCCGAATGACTGAATTGATACTAGGTCAAAAGGTTTATGACTAAATTAATACCAAAAAAAAATTTGGACTAAATTTGTACTAATACAATAAATTTAAGATTTTTCTAACACTTTTCCCGTATATACAGTATACATAGAAAGTAATATTGCGGTAACCTTGGGATGGGCATTGATCCTGCGAACAGTTTATTCAAGTCTAATCATGATAGCGGTATGCATCGGAATTTCTAAGTCATCATATCTCAAAGCACGTAAACAAATAACCAGAGAAGGAACGGCACGTGGACGCGGATTAGATATAAGAGAGTAGTCTAATATGCCAATGCTGGAAAGATTACAAATTGTTTCTTAATAAGATAAATAGGATTAGTATTAAGTTTCAGATAGATGACCCAGCATTATCCTAAAACAAAAATAAAAAGAAGGCAAATCGGAATATCACCTTGATAGATGTAAAAGAGAGGAGACACACAACAAAGAAGGCAACATTGGAATATCATTGTTGTACTTTGCATATGGAGGGGAGGAAATAGGTTCATCTTATCCTTGGCTTGTGAAGGGAAGAAAGGCTATAGGTGCCTGACCCCGATAACATTGGATTCTATTAATTAATAATTTTTAGGAATATGTTCACTAGAAGTTTTAAAACTTATTGCGAAAGTGCAATTGAGTCCTAAAATTTTCAAAAAGTGCAATCAAGTCTTAAAACTTATCAAATTGATGCAATCGAGTCCTAAAGTTAACACCGTCAATTTGCCTAATCGAAAATGCTAATGTGACATTTTTAAATGAATTTCTCTCTCCTCCGTGGCATTTTTTATTTTTATTAAAATCTTATTTAAATTAAATTTTAAAAAAAACTAAAAAGGCTAAAAGTTAAAATAGACAAAACAAAACTTTAAAAAGAGAGAAAAAGAGAAGGAGCTTTGCTTGTGGAGCACCGCCGCCCATTGCCAAAGGGGCCGGTGGGTGGTAGGCCCTCACCAACCCTTGGCAAGGCCTTGCCGACCCCCCCAGGCGAAGGCCAGCAACCCTTGCTAGGCTAGGGTGAGGGTGCCCAAATCCGCCCCTCTAGCGATGGGCGGCAACGCCTCATCGGCAAAGCTCCTTCTCTTTTGTTTTTTTTTTCCATTTTGTTTTGTCTTTTTTTTAATTTTTAGCCCTTTTAGTTTTTAATTTAATTTAAATAAAATTTGAATAAAACAATAATAAATGCCACGATGAGAGATAAATTCCTTTAAAAATGCCACATTAGCATTTTTGTTAGACAAATTGATGGTGTTAACTTTTAGGACTTGATTGAACCAATTTAACAATTTTTTAGGACTTGATTGCACTTTTTTTGAAAATTTTAGCACTCAATTGCATTTTTGCAACAAGTTTTAGGACTTCTAGTGAACACATCCCAAATTTTTAAATGAACCAACACATCACAAAAAGAGTTAGGAAAATTGTCCAAAATATTTTATGGCTATATGATGGTCAATTCAGGTCCTAAACCTTTTAATTGTGTCAATTTAGTCCTAAATCTTTTGATAATATAACCAATGTAGTACTTTTCGACCAATTTTGGTCGAAATCACTAATGTCAACGCCAACCGCCCCTCCTCGACCAAAAAAAAAAAAATAGTCCCTACATATAGACAAATGATTAATATGTGTGATTTTTATAACGTTTTTAAAAATTTTGAGTTTTTTTTTTTTTTTCCTTTTTTTTTTTTTCCTATTTCCCTCCGCTGGTCGCCGGACTTGGCAATGGTTAGCAAGGGTCATCCTCACTGGATCTGGTGAGGGCTCGCCTGGGCAAGGGCAATCACCACAATAAAAAAAAGAAAAAGAAAAAAAATATAAAAATATAGAAAAATTTTAAAAATTTTGCAAAAATTGTCGACATTAAGCGTCGGTCGTGGCATGTAAAAAATGGTCGATCCACATTAGCAATTTCCAACTAAAATTGGCCGAAAGGACTATATTAACAAATTATCAAAAGGTTTATTACTGAATAAGCATTCATATAATAGGTTTAAGACTTATTTAGTAATTTTCCATAAAAGAGTTCGATCCATCATGGTCCGTACAAGGTCTTGTCCATATCTCACTGTGTTCCATTTAGCTTTCTACGTACGTTGTCTTTTAATCCTTTGATTGGCATGGAAGAAAAGTGATGTGTCTTGGAGTTCCCAATGGCTTGCTCTAAATTAACTGATAAAAAGACCGAGATGACCTTTTGGTTCAAATGGTTGAGGCAGAATTAGTCTTTGATTCTTCTCGACTGTTCCATCTTTCTTTTTATTGATTTCTTCATATCCCAATTTGAGTTTTTCTTTCGATTTCATCAGTAATTCCTTTCATATCCTCCTTATTATTATGAATAATCTCTAAAAATTAAATTCAGGAATAAATCGTATAAAATGGGTAGAAAATATTTATACATTAATGCTCTGTTTGTTTTGCGAAAAAATGAATGATTTAAAAAATATTTTCTTAAAAATAATCGCTTATATCGTTTACAAAAATAAATAAACGAAAAATATTTTCATCGTTCACATAAATATTTAAACATAAATTATTGTCAATAATGAACAAATTTATTGGCTAATTATTTTAAAAGCGAAACAAGCGATCATTTTTGGAAAAATGCTTTCTAGATCATTAATTTTTGTAAAACAAACGGAGCATAAGGATGTATTTGTTTCACAAAAATCAACGATTGAGAAATATTTTTCTTGCTAAAAGTGTTCGCTTATATCACCCATAGAATTGAATTGACAAAATAGTATTTTCCTTGTATAGATTGTTGTTGATTATGAAAGTATTTCTGTCAAATAATTATTCTCAGTGAGATAAACGATAATTTTTAGAAAAAGTTTTTGTGAAAGATTCGCAAAATTTCATACAGAAGTAAAGAATAATCACCTCGAAGAGACCCTACTGGACCTATGAAGTAATCTTGATTCTTTAATGTTCCCAGGAAAAGGTAGAAAGCATATTTTTGTTTACTTGCAGGCCAGTCACACGGAAAGAACCTATCTTTCATCCAACTATAAGGAAGAAGTCATCATAGCAACTTACTCGTGAAAAGAAAGACATGGTTTGTTCTTTTTTTTTTTCTCAAACCAAATAGCCTGAATCAATTCCTCATCACTTAGCATGGTTGAATCATTTCTCTTCAGCATTGCACAGGATGTGCTAGGGAAGATAGCATCACCGGCGCTCCAAGAAGCCATTGCAATTTACGGCATTAAAGATCAGATATTGGAGCTTAAACGTACGTTGGATCTCATTAAAGTCGTGTTGTCAGATGCCGAGGAGCAACGGGCGAAGGACCGCCGCTTGCAATTGTGGCTAGGTAGGCTTCAAGAGGTGTTGTACGATGCAGAGGATGTGCTCGATGAACTCGAGTGTGAAGACTTGCGGAAGAAAGTAATCGGTCAGTATGGGGGCATCAAAGAGAAGGTACACCGCTTCTTTTCCCTCTCTAATCCCGTAATACTCCGTGCAAAAATTAGTCATAAAATCAAGGAGATTAGAGAGGCATTATCCAAAATTTCCAAAGATAAGGATCAATTTGATCTTAATGGGAATAGAGTCAAGACTGGAGTGCCGCACATGCAATCACAAGAGATAACTCACTCGCACATAATCAAGTCGGATGTCGTTGGAAGAGTTCTCGACAAACAAAAGATAATTGAGATATTGATGCAGTCAAACAAAACCTATCGGTGATTCCCATTGTTGGAATAGGAGGTTTGGGCAAAACAACCCTAGCTAAATTAGTTTACAACGATGACATTGTGAAAAAGCAATTTGAATTGCGTCGATGGGTGTGTGTATCCAAGGACTTGATTTAAAGAAAATCATGGAAGGAATCATCAAAAGTGCAATCACTCAAAGTTTGAGTTACTTTGATCCCTGACCAATTGCAAACCATTCTCGACACCATCAAAAACAAGAAATATCTACTTGTTTTGGATGATGTGTTGAGCATCAACCGCACTTGTTGGAAAGAATTGAAAGATTTGCTAAGCGAGGGAGCAGCTAGTGGAAGTAAGATAATTGTGACAACACCCATTCCAGAAGTCGCTTCTACCATGGGTACCATTCGAAAGATATATTAGAAGGTCTTTCTCATGAAGACTCTATGGCCTTATTCGAAAATTGGGCATTTGACAAAACCGAAAGGCAACCACATCCGGATCTCCTTGCGATTGGAAATGACATTGTCAAAAAAATCAGGAGGAATTCCTCTCGTTGTGAAAACTTTGGGGAATCTACTTAGTACAAAGGACAAACAATATTGGGCACATATAAGAGATAGCGATACATTCCAGGAAGTGGAAGCAGAAAAGTACATTATGCCGGTACTTAAGCTTAGCTACGATCATTTACCATCCCACTTGAAACGATGTTTTGCCACATTTTCACTTTTTTCCCAAAGGATATGAAATTGCTAGCGATAATTTAATTAGGCTATGGATGGCTTTAGGAGTCATTTAGTTCTACAATGGAAAATCCAGCATTGGAAGACGTTGGTGTTAACTACGTCAAAGATTTGTGGAAGAGATCTCTACTCCAATTAACTGAGGAGTCCGAATTAAGGTCATTTTTTTAAAGTGCCCGATCTGGTTCATTCCCTTGCAATAAATATGGCTCAACATGATTGCTCTATTATTGGCTTAGATACTACAGAGATTCCAGAAGGAGTTCGATTCGTTTCATTCTCTAGCACTTCATCAGAGGGAATCTCAAACTTCAAAAGAGTCCCACCTTTTCTTAGAAAGCCAACTTCAAAGAGGCTGCATGCAATTATAGACGGTAGATATCAATCCGAGTTGATAATGAAGTTATTACTGGAGAGTTCGTTAGAACATGCATCTTTAAGTGTAATCACTTACGGTATCTGGATTTGTCATGTGGTAGTTTTGAGAAGCTGCCAAGTTCCATATGCAACTTGAAGCAACTAAGATCGTTACTTCTCCGAGAACAAGCGATTGAAGAAGCTTCGGATACTATTTGTGAGCTGCAAAGTTTGCTACAATTATCTCTCCATGGATGCTCAAAGTTAGACAATTTACCCAAAGATATGAAAATGCTCGTCAAGCTTAGATTTCTAAGCATAACAACAAAGATGAAGAGTTTGCAAGAAAGTGGAATTCAATACCTGGAAAATCTGCAATTTTTGGAATCTATATGTGCCCAAATCTCCAAGTCTTGTTTGAAGGCACTTGCCCACTAACTCGCCTTCGGGAGTTGGAAATTGGAAATTGTGAGGGACCAATATTTCTGCCTTTTGGGGAATTAAACAATCTAGAGTCCTTGGCAATTGATGATTGCAAGCTCACGTTGATCCAGGAGAATAAGTCCGACTTTCTATTGAAGCTCCGTAAGCTAGTAATATCAAGGTTCCAACAAGTGATGGAGCTGCTCCAATATCTCAATGAAGCTGCCTGCATTTTGGAGTCCTTTTCTGTCTATGAGTGCCCAAGCTTGACGACTGTACCTGAATGGCTGTCCAATCGTGCTCATCTCAAATTAATTCGCTTGATCCGATGTCCCAACTTATGCTGCATGCCTCAAGGAATCCAGTCCTGCACTGCCCTCGAAGAATTACGCATCGATCATTGTGGTGAACTAAGCAAAAGATGTGAACCTAGACGTGGTGAGGATTGGCACAAAATCGCTCACGTTCCTCGAATCCAAATTGATTTGAGAAATGTACAATGGACGGATGATTAGGTACGCATGAATCTGCCTCTTTCTTCATTTCTTCTGCGTTCTTAGATGATATATAGCCATATATTGAGATTCCCTTCTCATATTATTTTTCCTGACTTCCTCGCTTGATGAAGATGAGGATAAGACAATGCATTATGTAAATTCATAATATTGACGACCTGAACTTAATATTTTGTAAAATTTTGACATCCCAATGTCTCGTTACCATCTGCCATATTGAAAGTAAATTTGATTCCATAACGACGGAATCTCGTCTTCTGCTTTTACTTGGAAATTCGACTATAATGTAAATTTTTGAATGCTTAATTTTTTCTTTTGATGATTATTATTGAAGAAGCTACGAATTAATTGGAAATTTTATTCCTCAATAAAAGAAGTTTAAGAACATTCAAAACAGTTCCAAATGATTTTTCCTCAATAATAAAGTATACTCGAAAGAATTCAACCTCAGACTTTCTCCAAAACATTTCCATAAAATACCCATGCTTATTGCTTACTGAAAAATAAATAATGATTCTGTTACCAAATGATGGACAAAAGAGTAATTTAAAATGTAAACAACATCGTCATTATATACAATAAATCTTCTTGCATTAATAATAAAATTTAAATAACCTTCCATATCGTGCAATAATTTGAGTAGTTGGAGATTTATTGAAGTAAATGCACTTAGTAGAAAGCCACCTATATGAGAAACTTTACGACTCCTTTGATTTCAGAAAACATTTTTGGTTTCCATTTTTTTTTTTTACTAAAAGAGAAAGCAGAAGCAAGTCTAAAATTTGAAGCAAACATAAAGGTTTCTTTCAGAGTGCAACATGGCGTAAATACTTATATTCGATCAAAATGGTAAAATAGGGGTCTTCCATCTTTCATCTGGAACGAAAGCACGGACAATACTGAAATATTGTCATTGAGTCTATGAGTTTAATTTGAGAACAGTTTCCCTCAATTTAATTTGACAATTGTCTTCCAAAAAAAAATCAAACGGATTTACACTACAGTTTTTCATTCCCTTTAAAAACTTTGAGCAACCAAATAAAGCCATAAATTTTCAAATTGCATTTAGCGAAGCTTTATAAGTACTCAGGGCAATTTTCTATTTATTCTTTTGATAAATAAACCATGTCACATTGACCCGGTATCATTAGTATATAGTAAATCGAAAGTTTTGTGAGTTCTCATCCAAACTTGCCAAATGGAAAGATGATTGAAGGGCAAGTAGCAACTTTTATCAAAATTGAAATTTTCCAAAATACAACCAATGAGAGGTCATTGATTTCAATAGTAATTCATTATTAAATAATTATTTTACAAAAAATAATTTATTCGAATTAGTTATAATACTTTGATAGTTTTAGTCCCAAGAATTTAATTCTTCAATTGAATTAAAATCTAATTAAGATGTTGCAATTAGAAAAGGAAAGAATGATATGAAAAAAAAAAAATACTTATTAAGATACAATCAATAATTCGTCATCAAATTGCAAGAATTCGATATTTTGTTCTATTAAAAGTAATTCATCAAAATCAAGTTTTTAATAATTTAAACTCAAAGAAAATAAACGGTAATTCTTCAATTGAATTACTATTTAATCAACAAATTGAAATGAGAAAAGAAACAATATCATAAGAATTAATTAATAAAGTAAATAATCCAATTTGATTAGAAAATAAGAAGTTACATTTACCATTGAGTTTTACATAAAACAACACATTCAATTCATAATAATAAAATAAAAATTATGTCTTTCCATACCATAGATCCAGTTCCATGCATAGCAGGGGAATGATTGCTAGTCCAAATAATGTACTTTGAAGGCTTTGGGATAATCTTTCTTGGCAAGACATTGGCTAAATACCAACCGTAGGAGTGTCAAATGGAGCCAAAGCAAAATGCCCACGATCAACATTAATTAAGCCGAATCATCAAATAAAAATTATTTATTTTAACTTGACATGCATGAAAAGTTAACGCATAGAGAAATATATTCGCTTTAACTTAAGTTTCCAGCTTGAGAATAAACAATTTTCTTAATCTGATTAAAAGACTTTCACAATGTCTTCAATCAATTTGTTAAATCAAAATAGTTACACAAACCTATGTTCGCGAATCTTTAAGGTGATGTGTGGTTCCACTTATAACTATCCCTAATTATGTTTTGCCATAGAATTTTTTTTTATTTAATAAAGAGTTTTTACTTTCCGCAATCAGATTTTATTTATAACTCTCACAATACAAAAGGTGAAAATGGAAAAGCACCAACGAAATTCTTTTTAAAATGTACTAGCTCAGTGGCACAGACGATGCATGTGAATGAAGCCATAGCCACGAAAATTCTTTCCAAACTGCAAAGCACAATGCACTTCGAGAATAATAATTTTTCGCATGAAGCTTTTAAAAGAAACGAATTTAGTTTGAGATTAAACATATAATATTGATATATGCAGGGGAGAGATGTCTTAGATCAAAGAGTAATTAAGAGTAACTGGACTGCCTTCATTTTATTTTTATAATAATGTACGAATGAAAGCGTAAATTTTTCTTTAATGGAAAAGCTTAAAGTTAAAATCCCTAAAATGTGGGGTTTTTTTAAACTGTCTTATGTATCGATTTACCCTCACATGTCATTTATTTATTATATAACATCTACAAGAGGAAACTTAAGTGATTATAATTTCTATAAAATAAAATGACCTTTTCTGTCTTCTCACTAGATTGTAAATATTTTTCAAAATTAATTTGTCCTGAAAAATGGGCCGAGTGACTTAGGATAGTAATAGGTCTTCAACCTGAAATTTAGGGCATGTTTGTTTTGGATGAAGCAAAAAAAAAAAAATGTAAAAAGTATTTCTTTTGCTTTCTTACCAAAATTTAAATATTATTCAATTTCAAAAAAATCATATGTGAATTTACATACCAACGTTTACATGTCTGGAAAGGTTTGAGTGTTTCGCATTAACAAAAAGGTCAAATTGTGTGCATCATAAGATTAGATTAGAGGGACTCCTACATTTTGTTGTAACCTATCAATTGCATATCAAGATTCATTACTCTGACTCCCATAGGCACACCGTTCAAAAATAATGTGAACCATCAAATATGTAAGCGCTTACTCATAATGTACACAATGTATAAAAAGTACGGTTTCCACATGTTATTTTGAATACATATCCCCATGGAGTCATGATATTGCTATTTATAAAAATTTAAAAAAAAAATTTGAGAAACACTTATGAGAACCAAAATTTTCCCCAGAATTTTATACAAAAACTTCTACATCAGTTTTTATTGAAATGAATCTTATATCAATATATAGATTAATTTAGCTAACTGATGAAACATATCTTGGTAAGTAGACTATCTAAACAATGACCAAAGTTCGCAGTATATCACAATAAATGCCATAATTCTATGTTATAGATACTCTTAAGCTCATCTCCTGTTTTTTTTTTTTTTGTTGTTGAGCAGATGAACTCCTGTGATCCAGTTGCCACTCCTTGTGGGGCTCCGCAAAGATTTGTTCGCAAACTCAGCGAATCTCTTCATTAATCTATTTCATTTGCAAGTGTGAAAACAATGGCCGTTGATATTGTACCTTTCTCTTTATTCCCTTGATCGAGTGTTGGTGTTGTTCTGTCTTATTTGCTTGTGTTTGTATCGCAACTTTCTCTATGGAGAAAAAAAGACTTATTCGTATCGTTTGAGACCAAAAGAAGCACTATTTGAATTTGAAATTTTTTAGAGAGGTAGCCATCTTTCATTCACGAATAGTGTATGAAATTACGATGCACCATCGAATCTTACTTTTGGCAGATAAGTGTCAGTCATTCAATCTTTTATAACATAATTTTGCATTATTACATGTTTACAAGGATGAGTTTGTAAAATATGATTGTTCCAATATTCAGTTGCATCAGTTAGCAAACAAATTTATGGAATGTATTGCTTAAAATCCATATTGTATCGAGCAAATTTCACTAAAGGTTTTCAGAACTTGTTTTAATTAGTGTTTAAAATTCATTGCTTGGCCATTGTGATTGTGACTTGTCTGCCATTTCGTTTTTTTTTTTTTTTGGTCTAAAATGTAAGTAGTATTTATAAGTTGACGTCTAAAAGCTTAAGGGCATTCCTCAACATTACAAATAGAACTAAGATCACGAAAAAAATGAAGTGAGGGAGTCTCCATATAGTAGCCAATATTTCATTTGTTCGGGATGGTCTAAAAGATTTATAGTATGAAGCTCACCCTCTGACAAGTTTGCGAACTTTACCCAAAATGATAAAGGCATCATTTGACTTTTGTTGGAAGCATCTACAATTACGCTCCATCCAAATGCAATATATGATCTTTAGGAAAGATACCTTCAATCCTTACCTTTGGTAGCCCTAATCATCCATTTGAGTTCATCATTCCATCCTCCTAAAGAACGCTGAATTCCGTATTGTGCAAAGATAGTAAGCCAAATGCTTCCAGTCCAGGTGCACTTTGAAAGAATAGATGTTCTCTGCTTTCCAAACAAGCCATACAAAAATTATAGTAGATATCTACTTTAGATTTCTAACGTGAAATGATTTTTGCTGTTTGTAGTCTATCCCTACAAATTAGCCAACCGATGAAGTTATGCTTTGCTGATACCTCCTTTCAAGATCAATTGGAACCATTCCTCATCGAAAGGTATTATAGCCATTTTTACTCTATAGTTGCCTCATTTAGTGCCCATCCATATAAGTTCATCCTTTGTGTGCCTACGCGCTTGATTGGAATAGCAAGGAATTCCTGTGTGGTCTTTTCGTCAAACAAATTGTTTAGGAGCAATTCATTCAATTGTTATTCAATTGTTCCTCTTCAAAGTTCATCAACTCCGATACCTTTTGTGGATCATTTCTATATGCTGGACCCCCATTAGACCCCTTTTCAGCCACTTGTCTGATCTTATGTTGACTCTTTCTCTATTTACTATCGACCACATCACCGAGTTCGATATCTCATCTCTTGTAGACTTTGCCAACCCCAAGAGAGCCTGGAACCATTCTCGCATGCCAAAAGTCTCTCCTATTAAAGTAGATTCCTTTTAGCAGCTTACTCCATATTGCATCCGGGTCTTTCACCACTCTCAAGCCAGTTTACCCAGGAGGGTTTTGTTAACAGCAATTAAACCCCGAAACCTATACCTCTCTTATTCTTTCTGGTCTTCAAGATTTTCCATCTTTTCCAATGTAGTCCAGCCTTTGTTGCGTCGTTTTTCCACCGTAAATTAGCTATTCTTCACTCAATTGCTTTACACACCGACATTGGGATTTGAAAAATTGACATTGCATAATGGGGTAAAGCTTGAACCACAATTTTCAGTAAAATCTCCTTGCCCGCTTTAGACATTATTCGTTCCTTTCTTTCTTCCAGTTTCATATTTACTCTCCCTAAAATCTGTTAAGATGCACGTGTGAGTTGTGTTAGTGAAATCCCACATCGGATAATTAGTGTGATGTAAAGCGGTTAATATATCATAATTGGCCCCTAACTCATTGGCTTGGGCTTTTGAGCTTTTGAGTGAAAGTGGATCAAATTAGATATGTTAACGAGTTCGGATTTATGCTCCCTCTTAGTGATCTCCTCGCACAAAAGGTATCATGCTTCTACTGTTACATCCTAACAAATTGGTATCGAAATCGTGTTTGGTGAATAAAGTTAGGCATAATTTCCGAGCGATAGGCATTGTGGTGTAACAATGCAAGCCCGGTGGCATAACTTAAGGGAGAGCTCACACATGAGAGAGAGATTGTTAGGATGTATGTATGAGCTGTGTTAAAGAAATCCCACATAGGAGAATTAATGTGGTGTAAAGCAGTTAATATATCTTAGTTAGTTCATAACTCATTGACTTAAACTTTTGAGTAGAAATGGATCCACCGGATATATTAATATGCTCAAATTTAGGCTCTTTCTTGGTGATCTCCCCGGGCTAAAGGTATCGGGCTTCATTGTTAAGGTCCCTAACAAAATCCATATGAACATCTGCTTTTTGATGCTCCCCAATTAGAGAAGATTCCAAGGTATTTCCCCATGTTACCCAGTTTGATATCCTCAATCTCCTTGTCATATCATTCCTTAACAATTGAAGGCAACCTTTACTAAAGTAAACACACAAGTAAATACCGATTTATTCAGGTTTACGGCTTGTCCCGAGGCATACTAATTCTAATTAAGAACATCTTAGACATTTTGGTACTCCGGAATGGTCCCATCTAAGAAAAAAAAGATGGAATCATCTGCAAATAACAAGTGGGATAAGGTTGGACAGAAGCTATTTAGCTTAATTCAACTTATACTTGCATTTGAAACAGCATTTTCCATCAGAGAAGATAAGCATTTTTAGACAAGGATGAAGAGATAGGGTGATATAGGGTCCCCTTGCCTAATTCCTCTAGTAGGGTTAAAATAAGGGAGGGTTCTCCATTGAAAGATATCAAAGTAACACATTGCATAATCCAGCTAACCTATCTTTCACATAAACCTATTTTCAGCATACATGCTTCCAAAAATCCCATTCCACCCTAGCATAGGTTTTTGCATGTCCAATTTCAGTACAGCTTGAATTTCTTCCTTCCTTTCTCTCACTCTCAATTGGTGCACCACCTCTTGTACAATAAAAATATTGTCCTTAATCTGTCTCCCACAAACAAAAGCGCATAGCCATCCACCTCTTTCCATACTCCTAGAGCTTTATGGAATGCCATATGGAATATGCAGACCAGCACAAATGTGCAAATTTTCCTATGAAGCATTTGCCATATTGCTATCCCATCTAAGGAAAACTTGCGGAAGAGAAACATAGTACCTGATCCTGTCTGTAGCCTGTGTCAAAGCGAAGTGGAAACAGCCGAACATATTTTTCTACTATGCCCCTGGACAGAATATGTTTGGTCAGATCCCTCTCTAAAAATCCAAACTTTAAGACAGGGAGTGACTCGATTAGAGTTGTGGTTAATGAATTTCACAGGTAAGACGCCCAACTTACCTCCTCAAGAAGTGGTGGCGTCTGTTTTGTGGCAAATTCGGAAGACCCCAAACGACCAAATTTTTAGGCAAACCGTTCCAAATGCAAGAAATACGGTGGAGCTAGCTCGAATCATGCAACTAACGACCCAAAAATGGAGCTTTCAAGGTACAAAGGAACAAAAGAAAAGAACCTCTACCTCTCCCCAGATCTGGGTAGCTCCGGCGGAAGGACTCTTGAAAATAAATGTCGACAGCTCTCTCGGTGAAGGTTCGACCGACGGAGCAATCGCTTGCATCTGTCAGGACCATACCGGATGCCTCGTCGACGGCTTCACCCAGTCCGGTCGAGCGTCTTCTCCGGCGATGGTAGAAACCTTAGCCCTTTTGGAAGCGCTCTCTTTGTCGAGCGAAACAGGTACAAAAAAAATTTTGTTTTGGGGTTCTGCTGGCTAAGCCCAGTTTATGGATAAAATATTCAGTGATTTGTATACGCCACGTCACCTGCGTACGTAGCGTACACAAACCCATGTGGACCACTAATAAAAGGACGCATGGCTCTAAACCTGGAATTAAAAAAAAAAAAAGTTATATTTCGAGTCTCTCCACTGACACCCTAGGAAGAGTAACGCTGCCACTAGAAGGGGGCGTGAGCAAAACGTAAAGTAATTAATGCGTGCAGTAATTGCTGTGTTCTCTCTCTCCCTCTCCCCTCCGTCTTCTATTTCACTCTTCTCCTTGCCTTCCATCTTTTGTGAAAAGAAGAAGCCCGCTTCCTCTTTTTTCAAAATGCTCTCCCCATCTCTCTGCCTCCCAAGAGCCCCGAGGTTGCATCTCGAGCCTAGACCCGGCGCCTCTGGCACGTCGCCTCCAGAGCCACTCCCTCTCCGTAGCTCCCAAGAGCCCTCGTCGATCGCATCCCATGCTCAGATTTGACGGCGAAGCCCAAACCCTTCGCCTCCGCATCCGCCGTCGCCTCCAGGAACCACACCCCCCCTCTCTCTCTCTCTCTCCCAAGAGCCCCCCGCCAGTCGCATCCCGAACACCGTCTCCACCGTGGCATTTTGGGTTTTGCACATAACTGACCTGAGCGTTCTCCTTCTCGTGTATTCATTCTCTCCCCGGCGGAAGATGAGACGAAGTCCAAGTGAAACGGAAACGCATGGACTTGGGAACTTTCATTTGTATTTGCATTTTTGTCTCGTTTTGGAAGAAAATAATGTATCGTTTGTTCTACTCGGGTTTATAAGAGTGGTGTTTGTAACCTACCTATATGCGGGCTTCTTCTTTTTCACAAAAGATGGAAGGGAAGGAGAAGAGTGAAAAGAGAAGACAGAGGGAGAAGGGAGAGAGAGAACACAGCAATTGCATTAATTGCTTTACTTTTTGCTCACGCCCCTCCTAGTGGCAGAGTTAGTCTTATTAAGGCGCCAGTGGAGAGACTCGAAATATAATTTTTTAAAATTTTAGGTCAGAGCCACAAATCCTTTTATCAGTGGTCCATATGCGTTTGTGCACGCCACGTAAGCGTGTGACGTGGCGTGCACAAATCACTGAATATTTTCTCCGGTTAATGAGATGAACAAAAGTATTTTTAAGACCCAAAAATAAATTCATTGCTTAATTCGAAGCGCCTAATTGTTTTAGTTTTATCAAACAGCCCCTCAATAAGTACCATTGTTCGGTTTCCATTCGAAACAAGACGGAAATGACATTGGTCATTCTTTTGACATATGATATGTATGCACCTCTGTATTATGATATTACATAGAACAAAGAGGACATTCTCTTTTTATGGGATCTTCGATCATTCTTTTTTTTAGGAAAATTTCAAATAAGGATGTAAAGTGTCTTTATTTTCTCAAATAAGTGTATAACCCTGCCGCCAAAATTTCCTGCATGTCAAGGGCATTTTCGTCCAAAAATAATTTCAACATAAATTTTAGTTAAATCAACTTAAAACATAAAAATACAAGCCGGAACCCAGAGAGGGGTCGCGGTAGAAGGCCCTCCCCAAACACAGGCGGGGGTCGGGCGACTGATTCTGGCGAGCCTTTGGTCGACGAGGGTCACCGACCATTGCGGTTGCCCTATCAACGATGAGCGGCTACAGGCAAAGCCTGTATGTTCTAGTTTTATTTTTAAACTTTAGCCTTTCTTTTTCTTGTTTGAGTTTGATATTTTATGAAAAGAAAAAAAAAAAGAAAAAATCAAAAAAATAAAAGACGAAAATGCCCTTGACCACAATGAGATCAGACTCCTCTTTTATCTTGACATGGCCACTTCATACTCTTATTTGAAATAAGATTCATTCAGCCCCTTATTTGAGAAAACGAGAGCAATTCAAGCCCTTATTTGAAATCGAAACAATATCCATGTCAAGCCTTTATTTGAGAAAATGAGGGCATTTTGGACTCTTATTTAGAATTTTCCTTTCTAAGTCAACTTATCGCCGCGAGCGCAATGTATGTGTGCACATTTGCTAGTCTATAAAATCATACAAAATGAAGAGAGCCTCCTACATTTAAGGATCTCAATTGTTTCTTTCTTATCCCAAATATCCTTAGTTAAATATTTTATAAATATTATCTCCATGGACGAATATGTAAATTCATAGTTTTACTTTATCTTTCACATTTGTCAGTATTAGAGTTTGGATTTTTTTTTTTATCCTTCAACAACATTTTAAAAAAGATTTCAAATTTCAAAATAATTTCCCCTCTCCATAAATACAATTTCTTTGTACATATCGTCTTTTTTATCAATAATTTCTTTACAATATTTAATGATTGAAATACTTTGTAAGAAACTTAATCTTTCAAATATCAATTTGTTGTGCATAGACAATGTGTGTGCACATATTATTAGTCTATATTTTTGTGTAAAAATAAAGGGAGCTTCCTCTAACATAATCCCATGAAAAACCAATGCATATAGTTCGAATATACCATGGGTGGAGGACAAAATCGCAATTTATGATAATCAAGAAAATTAACAATTAATCATGAATCTCTAACCTCCTAATCTTGAATTTGTCAAGAATTTCATAAATCTCTCATCTTTTCTTTTTAAGGGTATTGAAATTGTACTAACAAAATGAATCAAAATCATCTTTACATAGTATATTATTCCTTACCAATTCAATTTTCTTCACTATTTCTCTTCATGCGCAAGGCATGTGCCCTTTTTCTTGGAAGATTTTTTAGCAGTTATTCATAGCTTCATTACAAAGTGCTAAAGAAATTTTTTGTATCGCGCCACTAAATAATGAAGAATTTAAGGTTGGCGCTCGACATTGATAGACTCTTTCTTCCCTATATGAACAAAATCCTATTAGGGGCGTGCTTCGAATTTGTTGTAGCTATTAGAATCAAAATAATTGGTGTGAACGGTCAGAAATTTTATTGGAGAAATTTTGTCCATGTTTTGGTTAGAATATGCAGAAGTTCTCAAAACATAAAGGAGGATTTTATTGAGTCCATCCGGCTATTTTGATTTGGAAATCGTTGATGTAGATCCTAACCCACTACATGGCGCCCACATGGATCCTCCACTTCTTCCTCCTCCATCCGGCCGACAAGGTCGACCTCACTGGCCCTCTCCTCTGGCCAAATGGCCAAGGCTCAACAACCAACTGGATGAGGAAGAAGGGGAGGAAAAAAAAAAAAAAATAAGGAAAAAGAAAAAAAAATCCAAAAATGTTAAAATATTATTTAAATTTGTCCACGTCGTCACGTGGGTAGGCCGGCGTCCACGTCGGCAATTTCTGGCCAGATGAACTCAATTGGCAAGAAGAAAAAAGGCTTAGGACTCAATTAGCAATATTGAAAAGTTTAAAGGCGAATAAATTAAAAATGCAATAGATTTTGGACTTTTTGAACAATTTTTCCCAAAATTCACTATTGCTAAAAGTATGAATACTGAAAGTGCAATTTATTTTAGAGACTTGTACATTTAAGCGCTACAGGCCAAAGTCGAAGCTGACCAGATAGTATTGGAGAATTTCAAATAGAAATTTGATGAAAATACTCAATTGTAATCCATAAGGAATAGAATTGCGACAAATCTAATTACATAGGGACCAAAAGCGAACTTCTCAAAACATAAAGGGCCCTAAGATGTTAATTTAAACCCCATGTGTCGTTGCAGTTTCACATTTTAGGACCCGGATTTGTAGAATTACTGAGCATAGTATTAGCATCCCAACGGTCGAAATACAGAAACTTCAAACTTAGGGTGCATCATGCGATCTGCATCAACACGAGGTTCTACTTCTAGAATTACTGTACATAGATCCAGCTAGAAGAAGCCTATATCCCTTATTGCCGAGGCCGATACAGAGTTCGACGGTGTCCCGACACAATCCGCATCCCCGCTTTTAGCCATATAGCTAGGAGCAGTTCATCCAGCGGTGCTGTTTCTTGCCGAGCAAGTAGCTAAAGGGAGGGTGACTGAACCGTCCGTTCAGAAACATGCCGGCGATCACCTTGTACATGGCTTCCGTGAGATGGACTCCGTCCCCAGTTGATGTACTCTGCGGGACGGGGCAAAAGTCAGTGGACGGCATGCCGCATGTCGCGAACGGAGTGAAATGATAGGGCTCCCGGCACCGCAGCATGCCTTGAAAGGCTCCTTGAAGCCATACTTGGCTGGGGTCTTCATGACAGAGCGGTATGCATTCCAGTAATCGTAAACAATCACGGAATCAGGGAATTGCTTCCCGAGGTCAGAAATCTTGGCCTGGAGCGCGGCATTATGGGTGCGGGTTTGGTCGTTCACGCTCTTCACGCAGCCGATGTCGTCCCTGTCGTTCTCGGGGACAGATACATGGCCAGGGGCAAGCAACCCGACACCGGCAGACCTTGAACCACCATATACTTCACCCCTCGCCTCAGAAGCGACTGCAAAGCAAATGCAGTTAAAATTCTTATCATTGTGAAGCTTACTGCATTAGTGACATAGGCATCAGCTTAATACTTGGATGATGCTATCGACATTAATGAACCGCGCTGCGGCCCAGGTATAAGTTCAGGCGCTTGTCAATGCACGTCCATTTTTCCTACAGCAGATGCATTTATGATCACCCCACCCAAGTTGGTTGAACGAGCTATTCGACTCGAGGTTTGCTGCCTGGCCCAAAAAGAATATGCTCGGGTTCGATACAGTGGTGTCGCTATGCTCCCTAATTAAGGCGAACAATCAATCTATGGGGTCTAGTACAGTAGACCTGAACGGATATTGCCATACTGGTGAACGTTGATGGGTATGAATGGACGAAACCCGACTCTTGGTTTACGCTCGAACATCTTTTACGGATCATCTCGACGAGGTCGGGACCGGCGAATCGCTTGGACAGGGATGGCACGATTTGATTGCTTCCCTCAACAGTTGACGCTGAGCTAGATCTCTAGCTCCTCCTCTTTAGGACCAGGAAGCCCCAAAATGCATACACAGACTAGCGAAATACCGCGCTAAATAATGCGACTTTAATCTGACACTAACATTACGAAAAGCTGATTCCAATTAGCTAGTTTAACCTATAAGTTCAGCTCGGGTGCGCAAACGCCGGAGCCGGAGCACTGATTTATACGTCGAGCTTTATCGAGTCTGTCACGGAATTTTCTTCATGCGAAAAACGATCGTGTTCATAAATCTGTGTTTGTTCTGATTATTAGTTTACCTCCAGAAAAGTGGCGACGGTGTCGATGGCGAGCTTCCGGATGGTGTCGCCGGAAACGGTGGACCCGAGGGTGTAGGCATAGTCGTTGACTCCGATCTCGCCCACCCAGACCAGCGCGTCCTCGAGCGCGCCGCCGCACGCCCCCCTCCTCGCCGCCGCCTTGCACCCCTCGCGGCTCTCCAAGTACTTGTTGAACCAGGCGAGCTGGGTCAGGATCGACTGGGGCGTTATGTCCAGGCTCAAGTTGTTCCTCACGAAGAACTCGTGGTTGATGGCCGTCGAGCCGGCGACGGCGAAGTTGACGCCGGAGGCATTGGAGGAGGAGGAGGAGGAGGAGGAGGAGGAGGAGGAGGAGATGCTGCGGTAGGGGGGCAGGAAGGGAGGGACAGGGACTGGGCCACGAAGTCGATGACGAGGCGGCCGTCGGAGTAGCGGTTGGTGGGGTGGGGCGGTGGAAGAAGGTGACGCCGTTGGGGGTTGGAGACGTGGCCGAAACCGCTGGGGCCGGAGGCGGAGCGGGTGTTGCCGGTGTCGGTGAAGGAGTCCCCGAAGGCGTAGATCTTCTTGAAGGGGCGGGCCTGTGGGCCGGCGGCGGAGGCGGAGGCGGAGGCGGAGGCGGGAGAGAAGAAGAAGAGGGTGGTCAGAATAACGACGGCGAGGGCGGCGAGAACTCTAGAAGAAGAGGAGGAGGAAGGCGGCGACGGCGGCGGCATTGATCCAGGCCTGGGCTTTATTTCTTGCCACTGCAACAAAGCAGCCGATTAGCTTTGGATAGAAAGTAAATCGAATTGATAAAGGAACTGCACTGATTAGCCCAACCAATAAAAGCCCAAGCTGTTCACCTTGTACTGATCCAGATCAAAAACAAATAGATCATTATAATACCTGCACAAATAGGGAAGAAATGGAAGTAAGAAGCTTTGCAAACCTTCACATTGTAGAAGCAAGTCTGAAAGGCTGATTAGAAGTCCATAGGATATGGAAAAGGGTAATAATGCTTGGATTCTCCCTGATTTAATCAACTTTCCAGGCCATGAAGAAAAAGATGAAAGACTCAAATTTTTTATATTAATGTGGAGTATGAGGCCAAATGGAAAGTGTACGCCATTCCATCTGCTTTATTAAACTGCAACTTTAGCTGCAGTTATATGTAGCTTTTGCTCAGGAGCCACTACATGTTCAGTTCATACCAAGTTGCCAGAAAAATTAGTCCTCATATTTTAAGATCTTCTAATGTTTTTTAAAATAAAGAACCACTTCTTCATTCAAAGGCAATATCATTTCGTACAGCTAATTCTCTTAAAAAAAAAACCTACAGTTTAGAAGGAGAATCAGTTCATAAACATCAAGACAACAAACTTCCTTTATGGAGAAGGCAAAGAGCTCTTATTATGTGAAAGGACAACTAGTGTGACATCTCCTCACTGAGGAAACAGTACAACTGATGAATAAGAAGACACAATGTCAAACCAAGCATACAGAAAATAATTTCTCACATCTTTATGAAATCATAAGAGTATAGGACCTCTAATGGTATTGACTAAGAAACCGTCAACAAACCTCACTTCTCTGAGAGTGTCATAGAAGCCACCAAAAACAATGATTTTGTGTTTGTACAAAACCTGAAACAAAGCAAGATGGATAGAAAAGCAGACACGCATGAGGTAACAGGATATAAATATATGTGAAGGACAAAGACAACTATGAGGCCAGTGATGAAATTACCATTCTATGACCTGAACGCGGGCCAGGACAGCCTTTCAGATTAAGTTGTTCCCACTGATTTGTTTTAAGGTCCAACATCCAAAAGTCCTAAAAAGAAAGTTCGATTGTAGATCAACATTATTGACAAAACTCCCACAGAATATCTCGGTTGCAATACGCAGAAGAATCTGTGATGGTTTTGGCATAAACAAAGCCGCATGTGTGTTACCTTATAGTGGTGGAAGCGTTCTTGATTTGGGGAGGTAAATTCACCACCTAACAACAAGTAGCCTAATTTATTTGTGGGATACAACGGATATTGCACTGGCAAGTAAACACCGGTGGAGGAAGACTGGCAAGCTCACCAAATATATACAGATAATTTTTCCAAGCAACAGACTGATGAGCACTGCGAGGAGGCGGACTATTGGGACTGGAGATCAATTTCCATGCCTGCTTCTCCACGTCATACCGGTAAAGATCACCGTAGACAAAAGTCTGTGCCATTTGAAACCAGGGTGACAAAAAATGAGCCGAGTTCACAGTATAAACATAAGTACTCCATCTACCATTTTCAACGCCTCACCTTGGTGCCATTGTAAAATTCACCACCATAAAGAATTAGTTCTGTGTCTTTCAAAGGATTCAGAGCCATCTACAGGAGTTAACAGGACCATTAGAAAAACAAATCAATCACATAATTCAGGCAAGCCCCCATAAAGGGCAGTAACAAAATGGTGTGCAGTGAGAGCTGATAAAGAGGGTATTACCGTGCAATTAGAACGCGGAGAAGGCGCAGGTACATTCTCCTCAACGTGGACCTCCTTCTTCTTCGCTTCCTCTTTTTGTATACTTAGCTGGTCAGTGGGGGTGCATACAAGTCAATTCGAGCTCAAGGAAGGAGAAAGCAGCCACGTCTAATTCTAAATCAAGAACAGATTGGCCCCACGACAGACGGTAAGAAATTCTATTGCAGCTTCTAGCTTAAATCAATAGATGTTTCGATCAAGTCTGTGCTAACCCCAGAGAGGTTGATCCCATCAATTATCGTCGTTATCTAATGGAAACAATTGAATTCTCAGACCACTCTTGATGCAGAACAAGACTCAGTTTTGTCACTTTTTCTGTGAAACAGGGGATAGACAGTGACATGGGTATTGCTCAATTCTAAGTATCAGACAAAAAAAAAAAGGTTTACAATGAACTGTATCGTCCCAGCAGATAAACATCCAGCGAGAACAGTTAAAGCAGAAGCATCGTACGAGGATGGCATCGATGTCGTCTTCAGGGGAGATCTTCTTGTTCTCCCTGCGAGCTCTCTTCTCCTCCGCTTTCGCGGTTTTCCTCTCCGTCTTCTCCTTACCTTTTCCTGGCTTCTTCGCCTTCTTCCCCATTCTTCTCTCTCGCTCTCTCTCTCTCTCTCTCTCTCTCTCTCTCTCTCCTTCAGTTCACCGTTTCATCGGTCAGACTGGCGGCAACGCACTCGAATGTTGTCGACGACAGGACTAGAGGAGGGAGACGAGGTTTTGCTGCCGCAGAACGACGTCGTCTCCGTTCTCCTCAAGTGTCGTCCTTCTTTTCAAGAGAAATTTCACTTTAGTCCCTGTAGTTTTGGGAACGTTCACTTTTCGGTCCCTGTATTCTATTTTTGTCGCGATTATAACCCTCACGCTATTCTCCGGCGATAATCTACACTTCTCCAATCAAATTTCCGGCGAGTCAACCAGGGGTGAGCTCTCCTACTCTTCCTGAGTCCGTCACCTTCGTGATTCTTTCTGGCTTCCTTCCTTTCTTCCCATGTCTTCCTTTCCCCATCTCTACGGGGCACTCGTCGAGCACCCGACATCTTCTCATTCCGACATTCTCTTCTGCTGCATCCGTTCTTCCTGTGTATACGTACATATTCAGGTGGCCACCTTCAGTACTACACTACATCCTTATCCTGACGTGCACGGCTTTCGCCGTTGTCATTCAACCCGCCCCGCAAGCAAGGTACTTGTTCTCTGTGGCTCTGTTCTGCTCAACCTCTACGTAAACCATGGCTTGCCTAATGGTAAATGCACTCGAATCGCTTCCCATATCACTTACTAATCCGAACTCGAAAAGCCAAGTCGTGTATTTAATGTATTCTGGAGGTTGAACTCATGACTCCAGCTTTGGAGGATGCGGACGAGAAAATGCGTTTCGAAGCTCACCAGATGGTGGCGCGCCTGTTCGACAAAATTCATTCGGACGACAGATGAGAAAAGACATCTCAAGGCTTATCAGACGCTGGTACGCCTGTTCGACGAGATTCATTCGGACAACATGACCATTCTCAAGCATTTAATCTATGCCAAGGACGACATACAGCCGCTGGTGGACGGTACCACAAAATCAAGGGTGTGGTCCTACTTCCTATTACTTCTTCCTTCCCATTATTTGACTCAATTGGCCTCGATCTAGTCAATATCTATCAACAGAAAGATAACAGCAATTCTCTCTCATTTCACAACAAACAGGTCAGCCTTGAAGTGCTGAGAAAGAAGACAGTGTTGCTACTAATATCGGATCTTGACATTGCCATTGAAGACATTGAACTTCTCAATCACTTGTACCGGGAGTCTCATGCAGGGCCGGAGAACCAGTTCGAAATATTATGGCTTCCAATTGTGGATATCGATCCAAAGTCAGCTGCTTGGGATATGATCCATCAGCAGAAATTCGAGGAGCTGCAGAGTAGCATGAGCTGGTACACTGTCCACCACCCTTCGATCCTTGAGCCAGCCGTGATCAAGTACATAAGAGAGGTGTGGCATTTCTCAAAGAGGATCATCATAGTAGCTCTGGATCCACAGGGGAAGTTGGCAAGCCCCAATGCCCTCCACATGATCTGGATATGGGGAAGTTTCGCCTTCCCTTTCACTAAGGAGCGAGAGGAAGCGCTATGGAAGGAGGAGAGTTGGAGACTCGAGTTGATCATCAATGGCTTAGACGACGGGACTATAACAGAATGGGTACAAACTTCATCCCTAACTATCCTTTTTTCCCCCAGAGTTATTCTTAGATATACATCTACGAAAAAAACACTCTTAAAAGAGGCTCTGGCAAACAAACTTTGATGAAGAAAAAATATTCCAAGATAAAGCATGGACCAGGCTTTATTTTCCTTCGCAAAAAGTAAAGCAGAAGAGGAAGTAAAAGAGGAGTGAGACATTTGATTCTGTAACATATAGCAACGAAGATCTGATTTCATTGCCTAATACTACTGCCTGTGAGACTTAGCACTGCCAGGGACAACTCTTTTCCATTGAGAAAAATGAATTTCCCAGTATAAAGTAGCCCCAAATTATTTCTGGTGAATATAAGCTGTACCATGTCCTCATGCACTCATATTGCGTGTTAGCACAATGTGAACAGAGTTTTTGTGTGGGTAATTAATATTACCTACTTCTGATCAGATGGAACAAGGATCATGTATTTGCCTATTTGGAGGTGAGGACCTTGATTGGATCAGGAACTTCACAAACGTAGCCAAAGGTGTCGCTAAGATTGCAAATATCCCGTTGAGAATGGTTTACGTGGGAAAGAGCAATTCCAAGGAGCAAATTCAGAGAATAGCGACGGTGATCATCTCAGAGAAACTGAGTTACTGCTGGAACGACCCCCTATTCTTCTGGTTCTTTTGGACTAGACTTGAGAGCATGCTCCACTCGAAGTTGCACCACGGGAAGTCCACTGAAAATGACCCGGTAATGCACGAGATCATGACGATACTCAGCTATGACAAGAGCAACCAAGGATGGGCTATTTTCTGCAACGGTGCAGGGCTGGCAATGGCGAGAGCCAAGGGCAACAATGTCTTGGAGAGCATGGAGCAGTTCGACAAGTGGAAGGATGATGCAAATCAGAAGGGTTTTGTTAATGCGCTGCACGACCATCTAAAACAGAAGGAGCTTGAGACTCCGCACCACTGCAGCGGCCTGATCCTGCCTGCGATCAATGGGGGACTCCCAAAGAGGGTCGTGTGCGGGGAGTGCGGCCGTGTGATGGAGTAGTTCAGAATGTATTGCTGCTGCACCAAATAAGCAGAATCTCAACTATGGTTACTTGGATGCGAAGGTATCTTGTGATGTACCATCTTGAGGTTATGCAATATTTAAATTGTGGAAGGTAGCGATGCAGGTTGCGGAGTCCAGTCTGGTGTGGTGTTCATTCAGAGCCTGGCTCTGGCTTTCATGCAATCTATTCGGTTTGTCGCTTTTCTTTTCTTTTCGGTTTCCTTTTGCTGGTTTCAATGGTGTTCCGTTTCGAAGTGTTCAGATGACATGTTGATGTATGGCTTGGCTGCAACTTTTCTTGTAATCTATGAAGATATGCATCTGTGATGTTCAATCTAGCTGTTTAACTTCTGTTAGTCTTCTATACCTCTACCTTGGCTTCATTTCAGGACAGGCTTCTTAGTAACGCCGCCTTGGTTCATGGGATTCGTCACCTCATGTGCTGACCAAAAGACTTTCTATTGCTTCCTGTTTGAGCAGCTGGTGATTGTTAAATAGGCAACTGTTGTAACATTTATACACTTTGAACAAAACCCGTGCCATGCATGGGAAATACGTTATTACACCAAAAGTCAAATTATATTTTTCTTCCAATGTATTATAGCATCCTCATTGATGTCTTCTAAACTCATTAATAATATTCTCTTTGGACTATCTTTACCCAAAGAAGGTCTTTTCTGGAAATAAAAAATGGCATGAGTACAATGTTTTGCGATAACATGCTTTAGGTTTCAAATTTGAATTAAAAAAAAAGGGAAACAGAGAAAAGGTGAATAATAAAAGAAAAGGGAAGAATGCAACTTTGTCCATCTGATCATTCCATTCACCATACACGGGATTAAACAATGCAAGTATTATAATTTTCATACGACATTTACTCGAGTGCTATAACTTTCCAAAAGTGCAATAAGATCATTTGTCTTGATATAGAGAGAGAGATTTCGAAGCGAGAAAAATGGATAAAATCAAGCTTCTTGTCTCTTTCCAACTACTCAACGAAGGAGAAGAGATGAGAGATCCGTCATTTTGACATCAAAGTACAAATGGGCATGTGACTATCTTCATACAATTTAAAATTAAATGACAGAAAATGTTACAATAAAAATCAGAGTTGGAGAAAAAATTACCAAATAAATATGCAAAGAATGTGGAATCTAAAGTGAAAGACAAGTCAGTCATTTAAATTTTTAGAATTGTTGACAAAATTTCCACGAGTTTTTATATTATATCAAAGCCCCTTATTTAGGTGATTTAGGATCTATTTGTTTCACGAAAAACAGTTTCATTATTTTCCGGCATTTGGTTGGCTTAGGAAAGGGAGTCAACCGAAAATATTTTCTTAGTCAATGGAAAATATGTGCTTAAATTTAGGAAAATAATTTTTTCTTTAAAAAAATCGGAAAACATTTTCCAAAATATAACTAGATATCAGCATTTGAACCAAAATTTTACACTTGGGCATTGAAACCCTAATGTTAGTTCCTGGTTCTTGGTGCTCAAGACCAGGTCTCCCACGGTCAGGCCTAGGACCCCAACGTCTAAGCCTAGGTCCATCAAGGCTGGGCCCAAAGCCATATACCTATGTCCAATGCTCCAGCACTCGAACCCAGATCCATAAAAGCAAAGCTTGGGTCTCCGACACTTGAGCTCTAAGCCTCGGCACTTAGACCCAGGCCCACAAAGGTTGTGTGCAGATCCTCGGCGCTAAGGCTCAGGTTCTTTGTTAATGAAACGTTTATTTTTATAAAAATATTTTTACAAAGAAAATCAAAATTTTAATTCTTTTCTTTCTTTTTTTTTCTTTTCCTTCTTCTTAGGCCAGTCGAGGGGCGAGCCTCACCACAAGCTAGTGAAGCTCGAAGCTCGCCAAATCTGATGAGGCTCGGCCCTTGCCTATGACCAGTCACAGCCATGGTGACGGCCTAAGAAGAAGGAAAAGGAAACCATGCTTTTAAGCGTTTCAAACGAAATAATTGACAGCGCTCCACAAAATTTTACAAACACTTCCTCCAACGCCACTTCGATGCCAACAAATCCCACCTCGCTATGCTCCACCTCCTCCTTCGCTCCACCATTGCCTGATTGAATCTCGACCGTCCAGATTTCCAAGCCCTCATGGACGTCCAAGCTGCCTTGGAAGTCTAATATTTTGGAAATCTGAGTGATTAAGATTTCTACAAAATAGGAAGTCCTTTTCTCACTAGATCGATAATATTTTGGAGATTAATGTGCGGAGTGTCGACATTAGTGTGATGCATATGCAATCGTGAGAAATAACTTACTCGTTCATAAACAAGTTGGATGTCATTGGAAAAGATATCTCTCATCTTTTCTTTTTACAACAATTGAAATTGTACTAACAAAATGAATCAAAATCATCTTTACATAGTAAGTAAAGAAATCATTCCTTATCAAATCAATTTTCTTCACTATATCTCTTCGCACGCAAGGCACGTGCTCTTTTTCTATTAAGTGTTTTTTAGTAGTTATTCATAGCTTCATTACAAAGTACTAAAGAAGTTTTTGTATCGCGCCACTAAACAAAATCCTATAAGGGGCGTGCTTCGAATTTATTGTGGCTATTAGAATCAAAATAATTGGTGTGAACGGTCTGAAATTTTATTGGAGAAATTTTGTCAATGTCGTGGTTAGAATATGTAGAAGTTCTCTACACTTTTGTCAAAATAATCTCAGCCAAGATATGAGGATTTGAATTGGGAATAAGCATGTCATTGTTGCATACGGTAGCCTTAAATGGACCGTCAATCTAGTTGGGCACATTTTACACAGTAACAATCACCGATCTGATTTGACATTTCCAAAGGGGTTTAGATTGAAACATAATGAAAGTAACTAAATTTTTCTTGGAAAATGATAGAGGAACTAGTTTTGTTGCTCAAACAAAGTACATGGACCAAAATTCACGGGAACATTGTCTAAAAAGTTCTAAATATATTTACACTTTTACCAATCCAATCCTAAACCTTTTAATTTTACCAATTAATCCTAAATATTTTTGCTTCTTACCAATTGAATCCTAAACATTTTCATTTTTTGCCAATTGAGTCAATCAAGCTAATTTTGACCGAAAATCGCTGACGTAGGTGCCAATCGGCCTACATGGCGATCACGTAAACAATTTTTAATTATATTTTCGCATTTTTCCAATTTTTTAATTTTCTTTTTCTTTTTTTTTCCTCCTTCTTCCTCCTCCAGCCAGCCGGCGAGGTCTGGCCAATGGCCAAGGCCCAGCAACCGGCTAGATGAGGAAGAAGGGGAGGAAAAGAAAAAAAAATATTTGAAAAATATTAAAATATTATTTAGAATTGTCCGTGTCAACGTCACATAGGCCGACCGGCATCTACGTCAGTAATTTCTGGCCAGATAGACTCAATTGGCAAGAAATGAATAAGTTTAAAACTCAATTAACAATAATGAAAGGTTTTGGACTGAACTAGCAAAAATTCAATAGGTTTAAGACTTTGCGGATAATTTTCCTAAAAAATTCACCATTGCTAAAAGTATGAATACCGAAAGTGCAATTTATTTTAGAGACTCGTACAGTTAAGCGCAACAGGCCAAAGTCGAAGCTGACCCAATAGTTTTGGAGAATTTCAAACAGAAATTTGATAGAAATACCTAATTGCAATCCATTAGGAATAGAATTGCGACAAATCTAATTGTGTAGGGACCAAAAGCGAACTTCTCAAAACATACAGGGCCCTAAGATGTAATTTAAACCCCGTTTATTGTTGCAGTTTCACATTTTAGGACCCGGATTTGTAGAATTACTGAGCATAGTATTAGCATCCCAACGGTCGAAATACAGAAACTTCAAACTTAGGGTGCATCATGCGATCTGCATCAACACGAGGTTCTACTTCTAGAATTACTGTACATAGATCCAGCTAGAAGAAGCCTATATCCCTTATTGCCGAGGCCGATACAGAGTTCGACGGTGTCCCGACACAATCCGCATCCCCGTTTTAGCCATATAGCTAGGAGCAGTTCATCCGCGGTGCTGTTTCTTGCCGAGCAAGTAGCTAAAGGGAGGGTGACTGAACCGTCCGTTCAGAAACATGCCGGCGATCACCTTGTACATGGCTTCCGTGAGATGGACTCCGTCCCAGTTGATGTACTCTGCGGGACGGGGGCAAAAGTCAGTGGACGGCATGCCGCATGTCGCGAACGGAGTGAAATGATAGGGCTCCCCGGCACCGCAGCATGCCTTGAAAGGCTCCTTGAAGCCATACTTGGCTGGGGTCTTCATGACAGAGCGGTATGCATTCCAGTAATCGGCGTAAACAATCACGGAATCAGGGAATTGCTTCCCGAGGTCAGAAATCTTGGCCTGGAGCGCGGCATTATGGGTGCGGGTTTGGTCGTTCACGCTCTTCACGCAGCCGATGTCGTCCCTGTCGTTCTCGGGGGACAGATACATGGCCAGGGGCAAGCAACCCGACACCGGCAGACCTTGAACCACCATATACTTCACCCCTCGCCTCAGAAGCGACTGCAAAGCAAATGCAGTTAAAATCATATCATTGTGAAGCTTACTGCATTGGTGACATGGGCATCAGCTTAATACTTGGATGATGCTATCGACATTAATGAACCGCGCTGCGGTCCAGGTATAAGTTCAGGCGCTTGTCAATGCACGTCCATTTTTCCTACAGCAGATGCATTTATGATCACCCCACCCAAGTTGGTTGAACGAGCTATTCGACTCGAGGTTTGCTGTCTGGCCCAAAAAGAATATGCTCGGGTTCGATACAGTGGTGTCGCTATGCTCCCTAATTAAGGCGAACAATCAATCTATGGGGTCTAGTACAGTAGACCTGAACGGATATTGCCATACTGGTGAACGTTGATAGGTATGAATGGACGAAACCCGACTCTTGGTTTACGCTCGAACATCTTTTACGGATCATCATCTCGACGAGGTCGGGACCGGCGAATCGCTTGGACAGGGATGGCACGATTTGATTGCTTCCCTCAACAGTTGACGCTGAGCTAGATCTCTAGCTCCTCCTCTTTAGGACCAGGAAGCCCCAAAATGTATACACAGACTAGCGAAATACCGCGCTAAATAATGCGACTTTAATCTGACACTAACATTACGAAAAGCTGATTCCAATTAGCTAGTTTAACCTATAAGTTCAGCTCGGGTGCGCAAACGCCGGAGCCGGAGCACTGATTTATACGTCGAGCTTTATCTATTCTGTCATGGAATTTTCTTCAAGCGAAAAACGATCGTGTTCATAAATCCGTGTTTGTTCTGATTATTAGTTTACCTCCAGAAAAGTGGCGACGGTGTCGATGGCGAGCTTCCGGATGGTGTCGCCAGAAACGGTGGACCCGAGGGTGTAGGCATAGTCGTTGACTCCGATCTCGCCCACCCAGACCAGCGCGTCGAGCGCGCCGCCGCACGCCCCGCCTCTCGCCGCCGCCTTGCACCCCTCGCGGCTCTCCAAGTACTTGTTGAACCAGGCGAGCTGGGTCAGGATCGACTGGGGCGTTATGTCCAGGCTCAAGTTGTTCCTCACGAAGAACTCGTGGTTGATGGCCGTCGAGCCGGCGACGGCGAAGTTGACGCCAGAGGCATTGGAGGAGGAGGAGGAGGAGGAGGAGATGCTGCGGTAGGGGGGCAGGAAGGGGAGGGACAGGGACTGGGCCACGAAGTCGATGACGAGGCGGCCGTCGGAGTAGCGGTTGGTGGGGCGGTGGAAGAAGGTGACGCCGTAGGGGGGGTTGGAGACGTGGCCGAAACCGCTGGGGCCGGAGGCGGAGCGGGTGTTGCCGGTGTCTGTGAAGGAGTCCCCGAAGGCGTAGATCTTCTTGAAGGGGCGGGCCTGTGGGCCGGCGGCGGAGGCGGAGGCGGAGGCGGAGGCGGGAGAGAAGAAGAAGAGGGTGGTCAGAATAACGACGGCGAGGGCGGCGAGAACTCTAGAAGAAGAGGAGGAGGACGGCGGCGACGGCGGCGGCATTTTTACCTGTGCTCGCTGCGCAGCTCCGACTGTAAGCACAATCTCCGGCGGAGCGGGGCGGCCTATTTATGTTGCGTTGCGCATTTAATAACCCGTACCGCGCAAATTCTTCCCGCTCCGGTTATAAGTATCCCTCAAAGATATACCTTTATATGTACGTCTTATGCAAAAAACATCGCGTATAAAATTTTAATATTTAATTGAACGAGATTAAGTTAATGTCCATAATTCATTGCGAGATTAATAGCCCGTTTTGGGCCACAAAAAAGTAAATTGTTTTAGGGTCAATTCCTTAAAGAATTTGTGGCTCGCAACACAATATTTCCTTTGCGGAAGCCCAAAAAATGCTATGCTAACAAAACTCATTTTTTTTTTATATTATTAAACCATCGTTGGATGACGGTTGTGGGACAAGGGTTTCTGAGTCTACTACATCCCGCGGGTTAATGCTGCTTGAGAATGGCATTTTTTTTCGTATTAATTCGGTTGGTAAATTGAGCCGATCACAATCATCTATTTCATAAGATCCACGTCGATGATTGTGATAAACCTAATCCCCAGTGTATCCTAGTCCAACCAAGACTACCCCTCGACAAAAATTGCTTTTGAGCTCTCTAATTGGGGTGTGCGAGTGACCGGTTGAATTAGCCGAGTGTTCAAAAAAGAATCGAGATATACAACGTCCCTAGCTAAAAAGCTCACCGATGGATTTCGCTCCATTCTTACTTTTCTCTAAAACGACGTCACGCGCTATGCCCAACCACGTTTAGCTCCACGAATTAACACAAAGTTGTTGGAAAATGTGGCCTGGGAGCCAGAATCCCAGTAACGTGCATCTCTGTAGCGTTTTGGTATGTAGTACGCGTGGCGTCATCAGGCGATGGCAGTCGAATTAAATCCCCCTGCGATCGATTTCGGGACGGACGATCGGGACGGGGCGGTACGGCCGGGGGGGCCCCCCCTAGCAAACCAATCGAAGCCACCGTGCGCCACGAGGGCATCCCACTGTGGACCGACCGATGCGACGGGCGGACGGACGAATCCCGCTGGCCCGACATAAATCGGCCTGGGTAGGTTGGGTGGGGGGGACCGCCGCGAGAGTTGAATGCGGGCACGTGCCATAAATGCCGGAGGTGGGCAGGGATGGTTGGACGTTGATGGGCTTTCAGGTAAAGGTCCTCCCATTAATGCCGTCCCCGGCAATTGTGTGATGCGCCAATCAATCACTCCACCGCCAGCTTTTGGTTTGGCGATACGGCCGTGGATGTTTTAATTCACCGGGAGCCGTAAAATTTGTTGTGGAGGTCTGATTGAGTTTTTACAAATATTCCCAAAAAATATAATTAAATCCTATATTTGGTTTTTACTCGTCAGTCCTTGGAGAGGGCCTGCTGGCCTTAGATCCGAGGGAGAGTGCGACCCTTAACCAGGACTTCGAGGGAGGGCGTCGCTCAAAAATCCGAGGGCCTCACCTGGGTCCAACGAGGTCTCGATTGGGGTGGGCAACTAGAAGGAAGATTGATAATTTTGGAAGAGATGTTAACTTTGATAAGGTTAGTAACTTTTGTGAATGTCATAAACAAAATCACATGGTCTTCGCTTATCAATGACGATGGAGTTTTTCCCTAGTTTTTGTTCGCGAAGTAAAAGAGATAAGAAATGATCTTTTTCATCATTTGGGGATTTTTTTTTTCAAATCCTCTGACACCATTAGGTAACATAATAGACAACAGTTGGACATGTGTCATGTGTCGAAATTCAATCACGCAGCCTATTCTTGAACACGTATATCATATGTTCAATGATCATCGGAACCAGGTTCTTGGTTGTTATCATCCAGTTCATGGATTATCAAATTCAGATAGTACATTAGTTGCCTAAAAAAAAGACGTCACGCAATCTTATTGAAATAGGGAAAGTGCTACAAATGGTCAAAGAACTTTGTCCTAATATGCAATATGATCCAAGAACTATTAATTTATTTAATATGATCCTTAAACTATAATACAATGTACAAACTTTTAATTTATTTAATATGATCTCTGGGCTTTTGGTAAAATAACATTTAACGTTTTTATATAGTTCAATAATTAAGTTGAATGTTACCAAAAGTCTAGAGACCACATTCAATAAATTGAAAGTTTAGGTACTACATTGAATATTGGGTATAGTTCGGGGACCACATTACACATTAGATCAAAGCTCAAGAACTATTTATGATATTATCCCATTGAAATATCTTAAAATAGCACCGGTGCTCTCACTACTTGGGAACCTCCCACTCTTTTCTCGTAAGTCCAATGTCTCTATAAAATAGATTAGGGAAAAATCACTAAAAATCCTGAACTATATCTACCGCGATACATTTACCATAAACTTTTTTTTGTAGCATTAAAAACTCAAAACTGTGCCTACTATGACACATTTACTCTAAACTTTTCATTGTGACATAAAAAAATCTCAAAATTGTGCGTATGTGACACTTTTACCCTTTGTAGATGTTTCGGTAATGACCTTTCTGCAAAAACAATATCGTTTTTATTTTACTCGAGTCACGTGAGCATCATGTCAATACTATTTACTTTCTAGTATCCATGTATGCAAATTTTAACAGGTTATTGATAGTATAGTAGTAAATGTGCCGCATTTAATACAAATTTAGGATTTTTGGTGTTACAAAAAAGAAAGTTTAGGAAAAATGTGTCAGAATAAACATAATTTAGCGTTTTTTTTTGTTGCTTTTATCCAATAAATTACCTAATGAAGTATACCGACAACGATGATATATTAAATACTTCTCTCCCACCTAAAAACCCTCACTCTTCTTTCACTGCGCCTGCCTCCTTTTATCCCATAGAGTCCATCAAGCCCTTTATTCGACATAGCCCGTAGGAAGTGAAGGGTATGTTCAATCCACCCGCTATGATTAACACCATATTCCACCGAGCTCAGATAGTTTGGAACTCTAGTCATTTCTTCCTAAGTTTCCAAGGCAGTGCATTCAGCAAGGTTATACACACCTTCACTTCGAAGTAGAAATGGCTTTCTTGTTGAGGCAAGAACGACTTCACTCGATGCTTGCTTTCTAGATTGCTAGTGCGTTTGTATTGGTATCATTAACAATACCCTCAATGCCGAAACTGTGTTAGTGACTCTTTCCCCATATTTCAAAATAGCACTCGATGATCCCATATTATTTAAATGTCCATGTGCTAAGACGAATCCCCATATCTTATGTCTTGTTGGAGGGTTATACATGTCCTTTGAATGCAGTTTCCGAGAGATCGATGAAGAATACGGAGAGGTCTAATGAATTTTTTGTGAGTGGAGTCAAATTATTATGAGATTCTTTTGGCCCGGCACATATCAAGAAAAGATGCCACGGGATTGATCTTATCCATAAAAGATGTAATCCATCGGGCCTTAGAAGAATATAGATGAAATCAGCCAGAGCTAGTGAATTTTTCTTAAAATCAGTGGGATTTTCGGCAAACATATGAGGAGTTTCATCAAGATGTGACGTGCCAAGAGGCCAACGACTCAGATTAACACCCCAATGCGAACATATACCACGATCTCATCAATATGTGAAAAGTCTTGCTAGCCTATATTATATTTATTAGTAAAGTGTCTTGTATTTTTTAGGTGCGTAGGTTTCACCATTCCTATGTCGTATTGATCAGATTTGCTAAGTCGGTTAGCCATATGAAGGCTATTTGTAAAGACTTTAATGCCTCTGTCTTCGGTTATAAAAGGCAAGAAGGGACATGAAAGAAAAAGTAAAGTGAACAATCCCAGGAAATCTTACATGTTATCTATAGGCATGCTCTTCTAAACTCCTTCCTGAGGCTTGATGTTGGAGTAAGGACAGGATTAATCACTTGAATTAGATAATACAAGCCAGTATCTAGCATAGCGAGTATGCTCTTCATTTACCACTTCAAGTGGGTCCCGTGGAGTAAATGACATTTTTAGACAGTCAACTCTCGAGGTGTCATTTGTCATTAGATTTAAAGACTAAGGCTACATTCATTTCACGAAAAATAAATGATTTCCCGAAATTGATTATTTGAATCGCTTGAAATAATTAGCCAACGAAACAGTTTCATTATCGATAATATTTCATGTATAAACTTTTCGTAGACGATGAAAATCTTTTTCGTTTATGCATTTTTGTTAGAAATATAAACAATCGTTATAAAATTATTTTTTTCTCAAATCATTCATTTTCTGTCAAATAAACAAAGCCTAAGAGTAGGGGTGAGTGGTCCTAAGGTTGGTCCAAATCCACCTCAAAGCTATAACCTATCCGCCAAAACCGATTCCTAAATTCTTAAAATCTGGAACCTATCCTGTCATTATTTCTATGGTCTTACCAAGTTCCATCCGTATTCTTAATTGAACAATTGCAGTAAATCATCACTTCTAATGACTATCACTTGCTGCTACAATCCACTAACCATAACTCATATATAAGCACACGAAGAATACGAAATATTAATGAAATAAAAGTTTTAGTCGTGGATATTGCCAAAAATGGAAGCTCAAACTAATGGTTCCATATTACATACTCATTATCGGACACTAGAGAATACGCTAAGACATAGAATAAGAAAAACATAAAGACCTGTTTTAAGTTCCAAGTTCCAGGTCCACCTAGAATCACTCTTCGGAACTGATTCTTCAATTTTTTGAATTTGGAACCCATCTTTGTATATCATGGAACCTAGAACAGGACCGATTTCAACTGATCTGGCTCTCCGGTTCTCGATTTAACTCTGGAATTATGCTTGCCCCCACCTAAGAGGCAATCCCTAGATAGCGGAAGAGATGACTAATGATAGGATAACACATACTTGCCTTGAAGCTCTATCACGATGGGTCACCTTGAAACCCGCATGGCTCGGGTCACGTCGGCCCACTTGACCGCCGACAGAGAGCTCTGACCAAACACTACGGCCCGAGAACCTGAAACAAAGCCCGGCCCGATAGCCCGAAATTCAGCCCAGCTCACAAGACCCATCCCTCCGCCTCCTCCTTCTGAAGCCATATATAACAGGCTGAAGCTAGGGTTTTGGAAGTCCTCATCCCCCATTGCCGTCGCCACTTCGGAGCTCAACCTTCCCACAGCTCGCGACCATGGTGATCCCTCCGTCTCTCTACGCGATACCGTGAATTTCGTAGCGTTCTTGTTTCTTGCACAAATCGTCGTTCCGATCGAGCTCGCCGGTTTTTCCTCGTTAAAAAATGGTCGTGTTTGATGTTAATGCGATGTCTCAAATCCCGATGTCTCTTTATCCTGCTTGATCAGTTCATCGCACGCTTGCTTATCTCGTTTTCCCTCTGTGTTCTCCGTCTTTGTTCTCATCTTGCCTCGATTTGTTTTGTCCCGCATTTTGAAGGCTCCGAAAAGAGGCGGAAAGGCTCCGGTTGCGGCCAAGAAGAAGCAGGAGAAGGTGACGAACCCCCTGTTCGAGAAGCGGCCGAAGCAGTTCGGGATCGGTGGCGCCCTCCCCCCGAAGAGGGACTTGACGCGGTTCGTCAAGTTCCCGAAGGCCGTCCAGATTCAGAGGAAGAGGAGGATCCTGAGGCAGAGGCTGAAGGTCCCACCGGCTCTTAACCAGTTCACGAAGACGCTCGACAAGAACTTGGGTACGATGAGCTGTACCCTTTAGGCTGTTGACCGGGGTTTGCTATACTCGACTTTTTGACCCGTGGGGAATTTGGATTGGATAGTATCTTAGTTAGATTCTTTGGTTGATTTACCACTTGCCTCTGCAATCTGGAATGACACAAGCGTATTAAGATGGAGCTTACGAAGTTGAATTGTCAGCAATAGAGCAACGCAGTTTATCCTGCACGTGGCTGCTGAATTTGTGAGTTTAATTCATTTTCCATGTGAAGTAGATAAAGACTTATCTATCACCCACATAGGTTTTTCTGAAAGATGAAGTTGGTCTGTTCCTATCGAGCTTCCCAAGTTATTGTTTTTCAGGTGGTCAATTGTAGATAAATTGTGTGGTACAGGAAGCTACATTGTCTTTTTTATGGATGGTATTGTTGCTTATTCTTGTTGAATTGTCGTTTATGACTGATGCAAGAATGCTTAATTTCCATGACATTTCTTTCAACTAAATCAATAACATTAATATTTGTGAGTTATGCTTTAGTTTCTCATGTCTGACTAGATATGATCTCCAGCTGTTTTTTCCTTGTAATATTACGCATAGTTAGGTGTTTCTCGGATTATTGACGTATTATCGAGGAATATGAGAACGAGAATCTCACAACTGACGATGTAGTCCTACTCACATATTCTACAAACTACTGCTATCTTGTTGTCATACATTTTCTGGGGAGATCTCCTTGAGCGGTTGTCGCTTTTGTGCTGGCATTAGGACTTGTAGCAATAGCATAATATTTTCTGCCTCTCTCTGTACTATTTTCCCATAGTGCTCCAAATCATCAGTTTGTTTTACACGTTTCCTTTTTAATGCATGGGCATAGATGTGCGTATGGACATGTATGACTGCCTGCCTTTTTATTTGTTTCGTGGAGGCAAACTCAATCAACACGTCCTACTTATATGCAGCAACCAACCTATTCAAGATGCTTCTCAAGTACAGGCCCGAGGACAAGGCTGCAAAGAAGGAGCGGCTCTTGAAAGAGGCACAGGCAAAGGCCGAAGGCAAAACCGTCGAGGCCAAAAAACCGATTGTTGTGAAATATGGCCTTAACCATGTCACTTACCTCATTGAGCAGGTTTCGCTGTTTTTTTTTGTCGTACCTGTTTCTTGCTCTCGATTTTCTTGGAAAGTAAATTTAACTCAAAGAATTTCCTTGTAGAATAAGGCACAATTGGTGGTTATTGCTCATGATGTTGATCCGATAGAGCTGGTTGTGTGGCTCCCAGCATTATGCAGAAAAATGGAAATTCCATACTGCATCGTGAAGGGCAAGGCACGCTTGGGAACGGTAATTGCACTATATCTGGTTGCCTTATTTTCTGAATTTCTAGCATCTGTCTCTCCTCAACTTCATTTCTGTATCTATGCAGATTGTCCATAAGAAAACTGCATCTGTATTGTGCCTGACGACGGTGAAAAACGAGGACAAGTTGGAGTTCAGCAAAATCTTGGAAGCCATTAAGGTACTATGGGAGTTCTGCGTCTACGGAATATGGATAAAGGGTCTTGGTTCAGGTCTCTTGATTTCTACATAATGATACTGAACTCTATGATTTGCTCTCTCAGGCTAACTTCAATGACAAGTATGACGAGTACAGGAAAAAGTGGGGTGGTGGAATCATGGGTTCTAAATCACAGGCCAAAACCAAGGCCAAGGAACGGCTTCTTGCAAAGGAAGCTGCCCAGAGGATGAGTTAGGGTCTATATCGAGCATTTGCTCTTGCTTAGGATTAAGCTGTCTCGAGTCTTTTATCATCCTGGTTTTTGTTTGTGCCTTTGATATAAGAGTAGACGCAGAAATTTTGCTTCCTTCGTGCAAGGTTGGGATCTATAATATTCCTTTGAGACATCGATTGCTGGCTTAAACTTGAAGTTTTAATGTACTGTAGCCTTCTTCTTTCGCGTGAGACTTGTCTTGATGCCTTTGTATCTTGCACTGACATCAATCACGTGCATGAGCTTAGTATCGGTTTCGAGATCTTGGAGCATTAGCATTCCATTTTTTTTAACACTAGATGAAATGGATTCTGAACTCCTGAGCTGTTGAAACCCCGTATTTTGAAATGAAAGTGAATCAGCTCCCGGGTGAGCGTTCGTGCCTGTCTGAGGTTGAATGTTGTTTTTCTTCGGAAGGCTTTGATCAAATGTCTCACGAAGGGTTGGTTTAGTTCGACCGCGTCTGTCTTCAGCCTATTCAAACATGTAAGGCTTTTCAGGCCTTTTCAGGCTTTTCGGTAAGTTAGGATTCTTTGGTGGAAAATGTGTCTGATTAGTTGTACAATTTCCTTCCATTCAGACGGTTTACGAGAATGTAATTCTTATGCTCGGTGTAAGGCTAGGTATCTGAGAATCAATCAAGCAGGACCCTGCAAGACTGGAGTAATTTTTATTTGCTGCTTATGGATTTCGATTGAATTCTTTGCCGGAGACCCTTCGCGATTTACTTACTCGCTTCATGGCATGAACTTATCAATCGGCTTGAAAAGGTGACTTCATATTTTGTTAAAAAAAGGGTTAATATCATAAAAAAAACCTAAAATTGATATACATGTGATAAATTTATTGCAAATTAATTGTTTGATCATCAAAAACTTCAAATTGATATATTTGTGATAAATTTATTCAAAATTAAATTGTTGATCACTAAAAACCTCAAACTGGTACATTTATGACAAACTACCCTCCATTAATTTCTGTTAAATTGGATTAATATAAAAAAAAATCACAAACTGGTATACATGTGACAAACGGAGAGCAAAACATAAAATCTGTATATCTATCAACTGTCGCATTTCACTTAACAAAGCAATTTGACAGTAAAATTTAACTAAAACAAACCGAGGGTAAATTTATCGCAAGTGTACCAATTTTGGGTTTTTTGTGATTAAAAAATTATTTTTTGCTAAAATTGTCGTATTAGTTTAGAGTTTTTCGTGATATTAACTCTTAAAAAAATTGCTGCTTATGTATAATAGTATGGAAAATGACATAAACAGTCTTTGAACTTTCGCCCAGTGTGCAATTTGATTTACGGACTTTTAATTTGTTTAATATAATTTAAACTTTAATCTAATGTGCAATGTGGTCCCCGAACTTTTAATTTGTTGGATATTATTTCTAAACTTTTGGTACATGTTTAATTCAATCCTTGAACTATATGAAAATATTAAATGTAGTTCCTAAACTTATATTAATGAAAAGGACTACATTGAACATTTTCATATAGTTTATGGACTTAATTGAATATGTACTAGAGTTCAAGGACCATGTTGAACATTAACCTAGTTCAAGGACTATATTGAACAAATTAAAAATTTAGAGATCAAATTACATATTGAGCCAAAATTTATGAGCTATTTGTATCATGTGCATTGTTCCCTACGGCATGCAGAACTCAAGTTGGTGAGGTCTATGGATGATTGCTAGCCCCTTGGGAAACAAACTTAGGACGTAACAATACCATTTTCAGCAAGTAACGAGCTGGATAAATGTCGAGCTGGTTTCGCTAGAAGTGCATATAAATTCGTTTTGTCTGAGGGCCTATCAATATCGCAAAAGAGGACTCAGCGATAATTCAACCCAAAAATCATGATAGACCTAAGATAATAGTTCAACCCAACGATGAGTTAGCAAAAATAGAAGTGTAGATTATGCACTTTAAACGAGTAGGTCAAGTCGAGAATAGTCCGATTCAAGTTAACAAATTTAACCCTAGCAACCCTATATTTGGCTCAATCCATACCCGATTTGACCTTACTATTAAAACAATTTCATATTTTAGCCGATCAGAATATAACTAATTTATATATAACAGTCCGGACCATGAAATATATATTAAGAAATTGGTTCACGATCCGTTTTGACAGGTTCAATGTAGACCCGTGATAAAAAAAAAAAAAAAGAAGACAAATGTATTGACTGGATAACGAAAAGACTGTGAATCGGGCATGAAATGGACGAGCCCGAAGCGCAACAGGGTCCCCCGGGGACTCCAGAGGAAGCATCCTTCCTTTGCCTTAGCTCTTAAGAACTCTCCCGCGAAGCGTTTTCCGTACTCACGCGCATCTACGCGCACGGAGAAAAAGTCTGCGGGCAATCGGACTCCGCCATCTGGCAACGCCGATAGCGAAATTACCTTAAAGATCGATCGAAGGACACGCACGAAACCGGCGCCGAGGGCAAATCCGTAATTCCGCGCCCACTCGTCGCCACCCTTGGCTCTTCCCGCGACCCCCGGCTTTTCTTCTCAGATTTTTAATCATCTTTCTTCTTTCTTTCTCCTCCTCTCTGAGCTGAAAACCTTTGCTCTTTTTCTTTAGAATTTCAAACCCCTTCCTCTCTATCGTTCGCAGACTTCGCTCTTTCCGCTGTTCCGAGCTCGGCTTTCCCCAGATCCAATCTCTCCGCCGCCGCCGCCGCTTCTCCTCCGGGCCATGGCTAGGGCTCACGACAACTGGGAGAGGCTGGTCAGGGCGACCTTGAGGAGGGAGCAGCTCGCGAGCGGCCGTCCCGGCCATGGGCGGACCCCGAGCGGCATCGCCGGGGCGGTCCCGCCCTCGCTCACCCGCTCCACCAACATCGACAGGATCCTGCAGGCCGCCGACGAGATTCAGGCCGACGACCCCAATGTCGCCCGGATTCGTAAGGGCTCTCTCTCTGTCTCTCTCTCTCTCTCCCCCTCTTCGCTGGCTCTACGTTCGTGAGCTGAGTTTGAATTCAAAGCGCTCTGATTCTCCGTCTCCAATTTTTCTCTATCTGAAGTATGCGAGCAGGCGTATTCTATGGCCCAGAATCTGGATCCCAGTAGCGATGGTCGAGGCGTTCTACAATTCAAGACTGGCTTGATGTCTATTATCAAGGTGGGATTGAGCAACTGAGTTTTTGAGTTGCTGTGTCGACCCGCTCTTTTGAGTTCCGTCATTTCTTGCTAGTAGATTTTCTATCGGGTTTTTAGTTCTCCCGACGCTTGTTCTTTTCTTCTCCTTTTTCCCTTTCCTTTTGTTGGGTTTTTGTAATCATGGTCTGAAAACTGGATTCTGCTGCAGCAAAAACTTGCCAAGAAGGACGGGGCACCAATTGATCGCAATCGGGATGTAGAAAACTTGTGGGAGTTTTATAAACGCTACAAGAGGCGGTATAGAGTGGATGAGATGCAGAGGGAAGAACAAAGATTGCTCGAATCTGGGAGTGCTAATTTGGGAGAGTATGGAGAACTTCTGCTTGCCTTAGTTACTCAGTATTTATCTTGATTGCCTAGTATAGTGTTTTATTACGTAAACTACGCCATGATTTCAGGGATCATGGGCTTTTTTTTGTTTCTGCTCACACACAAAAGTATGCCTGGTGAAATGGATTCTTAATATTGGAATGGTAAAAACACCAAGGTGGCAATGGAGGATGCTTGAATCTTCAGAACGTTAGATGTATGCCAGTGACATTAGGGGGCTGCAAAATCCGAAAGTTCTTCTTTGCCTTCTCACCAAAAAAGAAAAAAATTATTTATAATTCAAAAAATTATGCAAAATTGTATTTGAATCTATGCGACAAAATTTGTATGTTGTGAAAGTTTTGGGTGTTCAGGGTTGAAAAAGATATAGAAGTGCATGAGTCGCAAGATTTTGATTCGCAAAAAGGAAAAAATAAAAGTCAATCTAGATGCGCCCTAAACTGATGAATACAATTTGTAGTTTTTGAAGGTGAAAGTCCTTGAATGTATGGGTTTTTGTCAACTGTGAAGTTCTCTTTACTCCTCAGCGCTTGATTCTGATCCGCCAGGAAAATGATAGTAATTGTGAATGCTTGTTCTCCGAGATTCCCTTTTGGGGCATGTCTCTTAGCTGCTTATAATGTATTTTCTTCGCGATTGCTGTCTTGCTCTCTTTCGTAACGTAATTGCGAACTGATGTTACTCCTTTATAGCTGCTTGACTAGATAATTGATATCAAGAGGGATCTTTCCCCTGTTGTTCTTGGTTGGGGACAAGGAATGTTTGCCTCTTTAATGTAACTTTCCTGAGGTGGTTGACGAAAGTACTTTGTCTGCAGGTTGGAACTCAGATATCCAGCGAGGAAAAAGGTGTTCAGTACCTTGAGAGCTTTAGTTGAGGTCATGGAGACACTTAGAAAAGATGCAGATCCCGATGGTGTTGGAAAACAAATCCAAGAAGAGGTTATTGATCGACATTTTTGGGTTTTATCGGGACATCAAAGAACTATTATAGACAAACACATGCTTTCTCTTTGGTCAATAGTTTGGTAGAATGTTAGGTGCAGTGTGGGAATGGAAAGGTTTCAGTTTGGATTTCATGATCTTGGGATGTCTGAAATTTTTTCTAGGAATACAGCTGTGGTTTTAATTAGTAGAATCCTGGCTAAGCGTGACCCCATGGGATTCCTTCAATTGTGAATGTTCTCTTTGAAGGGTTTCTTTGCGTTCGCGCAGGAGTCAGGGAGGGAGGGAGCTTCTGTTAGTATTGGATCCTTTCCATAATTAAAAGGATGGGGTGGGTCATTCTGGATGCTATACTATAGCTATGTGAGGTCTTCCTTTTAGATAGTAGAGCTTTTTACTCAAGCTGTGCTGAAAATAGGTTGGTAGCCACTCGTAGACTTGCCATGTAATTCATTTTACTTACAGGAAGGTAGGGAAACTCTCTTTTTTCCGATTCCACAATTCTATCTTCATAATTGCGGGAGAACCCCATTTTGCAAACAGCTATATTGGTTGTGAATTTTAATATCATACTATCGTGGCATATACGATTGTTTTTGTTAGGCATAGTACTTGTATAGTAAACCCTTATTAGTGAGACAAGGCATTGTTGCTATTATTGTTGCTGCTGTACTTCTGTGCTAGGTTGACTCTGTATTTTTTTACATAAACAATTTTGTGAGTTTTTGCAGTTGCGAAGGATCAAGAAATCGGATGCAACAATAGCTGGCGAGCTTACTCCCTATAATATCGTTCCTTTGGAAGCACCAGTACTTTCCAATGCTATTAGCATATTTCCAGAGGTAAGTTAACCTCCCTTTAACTGGCCCTAGTCAGCCTAGTCTCTCGATTGGAAATTCTGGCCTTCTTTGGGAAAACAATTGCCGTCATGCACTAGTATGTACATTATCAAACATCTGCCGGCTAAAAGCGGTCCTGCTGTCTTAGCTTAATGGTTTTTGCTAGTCACCATTTCCCTTTTTTTCCAATTTGTGTAGGTCAAAGGTGCCATATCAGCTATTCGATATGCTGATCACTTCCCTAGACTTCCTGCTGATTTCGAGATTTCTGGACAGCGGGATGCTGACATTTTTGACCTTTTAGAATATGTGTTTGGGTTTCAGGTATGTACATTTCATATTGAACTATTCACTTTGTTTTTTTTTTTTTTTTTTGTGTGGTTAGTTATGGAGTGCAATAAAGTGTTTTCATACCTTCGTTCATACTCAATTCTCTTTGCATACCGCCATCAGAATTCTGATGAAGAATAAATAGACTTTTCTATTATGCATTCTTGTGCTCACTTTCACTTTTTCTGTGCAATGTATATCATACAAGGTGCAATTTTTGTTATCATGCCTGCACCCTACTTTGAGTGGATCTAGATATTGATTTTAAAGGGATTTCATGGGGCTATAGAAGGGTGGTTCTATATGAATGTGCATAAAGGAGGAGGAAGAGAAAATGAAAGGCTGGTAAATGATTGTAGGAGGATTAAAATTAGTTATGTTGCCCTGATAATATCTCTTCTTGCGCAAGAAAAGTACCTGTATTGTTATGTAACGGCTATACTACAATGCTAACAATTGCACCTGGCTCTTCTTTTTGGTGTCGAAATATTCGCAATCATATAATCTACTTATGGACATTACACGATATACTTGCTATATAGGACAAGAGTCTGCATGCATTTCGAAGAAGTTTGGAAGATGATATGCAAAACTGTAGTCTTTGTGTAGTGGTTTATTTATAGATTTACTATGCTCTGCTTTTAAATTGATGGGTTGTAGAAGCATTGCCCACCAGTCCATATTTTATAGTCTCGTGAGTGAGCACAGATTTTGGTCACTTGCCTCTCCGAATATTTTGCTTGCATTAAGCTCTTACAAGTGATTGCATAATCTTATTTTGAAGCTAGAGTAGATAGTATGGATGCAAGCCAGAAAATATAGAAGGGAGGAAAGCAGGAACAAGGGGTTGGACTCGCCTTTTACTGGAATAGTTTCTACAGAACTTTTCCTCTCTGAAATGATCACACTTGCAATTTACCTTTTTATTTACAAATACTTGTCAGTTGAACATTTCACAAGTCATAGGCAGCTGTTCCTCTATCTAGTATACCTAAAAAGGACTGGTGAATCAACCTTTATGCTGGTGTTATGACTTCTGCTTAAGAGATAGAGCTATTCTAACTCTTCCAGTGGCCTCACCACAAAATATTTGCCAGCGCTAAATAAAGCTTGTCAATGTAACTTATCGATAATATGCTTCAGGAATATTTCAGGTTTTGCACCTTTTTTCACTATACGCTGACAATGTCAAGATTTCCTTGCAATGGGGTGGTTAATCAATTGTCCATCTGCCTATGTTTCCGTGAATATGGTCGTGTTTTAGTTGAATGTGCGAGGTTTAATAAATTTATTGGGAGTGGAAATAATTTGAAAGACATAGGATATTTCGGTTGAGATCAATTGGTTGCCATGTTCCCAGCCTGCTAGGTAGATTCTTTATAGTTTCTGAAGTGCGACTTCACTAAAGACATTGCTTGTCCATGTTTTTCTCTTTGCTTGATAACACTCTGTGATGAATTAATTTTTGTGTTTTTTTTTTTTTTTTTGTACCGGAATTACAATAGGGCATGGTCACCAATTATTCTTTCCATTTAAATTTATTAATCGCAGAAGTTGATAGGATGATCTAAATTTTTTGTTTTATTTGCAGAAAGACAACATAAGGAACCAGCGTGAGAATATTGTTCTTAGTCTAGCGAATGCACAGACTCGACTCAGCATACCCAGTGGGACTGATCCTGTTGGTACCTTTGCTTTAAGACAAATTCTATATGAAAATATTTCTATTATTTCTCCTCACAGCAAAGTTGCTCATGTTATTTGCTTCAAATACGATCTTCACATGCAGTTATTTGGTGAATTTTTCTACTTGATTGTCATAATATCTAAAGAATGAAGAGGTAGAAGGTGATTATTGCGATGTACTTACTAGTTTAAGGTGCTTTTATGCCAAGTATTATAGTGATTTCCTGTAGTTTTTTGTATCTTTTCAATATCATTTTGGTTTGAAATTTATAGTATGACGATTGTAGTATTCAAATTAAGCTAGGAATATCAATAGCAAATTTTTTGTATTTGATTTGGCATATCTTATTGTTCTTCTCCCAAGCGTGGCTTTTTCTTAAGTAGTCTACATGCATCTATCAGTTCCAATTCTGGCTGATTCTTTCATGTTGGCTCCTATCGCTTGATTCATGGAGACTTCTGCAGGTGAAATCTTGCTGTATTTCCACCAAAATGTATGCCAAGATGATTTTATTATAAGGATTGTTGAATGTACGATGTGGCTCAAGAATGGATTGATTCATTTAATCCATAAATTTTCTCAGAGCATCTGAATTTTTTGTTACAAAAGATTCCTTCTTTGAGTCTTGTGGAAAAGGAATAAGTACCTTCCTCTTTTGTGACGTTTCAAAGTGATTCTTGTTACTGAGGATTGTAGAGCAGCTTGTTGACCAATGAGTCTCCTTCTAGATATTTTTGCTTGCATGGAGTGCATTCTAATCATTTCTTCGACAGCTTGGCAGGGAATAGATCTAAAGAGGTCGGTTACCTCAGATATATTCCTATCCTAGAGCATATTTGTTGGTTTAGAAAAAATATTTCGGGTTTCATTTCAGGTTGTAGTTATTTGTTGATTAGCACCATATTTAAGCCTCAGAGCAAAGATTTTATTGCTGTCCATATTTTACTGCCTGGATGTATGGCCCCTTGGTGCTTATTTAAATAAAAAAACTTTCCATGGAACATGCAATTATAGGATCTTTGTTCTGCATGGGTCAGTGGCTGAACCCTATCTGGTCTATCTGTTGATCCAGAAAATAGATGAGAAAGCAGTCAATGAGGTGTTCGTGAAGGTGTTGGACAACTACATCAAGTGGTGCAGATACTTGAGGATTCGATCCGTTTGGAATAGGTTAGGTTGCTGCTTTTGGAGATTTACTAATAGCCCAATTTCCTGTAATTTCATTTCTGTCTTGATCTAGCTAATGCTTTTATCTTCAGTTTAGAAGCAATTACTAAGGACAGGAAGCTCTTTATGGTTTCATTATACTTCCTCATATGGGGTGAAGCGGCAAATGTGCGGTTCCTTCCTGAATGTGTCTGCTATATATTTCACAATGTAAGTCTTTTCAGTTTGCTGTTTGATTCTTTAAACCCGTCCTTCGGCACGTATTCCTCACATGTGTAGTTGTAGTGTCTTCAATTTCTCTTGGTTATGGGTGACGGGCTCGGGGAATGGCGAGACTTGAATCTAGGTCGGCACTTGAGGAAGGGTTGCCTCTACCAATTCAGCAAAGTGATGATCTCGAGCATTAGACTATTTTGTAGCCAGTTGATACATATTTCCGTTGCCAAAAGATGTCTGAAGTTTGTCTTGACATAGGTTGCAACTTTTCTTATGATGTGAATTTATTGGGGAATAGGACATTTCTTAATTTAATATTTCTAGGAGTTACAAGCCAAGAAAGTAAGTCTAATGTCTACCAATAATCTAACATAGGAGAGAGGCTTCTTCGATATCCCGAAAGTTCAAAGAGATTAACCACCTTATCTTTTGCTTAAAGGCCTGTTTCAGACCAGAATAAAAAATGAAAAAGATCGAAAAGAGATGAACTTAAAAGTCTAGCTCTTTTTTTTTGTAATGTTTTGTAAAATCACGGGAAGCTGATAATTGCTGTTCCACTAATTTCACCTCCATTGCTAGTCTTGTTCATTACTCTGAATAACACGTTACAGCTTCCATATGTGTGACCTGTGAACTTCTAACTGTGAAGAAATACCATTTCCCAGTAGCTGGCTTCCCACCAGCATCTTTTCTTGGCTGGTCATGTTCACCTCCAGTTTACAAATAAGGCAAATATGAGAACATCTCTGTTCATTGAGTTGTCTAGACCTCTTAAATTCACATTTCATGTAAACCTTCATTCTAATTGTGAGAAGGCAAGTGCATATTTATTGTGATGAAGTCCTGTGAATACCAATGTCATTTTGTTTCCTGAAGAAAACCAGGGTTTGCTCTTTCAAGGTCTTGGAGCATCATCTCTGTAATAAAGAAATCATAAATTCATTTTCCACGCTTGTTAAGATCATTTTCAATGCCCAAACCCCACAAACCGTACTCCCATCTTGAGGCAATATGAACTCTTATGGAGAGTTTCCTGTTCCCAAGTGTCAAGAATTTACTCTGAGACTGCCAGGGGAGGTTCGAATTTCCCCTAGACCAATTTTTTTCCCCTCTCATGCTGGCCCCAGAATTTTTTTTGAAGACTTTTGATCTATTAGTGGAGGTTCACCTTCAAATTTCAATTTTTCTTGAGGTCGATGTTGTCATTTGTCAAATTCCAATTTTCTTTTCTCAATATTTCGAGAGTTTTGGTTCATATGTCAATTTGAATTTGTTCTAGTTGTGAGTTGAGGAATTATTTGTTGGAATGCATGCTGCCCAAATAGAACTCTGAATATGCATTGCCTCATGGATGGAAACAAAATCACTTTATCATTACAGATGGCAAAAGAATTAGATGCAATATTGGATCATGGAGAGGCTAACATTGCTGCAAGCTGTGAAACAGAAGGTGGTTCAGCATCATTCCTGAAGCAAATAATTTGCCCTATATATGATACCTTGTCCGCGGTGGGTGCTCCTAGTTATTTTGATGATTCCTTTCTGATTTGGAAAGATGCCAGTATTGTTTTCTTTTCCTTAGAGTGTCAACGTTGTGTTGTTGTTTTTCCTTGTGAATATTGTGTTGTTGTTTTTTCTTGTGAATGCTTTTTGAGGTCGTGGAGTTTCTATGTATTGTCTCTTTTCAGATCTCTGTTGCTATGAGATTTCACTGGATTACCGTCATTGTGTTTTGTATGTTTATAAGCTTTCGTATTTGACAAAATGTGTGTTAGATAACTTTACTGACATAATTAAAAAAATAATTCTCAGTATGCCATTTCTAATTAATTGCATCTTCGAGTTATTATGTATGAATATTTTCTTCTGGGTGCTTGTTATTTGCTCTTGCTATTGTGCTACCATACTCTCGAGAGTTCATCAGCTTCTTGATGCGCTCACATTGCTCTTCCTCAGTCCAGTTTTTTTTATCTTTCTTTTTTTTTCTGAAGAAGGGGAAACATGTAAGTCTGTTGGCTGCCATTGAGAGACACTTTTTGCTTAAATTAAATAATGGATTTGACAGAATGAAGTAAATAATTTCATTAAGCATGTCAATATTGTTTAGTAAAGCGAAGCATTGGAGTCACACTTTTAGCCCGCAAATTTGTATTGTAGTTTTAGTTAACAGATGGTGTCCTCCTAGTGTATTTTCATTTACTTTCTGTATGAAAATTTTCACTTTGGTTTAATGCAGGAAGCTTGTGCAAATGATGGTGGTAGAGCTGCACATTCTAAATGGAGAAATTATGATGACTTTAATGAATACTTCTGGTTTGTTCTCCAACCTGATATAAACCTTCCAATCAGTAAATTTGTTGTGTGAATTTCTTTGTTTTTTAATTTCTCCCATTTGGATCTGTTGCAGGTCACCTACTTGTTTTGAGTTGACTTTGCCTTTCAGAAAGGATTCATCTTTTCTCCGGAAGCCTAAAGGGAGGAGAAGGGTTTGTTCTAAATCAGACCCTAGATTTTCAGAGTCTCTGCTTTATCTGCTGTGCTAAGCATGGGAACTCTGTTGCATTTTAGAGTATATTGGAATTTGGTGTTATTTTTAATTTTTTTGACATGGATTATATTGCGAACATACCAGAGTGGAGATGTGCGTGCAGTATTTGCAACTTGTTCAGGGACTCCTTATTAAGTGAACATAGGCTTGCAAGTGGAACTATCATATTTTTCTTTTGAAAGTCAGGCTAATGGCTGGCATTGCTTATTCTCTAATTTTAAAGAGCGATGTTTTGTTGATTATTAGCTTTCAGTAAATATCAAAAGGCTGAGAACCTACACTGAGTGTTTGGTCATATCAATGGCTTTGTTTGTTCCGATTTTGCCATATGGATTTATACTTCTGATTGCTGAGTTTCGAGTCTTTTTATTTTATAGTATCGTGCTTTATGCTCTGAGTAATGGTGTAAGATGATCCATGGAATGGAACCATTTGTTTGTTCCAATTTTGCCATATGGATTCATCTATGTTTTTGTGGATTGTACATGAAGGGCTGTTGCAAACAAATTATACAAGTAAAGAATCAATACACAAATACTATATATGAAGCCATTCATTCTTGTTGTTGTACTTTTAGAGTATTCTACTCCTTTTGAAATATTCCATCTTTATTGTTGCACATTTCACTGACTCACAAGCATGCAAAATTTGCAGACTGGGAAAAGCACGTTCGTTGAGCACCGTACTTTTCTTCACTTGTATCGCAGTTTTCATCGTCTTTGGATCTTCTTGGTGTTAATGTTTCAGGTAGTTAGGTGATACAAGCTCTCTTTGCTTACTTTATCAGGTTCAATTCTATTCTTTCTACAATTTGATACAAGCTCTCTTTGCTTACCTTTTTTTCAGGCTCTTACAATGATTGCCTTTCATAACGGCACTATTAATTTGCGTACTTTCAAGGCAGTTCTTAGTGTTGGGCCTACATTTGCTATAATGAATTTTGTTGAGAGTGAGTTCCCCTTGGTGTTTCTTTGTTCATGCATCTGCCTGTTCTATAATAACCCTTGTGGTCCTTTTTTACCACCCTTTTCAAGAGCTCTCGTTTTGGTTGCTTGCCTGATAGGTTGCTTAGATGTCCTCCTCATGTATGGGGCTTACTCTACGGCAAGAGGAATGGCAATCTCAAGGCTGGTCATTAGGTTCTTCTGGTGTGGCTTGACCTCTGTAGCTGTGACATATCTCTACCTGTAAGTTTGTGGTTTTGGCTTGTGAAAGTGAAAAGGAAAAGAACAGTCGAGCAATCTTGTGAGTTTTTTTTTTTCCTTCTAACTGGAGTTAGTGAGTTGTAATTAGTAGTGATTAACTTGCAGGAATGTTATGGAGGAAATGAAGAAGAACAACTCTGATTCTACCTATTTTCGGATCTACATACTGGTTGTGGGTGTTTATGCGGCTGTACGCTTGGTCCTAGGGCTGCTGCTGAAACTACCAGCATGTCATTCCCTTTCTCAGATGTCTGATCAACCATTTTTTCAATTTTTTAAGTGGATTTATCAGGTATTCTGTGTGGCTTATTCGGCCAATTTTAGAAATTTTAATTGAATTTTTCTTTTGCAGCTAATTATTTTTATATGACCATCTCCTTCTCATTCTGATCTATACTGTCTCTACCAGGAACGTTATTATGTTGGCCGTGGACTCTATGAAAGCTTGAGCGATTACTGTCGGTAAGCTTCTGTACTCATGGCCATGAGGACTAATAGTATAGTATCTATGGATGCATGAAACTTGTGTGATCCTCATCGCTTCTGTGCTATTACGCTATAATGTTGGCTTTAGTTTAACTCTAAGAAGTGAGAGTTGTAGGATTGTTTACTCTTTTTATAACGATCTACGGAATGGGCTACCAGACAAGCTTAGCTCTTCTCCTTCTATTGTCTCAATCGTGTTACTAGTCAGCATGAAGTCCAGAATCTTTGGTAAAGTTTATTGATGAATTAAATTATTTATTTGTTTATTTTGTGTACAGAATTTGAGAATATCATGTAGCCTTAGTTAATATTATGTGACAGAATCCTTTCTTACATACCCAGTGATATGCTTTGCTCCATGAAACCATTTCTAATATTTTCTGCTGTATCAATTTGGCCAAAAAAATCTCCCCATGCATGGATAATAAACGATGCAAGTGCTACTTCCTTATCTCGGCCTTTTCTTTCTTTAAGTCTTAACTAATGTCAATAAATAACTCCATTCTAGGACAGCCTTAATAATTTTTTAAGGCCATAGATGAAAAAAAATATGATCCAAAATTGCTAGGCCAAAGATACAAGAAACGCGTAGCAGAGTACTGATTGAATAGAATAGTGATTAAAAATAAGAGAGAGTTGAAGGAAGAGTTGGACTGCATTTTCGTGGGAATCTTACTTTGAATAGTAATAGTTGGTTTAACTTGGTATATTGTCCTTAAAATAGGATTTTTCTATTCCTCTCTCCCTAAGTCTCTGCCTGCTTTATATACCTCATGCGACTTCCTGCATATGATTAGTTTCAGCACAAATTGTGGAGTGGCGATGGCCCATTGAGTTCCGGCAACAAGCCTCGTAACAGGCGATAACGGTTATACTTGTGCTATAAAAAATTGTAATCATAATACTTGGAATGGTTTCTCTACTTTTCAATCTACATTTCTCTTGACGGTTATCTATGGTTAAGGTGTTTGGGTAAGTTGAAGTCCTGTAACTTGATCCAATTAGATATAATGGAATACAAATTGTTTTCTACATGGGATTTTTTCTTCTATGTTTGCTGATTGTCTAAATATGTGGCTACTTAAGTGGTCTAGCACTTACATTCTTTGTTCTTAAGTATATACTGACACGATGTCCCATATGATTTCTCTATTATTTTGGTTACTTTTAAATTCATTTGAATGTATTTTCTTTTCTTCCGCTATATGTAATGAATGTCAGCTGTTAGCATAGAGAATCTATATTGACTTTTTTTTGTTTTCTACTGCAGGTATGTTCTATACTGGCTGGTAATTTTCATATGCAAATTTACATTTGCTTACTTCCTCCAGGCAAGTTGGTTTAACTTGCTTAGTTGTAAAAGCTAAAACATGAATGTTTTCTCTGTGCTCGAGTTCTCTGTGCAGAATATATGGCTCTTTCTTTTCTAAGCCTGATATCTTCTACGCCTGCAGATTAAACCTCTTGTGAAGCCGACCAGGATTATTATTGATCTTCCATCTCTAAAATACTCATGGCATGATTTAATTTCAAAACGTAAGTTTTTATTTAGTATTCAAATTCAAGGATCACAGAGTAAGCTGTTTTTGTAGTTTTAAAATCGCTCTTTATGTATTTTTCCCATAATGATATATTTAGGTAGGGAAACTAGTACGGATTTTATCAAGGCAAAAAGTTCTCTTTTTCCTGCTAGTTTATTGTTCATGTAGTTAAATTAGTACCAAATTGATTAAAAAGGAGTAGGTACTTGGCTCTCACATAGGTTTTCTTTAGAGATTTCTGTGAGGTAGATTGAGATATGGGGTGATCTATTTATAGATTATGTGACTCACCAGGTGCAAGATTATGCTGACGTCGAAGTTTGGAATTTAGCTAGGTTACCACTCTAATTTGCATATTTGTTGCTAACTCTAGTGACACTATGATGGTTACTAGTGAAATATGGACCTTAGCTAGCTTTACACTTTAGTTATATATTGGTTGCTGGCTCTCTGGACATAATGTGATGGTTGTGCAAATAGATATCTCCTTTTTTGTTTTGTTAAATAATCTTGAAATTCACAATATGATGCTGCCGACCTAGGTTTATTACCTAGGAGAACTGTTTTAATCTCATGTGGGATAACCGTGAGACCTCCAAAGAGCTGGTCATAACTTTTTCATCCATAGAATATGGACCTTCTCTTGTGCTAGACCTTGCGTACTCTACTTAAACTTAGGATTGCTTGGCATGACATGGGCTATTGGCATATGATTGTATTCTCATTCGGGCTGGTTGTGGGACTGCTTCTGCAGATTAAGCTTTATCTCTGAGCCTATACTTCTTGGTGGAGTTGCCAGTCTATGTTTCTCAGTCAAGATATGCTTTTCTAGTACTATGGGACTGTTTACATAAGCAATACTGAAAGTGATTCCCACTTTTGTGTCTGATATTGAGGGAGAGCTAGTGGTAATTGTTAGGGAGCTTCATTTCTATCCGGTTTAATGTCTTTATTTTGAGAAGATAGAGTATTTCGCGGCAGATGGTTTGACTCTAGCACTTCTCTGAGAAAGAGTCGATATTGCTAAGCATGAACTGAATGGACCTTCACAGAATTTTCAAGAAATCGTGATTTTCAGCAATTTTAATGCTATCCTAGGAGAAATGGTTTGACTGACATTAATATTCCAAAATGATTATTTTGGTGGGAAGCGTTTTACAATATCATTGCGAAAGTGCTAGCAGCTGAGCGTGAAAATGTCATGGGCAAAATCATAGATAGTTAAACTTATTGAGGGAAGATGTTTATAAGGAGGATGGCTTGATTGAAATGTGGTTGGTCAATTTTGTTTGATTGAAAATGAGGTTGGTTGGTTCAATGTGGAAGAGTAACAATAAAGGAGTCATTAGTTAAGTCCTTTTTGTTACAGAGTCCCTTGTAAAGTTAACATGGAGAAAGTGTAGGACGATGTTTCTCGACAATGCCCATTGTACATTATAGGGAGAATTGGTTTATGAAGAGATGGTGGTGCTGGATATGGTTTGTCATGATTGGGAGAAGAACGGCATGAATCTTTTCGGTTTAACTAGTAAAGTTAGTGATGACACTCCTTGGATGGAGCTTTGTAAAAGGATTGTTAAGCATTGGCGTGATTTGATAAGTATTATCAACTGCAACATTGCCAGAGGAGATTTCATTTCTGGTTGGCTTGGCAGTGCTGTTTGATACCACCTAAAACCGAATTTCCTTAAAGACGTAGACTTGGCAGCACCTCGGCTCCAGTATTTCTGTTGTTACGGTGGAAATATTGTAAAGGTGGATGTTTGAGTAACTTTAATCATTGGGAATGGAATTCTGTTGCTGAATTCCTTAGGAAGAGAATACAAAGCTGAACTAGATGCGGAAAAATGGCAGATCGCTAGGAATGAAGGCTTTTAAGTCTAATCATACCAGTGCTTAACTTTTGGAATAAGTGAGAATGAAAAAGCGTGCTTGCTTTACCCACCCATCGGTGGCGGCATTGGTTTGCGCTCAGTTTCTTTCATGAGAGGTCCTGGGTTCAAACTCGTCCATCGTTGATTTAAGTGGGGGGTTGTGGCGGTGGGATGCTGCGCTAGCCTCCCTCGAGGACTAGTCGGGCATCACCGTTGGTTTGAGCCCTAGCTCGCTGGTCTGCGCGGACACCTCGATTATAAAAAAAAAAAAAAAGCGTGCTTGCCTTCGATTCAAGTGGAGATCAGGGTGCATAGGAGGGAGGCTTTTATTGCAATACATGGTCTGTTGAAGATAACCATCTATAACTCCACACCCTAGGATGCAAAATTATTGGAATTTGATTTTGGCATGTGTTAGGATTAGCTAGATAATAGTGAATTTGATCCGGGAGGAGCTGAAGCTGAAGGCTTTGGTAGGGGTTTGTTTATGCAATATAATAGAAAAAAAAGAGAGGAAATCAAGAGGAAGCTATGAGGGTTGATCTGCCTTTAGCTCGTGTGGAGACTGAGAAGTAGAAGAGCATTTGGAGGAGAGATATTTTGTGCACATTAATGGTAAAAGTGCTTGGTATCATGGATATACTGGGTAGAGCATGGCACATCGTATTTCTCTAATGGTTGGTGTCGTCTTGGTGCCATGTCATCAAATTTTTGTTAGACAATCAAGACATGTGTGTTTCTATGTGTTTCGAAATGTATCTGCACTGCAGGGAGCACTAATGGTTGGTGCAAATGATCTTTTCATGTGCTTTACTTACCCTTTGCATTGCTGGAAAAGTGAAGTCTCCCATTTGGAAAACATGCGTATCTATTCTTAGTGGATTAGGTTATCATTACTTATTGATTTTTCTGATTGTTGAGCAGATAACAATAATGCCTTGGCCGTAGCCAGCCTTTGGGCTCCTGTTGTAGCTGTAAGTACCCTTTTTCTGGTTTGGTTTTCTTGCCATCCAAATGTGTATAATTGCCTTCATGTCAAAGAAAAAATTTGATCTGTCTGGAATCCTCCTAATTAGTTTATCTCAAGAAGAAAAGCTGCAGTTCGATTTTAAAGATTGGATAGTTAATATATCTGTTTGAATATTAGTGTTGATAATAGTTCACTTTATTTTTGGCCAGATTTATCTCATGGACATTCACATCTGGTACACTCTCTTATCTGCAATTGTTGGTGGTGTGATGGGTGCTCGTGCCCGATTAGGCGAGGTACAGTTATTTCAAAAATTTATATTAGACTTGGCTGAGGGTAGCACTGTTTTTTTTTTTTCTTCCTTTTTTGGTCAAAGAGGGTAGCATTGTTTACTAAGTTGTATATAACATGCTTTCTAGAATGGTTGGATGTTCTTTTCCTCACAAACCTCACGCTGTGTATCAAATATCTTTTTGGCAGATACGCTCCATTGAAATGCTGCATAGGCGTTTTGAGTCCTTCCCTGAAGCTTTTGTTGAGAATCTCGTCTCTTCCAAAATGAAGCGGGTGATAATCATTCTCTGTGGATTATATATAGCATATCTGGGTTTTTCCTCAGAGTCAACCATTTTCTTTTCCTTGTCGTTTCGTGATCATGCTTCATAACTCATCTTTTATCCTTTTTCTTTCAGGATGCCCTTTAATCGGCTGTCGCCCCAGGTTAGTGATGTAGTCAACGTTTAATCTTTCATCCTTTTTCTTTAATCGAGTTTATCTTTTCTGTTTATCTTATTTTATGTATGTGTGTGCAGGATGCGCAAGACAAGAATAAAGCATATGCGGCCATGTTTTCTCCGTTTTGGAATCGAGATTATTAAAAGTTTACGTGAGGAAGACTATATCAGCAATAGGTAAATTTCTGAAAGGATGCTTCTTTCTAGTGAGAAAGTTATACCTGGATTTTGGTTTTCTTCTATGTTTCTGCTTCCTCCTTTTCTTTGTTTGTTGGTTAATACTTGTTCAATTGGTTTCTTTGCTGCAGGGAGATGGATTTGCTTTCCATTCCTAGCAACACAGGAAGTTTAAGATTAGTTCAATGGCCATTGTTTCTTTTAAGCAGCAAGGTACATTTCTAAGTTTATGCTTGCTTTGGAGAATCGCATTCTGATATTCAATGGATGATGCTAGTCATGAACTGAACTGTTTTTCTGTCTGCTCCGATCAGATTTTGTTGGCAATTGATTTGGCACTGGACTGCAGAGACGCCCAGGCAGATTTGTGGAATAGGATATGTAGAGATGAATATATGGCTTATGCTGTTCAAGAATGCTATTACAGCGCAGAGAAAATATTACTCTCTCTTGTTGATGGAGAGGGTAGACTCTGGTAGGGTTCAAAGTTTAGATCTGTATGCTTATGTTCTAAGTTGATGTAATTATATAGTTCTCTGAAGAAATCAGACAGAGCTGAATGTGTTCGTATAATGATTTAGATATCTTCTCCTGTGTAAACTTGGTCTTGATAGGGTTGAGAGAATTTTTCGTGAGATCAACAACAGCATATCGGAGGGTTCGCTGGTTGTTACACTGTCTCTTAAGAAAATTCCATTAGTGGTGTCAAGATTTACTGCATTGACTGGACTACTGGTATGCATTTTGGCATTTTTGATGTTTTTCATGATTATCTTTCTTTAATAACAAATAAGATGCTCATGACACTTGGCCATGTGAACTTTCCCTGAATTGTTTAATTATTTGTGGTGCAAATCTTTTTTGCCAGACGCGGAATGAAACTCCTGAACTTGCCAGAGGCGCTGCGAAAGCTATATATGAGCTATATGAGGTTGTTACACATGATTTGCTGTCATCCGACTTGAGGTATTGAGTTAGCTCACATTTTGTTTGGCTCTTTTGATCTAATTTTAATATTTAGGTGAGGTATAAGATTGTTTTTGAAAATGTTTCAGGGAGCAGTTGGATACGTGGAATATATTGGCAAGGGCACGGAATGAGGGTAGACTATTTTCTAGGATTCAGTGGCCCAGGGATCCTGAAATTGTAAGGATCTTTGAACACAAGCAACTTCAAGATAATGATAGTCTAGTTTTTGAATGATTTGTTTTTCTTGGAACAGAAGGAACAGGCGAAGCGTCTGCACCTCCTCCTCACTGTTAAAGAAACAGCGGCTAATGTTCCAAAGAATCTGGAAGCGAGGAGGAGATTAGAATTTTTTACCAACTCGTTATTCATGGATATGCCATCAGCAAAGCCAGTTAGTGAAATGATGCCATTCAGGTCGCTTCCATGTGTTTTCAGGCAGCTTTTGAACCATGAGCTTTCTTACCTTCTTTACCCATTTTTCTCCTTGTTTTGCTTGAAACAGTGTCTTCACACCGTACTACAGTGAGACTGTTCTATATAGTTCCTCTGACCTACAAAAAGAGAATGAGGATGGAATATCCATTCTTTTCTATCTTCAAAAGATATTTCCTGGTAATTGTGATGGCTAGGCTCTTTTTTTCTGAACGAGAGGATTTCCTGTATGAATTCCTTTTCCCTTTAAATGTACATTGACCTCATATGTCATCTTCAATGATTGCATGCTTTTCTCTACTTTTAGATGACGGCACAAAAGCCGGAACGCCTTTTGTGCCGTTCAGAAAGTCTGCTCGTGTTAGGAAAGTGCATTCATTAGCTTAATAGTCCCGATTACTATATTTTCTTGTCTTTTCCTTTGATTGCCTTAACTTCATTTTTGCCATTCTGTCTGTGTGATATTTGTATATTTTGCTTAAATAGTAGTTTGGATTTGATGAATGGAGTTGCCAATTTCTTCATTTGATTTTATGTTCCATCTTTTTGGTAAAACATAATTTGCACTCTTAGTGGCGGTTTATGAAGGATAATGGCACATTCACTCATCGTTACTTTCAGCTAATTCCACGAGTTGAGAAGAGTATAGTTGGAATAATGTTCGCATTTCTTCTGTGGGCTATCCAGAAGCTAGGAAAGCTTTTAAACTTGATTATTTTCTCAAATATAAAATAGAATCTATTGATTGAAGAAGCTTCTTATGATGTAGGAACTTCTCTCTTTTCCTCAGATTGTTGGGAGTCAAGTCCTTTGTATTGGTCTTGACTTAGGTCTGGCAGGAGTAGTTTGGTGCATTGGGTGCTATATATCTCACTGAATCGTAGGGATAATTAATCTGCTGTAATGGCGTGGGGCTCAAATGGTGCATTATCAGGAATGCAGGATGGAAAAACCTGAAAAGTTTGTGTAGGATGTTTGGAGCGGTCATGAGGTTGTTTGATACGCTGAAGCTACAAAATTGCGTGCCTTTTATGTGTTATTTCTATTGCAGATGGTAACATGGTTGAAAGATGATTTTGGGGATTTCTGCATGTTTTTGTGCCTTGATTGCATAAGCTTTCTTTCCTGTGCTTGGAGTATCTTAATTGTATATACTTGTTCATACCTGATGTGGCATTTGTGTAGTGGAGCGTTAGCACTTTACTTTTGATAGAGAAGCCAATGAGAGAAATATGGCATTTATTGCTCTTCCCTTTTCCTGGTTATTTCATGCTCTTAGATTATAAAAGATTTCAAGAACGTGTTGTTCTAAATTGTCTATACACTAGAATTTTCTTTTTAAATGCTTCAGTTTTCAAGATCACAGGTCTAATAAGTACTTTCTTTAGATGAATGGGCAAATTTCTTGGAACGGATTAATCGAGGCGAGTCTACTGGAGATGCAGAACTTCAAGATAGTTCAAGTGATTCTTTGGAGCTTCGATTTTGGGCTTCTTATCGTGGACAGACTTTATCAAGAACTGGTTAGAACTTCTCTATCTTGATTCTTTGGATCACATTCATCTCAAAGTGTAAGGCACCATTAAATTGGAAAGCTTCTGATTGTTCGGTCATCATGAAACAGTGCGTGGGATGATGTATTATAGAAGGGCTTTAATGCTACAAAGTTTTCTGGAAGGAAGATCTTTGGGAGGTATGACTGATATTTTTGCAGCAAATCTTTTTACTGTTAAAGGTGAAGCGTGCCTTTACTTAAATATGATTTCATGGCTGTAGTGGTAGACTATTCTCAGGCAAACTCCCCACCAACTCAAGGTTTTGAACTGTCGCATGAGGCGCGGGCACAAGCAGATCTGAAGTTTACTTATGTGGTGTCATGCCAAATTTATGGGCAGCAGAAACAACGGAAGGCTGCAGAAGCTGCTGATATTGCTCTTTTATTACAGAGGTAAGCCTTTTAGATTTTATTTTACAACTTTTTCATGTTTATGGTATGTATATGGAGTTTCTACGCCATGACAGATTTGTTAGGATGGCACATGCTAAAGTATCTCATATACTTGTCTATGAGATTTGTCTAGGCATTATATACATGTTTACCTTACATGTAACTTAGTTGGTCAAAGACCTGTCATATGATTATGTTCCACGGAAGGGCTCAGCTTCTCTCTGTCCCCCCTCCCTCCCCCAAAATTATTTTCATTGAACCTTTTTTTGTTGGGCAAGTATGTGATGGAGAAGGTAGGAATATTGCATAAATATGAAGCCTAAATATTTATGATTAACCTGCATTTTCAGTCAATTCTTTAATTAATTTTTCTAATTAGGAATGAGGCGCTTCGTGTTGCCTTCATACATGTGGAGGAAAGTGTCGTAGCTGAAGGAAACATCTCCAAGGAATATTATTCAAAACTTGTGAAAGCAGATGTAAATGGAAAAGACCAGGTACATGCTATTTCTGTAGCTATTATACATACTACGTCCTCGGCAGAGTGAGGTAATTGTCTTGTCAATTGTCAATGAGTGCTGCCCTTCACTTCTCTTCCATACATAACATTTCCTTCCTTTTTTTTTTTTCATTTCCTCCCGTTGTGGTGGATTTACAATCCACTACCTTGATCCACTTGGCTACAGCCGCCGTTACTCCCTTGGGATTGGTTATTGAAAATGAACTTTGGGGTATTATAAGGGAAAAGGTTAAAGAGTGCCCCCGAGGAATGTTAAGTGATAAATCAAAGAAACATTACAGTTTCCAAAGCTGACTTTTCTCTTGTAATGTGTAATCAATGTATAGAAGACTAGATTTTAAAGTATGCTTAACTAGTGCCCTGTGGACAACACCTTATTATAAATGTGACGAGATATGACATTGCCAAATGCGATCTTAGAAAATGGAACCTGGGTGGTTACTATTTGTTGCTAGTGAATTTTTGTCAGGAAAGAATCTAATTAGTTGGGGGATGAAGAACCTTATGATATCATCTGATTGAAGTTTTTTTATGTCGTCGGTTGTAGGGGTGATCGGTTCCCGGACCGGTCCGGTTCCAAGGTGGAATTTGGAAGCGTGGACCGGACCACCAATCTGGTTCAGGTCCAGTCCAATGGAATTGATCACTTAGGATTTTATTCACATTTTACTAATTTTTATCTATGAAGTTCACTTAGGGTTTAATTCACATTTTATTAATTTTTGTCAATGAATTTATGTCAATAAAGTTCACTTAGGGTTTGGTTTGGAACTGGGAACCGAACTCCCTGAACATCAGTTCCACTTTTAGGAACTGAGAACTGGACCGATACTCCCAGAACCGGACTAAACCGGCCGGTTCGGTCTGGTCCGGACGGTTCCTGGTTTGGGTGGTCCGTTTTGCACACCCTAGTTGGTTGTATTTCCTTATAGATTCTATCCATAAAACAGCTGGAGGCTCTTTTTTTCCCCCATGCAACTTTTGGTTATCTGCTGCATTCTTTCTTTTGCAGGAAATATATTCCATTAAGCTTCCTGGAGATCCAAAGCTTGGAGAAGGGAAACCTGAAAACCAAAACCATGCTATTGTTTTCACTCGCGGTGATGCTATTCAGACTATTGACATGAATCAGGTGAAGGACAGTTTCTTGTTTAGGCAAACACTTTCATATGCTTTTTTAAGCTATACAATCTATTCTAGCATAGATGTTCAGAGAAAGTAAGTCCTGGCATGTTTTGCAGCTGCTTCAATTTGGTAATGAGTACATTTGTAATTTTAAAAAAGCTTAAGAATAATGCTAGAGATATACCACATCACTTAATATGCTAATTTTGCATACCACATAGTTCGCACTGCCCAAAGCTTAATTGGATCAACTATCTCATAAATAAAAGAATCCGGCTTATGCTGAATGATATTGAATGCTGGGAAATGTCAATTGAAACATCCAATGATTCTAGCTTGCATGATCCTCTTCTCTTATGAGATCACTGTTTGTTCTTTTTCATAAATTATCCTTATTTGTCATGGAAAGAACTGTTTGAGTATCTGCTTGATGGGAAGGCAGGTAGTAGTGCGCACACACACACTCTCTCTTTCTCCACAAATCATCCTTGAGCATTTCCTTGTAAAGTAATGGGGATAGTTTTCCCTTTTTTGGCTTTAGCCTGTTAATGATACAATGTTTTGAGTGTAAATCGTAGGTTACCTTCTATGGGTAGTTAAAACTTCACATACAGAGTTGATGATGAACAACTATCTTGATGGGCATTTTGGTATTTGGCAAATCTGAAGTTTGGAATGCTACAAATTTCCTCTTCTAATCTACAACATGGCCATCGATATCAATAATTGTGTTTCTAGAAGCCTTATATTGTGACTTGAAAGGGCTGTGAGACAATAAGTGGATAATTTTTCTGTGATGGTCTTTTTCACCACAGTTGGGATTTAAGAATATTTGGCTTAAAATGCCAGTTAAAATTATTATATTCATTTTAATGCTTACTGTGCGTTAAACCTTTTAAAAAATAGTGAACATTCAATAATAACGGAAAATTCTGAATTTTTTCTGAGATGTTTTTGTTGGACAAATAGGCTGAGGTAAGGTCCATGCTCCTCGAGAAACATTGTCCTCTTCTATCCAGTTAAGATGGGAATTGAATTGGGAAAGGAAATACATAATTATATCACTAAAGAACTTTGGAAAAAGTGACCTAGAGATGCTACTCAACATTGCAGCATCAGAGAATGAACTAATGGAGGACGTCAAAGTTAAAATGTATGAGCTGATTCTTCTCATTCATGGTCAGCAGAACAAGAGATCTCTCGATGAAGCTTATTTGGTTCAAAATTCCTCTTTTAACTCAATTACAAAGTATATCCAAATTCTTCCATTTTAAAAAAATGCACCTCTTGGATGGAATATCTTTGCTACGCAAATGGAAAATCGCAAGAAGAATTATAGGATGTCGATGTGTACACTTAGTAAATGTTTTGGAGCATGTGTCTCTGGTTTTACATGGTGTAGGAAAAAGTGAGGTAATGATAAATGTTCAATCTTTGGCGTGTCGGTATCTTTTGAATGAATGTTGCAAGTTGGAAGAATAAAATATGCTTTGGTGTAAGTCCATGCATTACCGTTTGTATATTTCTTTAGCAAATAATTCTAAGTAGATTTAAGAGTATTTCATTTGCATTCATTTCTGGTTTGTGCCATGCATATTATGTTGCTTGCTTCTTAATTTACTTTCAAAGGGTATAGGTTTTCATTCTGTGTTTGGCTTTGGATAGATATTGATGTTAGAAATAGTTGTCTATGAAACACCTGGCAAAATGTGATAATCTTCTCCTGCTTCTTGTAGGACAATTACCTTGAGGAGGCAATGAAAATGAGGAATCTTCTTGAGGAATTTCGAGGAAATCATGGCCTAAGACCTCCAACCATTCTTGGTGTTAGAGAGAATGTTTTTACAGGAAGGTTGGGCATCATTGTCATGTGCTAACGTTATTCCTTTCTTTTTAATGATAGTACTCTATTATATTTGAACAACTCTTTCCTGCAGTGTCTCGTCTTTGGCATGGTTCATGTCCAACCAAGAGACTAGTTTTGTGACTCTCGGTCAGCGGGTGTTAGCTTATCCATTGAAGTAAGTGGTCCGCAACTTATTATTGAACCAGTTCTTAATACTGAGTCTGAGTTTTGTGTCAGACATGACCCCTACCTGAGAAAGCACAAGCGCATGCAGACACCTTGTCACACCGTTCAAATAGCCAACATCTATATATAGACATAATGGCTTATTTGGTCAACCTCATCAGAAGCAGACTATATAGATTCTAATGATTGCCCCTTTGTCGTTACCTTGCAGGGTCCGTATGCACTATGGACATCCAGATGTATTTGACCGTATCTTTCACATAACTCGAGGAGGTATTAGTAAGGCATCACGTGTCATAAATATCAGTGAAGATATATATGCAGGTAAATATGTATTGAAATTTTTTCTTGTAACTACCAGTTTATTTCTGTTTAGTGGTAAGTGGCTTCGACTATGGGTGCTTGCTGGCTGACCACATAAGTAAAGCTAATTGAACTCTCTCTTGTTTAGAAACAAACCTCAATTTAAGACTTTGACTCATTTTGTTATTAAATTAATGGTAAATATTGTAACCAAATTTTGGCTGAATCTTAATGGTCTCTCTCTCTCTCTCTCTCTCTCTCTCTCTCTCTCTCTGTCGGTCTTTATCAATTAGTTGAGAGCTTTCCACTCTAGTTAGAACAAAGGTTCTGCAATGACAGCAAAATTTTTGCCTCGGCACTTGGGAGATACTTGCATTTCTCTTTAACGCACATGAATACAACCTCAAGATTCCTCCTTCCATCTTTTGGATTATTTGGGAAGAGTGGAATAGAGAAACTTATATTGTTACTCTAATATATGATATGCCCTTCAACCTCTTCCTGATGGGTGTGATATGTATGATCTTCACTCTTTCTTTTGATTTTGTAGACCTGTTTTCTTTTTCCTAATTATGTTGGGTCAATGTGCAAAAATTAACCTCCAGATATCACCTTAGATGTCAAGACTTCATTGACCTGCATATTGAGAAGCTAAGATCTTTTTAAAGTCTATGCTAGTGTAGTACCCTGAGAGTTCTTACACTGTGCGAGGAGGGATTGCAAGTATGTGAGGGACAAAGAAGGTGCAAGACAATCTTCAATATCTACGTCATGTTGAAAAAAACAGGATGTTGCTTCCCAAATACTCTGAATGTTTTCAGACTAATTTTTTCTGAGTGTAGATAATTTTCAGATATGTATGTATGAAAGTATATTCTTCAACTCTCTGGATGAACACAACTTACTTCCAAATGAGTCTCATCTTGGTATAATGAAATACTGCAGGGTTCAATTCCACATTGAGGCTGGGCAATATCACACACCATGAGTACATTCAGGTTTTTATATAGGAGCAATCTCTTCTTAGAAGATTGTGAATTTTTGGGAGTAACATTTTTGCTTATGTCTTGTGTAGGTAGGAAAGGGCAGGGATGTTGGCTTAAATCAGATTGCCCTGTTTGAAGGAAAAGTTGCTGGTGGCAATGGTGAACAAGTTCTTAGCAGAGATGTGTACCGCCTTGGACAACTTTTTGACTTCTTTAGAATGCTTCGTTCTTCTTCACCACTGTTGGTTATTATGTTTGCACAATGGTATGATTTATCTATTCATTAAATTCTCGCAACAGTAACTGTACAATAGTATTATTTTCTGATGTGGTGTAAAACTTTGTTTCAATACAGATGACGGTCCTTACAATATATATTTTCTTATATGGGAGGGTTTACCTGGTAAGATGGCTATCGTCAATCTTTCTTTCACATTGAATCATCATGTGTGCCATTTAATTGTGAAGGTTGGAGTGTCTTGTACTTTAGTATGAGTTTCTGGTAAGTCACTCTATAGGGTGCTGCTTTATGCAAGTCCTAGTGCACAGCAATGTGAACAGAGAAGTTCCGATTTTGGAGAATCATGGAAACTGTTCGTGATACTTGTCATATCTTAATATTTCTGGAACATTTAGTCACAGTACTTACGGAGGATCATTTTGTATTTACTTCTTTGCTTGTTCTTCAAATCTGTGGTTGGCCTGAGTAACCAGTGAGCATAAATGGAATTTGGAAGGGCAGTAGAGGTAAAACGTACATGTAGGTATACTTCTGTGTGTCAAATTCTACCAATTGGTGTTTCAGTGCAATGTCTTTCATAATGCTGGTTACTTGATGCTTTTTGTTTTTGGCTATCTACTTCTCAAATAGCATGTGAATGAAATGTCTATTTGACTGTTTACTTATTGTTTCTTTTTCGCTGCGTGACTTGTTTCAGGCATTCTCTGGACTTGATGAAGGGATCTCACTGGAAGCCAAAATGTTGGGAAATACAGCCTTAAATGCAGTTCTGAATGCACAGTTCTTGGTTCAAATTGGAGTTTTTACAGCTGTGCCCATGATTATGGGCTTTATCCTTGAGCTGGGATTACTGAAGGTTAGTCAGTACATTCCCCTTATCTTTCTCGCATTCTTTTTGTCTGCCTCGTCGGACATTTTTTTTCATGTTTAATGAGAGTAGATCAACTTGCCATTTTTAGTGCATTGCAATTTTGAAGTGGATGTGACTCTCTCTCTCTCTCTCTCTATATATATATATATATATATATATCTGCATGTGTGCGTGAGAGAGAGAGAGAGAGATTGTCATACTGAGTAGCGGACAGGATCCTAAGCCATACTGGTAACAGTTATTTGTCATACTAGTCAACAAGATGACATATCCGACCAAAAAAAAAAACAAGATCTGACATATCTTGTTGTCTATGTCATGTGCCATATTCGACCGAAAAAAAAAAAAAACAAGATATGACATAAAATTCCTGTTTTTTTGTTTATCTGCAGGCTGTTTTCAGTTTTATCACGATGCAACTCCAGCTCTGTTCGGTATTCTTCACCTTCTCATTGGGAACCAGAACTCATTATTTTGGACGAACTATTCTTCATGGAGGTGCAAAGGTAGGAGCCTATGTCCAAGTTGAAGCTGCATAGTTCTCATAGGGCTGATCTCTGAACTCATTTTGCTCTTGTGCTTTAAGATTGATTAGCTTTATTTCTTTGATTTGGATCAACAGTACAGAGCAACTGGGAGAGGCTTTGTTGTACGTCACATCAAGTTTGCTGAAAATTATAGGCTGTACTCAAGAAGTCACTTCGTGAAAGCGTGAGTTACATTTTGCATTGGAAGAATTGTTTAGTTTAGTGCTTTCCCCTTTCTGTTCATCTTCCCCTGTGCAGATTTTCTAGGTTGTGCATTTTCTTGCCCGTGTTTCTGTTCTATATTGCATTATATATAAGCAGTTCAAATTCTCAAATCAATGCTAACATGATTTTTTATTTGTTTTGAGTACAGGCTTGAAGTGGCTCTACTACTAATAGTGTATATAGCATATGGGTATACAGAAGGAGGCGCTGTTTCTTTTGTTTTACTAACTCTTAGCAGTTGGTTCCTTGTCATCTCATGGCTCTTTGCTCCTTACATCTTTAATCCCTCAGGTTTTGAGTGGCAAAAGTAAGTCCAGCAGTTCTGTACCATTGACCTCTTTGGTTCAAATTTCAATGATTTTGTATCGACCTACCTGTGATTTCGAGTCTTTTCTTGATGTTAATCTATTGGATAGATGACAAGACGCTGTATTTTCTTCAAATACTTATAATATCTTTTGCCGAGCAGGACTGTGGAGGACTTTGATGATTGGACCAACTGGCTTCTATATAAAGGTGGGGTAGGGGTGAAGGGAGAAAATAGCTGGGAATTTTGGTGGGAAGAAGAACAGGCATGTACTATTTGCTTTCTGGTTGCCATTTCTCCTTGCAGACAAAGGAAAATTTGTTTCACAGTAACAGGGTTGGAATAAATACTGTTGGTTAATGGCTTCAAACTTGCTTTGTCTTGTTTTTCTTTATCTACCTGCTACCCCTCCTTTACTTCATCCTCTTATTTTGCTTTTCTGAATTTGGCAATGGTAATCTGAGAGACAAATGCTGGATTTATGATTTTCTTTTTTTTTCCTGAATTCTTATGGAACTTTTACATGATTTACAGATGTGAATATACTGTCCATATTTCTTGTGATTGTCCCTTTTTTCCTTTATGCATGGTCTACTAAGTCATCTCTTCTGTATTATTTTGAAACACTCCCTGGTTTTGCAGGCGCACATCCATACATTGAGAGGTCGTATATTGGAAACGATATTAAGCATAAGGTTCTTTCTGTTCCAATATGGCATTGTATACAAACTAAATCTCACTGGGAAGAACACATCTCTTGCGGTAAACTTCTTGGACTCTTGTCTCATGACAAATTGCTATTCCCTTTGTTAATTTCACCTTAATTTTTATCAAAGTGCTGGTCTCACTTTTAGAGACAATTCTTGTCAGAAAGCCGCACTTAGGTTTGAATGAAGGCTGTATTAGTTTGTTTAACTTATCCTTTGGGCATTGAAGTTTTGCGAGGATCTTAGGCAATAAATTTTAGTATTTGAAGTGGCCTTGTTTCAGACCTTATTCGTAATGTGTCGTCTACATTCATGGTTTAATGAATTCAGCATTGACACTGCAATGGATTTCAGACCATTACAGCTAGTCCTTGTGTAATGCACTATAAAAACCAGAGAGAGATGACATCCAATCCTGGTGGCATAAAAATGGATTAGGTGTGCTGTGCTTGATGGATTTTCAACTTGTTATATGATTGTTATTTCTAGATAGTTTGAGTGGTCAACAGACTGGCCCACTACATATATATCATGCATATTCCTTAATGGACATCCTCTTGTGTGACTCGGACTATACACATGAAGCGCCAGATGCGGATGTAACCATACCGCAGGAGCAAAACAACTAGAATAATAGGCAAGATAATAATTAGAGAATGTTTCAAACTCATCATGTTGACTCAGATGCAATGTTAGATTCATATACTGCAACGGGGCATACTGTGGTTTACATAGTGGATATGATTGACGCTATCTATCCACATTACAAATGAATTGTTTAAGAAGCTTCTTGAAGTTGCTTAGGCTACGCATGGCAATCATTTTGTGCCCGGGAACAGATTCTGCTAAAAAATGATTCTTTTTTATTCTATACCCATAAACAATTTCTAAGCATTTGAAGGCGTTTGGTAATTGCCCAAAATTTCTATTCTTAGAATTGAAAAAGAACATAAATGCGTTTGGTAACTACACAAAATTTCATTCTATTAATAATATTTTAAAATTTTTAATATTTATGTTTTTTTTTCTTTTTTTTGTCTTTCTTTTGCTTCTCTTCCTTGGCCAAGGCCGGTTGCCAGCGCTGGTGACCGGCCACAAGCTAGGGCCGGCGAGGGTGTGGCGGCCCTTGCTGCTGGCCTCGCCGATCGCGATGAGGAGGTCGGCCTCGCCTTGGCTGGGCGAGGCTCGACCTCGCCTAGATTTGGCGAGGCGTTGCTGTCGCGGCCGTGAGCCTCCCTCGCCGGCGGCCGGCAGGCTGAAGAGCAACAACAAACCAAAAAAAAGAAGAAAATGAAGAAGAATCAGAAATGGAATACTTGCTTCAAAATCAATAAATTACTTTTTTTTTGCTTCTTGATTCAGTTCCAAAACTGATTCTGGGAATAATTTTTGCAAAATTGTGCTTGGGCACAAAAAATTTAACGAACGGATTTCTGCTCCCAAACTAATTTTGGAAATAAAAGAACAGAAATTTTTGCTATTTGGCAAATTGCCAAACAGGCCCTTGGACATTTGAACTTTCAGGTTTCTACTATCAAACTGTGAATCTTATGCTAGTTATGTTCTGAGAAGAAGCAGCATACAAAAAAAGGAAAATTCTCACATATATCTACTGGTTCCAATCAAAGTGTATCCTCACATGTCTCTACTGGTTCCAATCACATATATCCACATTACAAATGAAATGTTTAAATAGCTCCTGCAGTTGCTTAGACATGTAAACTTTCAGGTTTCTACTATCAAACTCTCTGAATCTTATACTAGTTATGCACTGAGAAGAAGCAGCATACGAAAAAGGAAAATTCTCAAATATATCTCTACTGGTTCAAATCAAAATTTTGTTTTACATTGTAAATACTATGATTCGATTTAGATTGAAAATTTAATTGATTTCACAATGTACATGGAGAAACATGCCTTAGCGTGGCTGTCTACTTTATGTCATAGCAGTTGCTTTTGATCGCAGATTTACGGCTTCTCCTGGGCAGTATTGGCAGGCATTGTCATGATATTCAAGGTGTGGATTCAGCTTTCTGTTTGCATCTTCCCTGCTATGGTTGGCTTTTGTTGGAAATTTTAACTGGTACTATTTGTGGTTTCTTGTTGCTGTGCAGATTTATACTTTTAGCCCAAAAAAATCTACCAACTTCCTACTTTTTGCACGATTTATTCAAGGAGTCACATCATTGGGACTTATCGCAGCTGTCTGCCTTGTTGTTCGATTTACTAATCTGTCAATACCTGACTTGTTTGCAAGTGTTCTTGCATTTATTCCTACCGGCTGGGGCATACTTTGTGTAAGTACTTACGATTAAAAACCAAACTATTATGTGTTGTTGTAAATTCTTGTTTCTAAAGGTGGCACTGCTTCACATTTTTAGCCTCCTTTGTGTTTGAACTGAAACAGCTGGCAATTACATGGAAGAAGGTAGTTTGGAGACTAGGATTATGGGACTCAGTAAGGGAGTATGCCAGAATGTATGATGCCGGGATGGGTATGCTCATCTTTGCTCCAATAGCTATTTTGTCGTGGTTCCCATTTGTCACCACTTTCCAATCTCGTCTTCTCTTCAACCAAGCATTTAGTCGTGGCCTTGAGATCTCTCTGATCCTTGCTGGAAATAAAGCCAATGTTGAAGTCTAAACTCTGTAGTCGCCAAGGTATGCTGCTTCTGTTGTACGATAGAGCCTCGTAAGTCAGGTAAGTCCCCAGTTGTCCTTTACTTTTCTCTCTTTTTCTTCTGCTTCTGTGGTTATTCAGAGTAAATATGTCTGTACATGCTCATACTGGAGAGAGAAATGTATATGTGAGGAATATTGTCGTGGTTGTCTCAATCTTTGAAGTACCCAGGACTTATATTATGTGAAGTCTGATGTTGTCCTGGCTCTCTCAGTCGCAAGTGTGCGGTAGAACAGTCAGCTCTCCTTTCGCCACGCTGATGAGGATATTGGTTAGGAGCCTCTGTGAATCTGAAATGTTTGGGTAGATGGTTCCTGTCTGATTAATTGCATTCCCATTGGTATTTTCTGAATTCGCAAGCCATGTACTTAAAAATATCAATGTATACTCGGTGAACAGGAGCGGTAATTTAAAATGGAAATTCCACATTCTGCTCTATACCGTGCTCTGCAGCAGCAGCTGCATCGGCGATTTCTTCCAGAAAAGCCTTTCGAGATAATTTTGCCCTAGAGGATGGGGCTTTTATATCATCCCAAGAGTTCGAATAGAATTGCCATGCCGGGTCCAAAGATCATGGCGGCGCGTTTCCCGAATATATACTAAATAATCAGCTTGCTGCGGACGGGGAAGAGTGGATTTTTGAGCTGCGAATTTGGGCTCTACGCCATATTTGATTTGAGGTCTTGAGTGCATGATGTCTTGACCGTTGGCTCTGGTCGACGACTTTTGGACTGCAGCGTCCCCTTCTGAACTCGTGCTTGTGAACAATTTCTCATCTGATTATTGGGTTTGATTTGTTTCGCAAAACCGGAATGTTTTATATAACATTTTTTAAAATATTATTTCAAGCAATAATTTTAAAAAAATGTTATCTAAAATATTCATTTTTCATGAAATAAATAAAATTTAATATTATTATCGATAACAATTTATATCTAAATAATTTTACGATGATAAGATTAGTTTTCGTTTATTTACTTTTTTAAGTAATTTAAACTATCACTTTTTGAAAAATATTATTCAAATTATTTATTTTTCATAAAACAAAGATATCTATGATGACTTCTAACTTGTGATGCGATGAAATCATTTTTTTTAAACCACAGAAGCCCCTCTGCTCGTTCCGGCATACATTTCGACTCCTCATGTTTGCCTACATAGCATTTCACGGCAGCACGTTTTGTCCGGACGCTTGCAGGGCTTATAGCTTCATGGGAACGTTTTCGGAAAGTACGTTTGAATTTCTTGGAAGACAGCCTAGTTAGGTACGGCAGCCTAAAAATTATCTGGGGTTCCAAGGATCTTAAGGAGGGGGGGGGGGGGGGAAGAGAAATTGTAGGGTCATACACCAAGTGTAGGGGTGTCAGAACCGAACCGAAAAATCGAATCGAGATACAAACCGAACCGAACCGAAAATTTCGTGCATTTTGGTTGGTTTCGGTTTCGGTTCGGATCATCAAAATAAACCAATTTTTCTTTTCGGTTCGGTTCATTTGGGTTCGGTTCGGTTCGGATCGAACCGAACTAAAACAAACACTTTAGTTTAGGGCCATTTTGCCCTCTTTCTCTCCCCTTCTCTCTTCTCTTTCCTCTCTCCTCTCTCTTTATGCTTAATGAACTTGAAACCGAAAACTGATCCGAACCGAACCGAACCCAATCGATTTTTCGGTTCGGTTCCAATCCGGTTCGATTCAAATTCGGTTCGGTTCAAGGGGCATCCTTAATGGTTTGGTTCGGTTCGGTTTTTTAAAAAAATCGAACCGAACCGAACCATTTACACCCCTAACCAAGTGCTCACAACTACTGTCGCGTATACTTAAGCTGTTAAAATGCGGTCGGAACCCGAGTGCCCCATTATCTAATTGAGCAGGACTTCCATAGGAGATGGTTGAAACAGAATGCTGACATATCTTTTCCTCCATGTTTTACGACTATTCAAACTTCACTTGCGATATCGCATCATTTAGGGACAAACTACAGTAAAATCCCAGTATTCCTAACTCTGCTCCATCTTACGGTAGTATTGCAAATGAGAATTTACCTAATAAACAAACTAGAGGTCACTGCATATCTCATATATGATCGGTGATCGGTGAGGATTAGAACGTGTGGGAACTCGCCAGTACAATAACGACTTATAAAGTAAGGAATAGGTAAGCCATTTTCAGTAGCTTTCTTACAGAGAGGTTAGCAACCACTTTTGAGTGCTGCCCTTATATGCAGGGCAAGCTACGCAACAAATCTCCGTTCCCATATTCATGAATGATGTGAGGTTATCGATATCCACATCTGTTGTCTTATATTATTCCATAACCAGTTCACCTTGAATGTCCAAACAGATGCATTTTCTTCAGTAAGGCAACAATCTGCAACCGTTGTATCACAGACTAAAGTTGCATATCCGTACAAAAAACGATTTGTGCCTCGCACAACTTCGCTGTTTTTGCCTATTCCTGATTAGCAGTTTCACTGATAACCACCAATCCCGCAACCAGAAAAGTCCCAAAAAAAGCCTAAAACTGAGACAATATACAATTATTTAAGTACTGACCAGTTAATAACATTGGAAGAAAGCACCACTCACTGGAGATCTCGGGGTAGCTGGACATAAGTTAGAATTCTTCATGTTCAAGAGAAGAAATGAAGCCAGGGAGACTAAAGCCTACAAAGCAAGAAAGCAGTTGAGCTATACAGATTGCTGAATAGCATCGTTTGAACTCCTTGTCCCATTGATCATTGGCCCATCACTTGTGGCAGAGTCGCCAACTGAAGATGGCTGATCTAGTCCGGACATGGTTGACGGAGCCAAGTGCACGGGATGGTCAAATCTGCAAGCAGGACCAAACTTGCAAATGCCATAGCGGCTGTAATATGAGCAGATGCTCTGATCCTGGATATAAACATATAGTCACATTTAGCTGGAAAGGAATGGAAATGATTGCAATCAAGCAGACAATTCACTTGTCGATTTAACTTTCTCTTTGATCCTGAAACTTTCGAATTCACTAGTTATCACAGAAAAATGTCTTCATACCTTATTGCTCCAGGAAATTAGAGCTTCCCTGACTTCACACAAATATAATTATAAACAAGATCCAAGAAATTCCTTTTGACATTTCTCTGCCAACGTTTTACATTAGGGAGCATCTAAAAAGATCCACCATCGAGAAGACAAATACTAGCACTATGCAAAGCTTCAAGTGTGCATATGAAATGGGCTTTTTTCATCTTTTCCACGAGAGAACAATAACAAAGATGTAAGACTACAAAGAAAAGGTAAGACACCATTACCGGTCTCAATGGAAGGCCCTTGTCACTCAGCACAACCGGAGGTGACTTTGAGATTCGATCCTTCGGATGGTGATATTTGCAATTAGACCTGAACTTACAATCCCCAGTTTTCAGAAAGTAACTGCAGTCAGGTTGGCCAGGTCGTTCTGGAAATTCATCGATCACCATCTGATGATGGGTATAGATATGGCTATCAGTCACGGGGTGCTTCATGATATATGCTGAAGGAGGGCGCACAACTGGTCCCAGTGGATTGACGGGAAACTTGACAAGCCACAAGCAGATACAAAACAAAATAAATGAGAGAAGGAGCACTCTGTTTGACCAATGTCCAACACAGGCAAACCTCACAGAGACAAGACTAAGCATAACCACACTATTCCTCCTCCTAATTTACCTAAATAGCCTAACATCAAGAGGACTGAGAAACATGCAAATAGAAGAGCCATAAGTTGACTGGTATACAAAGCATTAAGGAGTGTCAGAAACAGTCTGAAATAGCTTTTGCCAAACTCATAATGTACCATTAGAGCCTTCTTTCATGGGAATTACATTTCTTTCTGTCACAGTGGCTATCTTTGCTACAGTCTAGTTGCTATAAATTTTTATGCTATGTATACACAACTTTGTTTAATATCTAATAGGCAATTTTTATCATATACGGCCAGGACTGGAAAGTTTTGATTCTATGAGGTGCTTAGAATGCAATGTCTATATGTGATTTCTATTTATGGAATGCGTACGTTGTGAATATCAGAATTGGTAAAAATTTAAATGGCTTTAGGATCATGTATCTCTAGCAATGTCTTCCGCTAAAAAATTTGAAATGCGTAAAGGGAAGCGGTTTGATGTTAGAATATTTTGGTAATTAGGTGCTTACATGTACATGTCAAATCTTGAGCAGAGGGTGCATCCAAAATGGGTTGATTATAGCACTAACCGTGTATAATCATTACATTTTTTGCTAATAGTAATTACATGGACTGGGAGCATTACTCCTTTATTATTAGGGTACCAAATTAAAATTTAATTTTTATGGTATAACATGGAAGTTCAACAACCACTTGAGTTAGGCCACTTAATGGATTCTCTTGATGTGTGCATTGCTATGTTTTAGCACAATTCAAGCCCTCCCCACCCCCTTTCTCCACATGTGTATGCAAATCCTGCATCCACCATTGATGTTAAGGATCCAGGCCAATAGACATAAGGGCAAGAGGAAACCAAAGAACTCGAGATAACAAAGGGCATACTTGTATGGATAAGTTCTGGTTTTGCTTAACGTATCCTTGTGCTTCTATTTCTGATGGAGGGAAAACCTTCCTCAAAATGATTACCCTCCGCATGGCCGAATTACAGCCCATGAAAAAATTTCAACTATGAAAGCTCTGGCCCCCATATCTTAGAAATTTGTGAAAACAATCCTTCACCAAGATGCCCATTCCCTCTAAAGCCATGCCTTTTTCCGTAAGGACTAGCAAGTTAAAGATACTATCAGGAATACCGTTTAGCAATTACCTGATAACCGTTCCATTCCGCATTGTGCGATGACACCCCATGGTTTGGAGAATACATCATAGGTACAAATGGCGCAGCATCGTTCAATGTTCCTTGTGATGACCATGATGCCACCGGAAATTGTGATGCACTTTGCAATGAAGCAGACCCCCATTACCATATTCTGAAGGAGGGTCACCTCCTCCGGCAGTGGGGTCAGGATGATTATACCTGCAATTAGCTGCATACTTGCAGGATCCATTACGCATGTAAAACGGACATTCTTTCTCTCCCTGTTTAGAGAAAATATCTAGTCAATACTTTCAGGTAGATGGCTTAATTATACTATGATGAGATTAACAATCTCTTCTTTGTAGTTTACAGAGATATACAGAGAGAGTGTTATATGGATACTATAGCATACCGGTCTGATGGGCAGGCCCAAAAAGTTAAGCTCTACAAAGGGGGTTACAAATGCTTTCGGCCTGGAGTGGTTGTATCTACAAGCTTTGCCATATTTACAACCTCCTGTTTTTAAGTAATACTGCAGCCAACACACTCATGAAGAGTCAAAACATTGCATGAACCGTTAATACAAGAGAAAGGAAACCCTCACACAAGAAAACTGTCCTTTATCGTACTTGAGCATAGTGAAAACAATAGAAGGATCAACAATCAGTAAAACGTGGTGCAAGTATCAGATTCATAACGGATACACAAACTAGTAGCAGATTAGCTACCATTTGTCATGACTCGTTCATCTTAGTTAAGAATGTATGAAAAGCTTTAGCACAAAAAATACCGTGTCTAGCTGCAGTTTTACACTATCTTTTGCCATATGATAGCAGAGAGCCTAACCAAATTACATTTGCCAGAGCGTATTAGAATATAGTTACTGGTTCCTATGTATCCACGATAACGATTTATCTAACCCCAAACCATCAGAGGATATTGGGGATAGTATGTAATCTCCAATAAACCCAGCCTCTAGACTGCTCAGTTGGATTGCGAGCAAGAAAAGCTATAGTTTGGAGACCATCCAAGAACGTTAGCGAAGACAGAGTGGTGTAATTACATGATCTGAGGACTCAATAGAAGTTATATTAAGTTGGAAATTAACCTCTACTCTCCTCTGCGGTATTTGCTGAAAGCCAAAAGATGGTGAACTTCACAATGATTGCCCTTAGCAACAGTAATGTCAGAATGATAAATTAACAACCCAACAACATTAGCCCCCGAAAGTTCTACTGAAAACTTCATGGAGATTCAACATGCAAATAAAATAAGCAATCAAATTGATTATTCCACCAGAACAGCTTTCTAACAATAGGTAACATCAGTATTAGACCTTAACAGTCAAAGTAATAAAAAGCAGCCATCCATGGTATTGATACAGTATTAGACAGAATGAATAGGTCGTCGCATTTTTTTAGCTCAAAATCGCAAATGCACACAACTTTCAAATGTACTAAGACTAACCTTGCATTCTGTCTGTCCTAGCCTCTCTTTTGGTTCTTCCTTGTCCTTCACCTTATCCTTCGTGACCTTCACGACAAATCGATCCAAAACATGAAAGTCAAAACTACAAACAAAAATAAGCCTTCAAACATCACATTATCTCGACGATCAGATTTCGAGCACCCCAAGCGTCAGTTCTTCTCCAAACGACATGAACTCCACTCCAAAGTGGAAATTACAAGAGTTTGCCCAAACAATATGCTATGCCGTCGGAAAAAACCATTAGATTTAAATGCCATAAGCAAGCCTAAACCTCCATCCAACAACTTCTACCTTATAAGAGTTATTGAGTCATCACCCAGGTGAGACATACACTATAATGATCCACACCACTTCCAGATACAAATGGAAAATGGCACAAACAGCTCTTACTCGGTTAAAGTTGCGAGCTTTATTCTACAAAAATGCCGCAAAAGATACTGCAAATCACTAGCCACCATACCAGATTCTTCCGTCGCACTGGATGATTGAACTTGCAATTGGATCCAAATTTACAAGTGCCCGTCTTGATATAAAAGGAGCAATCCTCCGCCTCAGGCCTCACCGGATACTTATTAACCCTCCTCCTCTCCTCTCTCTTCTCGTCGTCGCTCTGGCTATCCCCATCCTCCTCCTTCTCCCCGTCGCCGCCGCTCTCTCCTCCGCTCTTGCCGTCGCCGTCCTCCGGCCCGCGAGCGTCCGCGTCCGCATCCGCGTCCGCACCCGAGCCCTTCTCAGCTCCTCCTCCGTCTTGGACGACCGACGGTTCCGATGCTCCCCCAACACAGAGGCGCGCCAACTCCTCCGCCAGCTGGTTCTCCGCCGCCCGATCGGGATCGGGATCGGACGTCGTGGGATCGGGCCTGGCGACCGATTGCGGCGGGGGCGGGGGCGGGGACGGAGGGTCGGGGCCGCCGTCGGGGTCGGCCATGGTGGGTTCTTCAGAGGAGGGGGCCTCCTTGGAGCTGAAGATCCATCTAAGCAGAGCCTTGGATGACATTCCCCAAACACATTTCGAAGCTGCAAACTCAATCCCAAGCTCCCCTAGCCACAGCAGAAGCAGAAGGCGAAGAAGAAGAAACAAGTGTGAAACGAGGACAAAGAAAAGGTGTTTCGTTTAGCTGGTACGTACGTGTATCCAAGAACAGTATTTTGAGCACAATTTTTATATTATACTTCTCTTTGCTTTTTATTATTATTATTATTGTTATTTCAATTTAATACAATTTTTTTTTGTGTATTTGTAGAGGCGTATTTTCGTGTGGCGTATACGTATGTACATACACGTGTTGATCCCAGGTTAAGAGCTAGAGTTTAGGGAGTGAGACTTTGAGATTAGTGTTGACGGGGGGGAGCAGCGGAGGAGCTGGCATTTGGTCTAATTTATTGAAGATTAGGGGTTATAAATTTTGGGGCCGACGCATTTACTCGAATCTTAAAAACGTAACATTTTCTGCCTAATAACCGCGAATTGCCATTGATGATCGAGGATCTAGCCTGTCGCAGGTATTAATGGTAACCGATCGGCATCTTAGATTTCGCTGATGGGGTGATGGTCCACGTGTGGAATGGTTTTCCATCGAACATTTTGACGGAGCAAAATTTGAGGTTTTTCTTCTTTTTTTCCTTTCGTTTTCGGGAAAATACTTCTTTTAAAAGCTAATTTGCGTTTTCGAAGATACCCATTAAAAATTTTCCTATTAGTAGACGTCAGAAGAAGAAAGTGTTCCCAGGTTTTACATTTTCATTACCATGAACACCACAATCTAATAACCATGCATCATCTGTGAACACAAACTAACTTGATTGGTGACCGAGCTTCAATCTCGAAAGGAGCTACCCCTTACCCAAAAGAGAAAGAGAAAGCGGAAGAGAATCGAGTTATCCTACACTCATTTAGCTCGAGTTTATTGTCCAATTCGACGAGTTCGACATAAGGCAACCGATCCTCATAGGTAAAAATGCACCGAGTCGATACAAGCCGAACACAAGTATCGAAACTTCAAAAAATCAAACTTGTGGTGAACTGAACAACCCGTATGCAATAATACCGTCCTTTACACCGAACAGTAAGAGCTCTTCATTAGCATTATTCCGGCCCGGAAACGCCTATCCTTCAGCAATCACTAGTCAGTAAAGCATATGTCTATAGGATGCATAAAACCACCCAACACAGACGACCCGTGCGGTGCCTAACCCCCTACAAGGTGAGGTGTGAGAACCGACCTAGGAAGAATTCAAACCCTTCATTACATGACAACAGAACCAATCTAGTGGGGCTAAAACCATTCTCAAAAAGTTAAAAAGACCGCCCCGAGACGCCAAAGCTCTTTTAAAAGGCTGTAGACCAGATTGCTATATCTGGACCATGAGTATATTCTTCACGATGTGCACCATTCATCAAGTATGTGAGGGATCTTTCTAGCTAAGCAATGTGACCCAATCTAACTCAACATTAAGCAAGCTCGAGCCCAGATGGCATGCTCATCATGAATCTTTCAAGTACCGACAATTCTTTCAATCCAGGCTTTTCATCAAACGATGCTGAGAATGGGAACTTCATGCTCAAAGTAGACAGATTCTCTCACAGCCATCCTCCACCAGCTAAAGCAAAAGATTCCACTTGTTCCGATTGGGATGCCATGGGATCAGAAAGCACATCACCTACTTTTTCCCACTTCCTATCCAGACAGTTCAATCAACAAGCAAAGACTCAAGTGTACATGAAAGAGCCTCTCAGCAGAGTCTAGAAGCCATTGGGTACGAGTAAAACAAACGATACAGTAATTCCGAATCTGCCGCTTCACATTAATAATTGGTTAGCCCAAAACTTGACCCGAAATGTATATGCTGACGGGCCATTGCAGGTATATTAACATGATTTTGGACACATTAATCCTAATATTGAATTTCAGTCTGACAAATCCCTGTACCATGCTTCTATAAATAAATGCACCGTCGCTCGAATAGATGCCCATCACAGGAATGCATGAAATATCATAACCTCAAGTTGAAAACTTGGCTCTACACAGAATCTGATACGGCTTCAGAAAGCTCCAGGGAGAGAGGGCAATGGTCGCTTCCATAAAAACCTGCGTTGTGCTCAATGTCTTAGCATGAGGCTGAAGCTGCAGAGATATTAACTGAAGAAGAGGAGGAGGAAGAGGAAGGAATAGTATAAAACCACTCATAACTTCATCAGGTACTATTGATGTCTTCATTAGGAAAAAGTAAAATCACACTTTATAATTGGAGTAGACTGATGAATGGACCTTTAGGTCTCAGTCTACGGTGGGAAGGAAAGCAACTTATGCAAATTCTATATATGTACTTTTGTCGCATTTCCATTAAAATAAATTCTGCGTCGAATTTCCCATCAGAACTGAAATTACAAAAGTAAAATTATTTGAAAGGATTTCAATGAGCAGACAAATGAAAACAATGCACTTCCCACTCGGACATGTTACCCCACCATAAACTAATTTAATTATAATAAAACTATGCATTTTTTCTAGTTTGATCATATATAACAAGCTACAGAAGACAAGGGAAACATAAAACGAGCCAAACCTTCCAATTCAATCCCTCGCCCGTGCATCTCACATGATCTGATCCTATCCTTGAACTTCTCCGAAACTATGAAATAATCGATTCTCATTCTTTTTCCTCTATACCTGCAAAAGAAACAGCCATTTATCACCTTGTGGCGTAACCAATAAAATCTTCAATGCGATCAATCGCTCTTCTCGATTTAGCAGATATGAGCAACTCAAATAATGCCTCATCATATACACATGCATGCAAGGATAGGTTGCTTCACATACTTCCCAATAGGATTTCCAGACCACGAGAAGCCACACTCCATATCTTTATCTTTGTGCAGGTATCGGTATGCATCTATGAGTTTTCCCCTAAAGCATAATTCAAATAAAAGCAACTAGAGTTAAAAATAATTGTTGACGACACAAAAGTTTCCAAGAACCAATAAAGTGAAATCATATAAATAACATACTCCTTCAGTATGGCTCCAAAGCGCTTCCTCTCAGCCAAGGTAAATCCAGGCTGTCCACAGTCCTGGGTGTGCAAACGAAGTTGAAAGTCACAAAGAAACGATGAATACTCCATCGAAGACATTAAACTACCTACTTTCGGTGAACTTAGCATATATAGAGAGTGTAAGATGGTTTCACGGTATTTCCAAGTGAAGAAGGATTTTAAATTAAAGAGTCTGAAGATGGAAGGCATGTAACTTATAGTTAAGGTCCATAATGTCTTCAAGAATCCGGGCTAGCTACAAGGCGATTCGAATAGATCTTAGAATATTACACATCTAAGGTTTTAACATCTCTTGTAGACATTTATGCACATGTTTGAATGAATGAAAAGGCAAAACACAAGTCTTAAATTCATTTCAAGGTAAAAATATCAAAATGCTACTTTGAGTAAGTACATATCTTTGGAAGTCGAATCCCTTTGGAGCTTCCCATCTCTACATTCCAAGTGCATTATTCATTTAATGGGAAGAGATGCCGGTCCAAAAGCCAAAATGTAAAGGCAAACAAGGGAAAAGTTCGTTCCATTTATTCACATGACCTTCAGATGACAAAATTGTCACACACAACCAAGGAAATGACACTCCAGTTCATAGCAGAAACGGTCTATATAGTTCTTTAGAACCTTCTGTTACAACAAAACAGTAAAGTAAGCAATTGGTCACCTAGCAAAAAGACACACCTGACAACAAATGATTCAGTGAGCAGTCCCTGCTCAATCCCACCACCCGATTAAAGTCTCATATCGTAAGCCAAAGGAAGATGAATAAGCAAAGAATGAGATCTAGACATCGCCAACATCCAGAATATCCAATTGCACACAAACATTACCTCTGCATTAGGAGGGACATAACCATTTTGTTTTGCGGCGCTAAAGAAATCTGGATGACTTACATCAACCTCTTCATGGCTGCAGATGATAAATAAGAAGAAGCCAACACTTGCATGATTAACTGCACAAATTTCCACGTCATCATATTGCAAACAAGTTCGTTTAGAAACCTTCAAAAGCATGCTTAGGGGTATGAAAGTTGAAACAAGCATACCAAGTATAATTAAAATATTTTTGAAATTGATATATAACTTGGCAATACAGAATTTCTTTGAAGTCAATGCAAAACTTGCAGTAGTTTACAGCAGAAGGTTCGATCTTAATTTAAGCTAAGTAATAGTCAAAGACCATCTGAGCTAAGCACAGTAGGCAGTTCAATATTTGCAAACAAAGACACACCATCAACAGACCATCTGGCATCATAGCATATGCTATCCTCACGGTTAAAACTTTTTGTAGGCGCATTTTATGACAATTCACAGGCCATAGCAACTTCAATGTTATGAAAATGGAAAGAAAAAATGCAAGACAAGGGACAACGCAGCAAGATGGAATGAGATTGTGATTGGCAACTAAAATAGTACCGACACAAAGTCGAAGGAAAAGAATAAGAAAGGAGATGACCTCACCTCACATTAAGATCACCGCACCAAATCAAGGGCTTGTCTGACGACTTGACAACAAACTCTAGCAACTTTTTATCCCACTTCCTTCTTCTTTGAAATGAGTTCTCCTCATCCTTCCAACCATTGTTAGGGGAATATGTATTCAACAAACGAAATGTCTCAAATTCAGCCAAGATAACTCGACCGTCTGGCTCGTGCTTTGATGCTACACGGAGACAATAAGAGCATGATAAGGAGTGCATTCTCCACTCATCCACAGATACAAACACTTAAGGAATGGCTTCTCTTCAATGCAATTCTCTTTGCAAAAATTAGCATTGATTTTAGACATGCCTCCACCTATGAACTTGAGCCTCTAAATAGTGGGCACTATCACATAACTTATTCATGATATCAACGCCAGAGATCCTCTATTAGGATCTCCAAACCCTCCTTCCCCTCCATGAGAATATTATATTCAAATTCCCGGTTTTAAATATCAATAGTCAATCCACGGTTGCATTGTACAAGCTCAAACTTTCATATGTGTTGACACCAATATCCACCTAATATAACAGCTAACAGTTGAAAAAAGAATTAGGCGACAGCTTATAGTCTCTGATTTCAATCTAATATAACTCCAGTAGAGCTGGAAACGGTAATATTTGCTTTGTCCTCCTTCGTTCTTTAGGGAACAGATGATAGAAGAATTAGAAAAGACAAGAGAAAGATGCCCTTCATTGAAGTTTAGAATCAAATCAACAAGAAGTGATGAACGAAGGGTTTTACTTTAACAATTCCACCGCAAAAGAAAGAAACAGAGAAAACCCTCCAGCAATTACTATCCTTCTAAGGCATCTATGCTTTAACTTACAGTCTGCAAACTACCCCTTCAAACTAAAGAGGAAGACTGTGCAGAAAGGGTCCACATTCAGATTAAGGTAAAATAAGTTGGGACAACTTCCTCTTTCATTTTGGACGGTATAGGATAGGTCATTATAGGGCACCAAGGGAGTGCAGATCCTTTAAACAATCTATTCAACAAAAGCAATAGAACAATATTTACATTTAAAATGTTAATTCATTCACGCGAAATGTATCACATAAAATTTCCCTTTCTCTCAAATAAATTATCTTAAATTGTCCTATTAGAAAATTTTGCTCCTCTTTCGCTAATATTTCAGAGTTTTCAAATAGGAGATATTGAAGGGTCAAAATGAATCTAAATTCTAGTAGGATCAAAATTCAAGAGCTTAAAATTTTTAGCAAGATAAAAATTTTATGAAGTACATCAAATAAAATAAGAAAAGGAGAGTTCAGCGGGTGCAATTGTGCAGACTGGACAATCCTTGGTGTCATCCCTGTACTGAAAAATGTGCATCCGAGTACATTTTCAATTCTAGTAAAAATTGCTTAAGCATATACGTACAATTAAGTCTTCCATTCCCAGTTTCACCAAGGAGGAATTGTTTTTAGGCCAACAACAGGAAGTAACCTCTTTATCAAGTACCTTTGCTATCGAGTAAAAAGGAGACTTTTGGTTGGAAGCACTTCTTCACTAAAAGCGCAGTCCCTGCATACTTGAAATCTCCAAGGGACCACCAAACACGATAGTTTCCGAAGGGGGGACTTGAAAGCGCGCGCATCAGTATCTACTCACATGGAGAAATGAAAAGGCACAAACATTCTCAATTAGCACGGCCATGAGCATTAGCACTTCAAAAGTGATAGCACACGATTACCTTCTTTTCCTCTCGTGAGGAGCTTGTATCATCTTTCAACTCTCCAGGATTTTTTGGCGCGCCTTTTGAACCAGCTGCAGGCATCCTTACTTCCTAACATCCCTGAGCTGTTAGATGATTTTCTTTACCAAAAAACTCCACAAGGTACCAACTTGAAAAATCGAGCATGTTACACACCGCAAACAGCTATCATCACAGACACGTTTCAAATCAAGAAAAAAGAGAGAAAACAAAGGCGCCGGAGTACAAATTTCGATTCACGGGCGTGCCTCCTTTAGTCATACAAATTTGAACAATAAACCAACTCGGACGGATGCTTTTTCAGTGTGATAGAAGCAAGTCTATTCCTACCTAGACAAAATTTCCTTTTTATCAATAGATTGTAAAAGAAAATGTGCACCAACCGGAGAAACCAAAATGAAGCTCGCAGTTTGAAATGTACAAACAAACATAACACGGGTCACGCCTGGGCAGACCACCAACGTCTTTACGCAAATGCAGCAAAAGCCGGTACTTTCGATCACTCCCAAGGCCCAAAAACAAAAGATCTAAAACGAGAGCGGAAAAAAACCGACACCCAATTCCACTTCATCGTCCGCAGCCGTGAACACGGAGAAGCCCCCTCTTGTTTTCATATCGCAACTCCAATGGCTGATCGAACAGACAGAAAAAAGAAGTAAAAAAAGAGCACAAAGTGAGTGATGGGTTCAGTCACCTGTATTGCAATGACGTCCGGGTCGAGATCGGAGACGAACTTGGCGAATTCGGGCCAGTTGTTCTTGACGCGGAGGAGCAAGCTGTTGGCATTCCAAGTCACGAACTTCAATGGGTCCTTCCTCCTCTCCTTCTTCTCATCGCCCGTCGCTCCGCCGTCGTCGCAGCTCTGAGACGGGGCGGGCTTCTTGCTGGGGCCGTCTTTCTCCACGGGCTTGAAGAATCGCTTCATCCTGCGTTTCCCTTTCCCCCCCTCCCCCCCCGCTTCCTGCTCTCCCGCTCGGCCTCTCTCCGGTGGCCCCAGGGCGTCTGGTCCGTCGAGGAAAGGCAACGCGAGTAGCACGCGAACTAGCACGCGAACCCGTCTGTGTACTGGGTGGGATCCCCCATCGCTCGCCGGACCCGTCTGTTATCACAGCTTTCCCCGAGCGGGGTGGGGGTGTGTTTTCTGATTTTTGAAACCATTAATATTGGAACTAATTGAGCCGAAATCCCTTTTTAATCGTGTCAATTAAACATTTTCGCTTTTTATCAATTGAGTTCATTGATCAGCGGTGAGGTGGAAAAGTTTTAATAATATTTTTTAAAAAATTAATCTTTTTATTTTTATTTTTAATCGTGTCAATTAAACATTTTCAAAAAACAATAAAAAAATTAAAAAACATTAAAAATCTATCAAAGATACAATTAAAATGTTTGTAATTAAAAATTGATAAAAATTGGCAAAATGGGTTCAAAATTTTTTTGAATTGAATTGGTAAAAAAAAATAATGGTTCAAAATTTTTTTGACAATTTTCTCTTAAATCCTTAGCCAAGGCTTCATGCATCTCCACCATCATTGGACCCTTCATCGTTCCTCAAACAGTACGTCTCGGTGCCCCATTTGTACAAGGAAGATGGGTCCAAGAAAGCACCGTTCCCGGGCTCAACGAGCTTTTCTTTTCATCAAAATGGGCAAAGGGTCATCAAAGAGATGTCCGAAATTCGTTTCGTTAAGATGAATCCAACTTCGCAATGGGCCGATAAAAAAGAAGCGGCCCGTGAGCTTGCGGGCGCTTCACTCTTTGTGTGTTAATCACCTGAATAAAGAAATATCCGTCATTTCCAAATGAGCTATCTATCTTGTTTCATCGCTTTCATGTGTAATCGAAGCATTGAAAATGACGGTTCTCCATCGTAAAGTATGATTAAGGAGTGTTATATATATACATACACATAGCGAGACAAGGGGGAACATTCATCACTGAGGTTCCTTTAGCTTAAAGTAATTTACGACGAGCAAATCGTTTTATGATTTAAATTTTTCCTCTAAGGGATAACAGTGTTAAGATCACTATTTTCAGAGCTTGTTAAAATGTCTCGGAATTATTCCTGTAATTAAGATTGCTCGTCTAGTTACGAAAGGAGGGAAATAAGAGATTAAGATTGAAATAAGGTAAGTCCCGACAAACTTGTCGTGACAAGAAAAATTAACTCCACGATTTCAAGGTTCTAAACTTAGAATTCACATTCTATCTCGTAAATTACAGAATGAAAATAATACCCATTCTCAATCCGAACACAATAATTTGGTGATCGACCTTGTGCTTTCGTATACTCCCGCGCATCGTAGAACACGGACATACATTGAATACAGCTTGAAAATGCTGTTCTCAGCGCATTTCAGCCGTCGGATGAACTTTGACTCGTTTCGATGCATCCAATCCAACGACCGAGAGGTGCACCAAGAACAACAACATCTCACGTGACGAGAATTCACAGCTGTTCTATGATTCGGCGGATGCACCGAGTGAGTCCGACAACGAAACGATCCGAATTTATTCTCCGACAGGGACCGGGGGGTGGGGGGACCCACCTTAATTGATGAAAAAAGCACGACGAATTCGTCCCCGCCAGTTGTGGATGAATTGGCTGTCTCTTTCGCCTTTGCATTTTCCTGCGCCATTAGTCCGTCCCATCTTGTCCAAAGACGAAAAAAGGAACATGTCCGTGTCCCCACGCAAAAGAAACGACCGATTTTTTTTCTTATTATAATCGACGAGTGGACGAGCTTAACCGATAATAGCACGGCATGGTGAACAATAGAAGTCGTCGAAAAAATGACGGTCGATAACTTAAAAAGAACGTCGACACCTTGCCAAAAGAGTTATCGATGGCAAATATCAGTTACCAGCAAGAGCACTCGCTGGGATGAAGTTATCGACATGGGCATGCAACTATATAGAAGAGTAGAGGTATTTTCGGATACGTAACTTCTTTTAGGTAAGTGTTCCTAGATGGATTGTTATGTTTGTGGCTACTTTTTTAGGATTTTGTAACTTCTCGTGGATAAATGTCATAGCGATTTCTCGTGATCGCAAGTAGGATTAGGAAGTTACTTGTTCATAAGAGAGGATTAGGAAGTTCTATTTTTAAATTCGATAACCGTTTGTAACCGTCGATAATAAGTTTTAAATAGCCACACTGTACTCCTTGCAAACCCCCAATTAATCACAGAACTCAATAATGGATCAAAGTGTCGTATTCTAACCAATCATGCAACAACTGTCTGCATGATCTTACATATCGTTGTATGAACAATATAATCCATACGACAAAAAAGCTCGAGGCAAGGAAATATAATGGGTAGACTAACGGGACGCACTCGATCGATCGTATTGCCTGTATAACACGCATCAACTTCGCCATCTGAATACTAAAATATTTTCGTTGTGATGGTAAATCCGACGCACGAAATACGTTCTCGTAACTAAGTACCTCCGATGTGATTTGCCCTAGCAAGGTTTCCATGTTTCACCAAAACCAATAGGGCTAGCAAATTGGACATAAAAAAAAAAGTAGTGGGTTTGGTCGGCTAATTAATTTATAGACATTCCTACCCTCGTGATTGTAATGCACTCATATCATGGTTGACCAACAGGCTTAATTTTGTCAACTCTACTCTATATTAAAATTCATGCAAATTTGGTAAAGATGAGGGAATGGTGATGATTGCAGTCACATGTATCGCTTGAGGCGCACACAAAAGCCAGCCAGTAGGTTGCCGACAGCTGATGCGCTTAGCGAAAAGCTGATAAATGCAACAGACGCGACATCATTTGCATCGGGCGGCGTGGACCCCACATGCTCTGCTGCTGCTGGTTACATCAATGGTCGTCGTATTTTTCTAATCCAACCCAACCGCCCCGGAATCGTTCCTCCTTTTCTCATTCCCCTTTCTTGTTTTTTCGTCTTTTGTTTTTTGGTGGGGGTCGGGCTGCTCGAGAATCTCTCCCTGCCTCCTCCTCCTCCGGCTACTACGATCAGAATCGCTTGTGTCAGTACCCCAAATTCCATCCGTCAGAGCTTTAGCGATGCAAGTGATGATCTTGTTCGTCGAGCTTCGAAGGCCAATGCTCTCGGAACAGCAATGGATTATGCGCCAGGAACAGCACGCAGCGCGACCGATCTAGAGATCTTTACTCGATTTGGATGTGTAAAGGCGCTAAATTCTGAAAGCCCATTTCGGTGGTTTCTTGAAATGCGTCGAGTTTAACTTTGAGGTAATAAAGATTCTATTTTTGGAGAGAGCCGAGGCCGGATCGATGCAAGATCCGATGGAAACCCGTCACTCTGTTTGTGCGCACGAAGAAGATTACACAACCCCGTGAATGATGAGGGACCCATCTCTTGTTATCGCTTCTTGGCTCGGATAAAGAGCATCCCGAGTCGAGATCGAGCAAGAACGACGCAACCCACCTCATCTTTCCGGGAAAATAATCCGCGCATGGCCAAGGGCCCCGCCCAGATTTTCCCGAGAAAAGTTACAGAGAGAACGATTCCTCGTTCTATCATCAATCAAGAATTCGTGTGTACAATCTCTATCTTCGACCTGGGTGTCGTGAATTTTTCCCAGATGGTCAAGAATAAACGAATCTATAGAACGAAAAGATGGAAAAAGGAACGAATGAGCGTGTAAGTGTAAAGAATGATTCATGACCTGCGATTTTGCTGCTGCTGCTTCTTCTTCGTCTTCTTCCTGAAGACGACCTCAGTGTCGAGGCCAAACCCGTCGATGGTCTTCGTCTCCACCAGCTCCGACTCCGTGAACATCTCCACCAGCGGATCCAGGCTGTACAGGTCGTTGGCCGAGTACTTGTCCGTCCGGTGCTTGACCGTCACGTGGAGCACGCAGATCCCCCCGGGCTTCAGCGTCCGCTCGACCTCCCCGACGAACTTCCACGGGTACAGCGCGTGGTCGAACACGTTCGAGAACTCGAAGTCGAACGTGGCGTTGGGGAAGGGCTGGTCGTGGAAGTCGCCCTCGATCACCAGCGGGGGGCGGGGCACCAGATCGATCCCGATCGAGTCGTTGACGCCGACCAGCTTCAGCGCCGCCACCTCCTGCCCCACCCTCGCCCCGATGGAGAGCGATCTCGAGGACGCGGAGAGGAGGCCCCTGCTCTTCAGGCTCTCGAAGAAGCGGGCGAAGACGCGGACCTTGCGGTCCCAGTCGCGGGTGGTCCAGATCTTGCGGAGGTTGGGGTTGAGCGTCTTGTTGAGCTGGTGCTGGATGTAGGCTTCGTAGGAGGTGTACCCGGGGCGGATTCGGATGCCGCCGCCGCCGGAGGAGGCCGGCGGGGGCTCCTGGGCGGCGGCGGGGCGGCGGTGGAGGGGGGTCTGGGAGGCGAGGAGGAGGAACACGGAGAGGGAGAGGAGGAGGGAGAGGACGAAGGGCTTGAGGAGGAGAGGCAGTTTGGAGACAGCGAGGACTCTCATGGCTGCATGCAGAGACGGAGAGAGAGAGAGAGAAAGATGAATGTATTTTGTATGGGAAGAGTTCGTGTGTTTTAGGTGGGTGTCTGGAGTTTCCGAGTGAGCTCTTGTCTCTTTGTTTTTTTCTTTGTGCAACCTGGGAAGATGTACACCGGTGTGTGTTTGTTTTCACTTTTGGCAACTTCCCAAATATGACCCACTCCCTAAGTTTTGATCTGGGGAAAGGAAAAGGGAAAGGGAAAGAGAATTCTATAGATTACCTCGTCACGGGCCGGGCCGAAAGTTTCCTAGCCGAGGATGACCCCACACGGGCGCCTGATGAGCCGGAACATCAGGCCCGCTTTCTCTCTATAGATCGTTTCCAAGAACGCTAATTGCGAACCCATCATTGATCGTTCCCCCCGCATAATTTAGTTGGAGCATTTAGTCCCTCGAGCGAGGCATACAGATTGCTCCAGATTGGGCTTCGACAACAATTAGTTTTGCCTGGCTGGGACCATCGTCACAAGAGTGACGTCAGCTTTTGACCGATTTGCGCGCGGGAGGCCAACCTCAACTTTAGAGATCATTTAAGATGATAATTATCTCATTTCCCGATATGTAACACAAAAGCTCTAATGTCATTCTCACGAACCGATTGTATCAAACCTTTTGCATAGTTCACATTTCAACTCAATGCCGCGAAACTCCACTTTCCGCCCACAAGGGTAATGGGAGAAAGCAGATCGCGATACTCTCCTCCATCCAATTTCCCCAAGCCCTCGTTGGCGGTTATTCTGATGCTTCCTGAACGTACTCCGATCATTCTTACCACTCCCTTGGGACTTACCCGAATGACACACACTCGCCCAACAAAAAATGTCATTCCATTCCATCGATTGCCTCCCCCGATCAAAGTTGTTTGTGAATCTCTAGTCACTTTGATGTTCCCTAATAAGTGTGACGTGCCGACCAACTGCACTCCCTCAACGACACTTTCTTTCACTGACTAGGCTTCTCTTGATCTGAGCAAATCAATGAAGGTTTTCTCTTCTTGTAGGAAACGTGGCAACGAATCTCTTCTTGGCATCCGCCCATATAGTTTGGAATACCTGCTCTGATGCCATCTCTCATGAGCCAAAACATTCCTAGCCGAGGACAACCCCAAATGGCACTTGATGAGTCGGAACACCAAGCTAGCATTCCCTCGATAAATCGTTTCCTAAAATAGTATGGTGATTTGCATTCTCATCACTAACCGCATCACGCCTAATTTACCTCGGGCATTTAGTCCCTCGAGTGAGATGTACATATCACTTTAGTACAACGGCCAATTTCAGCCTATCTGGCCATTATCAGAAAAGTGGTGTCAGCTCCTGATTAGTTTATAGATGGGAAGCCAGTTTTCAGAGATCTTTAAAGATGGCAATCATCTCATCCCTGAATTTCTACCACAAACACCCTGACGCTACTCTCGCAAACCAGTTATTTCAACCCTTTTGCATCTTTCACACTTCACCCCGATTGCTCAAAGCTTCACTTTTCAGCCCATACGAGTACAAGAGAAGCGGACCATGACAAACGCACTTTGCATTTGCCTATTAACATTGGAACCGTAAAATAGCAAAATGAATTTTGATCATATGACTATTGGAAACAATCAACATCATACGACATTTCATCGCGTGCGTGGTTTTGCTTTATGATCCCATTTGCACCTATATGACACTTTTGGGTCTGAACACCAACTCATCGGATTTAGAAAGATTGATAATGTCACCTAAACAACTGAATCGGCAATTTCAACATAAACTCGTCGCCATTTTTTATGGTTGGAGTTATAGAATCAGAAGTTCACTCGGTGTGACATAGAGTGAATTATTGAGGTCGCCAAATAAGGTTCAAAATTCCTTAATTAGGGCCATATTGTTTGGTCGTCAAAGCCAAGGTCTACGTACTTTGAGCAGATTGGATATTTGGGCTATTATCCACATGTTTTCAAGGATTAGACTACCATTGAAGCAAAGCAGGAGCCAAATGTAGGTGTATCCTAGTAAATTTGAGCTACTATCAGTTGAAACTCCTGTGAAACTTCCAAGTTCTATCATGCAATCTCTTTTCAAAGATTTTAGCTAGTAGTACATGCTCGCCAGGAGCAAGAGCGAAAACCCCCTTTGGCTTAGTCCCCAGGATCAAAACCGTATCAGCCGAAACTCGTTTGGCATGGTCAAGGGAATGAAAGTTTATCGGCCGAAGCCACAGCTATTTTCAACCTTGTGTTTGCTGGTTTGGTGACAATCAGTAATCTGTGTGTGGCTCAGTGACCACCGGGCAAAGCTTGTCATCATTAAATATGTGAAGAACTTTCAAACCTGAATTGAATGCATTGATTTGTTACCTGGCCAGATAAAGTCTGAATTGAGTAAATCAAGCCAAGGCTAACTGAGGGCCTTGGCTTGATATGTTGAAACCAGTCACAGCAACGGAAGTTAAATCAGCTGACTGGTGATCAACGACTTGTCACCTCCAGTTCCGTTCTTCACATGCAACTGACACATTCCACCAGATAATACAATGCAGGCTAACTGATGATCAACGCACGAGATACGTTGAAATCAGTCACAGCAATGGAAGTTAAATCAGCTCTTTGGGCCATGAATGGGGACAAAGTACCCAGCCCTAATGGCTTTTCTTCTCAGTTCTTTTAAGTAGCATGGACAGTGGTTGGGGAGGATTTTACTAATGCAGTGTCAGAATTTTTCTCATCTTCAAAGCTGATGAGCATACTTAACATTACTGCTATTTCACTTATTCCAAAAGTGAAAAATGTATCTAAGATTACCTAGTTCAGCCCTATTTCTTGTTTTGATGTCATGTATAAATGCATTACCAAGATGTTTTGCAAATAAAGATCTTGCCATTTTTTATTAATGTCAGCCAGTCTGATTTTGTTAAGGGTAGAAGGATTGCTGATAATGCTTAACTTGCGCATGAACTAGGTAAAAACTATCACAGCAAATCATATTTCTCCTCGAGGAATGATAAAAGCTGACACGATGAAGGATGTAGACTCAGTAAATTGGGATTTTGTGCTCAGCATCTTGCAGACTATTAAAGTGCCTGAGAACTTTATTTAATGGATAAGGGTATGCATGACTTCCCCTTACTTCTCAGTCAACTCGGATGGAGGAGGGCTTGGAGGATTCCTTAAGCGGAGAGAGGACTGAGGCAAGGAGATCCTCTTTGTGATTACCATGGATATCTTCTTTAGAATGTTGGACTCAAGTGCACAACAGGGAAGGATCAGGTATTATTTACATTGTGCTGAGGTAAAATTGACTTATTAGAGTTCTGCTGATGACTCGATGATATTTTGGAAAGGAGATAGGGCATCCTTGTGGGAAGTATTGTCTCTTTCTCAGGGATTTGATAGTATGTCTGGCCTCGAGATAAATCCTGAAATATCTCTGCTTTTATCTTATGAGTTTAATCACAGCAAAGATCTTCTTCAACTCAGTAACTTACAAAGAGGATCTATTCCTGTCAGATATCATGACCTTCACTCATTTCAGGACGGCTAATGGATCGTGATTTGTATGCCATTGGTTGATAAGGTGACTTCTAGGACAGATTGTGGGACTTCTAAGACCTCAGCTAGGCAGGAAGATTGCTTTTGATATCATCAATTGTGCATAGCATGGTTAGTTACTGGACTTGTCTTGCCAAAGGAAGTACTTAACGTTGTAGAAAGCACGTGTTCCGCTTTTATGTGGAAAGGTCAAACTGGGCATGCGTATGGAGCAAAAGTGCCCTGCTCTGATGTATGCATTCCCAATTTTGCGGGGCGCCTTGATCTTAGGAATCTTGCTTTGAGAATGCTGCTTTTATCCTTAAGAAACTCCGCAATTTGCCTCTAAAATCAGGCTCTTTATGGGTTGCATGGGTTAATTCTATTTTGCTGAAGGGCTCTAGTTGTGGCAAGCCAAGGAGCGATCGAACAGCACATATGCATGGAGGAAAATGCTCAGACCGAGGCAATTATTGAAACCACATATCAAGCATGTGGTAGGAAGTGGAGAAACTCTCTTTATGGAATGATGAATAGCATCCATATGGGATCTTGATTGAAAAATACTCTCTAAATCATTTATAGCCTGAGGTGAAAAAGCCACAGTTGTAGATGTTATTAAGGCAAAAGAATGGAGATGGCCTTTAGCAAGGTCTGTTGATCTGCTTGAAATACGGATTGCTTTGTGTGGGTTGATTGCTCCAAACGCTGGCTCTGTAGACAAAGTGGTATTTGCTGGATCATCTAGTGGCTCTTTCTCTGTAAAGGAGGCTTCGAAGCGAGGGAGGAAATGTGGGAACATAGTGATTTGGCATAGGCTTGTATGGTTTTGGCCTTATGTGCCAGAATATGGCTTTACAACTTGGCTGGTGATTTTCCGACCAACAGCCAAACAAAACCTTCGCTGGTGATTCATAATAGGTTGCACACGTTGGACAGGATGAAAACCTGGTGGGGCATGAATAGCACTTGTGTGCTATGCAGACTACATATAGAATCTCAAATGCGCTTGTTCTTCAAGGGTGTGTTCTGAAAGCAGATCTGAGAACAAGTGTTACAGCTACTCTCATGTCCTAGATGGAAGTGACAGGAAGGATGAATTTACTTGGAGGGGAATAGTTTGAAGGCAGCCTGGAATGCAACAATTTATTATCTCTGGAGAGAGAGGAACTTCGTGAAAGCATGAAAATATATGCCCTCAAGATCGCCATGTCCTTGATGCAATTGTTTTTTCTTTTATAGTCTCTGTAGGAGTTCTGATTCAGGAAGGACATTAGACACTGCTGATGTCAGGTGTTTGTGTTGGCGAGTTCATGTGACTAACTTTTATGTAATCCAGTGGCATGGTTTTGAGTTTGCATCTTGTTATTCTGGGTAGTGGGTAGTATCTTGCTGTTGGTACTAGCAGTGTGGATGTGGAACGTATGATTTAATGTTGTTCTTTTGGTGTATGACTCGTTGAATATGCTGTAAAGGGACTTGTATGAGATGTCATCCTCCCATGCTTTTTTCCACAGGCTGTGCAATAAAATGGATAATTGATTGTCAAAAAAATTTGTACAATATCACAAGTCATATATGTCTACTGTACTTTCAACTATGCCAGGGTTCCCAAAATAAGTAACCTTTGACAGCATGACCACAGTATCTTACGAAAATAATTTGGCTCAGCAATGCTTGACAACTGAACAAAGCTCTGGCGTGTTCAATCTCCCATTTAAAGATATACCTCAACAAGTCATCTTTCGTTTCTTGTGAAGCTTATTTAGTTGCTCATTCCAAATGAGGGACAGATCTCTTTAGTCCACTGACCAGCATAGATAGAGTCAAATACAAGCTTTCTGAGCGCAGCGGTATTTGCCCACAAAAGAATCTCCTCTTAATAGTGAAAACAGTAATAACCGCGCACATCATCTTATAGCCAGCAGTAAACAACCATTGGCCACTGTAATTTTCTCACCAGATATCAACCAAGGACAAATCCATAAGACCAGCCAAAGATAGCTGAGGCAGGGAACCAATTCCCTTTTCTTTCCAACAGCATCTTCAATGTCCATCAAGAACCCTTCGATGTCTTATCCTATTCTTCCAGAACTCATCCTTCTTTCCTTTCTTCTTGGGTCTCACCGAACCCATTTTGCTATTGACTATACCAAGAATGGCACTCCTGTCCTTCCTATTCTTTATTGCAGCTTTAACATCCAATATTTCCCTGAGCTTTTGGTATGATCTGGCATCTGGCACCTGTCCACTTTTTACCATCTTCTTATGATAAAAGAATGCCCTCCTGAAATCGCGAACACGGACAAAGGCATATATCATGGTCGAATAAGTGATAGAATCCGGCTTCAGATTCAAAGCTGCCATTTCTTTCAACAGTTGGGGCAACTTCAAGTGCTGACCTCCTCGTGCATACGCATTAATCAGCATATTATACGTCATTACAGTTGGCTGCAGACCTATCTTCCCAAATTCAGAGATCACATCTCTTGCTTCGATATAGTGACCTTGCTTAGCAAATCCATCAAGGAGAATGTTAAATGTAACTTGTGTCCCTTCAACTTTCTCGCTAATCATCATTTTCCATATTTTCATTAACACTTCAGTGTCACCAGCGCGCCTAAATGCATCCAGGAGAGTGGTGTAGGTTTCAATCGAGGGTTTGATTCCTTCTCTTAGCATATCCTCAAATGCTGTGTAAGCTTTTTCATGCCAACCACTCACTGAATATGCATGAACAAGAGCTGTATAGGAATGCAAATTCGGTTTTATACCAACTCTCCTCATCCTCATAAATGTATCTGCTGCCATGTCACTCATTGTCCTCTGCCTCCCGTATGCACTAATCAAGCATGTATATGAAGTGGCATTTGGCTCCAAGCCCATCTCTTGCATATCTTTAAGAAACTTTTCAACAGTCTCAGGCTGCATCCTTCTGCTGTATGCATCCATCAGGATATTAAACGTGGCAGCAGTGGGTTTGAGGCCTTTCGCTTTCATTTCAGCAAAGAGACCTTCAGCTTCTTCAATTTGGTTGGATTTGCCATAAGCATCCATTAATGTGTTGTATACAATGACATTTGAAGGGATTCCTTTCTTTTCCATTTCCGTTTGGATGATAAGAGCTTCCTTCGTCAGCCCCTCGTCACAGAATGATTTTATTAGAGCGCCCATAACTTCTGAACTCCATTTAACTCCCTTTCTATTCATCCTCTCAAAGAACTCCCACGATTCCTTAGCACTGTGGCCATTCTTCCTCATGACCGTGATGACTATAGAGCATGTCACGTGATCCGGCTGAACATTATTAGCCTCCATTGCCTCAAACACCTTCCAAGCATCCTTGCAGCTGAAACATATGACCAAGTATCTCATTTAGGACGTCTGGACAGAGGTGGGAGACAAAAGGGAGAAGTAAAAGGCAAGGGAATTACAGATTGAAGGAAGACAGCTATTGCCAGAAAAAAATTCAATGTCATTGATGAAAGGGTGATTGCATCTGTCTGGGGTATGTTCTTATTTTGTTTCTCTGGAGACTCCTGTAGGATATGAACAACATGGTCTAGATCTTGCACAGTGATCCAACAAATTGTCCTTCAGACTTAGAAAAATAGAGCCAAAAGCCAAAAATTTACACCCACCAAGATATTACATATCGACAGGAGATTCAGACCTCATCCAATTTGACAAGACAATACAATAAACTACCTCCTCCAAAACTAAGCCCAAATTAGCCTCAAGGACTTTGCTGATCTTACTATGAACAAAAGCACAATTGGTGCCAGACAAAGTCAATCACGATGCAGCACAACAGATAAAGAAGTGCGAAACCAACGAACAAACTGAATACATAGGGACAGAGAATTCCAAACATTTCCATTTCTCATACCTCCCGGAGCTCATCAGCCCAGAAATAGCAGAATTATAAACACGAACATCCCTGAACTCCATCTTGTTCGGTAGATTTTCAAACAAAACCAGCAATTTGTTTCCCATCCGAGCTCTTCCCAACATGGGAAACATGACCGAGCATGCCCGAGACGTAACGAGAGATGGCTCCTGCAACCCCATCCACTCGAAAAAGTAAATGCTACTCTTCACAAGCCCCTCCTTTTCCATAAACCCCAACACCTCCACGCACTCTTTCGCCCCAATCTTCCCCTCGAAACCCCCCAATAACTCCCCCAACGTCGTATTCACCGGCAAGTTCCTCGCAAGTTTCAAAATTTCTCCCACCACGCCCTCAGGCAAAGCTTTTGAGGCCGAACCCGACGACCCCATTTTCCCCGCACCCCCAATAGCAGGCACCGATGCATCCTCAGCTTCAAAATCTGCAACAGAGCCGGGAGCGAGCCGCCAAGAAGAGCGGCGGTTGTTTTGGAGGGAGAGCCGTCCTTCGCGTGGTGGGTCCGGCGCAGGGGTGCGCGACTTGAAGAATCTGAGAATTGGGTCGTCGTCGCCGTCGTCTTCCGGTGGTGGCTGTCGCCGCGGCTGCGATTGCGGCAACACTTGTGGTCGTCGCCGCCGCCGCTGCTGCTCTTGCTCCTGCTGCTGCTGGTCATGCTGCTGGAGATGAGGAAGGAAAATGGAAGAAGTCGGAGAGCGAGAAGAGGCGGAGGGCGAGGTTGCAGATAGGGAGAGAGGCTTGGAGGCCGGAGAGATGCCGCCGGCGACGGAGTACGATCTTGTGGAGTGACCGTCAGGAGGAGGAAGAAGGAGGAGTGGAAATGGCAGGCGTTGGTTCGTGAGCGCCATTGTCTTGTCCCTAACAATCAATGCCTCATCTCTATATTTATTCGTTCACAGGTAATTAGTATAGGGTGAATAATATTATGAATAGTTAAAAAGGATCCAACCCTAAGTTTTAATTTATTAAATTTTTTTGCTCCGTGTTTTTAATTTTAAAATAAGCATAGATTTTCTTAATGTGTAAAGCTTTACGATTTGAAGTGTGAAATTCAGAACAAAAAAAGAGTTTGAAATCGTTTACCCACTTATTCTTAATTTATAAATGCCTACAAATATTTATATTGAATTTAAATTTTGAAAGACTACATTTCATTGCAAGGCTAGGGAGGGTTTAAAAATTCCCATTTGTTTCATGGAAAATGTGACATTTCTAGAATATATTTTTAGAAAAATGACTATTTTTCGGTGTTTTGCTTATTAAACATGAATATGAACTGGAAATATTTTCTGTCTTTAGAATAAAAATCTGATTTGATTTTTCTAAACAGGTATACTCTATTCGAAAGTGCTAGTAATTTCCACACGGACAGCCAAGGAACCTAGTACAAGCATCAGAATCTCGAGTCCGACCGCGATGGACCCCAACCCGAGCACCGAGATCGGGGCACGGGCACTGGTCGCAAGTACCAAGGTCCTAAGCGCAACCTCGATGGACCTTTGTTGGCCCAAGCAAGACCTTTGTGGATTCGGGTGCAAGTGTTAGGGATCTGAGATCATCTACCAGGATCCCCTGCTCAACCTTTGTAGACTTGGGTCTGGTTGCCGATGCTTCAGGCCTAGCCTCGATGGACCTGAGCGCAGGTGCCAAGGGCCTGGGCACGAGCAATGGGGGTCCGGGGCTCTACCTCAATGGACCTGAGCAAGGGCACTAGGATCCGGGTACAAGCACTGAAGTCACAAGCTCGAACTTGATGGGACCGGGCCTAGGCCGCCAAGATCGGGTCTAGGACGCGAGGACTCAAGAACCAATGTAAGGTTTCCATGCCCAAGCTTAGAGTTTCAGATTCAAGTACCGATACCTAGTTATATTTTGAAAAATAACCTCCGATTTTTAAAGAGAAAATCATTTTCCGAAATTTAAGCACTAAAGATTACTTAGATCATCTCTTACAACATACGGGAAGCATGTGCTTTCGGAACAAATATATGACTATGCGTTGAACAGAGCACTGCGCCAAAGAATTTACATCCTATTTACACGAGAAAGTCTTGCTCTTTCTCACTGTGGCAGGTTTCGATCTTGAATGATACATGATGACAAGCTTGCACAAAGTCTAGACATCGCCGCTGCCTTAATCGTGTTGGACTTCGCTGCATCTAGCAAGGGGTCAGCCTGTAGAGCTCGGTTGAAACAATATTGGGCCTCTTCCCATTTTCCCTCGGCAACAAACACAAGACCCAAGTTGTTGAATGCAGGAGCATATCCAGGGCGGAGTTCAAGAGACTTCGCAAACATTGCCCTGGCTTGTCCATACTGTCTAAGATGCCGGTAGAGATTTCCGAGGTTGGAAAATATAGTATGCACATGCTCAGCTCCCGTCAATGCCAAAGCCCGCTTGTATACTACCTCAGCTTGTGATGGCTCCTCAGACAAATGCAGAGAGATACCTGGCCACAAACAATCAAAACATGAAGAGTATAGTTTACCAAAGCAATTAAGGGAGACACATATTGCGACAAACTGTACCTAAATTTGACCACGCACAGTTGCATTCTCTCATGCGAGCAACCGCAGCTTTGAGGTACTTTTGTGATGCTTTGAATTGTCTAGTGCAAAGACTATGGAGGCCAAGCTGGTGCCAATGGACAGCATCATCAGGTTCCTCTGCTACGGCCTAGTTTATTCAAAGACATGGGAGTCAGGAAAAAGGTGAAAAGGCTGAACCAAGACAAACTAAAACGTGAATGGGGCCAAAATTAATATGAAAGAACATGTATGCTCTGATTTTGATTTTAGTGAGCACAAAACAATCTCCACTCAAAAAAGATAAAACCGAATCTGTTCACGCCAAGGGACGCATTTAACTCATTTCCACTAATTGCCAGGCAGTAATCATATGATCGGTGCGGTGGTCTCAGCAAGAAATAATTCAAAGAACTTCGTTGATTTCCTAGTATCTCCAAACAAACATCAAAGAATAGAAAAAGTAGAATGAAGTAGTAACCTTATACTTCAAAGATAAACAAGTAAAACTGCAAGCTTAATTTATTTAAAAACAAATGTATATATCCATACTGTAGCCAATTGAAGATTGAGGCATAGTTAAGGACGTGATTGTTCCTATCATGAATAGCAAACTCGACAGGAAGAGAGTTGACTGCAAAGGATGGAGCTAATTAAACACTTTACCCAACTCATATTTTCATTTTGTACGCTGCTTTAACTTCAATATAAGACCTTTTTCAAGCAAATCTACTACAGCTAGACCTCAACATAACCTGACAGGACATTGTTTCCAACTAGAAAAACAACCCAGTTGGATCCAGTTACAGCGCGACATAAATTACATAAATATACCAGTAGCCCACAAGATTTGACAGAATATGCAACTAAAGTTGCAGCCCACAAGCATTGACAGAATATGTGACTAAAGTAGTAGGCTTCCTCAAATACCATTACAGTTATTGAGCTAGGCAGGACACCACCTCTTTATCTCAGGGCTAAACTAAAGACCGGAGTAAATACCTGCTTCAGACTATAGGTAGCACTTTCTTCTGCATCCATCAATTCATTTGATTCTTTTCCAAATGCAGCCACAATCTCGTGTCGGACCTTATGAGCCATGGCCAGCCCTGACCAAGCAACAGGAACTTGAATTATTGCAGAATCTCCATCCCTCACAATTGAAGCCATCTCATTTCCAGCCCACAAAAGTTGATCGCTAGGATCCTGAGACCTCTCTCCATCCTTCATCCGGGTGGAGTGCAACTGCATATCGAGCCGCCATGCAACCGGGATCCAATTTTACTGACTAGAATATGAACAGCCAGAAGTCATTCTCATAAAAAGGAAATAAAAAGCTGCATCATAAATAGTACACAAGTCATGCACAGACAACAAGCATGAATTCCATTAGAACATATAGATATTCATCAAAGAAACCAATGGACAACCTCAAACAGAGGCCATAAGCACCTTCTCCAAGCACTTGCTGGAATTTCGATGGTCACCAATCATATAATATGCATCTGCCAGATTGATCCAGATATGTGACGCTTTAGGATCTGATTTCAAAGCTGTTAGCAAACACTCCTTTGCCAGATTGACAGCAGTAAGCTGATCTACTAAAGCACCTACACCAGCATTTGCCCCAGCACCTGCAAAGTTTAGATAAAATTATTCAACATCATATAACATACCAAAGGATAGCAGAAGTTAACTCATATGCACCAGAAACTGTAGATCCTGCTTCAATTCTTAACCGTCTAATATACATGTATCTCCAAAATCCAATCGAGTGTTTAAAACATACCTGGAACAACAGCACCATATCTGCAGAGAAGAAGGGCTGCATAGTTCATTAATGCAGCAGGATGATTTTGATCTTTCAGGATTAATTCTTGAAAGCATTTTGCTGATTGCTCCATCTTTCCACTGGAATAATATTAGTTGTTAATCCATGATCCTTGTCCAGGAAAAATGTCAAAAGAAAAGGACATGAAAGAAAATTCGATTCGGGCAAAATAGAAACAAAGAACCAAAGTCGTGCTAATAACCCTATCCTTCCTAGCACCAATAGATGTTGCTAAAGCATGCCACATGAACAATAAACTTCTGATAACAGCAAAAAACAAGTATATGATCCACCTCACCTTTGCAGGTAAGCAATCCCGAGATTCCCGAGGCAATCGTAATGGTTGGGCGCAACAGCCAACAAATAGGATAAAACTGAGACAGCACTCTACGGACAAATCAATTCAAAAAGTAAACTGATTGTCAGTTCAGCAAAGAAAACAGTGAAAGGAAATGATTAGCAGGAATATATTTACCTGCACACGATTTGTTTTAAGGAGAATCAAGCCAAGGGTGTTCCAAACAGTAGCGTGCCTGGTATCAGCTCGCATCGACTCCCTCAACTTGGAAATAATTTCCTCAAGTTCATCATGTTCAAGCTCTTTATCTGAGTTGTCATCCCCCCAAACTCTCCAACAGAATACACTGCACATTTGGACGACCACCTTCAAGTCAGCCAGCCCAAAGTTCTTAACCTCCACCTAACAATAAGTACAAGATGACTTCACCTGTGCATGATGAATCTGAACTAACGAGAGCAACTCCGGCCGCTCGATCTCGATCTCAGGACGCAATAAGATCTCCGCTGCTCTTTCATATGCAGAGACTGCCTAGGAATTTTAGAAGAGACATGAATACATCAATAAGCACAAATCATCAAGAAGAAATTAGATAAGTGATGCAAGGAGGGTACCTTCTGAGGTTGGCCCAACCTCTGATACATCAGGCCAAGTATGAAATGAGCATGGGCATTCTTGGGCATCTTCCTAGCAACGTGAACCAAACCCTAGGAGCAAGCACCGAGTTAAGCACAGAGGACATTAAGAAAAAGGGAAAGAATCGATTGCAAATTAATTCTCCAACTCCATACAACACTGCACACCACATCCATTTTATGTTGGCCAAGAGGTTACTATCAAGAACAAGGATGTTTAGCAAATAAACACTGCCTCGTCAAAATGTAAGTAATAGCTCTTTAAAACCCATTGGAGCCACATATTTCAGTTGCAACCAGCGCCAAAATCAACATCATGAGATAAAAATGGCTATAAAAACTGAAGATGACTCACGGTTTTTAGACTGCTAACTTTTTCTTCTCGAGACGAAGGAGTCCCCTGACAAGGCTGATCAACATCACCGTCACCTCCACAATCAAGAGAGCACTCCACCTTACTGGTCTTTGAACGGCATTTCCCCAACTTGTTTAGCTTTCTACAGTCACCTTCTACACCATCTACATCTTTAGAGATTAATGTACTCTTCTCTTGGCTGCTTTCATCGTTGTTCAACCTAAATTATACATGATTCATATCCGGTGAGCAATTAAAAAAAAAAAAAAGAAGGCAACCCCTCATACAGCAAAGGCACAATATGACAACTTACACCGGTGATGCTAGAATCTCACCAAATTAAACCCACAGTGCTTTCTTGCACAGGAACTCGAGAGATCGAGATCAAAAAATTCGCACATTCACTCCTACTAGATAGAGACAAGAAACTACAAATTCATTTCTACATCTACCTTTCTATACGAATTTTTCCCAGGAAGAAAACTGTTTGCCATGCCCCTCAAACTACGGAGGGAGCTAGAATTGGTTCTCCAAACATCCGATGCTCGTAGCTATTACACAAATTTGTCCAGTAAGGTCGTCTCAAATTACCCTTCCGGCTACCAATTAGCTAATACTGCCCCTTACCACCTTCGAATTCTCACAACTACCGGTCTCGGAGCTTTGAATTGAAGAACCCAAAAGCGCTGTTGAGCTAACTGAACAGTGTACTTATCGGGACAAGTCACGAGCCGATTCCATTTCAAGCCCATGACACTCGAATCATCATCCCTCCTCATGTAAGCTTGCACGAAGCGAGGGGGGGGCGTACCTGGAGTTGAAAGGAGACGGGGCGGCGGGGACGGGGAGGGGCTCGTCGCCGTCGGACATGGGAGGGTCGACGTTGAGGTCGGCCAGCACGACGACCCTCGCCGGCTGGTGGTGCGGCGGCGCCGCCATCGCATCGTCCGCGAAGGGGCCCGCCGTTCCGGGCTCGGATTTCACCACGGGCACGGCGTGCGTGGTCCTCGACATCGTTCGTGCTTCCCCGCGCACTCTCTCTCTCTCTCTCCCTCCCCTCCCCAGTCGTCGACGGAGGAGGAGATGGGTTTTCGCGTGGATTGCTGGCGATGACTGACTGACTGGTCAGCTCCCCGGTCAGCTCGCCAGGCATCGATGCCTTAGGGCACGAACTTGGGCTTGGCCCAGAAATATTAATGGGCCCAAACATTTGGGCCTTCAGGATTGGTTCTAATTTGACCGTGAAGAGAAGAAGGCGATGAGACGGTTTGCCTTTGTTCCGCAAAGAAAAACGAATGATTTAGAATCCGTTTTCCTTAAAATGATAAATTTCTCATTGACCAATCGCTTCGACGATACAAGATATTATTTTTAAGAAAATGTACTCAAACTTATTCATTTCTTGCGAGACAAATGGACTCGAGATCAGCAAGAAGAAACAATGGCCACCGATGTCGAGACATTCATTTTTTCAAATTCTTGGAGGGAAGGACAATTGCAAGACTGAGAGTTCTGTAAGCAAGCAATGGCCTCCAAGCAAAGAGGGGTCGCTCATCTCCATTGCATACAAAGAGCAGGCAGCGTCTAGGAACTCATTATTCACTGACATTTTCAGAAAGTTGCTCGTTAAAATTGACTGACATGTCATGACTCGATCAAAAACTACCAAACTATTGAAGATTGTCGATCACGAATAAAAAGATACGTCGTATCGGCTGTGAATTTGCTAAAATATCGATACGAGAGTGAACAAACGCCGCAGCAACAAGTAAAACCAGGAATTTATACAGGAAACGGAAATGTCTGTCGAAATCTCTACCCTCTTACTCCGCTATTCACGGGTAGTTTGAAGGTGTTCTCAGAGACGATGTCCTAGAGCTTCCTCCTCGTTTGCAAAATTGCTATGTCTTCAACTTCGCCCCGAGAAACGGATTCGATTTAGACCATGTTGGGCCTCTGAGGCAACAGAAGATTATAGAACTTATCATGTAAAAAGAAGCTCTTGCCCTTGCTATCTACGGCTTTTTTCCAGCCACACCATCCACCATTCACAATCTTCTTGTGATCATCACTCCCAGTGTAGTGAGGATCGAGTATGAGAAAAGCGCAGTCTCCGCTCTCTTCATTGTAGTCGACCCCCAGAAGAGTGTATGCGAGAACCCCACCACCTGTGCACACAAAGCAATACACACTAATGACGAAGCAGTAGAGTGTTCCATCGCATGCATCGCTCATGACCTGCTTTGAAACTCCCACACGCTGATGGTCATTATCTGCATTATCGGCCTGTGAAATACATTTTGGGTTCATCATCCCCCACATATTTTGCCAATATTAAAAGCTTAGATGAACCAGGGTCATCCTGACCATAACTATTAGCTCGCCTCATCCATTCTAACAATGTCTTGGTTACACGTTTTTCCCCTTAAAAGCACTGCAAATACGGCAAGATATTTTTCAAATAAATTATTCAACTGGATTATTTATTCCGTTCTATTATTAATCCATTTCTGTATTGAATACTCAACTTAAAAATTCTATTACAGAGAATTTTTTTTTTTTTTGCCAAACAAGAGAAGGGAAATTGTAGATTACTTTGAGTGCCAAATAAGCGAAAGTACTTTTAAGGAAAAAAAGATTCTGATAGATGCATTTCACTAACCAATCATGATCGGTGTTCCTTGGGTCTCAAAATGCAAGGCTAGTTCTCGACACTTCTCAGGTAGCTCAGCTCCGGATCTCACATTAATCACTTTGCAACTAACCTGCTCGGGATAATTACATCTTGTTTTATGTAAGGCATACTCCCAACCAAAGACACAACACGAAGAGTTAAATTAATACCCCCCCCCTCCCTTTTTCTTTTTCTCTTCCCCAAGGTGAAAAAAAATACTGTGTAACTTTCAACGAGTACACTGTAAACTTACCATTGAGTTTTGCAAACTTAAACAGACAGTAAGGAATCAAGAGGGAAAGCATGTGAATCTCCACCTCCTTTAACTAAGTACTACTTAAAAATATTTGGCAGATGTATATACAAAAAGATCGTCATGTGGGGATACTTACACCGAGGAGCTTATCCAAAACAAAGCTCAATTCGATGGCACCAATCCACTCACGAGAACCAATGAAAGCAGGCTCCTTATCTCCAATTTCCACGAGTGACTGCTGTATTTCCCTACAGGACAAAGAAAATTGATCATTATATTGGCTGAAGCCAGAAATTTGTGACGATAAGGACAAGTAATTGAAACCCAAGGAGTCCATAAAATCATTTCTCCTCTGGTAATCTATAGAAGCTCATCTGATAGACATATTTGTACTCAGAATAAGAGTTCCCACAACAACTGCCTAACCCGCAGGAGAGGGAAAAGACAAAGGAGATTCAAGAAGAGCATCAAAAGCCAATATCGCATGACTAAGTTCAGAGTCTAAAAGCAGAGGACAAAAGAAAATCTCACAATCATATCAACCGATTACAAAGACACTCTGTCTCAGCGTGCACGAAATCAAAACAAGGACCAAAACTGCTAAGATATCCATACCTGTGTGAAGGGACGTCAATGGATGTGTAGTATTGGAGTCTGAACCAAGAAATGATAGTTTGCAGGGAGCGGTAGGCACATCCCCAGCCCTATTATGAATGATGTGCATAAATTCATAAACTCGTGAGGAAAGAATAGAAAAACGTCAAACTGGGGTGCCCATGTAGACATGGATGGATCTGAATCTTCATTTCATTAAGTTGGATTCACAAAGTAAAAGAATGGAGCCAGGAACATGACCATCGAGCACTCCTCTGTTTTATTTTTTGGAAACACCGAAACAAAAAAGCCAGACAAAGATGAACCAAAAGAACTATTTCAAAGTAACAGCATGGTTTTATGGAAAAAGGCAAAACAGAACTGCATAAATATAGAATTAGCATTACCGAGTCGTCAAAACCATCTTGAAGGTAATGATAGTACTCATATGAACCTTGAACAAGAGAGGTAACTCCACCAGAAACTATAAACAGAGAGAAAGATTCAGCATTTCGTTTGGATAAAAGACCCAAGAGAAACTAAGCAATAGAAAGAAAAATTAATCAACATCTCACCACCACTGCTTGGAATGCCAATATGCACATCTTTAAGCAAAGAAGGCCCTGATAAAACCAAAAATTGTTGCCCCGCAGTTAAACACAATATTTTTATGCGTGAACAAAGATAATGTGGTGTAGATTGAGCTAGAAGATAATTACCCTTTTGCATTTCTTTGCTTTTTACACCATCAACTGTAAAGTATAGAGCATTTGAAATTCGTAGAAGTGGTCGATCAGTCGGTAATCCAAGTCTCATATGGAGAGATCTTCTTACTTCAACTGTCCAATACAAAATCTGGTTAGTTCTTGCAAAACCACCACTGTCGCTGCTATATAACCATATTGGCAATTCCAAGCCATGCGTGTGATTACACCGCTGTCTGTGAAAGCATAACAAGACTAGTTCTTCATTCACCAAAACAATAAGTCACCTCTTCGATCAAATGAACTTAAAAATGTTAGAGTAAAAGCAGAACAAACTTTTTTGGTTGATCAAAAAAGATATTGGGCAATGAGACCCAAAACAGAGAAATATTCATCAACGGATTTTTGCATCGCAACAATACTTTCCACCTTTAAGTATCTTTCTTATTAGCAGAAAACAAAAAATTACCTTGGCTCATTTCAGTCTCTCCATAACTGAGATCATAAAAAACTGTAATTGGGTGCAACATTCCCAGAGGATTGAAGTGATATGGATGTAACTGTAAGCAGTAAGATCAAACGCTGAATAAATCGAAATAAATATGAAGAAACAAGCAAACAGGCTTCAGGTATAATGTCCATTCTTAAACAATCATCTCAGGAGCTGATAATTAAAGTGCATAGTTTTAGACCAATTAGCGCTTGCAAATATTTTCTTAAGTTATTTGTAAGGGATATGTGCTCAACTTAATATTGCCACTAATCAATGTACTGGACTATTTTAGCATTTCATTTTCATGGCATAGATGTCTTGAGATTTGCTGATACCGAAATTGTCTCGTGTTTACAAAATGCTTTTCTCAATTTCTTTTTCGCTAGAAGTTGTACATAGTAATTACAAGAATAATGCATTTCCACCCATAAGCGATTTTAAATTTTCAGATCAGAAGGGCACGTTTGGCAACCGGCCAAACAATAACTATTTTTATTTTTTTGTTCCCAAAATCAGTTTTGGAACAGAAATCTGTTTGATAAATTTTTTGTTCCCGGGCACAAATTTGCAAAAATTTATTTCCAGAATCAATTTTGGAATTGAATCAAAAAGCAAAAAAAGTTGCTTATTGATTTTGGGAACAAAAATTAGAAATGAAAAAGAAAATTTTTTTTCTTCTTCTACTTCTTCTTCTTCTTCTTCCTATGGCCATGGCCGTCGTCGGTAAGCCGCCGCCGCCAACCATCGGGCGATCGACCACCCCACCAAGGCCGGCAAGGGCGGCCCTAGCCGGATCTGGCGAGGGCGGCCCTCGCTGGCCTTTGGCTTGTGGCCGATGCCGGAGCCGACGACCTGGCCATGGCCAAAGAAGGGAAGAAGAAAAATAAAAGAAAAATAAAAAGAAAGAAATATTAAAATATTCAAAATATTATTAATAAAAATAAATTTTGTGCAGTTACCAAATGCATTTCTGTTCTTTTTCTATTCCAAAAATAGAAATTTTTGGCAGTTACCAAACACCTTCAAATGCATAGAAATTATTCCTGGGTACGGAATCAAAAAGAATCATTTCTGAACAGAAATTGTTTCCGGGAACAAAATGATTATCAAACGAACCCTAAAAGCATATTTGAGTGCACGTATAGACTTCTATATGTTCTATGGTGTGCACGAGAGAGAGAGAGAGGTTTTACCCGGGGATGCTCCTTTAAAGAATTGGGTACATGTACATTCTTCATTGCAGTTAGCTGGTCAAGAACTCCTGGGATCAGTAATTTTGAAATTGCACTGACTAGGGGAAGATCTTTTGGAGCGAAACAAAGCACATCCAACTTGAACTCAAGAACAAAAGTCTTGTTTCCTCAAGCACTGAAAAGACAATATAAATCATCAACAAAACTCTGGCCCAAAAGAAAATCATCAACAAAAACTTGAGAACAGACATCACTGGAACTGCACATGTTATGAAAACAAGATCTGCAGTTAAGATTCTTGCTTACACAGAAATAAACTAGGAACTATACCTCAGAACCCATATCAGTCATGCCATATAAGTTACGGAACATTAATACCTGGAAAGTACACTGCAACAGGTGCAGCAGTTTCCCGAAACTTTCTCGATCTATTAAGCAGAAAAGTGACTTCAATAATGTCTGCATTCTAAGAACATAAACTTTTAGAAACCAACCAAAAAGACCTAGCAAAACTAACACGCTAAATTTCTAGTAGAGATTACCTCAGCCGAGAATGTCTTTGTTCCAGGCTTACTTTCCAAGCAAAAATGTGAACACGATAATGACTTTATATCTCTATCTTCTGCCACTTGACTAGAAAGCTTGACATTTGAGATATCTGCATCAACATCTAAGTCCCCAGCATGAAAGATGACTGGTTGAGGCACTTCTGCATTTGCTTTATTTAAAGTCTCCACCATAAATGTGACTTCTGGATCTTTAAATTTATCTGCTGCTGCCCCCAGGGTCGACAGATACATCTCCACTGCATCTGAGAGACACAAAAATATCCCCGAGTTATAAGTGATCTGAATTCTGAAAATAAGTTACACAAAATGGGTAAAATGCAGAAAATATAAAAGACGCCTCTGAAGTCCATCATCCTGTTCAAAGAGATATGACCATTATATATAGTTTGTAGCAGATGCAACATGAGAAGACTTGCATAAGAACACACCATATCCTAAACATAAGAACATCAAAAAAATGTTCCCATTGCCATGCTCACCTTTGAAGTTTATAGTATATATAAATATATCCTCGTCTGGCATCTTAAAGCACCAAACTTTTGTCAATATGTTCATCCAATGATACACAGGTTAGCTTATCTAAAACCATCTTTTATACCTTTCTCTTACCTTGATCCTAGCCAATTCACCTCTATCCCATAGCTGCAGTCAGTTGTCACTATATTTGTGTACTACAACTTCACAATTTTTTCAGAAAGGACCATCAGTGCCCAGTAATGTACAAGTACAGTAAGTTCAAATTAATGTTTATCAAGCAACTTTCTCCCAATAAGCATGAGTATACATGAACCCTTTAAACTTACTTTTTGAGCACTAAAAATGACAAGGTATCATTGCCGACATCATAGGAGCATAGATTTTGCATGTTCCCAAACTCCAGTCGACAGGGATAAAATGTGCATGCTTAAATCCCAAAAGTTCGTTTCTAACTTCCCTAGTAAGAATAAAGCAGTCACGAACATTAGCCATAAATATTTACCAGCCTTTCACTTTTAGCACAACAAAAAGAAAACCAATACAAACTTCCAATCTCGGCCTGTCAATTATATAAGGTTCAGAAGTGTTTTGAAACCATTATCAGGGCACTCAAGCTGAAGAATCGGTTCAAACTGCAACAATCGGCTATATCGATCTATAAAGGACAGCAAAAACACGTCAGCATGAGATGCTAATAAACTTACCAGATGTCTTGTTCTCCGGAAAATAAAATGGCAACTTTATCGGTAACTTGCAGCGGAGGAGGCAACCTTTCTCCCAAACATACTCCTCAGGATCACTGGCGTATATAACAGACGTGATAGACTCGAGACTGTTCGAACCTTCACTTCTCGAGGAAAAGAAGCTAACATCGCCAGAATCAATATCACCAACAGCACCAATCGTCCAGTGCTTTTCCGACTGTCCTTCAAAACCATCCGCCACTAGAAACTTTTGCAACCTTCGAGCAGCATCAACAGCATGACCAGCCATTTCCTCCACGTTGCCATCTCTTTGAACAACTAGTGCTCCAATTACACGGAACCCCTTCAAAAGCAACACTCGAAGATCTTCTGCTCCATCCAAAACAAGGTCAGGATTTGAATAAAAACCAAAGCACAGTATGCCCGCATTTTAAATTGCCAAGAGAAATGTGACAGAATCTAAGAGACCCAATTCCAGCTCCATTGCCGAAAATGTATTTAACTAAATATAACTACCCAGGACCAAGACAATGAATCGCTCTTTTTAGAATGCCTTCGGTTCTACACAGCTCTCATGATGGAAAATTCGAGCATGAACATAACGTCTTATTCAAAACTCGACTCGCCATTTCCCTTGCCGTCTGAATGCCAGAGTCATTCTGCACTCCGAAACATGCATTGAAATTTCTTATGCCAGTCTTTTCTACTGATTTAAGACTCGACTCACCATTTCCCTTGTCGTCTGAATGCCAGAGTCGTTATGAACTCCTAAAACACGCATTGAAATTTCTTACGCCAGCCTTTTTCTACCGACTCAAGACTCGACTCGCCAATTCCCTTGTCGTCTGAATGCCGGAGTCATTATGAACTCCTAAAACATGCATTCACATTTCTTATGCCAGTCTTTTCTACTGATTCTACGCGAAAACGGACTCAACCACTCGTGCCGCAAACTGCTTCGTGATTATGACAAAAGAAACGGGACGCGAGAATTACCCGATTCCTTGGCGTAATCCAGAGCGAGCACGTCTCCCGGCGGCGAGGCGTGGAGGCACCGGAAGGTCGAGAAGATCGCGACGGGATCGACGAAGAACGGGGATCCGATGAGCCACTGGAGGCACGGCTCGTCTCTTCGGAGAACGAGCTTCGGGCACAAGACTCTGATGCTGGGGATCTCCATCGGACGATCCGATTCCGATCACCGCCGACTTGCGTTTCCTCCGGAAGTGCAGACGAAAACGTAGAATTCAACCGAAGTCGGAGAAATATAACGATTGACTGAAGCGAGCGACAGGACAGCGAGCGAGGCTGTCTGGGCCTTCGTGCGTCTGTCGAAAGATCCTCAGAAGAAGAAGAAGAATGGGCCCCGGAAGAGGCCCAAATCAATGTCGGCGCCCCGTCCTCTGGGCTTCAAATGGGCCCAAATCACTTTACAGGCTGGGCCTGAACTTTTGGGCCTTTCGTGGGCCCCTACCGAACTGAAATGACGAGATGGGCCCGGTGGCCCGACCCGATCCTAATCGGACTGCTCCGACCCATGCTTTTTTGACGATTCCGTTAAGCGATACTCTAACGAGGGCAATCGGTAAATAACCGTTTACGACAAAAATAGTCGAGTCTTCGACGTGAACAAGCAAGTGCTTATGACATAGGCGTAAGCAATCACGTGAATAACACGTGAGCATTGTGACACAAGTGACGTCATGTCCACGACCATGGAGACCAACGGTCAATGCAAATATTCATCCATGGTACATACGAATATCAAGTTACTATCAATATAGATAGACGAATAGCAACATGTCAGTATGGGCACCGGTCAAGACGGTACAATTAGGGTAACGGAGGCACCAACAGACATTTACTTGAAGAACATTAAAATGGGACTATAGAGTTCAAAATTAACTAGGTAGTCGAGATTGAGAAGAAATGAGCTTACACTTTTGGAAGGAACAGTTTCTACTTGAAGATGAGTTTGTGAAAAAGTCAATAACCGTCGATGACAAGGGCGTGAGCAGTCATGGCCACGGGCCGGTTTCAGCCTGGTCAAACCCGGGCCCACCCATTGACCGAGCCTGCAGTTCGGAATCGGAATCGGCCCGTGGCCTCTGGTCCTGTTCTAGTTCCGAAAATTTTGAACCGCCCGAACAGTATTCCAAGCCCGGTTCAAAAAAAAAAAAACAAACCTGTAGCAGGGCTTGCATGTCTACAGGCCCTGCTGCAAGCTGCCTTGGCAATGGGCAAAAGCCCCAAAAGTAAAAAAATTAAAAATAAAATAAAAATTAAAAAGATAACCATTGCAATGCAACGGTTATCTAGCTTTTTTTTTTATCCTAAATTTTCTTCTCATTTTTTTCTTATAAATTCTCTAAAATTCTCTCATATTCTCTCAATACTCTCAAGTCTCAATTCTCTCAAATTCTTTTAAATTCTCTTCTCTCAAATTTTCTCAATACTCTAAATTCTCTCAAATTCTCTCAATTTTTTCAATCCGCGCAATTCTCTCTTAATTCTCCCAATCAATCTGCTCAATTCTCTTAATCCACTCGAAAAATGGCAAGTGGAAGTCGAGTACCAACTAGCAAAGGTAAGAATATCATGACGGAATCCCATCATTCTTTTGATCCTCGTGATTATACAAATTTTCAAGATGATGAAATCAACATTTTTCCCGATATGGAGCGCGTCCCGACGCAAGAAAGTTTTCATCCTCCTGCCGAAATATCTACAACAAAGGAGGCGGAGCGGGGAACTTACATCTGACATTTGGGATCACTTCACGAAAATGGAAATGTTTGATATTGGTGAAAAAAGGTATGATATAATTTGTAAACATTGTGGGAAAATATATAAATATACAGGTGGACAAGGACATGGAACATTCAAACGACATCTTAGGAGCAAACATCCAACCCAAGTGGGAATCGATATCAGGCAACAATAAACTTTCGGGTACGTCAATCATAACACTTCCCCTTTATTTTATTTTAATGAAAAAATTTATAAGGAAGAATTAGGTAAATTTGTTTCCGTTGAGCATTTATCATTTAGTTTTGGAGAAAGATTTGGTTTTAATCAATTTGTACAAAAAGCATGTGCTCCACAAGTAAAACGTGTTCCTAGAAATTCACTTAAACGAATAATTAAAGATCTTTACAGAAATGGAAAAAAGGATTTACAAAACTTTTTTATGCAATTTAATGGATGCGTGCATATAGGTAGTGATATTTGGAGTGATCATTGGTAAATGCATTCTTACATGGGCATAACATGTCATTGGATAAATGACGATTGGAGTATTCAAAAAAGAGTTATTACATTTAGAGTTTTCGATGATAAGCATACGGCAAATAATATTTATAGAATGATTAGGCAAATTTTAGAAGAATATTATTTGCTTAACAAAATTTTTTCAATTGGTTTTGATAATGCCGCGGCAAATACAGCTTCAATTACCGATTTAGAAAATATTTGTAAACCCGCTTTTGGCGGAAAATTTTTTCATGTTAGATATGCTTGTCATGTTTTAAATTTATGTGTACAAGATGGTTTGAAAATTCTTGATATTTTTCTTGAACCAATAAAAACGGCGATTCAATTTTTATGGAAACATCCTTAAAAAATGAGAGAATGTGGTAGATTTTGTAGAGAAAATGCCAGAAAGCCAAAAAGATTTTTAAGAGATGTTCCAACTCGTTGGAATTCTACTTTTCACTTGCTTTGTGAATCTTATAAATATAAAGATTTATTATGTGCATTCATTTTTTATAATATATCTCAAATTAATTTATACCCACAAGAGTAGGGTATTTGCAAAAAAAATTTTGATATTTTAAAGGTTTTTAATTATGCAACTTATATTTTGTCCGGTATTTATTATCCTGCTACGCATTTATTTTTATTAGAGTGTATTAATATTGTCGGAATTTTTGACGAATATGAAAATGATATTGAATTACAACATACTATAGGAATAATGAAAATGAAGTGGCTACATTATTATGGCGAAATTCCCATTATTTATTTAGTTGCTTGTGTTTTTTATCCGCGTTGCAAATTAGATGATTTAAGTGATTGTTTGCATACGTATTATCAATGTTTACATTATGATGCGATAAATGTTACAACCATAGTATGTGAGGTTAAAAACGTAGTAATAGAATTATATAATGAATTTTATACTAAATATAATTTAGGTGATATTGGATCTTCTCAGTCTACTGAGACACAAAATGAGAGTATAGGTAAAATTAGTAGATGGTACCAACTTTTATTAAATAGACACAAAAAACAAAAGGGAGCATTGGGAAATATTTCTGAATTAGAGATTTATCTAACCGTTTTCTTTGAGTTTACTGATTCCGAATCCGAAGGTAATACAAGTTTTTTAATTTTGGATTAGTGGAAAAAGCATGCAAGCCAATACCCAATCCTTTCTCTTATTGCAAAACAAATATTTGCAACCCCTTGTTCCACAGTTGCCGTCGAACACACATTTAGTGCGGGAAGGTAATATTTTGGACGAACATCGTTCAAGATTAGCTCCGGAATCAATGGAGATGCAAGCTTGTGTTGATGATTAGACGAACGCTCAATACCGACAACAAGAGATAGATTGGAATAATGAATTCGAATTCTTTAACGACGGAGATACCATCGGTCTGCAGGTACCGCTAATGAACAGTGTAGTGACGATCGAGGATAAAAGAACTGTTGGAGTTGGCAAATATTTTTGAAAACCCTTGTTTCTCATACCAGGCACGCCCACGTGAGCTTAGGGAAACCGAAATATAATCCGACAACATGTGACCCCTGCGCAAGAAATGTGGGGGTTCGGATAGGCTTAGGTTTTTGGGTCATTTTAGGGTATATATATTGTATTCCTTTTTTTTTATAGATCATTGTAACGAATTGTAAGGTGTTTAATGATAATTTATTAAGTTCAAACTCCCTCATTCTCTCTTTTTGTCCCCGAATTTAATTACAATTTACATTTTGATTACAATTTATATTGAATAATTCATTATTTCATAATTTCATTATTTTTTTATTTAATAAAATTTTTTAAAAATTTTAAATTATGAACCAGAACCGGTAGGAACCGGAATCGAGATCGGAATGAACCGGACCGGAACCGGACCTAAACCGACCCTGAACCGGGCCGGTTTTGGCCCGAACCGGACCAGAACCGGCCCGGAACCGGAACCGCCATGGGCAGTTCTGGTTTCGGTTCATATCTAGCCAGGAATCGCCGATTTCGAACAGAAACCGGCGGTTCGTGAACCGTGGCCATGACTAGGCGTGAGGCAATTATCATGTGGTATGACAAAAGCAATGGCTTAAAAGAAGAAATGTAGTATGGTGAAGTCGTGAACACCGAACTTTTGGAAATGGAGGAATGCGAAGGCCATCGATAGAAGCCTCTCGAAGAATGCAACTATCGGGATCCATCAGAAGGCGGTTATGGCTAGATCTTTATAAATACCACCAGACATTCACCGAGTGCCCCAGTATAAATCAAATAAATATACTATATTTTAGTACTTTACTTTTTTGCACTGTAATTTATTTTCATAGCTATAACATTTTGATTTGCGTCGTCGATTAAATTCGGTGTGTAATCTCCATCTCAATGTCATGTCATCATCGATAAAATTCCGGGACAATGTCTTTATTTATATTCTCAGGCTATGTCGTTGATTCAATTCCAGCATAATTTGTTTACATTTAATTACGCTCTCGCGCCTGTATTTTTCGGGTTGTGTCGCCAATTGATTCCCGGCACAAATTTTATTTAGAGATTCGAGATCGTCTCTCCTTTTTTCTCGAAAGACGAGAGGAAAAAAAGGGTGTTGTGATTAGGTGATATTTTCGCTCGGCTTACGATTAAATTTTCATTCCCAAATTTAGTCCGTGGGAATATTTTAACCAAACATTTGTCGTAAAAGCAAAGGCCAAAATGTGAAAAGGAAAAAGTTATTCCATAGATTATAAATTAAGATTATTCGTGCGAATAAATTGTGAAAGCAACAAGGACAGATAATAAAGTCAGGTGATCTTTCAAAGATAAGCAGCCTCATAAGAGGTCATCAATAGTTAAACAGGTCCTCGCGAAAGTTGTTAAAACGTCATCAATGTCTAAATCAAGAATCAGACAGAATAATTGAGAATCGACATGCCTAACAGCTCTCTCGCCCCTGGCAACGTCAAGCTATCGACCCCTCGAGATGTTTGTCAGTCAGGTCTTGTTAATGAGCGTTCTCGAGACATTCTCTAAATGCATTATTTAATTGCTACGAGGAAGACAATGCATTTAAAGTGACAAACTTTCTCCTGAATCGAGTGCTTAACAACTGTCCTCGAGACACCTGCTAATAAAATTCTCGTGAACTTTCCCTTGGTCATGAAATGATAGGCCTCTTGGCTGGACGAATGATGATTATGTTTGCATTGACTTCTTTGACACAAAAGTTATATCCCAACTGTGGCGGGTAAACAAAACCGAGATCATCATATCCATCCACCATCGATGCACTAAGCCTGATCATTAAAAGTCATGCTGCCGCAAGGTACAATCATCGATGCTCATTTGGTTGTTTACCCTTTTTGTCTTGCGGGATAGGAATGATGTTGTTAAATAGCGCGATTCACACAACTCGAGTAAGTTTCTAGAATGAGAATTATTAACGACTTCTGAAATGCATTTATTTACAACGGATCGCTTGATGCAAAAGACGTCGTCACATATCGAATGTTCAAATTGCACGTCATAATTTTAGCTTCCATCAAATCCAATACTTATTACTTACCGTTGCAGGCTTTCTTAACATAAACGATGTATTTAATTGACATAATACTAAAAGAGTAGATGATTTAACATCGATTCCTAAAAATTCCAAATATGCCGTCTTTTTCGTTGCTCGCGACATATATTTATGAATCTTAAAGCAATATATCTCAACTCGGAGAAAAAAAAAAACGGAAAACTTTGAATAGGATCTTAAAATGGTGCCATTTTCTCAAAAGAGTCATCAAATTGGATCATATATCAAATAAGGCCCCAAAAATGGCCAACCGAGTCTCAAAACCCCACCTCCAGCTCACCAGCCGGTCAAATTTTCATTGGTCGGCATGCACGTGCGACTCATGCCCTATTCCAACTGCCAAAATATCCGGGTTGTAACTCAAAACCCCCCAATTTCGTTCGCCGTGTGAAAGCGAACGTAGCCACTCGACAGCTTTTCCATCCATCGCGGGCCGGTTCGCCCCCCGATCCCTCCTTTGCTCGATTCGATTAAGCCCCCTAATCCTCTCGCCTTTCCAATAGCTCGGCGGGACAAAAGTGCCGAAAAAGAAGGTTGTTATTCTAAACGACCGAGATGTGCAATTCCGCCTCACCCAATTAGAAATTGTCGGTGGGATATCGAATCAAAAAAGCCAGATCTAGCCCTTAGGGATCGATTTTGGCCCTGAGCAAAAACCACCCCCCGAAAACCAAAAAAAAAAATTAGGAGAGAAAAATCAGGGGGAGCGAATAAAGGAGAATCCAAGACTCATCATTATTGGCTAAATGAAAATCACGGGACAGGGGCCCCTCCCGGCCTCGACGAGATGTGATTACGACACCTGCATGTGCAGGGGCGGGGCAAAAAGATGTCCCGGAGGCCGCCACGTGGCGGGGCATCCGGCCGCCACGCATCGAGCGGTCGATGGGGTTGCCTCGTAGCTTTCGCGCGTCGCCCGGCCGCGCGCGGCCCACTGGGCCCATCTAACGTGGCCTCGCTTTGGTCCGTCCCCGCCCACCCCCCCCACCCCCGCTGCCCGATGGCGGGGCCCACCACGTGGCTCCTGTCCCGAGGTTGCTTCTCGCCAAAAGCCCGGATCCCGAATCGACGGCTCTCGTCCCCCTTCAAATCCGAAATCGACGGGCCCGATGGCCGCGTACGGCGAGAATCTCGGGTCCGTGATATTACAAGGGAACATGCGAAATTTGGGTCGATCTGCTCAAATCTCGTGTTTTTAAGGTGTATTAATTGTAACTTTCGCTCGCGAGCGACTTTTAATCGCCTTGCGCCCGTGAATTTAAAGCGGGAGTAGCCATTTACCGTGCACACGTGTCATTTCACGGAGATTGCTTGTTTGAAAAATCGGTTATATGATGTTGTGTTCGAGCGTTTGACCCTGCTGGAGCGCGAGAATGTTTTGGTCCGACTTAGCCGAGACTACCGTGAAAGCAAGAGGCGACAGAGATAACGAACAGGTCTTTGAATCTTATCGGCGGCTGTGATTGGCTTTCGTGATCACATTACTACTCATGTCTATCCACGCAAGACCCACGAATTCAACCAATTAGTAGACCTGTTAAGTGAGTGGGTCGGTCGAAAAATGATCCGCTCCAAATTGACAAATGTAACCCGTTTCGATCCATTTTCACGCAACATATATCGGATCCGATAAATATTGTTAGAATATTTCCATATTTAATCAAATCTCTAAAAATTCATATCCAAACTAAGGTGAAAGAACGGAGCGAGCGAGTGTGAGATTGAGTGAGGACAAGAGAGAGTCATAAATGTGGATTGGTTCTAAGTAAATTATGAACCTACTTAGCAACTATGTTAAACCAATTTATGATCAATAGAGTTTGGTTTAATCTCTTTTGTAACTCATTTACTGAATGTAATAAATTCGTATAACAATTCGGCTCATTATTTTTTTTTTTGTCGAAACCCAACTCATCATTTGTTACTTGTTTTGACAGGTCTTTCCGATACATAGTCATTTCCGTGCAATAGAAATTGAATTTTGTGAATATGGCCAAAGATGAAAATAGAGAGAGAGAGAGAGAATAGCTAAGAAAAATGTAGAAAAATAAATCAAGCACATGTCCGCTCGGGCCCCACGACCACAAAAGAAGCGCCAATATAACTGGCGAGATGGCGTAGCTTTCAACGAACAACGGCCGAGGAGTCAGCGAAATGAACGGATACTGCGGCCTCCTTCGGGGGCCATGTGTCGGCTGCAGGCCGCGGACAGCTGGCGCCACGCGAGGCTGCCATCGTGCCATGTCAGCCACGTCTGTTTGTTGCAAATGCCGGCGAAGTTTGCGGTGGCAAAAAGGGGAAAGAAAAAAAGATAAATCAAAATGAACGAATTGTGGTGCTTTCAATACATTGTGGAAAATGGAGACGCCACGGGGGGGACCTACAGATCAGATGGGAGCGTTTGATTTCGAGCGCAAATGCATGTGCGGCTGTCACGAGGATGTTGATATCCAATGCATTTAAAACAATAAATATTTTTTTTGTTATTTATGATAAATACGAGAACACGAGAGCAAATGTTACGAGTATCGAGTAGGATGGAGCAACCGGATCGGTTCAACCTGAGATTCGGAGTTATCTGGCTAGTTCAAGGTTAGTTCACAAGGGGACCGGTCCGGATGCATGCCCCGAATCGACTAGTTCTACTCGGGAATCTAGAACTTGCAAGGCCGGCTTAAGGGCAGAACTTGGATCCGAACCGGTTCACCTCAAAATATAAGTAAGTTCTTTTCTCTCTCTCTCTTTTTTAAATAGAAAATATTTGTTGAAATTATATATGCTTGACACATGCATATTGTATATGATGAAAAAAAAAGAAAAAAAAGCCCCCGGTCGGTTCTTGAGTTGACCCTGGACCCTCGAATCGATTTGGTTCCATGGTCAATAGAGTCGGTTCTCGGTTAGAAAAAAAGTCAAGAACCAACCCTAGCAGGGTGAAATCTACTCATAATGAAACCGATTGCCCCAAGTGTTTGGTACCGACACAAAACACGAGAAATAAGCACACGTGAGTATATCTCTGTCACCCCTTTTGTTCTAGAATACATACCAATCAGGATGATTGTCAGCAGAGTCAATCACCGGACGATTCTTGTTTGGACTTCCGATACTAATGGGTGCCATAGAATTCTACAGCACCTATCAAATCCTTGTAGAATCGACTTACTTGTTTTTATCCAAACTCAAATGTCTTGAAAAGGAATCAATCCCTATTGTTAGGATTATATGCACAAACATAATGAAATAAAGAATAAAAGCAAGGAAGAAAAATCCATATATAAGATTTATTATTGTTCACCCTTAATCTAGGGATACATCTAGAGCAAGAATCCACGTGTTTTTTTGTCGATGGGGGTATGAATCACACCCTAATACCCATTGACCCACGAACCAAATTGCATTGAACTCTTCCCCGACAAGTCGCCTTTCTCATCACGATTGCAATTCCTACTCTCTTTACACCCCCAATTCTCATCAGCCCGTGACGTGATTCGAGTCATATGAAACTATTCCCGAGCCACAACACAGGGCAACAATGGCAGAATTCCAAAGGGCCCATGTAATCTCTCCAATCTCGTCGGTGCATCATCCATAAAAAACACAATGGACTCGTCAGTACATATGCGATCGCCATTCTCTTGAACTTATTCGCATCGGGGAATATGTTATTATCCGCAAGTGCAACTAAATGTTGTCGGCAATGTAGTCCTAAAGTTACACGATCGAAGGAATAACATTTTAGTACTCAGTGGTACCCGAATGCGACGTACGCATGGAGATGTCCCCACCTATAGCGACCGATTTCTTGGTTAATGCCATGTCCTTTGTATTTGGCGATATAAGAAACAACACTAGGAATTTATTGCTCTGTTTTCAGATGGTTGTAAGAATGGAATGGTAAATTCTTTGTTCGGGTTTTGATGACGCATCGCGCAGCTTCATCCATTACTCGTCTGGGGAAGAAGAATGAGCAGGGTCCCCTTTGTGCCGCAAGGTCAAGAAACTGTGCGTGTAATGTTGGGAGCGAGCAGTAAAAACCTAATAACTTCACGTGGGGATATTGCTAAGGTGAGAACCCACATCCGTCAAAATATTTGGTTCAATCCAGTTTAACTCAAAAACTTAAATCCAATGAAATACGGGCTAATTATGATTACTCATCAATTCTACGATGTGGGAGTTGATTTTTTTACATAATTCACGCGTGCATCTCGACACGTAATACCGTTACAGCAAACGCTCGACACAGGACGAAACGTGTTAGGTGGTATTGCTGTCTCCGCATGTAGCCATACTATCAGTCTAGGGTACACCTATTCAATCGAACAAAAATCAAAAGGCATGCTTGACTGCCCCCGCAAATTAAATTTCTTGGCCACTTGCCCACTTTTCATCCAACCATTCTCTCTCCCACCCACCCACCAAAAAGACGCGACGGACCATTCCGGCTTCCTCAGTACGGCGTGACACATGCAATTGCAGGAAAAAGAGACGAAGCAATTCTTGGACCATGCCTTGTCCAAACCCTAGGACAGCAAGGACGAGAGGAAGGAGGAAACACACGAGACTCCAAATTTTTCAAAATTCGAGCGTCCTAACTTAGCACGTCCTTAAAAGGGCTACACTCGAACCTCAGGACGTAAATATTTGGAGGGTATTGCCAGGAGCCGGGGCAACAAAAACAAATTGACCCGACATGGAGAGCTCGGACACATAGGCAAAGCCTACATTTTTCCAATTGTTTGTCCTCCTAACTTCCGGAGCAATAAGCATGGCGTAAAGTAGCGGACGGTGGCGATGGTTAACCTCGATCCGGGTCTGGTAATTAACTAACGGCCCGATGGATGGACAAACCCGAACGGGAATCCCGTAAATCCAGAAATCACGAGGCGGGCGGTGGGCCCCGCCGGCGGCCCTTTTTTGCAGTTTAATCACGCCATGTTCGCCCACCCCCACCCGCGCTTTTCCGTCCTCTTTATAAAGCCGCTCCCCCTCCATGCAATTTCCCTCACAAACACACACACACTCTCTCTCGCTCTGTCTTCTTCCTCATTCACGCAGAAGAGAAAGCAACAGAGCAAGAAGACAAGGGACGGAAATGGCGGTGGCGGTGGCATTGCCCGCGCTCTCTCTCCTCCTCCTCCTCGCCCCCTGGCCCATCTCCTCCTCCCCTGTCCAGGACCCGGAGCTGGTAGTACAGGAAGTACACAAGTAAGCGTCCTCGTGTCGTGTGTGTGTCGTGTTGTGTGGCTTCGTTTCGGATCCCGAATGTGGCGAATTGCAGTACGTGACGGGAGTGTTTGTGGCGCCTTCTTGTTGCAGGAGCATCGCCAATGCCACTAGGAATCGGAGGAGCCTGGGGTACCTCTCCTGCGGGACCGGGAACCCGATCGACGACTGCTGGCGGTGCGACCCCAACTGGGAGCAGAACCGCCAGCGCCTCGCCGACTGCGCCATCGGGTTCGGCAAGAACGCCGTCGGGGGCCGCGACGGCAAGATCTACGTGGTCACCGACTCGGGCGACGACGACCCCGTCAACCCCAAGCCCGGGACGCTCCGCCACGCGGTCATCCAGGACGAGCCGCTCTGGATCATCTTCCAGCGCGACATGACGATCCAGCTGAAGGAGGAGCTGATCATGAACTCCTTCAAGACCCTCGACGGCCGCGGCGCCAGCGTCCACATTGCCGGCGGGCCGTGCATCACCATCCAGTTCGTGACCAACATCATAGTTCACGGGCTCCACATCCACGACTGCAAGCAGGGAGGGAACGCCAACGTGCGGGACTCGCCGCGGCACTACGGGTGGCGGACGATCTCGGACGGCGACGGCGTGTCCATCTTCGGCGCGAGCCACATCTGGGTCGACCACTGCTCGCTGTCCAACTGCAACGACGGGCTCGTCGACGCCATCCACGGGTCCACCGCCATCACCATCTCCAACAATTACATGACTCACCACGACAAGGTCATGCTGCTCGGCCACAGCGACACCTACACTCAGGACAAGAACATGCAGGTCACCATTGCCTTCAACCACTTCGGCGAAGGCCTTGTCCAAAGAATGCCGAGGTATGTCCCCGACCAGCAACTACCCATTTCACTTTTTTTTCAATCTGCGCTGCGCTGACACGACGATTTCTTCTTTTTTTCTTTTGGCACAATTGCAGATGCAGGCATGGCTATTTCCATGTGGTCAACAATGACTACACCCATTGGGAGATGTATGCCATCGGAGGGAGTGCAAACCCTACCATCAATAGCCAAGGCAACAGATTTGTTGCGCCAGAAGACAGATTCAGCAAAGAGGTAAGGAACTCTTCCCAAAGATTCACAAAAATGTTTCGGCCTTTTCAGTTTCTTGGTCCTTTTCTCGTCTCCCCCAGCACGAGGAAACCGCTGCATTTTGCTCTGTTTCTGACAATGATGGGGTTTGATTGAACTCATTGAAGGTGACCAAGCACGAGGATGCACCAGAGAGCGAGTGGAAGAACTGGAACTGGAGGTCTGAAGGAGACCTGCTGATGAACGGAGCTTTCTTCACTCCATCTGGTGCCGGAGCTTCTTCGAGCTACGCTAAAGCATCGAGCTTGGGCGCGAGACCATCCTCCTTGGTCGGCACCATCACCACCAATGCCGGTGCTCTCGCTTGCAGAAAAGGCTCTCGCTGCTGATACAGACCCATCACCATGATCACGAACATCCACCCACCATTATTTGCTACCACAAAAGAAAATTTGAAATGGGAATGCCCCTAAGTTTTAGCTTTCCAGAAAGAGCGGCACCTCGTGCCAGATTTAACTTTATCCATTTCTTCTTTTTCTCTTTCTTTCTAGGTTCTTTCCTTTCTTTTCTGTTTGTAACTCGAGTCTGATGATTACAACCTCTGGCATGTTACTCTCAGACACCTACCTGGTGATTCTTTAGCGAGAATCTTAATGGGGGCATAGAGAAGAACAGGCGCAGAAGTGTTGATTATACTTAAACTATATCTTGGATTAATATAATGCTAAAGTTTTGGTCTTCTGCTATTTAAATTTGGTTCCTTTTGTGCTTTCCTCGCACGCATGCACATCCCCATGCCCGTAGAAGCTGAGCTCGGCCACGCCAAGATTAATTAATCAAACGAAACGACAAGAAATGGCAAAGAATAACAGAGCAAGGACAATCGGAAACAGAGATTGCAATTGCAGACAGGGAGGCAAAACAAAAAAGAAAACAAATAAAGAAAGGCTTATTCTCTGTCTCTCTCTGATCCACTACGCAAAAGAAATTGTGGAAAGCGAAAAGGGAAAGTCCAACTGCCACTATAACTACACGTAACAACCGAATCTTCCACGAGCAACTAGCTCCACAAAACACAACAGTTGCATTTGCATCGTGACTTTATCTTCCAATTCTCAGCTAGTGGGGAAGAAAAGAAGGGAATCTCGAACAAAAAGCCAAAGTCTTTGGAGCCTAGCTCGTCCCCAATCACCATTGATATCATTCTCACGAGAAACGGACACAGATCAACAGGATTATCTTATAACACCCAGTTGCATTTGCATCGTCATTTCCTCTTCTGATTTTAGTCGGTGGGCAAGAAAAGAAGGGGAATCTCAAACCAAAGGCCATAGATTTCGTAATGTAGCTCATATACCCAAATCACCATGGTATCCTTCTTACAAGAACAGACACAAACGAAACCATTAACATTTCGACCGTGCTCTGTTTCCCCATGTCCTGTGCAAAACCTGCTCTTTTTCACAGGCTTTACACCGAGTGAAACTGAATAGCAGGAAATTCAAAGAAAGTTCTCTCCCCTAGTTCGAGGTCTAGTAAAGTGGGCCCAGGATTTTGAAAATTCGACGGAAGAGGAAGGTGGGGAGGAGATTTGGGTTCACGACAAAATCAGGAGGAGGCACATGGGGGGCTTTGAACTTTGATTGATCTTCTTTTGATGGTAGACAGATTTCCCCGTGGTTGGTTCTCGGGGTTTTTTTCTTCTCGTCAGTCTGCCTGCCCCAGCTTCAATCTTTGACCATCCAGATGATCTTTTGCCGAGGCGGGAACACGAATCGGACTTGGTTAAAAAAGGTAAAGGAGAAAACAAGAAAAGTGAAAGTAGGCATGTTCTTGACGAAAATTACATGTCCGAAAAATCAAAGGTGCCCTCTTTTCCCGCCCTGCTTTCCTCGAGTGGTGCTAATGAAAAATAACTTGAAAAGGATGTTATATATGGTAAATTGCATCTAGACCGTCTATTTTGTCGAGTTCAACATGAGACCTCTCCAGATGTGGTTTAACGTAAATAATATTTAATACTTTTTTTGTTGATAGAGTGGTTATAAAAAATATTTTATCTTCTTTTTTTCTGGGTAAAACCATTAACTCATTATATTCATACCAAAAATCGCAACCTTTATAACGAGGCAAAAAGTGGGTAGTCTCCAAATACATCGCGTAAGGGCATAAAATTTGCCGTATTATAATATTGACGATGATATCTATTTCATACTACAATAAAAGCTTCGATTTTAACTACAAGTTTGCGGATATCAAGTTCTCACCACCACGAACAACGTCGATATGCAAATGGAAATTCTAATGTACACTCCATTTTAAAGAGGGCCAAGGTGATTAGGTTAATACACTTCCTTTCAAAAACTTATAGTTGGAACTCTTTCTATCATTAGAACAATCTCTCTCGATCTCTCTTTTTCCGTGGGAAGCATATAGTGGACAATGCATGTTCATGATTAGGGCAAATTTTCCCGGGCATAATCTCAAATGATTAAGACCCCCCTAAGCCAGTGCCTTAGGATGCTGGCAATCTTCAATTGGATTTCTCTTCGCCTCACTCCTCCAATAATTCCTTCAACTCCTTCCATAAGTGGTTGAAGACCATCCATGTGCCGGGCGCGAGAAGAAAGCGTCATGAAAGAGACTCGTCAGTGCTTCCAGCAAGTCATTCAGTTTCCGCGCATGTTAAGCGTTCATGATCCTCAAGCAAGTCAGCTGTCTTGTTTTTGCGTTTTAACGATAAATCTTGAAAAGATAAGACTAGGCCTCGATTGCTACCCCTTTGTTTCCTCCATCACGGGGCCTCAACGCATTTGCGGGCAAGGGTTTCGCCCCCACATTTGCTTCTCTGCACAAGACAAACCGCGAGGCACGAGACCAAACCAGAAAGAAAACACGACCGAGTGTGAACGAGAGCATCAAACGTAGGAGCCAATGCGGAAAATCAGGTCATTAGATTACCATCGTGGTGGGCAACTGGTGGAGTGGTGCAATCAAATGATCAGGGTCGAATGTCGAAGTCGGGTCCACGCACGTGGGGGCGAGCATGCACATGCAGTCGGAGTGGTGGTGGGGAGAATTTAGGCCTATCTTGGGTGGGAGATCTGATGGCCAGGACGTGCGTGTTGACGATGCTAGCGATGATGGAGAAGAAAGAGGAGAGGACATTGCCGAGAACGCAAGCTTTTGATCACATGCGCGCACCCATTTGACCGAACCTCGACGAGTGAGTGAGTGAATATGATGCTTCTCACAAGACTTGCAACTTTCACAGGGACGAACTTTTTGTCAGTGGCGTGGCAGAGATGATAAGAGGGGAATTCTGTCAGTTGGGCCGCATTAAATGCAGGCCTGCCCGAACCGCGCAACCAACGACCGTGCCTACGACCCTCGATGACTGGTTTTTTGGTGTATAGACCCCAGGACCGAGAATTGGGGCGAATGGGCCAGTGCAGTCGACTGCAGCAGCAACAGTCTCCCCAGAAATCAGGGCATGCCTGTCGCCATCATCTGTTATACTACGACTTGGGGAATGTGTGTTTCCAGGACTGGTCGAAGTTCGAGCTTGAAACAAATTGGTCGAAATCCATTCTCAAATTTTTAAAACCTAAAATTTATCGTGTATATTCCGAAATCTGGAACGTACCTTGTTGGAGATTTTAGAATCTATTCAGGTTTGATATGTATTTTTAATTAAACAACTAAAGTGAGTCGCTACATCTAATGGCCACTTTTGCGGCCTCAATCCACTTATCACAATTCATATTTAGACACACGAAAAATATGAAAATATTAATAAAGTAAAAGTCTCGATCACGGATATCGTTAAAATTAAAAGTTCAGACTAGTAGTTCCAGATTATGGACTCATTATCGAATACCATGGAATGCCGTTGGAACTGATTTTCCGATTTTTTTAAATCCGAAACCTATCTCCGTGTGTCATGCAACCTGTAACCTTGCTCATTCCTACTAGGAGTTGGTGGTTTGAAGAGGAGTTAGGCTTGTGGATGCGCCGTTCGAATCAGGCCCATCTTGACTGACCCCTGGGAAAGAAAATGAATGGGCCCGTTTTGGGATACGGTTCGGTCATTCAAGTGTCGGGCTTGGACAATGGCCCGCACTTGCAATCAAAAAACTCAGGCCTGCCTCGATGTTCCTATGTCGTGTGTTTGTGTTGTGTGTTTAACTTACTTGGGTAGAAGCGCTTTAATTATTATTTATTCTCGGCATAATCATCCAAAATGAAGAGTTCACAAAGGGACCATACGCGTGCAGTGCGTATGCATAAGTAATCATAGCAAAACCGGGCAAAAAGCAAAAGAAAAACAGTAAAAATTCACCATTTAATTTCAAAGTCCATCCACGCCACGATATATACTAGATCGCCACGGTCAAAACACCATGGAAAATCGACCACGTAACCGGTCCATAGTCACCTGAGGTCATATAATTAAGCCATGTTGATGGGGTCATAGATTTGATACGGAGTTTGTTGCCCGTGTCCACGACCTCGAGAATTGCTTGATGAAAAAACCATTTTCGGGAAGTGTTTGGACAATCGAAAGCTCATGCCCTCCCCAAAGCGTTCCCCGACCGTACCATACTCCATCGTTTCTGGTTGGACATGCCCTCCCCCCCAAAGCGGCAACAAAATCTCTCGCAAAAAAAAAAAAACGAAAAGGAACTGCCACGTGTCAAGCACCGCTGGCATCACCACGATGTTAATGCAATATTTTCTCGAGAGGACGAGCGAGGGAGCGGATGAGATCGATTGACTGACCGGTCAAGATCCTCAGGATTAGGACGAGATCACACGTCGGACTGAGCTGGGTGGGCCCCACGGAACCCGCGCTTTTATCTTCTGCTCTTTCGCGTCCCCCAAGGGCCGCTTGCTTGCTACGGTTGGAAACCGGAAGCTCCTGCCCTGGCCCTGGCGCTGCCTCCAGCGTCTGCTGACGAGGCGCTTCGTGGCTGATCCGTTCCACGTCAGACTCCCACTCTTGATCAAATCGAACCGGGTGAGAGCAAAACGCCACGTAGGAACCACGTCGGTTCACGCGTCCCTCCAAATAATTTTTTTATATATTCTCCCCCTCTGTCCGTTTTCCTCTTCGACCATAAATACGCACGTGCACCGAGAACGGCGTCGCCCACAAACAAATCCCAGACATTCTTTCGCATGGAAAGCAAACGAAACAGCCCCGCCGTAACGTCGGCCAACTTCCCCGGCGACTCCAACGGCATCGTCGGTAAGAGATCCTTCCTCGGGGAATTGCCCGAACCCGACGTCTTCATCGTCACCTCCGGCGGCCGGCGCATCCCTGCGCATACCGGAATTATGGTCGGCTCTTCTTCTTCCTCTTCTTGTTCAACCTTGTTCTTTTGCCTTTTTGAGTGATTGGTTCTAGTCTGACTCGGGCGTTGATACCGTGACAAGTGAAGGCATCGGTGTCGCCGGTACTGGAGAACCTCATATACAGGCCCACCAAGCGCCGGAGCTCCGAGAAGATCGTTCCGATTCTCGGCGTTCCCTGCGACGCCGTCTCCGCTTTCGTCGAGTTCGTCTACTCCTCCAGGTTAGTCGTTTTGATACCAGGAACGCCGGTTCATACGAGAATTCGAATTTTGGAAGAGAAAAGGAGGGAATTTATGTCCTGAGCTGACGCGACTGTGCGTTCCGCTGGCCAATAGGTGCACGGAGGGGGAGATGGAGAAGTACGAGGTGCATCTGCTGGCCCTGGCCCACGTGTACTCGGTCCCCCAGCTGAAGCAGAGATGCGTCCAGAGCTTGCATCAACGGCTGACCGTCGACAACGTGGTGGACGTCCTCCAGCTGTCGAGGCTCTGCGACTCGCCGGAGCTCTACGTGCGGTGCATGAAGCTGGCGTACCACCACTTCAAGGCTGTCGAGCAAACCGAAGGCTGGAGGTTCCTGCAGCACCACGACCCCTGGCTCGAGCTCGACATCCTCCAGTTCATCGACGAATCGGAATCGGTACGCTAATCCGCCATCAATTATTACATCGCAGATACATAGCGCTGAGAAATGACTGAGAATTGGCCACTGAATCTGATTAAAATACGACAGAGGAAGAAGAGAGCGAAGCGGCGGAGAGAAGAGCAGGAGCTGTACCTGCAGCTGAGCGAGGCGATGGACTGCCTGGAGCACATCTGCACGGAAGGGTGCACGAGCGTGGGCCCGCACGACGTGGACCCGACCAAGGCGGGGGCGAGGAAGAAGGAGCCGTGCGGCAAGTTCGCCACCTGCCAGGGGCTGCAGACGCTGATCCGCCACTTCGCCGCGTGCGAGAAGCGGGTGAGCGGAGGTTGCCACGGGTGCAAGAGCATGTGGCGGCTCCTCCGGCTGCACTCCGCCATCTGCGACCAGCCCGGCTCCTGCAAGGTCCCCCTCTGCAGGTAAAAGGCCACACGATTTGTCGAAAGCAGAGCAACGAATTTCCAACGTCGGAATTACTACTGATCGTTCGCGCCCTTTTTGTCCGTGGCGTACAGGCAGCTCAAGTTGAGATCGCAGCAGGAGAAGAGGAGAGACGAGGCGCGGTGGCGGCTGCTGGCGAGGAAGGTGGTGACGGCCAAGGCCATGTCGTCCCTGTCGCAGGTCACGATGGTGATGAGGAGGAGGAGGCTCGAGGAGGAAGCCATCAAGGATATGTGCAGACCCAGTCGCGCTCGCGGAGCAAGAAGCTTCAAGCTCGGCAATGGCAAGTAGCTTGGACATGGCGGCCGGCAGATTTTTGCCCGGAATCTTTGATTTTTTTTTTTTTTGTATTGGGTGATCGTGTCGAGATTTGTTGTGTAAATGGTTAGGGGATTAGGGAGAAGTTCTACTTCTTGGTGTGCCGATTTCTCTTCGAGTTGTAGCGAATTTGATTTGATTTGATTTATTTATTTATTGACAGTGTCGGGTCTGGATCATGGGCCAGAAAATGGATAACCCATGAAAAATGGGTCATGGGCTCTTTTATTTGGCTTGGCCGGAAGAATATTTCAAATCCGCAAAATTCCGAAATTTAACTACTACTAAAGTTCGACCAAAAAAAAAAAAAAAAAAAAAACTTCTACTAAAGCACTCAAACATATAATTCGGAAAGAAAATAGAAATTTACCAAGGAAGAAGCACATCGAGCGATCGTAATATAAACTTACAGTCATACCGCACGTGATTATCCTTGCGGCGGTTCTCACATTGATGTTAATTCGAGTTTTGATATATGATTAGGGGCGTTAAAATGGGTTTGGAACCTATATCTTAGCTCGTACGTAATGACTAATGAGTCAGGCCACAAGTGCGCTAACTTGATATTTTCAAAATAGGCTTAAATGGGTCGAGCAAAGATATATCTAACTGCGTATGGGTTTTAATGGGTTGGAAATATACCCAATTCAGAAACGTCCTGAAAAAGAGAGGAACTTATAGAACTCAGCACATGGGTCGTGACCTTCCTTCGTCTTCTAGTAATAAAGCAATTAATAGTAGGGGTGAGCGATTCTAAATTCTGCACAGGTTTCACTTGGAATTTGGAACCTACCTTATGTACCTTAGAATCTGGAGCCTACCATTCACAGGTTCCAGGGTTAGTTCCAAGATCTATTCAAGTTCTATCTGTATTATTAATTGAATAATTGTAATGAATTATCATATTTAACGACTACCACTTGCTACTATAATTTACTGATCATTACTTATATGTAAAGACACGAAGAATATGAAACATTACCACCCGTCCAGGGTGGCGCCTTTAGAGCGCCGCGATTCTTCCTCTCGCAAAAGGTTGAGTGTTCAATCCCGGTACCGCAGGTGACTTAACCGGTGGCACGTGTGTGGTGGTGTAAGACGTGTCGCCCCAGGGTTTACTCCCTACTGTCGGTCCGTCTTGGGGTTCCCTAGGTTATAAAAAAAAAAAGAATATGAAACATTTTTTTTTGGTAAGGAAAGAATATGAAACATTAATAAGTCATAAAATGAAAACTCAGATTAGTGATTATAGATTATACATTTATTATCTAACATCATGTAACACCGCAGGATCAAACAAAAATATAGACTAAGAAAAAACATAAAAACTTGTTTAATGTTTCATGTTCCTGGTTCTACTTAACTAAAATCTGGAACTTATTTGTCGAAACAAATTTTTTAATTTTTTAGAACCTAGAGTTTACAGGTTTCCACAGGTAAGGTTCTCAGGTTCTATACTAAAATCATGCTCACCCCTAATTAATAGGGACGATTGGTTCCCGAGCGGTCCGATTCTAGGGTAGGCCAATGGAACCGGTGGCATTATCAATTTGTTTTTTTAATTAGTTGTTAATGTTCAAGAATGAAATCAAAGATGTTTTTAATAATCAAGTTGTTTTTATAAATAATGTGTTACTTATAACAATGTAGGTTTCGCAATGATTTTTCCAATTCCTGGCAAATTTTGGTTAAAATGAGTAATAACTATTGTATTTTGATTTACCACTCGCTTGGGTGGCGCTGCTGGAGCGCGCGTTTTTCCTCTCGTAAAATGTTGAGTGTTCAAATCCCGGGCGCCGCAGGGTGACTTAACCGGTGGCATGTGTGTGGTGGCTAGCACGTGTCGCCCCGGTTTACTCCCGGTTGTTGGGTCGTCTTGGGGGTTCATTTGGGTTATCAAAAAAAAAAAAAAAACTATTGTATTTTGATTTGATATTGTCATCTTACTCACGTGCATAAGTAAACGTTGTCACTTCAACCTTGAATGGCCTTCCTTTGTGAAATGGAAGATAGATTAGGGTTTTTTTCAACTGATATTTAGGAAATAAAAAAAACAAAAAAAAAATCAATTTGGCCCAGATGATTTGGGCGGGCGGTTCCACACTTAGAACAAGGAATTGAACTGAAATTTACCGGTTCTAATTTTATGAAATCGAGAACTGGACTAGTGCCCTTGAGAACGACCTAGAACCGACTTGTCCAATCCGGACATTTCTCGGTTTGGGCATTTCCCAATCCGGTCGATTCCTTTTCCTCACTCTTAGTAGTTAACACATGGGGTGGGTGGAGAAGTTATCCTCCCAAGCAATAGATAGTCTTTGAACAATAATATTATTTTATTCAATGACTATGAATTTCCCACTTTCCATATTTTAAAAAGAATTCCACCAAGAAAAATACTTTAAAAAGAATTCGGCCAAAAAGAAAAACTCTAAAAAGGAAAAAAAAAGGCCCATCAAATACTCTTCTCGACTTTCCATTAAGCATCTGACCCGAATAAGTGATCTCATTCACTCGCTTGCATTTCCTCCGTTCCTTTAAAAGGAAACAAAAAAATCCGTTTTTGACCTTTTCTCGACTCGTCTCAACATGGAAGATCGAATCCAACACTCTTAGCTCCTCACGTTCCTCATCGCCAATCCATTCTACAATAGGAGAATGACACGAACGGCCTTAAATTTTGACTCAATGTGTAATGTAATATTTGAACTTTTAATTTATTCGATGTGATTCCTGAACTTTAACACAATATGTAACGCAGTCCGTAAATTTTTAATTTATTTATTATGATTCATGTACTTTTGATATATATTGAAAGTAGTCCTTGGATTGTCATTTCATTAATTTAAGCTCTGGGATAATATTGAATATTTTCGTACTGTCAAGTAATATTAGTTTGAATAGGTATCAAAAGTTCAGGGATTATATTGAATAAATTAAAAATTCATAAATTATATTACGTATTGTGCTAAATTTCAAAACTTATATCAAATAAATAAAAAAATTTGTGAACCACGTTACACGCCGGGCCATTATTCATTCTAAAATATCCTTCTCTCCTGCTGGGTCGGTGTTCATCCGTTCTCCAGCCACATTGGTCGCTTGTAGAGAGAGAGAGAAGAAGAAGAAGAAGGAAGGAAAGGAAGGAAGGTCGCGCAGCGCCTGCAGCCATGGCTTCCTCCACCAACCCCGCCTTAGACCCGGACCTCGATCGACCCGGCAGCCCCGGCCACGAGCTGGCGCAGTTCGGGGCGGGCTGCTTCTGGGGGGTGGAGCTGGCGTTCCAGAGGGTGGTGGGCGTCGTGAAGACCGAGGTCGGGTACTCGCAGGGCCACGTGCCCGACCCGACCTACAAGCTGGTCTGCTCCGGGAAGACGAACCACGTCGAGGTGGTCCGGGTCGAGTTCGACCCGGAGGTCTGCCCCTACGCCGACCTCCTCGCCCTCTTCTGGTCTCGCCACGATCCCACCGCGCTCAATCGCCAGGTCCGGTTCCCATCACTGTCGATCTTTCTTCTCGTCTTCTCGTTTCGTTTTCCCATTTCTCTTTCTTGAATTCGGATGAGATTTCGGACTAGATGCGTTAACAAGAAATGGGAAGAAGGGTGCTCATAATCTTTCGCATTCAAAATCAGAATCTCTTGCCGTTGACATTGTGGAATCTAGAAAATCACGGGTCGGGTCGGGTCGTATTAGTATGGAGGTCAGAATTACTGCCGATGTTTGTCTGGTCCTACGTTAGACGATCAGCTAGTTTTCGAACGTAAGCACCTGAGATGGTCCTTTGTAGGCACACGTCATGCAAGGGATGATCTTTGGTGCTAGGTTCTTGGATTGTGAATACTGCTAAATTCATGGAGACCCTTTGGAAATTTCTGACTGTGGGCTATGCGGTTGCTTCGAAATCCTAGTTTGAAATGTTAATTTGCATAGCTAAGGTGAGAAGTTGAGGAATTTCCACCAGACCAAACCACTTCTAGGCTTAGCTTTTTGCATGATCTGCAGGTTAGTCGGGATGGGAGGTGAACAGTTTCCAATCAAGAATCAGACACTACTAGACGAGAGTTCTCGCTTCCCGTCCAATTGGCATTCTAGTTTTGCATCCTGAGATTTCACGGCCTGTGATTGACTTTTGAACATGCTTCAGGGAGGTGATGTGGGGGCGCAGTACCGATCAGGGATCTACTACTACAGCGAATCCCAGGCACGCCTCGCACGGGAATCCCTGGAAGCCAAGCAGTCGGAGTATGGGGACAAGAAGATTGTCACTGAGATCCTCCCGGCGAAGAGGTTCTACCGGGCGGAGGAGTACCATCAGCAGTATCTCGAGAAGGGAGGACAGTCTGCCGAGAAGGGTTGCAATGGCCCCATCAAATGCTATGGTTGACTTCTTCCTCCAATCGATGGCGCAATAAAAATGTCTTATCTACCGTCTCTGGCTTTGGCTCGGGGATTGGGATAAGATGTTCCATTGATCTGCTAGTTGTACTTGAATGCTCAAACTTTCTCCGTAGACGATATCAATCATGGTCTTGTTTGGTGCAGCTTTTACTTTTAGGTTTCTTCGAGTCTTTTGGTACATTAGGAACTTGCAGGAAGGCACGGCATATAGAACAAGCAGTTATCATGATCCTACATGGTGAAATGGTCGATTATGGAAGAGCTTATCCCAAACACTTGGTTCTGATAGTTAATCATCAATTATATGGCCGTTAAGTACAGTACCAAAAGTGTTAATCGCATACCGTTAAATCCCCTAATCCCCCGTGAGAGTAAGGAGCTCTGTTCCCGCTTCAATTGATATCCGCATTGTAGCCATCGAACCTCCCCAGCGTTATAAAGCTCTCGAGGAGGCAGCGCATAAAACTGAGTATCAGCAGCCTACCACCGTGGGGTGGAACTAACAATGAACTCCAAGATAGTGGTCAATCATCGAATTAATCCAAACTTCTGCGCCCATCGTCAACCGTTGTGTTAAAGAATTCCCTGCAGATTTCAATCATGATCAAAGGAAACAAAAGAAGGATCAAAAAGAAAACACGCATATTGCATAGCCATGATTCAACAAGACAACTTCTTCAGAAAACCACACGATGTTGCTAAGAGAAGATGAGACCAAGTCACAGTCGCCCTGCTTGTTGAAATCACAGTGATGGTTAAAGGAGGGTTTGGACAAGCCCGACCGTGATTTCCCACCAACAACGAGTAAGCATTTTTCACAAGTTCATTTTGCAAACTTTTACATGCTCAAATACTATTAGACAAGTAAGAAAATCTGCTGCATCCATACAATGACAACATTAAAGCAAAAATTATTGCACTACACAAATTCTTGCCAATAACAGAAAAAGAACCAAATAAATTTCAATTATCAAGAAGCACGGAAGTCCCATTTACAAGTCAAAGAATCACAGAAACTTCAATAAGCCATTATTTACAGATATCCGTCCAACTATCCACAAGCTTCTCCAGAATAGCTCTTCCCAGCATCATTCCCATATACAGAGGTGAGAGTGCCTATCTCCATGGAGAAACAATATCAAAATGCACGGTAATTATAAATCACTTGGATTATATATTCTCAGGGAAGCAGCTCAAATACTTAGGAAAAGCAAGCACCACTTGGACTGAGACGTCGAACAAAAGATTACCCAAGCTGGAATTGAATTCCGTGGTCACCAAGGCATATTTACATGTATGAGAGCAAAACCACTATGTCCATGTACAAATGATTCCATTTTTATCTGCCGAGCACAATGGTTTCCCAAGACCACTCCACGAACAACATAGTACTGGAGCACCATGCTCCTTCAGTGTGGTCACAATATCAGCTTTTGATATAGACCATATATAAACAGCTCCATCAGCAGACCCAGCAGCTACATAGCCGTCATCTGGGCTTATACAAGACCTGCTCCAGTTAGAGGCAACTCTATTTCCAGAAGCTCTTAATGTCCCACAAACTTCGAGTGACCTCATATCAAATAGATTATGCAAATTGTCTCTTCCACTGGTTAAAACCACATTTCCATTTCGCGAAAGAGAGATGGATGTGATAGCAAGCGCATGTGCGGCAACTTCACTTAGCAACTTCCCTGTTTGAATATCCCACAAACGAAGGTTGCCATCCACATGACCAGAACATATAGTAAGCCCATCCATGCTGAAGCTAAGTGCATTGCAGTTGCTGGGAAAGATGATTGTGTTATTGCAGTAACCTTTCTGCAAATCCCAAATTTTGATGGTACGATCATAAGCTGCGCTCACTAAATGACGGCTGGAGAACTTGCTTACATCTACTGCGCAAACTTTATCGGTGTGGCCTGTTAAGGTATGTTGGACACGTCCTGAGTTAACATCCCACACGTACAAATTATTTGAGCTGCTTGCTGCAATGACAGATCTGTTATCATGCGTAAGAGTAAGATCAAGAACCGAACCAAGGCAACCGTAAAGCGTGCGACTCAATGATCCAGTTCTTGTATCCCACATTTTTATTGTCCTGTCCTGTCCACCACTAATCAACCTACCAGAATTATACTCAAATGCGATAGAAGCACACCCGCCTTCATGGGCATGAATCCTATGCTTACATGAAGAAGGAACGGTTGATTCGGCAAAGAATTCAGCACCCTCTTCACTTCGGCGCACCACACCATCAACTTGTTGCCTAGCAAAACTTTCTAAACCACTAGCCCTTAGGCGGTCAACCATATCTTCATAAAGAGCATTTGCCTGAATAGTTAACAAAAGTTCGGTCAGCCACAGGACCTCATAAGAGTTGAAGAAGATTATACGCTCTAAGAGATTAAAGTGGAAATATCCAACACCATTCCATTTTTTCTACAACTTATTAAGGATTTTATTAAAGCAAGAATTTTAGAACATCAGAAAGGTACTAGAATAGAAAGAAAGAAAAGCTAAAGAAACAAAGGAAAACATCATGAGACAACATGGAATTTGAACAAGATGTCCAAAGCAGAATAAAAGAGCACAACACAGAAGAAACAGAAGTTTCCAAACCTTCAAACAAGCTTCTGTTGCTTTCTAAGACTCAACACCGCTACAATACCTGCCTCCAATTCTCATTGAATACTGCTTCCAGAAGTTTGATGTGATTTCTTTAGCAAGGAATATTATTAAACTTCTTTTGATTCCTTTATGACCAATAATTCTTTCCAAACATGATATACCTGGCTGACTCTAATGCATGCAGCAATTAAAGTGACTCTAGTTATCACCTTCTTTCTCTGATCACAACACAGATGAGGAAGAACAGCATAATGGCACTATTAGTTCACTACCCTATACAGACAACTTTCTTGTAGCTAAAGAATTTTTGTCCTTCATAAAAAAGAACTGAAAAAGAAAAGAGAAGTACTTGATAGTAGGGTAACATCAGTATCAATGACAGTACACTGGGAATATACTGACATGAATGAAACTTGCCAGAGACATATGAACCCATAGTAAGCATCAATACCATAATTTATAATAATTATCCCAAATTTTCAACTAAAGCATCAGCTCTGAGAAAGTGAATCCCAAAAACCATAAGTGTAGACGAATCATATTTTTCGGAAGAAGGCAAGGTTCCAATTCCAATCGCTTGAAGGATATTTTACCTCATTAAGGCGTTCAGCATCCTGCATCTTTTGTAACATCCATCGATCTACTAGCATCTTATTCTCAGCTTCTGCGTTCTTAGCTTTTACAGTCACGATTTCCAGTTGCCGCTTGAGCTCCTGGATCTCACTTATAAGCAATTCTACGGCTTTAATTTTCTCTTCCAAATCTGCCTTCAATTGTGAGCATTCATTCCTGCAGCATATGAACTGATAATTAAAACCCACATTCAACCACGAAGCACTGCCAGACCTATTCTTAGAATCAAAGGACAAAACACTAAATAAAGGGAACCTTGCATCGGTCAACTCCAGTTGCAGAGAACTCATTGCAGCCTCTTTCTCTTGCAACAGAGATTTCAACGCCCTGGACTCCGCAACCTCCACCACAAGCTGCTCCGACAGTCGCGATTGAGCTTTATAACATTGCTGAAGCTCCAGTTCCGAAGCCTCAGCCTTCTCTTTCCACTCGGAACTCTACAGAGATAAGACCAACTCAATTGATTTCCAGAGAAAATCAAACGAATATCTAACGACAAAACTTGGGCCGCATTGATCTGGAGGTACTATTAATTTACATCAATGACAAGATCACTAAAACAATATAAGCCTTCTGGGCAACAAAGTATATGGCACTATACAAGACACTCTTGATCAACTTCACTTGCCGTAGCCCGATTTCATGGTTGAGAGCCTCAAACTGGCCACCCAAATGAAAAAGATGAAACCTTGTCATATCAGTATATTGGAACTTGATCAAACCCAACCTACACAAAGTGGGTACTTTCAAATTCAAGAAGTGAAGAACCTGCGAGAGGATGGGACGCGAGAGGGCAGCGATGGCGGGTCCATGGGCGCCCTCCTCGACCAAATGCCGCTTCCGCAGGGCCCTCAGAGCATGCCTTATCGCCGCAACGGCCGCTTCCTCCTGCGACCTGAGAATCAAAATCCAAAAAACCCGCCACGTTGAGCTCGGTTTCTCCGAATCACACGCACACACACACTCAATCAACGAAAAATGCAATCTTGATCGACCAAACGTGAGCGGGGAATCGAGCGAGAGTACATGGAAGCACTGATCAAAGGTCGAGCTCGGAGCTGCGAAGAGACGAAGGACGACTTCGCACGCCGAGTGCGAAAAAGCTTCGTGCTTGGGTCGAGCGTGTATCGGGTCGAAGATCGCTTGCGATCGCGTTAGGATGAGAGAGAGGAAGATATGGAGGGGGGAAGAAAAGGAAAGGAAAGGACAAAAGAATAATCAAAGGAGAAATCAAGGGGAAGACGGAAGATGGAGAAGAAGAAGATGGGAGGAGGAAAGAAGGAAGAAGATGATGGGGATGTTGGACCCGTCGCTAGAAAACGGGCCATGGAGAAGAAGAAGATGAAGAGGATGTTGGATCAGACATGCCCCCTTTTCTTGGGCCAATCACTGGGACAAGCCCATTGGCCGATGCTTCTCCTTTCATTGGGGGGTGGAAAGTTACCAAAAAGTCGTAAATCGATTACGTTGGTGTTTCAAGGCAATCTTAAATTTTTCAATTGACCCAATTTAGTTCTACAACTTTTGTATTTGTGACAATTGAGCCAATCTGGTAGATTCTAGCCGGAAATCGCTGACGTGGACTCTGCTCATCCTACATGGCACGGCCGATACCGACGTGTTTAAAATATTTTTTTCGAATTTTTTCCCTTCATTTTGGCTAGTGATAGCGCGAAGGCCCTCCTTGAGAGCTTTTGCGGCCGTGTCAGCAACCATCATTGGCCAAAGTGAAGGAAAAAAAAAGAATAAACAAATTAAAAAATTGTAAAAAAATGTCCACATTAAAGCTAATTGTGCCACATAGGATGCCCGAGTCAATGATTTCTGACCAAAATCTACCGGATTGACTCAATTGGCATAAATGCAAAAAATTTAGAATTAAATTGATTCAATTAAAATGTTTGTGATTGAATTGATACCAACGCAATAGATTTATGACTTTTTTGGTATTTTTCCCTCTTTCATTGGTATCCATCAATGATAGGGATGATTGATTTTAGGGTGGGTAGGTTTCGGACCTGAAACTTAGAAACGGTTCCTAGTTTTTAAAACCTGGAATTTACGCAGTTTACTTGGAACCCACCCTGTTTTTTAGTCCGGTTTCAAGGTCTACTTGAGAAACTGTTTTTTCTTTTATTCCTTTTTTTGGTTTCATCTTTTATAAAAAAATAATATGAGCAATGAAATGGTTTAACATAAAAGAAGAATGAGGGCAAGCAAGCAAGCAAGCAAAGGTGAGTAAGGAATGAGCAAGGTCGAGACAGTGAATCACGAGAGAGAGTCCTGAAGTGTCTAAGTGAGGTCAGAGAGAAAAAGAAAGAGAAAGAGAGAGAGATAGATAGAAAGATGCCTAGAGAAAAACTAGAATTTATAGGTTTTATGAAACCGGTTCCAAATTTGATCCGGTAGTTCCCGGGTGGTTCTTCTCTTGGAATTGGAAATTGAACCAGTTCTCACTGGTTCTAGAAGTTTGGAATAGGAGCCGGACCGGTTTTAATGGGAACTTGGAATCGAACAAGTTTTCAGGGCGATTCGATCTGATTCCAGGGTAGAAACAATTCGGTTGCACAGCTCTAATCGAGAGCCCGTTTGGTTTCCTTTTTAAGTCCTGGAACATCACCATCCTAGAGAATCCACACCTCAAATGATACTCCCATGTATCTTGCCTGCTTGATACCAATGAGTGGCCAATGATACAGCAGAGCTGAGTGCTGACTGGTGAGGATTCTTCAGATACTCTCACATGGACATCGGTTTCTCATTTTAAAAGTACGTTTTCACAGAGGGAAAAGCTTATTCCTCTGTCAGTCCATTTGGGCTATTAGAGTCTTATTGACCAAGAAGCAATTTCGAATCAGGGAGAGGAGGCACCGGTGCATTCAGGCCAGAGGCCAAACATGCTTTCGAAAGTCCCTGTTTGGTATCTCCTGTTCTATGTGATCAGTATCAGTAAGCACTGCAAAACCAAGTGAGCATGTTTATAGGAGATCCCGTTGGTGCGATTTCGAACTTAGCATGACCATTAAGCTTGTTGATAATTACTGTCTAACGAGAAAGAAAAACGTTTTCCACTCTGAGCAGAGGGTATTTTCTGATGGAAGAGTACAAGTGGTGGTGAAATTGCTGCACTATTAGAGTACATAGCACCGTCGTCGCTGCTATCCTTGACGAAGACGACGGACAATTGCTGATTGATCTCAAAGACGGAATACAAAGCAAGAGTTGGAGGGCTAACTAAGTGGCTTCATTAACATAATTGAACCTACATTTTTTGAGAAATGCGTTATTCATTGGACAGCACTTCACTTCTTGATCTGAGACAACATACACCTGACATCCTTACTGTTTGGCCTTTGCTTCGGATCATCCAGTGTACAGAAGCAAGCGATCTTCAGAACCAGTAGCATCTGCTCCTCGTATCCATTGCCAATCAACTTCGGATCGATGGCCTCGCTCGGATTATCTGAAGTCATCACTTTCCTCAGCCAATTGACCGGACCGACTTCTGGGGTGTGCTGGAAGAATTCATCTGATGGTAGCTTTCCCATCACCAACACTCCCAGCAAGACACCAAAGCTATATATATCACACTTATCCGTGAACTTGAGCGTCTGGTGATACTCGGGGGCAATGTACCCCACAGTCCCGGCTACGTTAGAAGTCGAAATATGCGTCTTCGCGTCAGGCATAGCCTTTGCGAGCCCGAAATCTGCAATTCGGGCTTCCAGGTCATCGTCTAGAAGAACATTCGCGGGCTTGAGATCTCTATGGATTATCCGCCTGCTGTGGTCCATGTGAAGGTACTCGAGTCCTGACGCTACTCCCACGGCGATCCTGTGCCTTGCAGGCCAACCTAACTCTCTGGTTCCCTGCGAGACCTGATTCAGCACATCTTGCAAGCTCCCATGCTTCATGAATTCGTACACGAGGTAATGGCAGTTTGGACGGGGGAAGTAAGCCAACAAAGGCAGCAGGTTCCGGTGCCGAATTTGCCCAACTGTTCTTATCTCGGATTGAATCTGGCGCATTTTCTTGTTCAGAACCTTGCTATCTTCTTCGTTCAGCTCCGTCGCGTCTTGTGGGGGTTGAATGATCTTCTTGATGGCAATAACCATGCCATCGCTTCCCGGTAACTGAGCCCTGTACACTTCTCCGCAGCCACCGCTTCCAATGATCTCCAGCGATGCTAACCCGTCCTCTTTCTCGAGAAAAGCCAAGTCCTCTGCTTTCTTGATTTGTGAGCTAAAGATCACAGGGCCTGGCTTTTTGCCTGCACCCCGTATGGCTGCAACAATCACCTTGAACAGCAGAGAGAAGACGAACCCGGATATGCTCCCAGCAAGTGCTCCTACCAAAAACCCAAGCGCCAACCTACCCGATTTCCTCTTGTTTTTCTTGTGAGAACTCTGAAGTATTGGTGACGGCGACGGAGATTGTGATGCTGGTGCTTTTGCAGAAGCAGAAGCATTGCTTCGTGTACTTGTGAGACTCGAATTCTCAGCAAGAACATATCGTTTTGGAACAAGAGAATCAGAGAGCTCGACATAAACTCCCTTCAAGAATGGCACAGGGCCTTCAAGAAAATCATTCCCAGAAACATCGAACACCCGAAGGTTCCGAAATGAACGCACAGAAGCTGGGATTTTCCCAGTGAATAGATTGTCCGACAGAGCAAGAATCTCCAGGTTGGGGAAATTCTTCAAGAAACTCAAATCCCCGGCAAATTCATTCGAAGAGAGATCGATCACACGAAGCTGAACAAGCGATGAAAGTTCGGACGGAACTTCGCCGGAGAACCGATTATTCTTGAGGTTCAAGATCTCCAGTTTCTTGCACTCGGCGATCTGAGACGGGACTCGGTCAACGAGCTCGTTGCCGGCCAGAGTCAGCTCCTTCAGCTCGGAGAGCCGCCCGATGGACGGGGAGATGGACCCCTTGAGCCGCCGCGACTTGAGGACGAGCCGCGTGATCCTGAGGACGTAGGAGCCGCCGTCGCTGGAGAGCCTCCGCTCGCAGACGACGCCGCGCGAATTGCAGGGACCGGCGGCGGCGGTCGCTGCGGAGCGGTTCTGCACGTCGGCGATGCCCAGGGCAGCGTGGACGTCGGCGAGGGCCCGGAGATCCGAGCGGTCGAGGCTCAGCCCGGCGTGGGCGGCGGGGAGGAGGAGGAGGAGGAGGAGGTGGAGGGCGGCGGCGGCGGCGAGGAGGGAGAGGTCGCATTTGCCGGCGGCGGCGGGAGCCATCGCGTCGGCTGTGCGGTGGTGGCGGTGGGAGGAAGTAGAAACGGTCGTTGGTTTGGTGCTAATTAAAGTAATCCACGCCGTGTTGAAAAAGTCGGAAAAAAAAATATATTAAAAAAAGAAAACACGAAAAGACCAGCGCGGGGCCCACCGCTCGACCGGCAGTGGTTGACTTATTTGTCCCCATCGTTGACTCAATAATTTGTTTTTTTTTAAACTATTTATTCCTGGATTATTTTAGTTATTTTCCCATCACGAGCTTTCTGGGAAAATACTCTCCACATCATTTTCCGTTGAAATCTGCAATTGGGCAGCTTTCAATGCTAAGGCTTAGCTAAAAACATCACCGGATTGACTAACTTGTCTTTCACATTAGATTCCGGATTCTTTCCATATTCATTTGGTTGATTTACAACCAAGGCCCGTCAGACGGGCGAGCCTGGATAAAAAATGATCTGGTTCAAATTGAGCCATTTTCATATAATGCAAATTTAGTGATTCATATTCGACTCGTATCCATACTTGACTTGACCTATATTGCTAAATACTTCCGTATATAACTGAATTTAGGAAAATTTATACACAAATTGAGGTGAGAACACGGAACGAGCAATTTAGTGATTCATATTCGACTCATATCCATACTTGACTTGGGTAAAAGAAATAGTATAAGAGAATTTAGGAAAATTTATACACAAATTGAGGTGAGAACACGGAACGAGCAAACGCGATATCGAGTGAGGGTAAAAGAGAGCGAAGAGAGAGTCATAGAAGTGGGATGAGTCCAAGTAAATTGTTAACCCATTTAACACCCATATTATTTTGGGCTTTACCATTCTTTTTATTTAATATAACTAATCTATGTAACTTATCCTATCAAATATGAGTTATGAACCCATATTATTTTGGTCTTTACCATTCTTTTTATTTAATATAACTAATCTATATAACTTATCCTATCAAATATGAGTTATAAAATGGATTTATGACCCATTTTAATAGATCCTTTTTTATCACAAAATCTGATTTTTCTTGTAAGATTTCTGTCACAGAAGCAATTTATTTTCAAACTGTACACAAGCATTGTCGCATGCCCATTTGAACTTTGATATCACAGCGAGGGATGTCTCTTCTCTTCTCCTTCGTTGAGTAGTTGAAAAGAAACAAGAAGCTCGATTTTATCCATTTTTTATGCTCTGAAATCTACATATATCAAGACAAATGGTTTCATTGTACTATCGAAAAATTATGGCACTTACGGTGTTTACTACCGTGAATGGTGAATGGAACGGTGAAACGGAACAAGTTGCGTTCTTCCTTTTTTCTTTTGTTTTTCACGTTTCTTTAGTTTCCCTTTTTTTTCCCTCAAATTTGAAAACCAAAGCTTGTTATTGGAAAGCATTGTTCTCACGCTATCTGTTTTTCCAAGAAAATGCCCACTTTAGGTAAAGAAAGTCCAAGGAGAATATTATATTATTAATGAGTTTAGAAGACGTCAATGAGGATGCTACAGAACATTTGAAGAAAAATGTAATTGAAAGTGTATAAAAGTACGACAGTTTCCTGCTTAATAGTGATTTAACAATCGCCAGTTGCTCAAACTGGAAGCAATAGAAAGTCCTTTGGTCAGCACATGAGATGACGACTCCCATGAGCCAAGGTACTGATACTAAGAAGCCTGTCCTGAATTGAAGCCAACGCAAAGGTATAGAAGGCTAACAGAAGTTAAACAGCTAGATTGAAGCCAACACAAATGCATATCATCATAAGAGTACAAGGAAAGTTGCAGTCAAGCCATACACCAACATGTCATCTGAGCACTTCGAAACAGAACACCATTGAAATCGCAAAAGGAAACCGAAAAGAAAAAAAGGGGACAAACCGAATAGATTGCATGAAAGCCAGAGCCAGGCTCTGAACGAACACCACACCAGACTGGACGCCACAACCTGCATCGCTATCTTCCACAACCAAATCTTGCGTAACCTCCAGATACCTTGGCATCCAAGTAATTATATTTGACCTTTTGCTTATTCGGTGCAGCAGCGGTACATAATGAACTTCTCCATTGGACGGCCACACTCCGCGCACACGACCCTCTCCGGGATTCCCCCATCGATCCCAGGCAGGATCAGGCGGCTGCAGTGGTGTGGAGCGTCGAGCTCCTGCTTTCTTAGATGCTCGTGCAGCGCAGGGACGAAACCCTTCTGCTTTGCGTCTTCCTTCCATGTGTCGAACTTCTCCATGCTCTCCAGGACATTGTTGCCCTTGGCTCTGGCCATCCCCAGCCCTGCACCATGGCAGAATATAGCCCATCCTTGGTCGCTCCCGTCATAGCTGAGTATCGTCATGATCTCGTGCATTATTGGGTCGTTTTCGATGGACTTCCCACGGTGCAACTTTGAGTGGAGCATGCTCTCGAGTCTAGCCCAAAAGAACCAGAAGAATGTGGGGGTGCTCCAGCAGTGGCTCAGTTTCTCTGAGGTGATCGCGGTCACGATTCTCCGCACTCGCTCCTTGGCATTACTCTTTCCCACATAAAACATTCCCAACTGGATATTTGCAATCTTAGCGACGGCTTTGGCTGCGTTTGTGAACTTCCTGATCCAATCAAGGTCTTCACCTCCAAATAGGCAAATGTATGCTCCTTGTGCCATCTGATCAGAAGTAGGAAATATTAATTACCGACATGAATACTCTGTGTACCTTGTGCCAACGTGCAATATGTGTCTGCATGGGGACATGATACAGATTATATTCACCAGGATTAATGTGGAGCTACTTTATACTGGGAAATACATTTTCCTCAATGGAAAAAGTTGCCCCTGGCAGTGCTAAGTCTCTCTGGCGGTAGTATTAGGCTATGAAATCAGATCTTCGTTGACAAATGTTACAGAATCAAATGTCTCACTCCTCTTTTGCTTCCTCTTCTGCTTTACTTTTTGCGAGGAAAATAAAGCCTGGTCCACGGTTTATCTTGGAACATTTTTTCTTCATTCAGAGTTTGTTTGCCAGAGCCTCTTTTAAGAGTGTTTTCGAAGATGCATATCTAAGAATAACTCTGGGGAAAAAAGATCGTTAGGGATGAAGTTTGTACCCATTCTGTTATAATCCCTTCGTCTAAGCCATCGATGATCAGCTCGAGTTTCCAACTCTCCTCCTTCCATAGCGCTTCCTCTCGCTCCTTAGTGAAAGGGAAGGCCAAGGTTCCCCATATCCGGATCATGTGGAGGGCATTGGGGCTCGCCACCTTCCCCTGTGGATCCAGAGCTACTATGATGATCCTCTTTGAGAAATGCCATACCTCTCTTATGTACTTGATCACCGCCGGTTCAAGGATCGAAGGGTGGTGGACAGTGTACCAGCTCATGCTTTTCTGCAGCGCCACGAATTTCTGCTGATGGGTTGTGTCCCAAGCAGCTGACTTTGGATCAATATCCACAATTGGAAGCCACACTATTTCGAACTGGTTCTCAGGCCTTGAACGAGACTCTCTGTACATGTGGTTGAGAAGTTCGATGTCTTCAGAGGCAATTTCAAGATCTGATATTAGTAGCAACACTGTCTTCTTTCTCAGCACTTCAAGGATGACCTGTTTGTCGTGAAATGAGAGAGAATTGCTGTCATATTTCTGTTGATAGATATTGACTAGACCGAGGCCAATGAGTCAAATAATGGGAAGGAAGAGGTAAAAGATAGTAGGACCACACCCTCTTTTTTTCGGTACCGTCCACCAGCGGCTGTATGTCGTCCTTGGCATAGATTAAATGCTTGAGAATGGTCATGTTGTCCAAATGAATCTTGTCGAAGAGGCGTACCAGTGTCTGATAAGCTTCGAAATGCCTTTTTTCATCTGCATCCTCCAGAATACATTAATTATACGACTTTACTTCGTGAGTTTAAAAGATTCAAGATGAAGACCGAGTGTTCCCACCTATATGTTGGTAACAGAGGGCAAGTTGCTTCTTAAGGTGGTCATGTATGCTACCGACCTTGTAGGCTAAGCTGGATAATTCCCATGCTTCAGTGGTTGATGGCATGTATCTGAATCAATCCACAAAAAGGGAAATATCAATCTCAAAATCGAATCAAAATCATTTTGTCTAGATAAAGGATCCTTGGCTTACTCGTTCCCCAACCCTATCAGGCTAGCAATTTGTGAAGCACAAGAAACTATGCTGCGGATAGTCCAGTAGGCTGCAGTGGGAATATGGGTCATGGCAGTTGACAGTGGGGGCATCTCGGCTGAAATGTACTGAGTTGGTAGCTCGCTGAACTGGATAATGCACTTGGTCACCTCCACCATAGCAACGATGAGATTATTGAGCGCATCGAACTGTGGTTTCAAGGAGTTCGAGTGCTCCAACATGTCTGGCAATTGCTTGAGCAAAGCTACTGATTTTGCGAGGTGGTTTGTGGGGCAGAGATGGAGTATCAGCGAGAACTCTCCGTAGTTCACTCCTAAGGCGGCCAGTGCCAACACTACTTTCGCGTCCCATGAATAGGCTGATATCATGTTGAATATACCCATCGTGGTTCCATGGGCATCTCCACCTCCGCTGCACTTGCATGATAACTGCAAAACATGAAATCATCGCCTTCTTAAAATGACATAAAGCAATGAAAGTAAGTTAAGTACGGTTTACCTCCTGGGCTAATTCCTTCTTGTTCTTATGACTGCCTTTTATGTTCGTGGAAATAAAATTTTAGTTCCCTACTTGTGATGTGAAAATGAACAACTTCAGCATGCAGTTATGCAGTGTCCCCGTGACATTGACAGGAAACATTTGCAGTTTTGAGTTCAAGCCTTGAAATATCACCTCGCAGGAGATCTTTTGTATAATGAAAGGCAACGCCTCTAGGACACCATCAAAAGCCTCCAGATAGGCCTTCTCTTCCGAACTAGTCTTTGCTTCATGTTTCCCCTGCATAATTCCAAAATTCAGAGAACGTTCATTAGCTCTCATAACAGTTTTTCTCGTTTCTGGGATAAAGGCAGAATGTAAAAGAGAGCCGAGAGAAAACAATGATGTACTTACATTCAAAACTCCATCAATGCCTGGAGCAGCATGGCGAAAAATGCTCTCAATGAGGCCGAGAATGGGCTTGACGTCGACTTCACGACCGTCAGGAGAATGAGTTGCTTGAATCTGCTTCATCATTGCACTGTCATCGGACGCTGCAAACATCCGGTGACCTCCCTTTTGCTGTCCCTTGGGAGTGCGAGGAGGAGCAGCGACGCCTGCCATGCTAGTGGAAACAAGCAAATTAGTAAGTGATGTGGGAAGTGATTTGAGTAGTGCATTTACGGTAACACAAGCCAGGATTTATATACAGGTTGAGCAGAATAAAGCCATAGTGAACAAGTACCTTGCTTGCGAGGTGGGGCGAAGACAAAAAGCAAAAGTCATTGCATCAGGAATAAGGGCGTAGTAGTACTGATGATGGCCCCCTATATATCTAAAGGTAAAAGGGGTGCGGCAGAATCTAGCTTGTAACACAAAGCGCTCAAAGTGACGAGGGTCACATTTTTGACATCGTAGTCATTGAGATCATCATAAAATTCTTTGAAGAGTTGCCTTCTGTAATGGTGCAGTTAACCAGTATTCATCCGACTGTTTCTGAGCAATGCTGTGGTTCTGTTTGTCATAATATAGCAGCTGCCAATTAAAAGGAATTTCATTCAGGTTTCAAAAAACATTGATCCCAATGTTTGCACGGCAAGGGACAGAAAGCTTGCATTTTTTAGAATTCGACCCAGTTGCTGAACTTTATTTCCCATGGTCCTAAACGTTTTCTGTATTCGTAGCACGGGATACTCTAGGATAAGAATGCGGCCGAATCTAGGATACACGAATCAAGATGTGTCTCGAACCCACCAGTGAGGTAAGGAAAGAGAGTTTCAGTTTACAACTTAAAGATCAGAGGTCCGTCAAAAAGAAGAGAATGCAAAGCAACGGTGTTTTTTATTCTTTCCACAGTTAAAAGTGATTCACTTCAGAGTACACACTGACGATGCAAGACACACAGACATCATCTACTGACGTAGAAACCGTACTGTTTATGTGACGCATGGCCCGTCAAGCTCGACAAAAACTTCAATGCTTCCATAAGTACACGAGATCATGGGATTACATTGGGGAAGCATCTGCTGTAATTCGGATAAAAAGGAAGCTTACCCTTAAATCCTTTTTCCTAATTTAACCTGGTAAAAGAAGCAGTGAAAGTGCTAAAGATGAACAATCACCCAAATTGAAAAATGAAAGAAGAAAAGAAGAAAAGAGAGGGGTATCGTGTCTCACGAGTTCCTACATAACACTCTAAACCTGAGGGTTTAGGATCGAGCAAATTGTGTTTTTTCCACCTGGGCAGAACCTAGAGTTAGAATAAAGTAGTTTGTTTTAGACAAATCTACAGAAGATCGAATTCTAGAAAGCGTTATTGGGGACAGCCACTGAAGAGCACTGCTCATCATCTGAACTTCTTAAAGCGACCTGTAAAGAAAGTTTCACACGGTTCCCATTAATGCTCAAAGAAAGAAAGTTTTGCGAGAACTCCTATGAAATGTGAAGTTCATATCTTTTCACTATCATCTCCTTGATTTTCACCTCCGTTTCAAAGATTAAACAATCAATAATCGATATCTACATGTTCTCTCTTATTTCCTTACTATCCCATCTTTCCTTCATCTTCCTTTTTCATTCTTTCCCCTTAATATAAGCTTCTCACCCACACTGCAAATAAAAGACAGTTTGGATCTGAATGAAAGAGTATGAATTTGAATTTGATCGCATACTGATCGGTATGGAGATTTGTATTATATTTATAGTATGTACATGAGCGAGAGAATCACAATTGAAAAGACTTTACAAAAGATAAGAATCTATAATATTATCACATATTGCAAAAGATTTGCTCTATCAACGGGATTGGCACAGATTGCAGAAGATTGACGTTATCAACGGGATTGTCACAGATTGCGAAAGATTGCTCTATCACAGGAAATTTGCTCTATCATACCCCCTCAAGCGAAACGGAGGTAGAGTAATTGTGAGCTTGTTGCGTAAAATAAGAAATTGGGATATCGATAGAGGTTTTGTCATGGCATCAGCCGTTTGCACCTTAGTAGGAATGAAATGAACTTCCAACAGCTTCTTGTTGATCAAATCATGAACAAAATAATAGTCAATTTCCACGTGCTTGGTTTGTGCGTGGAAGATGGGATTTGCGGCCAGATAGATTGCCTCTACATTATCACAAAGAACAAGGGGTGACCGATGGAGAGTGAATAGAAAATCTTAGAGGAGTTGTAATGGCCATAGTAATTCAGATGCTGCATTAGCCACCCCTTTGTATTCTAATTCAGTGCTGGACCGAGCAACCATTGGTTGCTTTTTAGAACTCCAAGAAACCAAGTTGGGACCAAAATAAATGCATTAGCCACTGGTAGACTTTTGGTCATTAGGGTAGGCGGCCCAACAAGATCAGAAACGCAGTGAAGGTCGGGCCATGATAGGGGCCGCAAGGTAATCCATGACGAATAGTAGCTTTGAGATAACGCAAAATCCGTTTGACAGCTGACCAATGATCGATAGTTGGACAATGCATAAATTGGCGCACTTTATGGACAAAAATGGTAGATCTGGCCTGGTAAGGGTGAGGTATTGTAGTGCCCAAACTGTGCTCCGATATGTGGAGGCATCGGTTAGTGGTTCACCACTTTGCTTTGACAACTTAGAAGCTGAGGAAGCCATAGGTGTTGAGCAAGGTTTTGCATCGGCTATGCTTGTGCGAGTGAGAAGAGTAGTGGCATACTCGGATTGAGTGAGGGACAATCGAATAGAGGATCTATGGGCTTCAATGCCAAGAAAGTATGATAGATTTCCCAAATTAGTGATTGCAAACTCAGTGCCAAGTTGAGTGATTAATTCGGTGATGGAGGAAATAGAGCTCCCGATAATGATAATATCATCAACATAGATGAGAAAAAGTAGAATGTGGTTATATTTATGTTGGATGAATAATGAAGAGTCAGCGGTGGAGGCCACAAATCCGATAGATAAGCTTGGCCGAGAAAACCCGGCCCTTGGAGCTTGTTTTAGCCTATATAGAGCTTTCCGAAGACAACATACATGGCCAGTATAACGTGAATCAACAAATCCTTGGGGCTACTTCATGTAGACTTCTTCTTTAATGGTGTCATGGAGAAATGTATTCTTGATGTTCAATTGGCGTAGAGACCAATAATAGCTAAGGAGAGAACAATTCGAATCGTTGTCGGTTTGCTAACTGGACTGAAAGTTTCATCATAATTCAAGCTAGCCTGTTGAGTAAAGCCCTTCACAACGAGTCGTGCTTCGTATCTATCAATGGAGCCTACAACCTTGGTTTTTAGGTGATAAATCCAATTGCAGTTGACCACATTCATGGAAGGGTGATGAGGAATCGGTTCCCAAGTGCCATTTTGAATGATAACATTAAATTCACTAGCCATAGCTTGTTGCTAGTTAGGGTCTTTGTTTGCAACGGAAAAACAAGTGGGTTCATTTGGTGTCAAGCTTGAGTGAAAATAAGAACACGGTGGATGCTTAGTGGAGACAAAAGCCTTTGGTTTACATATGTTATTTTTTAGACGAGTGACCATTGGATGGGTAGAAGTTGGCAGTTGAGAATGAGAAGATGGTAAGGGTGGAGCTTCTGGAGAAGATGATTCACATGGAATTGTGGAAGTGGATGATTGTTGAAGTTGTGATGAGGAATTGCCCATGATATTAGACGAACTTAAAGGAATTGATGTAATAGTGGACACCCCCGGAAGCTGTGGGGGCTTAATAGAGGAATAACCAATGCCAACAAGGGCACTTAGCGATGGTAAGGATAATTGACTAGAGTCTGATTTAGCAAATGGGAACAAGCACTCCTGGAAAATCACATGGCGAGAGATATATATTCTGCCAGTGCTACAATGCAAATAACAATAGCCATAGTGATGAGGAGAATAGCCAATGAAGATACATTGCATTGTTCTGTCATCAAGTTTATGGTGAGTATAAGGGTGCAGCTAGGGGTTGTAGGCACATCCAAAAACACGCAACTATAGATAATTGGGTTTATGGCCAAACAATGTTTCATAAGGAGATAATCCACCTAACACCGTTGTAGGCATGCAGTTAATTAGAAAGACCGCAGTGAGGAAAGCATCGGTCCAATATAGATGAGGAACAAAAAGCTCGGGTAAGCAATGTGATGCCAGTTTCTACAACGTGTCGGTGTTTGCGCTCAACCCGACTATTTTGTTATGGCGTGTGCGGGCATGAGTGTAGGATGCCATGAAGACGAAGATAAGGATCAAATTCCTTAAACTCACCACCTCCATCGGTTTGAAGGGTCTTGATTTAATGGTTGAAATATTGTTCCACTTGGGATTTAAAATGCACAAAAGTAGAAAGAGCATCATATTTCATGGTAAGTGGAAAAAGCCATGTGTATCCCCTGTAATAATCAATAAAAATAATATAATAACAAAAACCATTTATTGTCGTAATGGGAGATGGTCCCTATAGATAAGAATAAAGTATTTCTAAAGGAGGTTAATGATCTAGTAAAGCGAAGACGATGTGACTTGCCTAAGTGACATGATTCACAAAATCTAGATGAGGAAGAAGTAGATATTGACAAGCCATACTTTGAAATAACTGAAGAAATAATGCGAGCAGTCGGATGACCCAAATGCTCATGCTAAATAGAAGTAGAAACTCAGTCACCAATGAAGCAGGATGGAGCTAGCGATGATTTTTTGGATTGCAGAGGATCCTTGTTGGTGGCATGTGCATTATTAAGACAATAGAGTCCATTCTTATTCTGGCCTTTGAGCAGGAGGTTCCTCGAGGATCGATCCTTGACACAACAAAAAGTAGGATGAAATTCAAATGCCACATCGTTGTCTTTGGTAAATTGAAAAATAGATAATAGATTCTTATTGATAGATGGAACATGATAAACAGTTCGTAGATTAAAAGAACGAGTAGGAGAATGTAAGATGGAAGAACCAATATGTGATATTTGCAGACCTGACTCATTTGTCGTGTGGATTTGACTAGTGCTAGAATAGTCATTTCGAATGTTCAAATTTGCCATATCAGCCATAAGATGATGAGTGGCACCAGAGTCTGGGTACCAATATTAATCAAAACAACTCACCAATTGAAGAGGCATACATCGTAGATGGAGAGTCGGTATTGGCTTTATAGCTAGGATTAAATCGCTAGTAGCATTGGAGAGCCGAGTGACCTGTACGACTACACATTTGACAGATAATTCGAGAATAAGAGTAAGCTCCAAAATTGTGACCACGGTTTTGGCCGCGTCCTCATCCTCGACCACGTCCTCGACCATTGAAGGGAGTATTCAGGGCATTGGATGTTTTTACTGCAGCATTCACATTTGGAGAAGACTTTATTGGAGATTCAGTGGTGTGGCTTTGAAGAATAACTTCCTGATTGTAAAGAAGACCAAGGAAGTCATCAAGAGGTAGTGGATCAAGACAAGATGTAATTGAGGTAACAAATACATCATACTCCGAACCCAAGCCACCAAGGATGTTGAGAACTAATTGGGAATCAGAGATGGGATGTGTTGCGACTGACCTATGTTTTTTTTCAATAAAAAGGGGAGTCTCGCCTAGTATGCGTTAAGTCTAGGTCTATGACTTAACTCGGGCTCTCCTAAGTTCATACCATATTGCGACTTAGGATTTAAGTTTTTAACTTGCAAGTGATTTTTATCTAGGAGTTGCCATTAATTGGTTTGGGGTGGGTCGATTAGAAACCCAAGTAAGGTAATTGGAGAATCACCCTTGGATAACTAATGTCATTTCGATACCTTTTTATCTTGTTCATTTCTGAAAATATTTCTCAGACAATTTGGATTGATTTTATGACCTTTCTTTTGACATGTGAGGTGATCAAGCGAATGCACAATCATTAATAATTAGCAGTCAAGATAGATATGCAGCTTAGGGTTCTAACCTTAATTAAGGGGACAACATTCAAAACATGACAATTTATGTAATTATATTCAAATTAGAAGCAACATGCATATAGAGGTGGCCACGGGCCGGTTTTGGCCCGGTCAAACCGGACCGCCCGCTGACCTGGCCAAGGAAGTTTTGGTTAACCGAACCGCCCGGGCTCACGGGCCCGCCCGCCCGTTCCAAAATTTGGAACCGGCCGGAACCGCCGCCCGGCCCGCCCATTCCATAAAAAAAAAAAAAAGCTTCCCCCTCGACCTCGCCGGCACTGGCGAGGGTTCGACCTCACCCGGCCGGCGGCGGCCGCCTCGCCGAGGCTACAATAATACAACAATAATAAAAATAACATGCAAAATCCACGCCCGCCGAGCGCGAGGGCCTCGAGCCCTCTCGATAGCCCTATAGGTCTATCCGACTTAAACATGATTAATAATCAAATAATTCACATAATTTATAAAAATATTCAAAAATACATTAATTTCTAAACTATTTCCTAATTTTAAAATGAAAATAAAAAATTTGAAAATATATATTTTTTCCTAGAAAATAATAATTTGAAAATAATATTTTAAAATAATAATTTTTTTTATAAAAATATTAATATAATAATCACCGGGTCAGGTCGGCGGATTCAAGTCAGATCCTCGAGTCGAGGGTCAACATGGGTCCTGACCAGCCCGGATCCAACTCGACCTAGCAACTTGACTTTTTTTGAATTTTTTAATAATTTTTTGAGTTTTTTAATTAAGAAAATATGCTTTAGTAGGCCCTATTAATGTAAATGTGCCTAATATTTATATGCGATTCAATTAAATGAAAGTTTTTTTTGTTTAGGGGTTAAAAATTTACTCCTAATTTTTGTGCAATTAATGTAATTGGACAATTAAAAATAGGTGTCAACAGGATGAGCAGCCGTAGAAAGATGATATGCAATGTTCTTGCCTTTTTGAACAAAGGCTTCTATGGGAAGAGAGCCCTACTTTAAAGATCAAAGCTGATACTCTAATTGCATTATGCGAGCTTGAGATTGAGGAGTATAAAGTTTCTCAAGTGAAGTCCACACATCGTGAGATGTCTCAAGACCGACAATGTGTGAGAAAATCGATTCAGTAAGAGTGGAGAGGATGCAACACATGATAAGCTAATCTTGATAATGCCATGCAATATGATCCGGGTTGTCGATTACAGTATTATTAGCAGTAGTAATAGTGGGTGTCGGACAAGGATACGAGCCATCCACAAACCGAACATACCCATGAAAATGAAATAAAGGAAGAAATTGTGCTCGCCACAGGAGGTAGTTGTTGCGGTCTAGCTTGATTTGGAGAACACGAGATATATTGTCGAGAGCAAATGGTGGTTGGGAGGGGGCCAATAAGGATGTAGAGTCAGCAGCGGTGATGGTAGTAATGGTGTTGGAGGATGTGAAAGAAGAAGACATTGTAATGAAAAAAAAAGGAGCTTTGATAACATTAAAGAGTATGAATCTGAATTTGATTGCACATTGATTGATGTGGAGATTTGTATTATATTTATAGTATGTACATGAGCGGGAGAATCACAATTGAAAAGATTTTACAAAAGGTAAGAATCTATAATATTAGCATAGATTGTAAAAGATTTGCTCTATCAACGAGATTGGCATATATTACAGAAGATTGACATTATCAACGTGATTGGCATAGATTGCGGAAGATTGCTCTATCACGGGAGATTTGCTCTATCACTAAATTGGTCCTTAAAAGGTTCCATTTTAAATCTCGTCCAGACCTCGGGATCCCTAGAATGTAAAATTTTCAGAGGGTATCCTCTCTTTCGAGGGAAGATAAAGATACCAGAAGAATTAGGAGGGCAGGTCGCAGAGGCCCCTATCGGAGTTTTGGCTCTTCTTTTATGGTGAGGTCACTCTTTTACCTAACACCAAGGATCCACAAAAGCCCTTGGTTAAGATTAAACAATCAATAATCGATTTCTATATGTTCTCTCTTTATTTCCTTACTATCCCATCTTTTATTCATCTCCCTTTTTCATTCTCACTGCAAATGATAGACGGTGAAAAAGTTTTTTATTGGACTCTACCTTTGGATTTTAGAAAACTTCATCTTCATTCCCCTCATCAATTCAAGCACATACTCATGTCATTAAAATCCATCGTGATGGAGAATCGAATCAATTTTCTTCTGTCTCCATTCATCAAAAGCGCTAGAGTTTGTGTATTTTATCTTCTACACTTTCTTCCTTTTGATTTATTCAGCAATAAGAGAAATAGCTAAACGAATTATATATCTTAAAAAATCGAAATTATACCAATCTTAGTAAATTCTTTGTTTGTGCCTCATAATTTTTTCAGGATTCAGCTTGGCCGCAGTTTCGTGACTCAACATCAACACATATCAAAATGTATAATCTTCTCTCAATGGAACTCTCCAAACAAATCAAGACTCTCAGTGAAACAAGATTTGGTATCGGGCTTGATGAATTTTCTTTCTTTATATCAAGGCAAACACCAAATAGAAGTACTACAGTTTAAGTCAACGAATTAGATGTAGTCTTGATTCATAGCTATAGTTGTACAGTTGAAATTTATTGATTTTAATAATGTTCTTGTTAAAAATCATGGTATTTTTGCCTGTACCATTTTCGCTTCTTAAAAGTTATATTAAGATGGCAAATACATGAAAATAAGATAGAGAAATAAGAAGCTCAAAATGTAATTTCGGGTAGCAATTATGTGTACAGATAGAAAGGATGGACTACTAAATGATAAGCAAATAAGGAGACAATAAAGAAAGAATAATTACAGTTATTTACTAATCATATTTGCATCATCGATTAAGGTATTTAAGTCAGTTTCAAAGGAAAATGATGTGTACTAAGGCTCTGTTCATTTTGCGAAAAAAAGTGACATTTCTAAAATACACTTTTAAGATATTTTCCGATGTTTGGCTAAAATTTGAAAATGAACTGAAAAATATTTTCCGTCATTTGGTAAAGAAAATTAGTTTCCTAAATAGACATAAACTATTTGGGTGCTAGTAATTTAAGTATGGCAGCTGAGAAGTCGGGCATGGACATTGCTGTCTCGAGCCTGGATTCCTGGCTTTCGAGGATGAGCATGAGCACGAGCATGGGCATTGATCCCAGGTCCACCAAAGTCGGGCATAAGAACTTGGTGATAGTGCCTGGCTCTTTGGCACCTCGCCTTGGGTCCATAGAGGGCGAGCCTTGGACTCGGGTTTATTGAGGCCTATCCTCGAACGCTAGCGCCTATGCTTAGGTTCTCGATGCCCATGCCCAAGATCCATTGAGGCTGGGCCCCAAACCTTGTCGCTAGGACTCGAGTCCATCGAGGCGAGGTCGAGACCCCGGGGATCCGAGTAAGGGCATTGGGGTCCTGGGGCCTGGCCTTAATGGACCCAAGCCTGACATTGATGGTCGAGGGCGTCGGGCCCAGGGACCTAGACATTGGTGTCGAGGTCTGGAGCTCGGCATTGAGGGACTCGAGTCGGGGCTGGGTCTTGGGCCCGACTTCGACTGACTCGGTCGTAGGCACTGAGAACTTAAGCACGAGCACTAGGGTCTCGGGCCTAACTTTGATGTACTTAGGCTCGGCCTCGAAAGATTTGGGCTGGGGCATTGAGAACTTAGGTGCATGCATTGAGGTCTCGAGCCCAACATCAATGGACCTGGGTGTGGGCACTGGGAATCCAGGCCTGGCCTTAATAGACTTGGGCGTGGGCATTGAGGACTCGGGGATAGGTGCTGAGGACTTGGTCCCAAGCGTCGAGGCCTTTGACCCGGCTTCGATGGATTAGGGTGTGAGTGTCGGGATCCTAGGCCCAAGCGTGGGGTTCCTGGGCTGGGCCTTAATGTACTCGGGTTCGACGTAGACGGACCTAGGTTGAGATGCTAGGGTCATGGGCACGGTCAAAGAAGTCCTCGGTTTGGCCTTGATGGACTTAGGCTCGAGTGCTGTGGTCTCGAGCCTTGCCTCTATGGAACTCGGGCTTGCCTCTCTGTGGACCGAGTCTGAACTCTAGACCTGATCCCGTTGCCAAGGGCCCAAAAACAAGCATCGGGATTCCCATGTTCAACTGCAGAGTTTTAGGTCCAAAATTTGATATCTAGTCATATTTTGGAAAATGATTTCTGATTTCTTAAAGAGGAAATCATTTTCTTAACTTAAGTACAGGTTTTCCATTAACTAGGAGAACCTTTTCCGTTGACTCATTTTTTGGCATCGAACAATGTTTTCCGTGAAATAAACGGAGTCTAAGTAAAAAAGGTTGCATAAATACCCCCAACCAAAAACCTCATCTTAACCTCTTAACTAGGGATTTCTTTTGGATCTTTGGTGTTCGGTTAAAAACGGTAACCTTCACCAAAAGAAAGGAGCTTTTGCTCCTACAATGGCCTCCACGACCTGTTCTCATCCTCTGGAGTGGGCTTTACGGATGTGTTTATTATTTTTTAACTTGTTGATGCCCGCACGCCTTGTATCTTAAATTCTTCTTGAATCTTTGTTTTCCTCAGAGAGAGAGAGAATATCTTCTAGAAGTTTTACATCCCGTGAGCCCGAGGTCCGGACGAGGACTGAGACGGAAAGCCTCCTGTTAATCAGCAAAGATTTTTCTTCCAAAGACACAGATACGCGGCCACTGTCCCCGTGTCCGGAGCATTCGGAACCGAGCCCATGTGGAATTCGGGCCATCGCAGCCGGCCGAAAGCGACACTCATTTTCTGGCCCACAAAAGCGGCGATCAACCGGCCCAGAAGCCCATGACCCGAGCACCAGAAAAGGGTCGGATCCTTCGGCCCACGTGGCAGCAGGAGGAGGACGGATGACGTGTCCCCGAAGCGTAGAAGCCAGAAGGTGTGGGAACGAGGAAGAAGATGAAGATGAAACAGAAAGTGACGGACCGAATAAGAAGGAACATGCCTCCAGCTCCAGCGGTGGCGACGCGGACACTGGCCTACGCTTCTCGCCATCGCGCGCCTCCTCCTCCTCCTCCGCAGCTCCTCGCCGCCGCCGTAGCCGTCGGAGCTCGTCCTCGTAAGCGTTCGCCCGGTCGCTTCGCCGCCGCTCCCCTCGCGCTCGTCGGCCGGCCTTCCTCCTCCTCCTCTCGTCTCTTCGCCGGGAGTTCTCTCTTGTCGCAGATGGAGGTGAGCGCTCATCCTCCGCGGAGGCGAAAGCTCGCGCTCATGCTTGCGCGTGTGAATTCGAGGTGTCTGCGTCCGTGCCGACAGTGATTGGCGCGGTCTGGCGATTCGTGGTTGTCCGGAGGTAGCCTTGCGGGGGTCAGTGCGATTGCCGTTTGATGCCAGTTTCCGACTAATCTTACCTAGGCCAGTGTTTGTTTTGGTCCTTTGGACAATGCAATTGCGAGCTACCCGGTTTTGTCTACTACTTTTAGGGAATGAACTGAATCGATGGGAAAGGTCTGTATGGCGATGATGTCTGCAGTAGCGAGTTCAGGTTTTGTAATTGCTGACGGTCTTGGCTCTGTTGAATTCTTGGTGGATGTGATCCTTAGATTTCCGCTAAGGTCAATGCACGGTCGCATTTGCAATGATTGAGTGTATTTTCCAGGTGACATCTTGCCATCTTGTCTGGGAATACTGTAGTATGCAATTTGTACTGATAGTTATCACTGCAGCGTGCTGTGCATCGTTGTTTAATGATGACATCCATTGTTGTGCGTGCGGTGGGCCTCTGTTAACAGAAATTCAAAAGGTAATGGCTTGATGATATAAGTCCAGGCTTTTCTGCTGATTTTTTTGTGGTAGAAAGTGGTGTATGAGATTCCATTTCTAGGGACCAGAAGGGCCTGGGTGAAGCGCAATTACCGGCCTTCAGCTTTTGCTCAGTTTCTAATGAGATAATTTGGTTTTGTCTGTACATTTTATCTCTTTCCTTGTGATTCTGAACGTCGCTCGTGATTACACTTGAGCTGGTATTATCCTAATGCTGGAGCTGTATTGGTTATGACAGCGATATTGGACTGGACGGGGCATCAATAGTAACAAAGGACTGGTGGAGCAATTACAAAATTATGGAATTATGAGGTCCAAGAAAGTAGCCGAAGTGATGGAGAAACTTGACAGGGGCTTGTTTGTCCCGGAGGGTACCCCTGCTTATGTCGATAGTCCCATGCCTATTGGTTACAATGCTACTATTTCTGCCCCTCATATGCATGCGACATGCCTCGAGTTACTGGAGAATAACTTGCAACCTGGCATGCATGCATTAGACATTGGATCAGGTTTTTACGCCAATCTTTTTTGTTTTTTCCTCCCCCTGATTTTGCTTTGAATGTTTTGGGTTCCTTAGTCCCCCCTTTGTTTAGCAGTATTAGCTCTGGACATACACTAATGCAATGAGAATGCAGTTTTAGGATGATATACACGCATTCGCATAACCATTCTTAAGCTAATTGCCACAATGCTTGAATTCACTCTTTCAGGAACAGGATATTTAACAGCATGCTTTGCCATGATGGTCGGGCTGCAAGGTTGTGCAGTAGGTGTTGAACATATTCCTGAGTTAGTTGCTGATTCAGTGAAGAATGTTCAGAGAAGTGCAGCAGCTCCCTTTCTAAAAGAAGGAGCCCTTTCACTCCATGTGGGTGGTATGTTTGTCTATTGTTGCCTTGCCTATTCTAGACTAGTGTATGTTTTGCCTCAGGGAGAATAAACCGATACTGTTGTTCTTGAGAATTCAGCCTTTGGTTTTATGTCACCATTAGTTTTCCTTAACTGACATAGGGCCCTCCCCTGCCCTTTGTTTTCTTGAAAGAGAACAAGTCGATTCTTCTACTACGGACCCATTCGAAAATCCTAACACAAGAGGAGGTAGACCATCTCGAAAAAGATCAACTCAAGTGTCCCTTGGAATTGTACTAAAGTAGAAGGGATGCGAAATTTCTTTTTATGAATATGGTATAAATTTATCTTGCTTTCCATTAGAAATTTTGTAAAAACTTAGCGGGTCTATGGGAGGAAAAATGTCTTGCTCATTGATTTTCCCTTTCAGCGGTTCATTGAGAAACCTTGATGGATTTGACTTGGAAGTCTGGTATTTTTGTGACAATTACTTGAAGGCTCATTGCACGATATCTGTTGTGTCTATTTGTTAATAGATGGAAGACTAGGATGGCCTGAGCACGCACCCTACGATGCTATCCATGTCGGGGCAGCTGCCCCAGAGATACCCAAAGCGCTAGTGGACCAGCTGAAGCCGGGAGGGAGGATGGTGATTCCAGTTGGGAATATATTTCAGGATCTGAAAGTGGTGGATAAGAACTCTGATGGTTCCATCAGTGTTCGTGACGAGACTTCTGTGCGATACGTCCCTCTCACCAGTCGAGATGCGCAGCTAAAGGGGTTTTAAAGGTTGGATACTTCCCAGATATTTTAAACGATCGGAATTTGTAGGCATGCGTCGTGTCGGGTCCCATACGGTTGCAATTTCTCCTTGGCACTTATATGTACAGATGAAGTTAGAGAAGATGGTAGACGACATCAGGGGTGTGCAGATAAACTGGGAACCACCTGGAACTGCCCGGAAATGGTGGTTCCTGATGGAACCGGTCCAGTTACCGGTTCCAATTTTTGAGGAGCCGGTGGGTACCGATTTGGTTCTTGGTTTTAGGTGTGAAACTGCCTGCTCGCCCATTCGGACCAAACCCGTAATATAATAATAATAATAATAATAATATATTTTATTTAATTTTTAATTTTTTTAAAAAGAAAAATCATAAATTTTTAAATTAAATCTAACTTGTTTGATGCTCATAGCTTCATATTGAGCCGATAAATATTTTTTTTCATTTTTGCTTTATGCTTACTCTCACTCTCTTCTTGGTCGATGTTTACCTTACTGTCTTTGACTCTTCATCTCCATCTTTTTGTCTCTATCCTGTCTAGTGAGACCGATTTCATGGATTCACCCGAAAATTAGACCGTTGGATCCATGGAAGCCAATGGGTGTTTTCTGGTTTAAATTTTTTGAAATCGGTCCTTAGTGGGTGGTTCCGATTTTCAAATGACACTAAGTAGAGAGTAGGCAATAAGTCTTTGTATAAGCTACCCTTTTGTAAGGTTGTCACGAGCTTTAAGAATTCACGAAGCATATGGTAATGATGTCCGGCATACCTTGTTCCTCCGATTTTGTGTAGTCAATTACACGATCCATTTCGGCTGCTCCACAAACTGTAAGGTTCATATGAATTTTAAACCTTGACTAAGCGTTGCTTATTAAATTGAAGTTAATGATACTGTATGAACCGGAAAATCGTCAATAAGTTCAGAGAGGACCCTTCCCGGGATGTTAAGGGTTTGAACTCCAAAGCACCAGACATTTGGAGGCCCTCCTGCAAATATTTGACTGGCTGTGATATCTGATCACTTGCCTATCATTTAAACATGCTGTGAGTAAATAGGTATTCTTCCGCTGTAGCAGCACGTCTAAGCAGCTTACCAAAATAAGAGAGAGAAAGAGACCCTGGTAGGAAAAGAACTTGTGCATCATTTAGGAAAAGCTTACACTGGGATCACAGGAAACAAGCGGGAACTTATGAATGACATGATGAATCAACCTAAAGTAATCAAATCCAGATTATCAAAATTTAACTTAAAAGGCGCTACGTCTTGATCTTTCCTCAGCCACGTTCACCCTGATTGCCCTTCCGTCCAAGCTCTGCAACGCCACAACACCAAAAGGATCATCAGCAATTCATCATATACGAGTTAAATAGGATGAAGAAACAAACTAATCTTCTTCTATGACACTCCAAATATCGGGAGTAACAAAAGCACTGTCAGAAATATATGAAGCAAAATATTTGTTCTAAAGTAATTCTTGAGCGTTCATCCTTTCCATCCTACTCTGATATAGCAAAGAAACCTGCATAAGTTTCAGTCTAATTAAACAGCACAAACCTACATCTTACCTTTGTTGATTGTTTAATGCACTTATAAACGTAATTAAAATGATTCAACACAAAACTGAAAAGGGAACAAAAGCACGCGGGGTTTTCAACTTTATTTTAGATTGATAAGTCATCGAGTTTTCGCTTTGTAAAGGACACACATCATAGCAATTGCTTGAACAGGGAATAGGCAAAGAAAGATCAGTACCTGCCCATCAAGCGCAGCAATGGCATCATTCATTTCAGTCTCTGATGCCATTGTCACGAAACCGAAACCTCGTGAACGGCCAGTCTCCCTGTCATAAACCACCCGGGCATTGACCACTTTCCCATGCTCACTGAAAAGCTGCTCCAAGCGACCATTATCCACATCCCAAGGCAGGTTGCCAACATAGATTCTGAAAGAAGCCTCAAATGTGCGAGGGGGTCTCTCTGGCCGCGATCCTCTTGGAGCAGCCTTGTTCACAGTCAAGAATCTTCCGCTTATGTCCTGTTTAAAATGATTGCCAAAATCCAACACCACTTTAGAAAGCTGTCATTTTTCAACAGCACTAGAATCATTGACAGGACCGTCATTGAATCAGAGGAATCACAACATGCTCAAGTACAGACCGCATCATTTTTTTTTTTTTTTTTTAACCATGAGACTAATTAAAGCACTTGCTAAAAGATTCTAAGTATGCACCTTATCAATGTCTAAAAATTGATAGAGTAGCCATCAAAATTTCACTGAAATCAGATAAGCAAAGCCTTCGCACTCAAAGAAATAGTTAAGAGCCAAAGCATCACAATCATAGTAAGTAAAGGATAGTATTCTCAGACAATTTCACTGAGTCATCAAGCTAAATGTCAGCAATCGGAGATTGACTAATTTCCAATTGTCAAATAGAATCTATCTTGGCCTCAGTATTGCTTTCAGTATTTTGTTCTGAAACCAAGATGTTTTTCAGTTGTTAGTTAAGCAAAATATAGTATTCTCAGACAATTTCACTGATTCATCATGCTATATGTCAGCAATCGGAGGTTGACTAATTTCAATTGTCAGATAGCATCTATCTTGGCCTCAGTATTGCTTTAAGCATTTTGTTCTGAAACCAAGATGTTTTTCATTTGTTAGTTAAGTAAAAAGTCAACAGATCAGGAGTATCGAGAGTGTCAATCATAGAAGCCAACTAAATGCGCGCTCTTGACCTTATGAGGATTCTAAATGCTAGTCCAGACTTGAACATACCGTCATGGAACTAAGGTCCACCATGGGAAGAAGGAGCTGTTTCCAAGACTCTACCACCTAGTCAATTTGGTTCCACTCAATCCCTATTCCATGGCCATATATTTTTCCAACTAAGAAATGGGAAACCTTTCTAGTGTTGCATGAATCCGATTGGTGCCGCTGTGGATCCATTTGCAACTCCCTTGGAAATATTACTTATATGGTTTTTTTTTTTCTTGGGTTTCGATAAAAGGAGGTACATAATAGTTTTGCTGATGCATCGTCAAAGCTTGGCCTGCACATATGCGACTGGGACTGAAAAGATTATGATTTATAACCTTCATTAGTTATAGTAATGCCAACATCAAAGAAATTGCATGTTGGCAAATAAGTAAAGAGATACACTTGAGCAGTGACTGGTTTTCACACGTGACTGGAAGATGTGAAAGTATACACGCATGCAAAAGTACTTTCCCTTAACAAAATCAGATTCCCTCCTCTTTATTTGCTTTTGTTTTTCATCGTTCGTCCATGCTATTGAATTCCCGACAATTGAGCATACAGCTGATATATCATAGGGCCGTACGGCATCTAGACAACCAAACCACATGGAAAAAAGGGGAAGAACTTTCTTGACAATTGGTCAGTAAAACCATGCAGAAAGATTATCGGATGTGTAAATTCAACCTTTCAGGCAGGTAGAAAGACAAAGCTGCGAAATATGGATCTGAATAAAGTCAGACAGCTCAAGGATAAGGGCACACTTGATTCAAAGAGCTTACTAAACTATTGGATCTAAAACTAAACAGTTAACACCCACATAATACCGATAGGAGCTAAATGTACCTATTAGTGGAGATCCTTGACAATCCCCACACTACTTGAGGTCTATCTACTATCTTGCATAAACAGCAATCAGCAGAATTCCAAGAAACAAGAACATTAATCCTCACGATACAAGTTAAGGAATTAAACTCACATATTGGTGGAATAAATCAACAGCCTTTTCAGCCTCCTCGACAGTGCTCATGGTCACAAAACCGAATCCACGACTTTGATCGGTCTGTCTGTTATAGATAACCTGCGCTTACAAATGACTTAGAAAAGTTAAACACTTTGCATTAACCTCCAAGAACTGACAAGCAACAAGCTTTCTCATTAATCATATCCGTACATAAAATGTGCAAAGACAGATAAAGTGAAATTGGGGTTCACCTCTGCTATCTCCACAGTTCCAGCCTGCTCAAAGAGCATGGCCAATTTCTGACTGTCGACGTCGTAAGGCAAATTCCCAACAAAGAGTTTTGCCTCCTCAGGCGGTTCCACAAAAGTTCCTCCTTCTTCTCCTTCTTCTTCTCCTCCTCCATCTCCTTCTCCCTCCTCAAGAGCCCCATCCTCATTGCTCTCGCCCCCGCCTTCCCAATCCGAGACCTGAGCTTGGGTTTCTTGATTCTCCCACTCGGAGTCACCGCCCTGTTCTTGTTCTTGTTCTTGATCAAGGGTGGTGGTGACCGTGTTGTCCTCGTCTTGCTGGGCCCAATCCGAGGTCTGGGCAACGAAAGCGACAAAACTGGGATGATGGGTCTTCCTCAGAGGATGAGGGGCGAGCGTGGACTGAGCAAGATAAGAAGAGGAAGAAGAGCAAGAGAGGTGGATCTTGATGGGTCTGTGAGGGATTGGGAGATACGGGTGAGAGGACTCAGATGGAGAGGCGGTGAAGAGGGAAGGTGGACATGAGTCGGTGATGGACAAGGGCTTGAAGACGGGTGCAGTTGCAGAGGACATTTTCTTTGAAGGAGAGAACTTTCGAGCGACTGACTGGGCGAGAGGATAAGAGAAGAAGAGGAAGAAGAGAGTTGGGTTAAACAGAGACCATAGGAATTATAGATGACGGAAAGTCCAATGGGAAAATATGATATCGCCGGACCATCACGGGCTTTAGATATTTTCTCCCGCGAAGGCCCGTTCTTTCTTGTGAAGATTTCCAAATTAATTGGACCATACATGTAATTCTCCAATATTATTGAAAATAGCTGTCTTCCTTTTCTTGCTACTATTCTTGAAACACCTTGTAAAAAAAATTTCCGTAGATTAAATGGCGTCCCGATGCCATTGTCGTGCTGCTTTTCCATGACTCGGGACGCGTTTTAGTGCCATAACTACGTATCCATGTCCGAATGGGTAACCAAGCATGTCCCTCTTTTTCTGTGTGCCCGAAAATGTCTCCACGGACCGTTTTAACTGGTTACCTTGTATGCAGTAAAGCTGGACAGTTGAAGTTGGAATTGCAGAATTAACAAGCAGAACAGCACTAGCAGGACGAAGTAATACTACTGGGATGCCTGGTGCCTTTAAAGGTATGCATTCTGCAGATAATATATATATCACGACTCAAGATCCTGAGGGAAGTCGACCCAACTGTTTCAATCTTGCAATGCATCTGCCTTGAGTGCAAGTATTAAATTTTATCCGGCAAAACCAGGTTTTGCTTCTTCTTTTCTTGAAAGAGTTGAGGGAACATGCTGTTATTTATGCAGGATATGGTCCGGTACGCAAAATTAGTCCTGGATGGCCTTCTCTTCTAAGCAAAGAAGAGAAGGAGACTTTAGAGAACGGCTGGACTAAAATAAGTTGCTTTCAAAACAAAGGCAAGCCCTGATTGTTCTATGAATATCACGGAGAGGAATGCCAAGCGTGTATCTCACTTGAAGCCTAGCGCGCCGCCTTGAAAAGAAGCTAGGCATACATGTGGAGAAATCTCTAGAATCTAGTCATGCTAGCTGATTCCAAAGAATATGACTGCTTGAACAGCAGGATAATCGTTGCTGGAGCTTGAGATTGTCATGCAGCACTGCATCGTGTGCCGCAGTGTGATCAGATCAGTACAGAGAAAGTCAAGGAAATAAAGAGACTAAAATCTGCAATGTCGCTGTAATAAAATTCTATTTTTATTGTTCAATGAAAATGAGATGAGGGACATATAAGCTTGAACAGACTCTTTGAATTACAATTTTAAAGATACAAATAATGAATCCAACTCATTCTTGGAAACAATATCTAATGAATACATTCTACATTCTTCTTCTTACCCTTACATTTTAATGCAGCTTATCCTCAGTAATCAATTTCAATATCCCTTAGTTTACATTTTTCTGGAAGATTTACTGTCAACATATTATCATCAGCTTTGTAAGTGAATTCCGCTTCCTTGGTGTCCACTTTACAGCACTTTGGCTTCGAGGTTGTATAGAATCCGAATCGGCCGCATCCTCGACCTTTTACAATTATTATGCCCTCTGATAGTATGGTGGTGCATTTTATAGCATGTACTGCTCCTCCCGAGTTGTACATGTCCAGCAAGCCTATTGGAGCAAAGTGAATATTCTCAAGGAAAACCTGTTAAGAACAATTTGCTTTCCCTGCATGAGTATAATAAACCAAAGAGGGAAAGGAATGCCCTAATGATGGAAAAATCAGGAACAAAATAGAAAAAGGTGAGAACAATTACCCTTATTGGTGATATTGTGTATATTTCACACTCCAGAGTCTTCAAGGAAACTTCAAGAGTTCCTCTCTTTGACAATCTGGAGAGTGATCCTGCGATAAGAACATTTCAGACTCTGTGAATTGAAGCTTATGCACATATAGTTAAGTCTGGTGGAAAGAAGCAAGCGAATCTGAAGTTTACCTTTGTTGAACGCATACACTGCGCAGTCTCCATCCCAGTTTTCACCTACAATTTCTTCAAGAAATTCAACATCGGCAGGACTGATGCATCCTGAGATGGGAGGAAGCTTAGTGGGTGGTGATAATGACTTCTCTTGTAAATCCTGTTTCAAAGGCCAACTTCCTGCTCCTTGGCAATTAAATACACCAATTACGCCTGTTAACTTGTTCATGTTCCATATCTTGAGCAAACTGCAGAAGATCAAAGCATAGTCAATGGAAGATTAATTCACAGGGATTATTTCTTGATCTTCAAGGGCAATGCCTAGTGGAAAGCATATTTACCTTTTGCCATCCATGACAGGATCTTCAAAGAGACAGTCACGAGTAGGCCGGCCAGCATATCTAGCTCTTAGGACAGAACCATCCTGCAAAACCAGCTTCTTCAGGATGTTGAAGTCATGGTTGGCGGGTTTGTCACTGTTACACAACCCGAGTTTCATTGTAAGAATGTCTCTCTACTTAAGAAAGTTGCTATACTATGGGTGCTTGGAGTTTTCACATGTTATTTGAACTCATAATCCGTTCATGAACAATAGCTACCTGACATAAACAGCACAGCCACCCAATGCTCTCGCTGCGCCATGAAACTCGGCAGTTTCATGTTTGCTCTGAAAAGAACCAGTTAATGGACTTAGAATAGGTTGTCTCTAAAGTAAAGTTCTGCAGCAAATGCTGAATACACTAGCCCAGGGCTAGTGAATAAGAGAAATCATGCAGTCGTGAGTTGAAAATCCACAAATACGAGGAACCTTACAAGGAACATGTCCCAATCTGGCACAAATATCTCTCCAAGAAGAAGGCCATTATACGCGACAGAGGCAACATGTAAAGTCTGAAATGTCTGCTCTCGTGGCATGAAATCCTCTGATGCTCTTGCAACTGCACTCTTCTTGGAACTGACCTCGACAAATAGTGAAGCCTTATGAAATGGCATTTCGACCTTACTATAAGGACATTGGCAAAAGAAGATAACAAGCAAAAGGAAGTACCTGTAGATAGAGTCCGTATTATGACACATGCAGCAGATTAGGTTGTTTTCTTTGAAGTTCCTCTCTGTAGATTGCTCGAGAGCTTCTTGATATTGTCTAGTCAATGTAACCCGTCCTCCATACCCATTGCCCAAGGTTTCAATAAGATTTTGAACATCCACCTTTACTCCATCAACACCACAGCGTGCCAAATAACCGTGGAGGTCATTGTAAAAGTCATATATTTTCTCAGGATCTAATACTCCAACTCCATATTTCTCCAAGCTGTCCATAACGATGTCTCGAAGGTTACCAAGGTTACCAGGTGATTGAATTGGATATACCAACTTCGGGTTGTACTTCTTCATTTTCTCGGATGTTGGGTGCACTCCTCCCCAGTAACCAGCTAATGCATGCCACAGGTAGACATAACTGCACAATAAAATCATGGAGTTTAAGGCATGACAAGCTTAAGAAATTTTGAATTTCGAAGTAACGACATGACAACTGATTATACATATGATAAATTGTTGAGGCTACATGGTCTTACTTCAGTCCGTATTTCTGTTTGACAAAATCAATCAGCTCGTGCAAATCAGTGCAGGAATCCTCTGAGACCGAGCTTCTAAATTTCTTGTTCTCTTTGATATCAACCAATCTGGTGGCAAACCTGAATCATCGATGGCAGAAGAGAACATGGGGGTGATTTGAATAAGTAGAGGCATTACAAGGTTTTGGAAGAATCAATCTGGTGGAAGAAAATCGCGAACTTACTGCATTCCTTCAATAATCGGCTTTCCATCCTTGTAAAATTCATTTGTTGTGTCTTGCCAACCATCATCGATGATCAAAAATCTCGGCGAACAGCCTCCCTCCAAGAAACTGCATACAAGCAATTACTGCCGCTCAGTGTTTTTATACATTAAAAGTTAGTTAATTTTGACTTCTTCCTCCGACCAAAAGATAAAAATAAAAATTTGACTTCTTCCACATTCAGAACTGAAATGTGGCTTGGCATTTGCATTGCACCTTTGGAGGCCTTCTTTGATTCCTCTGGGATTGACTTCGGAGTAGAAAGCATCCCATGTGCACCATCCAAACCAATCAAGGTGTGGGGGGATCTACCGACATCATATCGAAAGAAAGTCAGCGGGTGGAGTCATTATCTTGGTAGTGCAGTTGAAAGTAATTAAAGAATTTCCTTACCGTTTTATCGTCGATGTGGCTGAAAGTACCCTTATGCTTCGCCAGAATCCTGTATCCAAGTGCATTATAATGTTAAAGATGTCCATCAAGAAAGAAGTAGAGAGAGAACCAATATGCTGGATCGAACAAAGCATACTTGGTTGAATCTTTGATGAGATCAAACGGGTTATCTCCACAGTTGATGAATACTGCCTCGGGTACTTCAGTTGTCGTCACATTGACGTCGCCTGAAGCATTGAGAAGGAAGAGAAACCAAGTCTTAGATCAAAATGCTGAGGCCAGAACCAGAGGCAATTGATAAAAAGCATAAGCAGCTAATTCCTACCACTTTCAGCACAGAACTGGAGCTCATTCGCGGCATTTCCTTGCAGACTCGTGCGGAACGGCCCATCCAAGACAGGCAGGGCTAGGATGTAAAATGTGAATTCAGAGTTTTGTTTCACCGATACTCCATCATCCAAAGCGGATCCCTGTCTTGCTTCTAAGAGAAGCATTTGGGTTTCAATGGGAATTTCATTAGCAGATTCACCAACCCGAGGTATCATCCACCAGATTTTGGCTCTAAAGAGACACAGGAACTTGAATCCCCTGCAATAATCCGCAGATTAACCGAAAGCTACAATAACCTGGGATAATTAAATAGATGAATTTGTTGATTCATGTCCTCTTGTGATCCATCTTCGTGGGGACATCTAGGAACAAGAACCAGAAATGCATGATTCCACCAAATCCATCCAGAAAGTTGACCAGACATTCAAATACATCAAAAACATTAAGCTTGAAACACAAACATGATCACTTTAGATGCCTAGAAAGATAACCAATCTATGCGGAAACACATAGCAATTAAGTCAACTGAAAATTCAAGAATCCATAAATCAAGAAAGCAGAAAGATCGGAAGTTCAGATCAAGAGAACACATTGGAGTCAATCCTTTTTGAACTAAATTCTGGTCAGAACAAGAGACACTGACAAAATTCGTGGAAGACCCATAAACAAAATGGAATTCCAGTAAACCATGAAAGCAGAGACATCAATAACAATTCCAAGCAAAGAAAACAGAAAGAGACTGAAATGCTGTCTACTGAGGAACATGAACTAACTCAAGAACTCCAAGGCTGAAAACATGGCGGGAACTCGGAGCTGCTGATGTGGCGCCCAAGAAACCCGACCCTGTTCCGGCCGGTTTGAAGGCAACATTCTGCGGGACCCCGGTCAAGACCGCCTTGCCTCTGACCGAGAGACAACCATTCTTGATGATGGGCGTGCCCTTGATCGTCATGATAAGCTTGTGTCTACGTTTATAACTTCCTCTAGCAGATTCACAAGAGGTAAGCAAAGGCTTTTTGACCGATGAAATGGAGGTGATGAGCAATCATGTCAAACCGTTCGCGAAAGTTTCATCTCATCAGCTGATGACGGGCATGGCTATTTATAGAATGTGCTTAGGTGAATTCCAGGAATGTGACATTAACGTGCTGTATTATTGGTGGAGTGTATCAATTACCCATCTCACCACGCGAAATAATTCAAGTCAACATATTTCGGCGGTTGCTTTTTGAAATTCAACCAAGCATGTGCAGAAAGTTGTTGAATACCATCTAACTTGTGGATGTATCTTAGATTCCAATCCTAGATCTGATGCTGTCTATCCTCTCAAGTATTTTAGTGAAAATATAATTAAGTCTTTCGATTTTATTCGTGGGATATCCCTAACCCAAATAGACCATCATCTTTTGCCAATTTAATCACAAGAAAATAATCATTTTTTTGTTAATACGAGGGAAAATGGCCAATTCAATCCTAAAATTTTGTCAATGTAGTCCTAAAACATTACACGAAAGTCCGGTATAGTCCTTCTGGTCAATTGTTTCCTAAAATCGCTGACGTGGCAATTCGCGTGGAATGTTGTTTCGAGTAAAGGGATTTGTTTCATCGTGCCATATAGGACGGCCGACGATCACTCCACACCACATCTGCGTTTTTTGGAAGGATTACATTGGAATTTCACACAGAGTGCTATGACCCACATCGACAAAATTGAATGGCTGAACTGATATCCGCACAATATGTTTAGGCTCGATTTGAGAACTATCCGGTCAATATCCATATGTAAGTGTTAGTCATGCCAATCGATAACCATAACACCTAGACAAAAAGGGAGAAAGAGAGTTGGAATCAAATTGATCAACTGCTTTCTCGAATGTTCACGAAATAAAACAAGCCGAATTTGAGTTATTGGAGCCATGGAAGGGCGGTCCTCAGGGTTTGATAGTTTATATTTGTTCCATTGAATAGAATAAAGTATAGGGGGATGGAAGTCAGCCACTAGATATAGATATAGAGGTTGGACTTTGGGGCACAAATCTCCAGCGCTTTCTCCACGGGCCAACTGACGTGGTTCTGACTCGGATGGCTTGAATCTCTTTCTCTTATCCAATCAAATGAAGAAATATTCATGGGGCGGTCAAGGTGCTTCTAGACAGTTTAACTCCTACGAAATATGAGGAGATATCAGATAAGTCTCGGGTTCAAATACTTCCCCAATTTTCGCAACTTTTCGACCAAAATCCAGCCTACGCATAAGGAGAATATTAAAGTATTTACGCTCCATTTGTTTCGCAAAAACAAAAAATATTTGGAAAGAAATAATAACATAAATGATTTCTGAACTCTGACTTAAAGTATAAATGTGGTCTTTGAACTTTTAATTTGTTTAATATGATTCCTGAAATTTAGCCTAATGTACAATATGATCCATAGATTTTTAATTCATTTAATGTGATCCATGGACTTTTGGTACGTTTTCAATATAATCCTTGAACTATATGAAAATATTGTATGTAGTCCCTGATCTTGAATTAATGAAAGGGTTACATTAAACATCTTTATATAGTTCATGGACTAAATTGAATATGCACTAAAAGTTCAGGGGCCACATTGAACAAATTAAAAGTTCAGGGACCACACTGTACATTAAGTCAAAGTTCATATATCACATTGCACATTAATTCAAAGTTTAGAGACTATTTGTATCATTTTTCCATTTGGAAAATATATTTTTAAAAATAATCGCTTATATAAATTGAAATAATTAGTTAATGGAATTTTTTTTTCATTATCCACAACTATTTATGTCTAAATATTTTCGTTGATAAGAAAAATATTTTTTGTTCATTCATTTCTATAAGCGACACAAACTATTGTTTTGAGGAAAAATATTTTCCAAATTCATTATGTATATGCGAAACAAATGGAGCCTGAGTGGATGCAATATGCCAATATGAGATTCCGACGCCTTCGTAGGCGAGGCGTTCCGATCTGCCATTGATGCTCTTAATGAGTCTCGTTCCCTTTCGTGTGAATTCCCCTGCGGCGAATTCAAAACTTGTGGGGCCCTATCTATTCCATCTCTCGAGCCGCGAAGAAAGCCACCTCCCCTGTGGACTTTTATGTCCCGCGAATTCATCCGCTTCCTCCGATTCGAGATTCCGCTGGGATGATAACACAACAGATTGATTACTCTACTATGACTTCATAAAATGCAATCAAAGAAAATATCAAAGAGAATGAAACACATGCAGTTAATTGGTTATAAGCTGACTTCCTTACGATCTCAGAAGTCACTGTAAAAAAAAAACTTCTTAAAAAATACTTTTGGTAAAACATGTCTATTAAATGCCCTCAGGAGACTCTTTCTGGTAATCCTGTTATTTTAATGAAAAGGAACGCGCTAGAATCGAAAGGCAACGTCGAAATTTGTGTCTGAAGTTTCATTTTGCTTTGTTTCTTTGCTTTTTGAAGAGGTGTGCTGTTTGATGTTACAATTTTCCAGAACAGTCTCTTGATGGTAATGTTGGCGACTGGGCCAGGGCCGACTGCGTAATTAAGACTAAACCACCGTCAGGCCCAGGTCATTATATCGGGCCGGCTCTACCAGATTCGGGCCCAAGTTTTTCTACCGAAAATTTCAAACCCGTATTGAAGAGAAACGTAAACTAATATCGTGCTACGTGCTCAATATCAACTCTTGTATGAACATGTTCCGAGCTAGCTACATGCCGAGCGATAGCGCTTCAGCGGAGCCTTGTGATCGCTCGTTCCTCGCTCGTTCTGATCCTAGCAAAGGGCTTCACAAGCGATTCCGCACCGTGTACGGTAACTCCATTCCGGTTCTCACCGGCTCTTTGCTTGGTTCTTCCTGCATCCACCTGAGCTTTGCTACTGCTTATAACATAGTAAGGATTCTTGTCTGTCTGAAAGAGATTTCCCTGGTAACATAAGAAAGAATCTTTGATGGCCTTTTTGGTGCTTAGACGATGCAGCCAAGCATCACCTAATAGTGGCCACAATTACTTCCAACTTCTCTCGAGCATCATTGCCTAGTAAAACTAAGTCCGCCTGTAATGCCTTCACCAAGATGAAGATGGCCATCAATCTTTTGTTGCTCCCATATACCTGGCGACAAAAAGAGTGATTAATGAAGGGACCACTCCAATCAATAATAGCGAGGAAAAATAGGGACTAATCAGTCTTGGCGGGCGGGGAGACCGATATCTTTCGTTGATGCCCCAAATGTCCAAGTTCTCCGACAACCAGTCTACAGGTGGCTCGTTCTAGCCGTGTATGAGCTTCTATCCGCGTCATACTTACTTGACTTTGTGGAAACAACTGTTATCATGACAAGCTTGAGATAGTACCCTAGTGATAAAAAATGGCATCTTGTCTTGCATAAAGATGCATGATAGTAACGCCATCAACTGGGGAAGCCATGGAAGCTCTGAGTCTAGAGCCAGCCCAAGTGAATGAACATGCCCAGGATCATCATCAACAATATGCCTCTCTCTCTGCTCACACCACTGACCACGGTCATTTTTCCATCATTCTGCAATGCGATCTCGAAAGTGTCATCTTCTGCACGTTTTGCATGAATTTTCTTTAGCTAAGAATAAGGTTAAACTTATAATTTTGCAGACTCATGGCTTCAAGTAGGTTTGCTGTTGGTGACGGGCTTCAACTGTGGATACATACTGAGCTTCTCGAACCTCATGTTGGTGCCTTTGGGTTGGACATGGGGCATCATTTGCCTAAGTCTTGTGGGACTGTACACTGCATATGCTAATTGGCTCTTGGCAGCGTTTCACTTCATCAATGGCCACCGCTTCATCCGCTACCGAGACATCATGGGCTACCTTTTCGGTCTCTCTTTTCTCTTGACAATTTTAGCTCCAAGCCGAAAGAGTTTTCTTTTGCTAATTTATTCTTTTGATCATATAATTTCTACGCTCTCCTCGTTTTCATTATGTGAAGGTAGGAAAATGTATTACATCACTTGGGTTTTCCAATTTTTTACCCTGCTGCTTGGGAACATGGGTTTCATTCTTCTGGGAGGGAGAGCTCTCAAGGCATGTGATGCTGAACTAAGATTAATCAAACCCTTTCTTTGTGATCTGTTTTACATGCATTTCGACTACAATTTCACGTATTTATAAGAATATCCGTAACTTCTCTTGAAAAAAATTGACAGGAGATAAATTCAGACTTCAGTGAAACTCCCCTGAGGCTTCAATACTACATAGGCATGACAGGAGCAGCATATTTCACGTTTTCTTATCTGATCCCAACCATGTCAGCCACGAGAAGTTGGCTGGGCGTCTCAACGGTCCTCACTTTCACCTTTATTGGACTTCTCTTGATGGTGGTCATCAAAGACGGTAGGAATGTTTCCTTATTAAACTATTTTTTCCACACCATACAGCCAGAATGGATTTGGACAAAAGTGCAATAATTACCGTATCTATTATGAGAGTTGTCTAAAAGTAATGTTAACCTTTTTCGATAGGGAAAACCGATAAGAACAAAAACTACGATCTCAAAGGAAGCAAAGTCGGCCAAGCCTTCGGTGCACTAGGTGCGGTTTCAGCCACTATTGTGTGCAATACCGCTGGTTTATTACTAGAGATTCAGGTAGATACCTCAAGTTTAGCATTCAGTTCATACGCGAATAATTTATCACAGTCATTATGTACATATGAAAAATGGAATGTGAATAACGCAGTCAACTCTTCGCAAGCCGGCGGTGAAGAACATGAGGAAGGCCTTGGGAGTGCAATACACAGTGGGACTCATAGTGTACTACGGCGTGACTATGGCCGGTTATTGGGCGTACGGGTCTGACGTGTCCGAGTACCTCCCCGAAGAGCTTAGTGGGCCCAAATGGGTGAAGGTTTTCATCAACTCATCCGTCTTCCTCCAATCCATAATCTCCCAACATGTAAGATGCTTCTCCTAACTAAACTTCTGCTTGCTCCCTATCGGGTAGATTGAGCCTAATTGTTATTCAAGTCCGTTCCTGACCGAAAAGGTATGTAGGTTGGGTTGAAAGAAGGAACGGCCGTTCTTTCGCATGTTAAGTATTTTTCCAAGGCTTCATAGTGCACACGTATAACTGTATGTGAGTAAACATGGTTCCCTCGTACTCCAAATATAAGTAGTTACAAGTGAAAGAATATGTTCGTGGACTTGTGGACCATCCTTAAAAATGATTCCATCAATATTATGACAATAGAAGATCAGACTATGCGACAACTAATTCGATGACAATCAGAGAAATTGCTTTGTTTCCTCGGAATTTCTTTCTGAATCTTGGTATGTGAACTGTTCATCATCTGAAGTACGTCTGTTTCAATGACTACTAGATCTTTGTGGCACCGATTCACGAGACCTTAGACACCAAGTTCCTGAAATTAGAGGAGAGCATGAACTCGGCAACGAATCTAAAACGACGATTGCTCTTGCGAGCTTCCCTTTTCGCAATGAATACCTTCATGACCGCTGCTTTTCCGTTCATGGGAGACTTCGTCAACTTCTTCGGCTCCTTCACGCTCATTCCCTTGACTTTTGTGTTTCCCAGCTTGATTTTTCTCAAGGTAAATTCATTACCCATGAATCACTGCAAAACCAAAAGGATCGATAATGACTTTTTAAATTTTTAAGCAGGTGAAGGGAAAAACAGCAAGAATTGAGACGAAGGTGTGGCATTGTTTCAACGTGGTTGTGTTCCTGTTGCTTGCGGCGGCTGCCACAACCGCAGCGGTTCGATTGATCATTGACAACACACGCACGTACAGTTTTTTTGCCGATACATGAATCCTACGTAGCTCATATAAATATTTTACTGTTTATATCATTGGACGTTGTTGTCCATGTGATAGCAACTGTGTATTGTCTCTGGATTCAAGCTTTATATAGTGTGTATAGAGTGAGCGAGAGGCCTGAAAAAAAGTGATTTTCTGTAGTCATCCTGTCGTGACTATCCAAAGAAAAAGAGAGAAATTTCCGGGTAGGGCGTATCAACGATGCTGTCTTAAAAAGACAGTGATTTCCCCAACAGAATTCGCGATCCAATGGAGTCGGCTCTGAAAGGAAACCAGAAAGTACACAATACATCCTAGTCTAATAGTGTAGAACCACTGTTCCAAGTCAACGACAAATGATCATCAGGCGAAATTACAGCTTTTGCTCACTAATGGTGAGAAATATTTTTCTGTGGGGGCTTGTATGCAGGATTAGTCCACTGTTAGTGTATTTGTTGCGATAATAATTTCCTACTTATCAAATATATATAAATATGTATATATTCATTTTTGTTTGAGCTTATTAAGTGGCATTTATTTGTCTAGACATGTATTGCTGCGATAGTTTTAAGAGAACTTCTAAGCATGCATGAATCTGATCCACTGAGATATGCTAGGAATCCCTCCATTAACGACTGTGAGCATGTAATAGCCTGGCGGCGCAACATTAGGAGATGGAGGGGCTTCGACGGTGACATTCACCCACCCCTTCGCCGCATCTCTAACCATGTTCTTACTCAAGAGTTTGAGCAGCCTCTGATTCATCGATAAGGAATGCGTCGTGAAGGGTGGCGCATAGATGCTAAACTCAACCACTTTGCTTGAACTCCTCCCCAGCCAGAATCGAACTGTGAAGTCTTCACCGTACTTGACACTGCGATTGCCTTGGGTTTCTATCGTGACATTTTCCGGCCGGTATTTGTGGTATCTTCTGTCCATGTAGTGCGGCATAAACGCTTGTAACCTTAGTTCGGTAGGGTAAGTCACGTTTTCAAACACGTATTGCTGGTTCGGATTCCCGCCAGCAACCAAAATCCTCCCATCAGGGAGGAGACTTGCAGAGGAGTGATAAAGTCTTGCTATTTTAGTGGACTTGAGCATTGAAAACCTTCTTCCGAGTGCCTTCTTTGGCTTGTAGAGGTACGGCACGAGGGAAGGACCCGCCGCGTTGTTCCAACCAGCGCTACCTCGCCGAGCTCCGTTGACGATTAGGATGTGGCCCGTGGGAAGGATTATCATGTCGTTCATAAGGCGTGGCCCCGGCATGTTTTCCATCTTCCACTTGTGCTTGTTTCCCGTGATCTCCATTCTACCGCAGCTTTTTAGTCCCTTCAAGAACTTGCCCCTTCCCGCCGCTTTATAAGCTCCCGGTGCTGCTCCCCCACACACCATCACTTCCACCTTGCGGAATTTGTGGCCGTGCTCCAACGGGAGGATCACTGATGAACCTGAGCTTGGGTAGCTCCTCGATCCTTTTCCAGGCATCCGGGGGAAAGTTTTGATCACCTTGTTTTGTTTATAGTTGAAGAGGATTGAATCTCGGTTGGCGAAAATAAACAAGTTGCCGTCTGAGGAAAGGTGAAGGAAGGGATATAGATTGTTTCCTCCTCCATTTCTGTCATACGTTTGGTGCAAGAAGGGAAGATCATGAGATTCGTCTGTCGACGACAACTTTGGTACGAATTCGTAGGAGAAGACTCTTCTTCCGCCCGCTATGAGGACCCGATCGTCCTCGGGGAGTAATTGATTGGAAGAATACCATCTTCTAGAGGACATCGATATCTTCGATTGCACCCAATCACACCGGCCATCCCAACAAGGCCTGAAATAACGGATTCTTCGAGAGCCGTTGCCATATCCACCGGTTTGAAGAAGTGTTCCATTGCTCAAGAAAGAACCCGAGGAACACCAAGGATCGGTCTCAAGCCTCATAGCTCGAATGTAATTGCTAGAAATGTCGTATTCGATAGAGTGAGCGAAGCAGGACTCATCGGAAGAATCATCCGTACACCTTCTTCCACTCGTGAAGCTCCTACGGAGACGGTAGCTTGATGGGCCGGCACCTGTTTGGTCGAACATAATGACGGTATTGACGTGAGTCACCGCCATGTGCATAGCCACCACTCCTGTATTGTTCAAGAGAAGTTGCCATTGCCCCTCCTTTGCTCGGCAAAGCGTGGCTAGTTTGAGCGAAGCAATGCCAATGATCATCAATTCGACGAGGAGGCATACATGGTTTCGAGCTGCCATAATAGTAGCAACTAGCAGTGTTTTAGGAGTTCTCGCAAAGTAAAAACATAGCAATCCATTTATACATGAACGTTTGCGATTTGGTCCGACTGAGCAGGAACTCATGCATTTTGGGATTGCGTCTGGTACGCAAAACTTGGGAAAGATTGTCACACACAGGCAGGCGGTAACGGAAACACTCTTTGTGCCTCGCTCCTTCCTATGCGTTTTCAGAGTCACGCACGCACACACCAAGTTCAAAAAGACCGTAAGCCAAAACAAAATAACAGGAAGGAAAGAAAGAATCGACACAGATGCCAAATAATTACTTGATAAAATGACAACTGATATCGTCGAGTAGGGATATGGGACAATTCAACCATAATCACGTTCATACGAGAAACAGAACAAGGAGACAATCGAAAAGGGTTATTTCATCTATTAGAGTGAGTGATGGTTCTATCTTCCCTGTCGAAGCAAGTACTGCCCGACTGAATCCGAGCCGTTCTCAAGCTACCTGGAACTTCCTTAGAGTCCTTCAGATCACGAACGGGACAATTCCACGAGGTATGTACAGTGGACGACTGGGGATTGCATTATTGTCGGTGTTATGAGATGTCCGCTATAGCACCTACCTAAAAATGGCAACAAACTTCTCACCAATAAGCATGAAAGAAGATAAATTTGGGGTATGAAACAAACGTGTGCTGGCAAAAAACCTTGATAAAAGCAGAGGATCTTCCTTTAGTAGAGCTTTATTCTAGTTTCGATGAAACAACGACAAATGGGGCATGACTCCAGATCTTGTCCACACTCGCAGCAGGTCTGCAAATAAATTCTCAGCATTCAAATGCATTTGCTGAAATTTCTAACAAAAGAAACAGAGAATGCAAATGCACGGTGGAAACTGGAAAGCAGGCCAAGGAGGGAAGTCAGGAAACAAACAAATTACCTGATGACCACAATTGAAAGCCATATCCTTTTGATTGGTCAGGCAAATGGGACAATCCTGAAATGAAGATAAAGATATTAGAAAACTGTGGATGATTCTCCTCAACGATTGGCTGTGTTACATTGATCTTATATGGATCTGCACCCCATTAGCATCGTCTAGTGATTGACAATCTTATGATATACCCTCAAAAAGGTCCACAATCAGAGAATCATTGCAACAAGATTATATCTTGGCATGAATACAGCCAACCAACCGTAAAGGCGTTAGTCATCATAATAGAAGATGAAGGATGAATTACATGATTATCAGACACAGCAGAACTTGAAGCAGTTGTGCCAACAAACGTATCATGTCTAGCAGAAGGTGCGCTTGGTCGAAAACTGCTTGATCGTGAAGCTTTCGAGGTGCCCAAAGAAGCTGCACCGTATTGAGGAGGAGGGAGAGACACCCGGTCTATCACTTTTCCCCTTCGAGAACTGCTAGATTAAACGGAATTTACATGAACTAACAAAAGGGCAGACTGAAAAGAATCATTGTACTAATGGCAGTAAGATTCATAACTTAATTTTACGAATATTATCCCATTACCCCAAAATACTCAGCTCCAGTGTTGCTCTATACTGGGAAGGTATTTCCATCAAAGCTGCAAGAGCGAACTCTGCTTCTTTTCTGGATCTGTCCATATTCTTTGACATTATTTCTGTGAAATTGACAAACTACAAAGGAACAAACTCAAACTTCAGAAATATGCACCAAAACAAAGGACAACATGAGTATAAGCTGTGGAAGAATATGCTAAGGAAAACATGAATGGAACTAGCAAGATACTTGCCTGGAAATTATCAAAGGCCCGGGCAGGAATGTTATCATCAAATTCTTTCATCATGTCCCATGGCCCATCACCAACGCCAACTAGTATAATTGACAGGGGATAGTCACTGTCCAAAACAAGGCACCTTAGAAAACCAATAGCGGACTAATGAGTGACTAAGGAAGCCACACTCAGCAGCAACAAATACCTTGCTTTGACTATTGCTTCGACAGTACTTCTCTCCTGCGGGCTTAGCTGGCCACGACCGGTATCAACACTTCTTGTCACCTTTAAGAGTACATGGATGATAGACATTGTTAGAGTTCTAACTAAGAAATTATCCGCAAGAACAAGTAGCCTGTGTTCTCAAACTAATGAAATGAAATGTTTTCTGCTTCATGGCATTCTTCTGCATATTTTGGTATCAAATGTCCACCCCAAGAGCAAGATCTGTTGCTCAACATTCAAACACAACTTGTAGAAAACAGAATGGCTTTTGCATTAACTTAAGAGTCGTCATTTGTATCAGGAGAATGCTGAACAGAGCTGCACTGGCATCTCAGTAAAACACTCCAATCAGGCGGTAAATGTTGGGTTGCAATTTGGCAAAAAAAGGTTCTCAAGTGGCAATAATTCAATTCAGTGGACAGTGAATATACCCAGAAAAGTCTTAAAACGTCTGTCAATTCACGAGAAAAGCTTCTCGGCTTATAAGTTGCCTTCGAAACGGTAAGCTTAAATGGAATGCACCACTTGTGACAATTCTCTTAGAGAAGCCAATCTCCATATTTAAATCCAAAGTACAAAATACAGACCATGTACCTGCCCATCAGCAATTATTACTAGCACATGGTACTGGCCACCACTTTCCTCAACTATTGTAATGGCCATTTCAATTATGGGAGCAAATGAGGTTGGGCCTGCCATTGAGAAAATTGGGTAGGTAAGCCGAATATTTTACTAAAGGCAATGGAGAGGGAGAGAGAGAGAATTGCCAACCCGCGAGTCGTAGTTGAGGTACCAATTCTCTATAACGTGTCAAAACCTCTTCAAATCCGTTACAAAATCTCTCATCAGGATAGAAACTAAAAACTTCTTGATCATGAGTTGAGGCTGCCAGCAAAGAACTAAGGATCTCATCAACAAATTTAACTAGCTAAAATATAAATTAATATTTCAAAAATGATACCATCTCCAAATCCGAAACAGGGAATTAGGTTGTCTTCATCGAACGATGACAGTGTTTTCCCAATTATCGCTATTGCCTGTTCATAGGGATTTTGACCATCTCCAATGTGATGCAGGCTTCTCCGGTTGAATGACCTTGCACCTATTACAGAAGCAAATCAATCTCCTAGCCCCAAAACCCTAAAATGATATTTTTATACGATATGACCAAACCTGTCCATTCATTGCTTTTTGTGAAATCAATACCAACAATCAGGTTTGAAGACTCCAAGCCAGCACGAGCCAAGGCATCCGTAACCTGAGAAAAATATTCTATCCTTGTGAGTAAAATCTAGAAAGAAAAGCAATAAATGGAAGAACACCAAAAGTGAGCTCACATGTAACAATTTCACTTTAAATGCTACTCCAAGTCAATACGACATTCCACTACTTTCATAAGAGTTAGACTAGATAAAAAGTGAGCTCCAAAAATATAGTGGAGTTGAAAATGTATCCGACCTGTTCCAGGGTAGTATAATCATCATTAATTTTTGAGAATTTCCTTTCAAGCTTCCTCTTTGAATGCGAAGCGTTACCACTGTAGCTTGGAGGAGGTGGTGAAGGTTTGTAGTTAGGATGTGGCGCATAGTCCTGTTCAGGTTGAGGATATGCTGGATATGCTGGATATGGATAGCTCTGATGATTCCATGACTGTGAACTTGAGGCAAATGGAGAAGGTTGTCTCGTTCTTCCATGTTTTGACAAAAAAGAACCCATGAACTCCTCACAAAATATGAATCTCCTGCAACATGCCACAAGTTTCAATTATAACAAGGTTTGTGACCCTTGATAAAACTCCAGTGACAGAGAATAGAAAGTCTAAATTTGAAATGAACTTCCTTCGGCATACGAAAAAGACACAACCAAACATTAACACGGTAATCCAGGAAATAGTTTTGCCTTGACAACAACAGATGGACAAATATCCACATAATTTACAGTTTTATATAAGGATTTCAAGATTCACGGCGTCTTCAGATTTTCATGACCAATTACTGTCCGTGCATCTAATGAACATCAAGAGGCAAGACTAGTTTCCCTCTGGAAATGCAACAGAAATCTATCTGATAGCCAACGGACATTGCTTCACCCGTCTACATACATGCTCAAGTTTCAGATAAGCCAAGTTATAACAGAGATGCATTCGCAGGAGAACAGTTTCTGCGGAAACACAAACTGGATCGAGAAAAACACTCTAGGGCGAAGACGAAGAACAATTCAGCTCTTCGCGCTAAGGCCTCTTGCCATGCTCCTTCTCCAAATGGCAAGGTACTTTTTCATACCACAATAAAGTAATGCCTAATGTATCTAGTCCTACCCATCAAGCAATTATCCCCCCATATGAAAAAGCGAGCACACTTTCCCACTTCTCCACGTTGCCGAGAGGCGACATTACTGCATATTCGCTGATCCCCTCTTCCATATTATAATCAGGGCTTTACAGTTCCACACTTTTAAGCGCAAATCCGAGCGACCCAGAAGCGAATTCTCGGTGCTTGCAGAGAATAAAGTACAAACAGCAAAGGAAACGGAACTCGTGCTGCCATTAATTTACAGTAAACAACAAATTGACTCTGACCTTGTGGAGAGGAATACAGAATCCTTGACGGGTCAAGAGAGAGTCAAGTCTCTACGGGGGCAGCGAAGTTCATCGGATCTGAAAGCGGAAGAGGGGTCGAAACGCGTAGGACGGACGGAGAGAGAGAAACGAGGGGAAAAGCGAAGGAGGGTGATTCCAAGAAGTTTCGCTGGACACGGGAAAGAGGGGCCTCTTTCTTGCAAGATGTCGACAACCGTACTCCACTTGTGACATGGTGGGTAGGGACAGCAGGACGAGGCTTTTCGTCCGAGAATAATGCTGATGAATTTAAAATACAGACCATGATTCGCGATTTGGTGTACATGGGTCTGAGCCTATCCAGCTGCATTCGAGCTCAAGATCCAAACTTTATCAGCAGAAAAACAAAGACCTAGTCCATTACCATTAGATTGCGTTTGATCGTTTGAATTTCCAGTCAGGATAGGATTGGATAGGACAGGATTTGAAATCCAAAAAATTTGCTGTATCCTATTTACTGTTTGGTGAATCACGAAAATAAAACCGAACATTTTCACATCTTGCTATGTTTATTATTTGTTATGAACGTCATATTAATATAAATGAACCCAAGAATTGCATAAACTAAGATTATAAAATCTCTCTCACGACACTCTTACCTATTTCATTTTTATTTGCTTATTTATTATTATTATTATTTTTTGACTCTCTTTTTTAATTATTTTGTTCTTTTTTCCCCTTCCATCATTCTCTAATAAAATTTTATTAAATAGTAAGCTATACTATTATACCTAAAATATATAATAAATATAAATACATTAGTATTGATTTATTTATGAAATTTATATCACAAGATATAAATAAATTTTGAATATATAAATAAAAATAAGAATAAATAAAAAACGAAATTATTGTTATTTTTTTTGTTATTTTGAATTTTTTATATTAAAATTCATATATTATTTATATTTAAATATTGTTTTAATTTTATTAATTTAACAAGTTTTTATTCGACAAAATTAACTTTATTATGAATATTAGAAATCCTATCCACCTTTATCCCACCTTCCCCATGGGATAATTTTATCTAGATTTATATCCCTCCTATATCCGACTTTATCCTATCTTGGGCAAATATCAAACATGGAATAGGATAAAATTTATCCGATCCCGAATTTTATCTCAACCACCAAACATAGCCTTACTGGTTTGCTCCGGCTTCAAATCATTGGCGATGACAGCCCCTGTTCATATTGTGGAAGAAGCCCAACATCCATCTGTACTTACATCATCAAGAAGATGACATCCGAGTGCCCATCAAATGACCAAATCCAACTTCTTATACACCATATGATAAAAAAGAAAAAAAATTAGTTCTTTAGTGTTTTTGATGGCCACATTTTTATTGATCTTTCCACGTGATACATTAGTTGTAGTTTATAGTAAGGAATGTGTAGTTGTAATATCTATGCAGTAAAGTAGTATAGATTGGAATTACCCTGTTTTTTTTTTGGCTAATTAAAAAAAACACTAACTTTATCTTGAGTGATAATTCTGGCCTGAACTTTTTTTTTGTCTCAATAAAATGTACCAAATTTTACTTGAGTTCCAAATCTAGTTCTCGTAATGTGAAATTTTCAAATTATTTAGGCCAGATTCGAAATTTAAATGAAATTTGATGATTTTTTATGACATAAAAAAAAGTTCAGACTTGAATTGTTACTCAAGGTAAATTTGGTATTTTTTTTTTGGATTTAACCCCCTTTTTTTTTGGGTTAACTTGAGGGGAGAAAAATTAGAACGCTGCCATAATCGAACAACGAGCCAAAGGTCAGTGATTTTAATGATTTAGCATTGTAGTTTGGCTTAAAAGCATGTGGACCAAAAACAAACCGTTGAATCGAAAAAGCCACAATGGCTTGGTTTAGCTAATGATTTATCATTGTAGTTTGGCTTAAAAGCATGTGAACCAAAACCAAACCATTAAATTAAAAAAGCGACAATGGTTTGGTTTAGCTAATGATTTATCACTGTAGTTTGGCTAAGAAGCATGTGAACCAAAACCAAACCATTGAATCGAAAAAAGCGACCATGGTTTGGTTTAACTTGGCCCAATCATATATCGTGTTCTCATTCTACGTTAACTATAACTTGCTGGTTTAAATGTTGATTTGCACTTTTATCAATAATCTCGAACGTTTCTTGAACTAATTTTGCAATAAATCTCAATAGCTCTTAACTACTTTGTTCTCTCTTTTCATTTAGGCTTTGTTTATTTTACGGAAAATGAATGGTTTAGAAAACACTTTACTAAACATGATGGCTCAACCATAGATGAACAGAGCCTTATATTTAAATATTTTCATATCATCCATTCATTTTCATTAATGATATAAGCAATAATATTTTTCAGATCATTCATTTTCCGCAAGACAAACATACCATTACTTTCCTCTTTACCAAAAAAAAAAAAACATACCATTACCTTCCCCCTCTTCTTGTTTTTTTTTTCCTAGCTTCCTCCTTCAAATTTCCAATAAAAAGATGTATTGGAGACATCTTTAAAAGTTAATACGCCCTGCTAAAATTTTGATAAAATATGGAATGAAATTACATCTTGCTATGATTCAGAAAAAATCTTATATAATTTAAAGTGTCAATAATTATATATCACAACAATTAGGAGTGAACCGGGAACCGATTATTCCGTTCTTTCCTTTGTAGTTCTAATTTGATCCCATAAGGTCGTGGAAAAAATTGAAAAAATATATATAATATATGAAAAAATTGAACAATCGATTTCAATGAGACTAATATTAAATATTTTTCATATATGTTATATATTATATATATGAAAAAATTAGAAAAATATATATTTATTGATCCGGTAGGGTCCGGTTCCCACCCTAGAACCAGGAACCGGACCGCCCTGAAACCGGCTCCACTTTTAGGAACCAGGAACAGGATCGATATTCCTGAGAACCGAACCAAACTGGTTGGTCCGGTCTTGTCCTAGTTTGACTCCATCTTGCTCACCCCTAATGACAATTCAAGGTATTTATGTAATATCAATTTTGAATTTCAAATGAAAAATAAAAGGGAAAGCAAAAAATGCACACTATGCTCACCCGGAACTTCGGGGAGTGTTTAGTGATACATGTCTTAAATCCGCAATACTCATAAGCTAAAGTTAGTATGAAAAGCTATACCAAACGGCTTCTCTTTTATGTGATACCTAGAGTATTGTTTTTTCCTAGAAGTGTAAGTTACTCGCTTCATTCCAATTCTTCAATCCAAACTTGGGGATAAATCCGACTACCTGCCCATATTCACATCAGTTCGACTAAACCAATCTCAACTTAGGAAAAGCAACAGTAACAAAGGTCAAATGACTGGACTGCAAAGCAAGTAAAGACTAGCCTATAAAAAGGAAATGCCCTTATTTCGATCCGCATTCCACATGATGTGCCAATTAGCCCATAACTGTTTATGCCTTGCAGTAGCATTCTTGGAATTAAGGCCCTGCAACGGACCGAGTTGATGTAAAGAAATGAGCAGTAGAACCATCTGGACCATGGGTCTTATCTCCTTTCATAGACCATTTCAAATCGTCTAAAATTTATCTCCTTTCATTGAAACATTGGAAGCACCCAGGAAATAGAAGTCAAAAATGCACCAATATCTATATGCCCTTCTCACCCCCTTCACATTAGTGAGAGTTCCTGTTTAGTGGATACATTTTACTCTTAAATCCAAGCAATCTGGATCCCTCAATTTAGCTAGTATTTCTGCATGCAGCAATTTCTTAAAATCTCAAAAGAAATTGAATGGAAGGACATGGCTTGCCTGAATGTGTCGTCTGCCGCAGGGACGAAAGGTCATACTTCATGGTCCTCATTGTAAAGCCCAGTCTCGAACCCTCAAATTAGGAAAATTTCTAATGAACATGTCAATATCATACTCCAAAACATCGATACGACCTTCTCTTGCCCATAAAGGATTCAAAGTTGTTAAGATAAACCAAAAGGAAGTTTTTTCCCAAGATTTGTCCAGTCAATGCAGAATCCCATTTCTTTAAGCCCTCATCAACCACAGCTCAAGGTATATAAACCCTTCTACGTCCATTAATCAATTTTGGTCCATAGAATTAGATCAATTGATTAGGGTTATCCTGCTGAATAAGGATCTGCTTCCATGAACGAGAACCAGAAGAATCTTGGTGCACCCGCAAATCAATTGAAGGAGGCATTGCTTGTCATTCACAAAACTCGAACAATGCTTCAAGACAGAAGAATGCCAAATCCCCATTATCTTGGAGAGATTTAGCTAGAAAATCATGCACAAGAGATAGATTTCCATGGAAAGCATTGTTCGGCCGAATGCAATAGCTTTTCCTGTAAAAAATCTCCAGAGGACTTTCTCTCTCCTCAGCAAATGGGAGAGAAGCCATAAAAAAATGTGCCATATCTAGAGTTTCCTCCACTTGTTTTCCAACAAGAGCATTTTGGATTAGGCTTCTTTACTTAACAAGTTAAGTACCTGTGTTATCATTTCCTATTCCATCTAAAATTATCTTTAACAGAATGAAAGTTCTTCAGATACACTGAAAATTTCTTGTCTAGTCCTCCTTTCCTTTTTTCCCCTTCCTGAGCAGACATTGCTTTACCTCAAAAAAGGTCATATTTCAGAGATAAAAATATATCTCATGGTGTGTTCTTGTCCATGTCTATACTGTAGGAGAACCGTAATTTGATTAAGAGCATTCAACTGCTAAGCACGGACCACTCAATGACTTTCATGGAGCTTTGTTTGTTTAGCAAGTGGATTGGTGCTCAAAGCATATGACACAAAAGGTATGCAGCAAGTCCGTATCTTGTTGGGTTTAGAAATCCACAAAAATACACAAAAGGTAGCTAGGAAGAAGAAAAAAGAAATTGCATGGTTCGTCGCAGAGGAAAGAAAGCCAGGGACTAAAAAGTCTTCATGGTTAAATTGCCCTGCAGATGCGACATGGCCGAATTGGAGGAGGCAAAACCTAAAACATGTCCAAGATGCTAGGACATACGCATATTCACATACATTAAGCGTTTTAACTTGACCAAGATGCTAGGACATTCGCGTTATTCACATATATTAAGCATTTTAACTGACACAAAGCATTTGAATGCTCGATAGATGCTAACAAGTGTCTTTTGTTCTGGAATTTATTGACAAGGCTAGGATTGCTCGAAACTTTGGCTTCAGGAAGCTGTCAATCACTTGCCAGGGTAGCCACCAGGCAAAGAGGAGTTCTCTTTTGAGTTGTAAAGCCACAAGCCTTCCACATCAATATCATTCAGGCTCAGACCTTCCGGCAATTCCCAATCAAAACGATGAAGTAGATTTGCCAGCATGAGCTTCACTACTACCATGCCGAAATTTATTTCAGGACAGCCCTTTTGCCAGCACCAAATGGCAGAAATTCAAAGTTTTGCCCATTACAATCGATGGAACTGTTCAGAAATCTCTCAGGCTTAAACTCTGGATGTTCCCAGCTTTTAGGGTTGGTTGATATTGCCGCCATGTTGAAAAATACACTCATTCCAGCTGGTACTTCATACCCCCTAATCTTGCAGGCTTCAATTGTTGCTCTTGGCAATAGTAAAGGGAGAGGAGGGTGGAGCCTTAGCACCTCCTTATTTACTGATCTTAGATAAATGAGTTTTGGGAGGTCACTCTCTTTCACCTTTAGTTTCCCTTTTGCAGTTTCTTGAACCTCTTGTTGTACTTTTCTCATGATGGATGGATTCCTGATTAGGTCCATCATTGTCCCCACTATAGCAGCAGAAGAGGTATCAGTACCTGCATTGAACATGTCCTGAACACCCAAAAAATTGGTATACTCAGGAACTTAGAAAAAGGACAGGGAAAAAGTAGGAACAGATCAAAAGATACTGGCTACTTGGTGCAAGAAGTGCATACAGTTAATGCACCCTTTATGTTATTGCTGCTAAGGGATATTGCTTAATTTGGATCCTTCCGTAAGCAAAGCAACACATTGACAAGATCTTCATGATTGGGTTTAGGCCTTCTTGGGTTGCGGTGCTCCTCGATCTCTTTGTTGTATAGCTCATCTAGATCCCTGAAGCTCTTCTCAAGCCTTGCTTCTAATCCATTGAGCTTGTTGAACCAGGACATCCATGGAAAGATATCAGTAAAACATAACCATCCTATGAGGTTTTGTATTTCACGGGTGGTCTCGTGAAATTTGCTCTTACCGCTGCCAGCTTGAGCCTGACAATTTTTTTATAAAAGTGGCCCAGCACACGATGTTGTCTAGTCAAAGTGCCAATTCACTAAGATTGACACGACCCAAAGAAGAAGCTATAGTGTCAAGCATGAGCTTCACTTCTTCCCCCCTCACTGACTCAAATGCCTTAACTCTCTTAATACTGAATAGCTCTAAGTTCACTATTTTCCTAAGCTCTCTCCAGGAGTCACCGTTGGCACTGAACCAACATCCGAAAAATTATATGATATCTTCTTGGTGACATGAAGTGCTGGTCTGCCAGAGAAGGAATGATCATGGGTATTGATTACTTCCCTAGCCACATCATCTGATGAGATCACCAAAGCTCGGATTGAGCCGAGCTGGAGGAACGTGATTGGTCCATATTCTTTTGAGAGGCGCATGAGTGAGCAATGGGGTGAGGAGCCGGGTAGATGTAGGTTTCCAATCAGAGGCAACTTCCTAGGACCAGGAGGGAGAATCCTGGCTTCTCCGGTCTTCTTTTTCTTATCAATCAAAAGTAGGAACAAGACTGGTACGATGAGAGGGATTGCAAGGGTGATAATGAGCTGAAAATTCATGGTGTAACAATCTCCCCTGAACAAGAAAGATAAGATAGCCATGCATGAAAAGATGACGTTTTTCTGCGCCTTTTTATGGTTGAAGATTACATGAGACAATAGGCGAGTTCCTCTTGGCATTAAACACGGTTAAATTCAGCTTCCTTAGTGTAATAAGCGAAGATAAAACTTTTTTCTTGGATTTATAAGCAGGTAGCATATCAATTTGCCACACTAAACTTCCTACAGAAGACAGGAGATGGTGACAATTGAGTGTAGATGACCTGCGATGGAGGTAATCAGATCGATTAATAGTCTACTGGCTAATGTATGGAAGTCAGCATCTAATGAATATGAAATAAGAGCTAGCTGGGTTGACAAAGTAAAAAAGGCAAATCATTTGCAACAAGACTAGTTCCACCTTTCCATAAGCTCCAAGAACAATTCAAGTGAAGTTCTGGTGCAAACGTTTCTCCCAACCACAAAAATTGTAGTTCCACCTTTGGAACACATACAGCTCCTAAACTTTAGCTATGCTGTTTCACTTTTCCTGAAGATTCTATCCCATGAATGCAAATCAATTTTTTCCAACACCCAGGGATAGTTATGTAAACCAGGGTAACAAGACAACATGCTAAAACTCGTGAGCGGCTTCATCACTGACTTGTGCTCAGGGAAAGGCAACATGGAAATTGCGAATTGAAATCGTATTCTTTCTAGAGCTTCTGAGATTCCTATACCTGATACACCCCATGAATTGAACATGGTATATGCTAAACAAACTTGACTACCACAGAAATTGATCTCCGTTGCTCCTTCTTGGATTATGTGAAGATTTGTTTGGAGTCTTTGGACTATTATGCTTCATTTTGGATGATCTTTTCTTTCTGTATTTAATCTAACATTTGTCCATTATAAGACCCTGCAATGGATGGTAATCAGATAGATTAATAATCTACTGTCTCAGCATCCAGATGATTATGAATAAGGAGTTAAATTTAGCCCCATAGGCAGACAAAAAGGCAAAGTATTTCATTACGAGGTTAGTTGTGTAATGTGGAATATTGTCATCTGGATATATTATGTACTTGTAACTTGATTCCCGCATATCTTATACTTGCCGCAAAGAGGGTAAAATATTCTGTTCCTCTCTTGTCAAAGTAAAAGCTATTCCGACCAAAAAAAAAACAAAAGCGATCTCTTTGTCGAACAAATTATCAACATAATTAATAAACATTTTCAGCATATTCCTACCGTTAGAAAGAAGACAATGACGTTCAATTTACAAGGAAAGCTACATCCACAATCACAGATATAGTAAGATAAAAGCAGCGAAAGCAAAAGATAGATATCCATCCAGGCACATCCTTTTTGCAAACGACAAATTCTGCCAAAGTGAAACATTTCTTCAGTCTTTATCCATATAATATGTCCAAGAATAGCTGATACTAGGCAAATTTGGAAGCATATCTGTCTTCAAAGATAAGCGGTTTGAAATGAGCTTTATTTAGGGTTAGTTTAATCATCAACGGTGCTGAGCTGCGGGAGATCTATTGGTTCACACAAATATATAACCGAACCATGTCGCTGTCACCGATCTTTGTTAATCTCTCCGAAGTAAAGACCAAATAATTGGTGGCGAAAATAGTTCTTTATTTTCCCTTTCCCTGACTTGAGAGGACAAGTTGCTTAGCATAGCCGCCCTTAACCATTTTAAAAGGTGTTTTGAGCATCTGGAAATTCATTGTGGTTCTTTAATGTTCTTGTGGAGCTAGATCGATTAATTTCCTAGGATTGCTTCAAAAGATGAGCATCTTCATCAAATGATGTCTTTTAGTTGTCTGTACGATAAATATCTAGTAAAGACATGGGCTATCAAGCTATACAAACACTAGCTTTCTAGTTTTGATTCCTAGCTGAAACTGGAGCTCATAACAACCACATGACAGAAAACTTGTGCTGCAACTTTTTATTGCCTCTTTGCCTTGGTGGAAGTCCATTAAACCGAAATGATACAAAGAAGTTCACTAAGAAAAATGAAAATATCACCCAAACAAAGAAAGCATCAATCTGTCACTAAGATCTTTGTTTCTCAAAAGTTTTTGAATAATTCAGGTTACAAGATCCAGTAACGGCAATTGCCACAAAGTCAAACCAGAAAACTTGTAGTAGCCATACAACACAATAAACATGCGAAGACAGAAGAAAGTCCGTGTTTTTACGGAGTGAATCAAGCGAACTTTCTTATTGGCAGTATGGGAACGTTATGTCAGCCATTTATGGGGGTTGCTATCAGGCAAAGAGGACTCCTCTTTTGAGTCGTGAGGCCATAATCTTCTTCCATGTCAATATCTTCGACACTCATCCCTTCAGGCAGTTTCCAATTGAACCGATGAAGGAGATTTGCCATTGCAAGTTCAACTATCACGACTCCGAAATGTATTCCGGGGCATCCCCGCCTGCCAGAACCAAATGGCAGAAGCTCATAGTTCTGCCCATTAAAATCGATGGAGCTGTTCAAGAACCTCTCAGGCCTAAACTCTTCTGGGTTTTCCCAACATTTTGGGTCTGTGGATATCGCTGTCACGTTGATGAATACAGTCGTTCCTTCAGGAATTTCGTATCCCCTTATCTTGCAATCCTCGATTGTCGCTCTTGGAACTAGAAGAGGGAGCGGTGGATGGAGTCTTAGTGCCTCTTTGATGACTGATCTTAGGTAGGTGAGTCGTAGAAGGTCACTCTCTTCAACCTGTAACTTTCCCTTTGCTGCTTCTCGAACCTCTTCTTGCGCTTTTCTCATCATAGATGGATTGCGGATGAGTTCAGTCATTGTCCAGACTAGAGTGGCCGTTGAGGTATCTGTACCTGCATTGAACATGTCCTGAAACAAAATCCCAGGCAATTAGTCCCAATCTTTGTCGTTTTTGATCTAGTTAGTAACAGAGACAAGGAAGTAAACAGAAGGAAACATATGCTGGACATATAGGGCAAAGAGGAACATACAGTTAATACGCCTTTTATCTGTTCACCTGTGAGGGCAATTACTTGATGTGGATCGCTTTGTAACCGAAGCAACACATCCACAAGATCTTCATGATCGGGTTTAGGCCTTTTAGGGTCTCGGTGCTCCTCGATCACTTCATCGTACAACTTGTCTAACTCCCTGAAATTCTTTTCAACCTTCGCCTTGAAGCCATTGAGCCTGTTAAACCAAGCTATCTGCGGAAACAGATCCGCAACACAAAAGCCCCCTAAGATGCTCTGTGTCTCGCGGACCGTCTCGTGGAATTTGCTCTTTCCACCGCCACCTTCAGCCTGCCATTTCTTACCAAAAGTCACTCGGCACACGACATTGTTAGCCAATAAAAGTGCCAATTCACCAATATTGACAGGACCTGGATAAGAAGTGATTGTGTCAAGCATGAGCTTAACCTCTTCCCCCCCTCACAGACTCAAACAACCGGACTCTCTTGCTACTCAGGAGTTCTAGTATCACTAATTTCCTGAGCTCTCTCCAGGAATCGCCATAGGCGCCAAAACTTACATCAGAACAATTATACGTTAACTTCTTCGCCGCATAAAAAACGGGTCTGCCAGAGAAAGCGCGGTCGTGGGCCTTGAATACTTCCCTCGCAACATCTTCGGATGAGATGACTAATGTGGGAACAGAGCCGAGCTGTAGAAACATGATCTGGCCATACTGTTTCGAAAGGCGCGTGAGCGATCGGTGAGGCAAGGAGCCGAGTTGGTGCAAATTTCCAACGATCGGCAACTTCCTAGGACCGGGAGGGAGATTCCTAGATGCTGGCGTCTTCTTCTTTGTGTCAATCAAAAAGACTAGTAACAGAGGTATCATAAGAGCGCATACGAGGGCCACAACAAGCTGGACACTCATGGCGTGATATCCTTGGAAAAAACGTCTGAGAAGGTTTCATTAAAGGTCTGGTGATTGACAAGTCTAAAGGAGACGGAAGTGGGGAGATTCACAGGTAAGAACTGGAAGATTCGGATGTGTCAACATTATAATCATTGTAATAAAGACGAAGACTCTTTTGTTAGATCGAGGTTAAACTCATCTTTATTAAAAAATTCCAAGTCAATGAATTTTGCGCGAGTCAGGACATCCCAACCTTGGACTTTTTCACCGAACGCCTCACACATGGGCGTCTAACACTAGCTGGCCTACGACATAGGGGACGGTGAAATTGGGGTTTCAACATGGCCGCCGGTCAATAGATAAGCATATGTTGACTGGATGGTATAGGCCGAAAATAAAGGTCAACACACGTGAAGAATTAGTATAATATTGGGGTTTCTTCGAGCCATGGCGGTCGCGGGCAGATAAGTACCAAACGCAATGTTTAATTGGAACCAATTTCTCAAGCGAAGTTCTAAGTATGATTTCCATTTTTATTGCATCAATGATTGATCATACCAATGTCTCTATTGTGATATATTGATGCGGAAGGTGATCGCATCTTAACAATCGAATAAAGAGCTAGAGAAATCGAAAGAAAAATACAACAAAAAATAACAAAGGACACGAGAAATTTACGTGATTTGATCCAACTACAAATAATCCACAAATCAATAAGATAATTTAATGAGTATAATTGCTCATCCACTCAAGTATTTTTCTATCCTAAAATTTCGATAGCCACAGTGTTTTCAGCACATATTTAACAGTACGCCAAAGAGTTTCTTCTTGTCACATGCATAGAACAAAGCATAAGACAGTACAAGGACCAAAGGACCCCTCCAAAAAGACATCATCTCACTCTTGTGAGAGTCCCTTCACCTTTTATGGTGCCAAAGACGAGGTGTCTCCATCAATGCTTTGTGGGTCCTCTTTAATAAATATCAAGTTCATTGTGTGAGAAGGGAGTTAAGAAAATTATCCAAAAAATTTTTAATTTATTATCTTTTTACTAATTTATTCCAAAACTTTTTAATTATGTCAATTAAATTTTAAATATTTCATATTTTACAAATTGAATCTATTCGGCCAATTCGATCGAATTAATTAACGTGGATGTTGGCCATTATTCTACGAATACTACCGATAAATTAAAGACTTGATATGGATAATTTTTAATAATATTTTAACATATACTTTTTTGAGTTTTTTTATTTAAATATTTTATATTTCCCTTTTTCTTTTCTTTTCTTTCCTTCTTTACTTTTTGTTCTTTCCTCTTATTTTCTTTTCTTTTATCTTTTTTTCAATCCATCAAAATTAATAAACATAAAAAATAAATATTAATATATTATTAAAATTATCTACGTCAGTGCCGACAGAGCCATAAGGGACGGCCAGCATCCACTTTAGCTTTATTTCCCGTCAAAATTGATCGGATGGAATCAATCAAAGTTATAATTGGCAAAAGTGCAATACATCCGTGACTTCCAAGAATGAATTGACAAAATTGGTTGAATGGACACAATGATTTTGCTCTTTTATTCCTTTTATTGGTCTTGGCTTTCCTCTTCTAGTCTTCTATTGGGAGAGTTGCTTCACCCTTTATAGTGCCAAAGACAGGGTGTCTCCATTATTGCTTGTGTGCAGTCTTCAGTAAATATCAAGTCCGTTGCGCATGAAGGGAATTGTGGTCTCCGCTGCACCTAGTGAAAAAGTGTACCACGCCACTTGTCTTCAACAGCAAACAACAAATCTCTCCCACGATTTGTGGCTGAACTGAAGAACAGATCTCTCTCGTGCGGCCAAAACTTAAATGAAACCCATGCGCAGCTTATGAGAGTCAAAAGAAATTAAGACACGCTTGCCGCTTTCTTTGGCTTCTTTCTTCTACGCATGAAGATAGACTCAACGTTGGAAGAAAAACGACATCGGAGGCCTCACATCGTCATATCTGACTGCTCATTACACTCACCCCACCATGCAAAACCCATCCTCACCCACCATGCATTGGATGCAGATAGGTTTTTCACTTCAGCATAAAAAAAAAGATTTTTCATAAGAAGATGTTGCACAAAACTGTCAACCAAGTCAATCGCATATGTGAAAACGACACTGTGTCTCACGAGAAAATGCATACTCTCCGGAGATTTTTGCAATGTGATTGGCGGAAGGGAGATGGATGAGCAATGTCGAAAGTGGCCCAAATAATTGGCGGGCTTGCCAAAACGAACCGAATTTGGGCCGACGACAGCACAACAGCAGACCTGACAGAACCTGTTATCGACCCAACGCAGTATGGTCCCTGAATGATGCGGATAAGAACATGTTTTCGTTTGCTTCTCTCGAGCAAACAAGAAAGAAAGTCGAAGAAAGCAATCTTCGTACCCCAAAGCTGAAAAACCAAAGAGAGCATTCCAACGTCCCGTTACATTACATTCCATTCTTCGCATCGTCATCCAAGGCGTTCCGCAATGGAAGCTCTGGGGCTTCCCTCTCCCAGCCCTCTCACGATTTGGCAGTCCACCACCTCCCGCAGAGTGCAAACTGCGAAGAGCTCGTGGACGAGGACGCATTCTCTCGGATTGAGTTCAACTTTCGGGATTCGACATAAAGTTCAGTAATTTGCTTATCCTTCTCGTTTGCACGAAAATGGGATCGATTTGCTTCTTGTCATTTTTGTTGGTGGGTCGAAGTATTAAGCTTTTCAGATAGCATTGTCCCGTTCTTGCTTTCGTTTGTTTAATGTGGATGCATAACTTGACTTTGGGCCTATCTTCTCGATTGTTTCGACTCTCTTATTGCCTTTTTTCTGGTTGTGTGTTTTTGCTCTCAGAGGCGGAGTGTTATCAGAATGATAACTGACACGGATGACTATGACTTGAGGCAAATGAAGGATCTGGCTGCTGCCCGAAAGAGATGGGACTCTCTGGTACTTCACACATCTATCCATTGGAAAATTACTAAGTTCTGCAATTTCGGACTTTGAAGTTTGTAGCGTGTTTCATATTTCGGAAGTGGTCGAATTGCTTGCTTTCAGTACAGTCCAGTTACATCTGGAGACAAAATTCACGGGGAGGTTGAGAATCAAACTGGCTGCTTTAATATCTAGTTGCTTTTAGGGCCCTCATGTTGTAGTTGTTTTTAATTGATGCTATATGAATGCCAGTTTCCTGTTTCATTTTCTAAATATGAAATGAGATAATCTAAAGCCCCTAGGTTTTGAACCAAAAACTGATTTTTAGGCTATTCATGTCTGTGCAAGCATTATGAATTAGACATTCCTTAACATGTGTTTCAGGATCAAATGTCAAACCTTTTCGATCATAATCAGTACTTAGGGCTAAATCAGCTCTCTTATTATATTTTGTCTTATGCTGACTGAAACACTGTACATCACCCGCTACGCAGCTGTCACTTCCTCAGCTGATGTAGGTAACTTTCAGGATATGTGCTTCAGGCTCTGCTTTTTCTGGAATCTTTACAGATTAGGGAACAAAAGGTTAAATGTCTGACCCCAAGGGAAGCTGGATATGCAATACAACTCTCAGATAAGACCCTAGTAGATGTTCGCCCTTCTGTGGAACGCAACAAGGCAAGCGCTCGTTTTCTCAATTTTTTCCTTCCAATTTCTCTGTTGAGCCCTGAGAATAACTCTGCCTTAGGAGAATTTAATGCAAGCTGGTAAATTGGTATTATTCCTCAGTCAACTCTTGCTAAATATCAAATGTGCGTTATGTTGTTTGGCCAAATAAAATGCTTCTACCTTGTCATCTTGTGGATTCTACCATATTATATTGTATTTTACTGTTCTGATGATTATCTCCTGCTGTGGGATTTGGCATGTCGTTTGCCACCTGACTTGTGGCGGTATTCGTTACTGTCAACAGAGTTTTATTTATTTATTTTGTATGTGGAGGTTGTCTTATTAATCATTCTTCCTCATCAAAGATTGAAATATTCTTGTTATTTTGTTTCTCTGCTGCTTAAGGCTTGGGTCAAAGGATCAACTTGGATTCCCATATTTGATGACAATAGTGGATTTGATCCCGGGACTCTTTCTAGGAAGACGACGAACTTTGTGATGGGTACTATCTTTTGCTTTACTTGCTTCTTAGAGAGGTGACTGGTTTTGGCAAAGCCATACTTTTCAGTTTTGATCTGGTACTTGTACATTGGAAGAAATCCTATTTGGGATATTAGAATGTGCTAAAATTAGTCTTCTTTCTACCATATGATCTGCTAGAAATGAAAGATATTGGTGTTGCTGGACTGTGATGCTTTAGGCATGATTGGTGTTTACAAGTTGTGATGTCATGTAACTTCATAGAGAAGGGCAATTGGCAGTTATGACCAATTTCTCCATGTATTTGTAGGTGGTTGGTGGAGTGGTGCACCTACACTGTCCTATAACAAGTTCGTTCTGAAAATACACGCTGTCATTCTTTTTCCCTAATTACATGCAACAGTATATAGATTATTTACTCTTCAACAGGCAGTTCGTACCAAGTATCAAGGAAAAATTCCCAAAAGATTCTGATCTTATTGTTGCATGCCAGAAAGGTTTGAGGTAAGAATTTTTGCTTAAAATTGTCCAATTTTAATTGGGTGGCTTTGGTTTCTTATTTTTTGCTCACATGCCTTTGTTGGAGAAACCAATTTTACGTGATTTCATTCTCCACCATTCACAATGAATGCCACTTTGCTCTAGAATGATTAACTGTCCATCACGAGCTTCTAGCTTTTCTCATGAGAAGCTGACCTTTTGAGTGATATGGCAAAGTTGGAACCATTTTGTTTTCTGGCAGAGCAGCGAAATCCCTGGACAACTAAATAAGACGCTTCCCAGTTGCTTTAGCATCAGAAGCATGGTCATAACAAGCATCTAAGTGTGTCGTGGTTTCCCAATCTTGGAATTGTAACAGTTAAGGGCTAGTAGAAAATAATGTGTTTGCATCGTTAATGCAATTGTAAGGATATTCAGGCTAGGATCTTTGTTTGCACACATTTGTTCTTGGATATAGGCTTGCTTTTATGTCTATCAACAATTAATCGTACTATGGCTTATCATCATTTCTTTTCCTTTTCTCTTCTTTTTCCCAGATCGTTAGCTGCTTGTGAGCTCCTATACAATGCTGGTTATAGAAATCTTTTCTGGGTTCAAGGTGGCCTAGAGGCTTCTGAAGAAGAGGTAAACATCTTCTATGATTTGTCATCCATGATTAGAGTTGATGAGCTAGTTATGATGGTGGGTGCGACCATTGTTGAGCAGGATCTCCCCAGAGAGGGCCCCCAGCCTCTTAAATTTGCTGGAATTGGTGGTGTTTCGGAATTTCTGGGGTAAATATCTCATTATTTGAGCCCTTTTCTGCAGATGCGCATAACTGTTTGTAGTTCCTACTTTATTTTCTAATTTTCTTGACAATAATGCAACCGGAGTATGGAAAGATATGCATTCAGAGACTCTGTCTGTGCATTCTATTCTGCTTTCTAGAACCTACAATATGCCATGCTATGATAGAAGATTGGTTGAGGACATTCTGCCGGAGTTTGAAATTTGCAGATATGGATAATTATAGATCATGTGGTTGGATGGTGGAAAACATCATGAGGTTGTGCATTCATGGAGCTTGAGTTAACCTGATCTGTATGGGCACAAATCAGTTGACTGGGTGGTGGTTGTGACCGCCTGTTCAGTTTTAGGTGATAAACATAAGGCCAAATGACAAAATAAATCCCACCTTTTTCAAAGTTTTTCAATCTTATCCCAACGTCTCTGAGAAAGAATGTTCCATTAGATTCCTTCCCAAATGTATATGCAACTTATATCAACAATTTCTAATTTACTATAAATTTCTCAATCATTTTTGTACATAAACAATAAAATACTAGGTTATTCCTAAAAAAAATAATGGCCTTAGTGGGAATCTTGCGAATACATAAAAAGGTAAAAAAGGTTATTATATAGTTTTGTGATGGAACCTTATCTTGGAATAGATTTGATATGAGTTCAAAAGGTGATAAAATATTTTGATAACCTAAAAAGGCAGGATAAAATTGAAAAATGGAGAAGATGTGAGGATTTTTATACAGTCTTGCCTAAATATAGCCTATCTTTCAGTCATATAAACAATACTGCTCAGATAGAGACCATGCGGTGTGTGCACATGGCAGCCAAGAAATACTGTCCCAACTCCCATGTTCAAAGAATCCTAAACTTTTCCATACTTGTAACTTAGCAAATGATTTCTTTGGATGGGTTTCATGGACTTTGTGATATATTTGATGATCAAGATCTTTTTTAATAGGGAAAAAACCACCAAAACCTTGAGCTATGTCCACCAAGACATGTATACCCTAAAGTTTTTCTGTGATACAAAAAATCCCTAACTTGTATTTGTGTGGTGCATTTATCCTCTGTCAAGATTCCGTCAATGAACATTGTTAAAAATATGCCTATATGGATGCTGGAAAGTGAATGGTTTTGACATGGTGTCTACGTTGCTTAAGTAAATAAAAGCAACGTTTTGGCTGAAAAATATTCGACAAAACATTGATGGAGGGTAAATGTGTCAAATAGGTACAAGTTTTGGGTTTTGTATGTCATAATAAAAAAGTTTTGGGTAAATGTGTCAAAAGGGGCATACTTTGGAATTTTTGATATCACAAAAAAAAAAGGTTCAGAGTAAATGTATTACAGTGTATATAGTTTGGGGTTTTTGATGGCTTTTTCCCATTTTAAAAAATGACAAGCTTCAAGATGAAGTAAATTAGTTTTTTCCTTTTTCTTGTGAAATTATCCTTGGAAGTATAATTATCATTAAGTAAACTGCAAAAGAACTTGGTAGCAGACATTTCTTTTACTATACTGGACATTCATATATTTTTCTGCTTTTCCCCATTCTCAGTTGGACCGACCAACAAAGAGCAGCAGCTGCCAAAGAGGGTTGGGCTTATCGATTAGTATTTTCCGCTCGTCTGGTGATTCTTCTATTTGATAGATTTGTGAAAAGTCCCCTCATGGTCTATTATGAGTCTCACATTGGCTTGATAGATTAATTTATGGGTGTTGGCCAAAAAGAACTAATTTCTGGTTGCTACATTCTGGTATAGGTTGGGCTCTTTCTTGTTGCCGACGCCTTATTCCTTGGTGCACAACAACTTGGTCATTATCTTCAGGAGCTGAGAACCCACTGATAATATTTGCCAAGTTGCTGTTGAAGTACCTTAAGACCTCAGTTTTGGACCCTGAGATAAAGACTTTGAGTTTTCCCAGCATAATGGTGGAAGTAGATAGAATGACAATAAAGCCACTTCTTTTTCTTTTGTAATCCTTCACATCTATGCAAGGTAATGTAGCTTGTAGCTGTCAATTTAGGCTTTGTTTTTGGCTAGTTGATTGGCATAGACTAGCTGGATTGTAAATTATCCGAGCACTTTTGGTGAGAGAAGCAGTATTTCATCAAAGAAATTTTGTTGAGCTCTTGCTGAGTTGGACAATTGTGGGACAATTTGTATGTAGTAGGTGTGGGACAATTGTGCCTGCAATGATTAATGTGGCAATGCCTCCATATGTTTTGTTTTCTCATATACTTTATCTACCCTTTTCTTTCTCCATTGCCACAGTTCTCACATAATGCTATCTTGAATAGCAAAGGGAGCTTTTATTTGGCATATAATCGCATGAGCAGTATACTATCTGGGACAACATTTGTTCTAAGTGAGGCAAACGCTCATAAAACCCGTTAGTTTGAGAATAACATCAAGTGTGTTCTGCATTCTTTACATCCCACTTGATGGGGCTAGACCTGATATATAGGTTTGACTACTAATCTGCTCATTCATGTTTTGGAGAAAAGGTCTTGGTAGCAAGAATAAGTTTGGTTATACTGGGCATTTTGATGCCAAAGCATGTCTGGTCACACTTTGATGCCGAAATGTAAATCTTCAGACTGGATATCATAGTAGAGCCCGATTATAAGCTTCATATTTGAAATGGAGTTATATGTGTGTGTATGTATGTGCTGATTTCAGAAACTAGCTTGTCCTCGGCTTAAATGCTCGAGATTATGTATTTGCAGACCAAGTACATGACATATTATTAACTATAGAACACAGATAGCATCCAGCTGCTTCTCCTTTCTCAGGCTTCTATACCAAGCAAAAGGTAATTGATTACTAAGTCGGAGAGAAGATTTTTTGCCAGCTTGTTTGCTTATCTCTACTGTTGTCTAGGAGAAGCGGGGTTTTGCTATGACCATGAGGTTGGCGATTCTGTGCATTGTTATGCCAAAAACTTCGGTCATATCCAAATCCTTGGGCTGGGTCTCATGAGGAAGCTCCCAATCGAAACTGTGAAGAAGTTGAGCTAAAGCAAGCTCAACACTGGCATTTCCAAATGCAATAGCCGGGCAGATCCTTCTACCTGCACCGAAGGGTATCAGCTGAAAATCCTGCCCTTTGAAGTCTATGTTGCTATTTTCATCAAGGAACCTTTCTGGTAGAAATGATTCTGGATCGACCCAGGATTCTGGGTCCCGCCCAATTGACCAAGCATTGACGAAGAAACGGGTTTTTGCTGGGATGGAGTACCCATCAATAGTTACGTCCTCCGTGGATTCTCTGGGGACTAACACTGGAGCAGGAGGGTGCAACCGGAATATCTCCTTAATGACAGCCTTCAAGTATTGCAGTTGAGGTAGGTCAGTTTCTTGCACGTATTTTCTCTCTCCAATGACACTTCGTACTTCAGCTTGTGCTCTTCCCATGGCCTTTCGATTGATGACAAGCTCTGTCATTCCCCAATCAAGGGTTATGAACGTCGTATCAGTTCCTGCTGCAAACATATCCTGCAAAATCCATATGCTACATATGAGAGGTTTCTTCATGCTAAGGGATCTGCTTGGCTGTACAAATCTACTGATATGATAAAATACAGAACCAGAGGGAAGAGTGATTCACAAACCAGGATGATGGCTTTAACATTGTCCCTGGTGAGAGGCATGTCACCATAACCATTCTTCTGTATATCAAGTAAAACATCCACAAGATACTTGTGCAACTTCGTAGCTTTATTTTCTTTTTGATGATCTCTCAGTATCTCGTCGAAAAGATTATCAAAGCACCGAAAAGTGTGCTGAAGTCTGGACTTCATCCCGGTCAGGCTATGGATGAATTCCATGGAAGGAAAGAAATCTCCTATGCTGAATCCTCCGAGCAACTCCTGATACTCCTCCAGCATCTTTTGAAACCCATGCCTGTCGTAGTCCCCTCCTCCCGAAAAATCCCTCCCAAAAGCTATCCGACAAAGAACATCATTTGCATATAAACCTAGCAGTTTGGTTAGATTTGTGGTGCCTGGATAAGACTCTGTAATCCGATCAACTAAACGAGCAACTTCTTCTGCCCTGACATGACTGTATGACTGAACTCGTTTTGCACTAAGCAGTTCAAGTATGCAGATTTTTCTTATATGCCTCCAATAAGCACCGTAGGGGGAGAAGACCACATCAGTGCAGTCATAGAACAAGTGTTTGGCGGAGAAGATCTGAGGACGGCTTGAAAGTGCGAGGTCGTGGGTTTTCATTACCTCCTTCGCCATTCTAGCTGAGGAAACAACTACAGTTGGGATTTCACCAAGCTGTAAGAAGATGATCGGGCCGTATGTTCTCGCAAGGTGGTGGAGAGATATGTGGGGCAATTTGCCTAGCTGATGGAGATTGCCGAGGATCGGTAACTTGGGAGGGCTTGGTGGGAGGTTGTGCTTTCCTTTCCTAGACTTGTTCTTTAAGAGAACTGTAATCACTGCAGCTATCATCAAGGTTGACAGAAACAGATGCTGAAGGAGAGCCATTGCCATTCCACGAGAAATTTGTGCGGTATGTGATGTTGCAACTGCAGTTTTGTTTGATCTTGTGTACAGTCTGTCTTCTTATAACATCGGACTTGTAAAAACCATCTCAGTTTGCTGAAATTTTTTTCGGTTTAGTCAATATAAGCCAAGTTAGCAGACGTCACCCTTTCTTTCTGTACTTACGTGATGCCATTTGTAATGGTTCAAGACATCAACCCTAGTTGCAAGTTGGCGAATGTTCCCTTATCTTATACCCTTAGCATTGCCTTGGTTTATGTTCCTGTATCTTATCCCCTTAGCATTGCCTCAGGATAATCTTCTTGGGAGGGGTTATGATAGAATACTACCAGGATAGGGATGAAAAGAGCAAGAAATACAAATGCTGTTGCGACACAAGCTGCCAAACTACCTAGCAATCACTCATTTATTGTGTTGGAGAAATGATTTGATATTATCGGAGATTCTGATTATGGGCACCGATCTTGATTGGAGACTAATTGATTTAGTCAATCTGTGATTGATTTGATAAATAGGAAGTTGTAATCTCTTGTATACTATTTCCTATTTTTCTTTCTTATTCGTACACTATAAATAGACCATGTACATTTATACAAGTAGATCAACACAATACATCAGAAATTCTCCAATTCCCTTGCTGTCTGTCATACTGGTCTCACAATTGTTGGACTGTTGCATGGAAAACTGGTTTGTGGTCCTCTTTTTCTAGATCAACATGTGATCCCACTGTCGGGTCTATCGTCGGAATCCCCATGCCTTCGAAAAATCTCATCGGTCGAGGACTTGTCAGGCTTGAGAAAGTTCGCGTTTGATAGAGATCTGCCGAGTAATTAGGTCCTTAAAAGACTTTTCTTGATGTGTCATATGATGGGAACCCAACAGATGACCTATTTCTGAAAGATTATTCTTAAGTAGCTCTTAGTTTTTATGGAGAATTTGACAGCAACTAATGATGAAAGTAGGTTGAAGTTCCAATTAACCCACCTATGCAAAATGCGAGAAGTGCATCTGGAAATTCGTTGATTTTTGGGTCTCGGATAGCGATGCTGGATTGCGAGAGCGTGATTTTGATACCAGTGTAAGTTTGTGATTTGATGTGTATGTATGTGGTGTATATTTGGCAGAGGAATGACGAAGGGACAAGGTATATAAGTTAAAGATTTCGCGGGACAAGGATAGTTTGTTTCGTTTAACAAAATAATTGTACGAGTGATGGGGGAGTGGTGGGAGGAGCATTCCAAGGAATATGAGCTCCCCACACGGTGGAGGATTACTCCCCACCCACCTCCACGATCAATCCAATCTCCATTCATAGAGCGCATCCACCGCCTTAGAATATTTTTACCACCACTCCTAGCTGCCGCAGAAAAATCATAAAAAAAGTCATAAAATATATTATGTTTATGTCAATTCAGTTATAAATCATATTTTTTGTCCCAATTATAAATCTTTCAATTTGGCTAATTTAGTCCTAAATCTTTTGACAATTTGCCGATCAGTCCATAATCCTTAAATTATGTAAATTTAATCTTAAACCTTTTGACGATTTGCTAATTTAGTCATTTCGATCAATTTTGACTTGAAAATGCTAACGTGGCGGCCTAATAAGCACTGGCATCCTACGTGACACGACTGACGCTGACTTATTATGCATATTTGTAAACTTTTTTTTGCTTTTTTTTTTATCTTTTATTCTTTTCTTTTCCTTTTTTTTTTTCCAACTCTTGGCCAGTGAGGGCACGGAAGTCGCTGGTCACAAACGAGGGCTGGGGACCCTCAATTGGTCTAGACAAGGGCGTTGCGACCTCACTAGTCATAGGCAAGGGCCGCGACGCCCTCACCATGATCTCACGAGGGCATTGCGGCCCTTGTTGGTCAAGAGTTGGAAAAGAAAAGAATAAAGAATAAAAATTTAGAAAAATGGAAAAATAAATGTCAATGTCAACGCTTTCCAGCCAAAATTGATTAAAATGACTAAATTGACAAATCGTCAAAAGGGTTATAACTAAATTGACACAATTGAAAGGTTTAAGACTCAATTGGAAAATCATCAAAATGTTTAGAACTGAATTGGCATAATTGAAAGATTTAGAACATAATTGGCACAATTGAAAGATTTACGATAGAATTGTTATAATTTAAAGGTTTAGAATTGAATTGACACAAGTGTATTCGGTGTAGGACTTTTTTGGTAATTTCGCCCAAACTAAGCTAGAACCATAAACTTTTCCTACCTCCCAAGACTAATTTTCTGTAGAATTAGAGTTCTTTCGCATTCAACATATATTTTTGCATGCTACACTATTCTAAAAATTGGATCACAAATTTCAACAAAACCTAACTTTCGTAACCATAAGTCTCCTTCGTCCAACCATCCAATCCTAAGAACTTAAGCTGATTTGCCTTTCTATCTTGTCGTTGGACTTCTCTTGATCACATTGTCGACTTTAGCTATAAAAAAACTTAAAACAATAGCTGTCCAAATAAATTTGGAAGAGAATTACAAAAAATGTTTTAAACCTATTGCAATTATGTCAGCTCAATCTTAAACATTTTAATTGTGCTGATTGAGTTATAAATCTTTTTATGTTTTGCCAATTAAATCGCTGACATGGATGATGGCCATCCTAAGTCCAGGGAAAAAAAGAAAAAAGCAAAGCAAAGAAAAAAAATTATAAAGAAATTCAAAATATTATTAAAAATGTCCACGTTAGTGCCGGCCGTACCACGTACGATGGCCGGGGCCCACGTCAGTGATTTCCGGCTAAAATTGGACGGATAGATTCAATTGGCAAAACATGAAAATGTTTAGGACTCAATCGACACAATTAAAATGTTTCGATTTGAATTTGCACAACTTCATTAGGTTTTTAGAATTTTTTTTGATAATTTTTCCTGAATTTGTTCGGTCATTCAAAGTATCGATCCATCATATCAACTCTTCAGTGTGATCGATAAGGTTGAGTTGAAATCCCATGCTCGTGCTTGTATAAATGTTGTGGAATGAGAAAAAGTGGCTGAGGCCATTATTTTCCCCTGCAACTAGTCTCGAAAGTGTCTCGGCACCTTCCTCAGGTACCACCTGCTTCGTAGATTGTTCATGATGCCCGTCGCTGATGATCTTTTGGACGCATTGTCCAGGGTTTTCATCTGTCTTCTTCCCACTGTAGCCCCGCGGTGGCCCTCTATCTCTGTCAAGGTTTCTCTGTCATGCTAGTGACATTGTTGGCGTGCGCCCTTGTGTCGATTTCTGCAGAATCTATGGCTCTCAATGTCGATCCCGGCTGATTTTTTTCGTTGGGCCCATAGAAATTGTATCACCGATGTCGGACCACATAATGCTTATGTAGAACCTGTATCTGAAACATTGCAATGTCAAGAATTGGGAAAAACGTGTTGGAGTGTGGTTCATAATCCCCGTCAATAGGAAAGCATAGAGTCCGTCAGATGACTTTTATAATTTGGGCATATTTTATTGGCATTTTGGGTTTGGCTCATGAATAGCCACTGAGTATATATAATCTTTTTTTCTTGTAATTGAGTATTATAACCGAGAGGTGCGAAGTGCTCATTAAGGTGGAATCATCTGCTTGATGTAGCCTTAATTTAATGGTGAATTAGAAAAAAATCCGGTGTCTTGATTTTTCTTTTTCGACTTTACTCTCAATTTCATTGTGTTTGTGCTCCCAATCCTAACAAAATGGGAAGAAGGAATTGATTAAGCGAAACCAAAGGAGTTGTGGTGGAGTAATGTAAAGAAGTAACAATTTGAAGGTGAATAAGAAGAGGAGTAAAAAAATAAACAGAGTGAATCTGAATGGTTTCACGGTGACGCTCGGCATAATTTCCATCTTTCTATTTTATGGTTCTATTTAGGAGTTCTTGGGGAGCTTCTATGGTCCTCTAGATGACCAATCTCCTCATTGTTGAGGTGGCTAGCAAGGATCATCTAGAGGGAATGAATAGGTGATTTAAATAATTCTTTATCAATTTAAAGAGGAAAAAAAAGATCAAGAACAAAGTTTGAATAACGTCAGATTTAAAACAATTTTTGATAGCAATTGTGCAGGTGTGCAATATAATTGATAAAAAGAGTTTTAAGGGATGAGAAAATCTGCACACAAGATGTATAGTGGTTCGGCTTAGATTATGTCTACGTCTACTCTCTCACGCTTACAACTTACTGGCTAGATTCCACTAGATGATTAATCAAGAGATTACAATTGTGAGTGATAATCCTCAGTGACTATCTCACTCAATCATTCTTTTCAGTCTCTTTCAAAGATTACACTTTAAAGCTCATGAAAAATAAGTATATAAATTAAAGATCGTTCAAACTTTGGAATTCTATATTTTGGACCTCGTCTCTTACTTTTGCTCATTGGCACTTGGTCTCCTTTTATACTCCTCCACTTTCAATCTAGCCGTTCGACAATCTCTAGAGGATCGTCTTCCAATCTATCCGTTGGACAGAACTGTATCAAGAAGATTGAGCAGTTGTTGAAGGACAAAATTTAAATCTCTATTGAATCTAATCGCCCATACAACCAAAGTCTTGATTTTCATAAGTAGAGCTTCTCTATTTAGAAAATAACTTGCCTCGAGATTGATTGCTGTTGAGGAAAATCCCTCATTAGTTTTGAAGAATGACAAAATAATCTTTTACCGATCATAATTACACTTAAGTTATTTGATGCAGGTAAATGCTGAGTCATCAGACTTAGTCAATAAAAGGACTTTGTTATCAAACTCAAAATTACTTGTCAGATTCAATAAGTATTATTTCTGGCAAGTTTATGTAGCACAATCAAATTGATATTTTAAGATATCCTAATTGGTAATCATAAGATCGTTCCTTAAATCGAAGAGCTATACTTATGGAAACCTTGATTTGATTGTATGGGTAATCAAATAACATGGAGATAATGGTTCTTCTTCTAACGGCTATACATCATATTTTGGGAAGAATCTCCAACGGATTGATTTGGAGATCAATCCTCTGAAAATTGTTTAATGAATAGATTGGAAGTAGAGGAGTATGGAAGGAGTGCAAATGCTGTACAAAATAGAAGAACCAGAATCGAGAATTCCAAAGTCTGAATAGAGCTTCAATCTTACACACTTATGATTACTATATTCCACGTTGTGGTTTTAGAAAGAAAATTACTTGAGTGAAGAGTATATGTGATAGTGCAGTCTATCATCTAAGAAGCATTGCCCTGATATTTCTTGGTGATTCAATAGTGAAACATAGCCAATAGGCTGCAAGCGTGGAGAGTGGACGTAAGCATGATAAAACCGAACCACTATAAAGATCTGTGTGCAGTATTCTCTATCCTTGAACTTTCATTTATTATTATTGATATTATACTGCATACATATCTGTCAAACAAGTTCATCAGAATATCATCTTAGTCATCAGACGCAATCATTTGACGACAATTTATATACAAGTTTGTGATATGCATCCATCTGATATTGACCATACAAATTGTTGATCTTGACTATATTCATTCTGCACATTTAAATCATTCAATGTGGTAAAAATACCTATTCACCCTCTCTAAGTGATAGCACTAGCCATAACAATTGCTAATCAATTACAATGTTTTGCATATTGAACCATTGCAAAACAATCTTCAAGATTGAGTCAATCAATTTATTATATACGTGAAATCCGAACCAAATCACTAGCCGTTATTTACGTTTTGATCTTGTGTCACGTTCTGAACTTTTCGTATAAAATCTGAAATTCTTCATCTGCAGTATAAAGTCCAAACCCCTGATGCTTGAAGTGATATCACAATCTGATCACGAACGAGATCAATATTGCTATATATTTTTCTTCCAAGAATAACTTCCTGAATCAAAATACTTCAAGGCATTTATCAGACTTATAAAATATATATGGATAGTTTTGTTAATTTCAAAATCTATTAAGAGGTTTTCCCTATAATCTCCCCCTTTTCAATGGTGACAAAACTTTCCATGCAAATATATAAATTTTGAGATAATTTTGAGAAATATGATCAAACATATAATTGAGCACATATTCAAGATATTCAGATCATAGTGATTTGATGTGAAATTTTTATATTATGTTTATGAATAAAATAAGGCACAGAATATGATTTGCATTGCATAAGTGCAAAATTTGCACTGTAAAATCTGTATAGCAAAATCTATCTCCTTTTCTTTGTGCCTACATAAAATATATCGTATCATATCATATATCTAGACATTTCTCCCCCTTTTTGTTAGCATCACAAAAAGATATATGCATAAATATCCATAGATTTCATAATGATCCAAAACAACCATTACAATAGATGGAATTATAATCACAACTCAATATTATGCATCAAGTAAATATAATTAACCAGTAAGCACATATGCATATATATATATATATATATATATATATTCTCTCCCCCTTTTTATCATAATCAAAAAGCAATATAAATGCAAAGGGTATCACGTAGAGAATATAAATTCAACTCATCTTCACATACTATCTTCAAAATATATTTGGCATGAAACACAATTTTACTAAACATCATCTTTTGTGAACAAAACGTATATTGAATATAGCTCATGATCTATAGAATCAAATATCAAATACATCGGTAAATATATATCAAGTAACACGGATGTTGAAGAAAAATGTCACCACCTTTTTGTCATAATAAAACGATAATATAAATAAGAGATTTGTATATGATAAAAAGGAAGGGAAATATTAGATATACTAACCCGGATCATGTAGAACTTAGCAAGTTCTAACATACATTACCTTTTTTTCCACAGTAATCAAGAGTGGGCAGAAATTTAATTGACTCTCATGCTTGATTTATGCTCCCCTCAATTTGATACTATTTTGAGATGATTCTCCCCCTTTCTTTTGCATTTTTCCAGTTTTTGCTCCTCATACCTTTTTGGTTTTTCACCCCCTATCGTTAAGACAGCTTTTGCAAATAGTTCATTGTGGCTTATGTACGTTGAACGGAATATTTCCTTTATTTTCCTTGTAGCAACAACATCCACAACATTGCTTTTTGAATTTTGAGAAAGAAATTTATTTTCTCTTTAAGCAAGCTCGTTTCGAGTTCAATCTGCATAAACTCAACAAACTTTTTGCACAAATATGCAGATAAAAATATAATATCTCACGCAATATATTATGCCCTTTCTTAGACTAAATTGAATAGCAATTATAATAATATCAACATATTTAAATCAGAAGCTACTCAAACTTTCATACGGAAACACATTAAGGGCTTACTCAATATATTTTGAAATGCCTTCGAGAATTTGTGAGAATTTTGTGCAAGGAGGAAATTTTCGATTCTTAGAAAACGATGCAGAATCTTTCTCTAATATGTTCAGTTCGTTTGGCGGAAAATATTTTCCGGATTTTCCGGTATTCAGGGGCGGAAAACATTTTCCGTGGGAAAACATTTTCCTTCCCCCCCTCACAAAAATAGCCTAAGTCTATGGAAAATGACTTCCGCTTCTTCAAAAGTGGAAATCATTTTCCGTAGCTGCTGCTTCTTCTTCTTCTTCTTCTTCTTCTTCTTCTTCTTCTTCTTCTTCTTCTTCACTATTTTTTTTTTTTTTTTTTGTTCTTCTTTCCTCGGGCTATTGTGTGGCGACGGCGGTGGCGAGGCCTGAGCTCGCCGGCCTCAGGCGACCTTGGCCTCGCCGCCGTCTGGTGACGTCGGGTGAGTCTCGAGTCTCACCTAGGTCGGCAGATCCGGCGAGGCCGAGCTCGCCCGAGGTCGGCAAGCTCCAACCTCACGAGATCCGGCGACCTCGGGCGAGGCTCGACCGGCGGTGGCCCGAGGCAGAGCTTCATGACCTCGGCGGCCTTAGCCTTGCCACCGTTTAGCGGCGTCGAGTGAGTCACGAGCATCATCGGGTCGGCAGATCCGGCAAGGCGAGCGCTGCGCCCGAGGTGGTGAGCTCCAACCTCACGGAGTCAGCGACCTCGGGGCGAGGCTTCGAGGTGCCCGGATCTTGATGCTTGATTGTTTGTTTTTTGCGTGTTCTTTACGTTGCATTATCTTGCGATGGTGCTGTTAGGTAGGTTCTTCTTCTTCTTGTTGGTGGGTTTGAGGCTCCTCGGGCTACTTGATCACCAGCGGCTGACTTAGGCCTCGCTAGGGTCAGGCGACCTCGAGCCTTGCGGGTGCGGTGTTATCGACAAGGCTCCAGCGACCTTAGGTGAGCTTAAGCCTCGTTGTGTCGCCGGATCTGGCAAGGTCGGGCTCGCTGACCTCGCTGGATCAAGCGAGGCAGGAGGTCGTGAGGCTCACCTCGCCGCCAAGTAGCTCGGAGGGCTCAACCTCACCCAAAATCGACAAGGCTCCAGCGAAGCCTCGAGCCTCACCTTGGGCTCGCCGACCTCATTTGGGCAAGATGCGTTGCCCCCTCACCTCCCGGAATCGGCGAGCTCGAGCCAACCCGCACAGGCGGCCATAGTCACCTCTGGCGGTCGCCAACCGACTGCCATAGAGAAAGAAGTAAAGAAAAATAAAAAAAAGAAAATATTAAAAATATTAAAAGTATTGCAAGAAGGAAAATCAATTCTATACCGAACAACGGAAAATATTTTTCGATGCTTTTTTAGATTTTAGCCGAACACCAGAAAATTGTGTTTCAGGAAAACATTTTTCAGGAAAATAACTTTCGGAAAAATATTTTCCAGAAGGAGAATATTTTCCGCCAAATGAACGGAGCCATATTCAGAACAAATTTTCTGAACTTCATATGGAAAGATTCCTTGACAACCTGCAATTTCTTGTAGAACAAATAATAATCTTTGTAAAATATAGAGAATGTCATGTACATATTCTTAGCTCTCCATGCACCTCCAGATGGGAAACACTGCCTTTGTTGTTTTCCAATGAGGAAGCCTCCACAAACCTCTAAATTTCTGAAATGGTTGGAAAATCTCTCATCATATTTTTCTAATGGAGAAATTTTAGCCCATCAATGTTAAATTGGCTAAATCTTTGATGCCATAACCATGAATCATCGATTTGGGCTTTCATAGCTATGTCATTGACATATTTACATCGAATTGGAAAATTCTTCTTTCCATCTTAACAGGGGCAATAATATTTTTATATTTGTCATAAATTGAACAAGTATCTCCTTTAAAGTATAGAGAGTACCCATTTTGTATCATTTGGCCCACACTAAATAGATTTTGGGCAAGACCGGGGACTAGATTTACGTTGTGAATAAATTTTGGGCCTTTATTTGTTTAATGTCAATATTGCCTTTTCATTTCACATCTACCAATACGACATTGCCCAATTTTACTTGGGTTTTCACGATATATCAATATTGGTGAATATAGAATTCATCCCGTCATATGAGTGCTACACCCACTATCAATATACCCCATATATATTATTTGTCTTATCATTTGCCGCTTGACCTGCGTAGACTATATTGTCTTCACTTTCTTTTTCTTCAATATAGTTGGCTCAATAATTTGTTTTCGAGCTACAATATTTTCTATGCGGCCATATCTTTTACAAAAACGGCATTGTCATTTATTTCTAAACCAACACTCTTTCTCCAAATGATTAGATTTCTTGCAAATACCATAAGATGGATATTTTTTCCTTTTGAGTAGTTTCTCCTCCTCTTTTATTTTTCCGTGAGCTCCTTCCACCATTTTTAGATTGATGAGACCATATTTTATTTTAGATTGAAAGGCACTTTCAACTTAATCTTCTTCTTATGCCATCAATCTTGTCTCATGTGCTTCTTTAGATTAACTGACAGGGTTGTTAAATCCTTAGTTCCTTCTATAGTTGTGACAATAGGATTGTATTTTCCAATAAGTAACACCGGTATTGTAACATCCACGATTCTGGATGTGAGGAATGGCTATAGAACTGGTGTGACAATAGTGAGAGAAATCGGCCATGGACCCATCCAAGGATCGGTCATGGACCAATCAACCCGGTCGGAAGGGTAACCATGTGATCAGCTCTGGCCTGATTGAAGGATTGGCCTTAGAATGATCAAGGGATCTGCAGTGAATCAATCTAATCACCACACAAGTGACCCAAGCTATCCAACCATGGATCAGCTTCTCGACCATAAGGATTGGTCATGGGACGGTCACGTACCATCGTGGATCAGTGGACGATCATAAATCAATCTCGCGCGGTCCTATTCTGATTGCGAATGATTCCGCACGATCATGTACTGATCGCGGATGACCATGGATCAATCCGTGTGATTGTGTGTTGGTCACGGAACAATCAATCCCACTTGACCACATGACAATCGAGAGTCGGCCATGGACCAAGTATGCTTGGCCATGACTTGCCAATTCCGGTGGAGACTCGGCTACGAACCTCGGTTTAATAGGCATGGTCGATTGTGGATAGACATGAGAAACTCATATCCGACCAAGTTAGCGCTTCCAATGGTTTCATTCTCATGTTTGGCTTGTTCCTTGGAAATGGACAAAAGAAAAGGCTCTACAAGGAGAGGCTTGTCTTGGAGAGCAAGTAATGGACAAAAACAAATCCAAAGCTAATGATTGCACCAAATCTAGGCATTAAATGAGGGAGGGTGAGTCACAAGGCTTATGTGTCTTCTACATCATTTCACCTCATTAAATACAAGATGATTCAAGCCTTAGGTTACCCAATATGAAGAGGGCAAGTGTCTTTCTAAAGCCTAGGCATGCCATTTAATCCCTTAGGCTTGCCACCTCCTCAATCTAGAGTGCCACTTCAAGAGTTCTTATTAATCCCTTAATGGAATCCGAGCAATGATGGGTTATGTTTGCCTTGTTCAATAGTGAGGCATCCTCCTATTCCCTTTATTCCTTTACTTACCAAGTTGTGACTCACCCTTTATTTTTCACAGACTTGTATCCATGGCTACCACCCTCTCGGACTCCCTCTAGATATGCATGTGTCTATGACTAATATTGTAGATGTGGAAGCAGAAATTACGTATTGTAAGTGTAGAAAAAGGTGGTGGCTCTTATTTGAACACGAACATTCTATAGTTGACCTACAGGACAGAGCCAACACGAGCAAAAACAAAAGATTGTAGTTCAGCCCTGTAGATCCAGCTGAGAGTCGGATTCCATCGAACCAAATCTTGGGATGGATTAACCATATTCATGTGGATGACGTTAGAAATTCAGTGTTCTTGTTTTGCTTATGAATAAATTGTTAAAATTAATTAAGAAAGTTTGATAATAATTTTCCTTGTATATATATTTGTATGGTTTGCTCATGCATTTGGCATCATGCGTGAAAGCACACCTCGGGCCATAAATGGGTCTTGCTTGGTTGAAATAGGTGTCGAGGCGTGTTAGAACGATCCTAGCTTGGCAGGTCGGTATTGAGGCATACCAATCCAACCCTTCCTTGGTATAGGTTGGTGCCATGACCGGTTGGTTCGGATTATGAACTTGATTCCGTGCCTAGCATGATGTAGGGTTTTAAAGGTTATATTGCATGACATACACCTCGTGTGAAGTACACCTTTGGGCTTATGGCTAAAGAAATGAAGATAAATTGGTTGTGTGATGTTTGTTTGCATGGTCACATGAGGAGAAAATATAGCTGTTGCCCTTGAATTCGGGAATGTTGCCCAATTAAGTTCGGATGAATAGCCGTCACCCTTGGATTAGGGGACGTTGCCTAATTAAGTTCGGATGAATAATCATCACCCTTGGATTATGGGACGTTGCCCAATTAAGTTCGGATGGTTAGCCATCACCCTTGGATTATGGGATGTTGCTTAGAGAATTCCGGAAGAATCGTACCAACGGTTGAAATAATTAATAAAACCGCTCTCGTGCATATTTGTTGTTTGAGTAGAAAGGTAAGTTGAGCTCGTCTCATGCACATAGATAAGTGGGGTTGGAGCATCTTTGTTATTGATCTGCCATCGACATTGATGTAGTTATGTGCATGTGCTTTGTTCAACGGTGAGGCATCCTCCTATTCGGAGTTTAGTTAGTTTACTTACTAAGTTGTGACTCACCCTTTATTTTTACAGACTTGTAGGTATGGCTACACCGCCTCTAGTTCGTCACGGACTCCCTCTAGATATGCATGTGTCTATGACTAATATTGTAGATGTGGAAGCAGAAACTACGTATTGTAAGTGTACCACCACTATTTAGGTGTGGGAGGACGCCCACAACCTAGTTTCCCACCATTACGAGGCTTGGTTCATCTGGTTCGATGGAGACTTCGTCGGCCCTATCCGTGGGTCGATGGGCCGTCAAGACCCACGATTGACGGAACAGTGGTGGATCCCTAGAGTACTAGCCCAACCAACGGGGAACCGTTTTTGGTAATATAGCCCGCTAAAGGAGCTAAGGTTACCTCAGCTTTTGACATATGAAAAAGGGAATAACCCGTAGGAAAAGGGCTTGTAAAATATAAAGTTATGATGTATAAAAAAGTAGTAATGTGTTTGTAAATGGTTGTTTTTCTTGGTTGCTTATTATTGCTATTGTTTGGGTGTTGATTGAATGTACGCTTATGCTCTTAATGAAAAAAAAAAAAAAAAAGAGGCGGCGATGAGCTTGGGACGTTATGAAAATAACCCCGCCGCTAGAGACCCTGGAGATGGAGTCGAGGTCGTCACAAGTATTTTTCTACAACCCTTTGATAAGTTATTTCATCTCCATAGGCTCACATTTGATTAACTAGTTCTTTCAATCTTCCACAACATTCTTGAACGGTCTCATAAATTTTCAATTTAAAATTCTCAAATTCTCTGCTTAGAGTTTGATGTCGAATATTGCATAGCTTAACTGAGCCTTGGAATTCTTCTTGCAATATCTCCCATGCATTCTTCGCCATCATTTCTCCAATTATTCTCGGAAATACCGTTACCGAGAGCACTTGCTGAATAACACATAATGCCATTACTTCCTTTTGTAGCGGAACTGCATAACTTTTTTCCACGATGTCTCATAAATGACCATCAAGAAAGTAGTCATTTTAATGCTCTAATAGTCATAGTTATTCCCATTGAAAATAAAAATGGGAAATGAGGTTGAGGAAGCATTGTTGTTAACACCAATAATTAATTAAGTTGTCGACCGTAAAAATAAAATTAGGGAATATACAAAACGATAGAGATAAATACATAAGGATCATCGATGAGAGGTGACAGGTGCAGATAACTCGACAATCACTAAAATGTCCTAGCGGGAAGTTTGAGAATTTGAAAATTGAAAAGGCTGGAATCGTAAAAGAAATAGTTGCCACCCGAATATTCGTATTGTGGATTATCAACGAAAATCGCTATGAGAAGACCAGGCCATTGAAGCTATCGATAAGAAAAGGAACATGTGCTTTATGCATGATTAGTAGTGGCTACTTGATAGGAAGAGACAGATGTTGAGACAGGAACAAGATCGATGACAGTTTACCATACACGGAAGGAGAGATGTCAAAATAAAGACGAGATCGATGACAGTTACCTCATTACCTCATGGATAAGGACATGTGTCAAGACAAAGAAGAGATCGATGACGGTTACTATACATATGTCAAAGCAAAGACGAGGTCAAGCAGCGATTACTTAAGAAAATTGATAGATATAAGAAAGATGATGGAAAAGATAAGATTGATGGCGGTTAATGGACAGGTGTTGTAAAGACAAACGCAGCGAAGATGAGATTAACGGCAATTATTAGATATGGCATGAAAGGACGGTTATCATGCTTACAATATAAATACCATCCAATAGCCAAAAAACCACCCCGAACACACAATCAAAATGCTATCTTTCAATTATCTTTACTTTCCTGCACTATACTTTTTTAGTTTCCTTAGTTATAGTCATCTATGTTTTTAGCACATTAGTTCTGTAGCATGGTATCGATAGAGTTCGAATGTAATGCTTGCCAGTCAAGAGCTAGTCGATCTATTCGAATTGTTTATAAACTGTACTTTCAGTTTCCTTAGTTGTAGTCATTTATGTTTTCAGCACATTAGTTCTGTAGCATGGTATTGATGGAGTTCGAATGTAATGATGTCGATCGAGTAGCTAGTCGATCTATTCGAATTGTTTATAAAATCCAAAGTTCTTGCTGATCGGATCTTATCACAACTTGAATCTGTATTGTTTGATCGAAATAAATAAGTTCTTTGTTTTCTCCTGAATATCTCCCATTCGGAATCGCTACAGAACCTTGTCTCCTCTCATTAAAAGCTGAAAAATAACTTTTGGTGAATTGTATTTTACCACGGGATCAATTCCGTAAACAGTTGGCCATGGATTTGGTGTCGGCAAATTTGGATGAGTGATTTGAGTAGGTGGTTAGGTCAAATGCCCAATACCAACTGAACGAAGCTCTGATATCACTGTTAGTTTGCGAAATAGATGTGCCATTGTGTGTATAGTGTTGGCTATTCATGACAAGGAACAAGGACCAAGAGAATATGGTTTTTATTGAGTGAGAAATGGTTGCAAGGTTAGGCTATGGGACTCGTCTTAGGCTGAAGGGTGTCGCTGTCTTTTAGTTGGTGTCTTCTGTTGGTTTCTTCTATACTCTAACACGAGCACCATCAAACCTATTTAATATAGGCGGATTTCACTGCCATACTCTTGTACAACAGGTAAAGACACGGGCTTCGTGTCTTCCTTTTTAACCATACACTCTTTTACTTTTATCCAAGATTTTTCTACGAAAGCTCTTAGCAACTCCACACATTTCAACCATCGTCTGAATACTAGATATTTTGTGGAGTTATTCTACATTTCTATCATAAATGGATCACTTCCTAACACTCTTCCTTGATCCATTTACGCGATACTCCAAGCATGCTTCTCAAAATCTCGAACTTGGCTTGTGGTAGTGCCTTAGTAAATATGTCCGTGACTTGATCTTTGGTATTGCAATATTTAAGGTCGGTCTTTTCAATACTTTGCACTTTGCGTATAATTATCCATAAGCTTCTGCTTGTTATAGAAGCCTAGAAAGGAGAAGAAGCTAGGTGCTATCTCTATTTGAAGAGTTAAGAATATGCTATAAGTCTACATATCTCAGTGCTGAAATATCATTAGTGGAGTTCATTGCCATTAGTTAATAGGGTGTTAAATAAGGGTAGTCAGGATTTTAAGTGTCTTTCTATGTTCTATAAATAGAGTCTGTATGTAGTTTTTATTTTAAGTCGAATAAATAGCCACTCCATAATGCTACTGAAGAGTTTTTAGGATGGTCTCCTCCTATACACATACATAATTTGCCCAATTAGGCACTGTTTTTAGACAGATTTGGCATTAGAAGTGAGCGTTATAGGTTTCGTATGGGTTGCATCTTGAACCTAAACCTACCTGTTAGAACAAATTCCTCATTTTTTAGAACCTAAACCTACCTTGCATATCTTGGAACTTGGAACCTGGTTCCTACCTTGTCATAGGTTCTAGAGTCGGTTCAGGGATCTACCTAGGTTTTACCTGTATTATTGATAGCATGATTGCGGTGAATCATCACCACTTGCTATTGTAATCCACTTATCACAATTTATATTTACACACACGCAGAATATGAAATCTTGTTAAAGTAAAAGTCACGGTCATAAAAATGGAAGCTTAGACTAGTAGTTCTAGATTGTACACTTATCATCAAATGCCATGGAATATTACAGGTCATACGAAAAGGTGGACCAAGAAAAATACAAAAGCTTATTCTAGGTTTCACCTACCTAGAACCTAGAACTTACTTGTCGAAACAGGGTTCCTCAATTTTTGAACCTAAAACTTATTATGTATACCCTAGAACCATGCTCATCCCTATTTGGCATATGAAATTACTTCTTCCCATATTCCAAAAATTTCTCGCGTTACATAGTTGCTATTCCGTTTGATATTTGTGAGTGTGAAATTACTTCTTCCCATATTCCAAAAATTTCTCGCGTTACATAGTTGCTATTCCGTTTGATATTTGTGATACACTCTATTCACAAAGGTTGTTCCAACAAAGTATCGATTAGGGTCTATATAGAAAGTTCATATATGGTGAAAACTTTGGTATAAAGGTGAGTACCTTTTCAGGAGGTTACTTATCTTGGGAGTACTCTCACATGACCATACTTAACTTTGGAGTTCCAAAGCTAAGCATTTTTGTTATGTCAAAAGGTATTTTCGTGAGTTAATTTTAATTTTTATGTATATATCTCATAATCGCTCTTCCCTTATTCGATGTATGGTTCAGTTCATTTTTATTCCTTTCGTCATTGTAGAAATCTCGCTAAGAGCTGCTTCTTATCCAAATCTCCTTATCCCAGCTATTAGTCTTTGTCCCCGTTTGACCGGATAGTAACAAAAACTGCAAGCAAGGACAAGTGTGCACGTTTGCAAAACGTCATTATTATAGCACGAAGAAACCCTTGAGAGAGATTAATCACTGTAAGAGGACAGAGATCCACATCAGAGCTGAAATCAAAAGACGTCAGTAATGAACAATATTTTCTCGTACGATGCACAAGCTTTCATACTAGAAAAAGGTGGTGGCTCTTATTTGAACACGAACATTCTATAGTTGACCTACAGGACAGAGCCAACACGAGCAAAAACAAAAGATTGTAGTTCAGCCCTGTAGATCCAGCTGAGAGTCGGATTCCATCGAACCAAATCTTGGGATGACATGGACCATATTCATGTGGATGACGTTAGAAATTCAGAATTTCTCTGTTTTCTTTATGAATAAATTGTTAAAAATAATCAAGAAAGTCTCTCGCATAATAATTTTCCAAATTGGAGGGGTACTCAGGATGGAAGAGTGAATCAGCTTAGTTTCCTAGCAGTATAAGTCGACAAAAGGCACTAAGGAGATTAAATCAATAAACATAAAGAAAAGTAGACCAATCAGTCGTCCTTTCGATTTCCTCAATCACTTAAAACGTTAAATGAAGATGTAACCACGTAATTATTGTCTTATGCATCGAACAGCGAGAAAATATTTGATAAAACTGTGATGCCAGCGTGGCAAAATCAGTCTATTCATCGGGCGACACGTGGCTCCTGGGCCCATCTTGTGTCAACAAGCCAAATTTCAAAGTTTTAGGCGGGAGTCTCTCTCTCTTCACGTTCTGCTCTGAGAGCTCTCTCTCTCTCTCTCAACTCACACAACCCTTCCGACTTACGACCGAGCTCTCCTCCGATGAACCACGCCTCTGCTATCTGACGAACCATGCCACCGCCTTTGACTCTGCCTCCGCCTTGAAAGGTAAAGGTTTTTTTTTTTCTCTTTACAGTGACAAATCTGCTCTCTCTAGTCCGACGAGCCATGCCGCGGCCGCCTCGTCTTCGGACGATGTTATGGTATCGGCGAAGAAGAGGACTAGAAAGTGTGCGGACGACCCACAAGAGATCAATCTCCAAACTCATTGAGGTTTCACGAGTTCACGCCTTCTGAATGTTCGCTAAATCATGGGCAGGTCGTGCATTTTCTTTCTAAGTGCATTGTGCCTCTGAACCAAGCTCGCGGGGTTTTTCCACTGGAGGAGGTAACGACCTTCATCAACTTTCGTGCTTTTCTCTCGTTATAACTTCGTTTTTTGCCGCTTCAGAGCATGTTCCTCATGTAATTACTTTTGCTGTTTGAATGTTCTCCACTTCCTAGTCCTGCCATCGTTTGCTTTTGCTTCGACTATGTGCTTCGCGTGATTGCTTGTGCTTTTTGAATATTCTTGACTTCCTAGTCCTGCCACTGTCTATTTTTGCTTCGAAGGGTATGCAGTTTCAGCTACATGCAGGTGGCGCGTCCTTCGTACTTCGATGGTTCCATCAAATTCTTGCTGTTCTTTCTCTTTTGGGGGTTGTTGGTGGTTGTCTGGAAAGAGTTTGGTGATTAAGACTCGAGTACTCCTTATGTTAGCCAAGCTTTAGCATTGAAGAAATATCAAAAACACTTTTGAATCTCTATGGCTGGATTGTGTTCTGTTTATGATGCGTGAGGACTGAAAGAATTCATGGGGGCAGAAGGGTCGACATTTTCAAATTCAGCTTACATGCAAACCAAAGATGTGAACATTATCTAGATAGTTGGTGGTCGGTTTAACAGGAACATATTATAACCGATGTCCTAATAATTTGTATTGACAAAATCTGCTTAATTTAGTAACTAACAAGAGTTGGTTTTACCGGTTGCTGAATAAATTGCAAGGCAACCCTTTAATTGAGCATATTACCAAAATGTCGAGCAGATGTGGTAGTTTAAATTGCAAAATCAACAGAGCATTGAAATGTGACATACATAGTCATGGGTTTTGTTTGAGTAGTTTTTACTCCGAACATGCATGTTTGTCGGCCAACTTATTGTTTTAGAATTTTGCTCTGGGGACAATATTTTAACTGTTGGCATTAGGTAAAGCAATCTTCTAAGCTTATATATGGGCAAGGGTAGATATCCTGGTATTTGAGTAAATTGAGTGAGATAAGATGATACCTCACTTCCTTACAACTTAACTTTATGGTTGGCTAATCCTTTAATGAGACATCAGAGCATTTTCTTTTGAGGTTTTGGTGTTGGCATGCTATCTTTCAAGAGCCTCTTATACTAGCTTTCATGTGTTTACTTTTAATTGGCCGTCTCTTATCTGGTGAAAGTTTTACTTTTCGTAGGTTTTAATGTGGATGATATTGCTTCTCTTATTTCTTGGGTGCTCTTTTTCCCTTCTAACTTCTGTCATTCAGCTGTTTTGGTTGTTTGGGCGGTGTTTGGGTGTGGGGGGAATTAAGCATCATTAAGAGTTCTTGATTTTGACACTGCTGAACTGCCCCTCAGCTGAATGCTTGATTAGCACATCTCTGTTGAACATTCACTTCTAGCCTATTGCTTTCTTGTTGACTATGAGTTTAATGCAAGCACTGGGACTCTGGAGATGTCTAGTCGCTATGATAAAGAACATTTCATGGCAAATCTATCCTCCTTGTTGTAGTGGTCTCCATACTCAAATGAAGCAGATCTTGTTAGGCAAGCAAGTTACTTCTCATTATTTTCCCCCGTATCCCTTATTGTTATTTATTTTTTCTTGACAAATCCTCATTCATCTATTGTAAGTACAAGCCTTGCATATTTTATTTTACTTTTTCTCTCTTATTATTTTGGTTTATCATTTCACAGATTTGCTTTATCAAAGTCTTGATTGTCACACTTGTTGGCTTGAATATTCTAATAAATCCATTCTGTGAGTTTTGTGATGGGGGCCTGGTATACATGGACATAGTGAGAAAGCAACGAATTCTGTTGGCTTTAGTGGAAGATCAAGATTATGATTATGCTTGCTGTGCTTATGGATTTGCAACTTTCATTTCCTTCTTTTGGTGCAATCCCTATTATTTTACTATTGAGCATCTGCAGTTTTTTCGAATGATATTTTGATGGTCAAGTAGTTCTGGTCTGGTTGATTAGCTTTCTGATTTGAACACTTCGTCATGGCTATAGTGACAAGTGCAATTCTGGAAAAGTTAGCTGCTACTTGTCAAACAGTCTGCTGATCTGGCTATCTTGGGATTTAAGAGAGAAGTTGCTAGGTAGAGACATTTTTTTATCTGATAATTCATGTGTAGCTCTTAAGAGACATTGTACAGTTGCTGGAATCGAATTGTGTTCAAGTCTTAAATAAACCATTCCGTTCTTCTTATGGTAGTTTGATGACATTGGATCCCATGGTACAAAAATTATTATTTATAATTTGTGGTTGAATGATGATGGGAAAATGGAGTTAAGACTTTGATGCCGATCGCCAGGTTACAAGCTTCCCATCCATTGTTCTTCCTAGTGCTATTTATTTTCATTTTATTCTCCATAAATTGACTACTTTCGAACTTCTAATGGAAGGACATCCGTATTAGTGGACGTATTAGGAAAGTCGAATCACTTCCTGCCTGGAAATCAGTAAACGAGCAGCACATCGCTAATCAACTCCATATTCTCTTCGGGTAAGTTGTATTGTTCTAGTTGAAGAAAAAAAAAGTTTTAATTCATCTGTTTTGACAGTTGTGGTTCCTGTCTTCGTTCAGCTGTGTAGCTAAATTAGATTCCCATTTGAGGTCTCCCGTTGGAGAGGAAACTCATCTTGTCTTGACATATGGCATTGGAGTATTGTGGCTAGACTTATCTCTTGGGGAGCATTACTTTTTTAATTGAAAGAAATTGTAGTCGTACTTTATTTTCACTGGTATTTTTATCTTAACAATCGGATGAAAAATAAAATTGTTATCTTGCAGGTATATGACATCCAATTTGAATGAGAGTACTTGGAGCGAATTGACCTTTCAAAATAAAAGTTGTAAGTGTGGTAAGCGTGGTAAGTGTGTTGCCGTGAGAATATCGGAATCTTCAAGAAACAAACACAAGCTCTACTGTAATTGTGAGGATAAAACGTGTGATTTGTTTTCTTGATGTTTGCTTACAAGCGATGTGCCTTATTCTATCACAAAGCTCCACCTGCAATACATGAAGATGACATGAGAAATGTTAAGTTTGAGCATTTGAAGGATAAATTCAAGAACACTAATGTGAATGGATTGAGGCATAATGTGTACCATTTTAATATCCTGCTACTTTTTGTTTGTCTATTATTTGTTATTTTATTTGGACTACTTGTCCAAAGAAGGTAGATGGTTCAAACATTGTGTTGTGCTTGCTCTAATGGACACAATTGCATTATCTTTTGTGAACTTTCTTCCTCTCTACATGGTGATTGGATGTGCAAGCACCCTCTGCAGGATCGTTGGATATGTAACCGTCCAGGATGCGAGTTGCCATCGCGGTGTTAAGGACCGATAAATAATTAGAACAGCTAATAATTTTAGTAATTTTTGCCAAACCTATTTGAGCGCAAAGTTACTCACTAGATAAGAAAATTGCTCAACAACCTGAATGAACCACCCTTTTCCCAATCAACAATGGACATGTTGTCCAAATGAACCTTTGTCAAAGAATATAGACCCTAGTTTCGATTGTTACCCAAAAATCTGTCATGACTTGTAGTTGTTTCAAAGCTATAGAAAAGTCCAGTTTGAACGAGAAATAAGATGTTGGAAGCAAAGAAAGAGACTGAACGAGAAATAAGATGTTGGAAGCAAAGAGAGAGAGAGAGAGAGAGAGAGAGAGAGAGAGAGAGAGAGAGAAAAAACAGAAGCATGAAACACATTGCACCTGGAATCAGAAAATTAACAAAGTGATGGAAGAGAGAGCACAGTGAATGGTCAAAAAGCATATAAAGTCCCTAGAAAATTGAGAAACTAACGAGCCTAGAATCTTCAGATATATTTTATTTTGCTCATTCACTTTTGACATCCTGCATGCTCCATTGATTGCATAACTGGAGTATTATAAAGTATTCCAAGAATCAATCTGCTACAACCAAACTAATTGAAAAAAAGGATGAACAAAAAAGACGAGGCATTTCCTGAGAGTCCTTAAGGTAGCGAGGGCAGGTTGTGGTGGCATTTGCTGCAAAGATAATGGCATGTTCATAGGATTAGCTTGAATCAACTGGCCGAGTAAATAAAAGATTAAGAAAAGTCAGCTGTTTAATTTATCTATATTAGGAGAGAAAATATTAGGTTCAAGTACAAAGGTACGCAAGTCCTCTTTACCCTTGGCGATCTTGGTGATGGCTGACCCCATCATTCCTTCAGAGTTTACAATGTTGAGAGAACCACCAAGAGTGGGCTGTAGCTATGCATTTCTCTGCTGCAAAAGTTGTAATTGCTGCATCTGAAGCTGTTGGTGCTCCCTACCCTTTAATTGTTGTACATGAATTTCACAAACTGAACAGTCAAATACTCAAAAATTTCTGCATGTTCAGGGAGTACTGTCCCATGGATGAGTGGAGGACCAAAGAAAAACCTCAATGTAAGCTGCAGCAGCACCAGAATGCCTCGCATTTGTCCTTGCAATGAAAATGTCCCAGAAGACAGACCACCACTCAAAGAGAAATAATCCTCATGGTGCATCAATAGCTACACATATAAAAAGCTAAGTAATTAGCTCAAAGTAGACCATGATTTCGAGAGATCATATATCACCATCTTCACAGACTAAAATACACAAGTTAGACTTCAAAGAAACAAGAATTACCTACCGGGTCAGTGGCAACTTTCCCAACTGTCATAAAAGCTTTAGCAGAAGCATGCAATTTTCTCTTCAACATATATTCGTGTATGTACACATCAAGCCTAAAGGAAGAAAAGTGCAAGACCGAAACAGAGTGCTCATTAACAATGCGCTCCCTTATAGAAGAAAATTTAATGAACAAAGAAGATTACTTTGCCAAATATAAACTCTCTCCCTCTCCCTCTCCCCCTCTCTCTCTTCGCTCTCTCTCTCTGTCTTTCTCTCTCTAATTGTCCAGAAAACTCATGATTAAGTTAGCCCTGAGCAGGTATCCAATGCCCACTATGATTAGCAGCTATAAACAAAGAGTGACTTGTGATTGAATTGCATTTGACAGTGAGTGCTGCAATAATGAGAGCTTAATATTACTCATCTCAACTCTTTGCAACATAGTCAAGTCCTTTGGTTCATGGCCACCACTTTTCAGTTCAACAGAGTTAAATAACATTGTAAGCAGATGACTACACTTGAACTCCAGCAGATGGAAACAATGGATATTTGCAATCAACTTCAGAAAGTTGAGTATTTCAAAATTTACAAACAAATCAGAAAAAAAAATAGTTTAGCTCTGTTCCGCTGATAAAGGAAGCAACTTTCATTCATCCCCTCCTCCCTCCACATAAGCAAGCAGAACAAAAGTCCAACGTCAGCACAAAAGTCTTACTCGCTCTGCCCCCATGAATTTGAAAATGTCGACCCCTCTGCCCCCATGAGTTCTTTCAGTCCTCACGCATCATAAACATAACACAATCCAGCCATAGAGATTCAAAAGTGTTTTTGATATTTCTTCAATGCTAAAGCTTGGCTAACATAAAGAGTACTCGAGTCTTAATCACCAAACTCTTTCCAGACAACCCCCAACAACCCCCAAAAGAGAAAAGAACAGCAAGAATTTGATGGAACCATCGAAGTACGAAGGACGCGCCACCTGCATGTAGCTGAAACTGCATATCCCTTCGAAGCAAAAATAGACAGTGGCAGGACTAGGAAGTCAAGAATATTCAAAAAGCACAAGCAATCACGCGAAGCACATAGTCGAAGCAAAAGCAAACGATGGCAGGACTAGGAAGTGAAGAACATTCAAACAGCAAAAGTAATTACATGAGGAACATGCTCTCAAGCGGCAAAAAACGAAGTTGTAACGAGAGAAAAGCACGAAAGTTGATGAAGGTCGTTACCTCCTCCAATGGAAAAACCCCGCGAGCTTGGTTCAGAGGCACGATGCACTTAGAAAGAAAATGCACAGCCTACCCATGATTCAGCGAACATTCAGAAGGCGTGAACTCGTGAAACCTCAATGAGTTTGGAGATTGAACTCTTGTGGGTCGTCCGCACACTTTCTAGTCCTCTTCTTCGCCGAAACCATAACATCGTCCGAAGACGAGGCGGCCGCGGCATGGCTCGTCGGACTAGAGAGAGCAGATTTGTCACTGTAAAGAGAAAAAAAAAAAACCTTACAAATAATATATCCCCAAAATTACAAACGAATGAAAAAATGATTGGAAAATCTTTACCTTTCGATGCGGAGGCGGAGGCGGAGGCAGAGGTGGCAGCGTGGCTCGCTGGAGGAGAGCTCGATCGTAAGTCAGAATGGTCGCGCGAGTCGGGGGAGAGAGAGAGAGAGAGAGCAGAGCGCGAAGAGAGAGAGAGACTGTGGAAGTGAAGAGAGAGACTCCTGCCTAAAGCTTTGAAATTTGGCTAGCTGACACAAGGTGGGCCCGGGAGCCACGTGTCATCCGACGAATGGACTGTAATTTTGCCAAGCTGACATCACAGTTGTATGTAATATTTTCTCGTCGAACGAGAAGCCACTTGCTTAAGGCAAGATAATTGGGGCAGCTCCCAATGCTTAATCAAAAAGGGCATTGATTAATCGTCGCTATCAGCAGCGCTAACCCTGGCAGTATTCTTTTGGCACACTGCACAGGACAGCATCCTAAGGACGGATTCCATGCCGAATGCATCCAATAATTACATGTTGACTGGGTCTACCTTACGTGCGGTCCAGCTAGCTTAAACAAAATAAAAGAAAAGAAAAGTAAAAAAAAAAAAGCAACAAAAAGAACAAAAAAGAAAAGGGGGCAGCTTCGTGCGTTTGGTGTGCCCAGAGAGGAGAAAGAGAAAAAAGAACCGAGAGCTCACAAAGGTGCGCGAGAACAGGGGAGGAGAAGTGCTGAACTTCATGGTCTCGATTCGAAGGCTAAACATTGTCGAAATTAGCTCAAATTTCAGTATGTTGTTCGTGAGACCGAGGGCTACGAGTTGATCTGTTTTATTCATTGAGAATCTCTTCCAAACTCTTTAATCGCGGTTAAGATTTTTCTCCTCATTTTGTATAAATCCATCTTTACGATGAAGAAATAATATTATAATATTTATGTTGTATCTCTAGTGTGTGACTAGTATGGATCCTACTATTCTTGATGATTAGTGGAAGTTTTATGTGTAGAGCAATTAGTAGTTTTTTTTCCTTATTGGTTTTTCACGTTAAATTTCGATGTCGTTGTATTTATTTCCTTATCAGTGCGTCGTTATATTGCTGGAATATCATTGATTGTTGTTGGAATTAAGTCGTTTTTGGTTGGTTTAATTTTGGAGGAGATATTGATCCTGGATTGATTGAGTGTGCGGTTCTCCCCAACATTACAAAAAAAGATGAACAACTTTTCAACATGACTGATATTGACAACAATGAAAAAAAAAAACCAGCAAATCAGATGGTTTCAGCGACATCCATATACAAAAACTGCGTAGGAATCAAATGAGAAGTAAAGCTTAGCAAATATCACATACCTTGCAATGGCTCTCCTTCAGCATCTGTTTCTCCCAACATGCTTGTTCGCAGCAGCTTTGGTGATAGTTCTCTTGAGGAGCAAGTCTAGGAAAAGAAAGAGCAACCTCCCACCGAGCCCTCCAAAGTTGCCGATCATTGGCAATCTCCACCAGCTTGGCAAATCACCGCACATATCTCTCCATCGCCTCGCGAGAAAGTACGGGCCGATCATGTCCTTGCAGCTTGGTGAAGTCCCGACCATAGTCGTTTCCTCGGCTGCAATGGCCAAGGAGGTGATGAAAACCCATGACCTAGCGCTCGCGAACCGCCCTCAGATCTTCTCTGCCAAGCACTTGTTTTACAACTGCACGGACATGGCCTTCTCTCCCTATGGCGCTTATTGGAGGCACATTAGAAAACTCTGCATACTTGAAGTGCTTAGCGCAAAACGGGTTCAGTCATTTAGTCATGTCAGGGAGGAAGAAGTTGCCCGTTTAGTTCACCGGATCGCAGAGTCTTGTCCAGGCCCTGTAAATCTATCTAAACTGCTTGGTTTATATGCGAATGACTTTCTTTGCCGGTCTGCTTTTGGAAGGGACTTTTCAGCGGGCGGGGATTATGATAAGCATGGGTTTCAAAAGATGCTGGAGGAGTATCAGGCGCTGCTCGGGGGATTCAGCATAGGAGATTTCTTTCCTTCCATGGAATTCATTCATAGCCTGACCGGGATGAAGTCTAGACTTCAAAACACTTTTAAGCGCTTTGATAATCTTTTTGACGAGATACTGAGAGATCATTCGAACGAAAGCAGAGCCATGGAGGGGCAGAAGGATCTTGTGGATGTTTTGATTGATATCGAGAAGAATGGTTATGGTGACATGCCCCTTACAAGGGCCAACGTTAAAGCCCTCATCCTGGTCGGTAAAAATCATTCTCCTCTCTAGCTTGACATTCCTTTTAACTTCTTAGAGAATAGACGGGATCATGGGTTTGAAGAGCATTTGTTAGCGTGTTTGAGCAAGACTATCTAATGATAAGTCCTACTCAACCCAAGCCAAGCGCTGTTTAGCCTAAAGAATTAGACGTGTGGTCTTCTTTTGCTATGACTACAGTTGAGCAACAAGTTAGACCCAACAAAAGGGCTCGACTTGCCCGAGCCCCTTCCAATGATCATCCTCCAATAAGCCAAAAAGTTGGCATAGTAAAGCATATCGACTCGCGTGAAAAAATTTCTAATATGTAGGCCCATGCATGTTGCAGGATTTTTTTGCAGCGGGAACAGATACAACATTCATAACTCTTGACTGGGCAATGACAGAGCTTGTCATGAACCCTAAAGCCATCGAAAGAGCACAAGCCGAACTTCAGAGCGTCGTTGGAGAGAGAAGATACGTGCGAGAGACTGACCTACCTCAATTCCCATACTTGAAGGCTATCATCAAGGAGGTATTCCGATTACATCCTCCTGCTCCTGTGTTAGTCCCAAGAGAATCCATGGAGGAAATTACCATTGACGGATACTGCATTCCGGTAAAAACGCGTTTCTTCATTAACGCTTGGTCAATAGGGCGTGATCCGCAATCCTGGGTTGATGCCGAAGCATTTCTACCAGAAAGGTTTCTGGATAGCACCATCGACTTCAAGGGACAGGACTTCGAGCTTATACCATTTGGCGCAGGCCGAAGAAGCTGCCCAGCTATTGCATTTGGAAATGCCAGTGTTGAGATTGCTTTAGCTCAACTCCTTCACAGTTTCGACTGGCAACTTCCTCCTGGTGTCCAACCAAAAGATTTGGATATGGACGAAGCTTTTGGCATCACAATGCACAGGATCGAAAACCTTGTTGTCGTCGCCAAACCCCGCTTCTCCTAGACAACGGGGAATAACCAAGAAACCAGCTGAAAATCTCGTCTTCAACTTGGAGATATTATCCATAGGCTTTTGCTTGTTATAGAAGCCTAGAAAGGAGAAGAAGCTAGATGCTATCTATGATTGATGATTTAAGAATATGCTATATGTACTTTATGTTATGAACAGTCAAATATCCTTGGTGTTGAAATGTCTTTAGTAGAGTTAATTAGCATTAGTTCATAAGTGGGTGTTAAATAATTAAGATAGAGGTGTTTCAAGTGTCTTTCTATGTTCTGTGAATAGAGTCTCCCATGTAATTTTTCATCTAAGTTAAGTAAACACATATGCTTGCTTCCAAGTGTCTTTCTATGTTCTATAAATAGAGTCGCCATGTAACTTTTCATCTAAGTAAATAAACATGTATGGTTGCCCCTCTCTCTTTTTCTCTCTCGAACTTGGTGGCTTCTACAATCCCCCAAGTATCATTTCTTGGGGATCGGTGGCTGCTAGATCAAACAAGAACAAATCTCGTCGATCGATTGCAAACTTACTTAGCTTTTGTGTGATGATACTTCCTTCAAGGTTTAAAACAAAATGCATGTGATTACAAGTTACAACCAGGAGATTGGTCATCAAGGGGTCTGTTTAGTAACATTTCTATTTTTCTATTTTTCTATTCTTTTATTCTCTAGAACAAAAAAAGAACATAAATCCGTTTAGTAATGTCAGTTAGTTTTTTTATTCCCCGAAACAGAAAAGTAGTCAGGGAATAGATTTAGAATAGAAATAAGAATTAAAAAATATCTACTTTTTTGTTTTTGGAACAAAAAGGAAAAACAATAGAGAAACAAGATCAGCTTTCTTTCTTTCACAAGATATTCTTGTACTAATCCTAAACCCTAGATCATAAACCCTAAAACCATAAACCTTAACCCTCAAACCATAAGTCCCAAAACCCTAAATCTTAACCTTCAAACCCTAAACCCAAAACCTTAAACCTCCATACCCAAATCCTAAAACCCATAACACTAAAATAAAAAATCCAAAACCCCAAAACCCAAATCCCTAAACCTTCTAAACCCCAAATCCTAAACCCAAAAATCGAAACCCTAAAACCCGAAACGTTAAACCCTAAACCCTAAAACTCAAAACCTGAAACCCTAAAATTGTAATTCCAAATCCTAAATCCTAAAACACTAAATTGCAAAACACCGAATCCTAAACCAGAAACCCCAAACCCTAAACCCTATACCCTAAATCCCAAACCCCAATACCCAAAACCCTAAACCATTAAGCGCCAAACCCTTAAACCCCAAACCCGAAACACTAAACTCAAAACCCCAAACTCGAAACTCTAAAACATAAACCCCAAACCCTAAAATCCAAAACTCCAAACCCTAAACCTCAAAACCGAAATCTTTAAACCCTAACCCCAAATCCTAAAATCCTACACCATAAATTGCAATTTCCTCTGCCACCACTTGGTTTTTGCTTTATATATAAGGAGTAATTTTCTTTATAATTCTATTAAGGTCATCCAATTCTATATCATAATATATTCTCATTCTATTTCTAGTTCAATTTTATCCAAACATGAATTGTTAAGTCTCCACCAATAATTTTATAATTAAATAAAAAAATTGGGGTTATAAATATTTAGTGTCCTACAAAACGCATTTTTGTTCTTTTTCTACTTCGGGAATAGAAATTTTGTATAGTTACTAAACACGTTTTTTTCTCAGAAACTTGTCCAGAGAATAAAAATAGAAAAAACTATTTCAAAATAGAAATTGTTTCTGAGAACATAAACATTACTAAACGGACCCTAGAGGACCATAGAAGCCCCCCCGAGAACTCCTAAAGAGAACCGTAAAATAGAAAGAAGGAAATTATGCTAAGCGTCATCGTGACATCATTCAGATTCACCCTGTTTATTTTTTTACTCCTCTTCTTATTCACCTTCAAATGGTTACTTCTTCATGTTACTCCTACATAGCTCCTTTGGTTTCGCTTAATCAATTCCTTCTTCCTGTTTTGTTAGAATTGAAGGCACAAACACAACGAGATAAAGAGTAAAGTCAATAAAGAGAAATCGGGACACAATTTTTTATCCTGATTCACCCTTAAATTAGGGCTACATCCAGTAGAGGACTTTACTATAATTAGTACATCGTACCTCTATGTTAGAACACTCAGTTATGAAAAAAAGAGATTATATATGATCCGTAACTATTCATGAGCTCAAACTCAAACTACCAATAAAATACAGATCCAAATTATAAAAATCCTCTAACGGGATCCTCGTGCTTTCCAATAGATGGAGATTATGAAATATACTCCAACACGTTTTTCCTAAATCCTGACATTGCAATGTTGCTGATATAGGTTCTACATAAGCATTATATGGTCCACATCGGTGATACAATTCCTATAGGTCGAAAAAAAAAAATCAATCGGGGTCGACATTGAGAGTCATAGACGCTGCAGAAATCGACACGAGGACCCGCCAACAATGTCAGTAGCGTGAGAGAGAACCCTTGATAGAGATGGAGGGCCACCACAGGGTTCGAGTGAGAAGAAGACAGATGGAAAATCTTGGACAATGCGGCCAAAAGATTGTCAGCGACGGACATCGTGAACAATCTATGAAGTGGGTGGTAACTGAGGAAGGTGATGAAACACTTTCTAAACTAATTTATCCACAAAACATCAATAGTTTAAGGTTTCATTCGTTTCACAAAAAAATATCACGTTCTTGAAAGATATTTTCTAGAAAGTCATTTTTCTAAAAAATGACACAATTTTTTGATGTTCAGTTAAAATATAAAAAAGTCTCAGAAAATATTTTCCGTTACTCGGTATGGAAAAAATATTTTTAATTTTATTTTTTCTTTTCTTCTTTTTCTTTTTTTTGTTCCTCCTCGTCCTTCTTCTTCTTCTTCTTTTTCTTCTTCTTCTTCCTCAACTAGTTGTCAACCATGATAGCGACCGGCAACCGGCCACAAGTGAGCTGGAGCCTTGCCACAGGCCGGCAAGGCTCAAGCTCGCCCTGACGAAGCCTTGCCACAAGCCAGCAAGGCTTGAGTTCGCCAAATTCCGACGAGGTCGAGCCTCGCCAGTGTGTGGCGAGACTCCATCTCACCTAATCCGGAAAGGCCAAGCTCGCCTGAGGCTAACAAGCTCAGGCCTCGCCAAATCCGGCGAGTTGGGCGAGGCTCAACTGACCATAGGCGAGCTCAAGCCTCACCACACATCGGCCGATGGCAAGGTTCGAGCTGGTGACGGCCAACGACCGGCTGGAGAAGAAGAAAGAAAGAGAAAGAAAAAAAAAAAGATAATTAAAAATAAAAAAATTAGAATTTTAAAGAAATAAAATAATTATAATTATAATGAATGATGAAAGGAGGGGGGAAAATGTTTTCCTCTTTTCAAGAATTGAAAACATTTTCTTCACTTTTGAAGGTGTTTTGTCCATTGAAGGAATATGTTTTCCATGGCTAGTTTGTTTTTCATGAAACCAATGCCGGAAAACCCGAAAATTTTTTTCCTAAAAGTTGTTTTCCGTGAAACAAACGAAGCCTAAGTGAGGGTGAGTTGAGAATTAGCAAGGCTCAAATGACGGACGACAAGCTGCAAGTAACCGAGGAGGAGGGTGAGTTGCGAGCAAGAGAAAGAGAGAGAGTCATGAAGTGTTTGAGTGAGGCAGTAGCCTATGAGAGATCAGCACGGCAGACACTGATGTGGACATTAATAATAATATTTTAATATTTTTTAAATTTTTTAAATTTTTTTCTTTTTTTCTTTTTATTTTTATTATTTTTATTTTTTTATGTGGACTTGGGGCCATGATGCCCTCGCCAAATTTGGCCAAGCAAGGGCGCCGCGGCCCTTGCCCAATCTGGGTGAGCGACACACGCAAGGGCATCCTAGCCCTAAGTCAACATAGGATGGTTGGTGTTCACATTTGTGATTTCCCGTTCAAAATTGGCCAAGTAGACTTAATTGACAAAATGTGAAAAGATTTAGGACTCAATTGACACAATCAAAAGGTTTAGGATTGAATTGGTACAATTGTAATATGTTTATAACTTTTTTTGATAATTTTCCATGAATTTGGTCGGTCATTCAAAATATCAATTTATAAAATCTACTCTTTAGTGCGAACGACAAGGCTGAGTTGAGATCCCATGTTCATGCTTGTATAAATGTTGTGCAATAAGAAAAAGTAGCTGGGGGCATTATTTTCATCTGCAACTAGTTTAGAAAAAGTCTCAGCACCTTCCTCAGGTACACCCCGTTCATAGACTGCCCATGATGCCCGTCAGCTGATATCTCTTGGACGCGTCCAGGATTTTTCATTGTCTTCTTCTCACTGTAATCCTGTGGTGGCCCTCTATCTCTATCAAGGGTTCTCTCTCGTGCTGTTGATATTGTTGGCGTGTGCCCTTGTGTCGATTTTTGCAGCATCTATGACTCTCAATGTTGCGGATTTAGCAAAGAGATGAATCAGATAAAATAATCGGAAAGAAGGAAAGGAAATCGGACGCTAAATTTACGTTATTCGATCCAAATAGCAGAATTTATGTCCACAGGGAGAGGAGTACGAAATTTCACTATAAAACAAACGATATAATAGAAATTACAATAATCCGAGCACTCAAGTACTTTTTTGGTATTTTTCAATTCTCAATTACATCCAATAATTTACTCAATGCGTAGCCCCTCACAATTCATAGTGAAATCACACTCAAGAAATTAGGCAAGTTCTACTCACAAGAATTTAACTGGGTAGAATTTGTCTAAACAAAGCTCCTAGAATTTGTCTAAAGGAATTAGACAAATCTTACTCAAGGAATTAGACAAAATCTCACTCAAGGAGCACGTAAAGCCTCGCATGCTGCATTTTATGAAGAGCTCCTGGAAAAGGAAGAACTAGAAAGTTGCCATGACACCGGACTTGTTTAAATGGAGCTCTTAGAAGTGATAAAGGTAGTGCTTTCCTGAAGCAAAACGTAAGAGCGAGCTCTTACTTTCTGGTTCTTCCTTTTCCAAGAGCTCTTCATAAAATGCAGCGTTCCTTCTTTTTGTCGGCTACGACAGAAGAAAATAGAAAAGGAAAGGAACGAAAGAAAGTTAACGAAAGAGGACAAACGAAGCCCACAACTTTTTTACTTTGGCCAATTCTTCTGCGGCTCTTCTCTCTCTCCATTTATGTTGTCCCGTTTCTTTTGACTTTCTTATTCGGCTGAGGATCACGAAGTCACGTGTGATCAACGACACCTTAAATGAAGGCCATGCACGGATGAACATAAATGCAAAATGAAATCCACGCGCAATCTTCTTTTTCTCGAAATTGCGGCTGAACATAAGTGCAATAATGTACAATGGAAAAATGATTCAAGAATTCAAAAAGGAAATGATGAAGGCATTTGATATGACGGATTTGGCCTTGATGCGCTACATTCTTGGCGCCAAGGTCAACCAACACCAAGGAATTTTCATCTCACAAAATAAAATATGTGGAGAACCTCTCGTAGAAATTCTAGATGAACTATGCAAAAATGTTACTACGCCACTTATGACAAATGAAAAGCTACTAAAGGAAGGAGTAGAAAAAGTGGCCCAATATCTAAAAACACCTCAAATTTTAAATTTTATTTTAATTATATCCTAATTTTTTTTTATTTAGTAAAAATTTTTAAATTTTTACTTTTGCCCTAAATTTATCACCGTTTAACTTTCCATCCAATATAGCCGTTAATGATCATACATGAAATTTCCACATCATCAATGAAATTTACCATGGAAAGCTAACATGGACATATTCTTTATAAAACGACGTCTTCTTGGATGAGCTTTAGGTTTGGCTTTTCAATTACTATCTCTTCTTCATGTGTCTCCTCTCTTTCATCTCGGTCGAATCTTCCATGGCGCTCATTGCTCCATCTCTCGTGCTCTGATTCCCCCATCTCTCGCGCTCTCAAGCTCAAGACGCTCCCAGTCCTCCATCTCTTGCGCTCGCAGTCCCCCATCTCTCGTGCTCTTAGGCTCGAGACGCTCAGACATCTCTCGGTTGTGAGCATGATATTTTGAAATTTGTTGATCAGAGACTTTATATATTGGATAAGATGATGGTTCTTGCATAATTGTTCTTGCTCTGTATTGCCTTTTGCCGAGATGCACTCAATGTGTTCGATGATTTGCCTCTGTGATTTTAGTGTCAATTTGCCTGTGTTATTAATCAAATTTGGTGATACTTGCAAGATCTGGATGACTTCATACTGATGCGTTGATCATTTGAGATACTTCTTGATTTATTCTCTCTTGAGGTCGAGAACTAGGGTTGAGGTTTGTGAGAAAATTGTCTCTAATTCTGAATTTATTAGTAATATAAACACACATTGATGTTGCTGTGATAGTTTGGAATTAGACGACGTTTTGATGCTTCATTTATGCCTTCTGTTCGAACTAACCTCCACGTGTTTGTTAAAATGCCCAAACGAATCAGTGTTCAAGTTTTAAAAGGGCTCTTACATTTTATTGATTGATTGACTATTGCACGTTTAAACTGAGTATATACGTCTTTGAAACATGTCCATTTGACCATAGCTAAGACTTATCTATGCATGTTGCTTATGACGTTGATTGTCCAGATGTTTCAAAGTATATCTCCATTGGCAAAGAGTGATTTGACAGAGAAAACCAATGCTAGTCACCATAGAGAGCTTTGTGCGAAGTGGATCTCATGCAAATGATGTTAGATTGAGGTTAAGTGGTTGTAAATCTATTAAAATTAAAGTTCAGCTTTGCCATAAGCATTTTTATGATGAGTGGGTATTAGATTAGTAGTTTGCTCCTATTTTTGAATGTAAATCAATGTAGAATGGAGGTTCTAACAGTGGCGGCAGAGCATTGAGTCAATTCATGAGCGACAATTGTAACATTTTATGCAAGCAACAGCGACAAGCAACCTCTATACCTTGCGGATCCCAAGAAATCCTATGAGGAGACTATTTCATCATTCAACATGGAGGGTAAGTAATTTATAACTGCTTTACACAGTCATTCATATAAGAAGTAAAGCCATGTTTGTTCGTTATAATTTTAGCAAATTTTGAACAATGTTGTATCTAAACTTGTAAAAAAGTATTGCTTTGTTTTGACAGGTTGATAATTGTGGATTTTTTAAATGGATTGATCCTTATCTAACAATGCAAGAGAAATAAGCCAACTGATGAATGATAATGAGACATTGAAGGAGAGGCTGCAAAATGTGGAGAATCAATTGAACAATGGCTTGCAGAATGATATTATGAGAATGCAAGCGAAGGAGAAGACACGTTTTAGAGTTGTACTTGTATTGGTGGAAGCTTTAATTGTGTTAATGATTAGTAAGGTTGGTTGGATGGTGCAACATTGCTTGCTGTAGATGTTTATTTTATGAGAATTTCTCTTTGCAACTATTAGTTCACTTGAACCGTTTATCAGCCATTGTAGATTTGGCATTGTGGAGGGGGAAAGATGGGCTATTTTTGTAAACTCGTTATCTATTTTAACAAAAATGCCTATAGGTGGCTTTTTTCATTTCAGGTATTCAATTTTTGTCTTGGTAAGAAAGTATGTACTTATCAATCATCAATAATATATCTAAAACATTAGTAAGTTCTGATGATACAAAATTTGTTATGTAAAATAGAAAATATTCAACCCAAATCTTGAACCAGCTTGAAATGACCAAATATGGAACCCAAGCACATTACATATCACTTCCGAATTATCGTGGTGATTTTGAAACCATGAAATAAATGTCTGTTTTGATCAACAACATCAGCATGTGCTTGACCTGATAAGAGGTCATTGAGCGATCATTTATTGGTGCCTCATCGAAGCCATGGTTAAGTGTAGATGTAGATCAAAATGACCCAATGTTTAGAAAGAGGAGGAATTAGGGCCCGTTTGGTAACGTGCCAAACAGTGAAAATTTCTGTTCTTTTGTTCCCAAAAATAATTTGGGAACAGAAATGCGTTTGGTAAACTTTTTGTTCCCGGGCACATCTTTGCAAAAATTTGTGCCTGGAAATAGTTTTGGAAGAGAAACAAGAAGTAAAAAAAGTTATTTCTTGTTTCTCGGCACAATTTTGAAAATCAGTTTTTTTTCTTTTTCTTTTTTTTTCTTCTTTTTGTGTTGCTTTTCTTGGGTTGTGGCCGGTTGCCGGTGATCGGCCACAGCCCAGGGTTGGCAAGGGCGTCACGGCCCTCGCCAGCCACCGGCGAAGGCGAGGGTTCCCCTTGCCGGCGAGGGCAAGGGCTGGACCCTCGCCGCCTAGGCAAGGCGGATCACCGTCGGTCATGGCAAGGCTCAGCTTCACTCGATCTGGGCGAGGCCGACCTCACCGTCGCGACCCATAGCGAGGTCGGCCTAGCCCAGATTGGGCGAGGCTCAGCCTCGCCTGATCTGGGCAAGGCCAACCTCGCCGTCGCGGGCAAGGCTGACCTTGTCATCACGACCGACGGTGAGGTCGACCTCGTCGTCGTGACCGACGGTGAGGTCAACCTCACCCAAATCGGGCGAGACCAAGCCTCGCCATCGCGACCCACGGCGAGGTCAGCTTTACCATGGGTCGCGACGGAGAGGTTTGGCCTCGCCTAAATCAAGCGAGGCTAGGCGAGGCTAGGCGAGGCTCGGCCTCGCCTAATCTGGGCAAGGCCGGCGGTGATGCAGGTGGCCAGGGCGGCGACGCCTTGGCCTGTGGCCGGCGCCGGCGACCGGCCATCGCCAAAGAAGGCAGGATAGAAAGAAAAAAAAAGAAAAAAATATTAAACAATTTAAAATATTATTAATAAAAAGAAATTTTTTGTAGTTACCAAATGTATTTCTGTTCTTTTCTATCCTAGGAATAGAAATTTTGGACAGTTACCAAACGCCTTAAAATACTCAGAAATTATTTTTTTTTTTTTGGTAACCCAGGGAACCCCCGCACGGCCGGCAGCCGGGGAGTAAATCCTGGGGGCGACAAGTGCTAGCCACCACACACGTGCCACCGGTTAAGTCACCCTGCGGCGCACGGAATTCGAACACTCAACCTTTTGCAAGAGGAAGAGTGCGCGCTCTAGCAGCGCCACCCAGGCGGGTGGTATTACTCAGAAATTGTTTCCGGGCACAGAATAAAAAAAAATCATTTCTATTCAGAAATAGTTCTCGGACACAGAATAGTTCTCATGCGTACCCTTAGCTGCCTCTTAAACTAAATTTTGCCTCATTGCTAACATTATAACATGAAAATCCCAAAGAAGAAATTAAGTAAAGAGAAGAAAGACATACGTTATTTGGCGAGTTCACTACATCAGGCATGGCTTGCCAAGCCATGTGTCAAGCAAACATCGTTCTTCTCTATGCTATAAGCCTCAGACAATAACAGGGTCAGCAACATGCTGGCTTGCTCGAAAGCGCTAGACCCTAAGGAATTTGCTCTACACCGTACTTCTAAAGACTTACAACCTCTATCACTAAGCTTTGCACAAATCAAAGACAAGTCAAGATACCTAACTGGAAGTTTACTCTTCAAAAAACCACTTATAATGGTCAATTCATTCATATGGAACTCAAAACAGCCAACAAAAGGAGTTTCGTGTTATGCACGACTCAACACAGTACATTACCAAAACATCCTTAATACAAAACTACATTGTCAAATCCACATACAAACACCACAAAACTGCCTTTTTCAGTCTACAATTCAACATCCTCATGTATCAGGAGTACTAATATTTTTCGAACCAACTTCACAATCTACCAATTCCAAATTCTTGAGTGTGCGGAGGTTCTGAGATATCAATTGAAGATTGGCCCAGTGAAATTTGAACATTTCTTGCTATTGTTTGTCCGTTGGAGATTGATGGACCTCCAATGTGAATAACTCTATCACTACTAGGCATCTGAAGTGGACAAAAAATCAACATGTCAATTTGCATTTCTTTTCAACATACATATAAAAACATTAGACAAAGAGATTACCCTTAAATATGAATTCCCAAAGGCTTCAGACATGAAAAGTCCGTAACCTTGTCTTGCCCTGAAGATACAAAATGAGCATAAAAATGTTAATCACAATATACACATTTTGTGAAAATAATACAAGTCTAAAAACTAACCTATGCCATCTCTTTCCTAATGATAGTAGAGTCTTTGCTAGATTATACATTAGCTTGTGCACTGGTCTGTGCATCAATGGCCTTCTTTAGTCTTTCTCTTTTGGCCTACATAAGAAAAACAAAAGAAATACTAATGTTATCAATCAATTTAACCCAAAAAATCTCTTTAAAAATTATACAATTTTTGAATAAGACTTACTTTGGCTGGCCTTGATGATGTAGGATTCTTGCGTGTCTTCTTGTTGTACCCATATTGAAGGCAATTTGTACATCGCATTTGGACTCCAACTTTCATCAATTTCTTGCCATCACTACTTTACTCATCCTTGTCCTTGATTCTGTTTTTCTTTTCTCTCCCCTTTTTTTTCTGTAAGGTGAGGGTTTGATTGGCTCACCACTAACTTGGGGCCACATTCTTTTTCTATTCATGGCTGGGAAGGGATATTGGTAGCATCTTTCATAAGCTTCTTTTTTGAAACAATCATCAACATAATCATTGATATCTAACTTCACGAGAGTAATACAACATATGTCATGTTTACATGGTATTCCGGAGATATCTCATTCCCTACGAGCACAAGTCTTCCCATTCAAGTCAACCACAAATTTATCATCATACACTTGAACCTAAAATTTATTATCCATTGCCACACTAGCAATACAATACCTAGACTCTAGTTTAGTTTTCTCCAACTTCATTCTAATCCTTGGGCAAATAGGATCTGTTCGATCAACCATTAACTAACTTCTCTCTGCCATCCTCTCCATTAACATCGCTCTTATTTCTTCAAGCATCTCAAGTATGGGTTTTTCTCTTGATATGCAAATGTATCCACTGAAGGTCTCACTTAAGTTATTATCAACCGCATCACACTTGGTTCCTATCTTGATGAAAGACCTACAAAAGTGCTCAGGGCCTTGCCTCAGGAAGTCTTCATAACCTTTTGGGCACTCCATCTTCAAATCTGTCATTGCTAGGTCAAAATCAGCTTAAATTGTACATCTCACAGCCCTCCCAAAAGAGATGCTTAAGAGCATCCCCTTTGTGCAATTTTTTCCAATTAGCATATATATGTCTTGCACAATTTCGATGCTCTGCTTATGGAGCTAACAATGTAACTGCATCCATTAGTCCCTGCAACCAAATTAGCCAATAAAAATCAAACAAGCGACATCAATGATTGCACTAGCGTCATGTAACAAGCAACAAAGACAAAAGATTAGATATTACCTTTTGCTGATCGCTGATGAAAGTCCAACCTTTGCCTCTGTCCACCATCAAGTCATTGAATAATAGAGTGAGAAACCAAGTCCAAGATGCCTCGAATTCAACTTCGACAACTACCCAAGCTATTGGAAACATTTGATTGTTTCCATCTCGTCCAACAGCACACAACAACATACCCTTCAATTCAGTCTTAAGAAAGCACCCATCCAAGCCTATAACACGCCTACATCCCGCTAAAAACTCACATTTCAACTCTACAAACCCCACATAAAACCTCTCAAATATTTTGGTTGTTGGATTAACTTCCATCTCAAATATTCCATCCTTGCTAACTCTCTTGAACTCCGCCAAATAAGATCTCAGCATATCATATTGCTCCTCTATTGGGCCCCTTATAAGACTAAGAGCTTTTGATATGACTCTATAGCATTTTTTCTATCCAATGTCAAAGCAAACCTTTCTCTTGCATCAGCCTGCATTTCTGCAACTGAGTAAGTAAGCGTATCCCTAATCTTAGGCATGCATTCATGAGCAAGCCATGTAGCAGCGGCTTGCTTATTGGTTAGGCTTCGATTACAATTATGTGGGTCTCCAACACTCTTTATGATAAAAGTTTTCTCATTTTGAATCCGGGCCACTATACAATCTCTAGCCACAACCTTCTACACACTTCGCTATCATTCTCCTCTCTTCACTCTTTTGCCAAGAAATGTTAAATCCATTAATTACAGCATATTTCTTCATAGCATTCTTGAACTGTTCATGATATTCAAATCTCATGCCTAGATTAAACATTTTCTCATCATGGTCACACATAGGATTGTACCTATTAATCGTTCGCCTTGTCATGACACCAGTTTCTTCATAATTATCATCATCAGGGCCGCTTAGAGTTTCGATATCCGAAGCCGTGTCTTCATATGATATTCTTAATTCTGGATCACTCCATTCTAAAGAACTATCATCACCATCTCTTTCATTCTATTAAAAAATAGAGTCATAAATTGAAAACTAGAAACAACATCTGATTTTAGGGTTAAAATTTGAATAAACTCACCATTGTTTTTTATTCAACCTAGTAATACTTCAATTTTCAATGAGCAAATTACAATAAAACAAAGGTCGACCTGCAAAAGTAAATAAATAAATAAATTCATGAAAAATTAAAATTAATAAAGAAAGAAAAGGTAATCGAACGTAATCAAACCTAACCTTCAAGCGCAAGATAAAGTCTATCTAAGCGCGAGATGTCCTAACGTCTCAAGCCTAGGAGCACGAGAGATGGAGGACTTGCGCTGGACAACTCCAAGCGCAAGAGACGAAGGACTTTGAGCGCGAGAGACGGAGGCCTTGCGCTGGACAACTCCAAGCGCGAGAGATGGAGGACTCTGAGTGTCTCGATCTTGGGAGCGAGAGAAATAGAGGACTCTGAGCACAAGAGATGGAGGACTCCGACTTCGAGCATCTCGAGTCTAGGAGTGTGAGAGATGGGGGACTCCGAGCGCTTGCACGAGAGATGGAGGAATGAATACCATGGCTTCAAGCGAGATGAACCAGAGAGAGGAAGTGAGATGAACGAAAGAGAGGAGACGATATGAAGTCAGGAGAATAATTGAAAAGCCAAACCCTAAGGCTTATCCAAGAAGCGTTTTGTAATCAATATATCCAGTCAGCTTTCCATGGTGACGTGGAAAATCCATGTAGGATCATTAATGGCCATATTGTACGAAAAGTTAACAGTGGTAAATTTAGGACAAAAGTAAAAGTTTTGAGTTTTTTAAGAAATAATAAAAAGTTTAAGGTATAATTGGGATAAAACATAAAGTTTGAAGTTTTTTTGGATGTTGAGCCTAGAAAAAGTTGATGCTTCTCGCCTTACCAAAAAAAAAAGTTGATGCTTCTCTTTACAGAAGTTTGATTGGTAGTCTCCTATATCTTTCTACATGATCGGAAATCATGTAAGTGACAAGTCTACTATTATGGTTCATGCAGAGTCCGAATAAAATTCACTTCGGAGCTTTCAATAGAAGTCTAAGATACTCACGAGGAACTACATATTATGGCAATTATATTGGCCAAGTGCAACGTCTAAGCTTATTAAAAAAACAATAGTGACTGGGCAAGTTTAGCTAACGACAGGAAGAGCACCATCGGCTATGCATTCACTCAAGGTTCTAGAATGTTTTCATGGGCACGAAAAAACCAAAACTCAATGGTATAGTCTACTGCAGAAGTAGAGTACATCGCAGCTGCTATGACCATAGTCAAGCAATATGGCTTCAAAGAATATTGAAAGACATTGGAGAAGTACAAGCAAGGCCTATTCCAATATTTTGCGACAACAAGTTCACAATCACTATTAGGGGTGAGCATGATCCGGGTGGACGGTTCCCATCCTAAAATCGGAAATCGCCCACTAAGGACCGGTTCCGAAAATTGAAACTGGGAACCGCCTATTTGTTCCATGGATCCATCTGGAAATTGGACCGCCGGTCCGATCCGATTTTTGGGTGGGTCCATGAAACCGATACAGTAACCAAAGGACTGAGACAAAAAGACAGAGACGGAGATGGGGAGTTGGAGACGGTGAAGTGAGTATCTACCGAGAAGAGTGAGAGAGTAAAAGTAAGCGTGAGACAAAAGCGAAAAAAGATGCTTCTAGGCTTAATATGAGGTTGTGAGTGTTAAACAAGTTAGATTTAGTTCAGGGATTTAGAATTTTTCTTTTGAAAAAATAAAAATTAAATAAATATATTATATTTATTATTATATTACCGGTCCGATCTGGCTGGGTAGTTCCACACTTGGAACCGAGAACCGAATAGGTACCCACCGGTTCCCAAAAATTAGAACCAGGGAATCGGACTAGTTCCCTTAGGAACTACCGGTTCCAAGCGGTTTTGAGCAATCCAGGCAATTCTCGACTCTTTTGCACACCCTTAATCATTATATCGAAAAATCCAGTCCTTCAAGGATAAACAACACATATTGACATCAAATACCACTTTCTATGCGAAGTGCAAAGTAGTGGAGAAATCGAGCTTAAATATTGCAAAACCAAAGATTAAGTTGCGGACATATTTACTAAGAAGCTACCACAAGCCAAGTTTGAGATGTTCAGAAGCATGCTCGAAGTATCGAGTAAATGGATCGAGGTGGAGCGTTAAGAAGTGATCCATTTATGAGAGAAGTCTAGAACAATTCTACAAAATATCTAGTCTTGAGTCGGTAGTCGAAATGTATGGAGTTTTCTAGAGCTTTTCTAGAAAAAATCTTTGATAAAAGTAAAAGAGTGTATAGATTAAAAAGGAAGACATGTGGCACGTGTCTTTACCTCTTGTACAATAGTATGGCGGTGAAATCTGCCTATAAATAAAAGGCTTGATGCTGCTCGTGTAAGAGTAGAAAAAACCAACAAAAGACACCAACTAAAAGACAGTTACAGCCTTCCGCCTAAGAGCTAATCCAATAGCCTAGCCTTTATCCATTTTACCGATCAATAAAAACCATATTAATCCCTTGTCTCTTGGTCCTTGTTCCCTGTCGTGCATAGCCGACACTATACACTCGCACATCTATTCCGCAAATTAAAGGTGGTACCATAGCCTCGTTCTGTTGGTATTGGACATTTGTCTTAAACACCCTCTCCTCAAGAAAACAGAGCAACTCTGATTTTGTAAATTAAAATCCACCCAAGATTCGGATTGACCGAATCGACTCTAAAATAAAATCTGGTGCGTTTGCTCAGACATGTGATGGCCTGTCCTGTTTTCTGTTCACAAAGAGCCCACTACCTTCCTCCAGTACCGGAGCTCGCACATCGGTTCATGATGTTCATCTCTGACATCTTTGAATTCATCCCTAATTTGGATCATCATATCTTAGACCACATGCGCGCGCATGTCCTTGTTCGCGGTTTTCACCATAACTGAACTTTCAATATAGGCCTAAATGATACTTAATTAATTGAACCTACCGTTATGAAAAGAGCGTATCCCGACTATAAGACTGTTTAATAATTTTGCATCGCCAGAAATATTTGGAAAACGGGAAGAAGGAACTTCATTCGCCAGATCTGTCTAACAACATTGCCTACTAGGCAAATTATTTATGTCTATATGATGAAATCATCCTTACTTAGATGCAAAAATAAGTAAAAACCTTTTGTAGCATTATCGAGTGGCTAGAGCAGCAGAAGCAATGAGAGGGAACTTCTTGTGAATGGTTAGCCCAGTGGACTTGGTCATGTCCAGCTCCTCCACACCATCAGGCAATCTCCAATCGAACTTGTGCAAGAGATTGGCCAAAACAAGCTCATCCACAGCAATGGAGAATGCAATTCCCGAACATCCCCTCCGGCCAGCCCCAAACGGAATGAGCTCAAAATCATGTCCCTTGAAATCGATGGATGAGTTCAAGAACCTCTCTGGACGGAACTCCTCTGGCGAGTCCCACAGCAAAGGGTCTCTTGCGATGGCCCAAGAGTTAACAATCACTCGCGTCCCAGCCGCGACATCATAGCCCTTCACTTTGGTGTCTTGAGTCGACTCTCGGGGGATTAGTAGAGGGATGGGAGGATGCAGGCGGAGTGTTTCCTTGATCACGGCCTTCAAGTAGCGCATTTGGTCCAGGTCGTCCTCGTTTATGCTCGACTTGTCACCAGCAATCCTTCTGGCTTCAGCTCGTACTCTTTGCATTGCATTTGGATGCCTCAGAAGCTCGGTCATTGCCCATTCTAGGACAGTGTACGTAGTGTCTGTTCCCGCTGCAAATGCATCCTGCATTTTCAACAATGTAGTCAGCCTCACTAATTAAACCACGCTATATTCTGATTTTACACACCCATCGCACGCCTGGTCGAAAGCATTCTAGCCTAATGATTAACCATGTTGCCAAAATTGGGGGATTAAAATTAAGAGGAAATCATAATTTGCCTATCAATCCAAGTGTCCCAAAATAGAGCTCCTTGACCAAAAGAAGTAGCTCAATCAGAGAATGAGTGCTAGGATCTAGACCATACAAGCCTCCGTTCATTTCAATCTGTCTCTACATGATCAGTACCATCACGTAGCGGTCTAGGGTGATTCGAACTTTTCTCATGGAGTAATTCAAGTGCAAATTTGGCTGAAGTGCAGATTGCCAAAATGAGATCTTGCATGCTAACGACCAAAAGTGTATTATGTTTGTCCGTTTGGGCCTAATTCCCTAAAAAAGAAACAAAAACCCTAACTTTTAGGTCCAATCCAAAATCTATGTAAACTTTTTTTTGTCTAAAAAAACATCACATATTTTCACTATAGTCCCAAATCTGCTCCCGCGACACCCTCACATTCGCATGGAACAATATTAGGCCCCTTAAATTGAAAATTTGGAAGAAATCAATGGCTACTTTTGGTCGTGAGAGCAGAATTGGAATTAGACCTAAAGTTGGGTGTTTATTAGGAAATTAAGCCTTATCCATTCACAAGAGATATGTACTAAAATAACAAATTCAATAACATGCGGAGACAAAAGTCTAGAATGGACTGAGGGGGAAGTTGTCTAAAAAGGCCTAAACTTATTGTATTTTTGCCAATTCAGTCATAAACATTTCAGTTTTGTAAATTGAGCTCTAAACATTTTCACATTTTACCAATTGAGTCAATCTAGTCAATTTTGGCCAGAAATTACTAACGTAGATACTAGCCATCCTACGAGTCATGGCCGGCATTAACATAGACATTTTTAGTAATATTTTAATAAATTTTTTTATAATTTCTCTGATTTTTTTATTTCTTTTTTCCCATTGTTTTTTTTCTTTATTTTTTTTTACCGGTGGCTGACGAACGGCTGCCATTTATGGTCGGCAAGGCCAACCCTCGCTAAGTGTCACCTTGGCCTAGGCAACACCACGAGGGCTACCCTTGCACAGGGCAAGGCAGCCTCGCTTGCCTCGCCCTACATCAAGCGAGCGTCGAGTGAGGCCATCGTGACCTAGGCGAGGGCTGGTAAGGGTGACCCTTACTTGTGGCAATGAGGGCGACCCTTGCCCACCTTGCCAAGGGTCGCCTGGGTCAAGGCAATGCTTGATGAGGCCACTGTGACCTGGGTGAGGGTCAGCCTTGTCAGATTTGGCGAGACTAGCTCTCGTTGGTCACCACGCGTGGCTAATGGGCATTCGTCAGCCACTGACAAAAAGAATAGGAAAAAAAAAGAAAGGAAAAAATATAAAAAATCAGAAAATTTACAAAAAAAATTCAAAAATTATTAAGAATATCCACGTCATTGCCATATATCGATGGTTCATATAGCTCTGCACACGGTAGAATATTGATTCTAGGAATAAGAATTTGCCAATAAACAAAAGGGCCGTGCAAGAATTAGCGCACCAAGATAAGAGCTTTGATGCTGACTTTATCAATGGAAAAACCGACGGTACTCTCCTTTTGGATAGAAAGCAAGATGTCCACAAACTCTTCTTTGCCTTCTTGGACGTCAACTCCACCATCACATTTCATCCTCTTCTCAACATGCTCTTGCACAACTTCATCCAAGAAACCATCAAGCTCTTTAGCCACCTTGTCCATCCGCTTATCCAAGCCGCTCACTTGATCCACCCAAGCAAGCCATGGAATATAATCCCCAAAGCTGACAGCTCCCAGCAACTCCACGAACTCCATCGGTATCTCCTTGAACCTCTTCCCGCCATACTTCCTCCCCAAAGCCACTCTACACACCACGTCATTCGTCAGCGCCGCGAACCTCTCGCCCAAATTCACGGTAGTCGGCGACGCAGAAGAAAGTGAGCCCTCGATGTTGGCGGTCAGGTTGGCCACCTCTTCCTCCCGGACCGGGCAAAACGACTGGAACCTCTTGTTGCTCAGGAGGTGCAACACGAACACGCTCTTCATCTGCCTCCAGAACTCGCCGTACGCCGCCATCAGACACGTCCTTGTAGTCATACAGAAGCTTTCTGAAGATTTTCAACTTTGGCGGGTCGGAGAAGACAAGGTCGTGGGTCTTCATGATCTCGCGGGCGGCATCCGCCGACGAGACGACGAGCACGGGCACGCGGCCAAGTCGGAGGAGCATGAGAGGGCCATCTTTTCGGGACAAGTTTGCAAGGGAGGAGTGAGGGTGCGAGCTTTGGTGGTGAAGGTGGTGGGTGGTGGTGTTTTTGGGTGGTGGGAGGTGGAAGCAACCATTTGAAGAGCAGTAAGATGAAGAAGGCAAATGGCATTGAAAGGGGAAAAAGATATTGTCTGAGTCGTTCACTTGACATTGTTATCTTCTTTTAGCACACCAGATAAACTTTTTTTTTTTTTATCGAATACCAGATAGACTTTGCTTCCCTCGGCTTTTGGTTCTTTTCATAGTAGGTGTTGAGGAACCTTTACTCGCTATCCAATCAAAATGGGCGAACTAAAGTCACGAGATGTTGTCATTCAAGAATGCATCCCGTATGGAAATGGATCTGCGGTAAATTGGCACATAAGCCCAACTTCTTCTCTTGCACTATACAATTTGGACACGGGAACTGAGTCGCTCTGAACCAAACGTGTAAGTGCGACTATGACTGAACACTCGATTCAAAACGAACCGGTCAGTTTTGAGCAGTTCCCAATTTTTAAAATTTGGAATCGGTGATTGTCGGTCATGTTTCCAATTTCAAGCGTGAGACCGAATCACTCGGACTGTCCAGACCAAACCGATACTATTTTTATTAACAAGATAATGATATTTGATCATATTTTGTCACACCTTTAACGTGTTTCCATTGAGATTTTCATTGATTAAAGATTTAAAACAATAGAGAATGACAGTTTAGACTATGTAACAACCTTGCAGTCTCGCAGGAAGTAGATTAAAAAAAAAAAAAGATATCACCGTCGTTTTTGGACTCGCCCGGAAATTGGAACAGTGCAATTCTAGGATCAGTGGGCTAGTTCCCTAATTTTTTTGGTCGTTTTCGGACCAGTGCAATTCTAGCCCGCTAATTCTAGAATCAGTGGGCTAGTCCCATACATGGGCTAGTTCCCTATTTCACAAATAGGAAATCAATCCTGTTGATCCGATTCTCGATTTCAGACCAGAAACTGATCACCCATGCATGGGACAAGGTTCGGACAAGGTTCTGACGATAACCATTCCTGGTTCTAAAAACCCCATTTTCCTCCCGAATCGTTTTTGTTACTAAAACCCGTTTTGTAATGCAATTTCATTTTTCTGCTTTAAAAACAAACGTTTGCTTCCAAAATCGATTAAAGCATGGAAATGAGAACCAAAAAAGTTGGTTTTTCATTTCTGAACAAAAGTGAGAACCATTTCCGAGGAATTCATTTTCTTCAATACACATATTCATATGGAAGTCACGATTTTTGAGGTGAGAAAAAAAAAGTAAAAAATCAAAAATTTCAAATGAAATTTAAATTTTGTTAGGTCTGAAAAAAAAATAAAAAATAAAAATAAAAAAATTTTACAAAATAAACTTAGAAAACCTATGGCCACCCACTTTGAGCAAAAAAATTAATTTTTTTAGTTGCAAAAAAATAAAAAATAATAATAAATTCTAAAATTTAAAAACTTCACAAAATATCTTAGAATCCCGTAGCCACCCAATTTGAGCGAAATTTTATTTTTTAGGTGCCAAAAAATTAAAAAAAACAAAAATCAAAAATTTCAAAACTTCACATGGCTTAGAATATCTTTGGGAAATTTAAATTTTTTAGGTGCCTGAAAAAAATAAATAAAAATAAAAAATTTCAAAACTTCATAGAATAACTTAAAATACCCGTGTCATCCACTTTGAGTGAAATTAAAATTTTTTATATGCCAAAAAAATAAAAATAAGCAAAAAGTAAAATTTCAAAACTTTACAGAATTTTAAAATACATGGACCCACTTTGAAGGTGCCTAAAAAATAAAAATCTCAAAACTTCACAAAATGGCTTTTGAATACTTGTGGACCACTTTAAGCGAAATTTTAATTTTTTTTATGTACCAAAAAATTAAAACTCCAAAGCAAACGGCCTTTTGTGATGGGCATGGACACGTGGGGGCGTCGCTGATCAATTGCTTGCCATGATTTCAATTGACTTTTTCCATGGTTAATTTTCTTTCCATTCTCCGTGGGTCGGATCGACACGGTTCCTTTCTTATTATGGACGTCAAATCGATACGAAAAACGTTAATGGAGTTTCTGGAGTCCAACCCCGCCTTTAGCTGCCGCAATAGAGACCACATTCGCATTTTGCAGTTCACCGGATGGAGATATCGCGAGAGTCCTCTGGTCACACGTGCCCCATGTCATGGGGTGTCCTTTAGGTTGGATGGCGGGAAAAAAAAATGGATTTTTTCATCACATATGTTGATAAAAATTTTATCGGTTTTTTTAAAATTTTCTGATAATTTATGGATAATACACAAATTCTTTTATAAATTAAATTACCAACTTTTTTACGGTTAGCAAATTCTCGACTTTTCTTGTCTTTTCATAATTTTGATTTGCGTTTTTTGTCAATGCCTTAAATTTACTGGCTCTTACCTAAATTTACCGATCTTTTCACCAACTTTATTATTAAAATATCGACTAGTTTTGAGTTGCCGACAGTATTTAAGTTACTTACTAATACTAATTTCTTTTTTTCTTAACCTTTGTTGTCATTTGCCAATTTTTATATGTGCGCCTTGTATTTATCAACTCTTACATAAGGTTAATAACCTTTATTTGTGTGACTTCTTAGTTTTTCTCGCATTAGGTCACCGACTAGTTTTGGTTTACGAACTCTTATTTAAATTGCTCACCAATATCTATTTGTTTTTCGACTTTTATTTGTCTTACTCGCCAAACCACCAACCCGTTAAAATTCACCAATTCTAGTTATAATCTGTCAACCTTGATTACATTGATTACCAACTATTCTTCGATTGAATTATCAACTAGTTTTGCTTTACCAACTCTTTTGAGTTAGTTCAATGCTTATTTGGCTTTTTCAAATCACCAACTTCTCTTACCTCTGGCCATAAAACTTTTTCATTGTTTGCCAGATTTAATGAATTTTTCTTACCAATTATTATATGCAATTGCAACCTTTAGTTGTGTGAATTACCAATTTTCTTCGATTGAAATACCAATTATATTTTTATTATTAACTCTCATTTGAATTACTTATCAACATTAATTTATTTTTTCTTGATTTTACCGACTTTTCTATTAAGTTACTATTTTTATTTGCATTTCTTAGCAATACCTTATATTTACCAACTGCTTTTTATAAATTACCAATATTAATTACAGTGATTGCCAATATTTTTTCAATTACTTTATCAATTAGTTTTATATTACCAAATCTTATTTGAGTAAGTTGCCAAATTTTATTTGTTTTCTAAGTTACTGTCTTTTCTGAAGTTACCAAGGAGTTCTCTAATCTCTAACCCGAAAAAAAAAAAAAGCTTCTTATTTTTTGTAAACTTTCATTTACCTTTTTTTACCAACATCTTAAAAGTCATCGACTATTGTTAAAACCTTGTCTCAAATTTTAAGTCTATGTACGAATCCCGACTAGAATTGGAAGACAGAGACCAATTCGTAATATATAAGTGATTTCGGAAGTGTGGCTTCTACAAGTCCTTTAAGATTTTCAGAATTCTTCGATGAATATTTTAAGAAAAGAAAAATGTATATTTGATCTTGAAGGCCACATCCTTTTTCATTTCTTGATTGATTGATCGATTTACTGTTTGACAGTTTATGTCTTCTAGTACTTCCAGTTGATTTACGAATACGTCTGGCTCCTTATCCCAAACAATTGCTTTGTTTGTCTCTATGTATCCCACCGCACGTATACAAGCAAGAGATCAGAGAAGCACAAACACTCGCCAGAAGATAATCAACCAGAGAATCATTCAATTAGTAGGAGTTTCTTCGTAGAGAAAGTATTTCAAGTTGCGAGATAATTGGGGTTGATTTATTTTTTTGGAGCAATTACATCAGGCTACACACCGTTGGTTTAGGTGGATATTGAGGCTGGAAAATACATGAGTTTGTCATTGATTGTAACTTCATAATTTTCCAATTGATTAGTAGCTTATTTATGGCCAGCTCTCTCCGTAAAGTAGCTATCGATATTCGGACCGAATCACGTAAATCTCTCGTATCCCTATTGATATATCTAGTGATTTTATTCGCTCACATTGATTTAATTGCAAGATCTATTGCATTCGCCTCAAGTTTACAACAATACATAAGGTAATTGATAATGGGTCTTAACTAGGGAATGCAGTGGAACGGCAAGGAGACGAACTTTCCTGTGGATGGTAAGACCAGTGCACTCGGTCATGTCCAAATCCTCTGCTTTCAGTTCGAAAAATTAGAGCATACACCGTCAGCATAAAGAAAACTTCACACAAACTGTTTAATCCACCTTTAATTTGAGGATATAAGCTATCTAATCCCGCACTAACCATCAAATCCAAGGTGGATTAGACCACTTGATCAGAAAAGATTACGAGGCGAGAAAACTTAATTTTTTTACGATTCCAGAGGATGATAATATCTTTGGTACGAATGACATGTCAATTACTACATAAGAGTGCGAAATAAAAGAAATCTTAAGAAAATATTTTTTAAATCATTCATTTTTCCTTAAAATAAATAGAACCTAATAGCATGATACAAATATATTCGCACGCCCGTCGTGTTCACAGCCTTGTACGACCTTAACTCGGGAATGGAGTGGCAACAGCAACGAGATGAACTTTCCTGTGGATGGTAATACCAGTGCACTCCGTCATGTCCAAATCCTCCGATTTCAGACCCTCGGGCAGTGCCCAATCAAACTTGTTCACTAGATTTGCCAAGACAAGTTCGTTGGTCGCCATCGCGAATGACGTCCCAGGGCAACCCCTCCTCCCGGCACCAAACGGAATCAGCTCGAAATCTTGTCCCTTGTAGTCCACTGGGCTGTTCATAAATCTCTCCGGCTTGAACTCGTCCGGCTCGTCCCATGTGCCGGGGTCCCTCCCAATGGTCCACGCATTCGTGATCACCATCGTCCCTGCCGCGATGTCGAAGCTTCGGATTTTGACGTCCCGGGTCGATAGTCTTGGGACGAGGAGCGGGACCGGAGGGTGTAGGCGGAGAGTCTCTTTGAGGACTGCTCGCAGGTAATGCATTTTCTCCAAGTCCTCATCGGTTATTTTCAGCTTGCCGACAGCGATTTTGCGGACCTCGGTTTGGAGAATGTTCATGGCACGAGGGTGTCTTAAGAGCTCGGTCATGACCCACTCCAGGACTGTGTACGTTGTATCAGTTCCAGCGGTAAATATGTCCTGCACAAGCACAAGAATACTTGATTCAAATGTGAGTAATATTTATATTTTGCAATTCATCTATAAACAATTGGTTGAAGAAATTTTTTCTTCGATGAAAAGTACGGGCAGACAACATTGTCTGAAAAGAAAATGAGAGCTTGCCAAGATGAGTGCTTTGATGCTGTCGGCACCAAGAGCAAAACCAACACTCTTATCCTTCTCAATATCCAGCAAAACGTCCACGAAGTCTCTCCCATCTTCACCTCCGCCGCCCATGCTCTTCTCCTCCATCTTCCTCCGGTGCTCCTCCACCACCCCATGGAGAAACTGGTCGAACTCCGTCGTGACACACTCCACTTTTGCATTCAGACCAGTTAGCTTGTTGATCCACCCAAGGCTCGGGATGAAGTCCCCAACGTTGAAAATGCCCAGCAACCCCATCATGTCCGCCAACAGTTCCTTGAACTTCTTGCCCTGCATGCCCTCGCTGTACTTCCTCCCCAGAGCCACCCGGCATATGATATCGTTCGTCAGCGACCCGAACGCGTCGCTCAGGTCCACCGAGCGATGCTGCTCGATCTTGCCCATCAACAGAGAGATCTCTTCTTCTTGGACCGTCCGAAACGAGCGGACCCTCTTGTTGCTCAGCAGCTGGAGCACGCAGATGCTCCTCATCTGCCTCCAGTACTCGCCGTAAGGCGCCAGCGCCACGTCCTTGCGGTGGTACAGAAGCCTCTCGGACAGGGTCGACCTGAGTCGAAGAAATGACACGAGCGACGCGTTGGCACATGGTTAATGTCCATATCTGTAGTCCACCGGGACCTTCTCCAATGATAAATGCTAGAAAATATAACACTAACAGAGAATTAAGATGCATGAACATGGGTTGACAGGCTAAGGCCATACCTGGCTCGGTCGGAGAAAATGAGGTCGTGGGTCTTCATGATGTCACGCGCACAGTCGGCAGACGAAACGACGAGCACGGGCGCGCTCCCGAAGTGGAGGAGCATCAAGGGGCCGTAGCGTCTCGACAGGGCTTGGAGGGAGCGGTGCGGGTAATTGCCGAGCTGGTGGAGGTTCCCGATGATCGGTAGCTTCGGCGGTGACGGTGGCAGGTTGAGGTTAGTGGCAGCAACGGCGGAGAAGAGGAGGCGGAGGCATTTGAGGGTGAGGAAGGCGGTGAAGAGGGCGAGCGTGATTGAGGTCAGCGAGGGAGTGAAGGAGAGCAGCGGTGAGACGTTGAAGCTGAACATTGCCGGCGGCGACGGCGGTTTCTTGCTGCTTCTGCGTCTCGAGTGCAATGATCTTTTTTGGCCCCTTGTGTTTTTTCTATGGGTTGTAAAGGCGAGTGGTGGAGGGCCAGAGAGAGTGAACATGTGGATTTATGTTGCCCGCGTTGTTGTGAGCTCCACATGAATTTTCCTGGTTGAGAAAATATTGCGTGAGTGGAATACTCCACGTTAGCAATGCACAACTGCATTGAGCGAGTGACACGTGGCATGTGGACCCACAGATCAGATTTATTAAAAAATCTCACTCTTTCCCTTCTCTCTCCCGTCCTCCGTTAACTCTCCTCCCTTAATGCTCAAATATTCACTTTTCACCTCCTGGTTTCTCTCTCCTTTACTCCTCCCTCTCTCTCTCTCTCTCTCTCTCTCTCTCTCTCTCTCTTACTTCATTTCAAATTTCACACATGTCATCTCTTTCTTCCCTCAGTCTTGGAAAATCCTCTGACCACCTCCGACGAGCACCACCGGACGCGCCCTCTCAACTGCTGGAAAAGGACAGAGGCCTGGTGGAATCGAGTCGAGGTCGGAGGGCTCCCTTTGAAGAACTGGTCATCGGAGAGAGATCGAGCCATGGTTCTACCCGGAGGACCCAGAAAATAGGCAAAGTTGAACTCCCTATCGACGGCGTCGCCTTGCCATCCTCGTCGCCATGTCCGCATTAATTGGCACTAACCGTCTTCTTAGTTGCCCGTTCATCCTCTCCTCTTCCTCCTCCTCCTCTGCCTCCTCCCATTAAGGTGATTAGTTGAGCACCACCCATCGGTGAGCTCCACTGCTCTTGACTTGTGCATCTTCCGCTACTGTTGACTATTGCTTAAAATTTGTTGACGATTAGTTGCCTTGATTTTGTGCATCCTTAAGAGGGAAAATCGTTTGAGAAAAAAAAAAAGTCCTTTTTCCTCACTGCGTTCAAACCTCGCTCACCTTCACCCGTTCTCGTTAGCCGTGGGGTCTCAGGAGGGTACAAAACCATCCGTGTTCTTCTTTGTTTTGTGTCTAGAACTGATTTTTGACGATTTGGGCTGTTGTTGTTTGATGTGTAAGTTTCGAATGAGAAGACTTTTGTGTTTACCTTTGTTCTTGTAGTGCACCCAAAGTGTTCGACAAAATGTCCATACCGAGTCCGTATATATGATGGGTAATTGTTTTTTATATTGTTTTTTTGTTTTATTATTTGCTGATGGGTAATTGTTGTTTCTATTATCAGAAGCCTCGATATGATAAAAAGACCACTGAATTAAGTGTATCATACCAAAGACAAGATGTGCAAGGAACCATTATAGAGACTCGTAAATAGATGGGTTTTTTCATGCTTCATTTTCATTCTTCTGGATTCTTTGATTGGTAATGGACAGGCTACTTGTTTATGAGTTTGTGAAAAACGGGTCCTTGGACAAGTGGATTTTCCTTTCGTTCAGCTCGCAAGACAGATTGCTAGATTGGCAAACCCGCTTCCGAATAGCCATTGGGATGGCATAAGGGATCTCATACTTTCACGAGCAGTGCAGGAACAGGATCATACACTGTGACATTAAGCCGGAAAATATTCTATTGGATGAGAATTTCTGTGCCAAAGTTTCAGATTTCAGGCTAGCTAAGTTGATGGGGAGAGAGCATTCACAAGTCATGACCATGGTTAGAGGAACCAGAGGCTATTTTGCTCCGGAATGGGTTAGTAACCGGCCTATAACTACGTCTATAGTTATGGGATGCTTCTTTTGGAGATCGTCGAAGGATGGAGAAACCTGGACATGTCTTTTGACGCTCAAGACTTCTTCTACCCTAGCTGGGCTTTTAAGGTACCCTCTTGAACCAGGGCATCTATAGTGTCTAATAGTGTTCGCATTTCCTATTATAGCAGTTCAGCGCATTCCTTTTTTTCATATGCTTTCACCATTATAAATCCTGTCAACCTCCTCTTAGGAATTGGCAAAAGGAACACCAATTAAAGTGGCGGATAGACGACTAGAAGGGGCCGTGCAAGAGGAAGAGCTAATAAGAGCATTGAGAGTCGCATTCTGGTGTATTCAAGATGAAGTGGTCGTGAAACCGACAATGGGGGAAGTGGTGCGGATGCTAGAAGGCTCGGTGGAGATCAACGCACCTCCAATGCCGCAGACTGTTCTTGAATTAGTTGAAGAAGGACTAGATCAAGTCTATAAGGCAATGAAAAGAGAATATAATCAGTCCAGCTCTTTTACTATCACCAGCCATCTGTCGTCTAATGCAACTTGTCGTTACTCGACGATGTCACCTAAATAATATAGACAGGATTAGAGGAAAGAACAACCGATCAAATGAAATAGATTCTTCGCACTTTTTTTGCAAGTATGACTGAATGTCAAATCGTAGGTCGATCCGATTCTAGTCCTCCAAAAAATCGTTGATAAGTCGTAGCTAACCTCAAATGATCAAATGAGTTCCTTTTGCCTATCCATAAACCTCAATCAATCGAAATGCTTTAGATAAAAGAATTAAAAGGATATACCAATTACCAAATATCCATTAAGAAAACGTAGGTACAATGATGTGTAGGTTTCAAAACCTCATACAGATACGACTGTGGGATCGTCATTCAAGTTTTAAACGTGGCCTTAGATAGAGGCACTATAATCGGAGAGATTGTCGTAAATACCTTGACCACAACATGGTACATATGAACATGATGCACATTTCATATTTGGAAAAGCACACCCCCTACTATAAGAAAGCTGCACATAGAACGATTACATTTGTCAATCCTGGACTTGGTCATAGTCAAGCCTTGCTGATTCCTACCCCTGACCATATTCATTTCAACTCTAAGTTCTCTACATTTATATCTGATTAATAGTTCAGATTTCATCATGGTTGCAATTCAATTTACCAGGTAATCGACCGACTAAGAAAAGGATGGATAAAAAAAAAGAAGTAGCATTGCAAAAAAAATCCCAACTATTATGTACACTGCAAAAATCGTTGGAAGAATTATTCAAAGCTTTTACAGAAAAATGCGATGTTCCAGGGAACAAAACCTTGATTTCCATTATGCTAATCCTCATCATCATCAAACACGACCCTCAATCTTCTCCCATCAATACCCTTTTTGGTTATAGCAGTAGAGGGGACGTCATCACCTGAATCTGCCAACTCAGTATCCATTTTCTCTAGGGGTGCATCATTTGCTTGTTTGATGGGTGAACCAAGATCGTCATTGATGCTGCCAATTATTTCAACTTCAGAAGTGCCGCTGGAGTTTGAAATGTTCAAGAAAACACTATTCTGACCCCCCGTGGCTTGAACATTAATGGGCCAGTTTTGTTTATCCCTGGTGCGAAAGTTTAATCTACTTGAGAAAATAATCGAAGACAATTTGACCCGAGCAAGTCAATGCAATCCACATTTGTGCAAAATATGATCCAAATTACACTATTATTACGATGTTATTGGCAATTTCATCTCACAAAAAGTCAGCCATCAAAAATTTCATTTTCTCTGCTCCAAGACACTTCAAAGGGTCAATATTCAGCTCCATGTAAACTGACAGAAATCGATAGTTTGAGATCATACAAAGCAAGCACACAATATATGCACATGAATAATTACATACACATACATAAATTTTATTGCAAATAAGTTAAGGCTCTTAGCTGATGGCTGCAAATCAATTATAAATAAGAAGAAAGCCAAAGACAAGATTTTTTAAAAGCAAAAAGTGTCTTCTTTGTTAACATACCCATCTACAAAATTTTCAACCATTGCCCCATCACTCTCTCTGTCCAAGAATGTCCCCTCTGTCGATGATATTCTGATGCTCTCATTTTCAAGGCTCCTGATCTTTGACGATGCGGTGAGTTTTCTACTTCTATGAGCAAAGAGCATGTCAGAAGTATGTCTGTGGGCATGTGTGTGCACATATCTAGAATGACAAATGCAGAAGAACAAAAACCTACAGTCTCCATATATCTGCTATGGAAATGACGAATCTTTAAAACTTAATTACTGGTTGAAATGTCAAATTTTATCTCTAAAGGTTCAAAACGCAAATAATGGTTCCTTGCACATCTTGTCTTTGGTATGATACACTTAATTCAGTGGTCTTTTTATCATATCGCAGCTTCTGATAATAGAAACAACAATTACCCATCAGCAAATAATAAAACAAAAAAACAATATAAACAACAATTACCCATCATATATACGGACTCGGTATGGACATTTTGTCGAACACATTGGGTGCACTACAAGAACAAAGGTAAACACAAAAGTCTTCTCATCCGAAACTTACATATCAAACAACAATAGCCCAAATCATCAAAAATCAGTTCCGGACACAAAACAAAGAAGAACACGGATGGTTTTGTACCCTCCTGAGACCCCACGGCTAACGACAACGGGTGAAGGTGAGCGAGGTTTGAACGCAGTGAGGAGAAAGGACTTTTTTTTTTCTCAAGCGATTTTCTCTCTTAAGGATGCACAAAATCAAGGCAACTAATCATCAACAAATTTTAAGCAATAGTCAACAGTAGCGGAAGATGCACAAGTCAAGAGCAGCGGAGCTCACCGATGGGTGGTGCTCAACTAATCACCTCAATGGGAGGAGGCAGAGGAGGAGGAGGAAGAGGAGAGGATGAACGGGCAACTAAGAAGACGGTTAGTGTCAGTCAATGCGGACATGGCGATGAGGATGGCAAGGCGACGTCGTCGACAGGGAGTTCAACTTCGCCTATCTTCTGGGTCCTCCGGGTATAACCACGGCTCAATCTCTCCCTGATGACCAGTTCTTCAAAGGGAGCCCTCCGACCCTGACTCGATTCTACCAGGCCTCCGTCCTTTTCCAGCAGTTGAGAGGGCGTGTCCAGTGGTGCTCGTCGGAGGTGGTCAGAGGATTTTCCAAGACTAAGGGAAAAAAGAGATGAGAGGTGTGAAATTTGAAATGAAGTAAGAGAGAGAGAGAGAGAGAGAGAGAGAGAGAGAGAGAGAGAGAGAGGGGAGTAAAGGAGAGAGAAACCAGGAGGTGAAAAGTGAATATTTGAGCACTAACGGAGGAGAGTTAACGGAGGACGGGAGAGAGAAGAGAAAGAGTGAGATTTTTTAATAAATCTGATCTGTGGGCCCGTGTGCCACGTGTCACTCGCTCAGTGGAGTTGTGCATTGCTGACGTGTAGTATTCCACTCACGCAATATTTTCTCATTTTCCTGTCATGAAAATTTCCCATCTTGTTTCCGTGTCATGAAAGAGAATTGACTAATTCCCCTCATTCAACAATATTAGGTAACCCAGTTATTTCAAGCCATTCGTGCAAAAGCCACTCACTATGCGACACGTGTTGCACGGTAGCCCACCAGTCAAAGCTTATTTCAAACTCTCGCTGTGGGCCCCGCCTCTCTCTCTTTCTCTCTCTCTTCCTCTTCACATATGAGCACAACTCTATTAATCTAATTTTGACCGCGAATCGTTGACGGTTTAACATTACATGGTCGACGCTCACATTATTTTTTTTTTTTTTTTTTTTTTTTTTTTCCTTTTTTCCTTTTTTCCTTTTTCTTCTCTTCTTTTCCCTTTTTCCCTCCACTGTTCAAGCGAAAGCTGCCTAAGCCTAGGTTGGCGAGGGTCACCCTCTCCAACCCCTAGTGAGGGTTGCCCTCGCCTAAGTCGCTGGCCACAATAAAATAAAAGGAAAAGAAAAGAAAGAAATTTTAATTAATTAAAAAATTATTTATATCAACGTCGGCTGTACCACGTAGGATGACTAGCATTCATGTGAGAGATTTCCAATCAAAATTGGTCGAATGAACTTAACTGACAAAATGTGAAAAGGTTTAAGATTTAATTGACACAATTAAAATGTTTATAACTAAATTGGCAAAAGTGTAATAGATTCGGGAATTTTTAGATAATTTTCTTTTTAAATATTTCCTATTCTTTTGCGTTAACAACGATTTTCTTCGAATTCGACAAATATATTATTGTTGCTGTTGTTGTTGTTGTTGTTTATTAGCATCATCATTATTAGTATTATTCATTTGGTAGATCGATTTTGTAATCATCATCTAAATCTCTATTTTTGGGGGCCAACAATAAGATTTACTTTACAATAATCCCTCTTTGACAAAAACTTTTATCTTTTCGACAGATGTGTAAGTTATGATATGTGGAGTTCATTAAATTATAATTAATAGTTTGAAAGCAAGTCTACTAAAAGGATTAGAACGCGTAAAACATGCCCGATTCCATTTTCACAAAACTTACAAATATCTCTCAGCATCATCGACGGTGAGTCCGCCTGGAAATGGGCTTATTACTCGCTGATGACCTTGTTAGTTTCGTCGAAAGAAACAAAAATTTAGCCAGAAAAAAGGAGCGTTCGGAAGTCATTTGTCCAAGAACGAAATGGACAGAAACCAAATACAAATTGACTTTGTTTTGTCTGATCTGATGCAAGAGTGATGCGAAAGGTAAACCAGAAGGATGGTGCACTCCTCCTTGCAACCCAGCTTCATATTGATTGAGGATTCATGGGGCGTGTCATTATAGTTTGGAAAACGGATCGAGACATGTCACATTGTGTTAACATTTAAGTTGACATCGCTTTCATGTCATATGGGATTCTGAGTTTTCCTTTCTCAGTAAAGTCTCGGTGTTCTAATCTTATTTTGTTGGAAATTCATTTGTACACTCAAAATTTAGTGGACAAAATTCGTTCAAAGCTGACTTTTACTGGTTTGCCCTAAATGGGGTTTCGTGTTTGATTAAATATCTCAGAGAAGGTTTCTCAAGATGATCAACGCAGCTGTCAGCCAAAAATTGACATTACAGTTGGTTGAGCAGAATAGAGACCATGGGTCACGACAGGTGTTCTGGTGTAGAAGCTATTCCGAGTCGGTGAGGAATGGTTGTTGCACTGCAAAGCTGTAGTACATAGCAACGAGGAAGAGATTAAAATTTAGACATGTATAAGGATTAGACGCACAAACACAACGAAATAGAAAGTAAAAAAAGTGAGAAAGAGAAACCACGACAGGTGTAAAATGATTGCCTAGATAAAGGTAGACTTGACCTAAGTTGGAGATTATCGAGATGCATGGGAATGGTGTCGGACGAAATCCCTACATTGCACAACTTTACGGCTTCAAGCAATTAAGATATTCTAATCGGTTCATAAATCGTGGTCTTAGGTATTTGAGTGAAGATAAATCCCATTGAATATGTATATGTGCTCAAATCAAGATACTCTCTTGATGATCTTCCCGTGTAAAAATTATCGAGTTTCTACTGAACTTCACAAACAAATTGTAATGGAGTAGGAGTGGTTCTGATTTCAAATTTTTTTGGATAACCATTATTTGCATCCCCATTATATATTTACACACTTCAATTTTTGTCCAAAGCCTGACTCACGCATGAGGAAGAGCGTTATACTATTTAAACATCAAATCTCATATTCATTAACTAGCTTAAATATTTAGAGAATTCTATGAAAATCTACAGTAAAAACTTATCAATAATTTATTACTCTACCATTAGTTTGAAAGATTATAGCATACATCGTCAGTGTAAAGACAAATTCACACAAAGGTTTAATCCATTTATAATTTGAGGATTTAAGCTGTCTAATCCCTCACTAACCATCAAATCCAAGGTGGATTAGACCGCCTGATCAGATATTATTGTTCCTTTCTTATGCTCTTCACCGCGTTGATCTGATATTTTGTCACCAAGTACTTGTCGTTTGGCGGATAATGCCTCCCTAAATCTCGAGATTAATGCAGTCGCAGGGTCTGCAGGTCTGCAAAGTTCACGGACGACTCATTTACTGTCTTCCCCGCCTATGGACAAGGAAGCAAGAACAAAAAGGCTTGACTTGGACTCGATCTTGTCTTGTCTCCTCCACCCTCCACTTAAATCTGTCAAACATGGAGTTCTGCAAACATCCTTGAAAATAAACGCGCGTTTTGAATAATTCAAGTTGCAAAAGGACAAAATTAGGGTTTAATCTCTCTGTTTCATATGTCCCGAGGATGGATTAACTTGCCATAGACTGTGTTTGGTTGAGCTTTGGGAAATGCATCATTTCCCTAAAGATGTTTGGCTCGAGGTGTATTTGTTCAAAGCATCCAAATCTTTTTCCCCTTATCACCGTTGCTATTACATGGTATTCGAATCACTAGTCCAGCATCAATACTGATAGCAATCATCACGTACTCTTTCTATTTGTCAATAAACCTGCAAAGAAAAAGAAAAATAAATCGCACTTCCAATTTTATCGGAGAGGCTGAGAAGGCCTACATAGTACAACTCACCGATTAGCTCAAATTAAATAATGCGATCTCCTATATAAAAAACGACAAGAACGGTTAAGTGCAACGCTTATTGCTGGATTTTAGAGATCACTGGTAGCAGATAGTTAAGAGAAATTCGTGCTTCAATGTGGTCGAATAATAAATGATTGGAATAAGTTATGTGTAAAATATCAAATGAATCAAGTTTCAAGCAATTTGGAGTCTCCTAGAGGAAATTGTGTTCAAAATACTAAAGGTGGTCGGCAAATCGGAGCGGGAGTCTTATTATTTTATTTTTATGTTGTTGTTCAGCCCAATGAAACGTATTTTACTTCTAGGGTCCAAGAGTCAATTAATGTTCTTATTTATGTCTTGGTCTAGGGATTGTTAGTCTTGTCTTGGGAAATTTAAAAGTTAGAAGTCACGGGATTTGTCTATACTTGGAGGGTCGTCCCAAGTGAAGTCTATATAAATCGTTTTTAAGGTTTTGAGGGTAAGTGTGTACAGTAATGAATTTTTGGAATTGAGCTCTTAGATTACTGTATAACAAAAAAAAACTGTATCTCTTTGATGGATTCGCTTGAATCGCGAGTTATGTCCCATGTATCTTAACATAAATTTTTATTTGTGACGAACATTTATGTTGTCAACCTTGTGTTACCTTCTAAATGGCCGAATCTTTTTAGATCAGTATCATATAGAAAAAACAAAAGTACAGAGAGGAAAGAGCAAAGCTTGGGAATATCGTTTGGGGATGGTTCAGTAAGCATTTGTCAGGAACCAAAAACGTCATGGTTGTGAAGAACTTGAAGAAGAAGAAGAAAGAAATTTACGATTGAAGAACTCAGAATTATCTGCTGAATTCAATCTGAGAGTCTCATCTCTCTCACTATGTCTAACTGCTATATATCACGTTTTTGTTCTCATATACTAGAGAGTACAACTGTATAACTGCAGTAACAGAAGCAACAGATTTATACAACTGAACTTAACAGAATACTAACTACTCTGTTTTTCTCTTAGCTCAAGAACAGAGTTAGTTACAGAGTATTAACTAATCTCTGATACGTACAGAAGACTTGTTTCTTCTTCATCTTCCTACTTCTCCTTCTGTCTTCGTCTTCGTCATCTTCCTACTTCTCCTTCTGTCTGCTCTATAGTCTCAACATCCCCTCGCAAACTGGGTGTAGGTTTGAAACCCAAGCCCAGTTTGGTTCTAAGAGTGGAGTGATCAAGTCGTGATAAGGCTTTAGTGAAGATATCAGCAAGTTGGCGATGACTAGGAACATACTAGACAGATAATGATCCCAAGGAAACTTTTTCTCTGACAAAATGAAAATCAACTTCGATATGTTTAGTTCGAGCATGTAAAATGGGATTTGCAGTAAGTGAAATGGCAGACTGATTATCACAAAAAAGGACCGTAGGTGATGTTAAAGAAATGCCAATGTCACGCAGGACAAAGCTGATCCAAGTAAGATCAGCGATGGCGAGAAAAGCAGTGCGATACTACCTTTGAGGAACGATTGTTTCTTGGCTGTCCAGAAAAATAAGATTGGACCCAAGAAATATGCAAAACCAAAGAGTAGAACGTCGGTATCAAGACAACACCTTTCTTGAAGCCATACAAATTGAGAGTACTGTTCGAGTGAAGAAAGATACCTAGATGAAGTGTGCCCTTTACATACCGGAGTACTCGCTTGAGTTTAAGAAAATCAACAATAGTAGGATGCTGCATTTTCTGACATAAAAGTTAGTGGCATATGCAAGATCAGGTCTAGTAATAGTGAGATATTGAAGGCCTCCTACCAGACTTCTATATTCAAGTGGATTGTGAAAAGGAATGGTATCATTTGTCGTGGGAATAGACCTGCCAGATAAAGGAGTGGAGATGGGTTTGCAATCTTGCATGTGAGCTCGTTTAAGAAGGTCAAAAGCATACTTAGTTTGGCAGAGAAAAAGGTCATCAGAACTACGTATGGCTTCAATTCCGAGAAAGTAATGAAGAGAACCCAAGTCTTTCATATGAAAAGTAAGACTCAGAGACTTGATTAAGTCAGCAAGAAGCTGAGAGGAATTGCCAGTCAGGACAATGTCATCAACATAAAGAAGTAAGAGAATGGTATCTGTACCTCTATGGTACACAAAGAGAGATGGATCTGTGGTGCTGCAGAAGAAGCCTGATTCAAGTAAAAAATTGCTGAATTTCTCGAACCATGCACGCGGAGCCTGTCAAAGTCCATATAAAGACTTTTGAAGAAAACAAACATGATGAGGTAATGTAGGATGAATGAAACCAGGAGGCTGCTCCATATAAACAGATTCAGTCAATGTGCCATGCAAGAATGCATTTTTAACATCGAGTTGGTGAATAGGCCAATGCTGCACCATAGCTACTGACAAGACAATACGTATGGTTGCTCGTTTGACAACCGGGCTAAAAGTTTCAAGATAGTCTACTCCTTCTTCTTGATGAAAACCTTTAGCCACCAGACGAGCCTTTAACCTTTCAAGACTCCCATCGGATGCTAACTTGGTCTTAAACACCCATTTACGACCAATAACATTCATCCGAAAGCAAAGACGGGAACTAAAACCCAAGTTTGATTTTCATACAAGGCAGCCATTTCTTCTTGCATTGCACGAGTCCAGCCTTCTCGTGAGCTAAGGCTGACTTAATTGATTTCGGTTCCGAAGGGATAGTAGACTCAACTAAGCAGGCATATTTGGTATTTGGTTTCACTATGCCAGACTTAAGTCGAGTTTGCATAGGATGAACAGAAAGATCACCATGTGGAGAAGAAGAAGACTGATGTGCAGGAGGAACAACAGAAGACTGATGTTCTTGAACAGGCATACTGGTTATTGTAGTATGCGAAAATGTAAGAGTTGATTGTCCAGAACAAAGACAACTTGTGACGAATTGTATGGTATAGAAATTTGGCCTACCTCCAGAACAGCACTGTCGTGTAGATGGCGAGTGTGAAAAGAGTTAGGTGGTCTAACTGTATTTGCCCTAGTAGACTCTAGAAAAGCAACCTCATCAACCCACTTTCGGTACAAAGAAGTATAGTGAGGATAATCTGCAGATAATTGCTTGGTAAAGGGGAAGAAATTTTCATCAAATGTCACATGTCGACTGATATAAACTCTACCATCAGTAGGTACTAGACAACGATATCCTTTATGTCTCTCACTATACCCCAAGAATACACAAGTGAGAGATCGAGGGTCAAATTTATGTTGAGTATATGGTCTGAGGCAAGGATAACAAGCACAGCCAAATACCTGAGATGATCATACTTGGGCACTTGTTGAAAAAGTTTGCTATAAGGGGAGCTCATCTGCAGCTTGGGAGTTGGAAGCAGATTAATGATATAATTGGCAGTTAAGAATGCATCAACCCAGTAGTGTAATGGTGTTCGAGCATGATAGAGCATAGTGAGACCCAATTCGACCACATGACGATGCTTCCTTTCAGAAATTCCATTCTGTTCAGGAGTATAAGGGCATGAAATATATTGTTTAATACCACAAGTGTTTAGATGAGTCTCAAACCTTGTGCTAGTGAATTCACCACCACCATCACTTTGGAAGACTTTGATTTTGTGGTCAAACTGAGTCTCTACATATTTCTGAAACATAATGAAAATATTATAGAACTCAGACTTGTATTTCATTGGATAAATCCAACTATAGCGAGAGAAGTTGTCCACAAAAATGACATAAAACCGGAATCCCTGAATAGAAGTTACTGGTGAAGGACCCCAAATGTCACAGTGTATCCTTTCCAGAGGAAACTCAGTTACAGAATGAGACAGAGAAAATGGTAAATGTGTACTCTTAACCAGTTGACAACTGCCACATATAGAGGAAGCTTTCTTATTATAGCTGATCCACTGCTTTTGTTGAAGGTACTTCAAAATCTGTGTGTTAGTATGAGCAAGTCGCTGATGCCATATGTCCGCTCCAACAGCTCTATGTCGTTGTGTAAACAGAGCTTTTGTTGCCATCTGATCCACTCGATAAAGTCCCCCAATTTTCTGCCCGAGCTGCACTGTGGAGTTGGTTCGATTGTCCTTAACATAGACACCATATTTATCAAACACAAAGGAACAAGGAAAGTCATCAGTTAGTTTTGAAACTGAAAGAAGATTTTTCTTGATTTCAGGTACTACCAACACATCATTGAGCGGTAGTGCATCAATTTCAGTAAGTAACAATGCATCACTAGTATCAGTAATAGGAAGACATGAACCATTTCCTATCATTACAGAATCAGTTCCAGTGTACTTGGATGAGTTATGAATGATACCCGTATTAGCTGTGATGTGAGCTGTGGCTCCTGTGTCAGGATACCATTCATTGCCTGTTGAATCCTCAAGATGCATTGCTGTTAGAGCTTGTGGAATAGATGTACCTTGATAAGAATTATCAAATCTATACCAGCATCGAAGAGCATCATGCCCTGGACGTTGACAAATTTGACAACTTACTCGAATTCCATCTGTGGCTTTTTCATCTTGCAAGTTCTTGTGAACTGTTGAGTTGGGAGATGGATATGATTTCATGTCTTGAAACCGCTGAGATGAACTAGCAAAAGGTCGAAAGCCATGATTTGAACCAGAGAAATTAGTCCGTGGACTAAAAGATTGAACCTCCTGAACTTGACTCAGATTAAATGGTCTACGATTCTGACTTCTCCCTTGATATCCATAACTATGAACTCGATTGTCAAATGGACGGCCTCGACCATAGATACGTCCACCACGATTGCTCCCTTTTTGGCCTATAAACGCAAAATTCTGTGGATGCAGTTCTCAGTCAAGTATCACCTTTGGCTCTATTTCTAGGCTTCTTTCTCCATAATAGGCCATGTTAGGATTATACTGACTAGAAGAATAGTTTTGCAGTCTTGTTTCAAACCTTTCTAGTTGTGATATTACCTCATCATAATCAGGCTGAGGTTTCAAGCAGTATATAGTTGTTCGAAAAGTCTCATACTCTGAGCCTAAACCCTCCAAGACACCAAAGACTTTGGTTATCTCATCAACAGGCTTCCCAATTGCATCTAGCTGATCACAAATCAGTTTATATTCTCTAAGATACTAAGAAAGCTTTCGATTTCGCTTCTGACATGCTTGAAGTTTTCCCCTTAGTTCAAACTCTCTAGCTACTGATTTCTGTGTAAAACAATTCAGTAATGTTTGCCATACCTCAGAAGACTTTTCCAGGCCAATGATCAACCCCATTATATGCTCAGAAACTGCACCACTAATCCATGATGACACCAGTTGATCAGTTTTCACCCAATCATTGTAATCAGGATTCACAGCTTCAGTCTCATTCCCTTCAATGTCAAGTTGCAGCTTCCCTGGTGGTGGAATTTCTCCACTGACGAAACCAAACAGCTCTTGACTCCGGAGAAATCTCAGAAATTGAGTCTGCCAGAGAAGAAAATTATCTTCTGCAAGTTTGATTGTAACAAAGTTAGCAATGTTTACATGGATAGGAAAAGGATATCTTGGTATTCTTGCTGCCATTGCTGTATTCTTCAGATGAACAGATCGAGATTTACAGCTTTACTCTCAGAGAAAAGGGTCTAATACCATGTGAAGAACTTGAAGAAGAAGAAGAAAGAAATTTACGATTGAAGAACTCAGAATTATCTACTGAATTCAATCTGAGAGTCTCATCTCTCTTACTATGTCTAACTGCTATATATCACGTTTTTGTTCTCATATACTAGAGAGTACAACTGTATAACTGCAGTAACAGAAGCAACAGATTTATACAACTGAACTTAACAGAATACTAACTACTCTGTTTTTCTCTTAGCTCAAGAACAGAGTTAGTTACAGAGTATTAACTAATCTCTGATACGTACAGAAGACTTGTTTCTTCTTCATCTTCCTACTTCTTCTGTCTTCGTCTTCGTCATCTTCCTACTTCTCCTTCTGTCTGCTCTATAGTCTCAACAATGGTCAACACCGTAATGCACTTTAACGAGGCTAGCGCATTGCTGAAACATTTAGTACAAGAAAGCCATTTTTAAAGGGTATGCGTGAATAAGTGCCCCCACGGCAACTTGAGCATTGCAAAATGGTCATGAGATTTGGCCTTTGCTCCATTAGTGCTATAATCACAAGTATCGAAAGATGAACGATGAAGGAAAGCTGGTAAAGAGAACTTCGAGGGACGGGCCGAGCGAGAATCGAATGACTGGCCTAAAAGAAACCAAAGGTCGCTGGCTCAATTTAGTGTGCTGAATCCAAGCTTTTAGAGTTAGGTCACAAGAGTATTAAGTCTTTGTGAATCTCTCTTTATTCCCACGTAGATGACTTGCATTTGACCGGGTCGAACATGTGGAATTAGTTCGATGGTTGGAAGCTGACTTGGAATGTATATTCGTAACAACAAAAAGGCCTAGAAAGTAAGTCGATAATAAGTTGGATCAATACCATTGAGACTATATCAACTAACCGTCCCTAAAGTTTAAACATTTCTTAATGACAAAGTTATGATACGTGTGGTCATCCAGATGCATAAATTTGCATTTTCGTTGCTCAGCTTGGAGGAACGAAGTACAACAGAAGATGTAAGTCCTCCATTCTTGACTTCACCACTGTGGTTAGTTGGTCACTCGCCTCATTAATTACGCAAGATGGCTTCACTCTTATCTAATGGAAATTACTAAATTTTTGGACTACATTTATTTAGCGAAAAATGAATATTTTGAAATAAATGTTTTGAAATATATTTTTCTAAAACTGATCACTCGTATCGCTTACGAAACAGAATGATCAAAAAATATTTTGATCGTCCACGAAAAGATTTAGACATAAATTGTTGTCGATAATAAAAATATCTTTCATTGACTAATTATTTTGAGCAATACAAGCGATCATTTATAGAAAATATTTTTAAAATTATTCATTTTTCACAAAACAAACAGAGCTTAGCTGTAACCCACACATTCCTTTGAACGAAGGGTGATTATAATTTACATTTGTGTGCATTTCAACTAATCTGTGAGTCATTTTGTCATATATGATTCGCCAAATCGTTGTAAATATCTTGGATTTATTTAGTGGGAGAAGATGGTGACCTTGATGGACTTGACTAATCTAGCTAGTCTTAGGAATTTCTGAGAAATCATTCCAAGTAATTAGCAAGCATGAAATCTCTAGCGTCAAGCTTGGTATACCAACTGAACAAATATCACACAGACAACTACAGTTCATAGGTGTTTGTACATGTCATATCCTTCTATGATTAGGGTTTATAAGGAGCCCATTAATACTTGGAAGTTACAAGAAACTTGAGCTCTTGTAATAGCTTGTAAGTATTACAGAATTCGTTAGCAGTCATCTTATGAATTGTACGTATATAATTTTCTCAAAAGTCTATTGATATTTATGTGAATGATATGTCTCTAACATGATCGATGAAAGAGATGATATTGATGTAAAAGTTAGCTCAAGTATAAAATAGATTAAATCTACCAACTTTTTTTTCAAAATTACCGACCTTAATTAAAATGATTGCCAACATTTCTCCTATTAATTTACCAATTATATTTGCATTATTAATATTTATATGAGTTTTACCAATATTTATTCGTTTTTTAAGTTACCAACATTTATTTTTTAAGTTATTAGATAGTTTTATAATCTCTGACAAAAAATTCTTTAATCTTTTATCAATTTTCATTCACATTTTTAACCATCATTTTAAATTCATCAACTATTGTTAATATTATCAACTTTTTTGTGTGACTTATTAACTTTTGTCCAATTATGTTACCAATTGTCAACTCTCAATTAAGTTGCCCACAAACATATATTTATTATTTTAATTTATCAACTGTATTATCGAGTTTCCACTTTTATTTTTCTTACTTACCAAATTTTTTTAAGATTAAATTATCAACTGGTTGTGCGTTATTAACTCTTATTTGAATTAATCACCAATATTTATTTTGCTTTTTTTAAAATTAACTTCTATTATCCCTCACAAAAACAAATTCTTATATTTTATCAACTTCTATTTCCTTTCTCACCAACGCCTCTTGCCAGCCCTCATTTCAATGACTTGCAAACTCTTTTTTCCCGACTAACTAACTTAATAGAAAAGTTGGTAAAATGAAAAAAATCAAATAAATGTAGGTAACTATTTCAAATAAGTGTTTGTAATCAAGAGATAGTAAATTAAAAAAATTGGTAAGTTCGTACAAAATTGGTGATTTGCAAACTTAAAAAAAGGTTGGTTATTTATTTTAAAAAAAACCAGTAGATTCCTGACAAGTTGACCTGGACAAAAAGTCCTTTAACCTAATAGTTTTTAACTATTACAAATGTTGAAATGCACGTGTAAGTCGTGCTAGAGAAGTCTCACATTAGATAATTGGAGTAGTGGGAAACAATTAATCTATCATAGTTGGTCATAACTCATTTTCTCAAGCTTTTGAATAAAGCTGAGTCCAACTAAATATGTTGATGGGCTTGGCTTTGAGCTTCCTCTTGGTGATCTCATTGAGTGAAGGCATTGGACTTCTTCTGCGCACTCCCAACAAATGGTATCAAAGCCGATAGTTAATTGTTGTGGTGTAGCAACGGGGGCCCGATGGCAAACTTCATAGTTCAATCTGGAGAAAGATATCGGGATGAAGTTGGACGTTGATAGAGATATGCCTCATAACTTATTGGCTTAAGTTTTGAGTGAAGGTGAGTTGAATTGAATATGTTAATGGGCTCGGGCTTTGACTCTCTCTTGGTAATCTCTCCAGGTGAAGGTATCGGGCTTCTATTGCGCGCGCTTTCAACAAACAGATGTTAGAATTAGTTGCCTAAATGTAATGAAATAGAGAATAAAGGGAGGAGAAGAAATTGACAATAAAGTTTTATCCTAATTCACTCTTAAACTAGACCTACGTACAACAGAGAATTCCACTATATTTAGCACTTTCCATCTCTCTATTACATTACTTAATTACAAGAGAAATATATTATATATACTCGGTATCTATTTATGGATCTAAGCCCAAACCATCAATAAAATACCGACCCAAATTATAAAATCTTTTTGGCATCACCGTGGTAGACAGGGTGGCCTCCCCAAACCCCGCCCACTCACTAGAGAGCGGAATCCCGTGCTTTCCTGTCGATGGGAGTATAAATCACACCACAACAATACATATTTATTGAAATTTATCGACCCAAAAAAAAATCTGAATTTTGGGGCATGGAGCAATAGAATACGTACATACTTAAAAAACACAATGAGTATCATATACGGTCATTGTTAGAAAGAATCAATCGGACACAAAAAAATTAATCGCCTCCACATTTTCTTAAGTAGAGCCTAATGTATCACCACATAATGATGTGCGATTAGCTTTATGAAAACAAGTTTAGTCAGAACCTTTTTTTATAGGCACTAGGCAGACATATAAAAAAAATGATTATGGTTCTTATCGTCATAACGCCGTTTAATTATTAAGAAGTTGTCTATGTTAAAAAGTGATTAATGGATGAATAATCTCCTCACAAGAGGCGAGAAAACTTAATTTTTTTACCATTCCGAAGGATGATGTTATCCATGGTACAAATAGCATCTCAATTACTTCTTGTACTTCACTACATAAGGGTGCAAAACAAACGAAATTTTAGGAAAATGTTTTTTCAAATTTTTCATTTTTCATAAAACTTACGGAGTCTAAAAGTACGATACAAACATAATCACACACTAGACATGTTCACAGCCTATTTCAACCTTAACTCGGGAATGGAGTGGCAACAGCAAGGAGATGAACTTTCCTATGGATGGTAAGACCAGTGCACTCCGTCATGTCCAAATCCTCCGGTTTCAGACCCTCGGGCGGTGCCCAATCGAACTTGTTCGCCAGATTTGCCAAGACAAGTTCGTTCGTCGCCATTGCGAATGATATCCCGGGGCAACCCCTCCTCCCGGCACCGAAAGGAATCAGCTCGAAATCCTGTCCCTTGTAGTCCACTGAGCTGTTCAAGAATCTCTCAGGCTTGAACTCGTCCGGTTTGTCCCACGTGCCGGAGTCCCTACCGATGGTCCATCCGTTAATAATCACTATAGTCCCCTCCGCGATGTCGTAGCCTCGGATTTTGACGTCCTGGGTCGACAGTCGCGGGATGAGGAGCGGGATCGGAGGGTGCAGGCGGAGAGTCTCTTTCAGGACTGCTCGCAGGTAATGCATTTGCTCCAAGTCCTCATCGGTTATTTTCGGCTTGCCATTGGCGATGCCGCGGACCTCGGTTTAAGAATGTTCATGGCTCTAGGGTTCCTTAAGAGCTCGGTCATTGCCCACTCCAGGACTGTGTACGTTGTATCAGTTCCACCGGCAAATATGTCCTGTACAAGCACAAAAGTTAATGAAGGAATGAATTAGTGGAGATGAAGTGAGAAGACGAAGAAAGTGAATAAATGGAAGGTTAACATTTGAAAAAGAATTTGCTAGACAGCAATCAATGATCGTGGACAGCTAATCATGCTTATCAATTCACTCAATTATGGCTCATATGTTTCCAGAAAACTTAATAGATATTAATAACTCCATCAACTCCGTAAGCGGACCCATCTCAGAGGGCATGGAAAGAGTTAGATTGCTTTTGTCTCCTGATTATGGAGAATTTTCTGATATGATCTGATGATCTATGGGTACAATGTTTGTATTGATAATTCATCTAGGAAATTTTCCTTCAATTAGAGTCGGCGGACAATGTTACCCGGAAAGAAAAATTCGAGTGTATGGGATGGTTGGTGGAGAAGAGAGAGAGAGAGAGAGAGAGAGAGAGAGAGAGAGAGAGAGAGAGAGAGAGAGCTTACCAAGATGAGTGCTTTGATGCTATCGGCACCGAGAGCAAAACCAGCAGTCTTGTCCTTCTCAATCTCCACCAAAACGTCCACAAAGTCTCTCCTATCTTCACCTCCGTCGCGGCCGATGCTCTTGTCCTCCATCTTCCTCCGGTGCTCCTCCACCACCTCCTGGAGGAACTCGTCGAACACCCTCGCGACACGCTCCACTTTCGCTTCTAAACCACTCACCTTGTTGATCCACCCGAGGCTCGGAATGAAGTCCCCAACGTTGAAAATGCCCAGCAACCCCGTCAGATCCGTCAACAGTCCCTTGAACTTGTTGCCCTGCTTGCCGTCGCTGTACTTCCTCCCCAGAGCCACCCGGCATATGATGTCATTCGTCAGCGCCGCGAACATGTTGCTCAGGTCCACCGACCGACGCTGCTCGATCTTGCCCATCAACAAAGAGATCTCTTCTTCTCGGACCGTCCGAAACGAGTGGACCCTCTTGTTGCTGAGCAGCTGGAGCATGCAGATGCTCCTCATTTGCCTCCAGTACTCGCCGTACGGCGCCAGCGACATGTCCTTGCGGTGGTACAGAAGCCTCTCCGAAAGTTTTGACCTGAGTCGAAGAAATGACATGAATCGGCACAAGATCAGTTTAAATGAAGCATTCGACATGTTAAATAAAAACTGTAATGTTTTGTGATGGCACGAGTTGACACGTGGTTAACCCCATATCTGTAATGAACCAACCGAGACCTTCTCCAATCAAAAAATGCAAGAGAAGATAAGTCTAATAGAGAATTGAGACGCATGAACATGATTTGACAGGCTAAGGCCATACCTGGGTCGGTCGGAGAAAATGAGGTCGTGGGTCTTCATAATGTCACGCGCACAGTCGGCGGAGGAGACGACCAGGACGGGCGCGCTCCCGAAGTGGAGGAGCATCAAGGGGCCGTAGCATCTCGACAGGGCTTGAAGCGAGCGGTGAGGGTAATTGCCGAGCTGGTGGAGGTTCCCGATGATTGGGAGCTTGCGCGGTGACGGCGGGAGGCGAAGGTTAGTGGTGGCGGCGGCGGAGAAGAGGGGGCGGAGGCATTTGAGGGTGAGGAAGGAGATGAAGAGGACGAGTGTGATTGAGGTCAGCGAGGTTGTGAAGGAGAGTAGCGGCGAGACGTTGAAGCTGAACATTGCCGGTGGCGATGGAGGTTTTTCCGCTGTTTCTGCGTCCCCGCTGGAATGATCTTTTCTGCGTTTTTATCCTTTTGGGTTGTGAACTCTATTGGTGGGAGGGATGGGGAGCGAACGTGTGGATTTATATTGCTCCTGCTGTTGTTGAGCTCGGTTGATTTTCTCTATGTAGAATATTATAGGGTTTCCTATCTTGTTCACTTGTTCACGGAAAAAAATTGACTGGTTCCCCCCAGTAGTTACGAATGAATAGCCTTTTACTAAGGACATACTATCCTTAGAAAAAAAATAGAGATTTAAATCGATCAACGTAGAAATTATGGCAATAATTGTTACCATTATTATCGTTGTTGTTGCATGTGTATTTGTATATATCCCTCTTTGACAAAAACAATATCTTTTTGATCTATGGGTAAGTTATGGTACGTGGAATTATTCATCAAATTACAATTGATAGTTTGAAAGCGAGAATCATGCATGTTAGGAAATTCAACCCAAAAATTTAAGTTATAAATATAGGGAGACCACATGTATATAAAGAGAATATAAATCCCATAGTCATATTTCAACAAATGATTCTTGCTATTCCACTCCTCTAAATGCTCAACAAATTTATCTCCACTTTCTTCAGCAATCTTAGAAGGCGCATGAATACCGCCAATGACATGATGCCAAAGTCTACGTACCCTCAAAAACTTGATATTTCTTGGGCACATAAAATATGCTTTGAACCATTCAAAATGGTTTGAATGGGTAGTGAAACATCCAGTTTATCTATTATTTGTACTTCATGGGCAAAAACAGTGGAATTATCAAAAATAAAATAAAATAAAATATACTTTGAACCATTCAAAGTGGCTTGAATGGGTAGTGAAACATCCAGTTTATCTATTATTTGTACTTCATGGGCCAAAGCAGTGGAATGGATAAGTAATATGAAGAAACTAGAAATTTGGACGACAACTATGGAGATAATAAGGCCAAAAATGGACTTACCACATCGAAAAACCTTGAAAGCCGCTCCGAAATGTCCAAGAATAGGTCGGACAGTGATCAAACTGTACTTAAAATCGAGAGGATCGGTTCGGTCTGCAACTGAGCCGGTTCGGTCTGCAAAGGCAGCCGGTTCACATAGCAGGTGATGTGGTAGGCCGGCATGGCAGGTTGATGTGGCGAGCTGACATGGCAGGATGATGCGGCAGCTGACTGGACGGCTCGCTGACGTGTGGATGACGTAAGTAATACGCGTGCAGCACCTTCTAGCGTGTGAGGCGCATGGATCCGAGGAGCGATGGTCAGTGAGGGCCGGTGCGGCAGTGGATTGCAACAAAATTTTTAAGGATCTGGTCCGTCTGGGAGGGGCAAGTATGATGTTATCGTGCATTTTTCGAAACAGGCCAATTAGGAACACCAAATTATGTTTCGTCGGAAAGTGTTCCCATAAAATATAATTCACGGAACATGGAACGTCGTTCTTTGACTTTTAATGAGAGGGGACTGGGTCCGTGGTAACTCCGAATAGGAAATATCCAGGCGGACAAGAAATTACTGCGAACTTTTACTTCAAACTTCGAATCGGACTATACGTACAAACCGTGCCGGAATTTAATCGACAACAAAACTTAAAAATACGGTCACACACATACACAAAGATGTAACACCGGAATTTAATCGACGACGCAACACCCGGGATAGGGATACACGCCGAAATTTAATCGACGACGCGAATCGAAAAGTTATATATATAAAGAAAAGTAAAGTACATTGCAAGAAAGTAAAAATAATTGAAAGATAATATGTTGTTTGATTTGTCCGAGGGGGCCCATCTCCAATAGATGGCCGGTGATATTTATAATGGTTGTGTGGTAACTGTTCCTTAGCGGTTTTCAACGGTTGTACCCATGTTCTTTCATTCCGAAAATCTTGTCTTTATGTTCATGTGATGCCATGATCCTGCTTTCAAAATAATTGTCTCACGATCTTGTCTACAAGTGATAACTATCTCATGATCATGCTTTCAAATAACTGTGCCCTCAAAATATACATGTATGCTCCTTAATGATTTTCAACAGTTGCGTTGAGTCTATTACATTAACGGTTTATTCGACTCCACTATGTTGGCGATTGCTTCGACCCTACTATGTTGATAGTTACTTCTTCGATAATTGTATATTATTGACTTTACTTTTTGTCAATTCCTTCAAGTTGGCAATTCTTGACTGAAGTGTCTATCAATTTCCGCATCCTGACCAATCACGACCGTTGACTTCCTTTTAACGTCGACAACTCTACAGTGATTTTCTAAGAAAACTCAAAACATAAAAGTTATAGATCCAAGAGTCTTCGTTGTTTTGGCTTTGGAATTAAGTCAATTCGATTTGTCTCAACAAGTTATGACCATTTTTCCTAACTAGCGCATAAGTGAAATTTCTGCTCATTTTCCCAATCTTGTTGATAATACCCAAAAATTGGTCATCTTTGGGTGTAAACATATACACATGACACATGTCAGAGACATGTATCCTTTATGTTGGCAACTTGATGATATTTGCTTCCACATTGCCTTGTGCCTTTGCCATGTGTCCCTTGATGATATGTGTTTCCATGCTGCCTCATGCCTCTATCATGTGTCCCTTAATGATCTTTGGTACAAACACTCATCAACTATGACTGAACCATCATCGATGATCTAAATGGATATTACTTTCTACAATCGTCAACGATGGAACGTGTAATTCATGCCTTTGTCATGTATTTCCCATGTTAACAAGTTGGCCATTTTTTGGTGTAAATAGGTTTGATTGACCTAGCGTTGCTATGACCATCGTATAAAGGACTCAATGGGTGCTTCCTCAAACAACAATAGCTCTAATATCAAAATAAAAATAATGCAGAAGAGTATAATGTGTAATCTTTGGATATCCTATAGGAATAGTATACAAACCTATTTGCAAGATAAAATTTTTAAAGTAATATGCTATAATATGAATTACAATCAATCTAGATTGATCAAGGATATGCATATGGAAATGAAGATAATACACAATTTTGAGAGATATGCATAAACAAGGAAGACATGTGGACTCAAGAGTCATCTGTAGAATCTCCTAAATATATATCTCTAGCACCTACATCAGAGAACTATGTGGTTTCAAGCAATTAAGATATGCTAATTAGCTCTTTAGTCATGGTCTTAAGTTTTTAAGTGAAGATATATAAATTCGAATAGATATCTATATGTGCTCGAATTTAAGCTCTCTATTGATTATCTCCACAAATAGAGTTATCAGGTTTCTACTACATTTACCAGATAAGTATTAACAGAGCAACTATTTCTAGATCTCCCATTATTTGCAAACCAATTATTTATATTTCAACACTTCAATTTTTGCGCAAAGTCCAACCTATGCGAAAGCGAAAATGTTATACTAGTTAAAATTAAATCACATATTTATTTACTGACTTAAACTTTTAGAGAGTTCTACAAAACTTCACGTAATAAATAGATTGATAATATATAACTCTACCATTAAATGCATATAACTGATCAATAAGCTCCATAACTAAAGTGGCAAATTCTTCATAACATCATGCATAATTATTCTAGGGATTTTGGTTTCTTTTCTCCATTTTCAGTAATGATATCAAGTTCGGAAAATTAAAGCATGTACCGTTAATGTAAATAAAAATTTAGATAAGCAGTCTAATCCACCCTTGATTTGATAACTTTTGAAAATCTCTTAATTAATCTCTGTAGTGACACTGGAAATAATAGCATTAATACTGATAACAGCAACGACCGATCGAGGAACGTAGTACGACTTTTTCACTTTCGTTGGCCAAATTATTATTGTTTTTTTATCTTTTTAAATAATTGTTCACATCTAGAGCATAGATTTTGACAATAATGGTATATTAAATTTAAGTTACTCAAATTTCGAGTTTGATTTAAACACGCATCTCTACGGTCAAAAGATCATGAGAAGGAGGTACAGCTAATTGCGCATGGGGCCGTGGGCTGTCATGCCACTTAAGAAATGTAGAAATTGAGAGCCGTGCTTATTTATGCCCTTAATTTAATCAAATTTTCTTAATTAATTTTAATTAATTGTATCCACCTACTTGCCCATTAGATAGCGAGTGGCCAACTTCAAGATCGATCTTCCATTTAATTTTTATTACATGATTATTTATTGGCACCCATTGACTTACATGATAAATTAGGGAAAATTGCCTAAAAAGTCCGAGTAGATTACACTTTTGTCAATTCAGTCATAAATCTTTTAACTTTGTAATTGAATCCAAAACATCGTTATGATTTGCCAATTAAGTTCACCCGGCCAATTTTAGCCTAAACCAATTGTCTTACATAGCGCGGCCCAACCTTGAAATGAATAATTTTTAATATTTTTTTCAAATTTTATTTCTTTTTTATTTTTCCTTTTTTTTTATCTTTCTTTTCTTTCCTTCCCTTCTTCCTCCTCTAGCCGGTTGTTGGGGGCTTCAACCCGATGGCGACGACCCCTTTGCAAGCTCGCCCCGCCAATCCAATAGCGAGGACAAGCCTCGCCCACCGATGCGGACGGGATCGTTGTGGTTGGACTCGTTGGTGAAGGTCCGCCACTCGTACATCTCATCGATGGAGTGAGCCTCAAGGACGAGGCCGCATTCAGAGCAAATGGTGTCCTTTGCCCCGTGGTCAAACACCACCTCCATCTACTTGCTGCAATCCCTGCAAAACCGTGTCCGCCATCAACGGATTCCTCTAATTCCCCCGCTTTGACCGCTTACAGAGAGAGAGAGAGAGAGCTCTATGAAACATTGCTGACCATTATCATTGTTTTCTTGTTTGGGAGGGTGAGGCTCGACCTCGCCAGTCGCCAGCAAGGGTGAGCCTCGCCAAATCTGGCGAGGTCAAGCCTCACCCAGACACGACAAGGCTCAACCTAGGCTCGGCCTCGCTATGGCTCAACGGCTGGGTGAGGTCGGAGTCACTAAGGGCAAGCAAGGCTCACCCAAGGTCGCCGGCCCTCGCCTCTGACTAGTAGCCGACACCCGACAATCAACTGGAAGAGGAAGAAAGGAAGAAAGAAAAGAAAAAATAAAATAAAATAAGGAAAAAGAAAATAAAAAATTGAAAAAATATTAAAATTTATCCACATCAACGCCGACCGTCCTATGAGGCACACGATTGACGTCAATGTTAGCAAGATTTTTGGCCAAAATTGGACGGATTAAGTCAATTGGCAAAACGTAAAAAGGTTTAGGACTCGATTAAAAAGTTTATGACTGAATTAGTAAAAATGTAATAAATTTATGACTTTTTCAATAGTTTTCCCTAATAAATTAAGTTTGCAATTAGGATGGCGTTATCTCGCTTTTGCCAAAGACCCACCAAGTGTTTGATAGGGGTTCTTGTCTCGTTGGTTTGATTTTTTTCGTTAAGTGTAATCTCACATCACTTAAATGCACGATCATGATGTGCCTTATAAAAACATAGTCTACCACCACCTAAAGGGGCGTCTTACGCGTCCAAAAGAGGGCTAAGTGTAATTCCACATTGCTTAAGTACATTAGATACGTGGTTTTAATGTGTCTTTTACGATGTAGTCTTGCTCCATCTAATGATTTTAGTAGGATATTCTAAAATTATTTAAATATAAAGGGTTAATATCACGAAAAATCCCAAATTGGTATACTTGTGATAAATTTATCCAAAACTAATTTTTTTGACCCAAAAAAAAATTTATATACTTATGATAAATTTATCCCAAATTAATTTTTTTACCATATAAAAAACCCCAAACCAATACATATATGACAAATCTACCCTCTGTTAGTTTCCGATATATTGGATTAATATCACAAAAAATTACAAACTGGTATGTTTGGGACAAACGAAGAGTAAAATCCTAAACTAGTATACCAATTATCTGTCACGTGTTATCAAATTTAGCAATTTGACAGTAAAATTTAATGAAAACTCACGGAGAGTTATTACAGGTGTATCAGTTTAGGGTTTTTCATAGTATTAATCCAAACATAAAAAGCTCGTACCATGTGACGTGTTGCCAACATGGTGTCACTAACTGATTGAGCATTAGGTTCGAGTGTTCTTTACTCCCTATAGACGAGAGAATAAATGCACATGTGCCATGAACAAGATCATATTTAAATTTGAAATAGCACATTATCATCGTTATGTGGTATAAATGTCAAAGTTTATCCTTCTCAAGTCAAAATACAAACAGAAAAGGTAACTAAGTGTGATTTGGTGTTCCCTTTTGGTAGAAAGAAAGAGAGTGGATCGGTGGTTGAAGTAGCTCTATTTTGTGAGTATTATCATAATGATCTCACATCCGATAGAAAATATTTAGTCTAAGCCGTGAATACTTGACCATAGCCCTACATGCTGCTAGAGATCCTGAACCCATTTCCTCAAAATTAGCACATGCACTACTTCTGCAAGTGCTATTGAAACCCATTTCCTCAAAAAAAAAAAACTATGCATTCCTTTGGGAAAATAATTATTTTTTGCACTTTTGAAAATTAACGAGCATTGTTGAAATAATCTAAGTTGCAAGGGACAAACTTAGCATTTAATATCTCCGTTCGATTTCGTGGATCTTGAGGACTGGTTAACCTGCCATCTTCCCAATCTTTTTATCTTTTCACCGTGGACATTAGATGGCATCCAAATCAGTCCAGGTGCCATTTAGATTACTACGGTGTCAATACTCACAGTAATCATCTATCCATCCATCTTATCATCTGAAAATCATCTCTATATGCAGATAATTTCTGTGTGCGTGGACTGTAGTAAGCAATAATGAAAATTATCCCCTGTTTCTTCTTTGGCCATCGCAAATTATCACTCTTAAATTCGTCAAGGGACACAGAGTTTGCAAATTAGTCTTTCTACTTTTTTTACAAAAAAGATGATACTGAGAGCGTACTAAATTTTTACCCTCTATACTTGCTGCATACTCTTTCTATTTGCTAATTAACCATGCAGAGAAAAAGAAAAAATCAATCGTAATTCCAATTACGAGGGTCAGCTCGCCGGCCAGAGGAAGAAGGAAGAAAAAAAAGAAAAAGAAAAAAGTAAAAGAGAAAATAAAATATAAAAATTCGAAATAAAAATATTAAAAATTATTCACGTCAAAACTAGCCGCGCTATGTAGAACGGCCAACGTCTATGTCAGCGATTTCTTGGCTGGATGGACTAAATTAGCACAAATGTAAAAGATTTAGTATTAAATTAGCATCATTATAATAGGTTCATAACTGTTTTTTAGTAATTTTTCTAGGAATTTGATACTGAGCCTTTTAGCTTTTCTATGTCCTTGTTGGGTCCAATGCAATGTATTTTATTTCTAGAGTTAGACTCGATGTGCTTATTTATGTTTTGTGTGCGGATCGATAGCCTTGTCTTGGGAAAGAAAAGGTCAGAAGTCCACAAAACTTTTAGAGAGTTCTACAAAACTTCACAATAAGAACAGATCAATAATTTATAACTCTACCATTAAATCCATAGAACTAATTCGATAATATCCATAACTAAAGTGGTAAGTCTTCATAGCACCATGCATAATTATTTTTAGCAATGATGTGATGTTCGGGAAGTTAAAGTCAATAATATCCATAAGTAAAGTGGTAATTCTTCATAACACCATGCATAACTATTCCAGGTATTTTGGTTTCTTTTCTCCATTTTTAGTAATGATGTGAAGTTTGGAAAGTTGAAGCATACACTATCAATGTAAAGAAAATTATAAATAAATGGTATAATCCATCATTGATTTGACAAATTTATCTTTTCGTCTCTGACAAATTGTCAAATCAACAATGAATAAGATCACTTGTGAAAAGATATATCTCGGCCGGTCATGTATATTAAAATTACTCCCGTGAAGTTTCCACAACACTATAGAAAGAGTAATTACTATCACTGTAGCATCCAAATCAACTTTTATTATTCTAGTCAATTTTCTTTTATTTGGTATTGTTGCCAAAGAGGTTTCTGTCCTTCTCTCTTTAAATAACGACTTATAAAAAAGAATATAGCCAAAAAAGCTCGTCCTTTTGACTTTTCCCTTCCTATATCCTCGGCCTTTTGTCGCCAAACACTTGTCATTTGGTGTATAATCCGTGCCCGAATCTCGAGATTATCACAATTTTGCGGGGTCTTCCGGTCTTCAAAGTTCGTGTCCAGGCCTATGGACAAGGAAGCAAAACAAAAGGCTTGGTCTGGACTCGATCTTGTCTCGTCCACCCCTCTATGGTTATTCTGTCAAACATGTAGTTCTCCAAACATTCTTGAAAATTAACGAGCATTGTCGAAATAACCCAAGTTTCAAAGGACAAACTTAGGGTTTAATCTCTCCATTTGGTTTCATTGATCTTGAGGACTGGTTGACCTGTCATCAAATCAGTCCAGGTGCTACTTAGATTGGTCATAGTGATCATCTATCTTGTCATCTAACAATCATCTCTGTATGCAAATAATTTCTCTCCGTATGGACCGTCGCGAATTATCGCTCTTAAATTCGTCAAGGGCAGCAAAGTTTGCAATATTGTCTTTCTACTTCTTTCGCAAAAATGATACTAAGAGAGTAATTAAAAAATTAATCCCTCTATACTTGCTGCGTGCTCTTTCTAATTGTTGATTAACCATGCAGAGAAAAAGCAAAAAAACATTCGTAATTATAGTTTTCCCGGAGACAGTGAGAAGGCCTGCATAGTGTAACGCTGTAACCCACCGATTATCTCAAATTGGGTAATGCAATATTGCATTACCTAAAAATTTGTATATGAAGAAGATTAAGCCTCATCCAACCAATAATGCAAAATTATTTGTAGGTTAGTGCGTCGCTTATTGCTGGAGTTTGGAGGTTACTTTCTCCAGGTATATTCAAGAGACTTTCGGCTGGTTGGAAAAACTTAGGTGTCAAATCAATTTTCTAACAATTTGGAGTCTTCTGGAGGAAGTTCTGTTCAAAGTACAAATATTGTGATGGGGAAATCTGATAGCAAGCCTTTTAGTTTTTCTATGTTCTTGGTGGGTACAATGCAATGTATTTTATTTCTAGAGTCAAACTCGATGTTCTTATTTATGTTTTGTGAGCTCATTGTTACGCTTGTTTTGGTAAAGAAAAGGTCAAAAGTCTTGGGATTTGTTTATGATTGGACAAGACTAGTTTATGATTGGAGGGTTGTTCCTAGTTGAGTCTATATAGACCCTCTAAAGTTTTGAGGGTAAGTGTGTGTTTTGATGAATTTTTCGAATTGAGCTCTTGAATTAGAGTATTGCCAAATAACGCCGTATCTATTTGATGGATTCAATTGAATGGTGAGTTATATGCCTTATATCCTAGGGTGAATATCCTTAAGTGGCGAACATTTATCATATCGTGCTCATCTTATCTTCAAAATCGGCGACCCTTTTAAGATCAATATCATGCCAGAAGAAACTAAAGAAAAAAATGAGAGAACAATAGAAAATAAGAGTGAAATTCGGAATTTTGATCGCAAGCATTTTGTCAGGATCCAAAATGACAGGGGCATCACAAACATGCATATCACGTTGCTCGCACATTGCTATAAGATATATCATGTAAGAAAGCGATTTCAAAGGGCACGCGTGATTAAAATGGTCATGAGATTGTCATTTTGCTCTAGTAAGTATCAATACGACACTTACTAGTGATGAAGGGTTAACGATAAGGTAAGTTGGCAATAAGAAATGTAAGGGGTGGACCAAGCGATAATAAAATGACTCGCATGCTTGATTGGTACACTCAATTCGAGCTTTTCTAGAGTTAGATGACGAGACTATAACTGTGACGCCATGAATAATTCGCTGAAGTGTTGTCCATTTTAATCCATCCCATATTGAGCCTAACGATTTTGTCATTTGGCATACAGATGGGCACCTTCCTATAAGGTCACTAGAAGTGCTCTCACCTAAATATATTTAACTTTGAAGTTCCAAAGCTTAGTATTGACATTACGTCAAAAGGCGCCTCCTTGAGTTAATTCCAGTTTTCGTAGACATACATAATCGCTCTTCCCTTATTCGGTGCACAATTCGGTTGATTCCTGCCTCCTTTGTCATCCTAGAAGTCTGTCGGGAGTTGCTTCTTATCCAGACCCTTTGACCCCCGCGACCACTCTCTGTCCTCATCGGACCGGGTCGTTACAATAACTCTTTCCCGAAACTCTTGATATCGATATGGATGACTTGCCCTTGATCGGATCGAACATGTGGAATTAGCTTGGCAATCGGAAGCCTGCTCGGGATGTACGTACGTCTGCAACACCGAGAAGGCAAAAACAAAAAGAAAGAAAGAATTATTAGTGCCATGGTCTTATATATTGAATAATCAACTAACCGTGCCAAAAGTTTAAACATTTCTTAATAACAAAGTATATTTGTGGTCATATGCATGTGCTTATATTTGCATAATTATCGCAAATCTATTAGTTAACTACTGATAATGTGCAGCAGGCCTGACAAGAATATGTTATCCATGAACCTTACGTCGTTTTCTGATTCGCCATACCGTGATTATGTCTTAGTTTATCACATAATTGACATATACCAACGCAGGAAATGCAGATGGGATACCGACGTTTTACGTCCCTTGCCGTCGAGTCCTGAGACGGCGCTGGGTCACCTCATCCATGGTGGCCCCAAACCTCCACCAACGCCTCAGGATTGAAGAAGCTCGTCAGCATCTTCTTCTTGTGGGCGCTCCCATCGCCGACGGCTTTGGACCAAGCTCGGCCCCGAGAGCCTCAAGTTCTTCCAGGCCAAACCGGGGCAGGAACCAGGGTGAGTTCATCCGGGACCGGATCAATGAGCACAGCTCCCGCATCTTCAAGACCCCTCTGTCAGGTGAGCATATGGTGATTCTGTGTGGGGCTGGCGGTTAGTAAGTTCCTGTTCTCGAAGGAGGGCTAGAAAGTGGCGCTGCGGTGGCTGAGCTCGGTCTAGAGCTCGTCGGGACAAGCCTCAAAACCAAAGTTGGGGACGAAGGGAAGTCCTATAAGAAGATGCTCTTGAGCTTCTTCAATCTTGAAATATTGCCTCGCATCGCTTGACTACCGGTCTTATATTCTCTTTATATTCAGGTGGTCTCCTTCCACCTGCATGCTTAAGTTTTTAGAACAGTTTGTAGTACTAGTATCAAAGTCACTCCTATGTCTCTTGCGTATGTGTGCCCACTCAAATTTCTTATGCCACTTTCGTTTGACAACGAATTTTATATGTTCTTGTAGTCTCCCTTCACCTATAAGTTTAAGTTTTTGGGTTGGTAAGTAAATGTTACATAGTGTGAGATTTGGTTCATTATCTAATAACCATATTTCTCGTGTTGGTATTTGTTAATTCAGCATGAGAAAAATCATGTGATAAATTTAATTGCGATATGACGATTAGAAGTTTATTGGATAATATATCCTAAGTCCATTCTCGACTTCGCCCCTATAGTTGGTCACTCACCCCGTTAATTCCGCAAGATGGCATCAATTTATATGATAGAAATAAATAAATTCTTACTGTCCACAAGTGCCCAGAACGAGCGTTTCATCATAATTTTCATTTGTGTACCTTTCTACTAATCTGCGAATCCTTTCATCAGATTTAATTGACCAATGCAATAAATATCTTGATTTATTTAGTGGGATAGTATGGCGACCTTGATGGATTTTATTAATCTGACTAATGTTGCATAGTGTGAGATTCGGTTCATTATCTAATAACCATATTTCTCGCGTTGGTATTTGTTAATTCAGCATGAGAAAAATCATGTGATAAATTTAATTGCGATATGACGATTAGAAGTTTATTGGATAATATATCCTAAGTCCATTCTCGACTTCGCCCTTGGAGCTAACTTTTTAGAGTGAGAAAAGCTCAAGACTACCTAACAAGAACTTGATAAGAACTTCATATAAATGATCATGAGATGTGCCGTTTGCTCTAATAAAAGACTAATTAATGGTGAAAGAAAGTAGGTAATAAGATCTTCAAGCGGTAGGCCAAGTCATAATAGAATGATTGACCTGAAAGAAACCTAAGGTTGCGGGATGCCCTCGCCAACTACAAGCAAGAGTTAGTTCAATCCAAGCTTTTGGAGTCAGGTCACGAGACTATAACTCTTTGTGAATCTATTCATCGCCGATGTAGATGACTTGCCCTTGATCGGATCGAACACGTAGAATTAATTCGATGGTCGGAAGCTTACTCGGAGTGGACGGACATTACATCAAAAAGGGAAAAAGAGAGAGAGAAAGTTGATAATGAGCTTGCTAGACACCAAGTGAGACTTGGTCCAGTTATTAGTGCCATCGCCTTATATGTTCAATGATCAATTAATTATGCCTAATGTTCTAACATTTCTTAATAACAAAATGTATGGGTGGTCATACGTATGCACCGATTTGCATTTTTCATTGCTTAGAGATTAGGGACAATCACTAAATAAGTCCCGAACTTATTATATGGATATCAATTTAGTCCTAAGCTTTTTAATTTTGTCAATTTAATCCTAAGCTTGTACACAAAACTCTAATGTAGTCTTTCATTCCTGCATAATTGCCCCTAGCGATTGTACATGCGAAAGATATAAGTCCTCCATTCTTGACTTCGCCACTTTCATCTAAGAGGAACAACTGAACTCTCAGTGTCCGCAAGTGCCCTGGATGGAACAAGGGGCTGATCATAGTTTTGATTAGTGTGCCTTTCGCCAAATCTGCGAGTCCTTTTGATGCAGGCCATATTGATAATGCCGCCCGTATCGAAGACAACGCTCATTTGAGGAATCAAGGATATCAGCCCACATCCGAGGCTCGACAAGACGCTCAACTAGCCTTGGAATAAATGCAAATGCAATTCAAAAAATCAGAGTCTCATCCAGCCATTCCATGCCAAATTAAGTCCTTGTCTTTTTATACATTGGAAGCCTAAAAGATACTTTGGGATGATCAAGAAGACATTGGGCATTTATCTAGTTTCTAGTTTCTAGTTTCTAAGTTCTTTAATGTTTTATGCTTTCTAGGGTCTTTAATGCTCTTTAGTCTCTTCATTTACTTCAGTCTTTTCATTTGTTTTTCTTTGGCTATAAAAGTCTATCTACTTTATGTATTCGACAGATTTAATTTGATTAATGAAAATTTTGCATTAAGCAATTATCTTGAACCTTGAAGAGTTCATACCCCTGAAAACCTAGAAAAGTTTTCACTCCGTCTATGAAGAGTCGGAGGTTTTCAAGTCTGCATCCTTGAAGAGTTGCAGTCATTGATCTAGAAGAATCGGTGCCCTATCCACTTCCTTGGAGGCCTAGAAGAGCAACCATCGAAGTTCTATCTTTTCCTCTGTTCTGTCTCTTTACATCCGTCCACTTCCACCCCAATTACATCCCTCCTATAGTGCTTATTTGAGAAAACTCAAAATAGAGAAATTGTTAATCCAGAAGTCTTTGTTCATTTGGCTTTGGAATCAGGTCATTCCGATGGACCTTTCAAAGTTACATCCATTTTCCCATTAGAAATACAATTGTATCTTCCCAAAGTGATTCCAAAAATTTGCAAAACACCATTTGCATTCCTAACGTTCTTTAGAGCCTAAATGACCAGGCTGCATCAACTTTTCACCAGATATAGTGGACCAATTCCTCTCCTCTCGTTGGCTCCTTGTAAGCCTTAATCGTAGAAGGATATGACATGTACAAGCTTGATTTTAGATATTTATTGAATTAGGGTTTATAAGGAGCCAACGTAAGTGTGCTTCTAACTCTTACATAATTCTCCAAGAGCCATCTCATGAATCTTACGGATATAATTTCTCGAGAATCACTTTTAATTTATGTGTATGATATGACTCTGACATGAACAATGAAATCGATGCTGTCGACGCGTGAAAGTTGGCTTGAGTGCGGCCTGAGAACGCGTAAAAAGATGAGATCTCTTTCTTGAAGAGAGTGATTTAGATATCGATAGATTATGTTCATATGCAAATTTCTCAAAGAGCCACTTGTATTTATGTGAATGATATTGTCTCCGACATGATCAATGAAATAGATGTGGTCGATCCGTGAAAGTTAAGCTCAAGTATGGCCTAAAAGCACATAAGAAGACAGAGATCTCTTAGTTGGGGAGGGTGATTGAGATGACTTTGCAATTCAAAGACTCGGCACCTACTTCGGCAACAGGAGAGGATTAGTCCAAAATGCAAAATGACAAGCAATTGAAATTAAATAAAAATGGTCTAAGCTTGAAAAATTTTGCTCCATTGACCAATTCATTCTAGCCGCCTCTCTCATCTTTTTCCAGGTAAAACAACGATATATATCGTTTGTCTCTATCTTCGGACCGTCCAAAGACCGACATGCATTGGATGCGCATGGACCCATTTCGTGTTACTTTCGACAAGGCGCTTCATGTCAAATGTTGCCTTGCGTATATGGGGTGACATCGTTTTGTAATGATAGACTTTAGTATTTGGAAGTTTTCTAACATGAGAAGGTAGGATTTTGGGAATTTGGTGGGTAAAAACTGCAAGTGAAGGAAAAGTCCGGGATGAATTTGTGTGTTTTATAAATAAATAACTAAAAAAGAAAAGAAAGGACGACCTCAATCCATTTGAGAATCGCCGGGATTTCTCCGATCATGTGCTTTTTCGAGAACGAACACCGAAAGTCTTTAACCCTTATGTGCGGAATGAAGTCAAATTCTGTATCTTTTATTTGATTCAATTAAATCCGAAAGCTTTTCCAAAAAGCTTCCTCAAGTCCATTTTGAACAATATTTGAAAAAATGCCTTCGCATCGCTAAATAATTGTGTATGTAACATCCTTAAATTGCACACTTCAACATAAGTTTTGAGGCATAATTGCATTTGTTATTAAATATTTAGGACTTAATTGAATCAAATAAAAGGTTTAGAGATAATGACACAAATGATCCCTGAATTTTCGACCAATGTGCAATATGGTTCATGAACTTTAATTCGTTCAATGTAATCCCTGAATTTTAGCCTAAAGTGCAGTTTATTTGTTTAATGTGATTCCTGAACTTTTGGTATATATTTAAATTAATCCATATTTGAACTTAAATTAATTAAAGGATGATATTGGATATTTTCATATTGTATAGAGATTAATTTGAACATTTACCAAAAGATCAGTGATGATATTGCACATTGGGTGAAAGTTCAGAGATTACATCGAACAAATTAAAATTCAAAATCACATTACACATTCGGTCAAAGTTTATGGACCGTTTGTATCATTATTCCAAAGGTTTAAGAATTGATTGGACTTTATGTAAAGATTTAGGATTGATTGAACTAATAAAAAAGTTTATAACTTGATTAGATTTTTATTGTTATAAGATTTATGACTTTTTTGGTAATTTTTCGTTGTCCTTAATCCATCATTCTCTCTCTCAACCGCCCACATCAATTTCCCCTGTTTACAAGCAACCCCCACGCATCATACACATGCAGACGAGCCTCCTATCGCATTCCCTCGTGTATGACTATCTAGTAAACAAACTCAAAAGTTCTAGCATTTCTCCCACCATTAGTCTGTCTACCAATCGATCGATCTATCAATACATTGATATATTCGTATCTTATTGTGCACTGCCTTTATTAAGCAAACAACTTCTCATGTATCACCTTTTCCTCATATGAATTCTTCCATAGTACCTTATGGTATCAAGGGTGTTCGACTTAATACCCTATTTAGTACTGCCCTGCCCTAATCAATTCGGACAACACCGAACGATAATTCTAAAAACACATAGGTTCACGGCTCTCTCCCAAGACCCAGGCATATTCTCGTGGCTTCGAAATTACTTGGCCGGTACTGGTAGCGAATAGGGAGACTGTCGCATCCCATGAGGAACTAGCGAGTCACCAATTTAATCCCGGACATCACAATACTATAAAACCAAAACAAAACAAAACAAAAAAGTAATTCTATACTTCTACTAAGAGAAGTGTTGGGGTTCTCCCTTATTGATTAATGGGCCGAAACCTCGGCCCCCCAATCAGCTCTCCTTTTGGGCTTCATTGGGCCTACTCATCATCCATTGGGCCCATTACAAACAGCATTCATTTTGGCTCGGCGCGTGCAAACACGCGCGCGTAGGGACCCATCTCTCTAGACGACAAGACAACCAGCGATTTGAACATAAAGCATGACTCAACCATGGTTAGGAGCCAGCGCAACATCCTGACCGCGGTTAGCGGGAATATTACGACCCCGCAAAAAAGCATCCCATGCGCGAAAGCGGAAAGGATATCCCCACAACGCACGGTCGACGGATCGCCACGTGTACGTCCGGATCTCTTCACGACCGCCTCACGCGTCGTCGTCAGGCTAACTAAAATTAGGGTTCGGTCGTGGTTGGGGTCGTTCCACATTGCTGTACCTTTCTCTCTGCGTTTGCTTTGCTTTGCTTTCTCCGTCAGTTTTCTTGCTCCGATTTAGGGTTTTCCAGATCATGGAGATGGAACGCGTGACCGACTTCCCGCACACGCACATGGATCGGCGTCCCAGGAAGAGGGCTCGCTTGGGCTGGGACGTGCCTGAGGCGCCCGAGGTAATTGATCCGTTCTCTCAGATCGGAGATCTGTCGCCGTTCTTGCGTTTTCTTGACCTGTGTTTCGCCGGATCTGAGAGATCTGCTTGATTAGTATCGATCTGCTTGATTGATTCCTTTTTACGATGTCTCTGATCCGAAACTGATGTGAGGGTTGTGTTTCTGTATTCCCAGAAGCTTGTCGGAAACGCGTCTTAGTTTGTATTGGTCGTGATGTTTCGTAATTGTTAGGGAAATGAATTTTTGTAAGAATTTCTTGTCCTTGGTCAATATATCTGTGCAGATGGATGTCAATTGATAGCACATATGGAAGTTATCAGTTTTCGTCCTCTGTCGATGTTAAGCATCAAGGAAGGTAGAGCTCAAGATCTTCTTAAAACATGGTTTGACTTATAAGAATTTCATACGGTTAGCGTTTGTTTTTGGTTTCTGGATGTTATTGAAATCTGGGTTTTGCCTGGTTATTTCTTTATAGCGTCGGGCTAAATGCTTGTGTTCTTATCAGTACAAGGGTGTGTGCTAATTCTCTTGCATGGTTTATTGGGGGACTGTGTGTGGTCGAATTCGGTAGAATTGTGTATGCTATATCTCAGTGATGTTCCCGATTTTTTGATGTATTAACTAGTTCTGACAGAATTATATTGGTGGTGTGAGGTATGATGATGAAAATATTGATTTATATTATTGAGTGGTACATGGATGGATGGCTGTGTGTAGGCCCAGGTAGGAATGTTTTGTGGACAAGAGGTTGGCCTTATGACAAGCTTTGCACCATCAACAGCACCCTCAGACTATATTACTAGCTGTCTATTTGTAAAGGGAGGTGCTCGAAATGGTTCTCCTCCATGGAGAGAAGATGACAAAGATGGGCATTACATGTTTGAGCTTGGAGATAATTTAACATCACGCTGTAATTACACTTACTACTTTCTAGTGAAGTGTTGTTGGATCTGATTTGCATAAAAAAATGTTTTCAGTAATTGGTGTTTTACATGTTTCTTTATCATTTTAAAATTCTCCATTTTGTTTTTTAACAACTCTAGCCTTTTCTTTTGCATGGACGATGTCTGTTTAATCTTCTAAGTTTGCCGATTTAGAAATTTTTTGCTCGTGCCTTGATCATCAAATGTACATTTTTAGTAGTCCTTGTTAGTGAAGTTCTTCAAAGTACTGTAAAGTAGCAACTGAAACTAAAATTGTTCATTCCCTTTGACTGAATTGTTAAATTTTGATTAATCGTCAAATGTACATTTCTGACTTTCTTTTTTCATTTTGCAGACAAGATTCACGGCAAAATGGGTGAAGGTACTAATACTTTGGTACTCATCTCATGAGTGCTTTTTTCAATCCCGAACAGCATCTGATGGATGCTGTATTTTTTTTTTGTAGGAACATTTGGCCAAGTATTAGAATGCTGGGACAGGGAAAAGAAGGAAATGGTTGCGATTAAGATTGTCAGGGGGATTAAGAAGTATCGTGAGGCAGCAATGATCGAAATTGATGTTCTACTTCAGCTGGGAAGGCATGATAAGGGTGGCAATCGGTAAGTTTGCCCCCCTCTTGGTTAGATTTCTCTTACTTTTATGTTTAACATGACATTTTCTTTCTGTTTTCACATCTAAAACTCTGTCAATGGTTGAATGGGTTTATTCCTTGCAGTTGTGTACAAATACGGAACTGGTTTGACTATCGTAACCATATCTGTATTGTAAGTATATGATTGGTTTGTGATAAATTGATTTCCCCAATTAACCAGCAGTTTGGGGGTTGAAGTTTTGGGTGAATTTAAATGGTGCTGAACAGGTGTTTGAGAAGCTTGGACCAAGCTTATACGATTTTCTACGGAAAAACAATTATCGCTCGTTTCCCGTTGATCTTGTCCGTGAGATTGGAAGACAACTGTTGGAATGTGTAGCATGTGTGTAGTAATCACTAAGCTAGTCTCTTCTACTCATGCATCTGATTTATAATTGGAACGCAGTTGAATTTTATCTTAATATATTTGCTGTGGGAGGCATATTTTGTTTTTGCTTTCTTTCTTTTTCTTCAGAGAGTAGAAACAGTTTTGGCCTTTTAAAATAATCAGACTTTCAGAAACCAAACAGGAAATAGTTTTTTATGTTGAATAGACTCGACTTCTGACCTCTATTTTGGGATTTATGTGCAGTTATGCATGATTTGCGCCTCATACACACCGATCTGAAACCTGAGAATATCCTTCTTGTTTCTCCAGAGTATTTGAAAGTCCCAGATTACAAGGTATTATCACCTGTACCTTGATGTTCATATGTTTAATGAGCATGGTTTTATCTCATGTTATAAAATATAGAATGACTTTATTCATTGTTATGATGTTCGTAGGGCTCATCTCGGTCACCAAGGGACAGTTCCTACTTTAAAAGGGTCCCTAAATCAAGTGCCATTAAAGTGATTGATTTTGGTAGCACAACGTATGAACGTCAGGACCAGACATACATTGTATCAACACGGCATTATCGGGCTCCTGAGGTCATTCTTGGTAAGGGAATTGTTACTCTGCTTTATATTCTGTCACTTGAGTGAGAATGGTTTTAATAGTTGATACTGTGCAGGACTTGGATGGAGCTATCCCTGTGACGTGTGGAGTGTTGGTTGCATTCTTGTGGAGTTGTGCACGGTATGAGTCACCTTCAAGGCTATCTTAGTCTTAATCACTCGCCATGATGACAAGCAATTTGAAACTCATTGTTTTTGTTGTCTTGCTTAATGACAGGGTGAGGCATTATTCCAAACCCACGAGAACCTAGAGCACCTTGCAATGATGGAAAGAGTGCTAGGTCCTCTGCCTCCGCACATGTTGAAGAGAGCAGAGTCAGTGCTCATCTTTTTTGGTGGTTCTGATGTTATTCTACTGTAGTTTAACCCATACTAATAATTCTTGGATGCATCGGGGTTTTCAGCCGACATGCGGAGAAGTACGTTAGAAGGGGTAGGTTAGACTGGCCAGAAGGCGCCGCCTCTAGAGAAAGCATCAGAGCAGTTCTTAAGCTTCCGCGTCTTCAGGTGAGTCCCCGGCGTGACGACTTTTCTCTGATTTTAGGCAGTGCCTCTTGAATTGCATTGCTGATTGATACTTCGCAACTGCAGAACTTGATAATGCAGCACGTAGACCATTCGGCAGGGGACCTGATACATTTGTTACAGGGGTTACTCAAATACGATCCCTTGGACAGACTGACAGCTCGGGAAGCTCTCAGGCATTCTTTTTTCACGAGGGATCACCTCCGGGGGTAACCCCTCCGATCTGCCCTGGCAGATCCGCCAAGACCCCCTGTATATAGATAGCGCGGGTGGCTTTCGGGGGCAGCACCACCTGAATAAAATTCTCTCTTTTGGCCTCTTTCACCAAATGGCCCCTGCGATGCTGTCTAACTTCGGGGCCGTTGACCTCCAAATTCTGAGATTGTGTAGTTAACAGCAACAGATAACCTGAATTAGTGATTTATTATTAATTGGAAATCCTTGTGTTAAATTTTGGTTTGGCCGATTTCCTCAGCTCGATTTGATTGTTGTCACCTTTGAATTTTTCTTCATTTGGTTCCTCCAACTATTCGATGAAGGAGCCCGCTTTACGAAGTGTCATTCACCTCCCCACGGATCGCTCGTACTGGGTTCTCTCTCTCCGTACTTTTTGATGGCACTAAATTTCCTCGAGGAAGTTTCGATCGTCGGGTCTCGTATCACGATTAGGCATTCTGTCCTGGCCCAGAATGAACCAACACATCGGTCTAATTTCGAGAAGCGACGACACACCAACCGATCAAACAGTCTTTCACTTGAAAACCTTTGACCTTCGTGATGGGCATTAACCAGTCGGATATTCCAGTATCCTTCTTCTCGCTAACATCAAGCTAGAATTGAATCTACTAAAACTAACGCGTAACCAATTCATGATATCATCTGTAACAAGTTATTCTCGAATCCTTACAAAATCTATAGATGCGTCCATGATCCAGACATCATCTATAACGAGTTACCTCGATTCCATGTGTGTCAAAGACTATAAAGTCCAAGTCTTCAAAAGTGATCTTTACTTGTACGCATCACCTCATTATTTCCTTCCTTAGCTATACAAGGATTTTAAAGCATAGCCGATGAGAGCTCATGTCAGCCAAACCCTTCTTAACATATCAGAATACACGTAACACTAATGAGTCAGATACTTATTTGTACCAAGTTATTCTCGTGTACTTTTGGCTCGCTTGTACTCAAGACTAGGAAATTTACTAATTTTTATACTTTTGCCAAATTTGTTAGCCTTAAATTCCAAACCTGAGCTTATTGTTCAAGACTTTCAAGAACTCGACCCAATCTCTAATGCTATGAACTCCTTCAATATTAATAGACTTCATCAAGCAATTTATTACTGAAATGACGGGGGCATGCACTATGGCTTGACGTGCGGTGAAATGTGTGAAAGTTTTGAGCCACAAGTTCTGACAAGGGCAAAAAGTGAAAAGAAAACGTCGTTCCAAACAAGTCCACGATGAATGATTTAAGTTAAAGATTGGCAATCGTAGAATTTCTTGCAAGAATCAAGTCCATCGTGACCCATAGAATCACAGGTATCGAATCATACAGGTTCTAGCAGAGTCTCATAGCCATTAATTAAGAATTATCCTATTCATGGTATACCAAGTTTATACTTCAATAAGAATTTCCTAAACTACTGAACATACTGCTCCATTACTCACTCGCGCTTCGCTCTATCTCTGAGGGCAAACTCGAAATTTAAATTATTGGGCAGCATTCGAGGGGAAAAAAAAATTCATCAGCCTTCGAAGTTGCTTTTCTTACAAGACGGGAGCCACGCCTTGAGTTTCGAGCATTTTCAAAGCAAAACTTTTCACCAACAACGTCATCGAAATCGCGTTATGGAACCCCCAAAACTTACTTTGGCTCAAAGGGTGTTTTTTGATAAGGGATGAAAGTCGCTTGTAAATGCTGCCTAAGTGCCTTGAATCTGATGTGAGAATACCTGCGAAAAGAGGAGAAACTTTCCACCTCGCCAAATGTCCACTTTCCCCCGTTTACATGCGCGCGTGCCCTCTCTCTCTCCTCACGTGACAGCCTGACATATCCCACGGCTACCTAGGTGGTCTGTCGCGCAACGCTTTGCAAACCCCCGCCTAAACTGAAACAGCGACAGGTGTCGTGTCCACAGGTGTCGTGTCGTGTCGACAGGCTCGAAAAAGGGGCCTGGCTTTGCCCGTTCCGAAATGACTGTCATGTGACCCTAGCACAATCCTTCGTAAACTCTATAGTCTACAGGTGGGTACTCTTCCCCTTCGGGTGGTGGTTTTTCCGGCGTTGGTGCTCCGATGGAGGAAGTCGCCGGCGAGCTGAAGCGGGCGGAGGTGAAGAAGGAGGACCTCTCCAAGGCGTACGAGCAGCTGCAGTCGCAGCTCTCCTCGTTCCTCTCCTTCACGCTCCCGTGGAAGGACCTGGAGGACCACCTGGATGGCGTCCGGCGGTCGCTCGAGCGCCGCTCCGAGGAGCTCGAGGAGCGGGCCCGCGCCGTCGCGTCGCGGGAGGAGGGGCTACGGTCGGCGCGGCGGAGGGCCGAGGAGCGCGAGGAGGAGGCCCGGAGGAAGGAAGCGGACCTGAGGTCCGTGGAGGAGCGGCTCGAGAGATGCAGGGACGAGCACAGGAAGGAGGAGGGCCGGTTGGTCGCGACGCGCGACGCGCTCAGGGAGTGTATCTCGCTGAAGAGGGACAAGAAGAAGGAGCTGAGCACGCTGGTGGAGAAGACCGGGGAATGTCGCCGGGATTACGATTCGAAGAAGGAGGAGGTGGAGGCGCTGCGGCGGGAGCTGGACTCGAAGGAGAAGAGGGTCGGGGTGGTGCAGAGTTTGCTCCAGGAAAATGCTCGGGAACTTGGTGCGAAAGCGGAGGAGTTGGGTTCGGTGAAGCGTGCTCTTGATGAGTGCTCTGGCGCGGTTAAATCGGCAAGGGAGGAATTGGCTGCGGTCCAGAGTCTGCTCGACCACACTCTCAAGACGCATGCCGAGAGTGAGAAGAGGCTGAGCGTTCTGGAGCGCGCGATCGAAGAGCGCGATGAGGAGGTCGCGGCGAAAGCCGAAAAGTTGCGGTCTCTCGAGGATAAGATGAGCGGCTGTCGAGTTGAACTCAGGGCGAAGGAGGAGGAACTCGAGGGAATCTGTAGGTCCGTCGAGGAGCGGTCCAAGGAGCTCGAATGTAAAGAGGGTAGGCTCCATGCTGTCAATGTATTGATCGAGGAGCACAGAGAGGAGCTCAAATCCAAAAAAGAGGAGCTTGAGGGAATCGACAGGTTGATCGAAGAGCGGTCGGTGGCACTTGCTTCGAAAGATAACAAATTGGGGTCCATTAAAACATCTATCGGGAAGCATTCCAAAGAAAATATGGTGGAGTGGCTGAAATGCTCAGGTTCATGCTATTTTGGCATCACACACACTTTTATATATATTGCTTTTTTGGCAAGTTCCGTACGGTTGGTCAAGCTCTATAGTTGGAGCTCAAAAAATTTCTCCAAAGATGTTTGACTGGCAAACTGAAACTTTTTGGATCGCTTTGATGATGCTTATTATGCGTGTTGAAAACACGCCCCGAGTTTAAATCTCAAATAAAATCTAAATATTTCGAATTGGATATTTTGCGGATCTTCGAAATTGAGCAAAAAGGAAATATTGGAAATTTATTTCCAAATATGTGTTGGAGTGGGCTAAGTGGTTTCCTTTTCTATGCGTCTGAGTCTTGGGCGTGAAACAGGAAAGTCGAACATGGAGCTTCCACGATGAAGTCGGTCAACAAAATAGGAAAGTGAACTTATGAATCTGAATCAGACAAGGACTAGGTCAACTCTTGGGGCACACATATTATATTCCATCGTGGGCACCTTGGAAAGAAGAAGTTAAAAAAAAGTGTGCAGAGTGTGTGGTTTTTGTGCTGTTCATGTCCAGAGCGAAGAGAAATTCTTGAAGAGCCGCTGCTTGCGAGTGCTTGGCAATTGATTCTCGTTCGTGAATTATATCCAAGAAGAATTAGTGTTCAAGCGTAAATCTTGTGTTAAGATTTGTGTACAATTTCTTTTGCGAGATTGAGAGATTATTTCGTGAGAAATTGTGGGCTTAAACACGCGGTTATTGGGTGTAATTGGGGCTTGGGAAACACTTAGAGTGTTTGAGTGACTCGAGTGTGATTGTAATCTCCGTTGTATCGCTTGATCTATAGTAGAATTCGGTTGGGAGGCCGTCGCTACGACCCGAACCACGAAATCGCCGATTTATTTTCTTATTCTCATCAATTTATTGTTCGATCGCTTGGCTTCCGCAACAATTGGTATCGAGAGCTTGGCTTGGTTGAGTTGAAGAATCGATGGCGATAGAAGAAGGAAAAGTGAAAATCGAAGACATTTGATGGGAAGGATTTTGGTTTCGGAAGATGCATTGAGGATCAACTATATCGATGAAATCGCACGTGCCCCCCGTCCGGAGAGAAGCCGAGACGGCGAAGCAAGCTGATTGGGAATTGCCGGATAGACGAGCTTTGGGTGTTATTCGGTGACGCTGGCTCGTGAACGCCGCGTTTAACATCGACCGAAAGCCCTATCGGACATGTACGAATGTTGATGCGCGTCGGAAGATGAGCGAAGGTATCTCGATCATATCAATGAATTCAATGTGATCGTTAGTCAATTGAGTTCAGGACTTTGAAGATGAGGCACGTGCTTTGATTCTATTATCCTCATTGCTGATAGTTGGAATACTATCACACTTCTGTTAGTAATTCCTCCGGGTCGACAAGTTTGACGCTTGATGGTGTTCGAGATTTAATTTCGGTGAAGACATCCGTAGAAGAGAATCGGCGAACATGTATCTACCGCTTTTAATAGGTGAAAATAGAGGAAGAACCGGGTATGCGTGTTAGCGAAGTAGTATGAACTCGAATAGACGCGATCTAGAACCGGTGGTGTTGTCTGCTGGAGCCGTGGCAAGAGGGGGCATATTCAAGGGGATTGCCTTAAGCTGAAGAACGAGGGTAAAGGAATTAGAGTTGAGTCTGCGGATGATGTTGCAAATATAGCGAGATAGTAATTCGGATAATGCTGATTTTGTCTTGTCATCGTTTGATAATTCGCCGGGATGGATTATGGATTCTGTTCTTTTCATGCTACACCAAACAGAACTGGTTTACTACTTATCGCTGAGTAGTAAAGTGCAGTGCTAAATGCGATGTTATTGGTGTTGGTAATGTCGAATCGGAATGCATGATGGTATTGTGTGGACAATGACCGGAGTGAGGCATGTTCCAGAGTTGAAGAAAAATCTGATTTCCTTGAGTGCCCTAGATTCAAATTTGGGTGTCGGTATTCTTCGAATGTGGAGTTCCAAAAGTTGTTCGAGGTGCTTTGGTGATAATGAAAGGAATAAAGCATAATGGCCTCTTCAAGGTGAGATGTGGACGGAATTCGGTCGCGGAGACGCCGAATGCATCGGGGCTCGAGTCCGAATTGTGGCATATGCGTTTGGGGCACATTAGAGAGAAACTTTAAGGTTCTAAGTGAAAGAAATTTGCTATGTGGTTATGTGGTTAACGAACTAAATATATGCAGGTGCTGTGATTTTGATCAACGCGAAAGTGCGAAGTACGGTTGTCAAAGAAACCACGAAATGCGTAATTAATTCACTTGGATGTTCGCAGTTGTCGCGGTTTCCTTCGAAAAGAGTGCCGATTTATATTAATAAATTGTTGATGACTACGAGGAAGACGGGGTGTTTGTGCTTAGGCACAAGTTTGATGTTGTTGTCGGATCGAGCTTAAAAGCTTTGATCGAAGGAGACCGGTAAAACGATCAGCGGACTGAGTATGGAATTTTGCTCGAAACAAATTCTGCATGAAGGAAGGCATAGTGAGACACCCGCACTAGTGTCAATGAACCACAACAAAGTTGCGAGTTGATGAGCAAAATATTACTAGAGACGGCTCATAAAATGCTCTCTAGTGCTGGTATGGCTAGAAGATTTCTAGCGGATGCGCTTAGTACGGAGCTACCTGAAGAATAGATCCCCATCGATCGCGATTGAATGTCGACTCCAAGAAGTGTGGTCGTGGTCGTAACGTTGTTGATTATTCTGTTTTTAGAATATTTGGTTGTCCATGTTATGTTCGAAAGTTAGTGATGGTAAGCTCGATGGAAGGACAAGAAAGTGCATGTTCCTAGGTTATGCACAAGGTGAGCGGGGCTATAAGTTGTGGTGCCCGAATTAAATTCACATGTTATCGCGGAGAAGTTACATTTGACGAGTCTCCAAAAGATTCTAGCTAGGAGTGTTAATAGCAAAGTGTTCATACGGATCTAAACGGTGTTCAAGTTGCAGCCAGAAACTCCGAGATAGCGACTAGCGAAGTAATCGACACGGATAGTGCTTGTAGCAAGGTGGAGCCTATTGAACCAACAGTTCTTTGTAATCGCTGATATTGACAAGGTGCGTGTCGGTCTCCTGATAGATATGGATGCAACAATGGTTTTGCTTTATCTATGATTGAGAAGCTTGTATCGGAAAATCCTTGTGGAGCGGTTAAAGGTGCATGTGGAGTTGGTATTCGATGAGGTCCATATGGCGAAGTTCAAGCGAGGCTTGGACTTGAAAGACATCTCTCCATCAAAAATTGTGACTTGGCTCAAACGTCGAGCCAAGGTGGAGATTGTTGAAAACATGTCTCGAGTTTGAGCCCTAAATAGAAATCTAAATATTTGAATTGGATATTTTGGGATCTTCAAATTGAGCAAAAGGAAATATTGGAAATTTATTTCCAAATATGTGTTGGAGTGGGCTAAGTGGTTTCCTTTTCTATGGAGTCTTGGGCGTGAAACAGGAAAGTCGAACATGGAGCTTCCACGATGAAGTCGGTCAACAAAATAGGAAAGTGAACTTATGAATCTGAATCAGACAAGGACTAGGTCAACTCTTGGGGCACACATATTATATTTCCATCGTGGGCACCTTTGGAAAGAAGAAGTTAAAAAAAAAAGTGTGCAGGTTGTGGTTTTTGTGCTGTTCATGTCCAGAGCTAGAAATTTTGAAGAGTTGAATTGATTCTCATATCCAAGAAGAATTAGTGTTCAAGCAAATCTTGTGTTAAGATTTGATTTTATAGTTGAGAGATTATTTAAAGAAATGGGGGCAAACACTGAGTTAAAATTTTTTGTTTGAGTGATCGAAAAGATTGTAATCTCCGTGATCTATAGTAGAATTCCGTCTTTTATGATCAACCACGTAAATCTGGTGTCCGATTTATTTTCTTATTCATCAAATTTATTGTTCGATCGCTATTTCGCAACAGTGCATTTGAGACTCAACATCAATTATGTCCTCTCTTTCAGAGTTGGGCTTTCCTTAGTCTTTACATTTTCATTTCGTGGTCATTCCAAAGTCCTTATGGCAAACCACGTTTGGTGCTGTTATCTTGATAAAGGCAATTGGGATTCTTAACTGTTGACTTGTGTTTGATAGGTTCTTCGGGATCTATTCAACAGTGGCAAATAAAGACCGAGGAACCAGAAAATTTTGCTGTGCACAGTGCAGATGATTCTTCTGTTGAATATCCACCACCACCAACTGTGTCGGCTAGAAAAGATTGGCAGCTTTTCCAAACTGGGCTTTTGAATGAGAATGCTATGATATGTGAAGAAATCTCCCAAACGCTGCAAAACTCATCTGACCCTGCAAAAGTTGTTCTGGATGTTATTGCGGGGTCTTATTCTCAATACTCAAACAGTAAGGATATGAATTTGCAGACAGATGTTATGAGCAGTCAAATTGTACTGTTAGAGCAGCTCGTGAGAATTTCGCCTTCCATAACACACGAGGTTAAAGAAGCAGCAATGAAGCTGGTGAGAGAATGGAAAGCGACACTGTCTGATAAACCCGACAGCGGTTTGGAGGTTTTGGCATTTCAGAATTTCTTGGCTGCATACAATTTGCTTTCTTTTTTCAATGATGCTCCTCTGTTGGGCCATACCCTTGGTCTTGTCAATGAGATTACAGGTAAATTTTCTTTAGTATCCGTTTTTCTGTCTCTAACTCTCTAAATTGTAGCAATTTTTTTCTTTTTTTGCTTGTGCATGGCAATATAAGATGTAGATTAAATCATCCTGGAAGTGGGACATTCTATTTCAGATAGCCAAAGAGCAGTTTTACTGTTTTCCGTTATGGTGCTATTGTTGCATTGGATGGGAGCATGGGATTTCAAACCCCATTGATAGGACCCAATCTTCCATTTAAGTCTAGCTGTTTGCCCTTAGCATGTTCTGATGTTATATTGTAGCTGTGTATCGTCCTCTTTTTCAAGGTGGGTTGCTCTCTTGAGCACCGCAAACTTCGAGATCATCGAGCTTGAAGAAATCATCTTTAAATTACAGAGACAATACTATTTTGGCACATCCTTATGTTATGTGTGCTGGGTGATGCCTAGTGTTTCTTGATGGCCTGGGGAAAACAGGCCTTGTCTTACATTTACAATCCCCTGAACCTTATCTGGTTTTTAATGAACTTATTTCAGCGCCGGCTAGCATACCTGCTTCTCTCTCCAGAGTCCATCTGCAACCACCCGGAGATAAGAAACGCTCGGCTAGTGACGCAGCAATCGATGTGCAATCCCAACCCTGTGCACGTAAGTGTAAGCACAAGATGAACGATCAGGGTGGTCCCGTGTAATCCTCTTTTTTGAATAAGGTATTCTTTGCTGAAAGGAGGCCGGAGAAATTTGCGTGGTGGCATTGCCAGACCAATCTCATATGATTTCCAGGGGACATTTGTTGCTGATGACGTACTGTATAGAAGATAGGTCTTGTTTTCCCAGGAGAATGTGTATTTAGGTTTCCTAACATTTGTGGTGTCCCATGCTTGCCAAGCAAGTTAGTGCTTTTTGTACGCAGACGTTCTCAGGAAGCTCTCGGTGAACATTGGTAGCATTGTGCAGAATGCTTCGGACAATGGAAGTAACTGAAGTACATGTTTTACTCACACACATACTGTTCAATCATGTCTCGTGTTTGAGTCGCGTTTGAGTCGGTAGAAAAAATTCGGTTCAAGTAGAAATTCCAAACCCGAATAAGACTTGTGGTTTGAATCCGGACAAAGTAGAAATTGTTGAATTACTTTTCACGTTGGAGTTTAATTCTTAATTTGAGGAGGTTTCTTAATTTGAATTAGCAAGTCACATGAGAACGTATAAAAACGGTATCATATTCGAGAATTACGTAATAGAGCATATTCGAGAATTACATAATTAGAGCAAATAAGAAGAGTGCTAATGTTTTCTCAATGAGTTTTTTGAGTGAATTCGAGATGACATTTTTAGGTTTTATGGCGACCTTTTGAGGGCAATGAGAGAATTTGATAGGGTGAGTTTGGCCCAATATGAACAATTGGGTTTTGGTTAGGATTCTTGAAAAGGGAAGCTGAATTTTGCCCCAATTTCTTAAAACAAGATTACGGTTTTCCAATCAGATGTCCAAACCAATCACAATGTTTGCCTACTAAATTGCTGACTTCCTCTTACCGATGAGTCACGTTGGATTATATATTCTTAATTAATGTGACATCAAATTTTCCGGTGAGCCAAATCGCAGACGGTACTCCTAATGGGCCTGGGAATGAGGCCGCGGAAATTACATTTGTGCCCCGCACCTGCCGAACAAACACCGACCCCGAAACTCCACCGACACTTCTATTAATTTTTGTTTTTGGGCACAAATCCTGCGCCGTCGTCGTTCGCTCGCGATTGTCCGTGGCCTCGTCCTCCTCCAACGACCAACCCCCAACGAACATCGAAGAAGACACGCAGTGCCATCTCCGGCGAGGCCTCGAGCGCTTTCGTGCCCGCACACGTATGTTCCTCGTAGATCTTCGCTCTTCGCTCTTCTTCCCTTTAGTTTTAATCCTTGCATCCTACGGAAACTCCTGTCGCTTGTCGCTGTTAACGTACGCCTCTCGGCGGCGATTGTTTTTTTTTGTTTCTCTTGCTTTTCCGATGGACGTTGCCGATCCCTGTGATTCCAATTGTTAGTTCCGTACTTCATCTGATCTCCTCCGGTTTCGCTTGTGTGGTTTTGTTCGTGATTTAGATAGATCGGCTTTATCATTCTCGCTCCTGGATCCCCTAATCTGCTGTGCAGAAATTTTGGGTCCTGGGTTTTCCTTCTGGGCGCGTGCGTGCGTGCGTTTCCGTCTTGTTTGGTTGAGCGCTGGGTCGATTTCCGGATAGGGAGCTGGGGAAGGGGCGAATGTGATTATGTTAGCGGTAGATGGAAAGCAACAGGAATGTGGAGTTTTGTCCAAAATATACCTCCTATTCCAACTTTTTGCCGAGGTAGATTCATAGGAATTTATGTTTCAATTTTGGTTTGTGGATCGTGGATCACAAGAGCATACCTCTGCCGCCACAGTGCTTGGCATTGTAACAGTTGTAGGATTATGACAACCAATGCCGTAGCAAAACCGCTCCTTACATTGTTCGGTGTAAGTGGTGAAGTTGGTTTTCTTTCAAGAATTTGGGTTTGGACTGAGCTTGCATATAAACTCCAGAACTATGCTAGTCCCTTCTTGGCCTTTGGTATTTAACAAGGATGCTTTCCATGAAGTTATCGTAATTTGGCCACATATGCTGTGTGGGAACTTGATCGAATTGAGGTGAGAACAGATTAAACTCAATCGACTTCTTTTCTGTTCTTTTAAGGGTGTAACCATTTGTAATGTTCTTTGATTACCAAGTAAATTGGGCCTGGCACTTTATTGAATGATTGTGCTCAGCCAAGTTTGTATGGTTTGAACAATTTTCTAAATAAAGATAATTTTACTTACATTTTCAGGATTCGGGATGGTTACCTCTGAGATCAACTTGATGTACTAAGACTGCTTGTTCTGTTGACGGAAAACAATTAGGATTAAAATTGTGGCACATTATAACTAATACAGAAGATAATAATAAAAATCCAGTATTGAAGTGGGCAGGACATGGATGTACATATGTAAATATGCACATAGTGGAAAAGCATGGTGATCTTGAGGTTGTTTTTGAACCAATGCTGGTACTGCTCGGTGCTAGTTCGCCTGTTAAGGTGGCAGTGAAATATAGTACACTGCATCAGTTCTCTGTTAGTTTCTTCGGTCCTAAGGTGGGAGCTTATTGAATAGACTTACCTTTGTGCATTTTTGGATCGGTTCTCTTGTTGTAACTATTCTGTAGATGGTTTCACAGCCCCTGCCGTCAGTGCTCTTTAACAATGCTCTCTTGTTTATCTTGAATGAGAGAAGGAACAGGAAGAGAAAGAAATGGAAAGGGTACTCGAGGGCTGTAGTGATCATAGATCTTTGTGAAACCCGTAATTGGTGTTGAACTTGATCATGCTGTAATGCTGGTGGCCTGTTTGCTCTTGTTATGACCTTGAAGGAAAATTCGGTTCTCCACATATTTCGTTTTCTCTATGGTTGGGTAAATCTTACCACTTGAATTATTTTTTAAACTCATGTCCGCATGATTGGTTGGTCTACATTTATTTTGAGATGAGTGACATTTTAATGATTGAAGTGTAGTATTTTAATCTACTTGCTTCATAGTCTTTAATCCAGGATTGGAGCTCCGTCTACAGCATTATGGGCTCGGTCAACATGTTAACAAGTTTGCGAGGAAAGAAACCCCTCTTCTCTTTTGGGATCATTTCCGATGTCCAATATGCTGATATTCCTGACGGTCATTCATTCCTTGGTGTTCCGCGATACTATCGGCATAGCATTGCCGTATTGCAGAGGGCAGTTAAGCAATGGAACCATCACGGGAATCTCAAATTCGCAGTTAATCTTGGGGATATTGTTGACGGGTTCTGCCCCAAGGATCATTCTCTTGATACTGTGTTGAGAGTTGCACATGAATTCGAGAAATTTAATGGTCCCGTCTATCACATGATTGGCAACCATTGCCTTTATAATCTGCCCCGCAGCAAATTACTTCCGTTGTTGAAGATTCCAAGCATTGATGGTTGTGCCTACTACGATTTTTCTCCAACATCAGATTACAGATTTGTTGTGCTGGATGGGTATGATATAAGTGTCATTGGCTGGCCTCAAAATCATCCCAAGACACAGCAGGCCTTGAAATTTCTTCAGGACAAGAATCCAAATTCGGACAAGAATAGTCCGGTTGGGCTAGTGGGGATTGAGCGACGGTTCCTCATGTTTAATGGAGCCGTTGGGGAAGAACAGCTTCGCTGGTTGGATAGTGTTCTTCGTGATGCTACAAATTTGAAACAGAAGGTAGTGGTGTGTTGTCACTTGCCTTTAGATCCTGGTGCATCAACTGAAGTAGCACTCCTGTGGAATTTCGATGAAGTAATGGACGTGATCCATAAGTACGACTTCGTGAAGGTCTGCCTTGCTGGTCACGATCATAAAGGTGGCCACTCGATTGATTCGCACGGAGTGCATCACAAAGTGTTTGAAGCTGCATTGGAGTGCCCTCCCGGTACAGATGCTTATGGGTACGTCGATGTATATGATGACAGGTTATCGCTTCTTGGTACCGGTAGAATAGAGAGCTGTGATATGCAATTTTAACCTTTGAGCTCAAGTAAACACGTCAGAGTGTATAGAATTTGCATTATTTTCACCATCATTGTAGAGAATGTCTTTGTGTTGGGAACCTATTGATTACCCAGCTTCCTTTTTCGTAGCCTGGGGAAGTTTTGTCAAAATATGGAGCGCTGACGCAACACAGCTTGATATGCACTTGTTGATCTATTTAGTGTGGTCACGATGGCACGAGGCGATCATTTGCCTGATAAATTTCGGATATGAAGCATTGTTTCTCTTGGAAGGATAGCACGATTTTGAGTTTCGTTTCTCACAGCTCACGAAAATGCTGACTTTCTATTGATTCCTCGTACCTGTACAGCTTCTTTACAAGTATATGATGGATCGACCTATGCATTTACCTATGCATTTATGTTGTAAGGGTATCGTGATCCATGTCGCTCTGCCGCATCTCAGCCGGCGCCTTTCAGCACGGAACTCGAAAAGCGACCTTATCACCATGTCGAGCTCGCTAGAGTCGAGGCTTCATGCTGGTGTCTATCTACACCAGACATGAAAGCAAAGAGATGTAGCTGGTTTCCGCATATTTTTGTGGCAAAACAGCTACTCAAGTACCAGTTTTGGAGCGCCCAAAAGACAGCCATCCCCGTACTGGATCCTTTCGGCAATTCACTTGATAACATGTGCAATTTGGGCAACGTATTATATCCCTTTCGGCCTCGCCTTTTCCTCCTCCTTTTCCTTCCTAAAATTGGAAAAACGGAAATAGAGATTTGGTGGTGGTGGGCCTTGCAAATTGGAGTTTAGGGGGCAATTTGACCCACTCTCTGCGGCTAGTTTAGTGCATTCGCATCCATTTGATTAAAATTTATTCAAGGCCTAAATTTAATCACATGAACTGTTGGCTGGGTCCGCCTACGTGGGGCCCAGCCAACACTTAATAAAACAAAAAGGGAAAATTCAAAAGTTAGAAAGAAACAAAGGAAAGTGCTTCGTGCGCGCGTGAAGGAGCCCAAGAGAGAAACAAGGAGAGTGCCTTTCACCGGGAGTGGCCGAGAGGAGCGCGGGAGAAGAGGGAAAAGAGGGCTACAGCTTGCGTCTTGATTCGAGGGCCAAATGTTATTGGAATTGACTTAAATTTTAATATATTGTCTTGATTCGAAGGCCAAATGTTATTGGAATTGACCTAAATTTTAGTATATTGTTCGTAAAACAAAGAGTTACGAGTTGATCTTGAGATCCTCTTTCAAATTTTCTAATCGCAATTAGAATTTTCTTATTTCATTTATGTTAATCTATCTTTGTGGTAAGGAACTACGATTGTATTGTTAATTTTGATCATTTAATGTGTTATTAGAAAAGAACACTTTGACTATTCTATTATTCTTGATGATTAGTGAAATTTTTGCTTTATCTCCTTATTATTTTGGCTTTCTATTTATATATTGTGAGATTGTATTACTAATTATTGCCAGGGCTAAGTCGAGATTTAGATGATTTAGTTTTGAGAGAAATATTGATTTTAAATTGGGTTTGATTGTCGGTGAATTGTTGCTCGGTTCTCTTCAACACCAACGACGGACAACCGTCCCCATTGGCTCGTTCTTGGTGCTTCAGTAATTATTGGCTTTCGTTCCGTAGGATTAGCCACTAAATGTTGTGTTAATCACTCGGTCGTACTCGCTCTGGCCACATGAGACCAGCACCCAAAAAGATGTTGCATGCACGACAAAATCTGTCCAATCAAGGAAGCTAGTGCCCCAACAACCGTCACATAAACCCACGAATTCATCGTGTCTCGATTTCCCCAGGCACTTGTCAGGTGGGTCTCTTGAGCCTCAAGCCGTTGAATCAGTCAGCAAAACGAGCTCCGTTTCACAATACTAGCTGGCCATCTGTGTCAAGCTGATGCTGACCATGTACACATGTCCAGCAAGTACTGCGCATTGCCAACCTTTCCTTTCGTTTTCTCCATCACATCATTCTTACATCAAGTCGATTAATTTCGAAAAAGACTTTACGTTGTGTATTTCATAAAATTATAAACAATTTTTCGTTAATTAATCATTTTTATCAAATTAATTACGTGAAAATTTAAAAAATTAATTCGCGAAATAATCTTTTACTCAAATAAACACATCCTTACAAACCCTGAATTTCTTTATTATGATATTAAGCAAAGAAAGATCATAAACTTCCGATTTTTCAAAACTACATGCGATGAACACCCGTTCACTTATGATCATGAACTCGCTAGTCCATCACGCCCCCATGTAAAGCCTCGTTCCGTTCACACACACAAGTGCCCATTATTAGACGGTGCTCCAGCTACATCTTCGACCGTCCAAAACCTTGATCGTCCAAATGGAGCCCGCTCCCCATGGACGGCGTAGATGCGACGGCAACGTCAACGTATAAAGAGAGCGTTATACGACAAATGACCTAAAGGTAAAAAGGAGAAGTGGTCCATATACTTAGACCATGCAAACTTGGAGTCCCATCTGAACTTGATGATGCTGTTTAATTCGGAGCGGAACCGGCCTTATTGGCCTTCCTCTTCTCGACGATGAAGAAGCCGATCAGCGAGACCACCGAGAAGGCGCTGAAGCACACGGAGGCGATGTCGAGCGACGGGTGGCGGCCCGTGATCGCCTGGACCACGAACAGGTCGGTGGTCTTGTTCTTGTTCGTGGTCTGGCCGAACCCGACCTGTACGCCCGCGGCGTCGAGGGCATAGGCGCGGACGAAGTAGGTGGCCTCCGGCACGTCCTTCTGGACCAGCCACTCGGCGCTCTGGTTGGACGGCGAGTAGGGCTTGGCCGCGATCGCGTGCTGGCAGGTCTTGTCCTTGGCCAGGTTGTCCACCGTCTTGCGCCAGGAGCGGTCCACCTGGCTGATGGGCGCGTAGCACAGCTTCACGCTCACGGTCTTGTAGGCCGAGTCCGTCCCCGCCGCGAAGCTCTGGTTGAACCGCCACGTCACCGTGATCTTGTCCTCGCCGGCTTTCACCACTGACAGTTTTTCAGTTCAAGACACGAGATTAGCTCATAGATTTCGACAAAAGAATCAATCCTGAACTCAAGAATCTTACGAGTCACATAAAGCTTTCTCTTACGAGGTAATCAACAGATTCCAAACGAAGAACATGGTGCAATTTACACTGAGAGATAGAGAGAGAGAGAGAGAGAGAGAGAGAGAGATAGACCTTGGCCAGGCTGAGGGGAAGCCGAGACGATGAGGGTCCTCTGGAGAGAAGAGAAGAGGACGTTGCCATAGCAAGCTTGAGCTGAGCAAGCCAGGACCAGTGATGCCAGAACAGTCCTAACTGCCGCCATTGATTCCTTCCTCCCAACTCTCAAGCGATCGCCACACAAGCAAAGCTCAAGGGGACAGATTCAAGGCGAGAGAGTCAGAAGAGACAGAGAGAGAGATTGAGAGAGAGAGAGAAATGCGACAAGGGCTTTGTTATTATTCCCCTTGATACCGTCTGACGATTGAACGTGTACCCATCTCCCTCCTTTATATAACCTGGGCTAAAACTAGCAAGGAATTCCACTGCCCCCACCATTAAAATAAGAAGATGTTGCTAATCAAATGGCCAAAGGGTGGGGCAATGTACTTTAGTAAGTCAACGGCCCCAGAAGATGACTCCGAACGATGAGAAGGGGGGATATGTAGTACAGAAGTGGCCCTAAATCATGGTGAAGAGGTACCTACGATCTGCAGAACTCTCTATCTGCTCTCGTGATTTGGGTTTTAGTTTATTGTTTGACCTCGTTTCGATGTTTCTGTCCTTAGACGGTTGCGTGGAAAATCAAGGGGGTTCTACGAGGAAAGGAAACTATGCACAAGCACAGCATCAGCAGTATCATCCACAACAGGTCGATTCTTTTCTTCGCTCATCGACTCCATTATCGAAAGCTTGATTGTCTTGTCCCCTCGTGTCTTGGAAAGAGCAAACCAAAAGCAAAAGCTTGAGCCGTACGGTCGATGATAAAGCCAATTGCGTTTGTGTGAAAAGAAACGTTTGTCCTTTCCTTCAACTTGGCATCGTTGTCTACTCAAGACATTTGTTTATTTACGTGATACTAACACAAATGATCTACATTATGATTCACGAAATTTTATTTTATTTAATATGATCCATAATTTTAATTCAATATTTAATGGTTCACAAAAATATTCTATTCTTTATATAATTCATAAGCTAAGTTGAACATGTACAAAAAATTAAGGAATTACAATGAATAAATTGAAAATTCAGATATCACATTGCATATTAGAATACGGTTCAAAGATCATGTTGCACATTAAATCAAAGTTCATGAATCATTTATGTAATTTTCCTTTACTTATCGGTTGTCCATTTTTCCAGTTATTTATTGTGAAAATGGTTAGTCAATAGCTTCCATGCTAAAAGAAGAAAAGAAAAGAAGATTATATAGCCTGCGAGATAAAACTTGATATATCGATGATGGAAAATTAGGCACCAAATAGAGTTTTTGTACATAGTTGCTCATTTTATTTTTTTTCGTTTTAAATATTAGGCATTGACTTTAGGGAGGCCAAAGGGGATAGAGTAGAGTAGGCGGCAAGCATGGGAAATCGTTGACTTATGATTTGCATATTGGTGATAGGAGCGTAGCGTACGCGCCCGCCCTTTCGCGTGTCAAGGAAAGCAAGAAGCCCTCTCGTTGGGCCAGGCCTCGAGCACGGAGAGTGGGCCGGGCCCAACATCGAGGTGCTCGTAGATTGGGCCTAGCGATTTCAAGGCCCAAAATTGCAGAGGCCCAGAGCAACATCGCTCGCGGTCGTCTCGTTCGGCAAGCTCGGCTCGCTCGGCTAGGGTTCTTCCCCTTTGCGATTCCTCTCTGGTCGAAGCCCCTGCGCGAGCTCGCCACCCCCAAATTCGCTTCCCTTCCTCCCCCGGGGATTCTTCCGTCGCGGCCTCCGGTTTGGACCCTGACGATGCAATTCCTCCGTCGCGGGATCGGAGCTCCCCAGTGGCGAGCCGTCGGAGGCGGCGCCGGCTTTCCGGCGAGAAACGCCGCGTCGTTCGGCTCCGCGGTGCGTTGTCGCGTCTCTCCGAGCTGTTTCTTTGGAGTTTTGTTGTCTTGCTGTCTATTCCTATACACGTTCCTCGTACTTTCGATGCCCTTGACGGGTTTCGGATCCATTGAGCTGTCTCCACGTTTATGCGTTCGTCTTTGGAGAGTATTTGTTGTCGATGGATTTGTCAGTTTGCAATCTTTGAATTGCCATGGCTGTCTGAAACTGCTCCGAGTAACATTACTGTGCATGCCGGGAAATTTTTGTTTTTTTTTTTAAAGATGCTTCCTCCATTGATCTCACTAGTATATACCCTCTATCACGAGCTTAGGTGCAGCGTGAGTTGTGATGGTCGTAGGATTACTGATTACGGTTATGGTGTCGATAAGATTTGGGTTCTATTCACTTTGTAGAATTTGATAAAATGCCGCGATGTGTGATGCTTACTTAACAATTTTAACAGTCGACGACTGGCTCCCAAACCACGGCGCCAACTTTGGCTCGTGACGTCACATGTCCTACGCCGTGGCTCTGTAAATGCCACAAACCATGGGCCTCGGCATTGCCTTCTTTCTTCAGTAGATGCATAACCACAGCGGGAGATTCGGTGAAAGCACCTTTGCAAGATTCTTCAGTGCATTTGACTGATATGCCTCCTCGCATCAAATTTAAGAGGCTGGATAAAACGGCTAGGAACATAATGAAGGTGTGTGTCCAAGCATGATGGTTTCACTGTAAAGAATGGCTACGTGGTGATAATTATCAGCTCGCGTGTGCAGATTCTAGATAAGGAAGCAGTGGAGGAAGTGAAGGCTCGGAGAGACATACCTGATATAAGACCTGGTTACTTAGTTCGAATGAAAGTGGTATATTAAGTTCTGACCAGGGTGTCTTGTATTTTGTATTCATGGATTTTGCCGACTTCTCTCTTGTGAAGTCAATTAACGGGATCTCTCTGCACAATGGGCAGGAAGTTCCTGAGAACAAAAGGCGTTTATCGACCTTAGAGGGGATCGTCATAGCAAGACGTAATGCTGGTTTAAATAGTACATTCAGAATAAGGAGGCTAGTTGCTGGAGTTGGAATTGAATCTCTTTTTCCGCTGTAAGTAAGCTTTACCTTACTTTGTTCCCCAATTTGATTGCTAATTATGGATCTTCCTTTTGATTAGTCGTTTATTGTATTGGAAAGCAGCCTATTTACTGAATTTGTATATACTACACTGTGCTGGCATAACGTGAAGTGCCGTGTTTATGCTTGGGATTGGTGAGTTAGATTCATGGGAGAGCTTGGAAGTGTGTTGTTAGTTGGATTTCGAAGCTGTCATTTGCCACATGCATCTTATTTGACTAGAACACGATGGCATTTGGCCTTGATCATATAACTCACATATATTAATATGCAATTGAAGGCAATGCAGTAGTTGTGGTAGTCTTTTCTTTAATGTTTTGGCAATATGAATTTCATAGTTCCATTCTTTCCTTTGCTACTCTCAATCAGAATATGAATGATTTGCTTGCAAGATATTGCATGAGCTCTTACTTAATTTGGCTTGTTTATGAAGCTCTTCTGCTGGGATTTTCTTGTTCTCTTTAGTAATGGCTGAGTTGACACCTACAATGGTCCCTTGTGATAGGTATTCACCAAACATAAAGGAGATAAAGGTGCTGGACAAGAGGAAAGTAAGGAGGGCCAAGCTGTATTATCTAAGAGAGAGGCTGAATCCACTTAAGAAGAAATAGAAACCTCCGTAGTTAGTGCATGATCATTCGCACTTTAGTGCAGAAACGCAGAAACGGAGTAGGTTTTGTTCTGTTGATGAGAAATGGCACAAATTTTCATGATTGTTGTCATCCTTGGGTTAATATGTGGATGCTTCTGGAATTCTAGTTCAGGTCTACATGATTGCCTGCTAAGCTTCTAAAGGTGTTCATATTTTTGCTATAGCTGTGATGTTATAGTCTCAAGAAACGTAGCTAATTGATCTCTGTAGCGCACACAGGAGATGTTTCTTCAACCGGGCTCTGAGTTTTCAATGACAACTGCATTTCTTTGGTTCATAGACTAATGATAGTCTTGGGATGGCACATCTTTTGCGCCATATTATTGTGCTTGTCCTTATGCACAGCTCACCTGATATCTCGAAAGTTGTCGTTATGAAAAATGTTGGACAGATTAATTTCATCTGATTTATACCGATGAGCTAGCCTAGAAGCGGGTAAACCTGTCTGTCTCTGGCCCAAAAGAAGAACTGTTACTTAACCGAAAAGATCGGCTTGTGCTCCACGATGTGCCTGGATCTGATTGTTGTCTGCAGGGAGGGAACATATATTCTTAGCATGGAAAAATGGAAAACTTCGAAATAAGTAGTATTACTGCCCCAGAGGACGATTCTCCGAAGATGATGGAACATAGACCGCTTTAAGTTTTTAGGATTGTTTTGATCCAAAAAAAGGTTTTTAGGATTGTTGTAAAGTTTGTAGTTTGTCCCTTGAATTTTAGAAATCCGTGCAATGTGTTCCCTGGCATCAACTATAACCAATTTTGCTAGGAGCTTTGACCATGGGACTTATCACCAAGGGCAAGTTTGTCATATAAGTACATACATATATTAAAGTTTCGATGAGAATTTGATTGGAGTTAACATTAAGTGCACATCAATATATAATTATAAAATATAATTTTGAGTAATCCTTACAATTTACTCGCATATATAGATGATGTACGATTAATTCCCCTTTCACAAGTAGTATATGATGCGAAAAAGTTTTGTTTGAGTCAACGGTAGGAACACATCGCCAGTAACTATTCAAGGGCAAATTACAAAAATTGAAATGCTTTTGTCACAATCTCAAAAACTTGAGAGGCAAAATAGTATTATCGTCCATCTGGTATATGGTGTAATATTAGCTCCAGACTCCAGCTATGTGATAGATTCCATCAAGGATTCTGAAGTAGACACCATATGGCAATTCACTGAAGACTGAATCATGGGATATTGAATAGTACTGAAAAAAAAATATTAGGTGCAACTGTTGTGCCAAGTCAGCAGTAAAGTTGACGCGTGGCAAAGCAAGTACCACTTATCAATTACTCTCTCTCTCTCTCTCTCTCTCTCTCTCTTCCTCTCTATGCTTCTCTTGTCTCACCTCCATGGCTTCGCCTGTGGCCGCGATGATCTAGGCGAGGCCAACCTCATCATGGCTTCGAAGGCCGCAAGCGAAGGCAACCTTGCCTGCAGCTGTGATGGTCTAGGCGAGGCCGCCTTTGCCCGCGACCAACCAATGGCATAGTGAAGCTTGCTTCCATGGAGTTTGAGCTTTGAAGTTGTGGTTGGAGAGAGAGAGAGAGAGAAAAGTAAACGGAGTAATGGGAAGTAACGAGAAGAGAAAGGGTGGGAGAAAGGGGAGAGAGACATTTCAAAAAAAAATTTAGCTGGGGTCACTTTTGACACGTGTCGCTCTCTAAATGGTCCATCTGAAAACTGACGTGGCACCTAATGTTTTCTGGGCAATTGATCTTAGACAAGAGAAGCAGCCCTGGAACTGTAGTTGATATTCTACACGCCTTTTGTTAAAGGTCAAACTGAACCATTCATTCAGCAGTCAATTCCTTTATATTGCTGGTTGGTGGGGGTGAGCTGGAAGACCTAGAAAGCAACCCCTCTGTCCGCGAACCACATGCAAATACAAAATCTGTAATTTGGGTTGATTTGTCCTGAAGGCATGGATGGAGAATCCCCAGGCTCTAGGGGATCTCGTGCACGTTTAAAGACGTTGCCAGGCTTAGCACTTTCCTGGAGTTGTTTAAAGTAGTTCCCCTCGTGCGTCGTGCCCATAGCGAACATCAACCTCGTATTTTATTGCAAAAAGCAATCCTAGTTCTAAACTAGGATGTACCCAAAATGGTTTTGTTTGGTTCCTGCGAAAACTTTGCCTGCTTCTCACGCTGGTGGTCCGCTAGCGTGACGTGACGTGACGCTTTGATAGCACTGCGCATTGTCTTCGTCCGGGCACCTCCCCCCCCCCCTAAGATTTTGAGGCTATTGAGCCGTTTTGGATTTGCATGTTTCGTGAGAAGGAGATTCAAGGCAAGATTGTTGCGTGCTTGAAACGACCGCCAGCTTCTCATTATCCCTCTTGGGAAGTTTTGCTGGTACGAAACTTGAAAAGGGGCTGCCTGAATATGGTCCTGCTGCTTCTCTACGCACAATGAATTCGTGCTGGTAGCTTTCCTCGTCAAGGCCGAAAAATAAAGTTAAGGGTATCGAGACTTTCGTGTGTTGGCTGTTCATACTTCGTGGGGATTGCGGGGATCGATTCCACGGTCCAAAGGCCCGAACTGAATTAAGTTCATAGTGCGGTCCACATGCTTCCGAATAGGCATGTCTCTACCCTGTGCCCCTAGATCTAAAAAACGAAAAATGAAAGTTCCCTATGCGTTTTCGGTAATTTAGGTCCCAAATTAGAGTTTAAACCCATTTAGTGTACGGCTCTTCGTTGCTTGTTTGCTGGTCAACAAGGAACAAATTTCTTGTAATGAGTAGTCACGGAAAGAATATGCCCCACTGACTGACCATTCGCGCACAATATGGTATCATGTTGCCGCACTAATCCATGTATCTTCATTGACCCTCTAAAGAAGGATTTTGTACATCCTTTTTTTCCCCCAACAAGATGAGAGATTTGATGGGGTTATATCTTAAACAGATTAAGAATAATCATACGGATAATAGAAAAAATTGACCCACAAGTTTACCTAAGTTCGCCCTAAAATAGGGTTACGTCCTGCAAAAGGATTCCACTATGATATTTTAGGTTTTCAACTACAGCTACTCATTATAATGATCTCCTATACGAGTACAATATATATAGGATTTAAAATGAGTGCAAAGCCCAAGCCTATCCAAATCCTTTTGATTTCACAACACACAGGTCAACAAACCCAGGGACCCCCGACGTTCCGTGCGTAAGGGCACATATCATCGGTTCATATTTCGATTTCCCCTAAGCTCACGTGGGCATGCTTGGTATGAGAAATAAGGGTCCTCAAAGTATTCGCCAACTCCAACAAGATTGATTATAAGAGCTAACTTGCATCCCAATCACCCATTTTAATTTTATTGTAATTTTTTAAAAAAGTTAAACGGAAGCTTGTACTTTTATAATATAGTTAAGAAAACAAAAATGTAATAAAATTTGTTAGGATGCACGTGTGAATTGCGATAAAAAAATTCTACAACGATGAATTGGTGTGGTGCAGAGCAGTTAATATATATCATAATTGGCCCATAACTTAATAGCTTAAGTTTTTGAGTAAAGATGGATCCAACTGAATATGTTAATAAGTTCGGACTTAAGTTCCCTCTTGGTGATCACCTCATGCCAAAAGGTATCGGGTTTATGCTCCCTAATAAATTGGTATCAAAGTCAATGGATAAAGTTGGTGTAATTTCCAAGCGGTGGGCATTTTTGGTGTAACAATACAAGCTCAGTGGTAAGACTTCATATTTTGATGCAAAAGGATATCTGAATTAAGGAGAAGCTCACACGTGAAAGGAAGATTATTAGGATGCATGTGTGAAATGTATTAAAGAAATCCCACATCGAAGAATTAGTATAGTGTAGAGCAATCAATAAATCCTAATTGTAAGGGGGAACTCACACGCAAGAGCACATCGAAGAATTGGTGTTAATATATCCTAACTTATAGGTCGCAGCGCTGTTTAAAATTTCATCCGTTTGGACTTCTAAATTACTTTCTCATCGAAAGACTAAGGCATTGTCCTAATTTTGCAATCATGAAACTAGGGTGTGTAAATTTCTGTGTCAATTTATCATATTGTGAAAGTTCCGGGTGCTTAAAATTGGAATGAGAAAAGCCGAAATATGTGCATCGCAAGATTTGAAAAAAAGTAAAAAAAAAAATTAAAAGCCAATACAGACCTACGTTAGTAAAATATTTTAATATAACATAGACATATGCATGTGAATTTCGAGAAAACTTCCGTCTCCTGGGTATCTACTAAGCTTACGAAAAAATACTCGTTCTTTTGGTATAAAACGCATTGTACAAGTGACGTACTATATTCGAGTAAAAATACTTCAACTATTTTACTTGTCTTATACATTTACATAGTCAATTAACGACGTAACATGTCAATTATCACACACGTGTATAGGAAAGATATATTACATTCGCATGAATAAATATTTTATCTTTTTGAATATTGTCATGAAATAATAACAAAGTTCCATTTTCAAATGCAATACTTTTATAGAAGCACGCAATTAGAGTAGCTATACCTTCATCTTGCAAATTTTATCCATTTACAATACAATTAACGTAAACTCATGATAACAATACTTTGAATATAATCGTAATAATATCGAATTTCTTTGAGCACTTTTAAGAAAATGACAGACATACATCCGTTCATATCACTTACCGTTTTAATTTCTATTTGTTATATCATTAATCGAGCTACATACAACTTTTCACTTTTCAAAAATGTTCTAAATTGAACAAACCCGATATATGATATTGGACAAATGATATGAATTTACTAAAGCTCTCTATATTGCAATGGCAAATTCGAAATTATGGTGGGACAAGATTAGGTTTAATTGGTTGTGTATGGTTGCTCCACAACCACACGCACTCTCAAATTTCGCAATCACTAAGGTGATTGGATTTTCCAAGTGTATCCCATACTCTGTCGGATCAAAGATTAATCCAAAGACAATGCTCCCCAAATCAAGATTAATCGCTAATGAAAAATTTTCATATAGTTTAAGGACAAAATTGAATATGTACCAAAAGTTCAGAGACTACGTTGAATAAATTAAAATTTCAGAGATCACATTGCATATTAAGCTAAAATTCAGGGACTATATTCAATAAATTAAAAGTTTAGGATCAGATTATATATTGAGCCAATATTTAGGACTGTTTGTATTATTTTTCCATTGCTAATTAATGACTAGTATTAAAGATAAGCAACGCCCCACGTACAGTTGAGAAAGCTCAAGAGGCATTTAGGTAGACAACAACGTTATATCGCAGGTCAATCTGTCCGGGTTCTGTCTGATCAAAGCTCAACCGAGCTCTCCTTCTTCTTCGTCTCCCTTGACAGAAACAAAAGACACCCTGTTCTCGCACGCTCCTCTTCGCTCTTGGGTCAGAAATCTCCTCGCCCCTCTTGAAGCTCTGCTCGTTTTCTGGCGGTGGCTCGGGGGCCTGCCCACGTTGATAAGCAATCGTTTGGGCGGCTTCCTTGGAGGTGCGGGATTGCGTGGGATCAGGACAAATTTCGTGGCTTCCTTCCGTTTGACCTCGAGGGGTCGGGTCGAAGTTTCTTGAAATCGTCCGTGCTTGCTCGAGAATGCCGCAGGACGTGTCTTCTGATCACGAACCCGATGACCCAGATGCCGAGTACGTCGAAATTGATCCCACTGGTCGATATGTTCGGGTCTGTATCTCGCCGTAATTGTTTATCTTCCCTGATTTTCAGTTGCGATACCCGTTTTGGGGGAATTTTATTTTCTGATATGATTCATTGGTGATCAAAATGCGTGATTTTGCAATGGCTGATTGCTTGTTGTTTTGATTGAATTTGGAAATGGGATGAATTCGTCCTTCTTATTTTAGTGTTTGACATTGTCTTGTAAAATGGTTTCTTATGGCAGTACAAGGAAGTTCTGGGAAAAGGGGCTTTCAAGAAAGTGTATCCTTTTTCTATTTGCTGCTGCTATCTCTATTTTGTTCTTTAGATAAAAGTTGCTTGGTTTTCTTCTAGTTGAAGTGCATTGTAGAAATTCTTGTTGGCGGATTCGAGTTTATCCTTGATGGCACATGGAAATGTAGATATAGAGCATTTGATGAGTTGGAAGGAATTGAAGTGGCCTGGAATCAGATTAAGGTGACAGATCTCTTGAGAAATTCGGAGGATTTGGAGCGTCTCTATTCTGAGGTTCACCTGCTTAAAACTTTGAAGCACAAGAACATAATCAAATTCTACAGTTCGTGGGTTGATACGAAAAAAGAGAATATTAACTTCATCACCGAGATTTTCACATCAGGAACATTGCGGCAGTAAGACTTTGTCAATTTAATCCTCCATCAATCAGAGATAGGCTTCTTGGGATAATTAAATGATCATCTTCTCTAGGTACCGGAAGAAGCACAAGCATGTGGATTTGAGGGCGTTGAAGAAATGGTCTAGACAGATTCTTGAGGGGCTGTTGTATTTGCATAGTCACTATCCACCTATTATTCATCGGGATCTGAAGTGTGACAACATTTTCGTTAATGGAAACCAAGGTGAAGTGAAAATTGGTGACTTGGGATTTGCTGCCATTCTGCAACATGCTCATTCGGCTCACAGTGTCATTGGTGAGGACCCTGTTACTTTTTGTGCTCAAGACTCTAGTAGAGGATATGACACGTGACACAAGTCTCCATGACCCAAGAAAGAATTTCAACGTTTTTGTACTTGCAGGTACCCCAGAGTTTATGGCACCTGAGCTTTATGAGGAGGAATACAATGAGCTTGTGGACATTTATGCATTTGGAATGTGCTTGCTGGAGTTGGTGACCTTTGAGTACCCGTATGTTGAATGCACAAATGCAGCTCAAATATACAAAAAAGTGATATCTGTAAGGCACTAAGTATCTCTCTTTTTTTTTTTGTCGTTCTTTTTTCCTACAATATCTCTCTGTGAAGTACTCTGAGCTTTGTCTCTGGTAAAACTGACAAATCTCTATGCCATTGATTCACAACTTCTTTTGTGGGAGCGAGTCAAGTCATGGTCAAATGTCAGTGTCCACTTGGTGTTTGTTAGAGTAATTAAATATTAAACCACGTATTCATCTAACAGCTTAAACTTGAGGGTAGGATTTTCTAACATGGTGTCAAGAACCAAGTGCCATCCCTTTCGCGAATGTGCATTGTAAAAAATTCCATGTGAATGTGCATACTCAAAATTTCACGTGCCGCTCACAATCTGGCTTACATGTGAGTGGGGGCATGAGCGGGGGCGTGAGTTGGGGTGTTGAAGTATTATTCCACATCGATCGACAACGAATTCTAAATACTCTTTATATTCATGTGGTCTCCTCTACCTATCAGCATAAGCTTTTAGAACAGTTGGCAGTAGTCCCACCAAAATCTCACATGGTATCAGAGCTGGAGGTCTTGAGTTCGAATCTTTTCAAGCCCCATTTGCCTCCCATTAAATATGTCCTTGCCTAGTACTAGGCAAAAATACTAAACTAAGCGTGAAGGGGAGTGTTAGAGTAATTAAATATTAAATCACGCATTCATTTAACAGCTGAAGCTTTTGGCTAGGACTTTCTAATAGTGTTGATTAGGTTCCTTTTGTCTATAGGAGTTGAGGCTTTGGTAGATACCATTGTCAATAGCCAGCTGAATTAGGGAATGGGGACTTGGGCACAAGTTAAAATGTTTATAGCTTGATGTCTAAGTCTCTAAATAGTGGCTTTGGTGAAAATTTCAGGCACAATGATATTGTAGTCTCTAATACAAAGTTTAATTTGCAATTCGTCAATACGATCATTTTCATATCCTTTGTTTTAGTTGCAAATTACGCAGTGTACATTCAATGAAGTTGCTTATTTCACATTCAGTCTTCCTGTTCAGACTGTATGTTCTAGTCCTTCCCTTTGCTGAAACCTAAGCAGTGGAAATAATTAAAGCTTTAAAAGTTTGCCCTCCTGGTTGATTGTTAGTTCCATATTGAAACTGAGGATTGTGCTTAAATATGGCGAGAAAAGTATAAAAACTTTGATGTCTAAGGGCCTCTAGTCAAGTTTCAAAGAGTTTTTATTTATTGACTCTTTGGTCCTTGACATCTACATCCGTGCTTCCACTAGTTGTACTGTGGGAGGATATATTTATCTTCGATGACGTTAGGAACAGGAAATTAGGTTATGTTTATCTATGCAGATTTTCATGTGTTCCCACATAGTCATGCATGCATACATGTATAAATGAGTCAATTTACATATGTCCACTGGTGGCAGTTAATCTGGTTATGTCGGTGGCTAGTATTACACACTGTTGCAGTCTTCAGCTCCTTGATCATGTCTGTAATATGTTTCCTCATTATTGGTAGGGAATAAAACCTGCGTCACTGGAAAAGGTGAAAGATGATCGAGTCCGAGAATTCATAGAAAAATGCATTGCAAACGTTTCTGAGCGATTGAGTGCCAAGGAACTTTTGATGGATCCTTTTCTACAGTCAGAGGAAGAAAGTGAAAGTGTTGGCAGATTGTTACGTTCACCGAGACATCAAGAAATGGGTAAGTTCTAGAGCCTCCTTACTGGGCTTCTTGGCTTCTGTTCTCATTGTCCTGCCACTTGATGTGCATTTTTTATTAAATACAGGTAGTCCTCATAATGTCGATGCTGGGAAAGGGGCAAATGATTCTACGGCAGAGACTAGTAGGGACTTTACAGTGCAGGGTCAAAGAAAAGATGTCAACACAATATTTCTGAAATTAAGGATTGCAGATTCTTCAGGTGCGAGCATTTCCTTACATTTTAGCAGTTCAATGGTTCTGTTTTACTATGGGTATTTTCATCCCTCTTTGAGATATGTTGATACACTTCCTTAAACTTGCACAGGTCACTTTCGGAATATCCACTTTCCATTTGATATTGAGGTAGATACAGCAATTGCAGTTGCCAGCGAAATGGTCGAGGAACTAGACTTGACTGATCAGGATGTTTCGGCGATTGCTGCGATGATCGATGACGAAATTCGTTCTCATGTACCAGGTTGGGCACCACTAGAGCCTTCTGGGGGTGTCTTTGGTGAAGAAGTTCAAAACTCTGATGCCTGTGCCTCAGCATATAGAGATGATACCTCTGCTTCTGAGCCATCTGCTTCTGGTAATCTTTTGTTGGAAAGAACGCATTCTGGTCGGAAGTACTGGGCCATCTCATTGAAACCAGATGGAATCTCTCCTTTCCGATATGGCCCTTCAAACTTATCCTTTGTGGATTCAGCATCTGTTGAAAGTAGTTTGTTCGAAGAAAACATGCAATCTTCTGTCAGCCACCATGATGGTGAGAGGCCAAATGGCATTCCTGAACTTGAACAGCCTGAGCATGAATCTGCTTCTGATGGTGGTAGGAGTGTAGATGAAGCAGATACTGCATCTACGGGTAGTGCAACCAAAGATCTTCTTGGCAGCAGTGAGTGTGATAACTCGCTAGTTGCGGATGGTGTTGGATCTAAAGAGTTAAATTTAATTGCTGATAAGCTCGAGCATCTGCTGATAAAGCAGCAGGAGGAGCTACAGGAGCTAAGGAGGAAGCATGAAGCCGCTATTTCGGATCTTTTGGATGGACTTTCTCCTGAAACCCGTGAAATGGTTCTAAATATCTGTAAGAAGAAAATTCCATGGATTGAAGCAACTCAATGATACACGTCTTTTTGGATGGGAAACTTTGCTGTCTCGTGACTCTCGTGCATGGGCAATCATGATAGGAGAGATGCTGATTAAAGAATGTTCTGCTCAAGAGACTCGGGAATAGAGATAACCAGTTACGGGTGTCTATTCAACCTTCGATGTTGTGATTTTGTTAGCTGCTACGAGAACCTGGTTCGATGCGGGAGATGCTCAGGATGACGGTCATAATTTCAGTTTGCGTGGCGGTTGAATATGAAGTCTGCGTGCGCTTGGAGATGAATACATGTTGGTTTTCATTCATTGTTTGTTTATTCTTGATCTGATCTGTCCCTATAATTTGTTGGCTTGTATACATGTACATATTGAAAAAGGTCAATCTCAAGGTTATGTTCTGCTGGATAGTTACAGATAGCACACCATCTGTATTGCTCCAATTTGGTTTCCTGTGGTGGTTCTTATTGAATAACTGGGGTTCTGACCAAGTTTGACATCTCTAGGATGCCTCGGTTTGGTGCAGAACGGTTCTTGCTTTTTTGAATGACTGATCATTCTTTGGTTCCAAAGTCATGTGGCGTGCAAAAAAAAAAAATTCATCTACATTGTAGGAGAAAATACCAGCCCATCTACATTTTCTTCCTTTACTCGGTAAAAAACCATATTTTATTAATACGTGTGGAGATAATAACACAAATGATCTTTGAACTTTGACCCAATATATAATGCGGTTCCTAAATTTTTAATTTATTCAATGTGATCTTCGAACTTTAGCCCAATTTATTTTTAATTCGTTCAATGCGGTCCCTAAACTTTAGGTAAATGCTCAAACTTGTAATTAAATTATATGAAAATATCTGATATGATCCTTCCATTAATTTAAATTCAGGAAAAACATTAAACATATTAGTTTGAACATATACTCAAAGTTCAAAGACCACATTGAACAAGTCAAAAGTTTAGGAGTGATATTGCACATTAGGTAAAAGTTTAGGAACGGCATTAAATAACGAAGAATTCATAGATCAAATTTCACATTGGATCAAAATTTAAAACATTATTTGCGTTATTTCCGTATATGTGAATACGATTGTTTAGTCTTTGGATTGAGCATGATGGTCTGTTATCCAATTCGTAGTTAGTGATTATCTTAATTAATGTATATGTGTGTAATGTAATAATGTGAATCTAAGCTTGGAGCAAAAGAAACAAGCTTTTGTTGATTCGAACGTAACTGCTCGTCTCCTTGATTTGTTCATTTCTTTTGAAACTCTCTCTCTCTCTCTCTCTCTCTGGTTTCTATTCTCTTCCAAAACCCAAAGTCCAAATCGTAATGGCAATGGCGGCGTCCCCTTCTTCCTCGAAACTACTTCCACCGCTCCCACCGCATGCCTCCTCTTCCGCCGCCGCCGCCGCTCTCTCCCCGCCGTCGCCGGAGCCGCCGCTTTCGGTGCCAGGTTCCGGAAGCCCCCTCCTTCGTTGACCCCTTCGCCACCGACTCCGCCACCGCCTCCACCTCCGGCCGCCGCGGCTCCTTCGCAGTGCGCGCCGCGCGGGGGAAGTTCGAGCGGAAGAAGCCGCGCGTGAACATCTGGACGATTGGCCCCGTCGACCGTGGGAAGAGCACCCTGACCGCCGCCCCCCACCAAGGCGTTGGCCTACATGGGAAACAGCGGTACGAGGAAGTACGATGAGATCGATGCTGCTCCTGAGGAGCGCGCTCGAGGTGTCTCTAAGCATTTCTTCTGATTCTGTATGTTCTTACTTGTTTAGATACGTTGAATACTTATTCAGGGCAGAGATAGAGTCGTTGTAAGGGGTAGATGAATGAAAATAATACTCTTAGGATCAACTCTAAGCTAAAAATAGCTAGTCCACACGGATACTCTTTTTCACTCTGGAAAATCCGAGGCCTGCATTGGAGTCTACAGTGGGATTTCATGATTTATTGATACTCAGAGAATGTTTATAAATTGTTCTGCCATTGGCCAAGTTCTTCATGTGGAAACCCTTTATTTTGGAATATCATGTGACAAGGAGAGTATTTAGTTATCGTCATTAACATTAGTAGAATGAATGAGCTCATTACAGCATTATAACAACTAGGCTTAACCTAGACTTTATTGGATACTGCGTTTGTTTTATGCTCCGTTATTGGCTGATTTCACTAGCCAAGAGGCTCTGTGTGATGACTTTTTGAGAGTGCTGACATTAACTTTTCTTCACCAGGTATCACCATTAATACTGCTACGGTGGAGTGTTAGACTGAGAATCGCCACCATGCACATGTCGACTGTCTGGGACACATGATTATGTGAAGAACATGATAACTGGTGCAGCGCAAATGGATGGTCATGGTGCTATTCTTTTTGTTTCAGGAACTGATGGACCTATGCCTCAGACAAAGGAGCATATACTATATTGCCTAAGCAAGTGGGTGTTCCCAATATGGCGGTTTTCCTTAACAAGCAAGACCAGGTTGATGATGAGGAGCTTTTACAGCTCGTGGAATTGGAGGTCACGAAGTTGCCTTCTTCATATGAATTCCCCAGAGATGATGTTCACATAGTTTCTGGTTTGGCCTTGTTGGTTTTGGAGGCTCTGATGGCTAATCCTAACATGAAATGCAGCGAAAAACTATGGGTCGATAAAATTTATGAACTCATGGACTCCGTGGACAGTTACGTACCTATTCCACAAAGACAAACTGATCTTCCATTTTTTCTTGCTGTTGAAGACATGTTCTCAATCACAGGTCTTGGTACTGTTGGCATAGACCGTGTTGAGGGCATAATTAGGGTAGGAGAGACAGTCGATATTGTTGGCTTGAGGGAAACTAGGAACACTACTGTTATGGGGTTTGAAATGTTCCAGAAAACTCTTGATGAGGCGATGGCAGGGGATAATGTGGGTCTTTTGCTCAGAGGTATTCAGAAGGTTGACCTTCAGAGAGGGATGGTTTTGGCAAAGGCTGGAACAATTACACCCCATACTAAGTTTGTTGCCATTGTGTATGTGTTGAAGAAGGAAGAAGGAGGTAGGCATTCACCATTTTTCACTGGCTATAGGCCCCAATTCTACATGAGAATAACTGATGTCACAGGAAGGGTGGCTTCAATCATTAGTGATCAAGATGAGGAGTCTAAGATGGTTATGCCAGGTGACCGTGTTAAGATGGTGGTTGAGCTCATTATGCCTGTGGCTTGTGAGTGGGGAATGAGGTTTGCTATCAGAGACGGTGGGAGGACTTTTGGAGCCAGTGTCATTCAGTCCATTTTTTGGTAACTGTGACACTGGAAGCATCTGCTTTGGATTCGGAAGTGCCTTTACTTTTATGAGTTGTGATGAAAGTCATGTCTTGTCAACTTCACCCAATCAGTTCGCTTTCTTTCACAAATATGGTGACCATTGATGTAACTGTTTTTTCCCATATTTCTTTGTCATCGATTTGCTCTGCGATGATATATAGTGTAGTTGGTCTATACTCTTCTCTAATTCAGATGTAACTTTTCATCATCTTTCTCTTAATTCATTACTCAAACAACGTCGGCCGTTTATTATTGGAATGTGGGTTTAGCATCTGTTGAAGGTAGTGATTAGCTGTTTGAGAACTCATTAAACTGAAAGAAGAAATGATGAATGAACTTGCTTTATGAACAGAAACAGATGCGGATACTTTTGCAGAGTCTGGATCAGGAAGTTAATGTGTGTGAAGCATGACCACATCAACTCTCTGATAATGCTGGGTAGCAGCACTGTTTCAAAAATTGAAGATCTATGAGGTAACAAAATTTACTTCAATTACTTTGTCCATTCTTTTCACTACTTTGGCTGAAATACTAAGAGGTCTTGTAGAGCCCTAGAAACATCTTCTGCGAAAAGGTGGGTTTCAAATCCCCACCTCCTGCATGCCATTTGGTGTGTGTGACCACTAGGCTACAATCCTGTGGCTAACTAAGGAGATAAAGTTGAAACTGTGCATAATGACAGATTACAAAAGTCCTTTTTTTGTAAAGGAATGGCCAACCTTGTCATGCTGATCAAATAATTTTTTTTAGCTGCCAGGAGTAGTTGTGATCGATGGTATCTTAATGTGTGGATTTTAGATGCCTATAACTTATAGAAGAGTGCTGACCATAACAACAAGCCCATCGATGCTGATTAACTGCATATAATCAACTGATACACAGTACAATCATCATTCTCCTAAGAACAATGACAGACCATGCAGTTCCATTGTACAGATTACTGTTAAGCTTTGGTATTTTCATTATTATCCTATGTTTCTGTTTCTTAGAATATTCTTCTCTCCCCCAAGGTTGATGGTTATCGTGGGGTTAAAAAATATATATAATCCGGGGCCCTTACTATAAAAGTTGGTAATCACATGTAAATATTACAAATTATGGATATGTCAATGATTACTTTTTTATTCGGACATATACAAATCACATGAATAATTTATTAACCTTATAAATTTTTTGCATTTGATGTTCCCTTAGTTTCGGGTTTGGTCTAGTTGGCTTTAGAGGCTCTGATGGCTAGTCCTCGCAGCAAATGAGGCGAGAACCAATGGGAGAATCTTTCGTTTTACTTGCCATTAAAGACACGTTCTCAATTACTTGTCATGGCACCATTGCTACAGGCTGTCATAAGAGGGGCTCGATTAGGGCCACAGAGATCATGGATGTTGTTGGCTTGAAGGAAACCAGAAACTCTATTGTTACTGGTGTCGAAATGTTCCAAAAAAATCTTGATAAGGCAATGCTGGGAATATTGTGGGTCTTCAGCTTGTAGGTATTCATTAGGTTGACATTCTTAGAGGGATGGTTTTTGAAAGTCCAGGACAATTACACCTGCCACTTAATTGTTTGCTACTATGTATGTGTTGAAGAAGAAATAAGGTGGCAGGTATTCACCATTTTTCCACAGGTACAGGCCCTAATCCTACATAAGAGCTACTGATGCCAAAGGAAGCATGACGTCAATCATGATGATAAGGACGAAGAGTCTAAGATGGTTATGCCCCGTGACTTTGCTAAGATGGTAATTGAGCTCATTATGCCTGTGGTTTGAGTAAGAAATGAGTTTTGCTAGCGGAGAAGGTGGGAAAATTGTTTCAGCCGATGTTAATTCAGTCTATTAGTGAGTAACAGAGACATTGGGAACAGTAATTCGAACCGCTCTTCATTTTTTTGAGATGCGATGGAAATTGTCTCTTACTCGTCAACTCCATCCCTTCCGTTCACTCCTTTTAACAGCTATGTTGAAATCTGATGTATCTTTCTCCTCCTCCTCCTCCTCCTCCTCCTCCTCCTCTCCTTCTTCTTCTCTCTCTCTCTCTCTCTCTCTCTCTCTAATTTGCTTTGCGGTGATCTGTTGATCTATAGTCTAGTTGGACTATGGTCTTCTCATAATTCAGATGGACTTGTTCATCATCTCTCTCTTGATTGGCTTTTCGAGTAATTTTGGCATTGCTTTGGAATTTCTGGAGCGCTTGGGTTTAATATGGTTGTCTAGCTTTTTTTTTGGATGAAAAGAATATTTATGTGTTCACTAACACAACCCTCATTCGATTATGGCATTGCATTCACCATTCTCCTTGTTGATAGAGCTGAAGTAGTCATTGATTGATAATCACTGGAAGATTTGTCCATGCATCTTAGTTTTGTTTTACTGGTTCTTTATGCATTATTCTATTGATCTATTGTCTCTTTGGACTATACTCTTCTCATAATTCAGGTGGACTTGTTTACTATCTTTCTTTTAATATTTCAAGTAAGGCATTGCTTTGGAATTTCAGGAGTTCTCAGGCTTAATACCATTTCTATTCTCATTTTTTGGATGGCCTTGCACTCGCCATTCTCTCTTCAATAGAGTTGAAGTAATTATTGTCACTATGAAAATTTGTAGTGCTTCTCATCCTTTTTTTCTTGTTCTTTATGCATTATTCATACTACTCACGTACAGTGAGAACTGTTGTATTGCATAAGGTTTTGAAGGGATTTGCATTTCCCTTAATTAGGACTTCTGCAGTTGATGCACGGTTGTCCTTATGTAGGTAGGCAATAGCGCAGTTATTCCTTGAGCTTCAATTTGAAGGCTATGTCTTCATATTGACTCAGGAAACCTTTTGCCTGGACATTGATTGACCATTTAAAATACCAAGCATGTCAAGGACACTAGTGTACATGCATGTTAGTTCTATATTATTATTGATGGTGTTGCTTAGAATCCGCTTGTGTAACATGCTCTGTTGGTCTAATTAAAACTCTGATGGTGCATCTGATGAATTTCCACAGAAGACAATGCCAACCCACCTGTCCACTAGACCTGGTTTTTTATTTTGCTGATGAGTCTGGTTGAAGGTGGCTGAATGGCTGTTTGAGAACTCAACAAACTGAAGCTACAATGACACGTGTACTTGCTTATGCACAGATTCTGATACTTTTGCAGATTCTGGTTCTAGGATTTAAATACCATTTTCCAGTCAACTACTGCTTGGTGCTAGCAGCGGGCGCAGTTCCAAGTTCTTCAAGGTAACCAAATTTTCTCCAACTGCTTTGTTCATTCTTTTCACTTCTTTGGCTGAAACATCTTCTATATTAAGGTGTTAGATTAGGACAACTAAAGACATGTAGTTGAAAGTGTACATAAATAGTAGAAAAACTTTAAGCTTAAGCCGGTTTCTTTATAAGAATGCTAATCGTAAGATTTTACGCACCCATTGCATGGATCAATTGGGATCGTCAGTATGTCAACAATGGGATTTGGGCTGGATATTCTAGATGTCTAAAAATTTGTAGAAGAATGCTGACCTTAACAAAATGCAAGTTAATGCTGGTTAACTCCGTGGAAAGCTTGTAATCAACTGATTCATTGTACAATCAGCATTCTCCAATGAACAATAGCAAAACCATGCCCATTCCTGTTAAGCTTATTGTCAGAGCCATATATCTTTCCCATAGAGTTATCTTCGTAACTGTCAGGTGCTGTTGTCTCATGGTTATAAAATCACGGTACACAAGACATTCAGTTGAAGACAGAAGGAATCTTCTAATTGTGCTTTGGTGTTGAGATGACAGGATAAGCCCTATTAGGGCCTATTTTAGATGGAATGCCTGATGTAGATTAACTGGATAGGACACTCTGTAAGTTTGTCTATAGTTTGCTTCAGGTACGTTTTTCTCATTTAGAATAGATCGTAGGATGTTGAGAGTAGCAAACTAGTTAATTGTTTGGGCCAAAAGAAATCCGATTGAAATGAAGTGGATAGTGCTAAATCAAAAGTCTTTATGCTGTCAGCTGGGAATACGGTAAATATAATATGTTGACCAGGTAATGCTGGAGTTCGGTTTTTACTTGTTTACAGTGCCTGTCCGGTATCAAGATGGCAACGGCTTCATTCGATTGGCGGATGGTATCATGAAGATTTTGAACTCTGTGCCAGACGGACAGGATAATTCTGATGTCAAATCTTCGTATAGGCTTTGTACGAGATGCAGCTTTGCTCTATTTGTGTTTCGGAGGCCAAGAATATTTATGGTTCGTGTAATTTAACTTGCTATCAGCAGGATAAGGTCTCGGCAATGTCAAATCTTTGTAGTCAGGATGTCTGTAAGTTTGTGCGTCCTTAGGAGTATGTGCAGTTTATCTAGTTATATCTGGGTCATGTTTGGAGCATTTTGATATTTTTGATCCTATTTCGTCAGTGTAGTTGGTGCCTCGATGGATGGCAAGTGGAATGAATGTTTAGGCATTTTGATAGCTTCGGATCCTTTCCAGGGGTCATGATAATTGGTGCTTGACGAATGGTCAGAGGAGCAAGATTTTCCGCCCATACAGAGTGGGAATTGCTCAGATGGGCTGGCTTGCTTGAGATTCAGCCCAGGCCCATCGGCCCCGATTTGGATATTAGGCCCAACCGCAGCCCTCTGCTTCAACTCTTCCGGCCCTCCAAGACCCACTCTTAGGCCTTTCGGGTGTGCCTAAGACGGACGACCATTAAAGGGCTTCTGTATTGGGCCTTACCTGGTACAAGGAAGACCTATAGTTCAAGCAGACCCGTCCGCTGCTCCAATGGGCCACGTAAGCCACAAAACTTAGCCTAAACAGGCCCAGTCCATTTACTTTAGGCACACGTATTGGGCCAAATATTGGATGGGCCAAAGACCATTATTTGGGAAATGGGCCGATATAGCCCAAGCGCTGGGGCATAATGTGTTAGAAGATTAGGCCCATGGGCCGATTAAGGCTTAAAATTTGACTTCTTGGGGGCAAGACCCATGGGCCTAAGGAAAGCCCAGAACAAGATTTATTGGGCAAAGACTCATTTGTAAGGGCCCATGACCACTAAAGCCCAGTTGCGTTGGGCCAGGTTTTGGGCCAACGACCACCATTTGGTTCCATGGGCCGCTGACGCCCAAAACTGGGTCTATTGGGTCGCATCCCTTTTTGCTCTCGGCCATGGGCCCATTAGGGCCGAAATATTTATTGGGCCAAGGCCCATGGTCCGTACAAAGCATAGAAATATATTTCCCGGGCCTAGGCCCATTGATTAGCCCATATTGTGGCCCAATCTTGATAGATGTACAACGTAAGCCCAAAACTTCGTTTCATGGGCTGCGGTGCCATCTTTGGGCCCAATATCATGACATGGCCTAGTAAGGCTCAAATGGTTTCTTATACTAAGCCCATTTGTTTTGCGAGCCTCTTATATCCCGAGATTTGGTTTAATGGTGGCGCCGTCCATTTTTGCTGGGCCCAATCTGGGCATTGAGAAGCGGAAGGCACAATTCTTGGTTTGGTGGGCCAGATAAGACCTAAAACTGGTATTTCCGGGGCCGAGGCCCATTATCCAGGCCTACGCTCTGGACCCAATCAGGGTCCATAGGCCGAGGCAAGTAAAAGGCCCAACCCAGGGCCATGTGCATGAACCTGCCTCGGGCTTCACATACTTGTCCTGCACTGGGCCTTGCTATCAAATTTTGACAATGGCCATTTTTCTTTCATTTTCATGAACAAATTATGTTTAACCGGGGTTTTAGATTAATCGCTTTATGACTTTTGGCCGTAAGCAAGGGGTCGCCCCCTTGTGTCTGGCCCCCACACTGCTCAAATATAACTTTCTCGGACAATCTACATCACTAGATTCCCAATGCTATATCAATGCTCTAGTCTTCTCAGAGGTATAAAGCATACATCTGGATGCAGATTCAGATTCGAGGACCATTTCATGAACAAGTTATAGGAAAAAAATAGACTACATGAGAAACCAAGAAATGGAAAGGCTGCTCGCTATTTTCTCTACAACACAGGTAGCATCCTGGGGCTTGCGGATTAGCCGATTGAATAATTGGATAGGTGCACCTTCTCCAACTACATGCCTTATTACCCTTCCAAAGCCATAGCGCCTGCCAGAAAACTTAATAATTGATTTTTCAGGTAAATCTCTTCAAATCTACAGCACAATCCGCAGAAAGAGGCAGCTGCTTTGATTTCAGAAAAGGCTAAATGGGGCCATAATACTTATGCTGTCTTGATCAGAAAATGCTTATCCATGCGGATTAGCTGATCCCTCTACTGGATGGTGCACCTTCTCGTTCATAATGTTTGTCCAGGACAGGAAACCTTTCCATAATACAGACAGCAGATGGCATAAGGAATTGCAACAACTGTCACTTTACCCTGTAAACTTCAATCAGGTAACTCAGACCGCTCCTTTTTCGCTGTGTCTATCATTGTACACAAGAATTTGGCTAGATCACAAGAATAAGCATCCGCAAGAGATGCATGTGTCAAGAATGGAAGCCTCCTTAATGACCTTCCACTGAACCCCTAGAGAAGGACAAGTGAGCATCGTCAATATAGAGAATCTTACATATTGCATTATCTCCTCCAGCTGGAAACTTGGAAAGCTAACACAATGATGAAGAATGGAACTCTCTGACCTCACATGTCTCTGCAGCTTCAAGCAATATTTTGCAAAGTTCTGCTATCTCCGGTCCCTGGGCAACCTGCCTTTCTTGAGCAGTTGCATAATTTGGAAGTGTGAATTTGCCCAGCTCCTGAAATGGTTCCACTTGGCACTTAGTGTTGGTCTTAGTTGACCCAATCTAAGTACCATAACCAAAGATAAGTCCAGGTCTCAAGCTAGACAGGTGGTGGCATAAGGCATAGCAGCAAAGTATGACATTCAAAAATTGATAAACAGCAGAAAAAACAAACACACTTATTACATGGCATGACCACCACCCAGAAAAGTACAATCGCGGCCGTATCTATACCTGTGTATCTGACAGTATTCCTGCTCTCATAAGCTCCTGCACACAAGAACGTAAGATTTCATATCGAGCTTGAAGAGTTGGGGGACCAATATACGCTTTGATGTCAGCTCTATCAACAAACGCAACATCTGCAACGCAGCAAGGCAAGTCTTTAAATCAATACTTTTCAACCCTACTCTTATATAAGAACTCTATCAGATCACAAGGGAAAGTAACAATGAACTAAAACCAAGGAACATAAATGAGGGACTCCAATAAAACTCGGCGAATAATTTCCTAGTAAATCTGTTGAAATCTACAGAATAATTCACAGAAAAAAGCAGCTGCAAAATCCGAATTCAGAAAACGCTAAATAAGGACGTAATATTATATATTTAGAAAAGTGCAATCAAAGATATAAACGTACTAAATAGAAAAATTGACAAAAAGGTCCTACATAGCATGCAGCATCCTGTACAGATTGGAATTGGGGGATATAAAGTTGATATAAATCAGTCTTACCAATAGCAGCTGTAATGTTTGATGTTGTCATAATTATTACATTTGGTGATGACTTCAACTTGTCCATCTGAGTCAGCAGTGCATTCACAACCTGAGGAAACATTTCCATCCATGGTGAATTTACACTCATTCTTGTAGAATGCATTCAGAGTAATATTAAATTAGTCTCTCGTTCCTCGATACTCTATTCTCTCAGGCAAGTGCTTGACCAAAGAGCAGAATAGAAATGTAAATTTGCTGCTGTTGGAAAGTCAGAGAAATGCTCTAGTACCCGAATCGAATCTGAAGGCTCAGAACCAGACAAAGCAGCTTTTCTAGCCGCTGCGAGACTTTCCACTTCATCTGCATTATCACCACATAATTTTTAATCTAAAGGAAGAGGAAAAGAGTGCTAACCTGTAAAAACACTGCAATGATAATCTCACCAATTAAAACAAATACCAGATTGTTTTCTTCCTCCACCATCTCTTGAATTTTTTCAAAAAGCCTTGCAACCTAAAATAAAGAATCATGAGTGACACTCCATGCCTCCCAACTTCTGGAAGAAACTCTCATTGGTGGAAATTTTAATCATATGTATTCATGATATGAGGGTTATGCATATCTGCTCTAGGTCTCCACAGTGAGACACTAAAGTTTCTACCGCAGCATGGCTACAATTAATTGCATCTTGCCCATGTGAAGAGTTATAAACAAACTAATTTGACTGAAGAAGAAATAATGCTTTAAGCACACTAAGGGCACATTTGTTTCACGGAAAATAAATAATTTGAAAAACATTTTACTGAAAATAATCACTTGCATCGCTTGAAATAATAGTCATAAAAAAATGTTTTCATTATCGACAACACTTTTTGTCTTGACATTTTCGTGGACGACTAAAATATTTTTTGCTCATTTATTTTGTAAGCAATACAAGTAATCATATTTAGGAAAATATTTTCCAAATTGATCATTTCGCGCAAAACAAACGGAGTGTAATTCATAAATTCTTTAAGAGAGTAGAAATTTCAAAGGCATAGGAAGGCTCTTTACTTTTTGGACTAGCAAGAAGTGACATCGGTCAAAAATTAAACCTTGATGATCTTTTTAGAAGAAAAGTAGAAGAACAAGAAGTAATCTTTTGTCCACGAGCATAGCGTGTTGATTAAGAGGCAATTTCTCCGGGGCAGAATTCAAGTCATCAGATGCTTAGATAATTTAAATGACTATCCTTGTATTACTATTTCTTATAAGTAATTTAATTAATTAATAAAAAAACTAAACGTAGACTATATGAAGGAGAAGAGGAGCCATCAGAAAAATTATCTTGAGATGAATTAGGCACATACCAACTTGCCACTTTCAGAGAACCATTTACTGAACAAAGAGTGTGCATTAACTTCGACTAGTTGGCACTGTGGATATCTGAGGGAAGAAGAATACAACAAGTGGAAAAGTTCAAAAGACCAATACCAAATTTTACATAGATTCCACCAAAAAAAACATACAGGAGAAAGAAATCTTGAAGTCACATGCCAACCTCAAATTAAAACGTATGGACAACTTCTGTGCTAGAGCTTTGCATAATGATGTCTTCCCTGTCCCTGGAGGTCCATGTAAAAGAATGATGCTGCAAAAACAGGACAAATCATACACAAAAGGCTAACAACTCTTCAATTGGGGGAAGCAAGTGATTAGTGATATAGATATGATGATTACTAGCTTCGCCAGTATCATTGTAAAATAATGCACTAGAGATTATACACAGTAGATGTCATTATTGGTTTCCTATGTCCATGTAATACATTAAATGACTGCACATTTATGTAGCTATGTATTGATCCTGAGCAAATGCTGACAAGATCATGACTATCCGAAGCTCCATTTACGTTCAATGCATTGGGATCCATGCTATAAATACTGAAAAAAAAATAACCAAAACAAACATGCAAATGCCACTGACCGGTTCCAAGACACTAAAAAGGGATCGACACCCTTTTCAGTGAAAAGTAGGGCACTTTGAGCATACCGCAACAGCCTTTGCTTCAGACCAGGTTCATAGATTAAGCTGCATTGGGATACACAACAGTTATGACCAACAAATTTCTTGTGGTTTCCAGGAAAAAAGTTGCAAACACACCTTTCCCACATGCCATCAAATTCCTTTGCAGGGAGAATCCACTCGTGGAAACTAGAGAGTTGGCCATCAGTACTTGATTCTTCACATGGTCCTTCCTCACTAAGCTGCCAAGGACCATTCGAGCAGTGTGTTTAATGGCCTTGCTCAAATGCAGTATGATGGAGCATCAAATTAAGGCACACACCAAACAGCACTAAGTAGAAGACATTTATTCTGATGGAAAATCAAGTAACTGGGTAAATCTGGGAGAACTGCACATCAGTAAGGGGAAGAGGAGAGGAAGAACAACAGTGTCCTATAAGTTTTGGCGAAAGTTACCTGGAAAACATGCACCACAGGCTTGACTTGCCAGAACAAAAGAACGCCATGGTCTTTGACACCCTCATCTACAAGGAAAAAAATATCGAATAAACAGAGCTCGTGTACCATGGAAAACAAACACGCCATGTGTTGATTTTTTCTCCCACTTAACAAAGAAAGTTCATGAAAAGAAGAAGACTCCTATATAATCAACTTATACATTGTCCGTCTACACAAAGCATAGCATCAGGGATGTCTATGAGAAACCTGGAAATTTTTTTCTCTCAAGATAAACAACATACCTGCCTTGCAAATACGAATTCTCTGAACATTATCCACAAGAAACGCGTCGTCCGTTGGCACGGGAACGGGGCCATCGCTGTAGCTCAAACTGCGCTTTTCAAGCATCCTGAACATTAAACAGGCATTACTTATTTCTAAGCTCTCCCCTGCGAAGCAACCTGCTCTCTCAAATCACAGGGCCGGAAATGGTACAAGTACACATAAGGAAATATAACCAAAATTTCACCTCAGCTTCCTCCATTATCAGTCCAAACCTATTAACAGAACAGATGCTTCATAAACACTTAGGCTGTACACTTTTGTTTTCAACAGAGCATCTCACGCTTCGTACATTAACGAGCTAAAAGTCAAAACGAACCACGGTCGCCCATCGCATGCGCTGTGCCGACAATGAAAACAAGCGATTCGGAGAGTTTCTCGGAGTTACCTCTCCACGGCAGATCTGACGTCGTCTGCGCGAGCCGTGCTCGAGGGCTTTAAGCAGACCTCAACTGAACCATCCAACACAAGGCAAAGTTCCGCTTGAGAAACGATACAAGAGCGCCACGTCTCGAACCGCAAGCTCGAAGAACCGAAGATACGGGGACGGAACTTGAAGAGGAAAGGCTGCAGAGGGAGAGCTCACCGGGGACGAGAATCTTGTCGTCGGAGACTGCGGTCGCGGGCGGCGGCGGCGGCAGGAGCCGGCGGAGGCGACGCCGTTCTGGTCGCAGATGGCCAGATCGGTGAGGTTTTGCACGGAGATCTCCATGGGAACGCTCATCGTCTTCTTCGCTTCGGGAAAAGCGAAGGGGATTGCGAACCCTAGACTAGAGAAGAGGGGTCTTCGGTTTCAGTCTGGGCTTTTGAAATTTGGGAGGGAAAATGAATCGAAGCTCTGATGCAAATATATATATATATATATGTGTGAGCTGCAAAGGCAGGGGTTTTATGGTAATTATACTTGGGCCGGCCCAGCTCGGGCCTGGCTCGATAATCGACTCACCTAATTTTGAGTCGAGTTTGAGCTCGAGCCTCGAGTATCTGATCAAGTTCGAATTCGTCAATATTCGAGTTGATTAGTTCGTGAGCCTAATCGAGTTTATATTATTTTTTTCACTTATCTTTTTATAATTACAAAAAAGACAGGTGAATTGTTAAATCACGTTATAAGCCCTCGTACACATACAAATAGCGTAAATGTCCGAGCTTATCAAATTGGAGCTCGAGTTTTATTCATAACTCTATCGTAATTGAGTTGAGCTTGAGTCTAAATTTTAAAATCCTGGTGTAACTCGGGTCAAGTTTTGAGCCCCGAGTATGCGAATCGAGTCAAGCTCAAGCTCAGCACCAACTCGGCCCATGTACCTGCTACACTAAATCAAATTGTCACCGTACATTTTGGTTGCTTTATTCAATTTAATGTGGTACCTTTATTGTGATCCTTGGTAGTGTTGAAAAGGGAGAGAGAGACCAAAATAAGATTAAAATTCTACTCCTTATTCGCTTTTCTAATGTTAAAATGGGGTGATGATTATTATTGTGATTGCATTATGATGGTCCATAAAAAACGAAAATTTCGTCAAAGAGGACCGGTCCATGAAATTTGAAATAGTAGTTACCTTATTCCGATTAATGCTGGAAACACTTGGATCGGTCTACTAAAATTGGTATTCATGATCATCGTCCCATATATGTCCGCAGCACAACTTGGCATATGTTATTTAGCAAATTAATCTTTTCATATCTAGCATTATTCTTTTTCATTGTCTCTATTTAAGTTCACTCCTTAAATTCCATGTACTTCAATTCTATCCCGTCTTTGCCACCAAAAGTTCATAGGCATTTATCTTGGGGGGCTCACTAACCACCATCTCATGTACCTGTCATAGTGACTAGACACAGACAAAGCCTGGTCCTACTCAAAAGAGTTCCTGTGGACCAGCATCTCACGTCCACACAACCAAAACATCCAGCTCCTCGGGATTAGATGGGGCTAGAACAATCAGACAAATCCTTCATCTCCATCATTTATCCTGTCATGGGATTCCATAATTCTCTCTGAAAAAGCAGCTATGGATGCAAACCAGCCTATCCCAACTTATAACAGCAACAAGCAACGTGAGGCTCTGGTTCTCTCTCACCATGGCTCATGCCACAAGCCACCTTCATGCTAGCCTTGAATGCTGATGAAGAAGAAGCAACCAGAGAACCATGAACCTGAGCAAGAGCTTGAGATCCTCAAGACGGTGGCGCAAGCCTGGCACAGCCACTCCAACAGCTCCGGAGCGGCCACCAGCAGCGAGTTCGACGCCCGCCGGCTTAATTTCAAGAGCAGGCCTTCCCGGTTCAGGGTCGAGGCAATGAACAGTAAGTCAATTGCGCCTTCCAAGGGCAAGGATGGTCTCGGTGGTGGCCCCTGGGACTTCAGGCAATCCCTGTGGGATTCGTACGAGATCGTGACGGTCACCAGGAAGCTCGAGGCGCGGTTGAATTTGGATGACCCGTTTGGGGAGTTACCCAGGGCCGGTACAGTCATTAGGAGGGAGAGGGAGAGTAGGAATTGCTTGAGGAATCTGTTCAATCTGGTGTCCTCTAGAAGATTTAATGAGCGTGATGCTCCGAGTCCGAGTTTACAAGACAATCAATTTTGATCATATTCACCTGACATTAGACCCAGCTTTTGACTGTTGTCAATTCAATTTCATTTCTTGCATAGACTTCTATAAATTTCCATTGCTGGCATCTAATATGCCTTCTATCAGTGTCGATTTCAGTGAATGCTTATCTTCGTAGCATTTTGAATCTGCCGGTTTAATCTGATTTAGAAAAGCGATTTTGGTTGCAAGTCCCTCATTTGTTGGCGAGCGTAGCGTAAGAAGGCATCGAGTAAGAGGACTTGAATTATGAATTTCAACTCCTCTGGGCAATAGGAAAGAGTTCCCTCATTTTGAATCTGCCGGTTTTGTGTCAGACACCCCCTTAACGGGCCATCCAAGCAAGTATGATAAAAAGAAACTGAGATGACAGCAAAGACTGGCAATTTATTTATATCAAGGTTGCTAGTAACACCCTTATTTCTTGGGAGGTTATTTTTGCATGCCAAATTAAGCATATGGACAGTCTTAGCTCGAGAGGCCTAATACGCTTTGGAGGTGTTCCACTTGCACGGTTGGAATCCTCGGTGCTTCTGTTGAATGAAGCTGTCGGTCTTCACATCGACGACTTCTTCAAACACTTCGACCCGTTCGTCCCCATAAGGCTCGACCCTCTCCTCTTTGAACTCTATCACTTCGACCGTCTCCTGGAACTGAGGGGAGCGATGGTTGTGATTGCGCTGATGATGATTGTGCTGAGATTCGCTCTCCTCTTCCCGAATGACTTTGCTGTTGAACACGGTGTGCACATTCGGGTATTGAGGGACGTTTGGATGAACACTGGGCATCCTCGCTAATCTCGAAATGTGTTCATGGTATTCTTGGGATGAGGTGTCCCAGCCACTCTGCTGCCAAGACTGGCATTCACTCCTCCTATACATCTCTTTAGGCGTTTTCTTCTCCTTGACACTTCGAAGTCCAGTGCTGAAGTGAATTTATAGGCGAATTGCTGCTTTTTCTAGGCATTCCAAACGATAAGTGCGCATCTAATTCCTGGTCCTCAATTCATTTTCGAGCAAACATAACCACACACTGGGAAGTGAGAACAATAATTTGTGGGGGCACCCTGCAAAGGCAAGATACCAAAATAGATTCCTAAAGTTAACATAAAATAGCACCTAGAATCTTTCCATGGTATCCTGTGAGGACAATCTATGCCTTGATCTCAGTTTAATTGCATACTTCAACGTACCAAATCTGACAGGAAGTCCAGATTAGCCTCTTGCGATCTATGTTGATCGAAATAGTTACATGGGATCAGTGGTGAAAATGAGAACGAAAAACTTGCTTCTGGCGAAAATTTTATCCGATACGGGCATACAGCCGTTGTTGCCACTCCACATGTTTTTATATTGGCAATGAAACGTCTTCTCTTTTTCCTCGACGCGACCGACGTCCGTTAGGGGCAAGTCGATCAGGACTTTTATTGCAGAGGAAGTCCCAGAAAATCGGGTCTTGGACGAGATCTACTTACATAAATGCTAAAGCTTAACAGAGCAAGAGCATTCATTTTGACAGAAAAAGTAATGCCAGTCCATGACGAATATGACACCCTCGGTTCATGTATATACGAGAGCTTCACCTTCATGTTAGCCGTTGCAGGAAAATATGGCTTTTGCAACTCCAGTGACACCCGCCAAAAACGTCAACTTTCGGACTGCCATACCTCGATTTCCAGAGAACCCCAAAGCCCTCATTCTTCAACAATGCAAGACCGTCAGAGACCTGAACCAAATTCACGCCCACCTCATCAAGACCCGCCTTCTCTTCAACCCCTCCATAGCTGAGAACCTCCTCGAATCAGCAGCCCTCATTGTCCCCAACGCTATGCAGTATGCAGCCTCCATTTTCAATGAAATCGACAGACCCGATACGTCGGCTTATAATGTAATGATCAGAGGTTTCACTTTGAATCAGTCCCCTCTCGAAGCCGTGCTTTTGTACCCGGAAATGCTCGAACGCTCGGTGCCCCCGGATGAATTCACTTTTCCTTGTATTTTGAAGGCTTGCTCTAGGTTAGGAGCTGTAGATGAAGGTGAACAGATCCATGCCCAGATCTTGAAAATGGGAATTCTGTTAACTGGGTTCGTTGGCAACACTCTGATTCATATGTATGCAAACTGTGGCAAAATCAAGATTGCCCGTAAAGTGTTCGATGGATTGACTGAGAGGAACGTTATGGCTTGGAATTCAATGTTTGCGGGTTACAGTAAGGGTGGGCATTGGGAGCAGATGGTGAAGTTGTTTATGAGGATGCAAGAATCGGGTGTTGGATTTGATGAAGTTACACTGATCAGTGTATTGACTGCTTGTGGGAGGTTAGCTGATTTGGAGCTAGGAAAGTGGATTGCAGACTATATAGAGGTAAATGGGATGCAGAAAAACAGTACTCTGATCACTTGTGTTATTGATATGTATGCAAAATGTGGTTGTTTGGATGTTGCAAGGAGAATGTTTGATCGGATGGGCCCAAAAGATGTTGTTGCTTGGAGCGCCATGATATCTGGTTACACCCAAGCAAGGGAATGCAAGGAGGCACTCGATCTTTTCCATGAGATGCAGGCTGCAAATGTCGAACCCAATGAGATCACATTAGTTAGTGTTCTTTCTTCATGTGCAGTCCTTGGAGCCCTAGAAACTGGCAAGTGGGTTCACTTCTTCATAAAGAAGAGAAGGTTGAAACTCACTGTTCCTCTTGGAACTGCATTAGTTGATTTTTATGCCAAATGTGGATCAATTGTTACTGCCATCGATGTGTTTAGGAAGATGCCAGTGAAGAATGTGTATTCTTGGACAGTGCTAATTCAAGGTCTCGCTAACAACGGCCAAGGTAAGAGGGCTCTTGAGTTCTTCAACATGATGCAGGACAAAAACGTTCCACCGAATGATGTGACTTTCATCGCTGTGCTCTCTGCTTGTAGCCATGTGGGTCTGGTTGATGAGGCTCGGTGTCTCTTCACCAGTATGAGTAGAGACTTTGACATCGAGCCCAGGATGGAACACTACGGCTGCATGGTTGACATTCTTGGACGAGCCGGGTTGATCGATGAGGCATACCAGTCAATACAAAACATGCCTATCCAACCGAGTGCTGTTATTTGGAGAACGTTGTTAGCTTCATGCAGGGTTCATAAGAATGTGGAACTCGGGGAAGAATCATTGAAGCATCTAGTCAAATTGGAACCCATGCATAGTGGGGATTACATACTTCTCTCGAATTTATATGCATCCGTTGGGAGGTTGGAAGATGCAATGACAGTGAGGAGTCGGATGAAGAAGAGAGGAATCAGGAAGACACCTGGCTGCAGCCTGATTGAAGTCGATGGAGTCATTCACGAATTTCTTTCTGAAGATGAAATGCATACTCACTCGAAGGAGATATACAGGGCAACTGAGGACATGCTAGGGGAGATCAAATCTGCCGGATACATGCCCAACACGGTGGAGGCTAGATTTGATGCAGACGAAGAAGATAAGGAAGTCTCGGTTTCTCATCACAGCGAGAAGCTGGCAATTGCTTTTGCTCTTATCAGAACCCCACCAGGAACGACTATCAGAATAACGAAAAACCTTAGAGTATGCTTGGACTGCCACAATGCCACAAAGATTGTCACAAAGGTATTTAATAGAGAGATTATTGTTAGAGACAGGAACAGGTTCCACCATTTCAGAGATGGACAATGTTCCTGCAATGACTACTGGTGAACACTTGGGAAGGTTAAAGTGTTCGAGCTGGGTGATGGTAGGTCTCAAAGTCAGCTATAAAATTCTGACTGTGTCCTATTTGCCGATAAAAAAATTTACTCATTTCTTTAGCAATGGAGGGGCAATAACACAGCTTTCTTTGGGCAGCCTCCTTTGCCAAAAACGTGTGTATGGTTCAGTACAGACTCCTCCCCTGGGCCGAGAATGATACTCTCCAAAGTCTCCCGAATAGATCTGAGAGCCTCTGTATAATTACCCTTTCCGTCATAGACGCTGTCATCATGAAGAGTCCTCGTATGAATTGGTCCAGCATCTTCTTAGATATCTGATTTTGAACGTCATTTTTTTTGCACGGAAAAGCCACTTAGTGTATCTTTGACTAATTGGGCCATCCACCCAGAAGTACTCAAATAATACTCTCAAATGATTAAAAACTCGATTCTTAGTTTAACGAATCCGGAATCACGAGTGCAAATTATTGTGGCGCTGGACATGTAAAATCGCTTTCATGTCAGGAAATAAGAAGATAGGCTGTCCAAACCAGAATTAGGTGGACATTTTCGAATTCATGCACACGGTGCACTGAAAGAGGAGAAGTTTATTTTATCCGATGAGCTCACGAAGTATTCAGGATAACACCACCCACCATTCAGTCCATAGTTTTGTTGATACAAGCATATCTCAGCATCAGAAATTTGCAGATGCTACTGATTATTCTCTCTTATACATCTGCACTCTTCAGTTGCATCTCTATATCACTCACATTGACAGAATGAATTAATAAAAACTTCCCTCGTCTCCATAGACTTGAACTATCTGTAAGCTCAGCGTATCATGGATGGAATGAAATTTTATACCCCTATTCAGAAGTACCGATGGACCACTACAATGATGAACTCGCCGACAAAATTATGTCTAGGCAAATGGTCTAATCAATCACTAGATTTTCAGAAAAAAGATATACTAAACTTTATTTGCTTAGTTGAAACCAATGAAAATTAAAAACATGGGACACAGAGATCAACATGTACAATGGTTTTCTCCCAAATACGACAACCGGAAAATGCATCTTTGTAGTAACAGGCTAGGATGAGAATATAAACAGATGGGAACTAATAGACTTGTTTACATGCAAAGATTTCAAGGCAGAGGTGTCAGTGCTTTCCCTGTCCATCTCGCAGAACTTCTCCGGAGAACGATGAACAATTTCCCATTTAGCTTGAAGCATCATACAATACCCAAAACAAAATAGTCGAGGTTTCTTCCATGACATAGCTAGATAATTAACTAGGATCCTGTAAATTGAGAAAATGCATCAGATGGAGTAAAATGCGTGAGCTACACAAATTTTGATGCAAGGGCGATGATTTGAATATAAATTCTGTTAGCAAGTGCCAGGAAACTTGTTAAGCTCCATTGAAAGACTTTCTGGAGCCCTTAGAAAAGGGAAATATAGCATTTGCGGTTGGTAGCATATTTTGGAAAATGTCAAAAAAGTGTTTATTTTTTTCCCTTTCATTTTGACTGTGCAATGAACGCGCATAGCTGAGCCTTTCTGGGTACAAAGTGAACAGATGGGGCAAGACCAAACTTTCCTTTCTTTTACAGTTGGCTGACTCAATGAAGGACCAGACTCCCGACCATTCTAGCTTTGTCTAGTAAAGTTAGTAACATTGGTCAAAGAAGGAGAAGCAGCCCTTTGGTTTGTTGTCCCTCGCTTTAGGCGTTTCTCCCGAGGCATCGCGTCTTGCCATCAAGGAGCTTGTACCAGGTGATTCCGGTGGAAAGACTCTGTTCTCAGAAGTGAAGATTCGCAAAGGAATGACTGGTTCAGGAGGAGATACGGCGTATAGATAATTAAGGAGCATTTGGATTATTTCGCTGAAGTGGGGGCGATCATTAGGATCCTCTTTCCAGCATGAAGTGAGAATAGTAGCCAATTCCTCCGGAAGATTATCAGCACTAGGCCTCACATTCTGAAATTTCAGGACAATGCTGCAAACCATTAGACATAGCAAAGCCAAACCGGAAATACCACCACTTTATGAGGGCAAAGCCAAACAGGACAATGCTGCACACCATTAACATGATCCTTTTAGGAGAGCCTGAGAATGTCTATTACCTTGAATGCAGCTGCATAAGCTGCCTGAAGATTTGACATGCCTTCAAAAGGCAATTTGTTGTGTAAAAGTTCCCACAACACAATCGCAAAGCTATAAGCATCCACTTTATGGTTGTAATGCTTCTTCTCTCCCTGTCTTAATGTGACGGTGCTGTACAACTGCCCAAAAGTAACAACCACAAACAGCCAGAGCTTATATAAGAAGTCAAAATCATGCTTGTGCTCATGCTAGGGCAAATTCATTATCCAACACATGTGATTGTGTGTGTCCATGTATTGAGTACCTCTGGAGCCATCCAACGATAAGTCCCTGTTTCAGCAGTCATCATCTCCGTTAATGACTCCTCTCTGGCTAAACCAAAATCTGCTAATTTAACTGTTTTCTGGTCAGCAGCCAATAGCAAGTTTTCTGCAGAGAAATCCAGTAAGGGGTAATTGAGCATGTTTTCCAGCAAAGTCAAGCATCCAAGACTTCTATTTGTTGAGACTCACAGCTCAACTCTAGAGAAGCTCAAAAAGACTTGGAAATGTAAAGATTACCGGGTTTGAGGTCTCTATGTATAATCCCATGGGAGTGTAAGCATTCCATTCCGCGTGCAACATCAAGGGCAAAACCAATTGCAACCCGTGTCTCTAAGCATCTTGGGCGGATATTTAGCAAATATTTACGTAAAGTACCTCCTGATAAAAGCTCAGTGACTATCACCATTATTGGCTCCTTGCAGGCTCCAATAAACTGGCCATACACAAGGTTTAGCAAAGTGTCGGAAAAAGGGTCTTACATTCACAAGCTAATTCAATCTCTTCCACTAGCATGTAATGATAAAGATACAAAAGATAGCAACAAAAGTAACTTCTCAATCCTACCTTGACCAAATTTTTGTGCTGAACTCTAGACAACATGGCCACCTCCCTTGCAAATCTTGCTTCTCTCTTGGCAATTTCCTCTGGAGTCTCCCCTTTATGGACCATTTTTATGGCAACCGTCTGGTTTTTATATCTGACACAATGCCAATTTCTCATTGATTAGACACCGATTATCAGAATGCCACAAAAAACACAAAATCGGTAAAGAAGATCAACCAATAAATCGCTTCACCATCAAAAGAATCAAAAGAAAATCGAGTGATCCCTACAGGAACATGAATCTTCAGATGACAATTTTCAGGCGGAATAAAAACCAAACAGTAGAACATCCTTGACATTTCAGACGATTGCTGTACATAGCAACTGAAACGAAGTACATTCTAACTGAATTCAATTATTAACTTTTTCCTGGACACTCAATCAAGAGATGTCGGATCCCATAACCATCGAAATAGCAAAGTTGCCGCACATCTGCGCAAAATCAAATCAAACAGAATTGTCCAAAAAGAGAACAGACCCATATCAACAACATTACACAGCCTGAACCAAGATCTCAAGCAACCTCACATGCAAACAAACAAAATGCGAAAGCAGAACACAAGTTCAATGTCTTGAGAGTCCAAAAAAGAAACTTGAATCAACATGAGGGGAAAAAAGCTCACTTTCCCTCGTAGACTTTGGCGTGCGCTCCTTCTCCAATTCTTGGCCCGACAAACAGATTCTTCGCATCAATAAGCCATTTAGCATCCACTCGGAAATCATCATCTGAGTAAATTCTACTTCCAGATTCCATCTCTCTCTCTCTCTCTCTCTCTCTCTCTCTCTCTCTCAAGCAAAAAAGAACATGATAACTATCTGAAGCACGTCATTCTAGTAGCTCTACGCCATTTCGTACTGAAATTGCAGAACGCACTCCAAAAACAGTAGGAAAAGGTTTCATTGAGCAGTACCAACGGATAAGACGTGTCCTGCAATCTACTGCATATTCATAAATGCACTGTCCCCTAAATCAAGGACCTTTTTTGTTATTTTCGAAAAGACCAAACCACCTTCAAAACTTCAAGGCGTGGCAAAGAGAAATGGGAACACCAAATGTTTCAGATACACAGAGAGCAATGAAGAAGAACGTGAAGAGAGTGCAGCTCTTGACAAGGCCGGAACAGAAAAAAGAAGAGAGCTCGGAGACCATAAAAAGATGCTTCCGAATTCATCGGGAAAAGAGGAGAATCCCCAAAAAGTGGAACAGGGGAAGAGAAGCAATCAACATAATTTCTCGCGGAAAGATCCAATCTTTTCTCAGTGAACCTCAATGGAGATGGCAAGTTATTAAAAGGGTCGATAGGCTTTTGGGAGTTTTGATTATAAATCTCTGTCGGTGTGCAGAAATCGACTCTTGATCTGCAGACAGAATCACGGAAAAAGATAAGAGTGCGTGTTCAATAAACAAAGAAAAGAGAGAGAGTGAATAATGTAACATGGATTGGAAGACATAAACTAATCAAACGGCACATGGGGACTGAACGTCAAACATGGGGAGACAAAGCATAAACAGGAGAAAAGATGGCGGCGTCCGTAAAAATTTTCGGTACTATGGATGATTAGCTCCTTCACAGTACAGTGGAAAACTTCATCAGTAAAAGAGTTGGACGTGGCAAGAGAAGCAAGACAACAAAGATGAGGCGGACAGGCTTTGTCTTGTGACTGACTTCACTGCCTATTTTGTATCTAGTTCCACTTTCACTCCCCCATTTCTTGTCTAGTCTTATAGGCAAATTCAGCATCTTTATCCCAAGCATCGACAGTTAACAAACACAAAACCCAGAAAAATTGAGTAACATCAACACAGAAACCCTGATGACAGAGGCATTATCAATCCATACATCAACAATTTCACCATTTCTCTGTTCTTAGCAATCCAAGATTAGATGATGGTAGTTGCGGAAACACAAAGATTTGTATGCCTTGTGCCCTGCACCAAAAGACACGTGAATGAAGATAACAACAGTCCCCTGTATCTGTCCAAAAAGACCCTGCCTTCCGAGTGCCTTACTAACGCGACACACCGGCCACAACGTGAACGATGATGGATGTTTGATGACGATGAAGATGACGAGCATTTTTTTTTTTTTTTTTGAAGGCAGAGATGTTGCGTGTGTCCGGTGTTACTGCAATTGGGGAGTATTTGGCTCATGGGACGGGCTCAAGTACCATCCAAGTACACACACAGAGAGGCTCCAAAAGATAAAAAGTTACCATAATTGGAAATGGCTCTCTTGTACTCTTTTTTGCCGCCTTCTCTCGCAATAATTAAACGAGTAGAAGTTGCCCCCACATATTGATTCCCTTTTTAGGGACAGGGCTTTGATTATTATAAGAAATGGACCACGTGATTGCCTCTGCTTTCATGGGACGCCATGAACAAGAAAAAAAATCTCTCTTTCCTTCTTTTTTTTTTTTTTTTATAAATTTGCTGAGACAACAGAAAAAAGATTGGGTAAATCTCGCGTGGGGTGGGTCGTATAGTATACTCACGTACGAGCTTTATTGCGTAATTTAATTTTGGGATACTAACATAAATGATTCGTGAACTTTAACCTAATGTGTAATGTGGTTCACGAGTTGCTTTCGATACATGTTTAATATAATTCTCGAATTATATTAAAATGTTCATTATCGCCATTCCATTGATTCAAAATCAAGGATAATATTGAACATTTTCATATAATCTAGGAATTAAATTAAATATGTACCAAAAGTTCAGGGATCATATTGAATAGATTAAAAATCCATGGACCATATTGCACATTTGGCCAAAGATTCAGGATTTATTTGTGTCATTTTCGCTTTGATTTTCATGGTCACTTTAAAAAAATCTCTAACCCTAGCAAATCTCTAAATTTTTTGCAGATTTTGGTAATAATTCTCTTATTCACGTACAAGAAATAATAGGGTTATGCATATCTCGGTAAAAAATAATAATAATAATTATGTATGTATATATAGATTCCATTTAGGTGAATGATCGAAGATCTATGGCAGGTAAAATTCTATTTTGTCCTCATATCTTTTTTCCTGAATTTGGAATATATTATATGATACTTGTTATCCCTAAAGTGAGAACAAAGTCCTGCATCGAGGTTTTATTACGTGATAATTCTTATCACTATCATTAAGACTCGTTGTGTAATTTTGAAACTATTATTACAAAAAGAAAAAATCAAATGTTTGAATTCGCATCCCTTATAGCTGTTCAATTAAGGGCTAAGGTAAGTTCTCAAGTGACAATTTTCATAATTCACAAAAACGTCCATGAAAGAAAAAATAAAAGTTAAATACATTCTCCGATTGCGCATACCTCAAAATAAATGTTCAAAAATAAAATATTTATAGCTCTTGATTTAAGAAGTATGATAAATTGATGAGGCTCCATTTACTTTATGAAAGATGAATGATTTGGAAAGCATTATTCTCAAAATATCGCTTGAAATAATTAGTGAACAAAAAAATATTTTCATTATTGACAATAATTTATGTCTTAATATTTTCGCAAATGATGAAAATATTTTTCATTTGTTCATTTTTGTACCCGACACAAGCGATCATTTTTTAAAAAAAATTATTTTTCAAATCATTTATTTTTCACTAAGTAAACGGAGTTTCGGTGAGACATTTTAATCATTACAAAAAGTTTATAAAAGGAAAATAAGGTTTAGAAGTTTGTGTTACCCGACTGCATGTATTTCCCCCAATAAATATGCAGACAGATATAAATAAGAGTTGGAATTTTCTCTGTACTTAGTGTAGCTCAATGACAGATGGGGTTGGACCCTTCAATGCCAACTTCACTTTGATCTGAAGTTGCATGCAGTACAGGGTTCCTCGATCCGAGGTTTCGGCCAGTCTGTCTTTACTGAACTTCTTGCCACCTGATCATGTCATTCTGCTTGGTTTTGAGGTCCTCACGACACGTTGCCATGCACCACGAGTCCCGAGTTCTTTCCTCGGCCTCGCAGTCGCCTGTTCCTGCTGGCAAGTTCCCCCGAAAGAGAAGAGAAATCAAGAAAGCGTCAGCTGTGAAACGCGATCGGTGATCTTTTGTATCCTTGTGATGGATGAGAGCATTGTCTTGTCCCAGCTGCTAGAACCAGCGAGCTTTCGGGGCGCTTCTTGTCCGAGTGAGTTCAATTCTTTCACCCCTTTTTATTTCCTATGACGCAACGCCTGCTATAAAAGCCTCCACCGCTTCATGTTCTCTCTGCCCAGTTCTTGTGCTGTTTCTTGTTTGAAAACGATCGTCTCAAGAAGTTGCAGGAAAACAATGGCTGCTTCTTCTGCTGCTGCTAGTCCATGGCAGATCAGAGATGGGTGTCTCATGGTGCGAGACAAGGTCGTTCTGAGCAAAGTCGCACCCAATATCACCCTCACGCCGTCGAAAGATGGGGCTGCTTTTGTTGGAGCCACTTCGAGAAGCTCAAGCAGCCGCCATGTCTTCAACATTGGAGTTCTCAGGTGGGCATCTACTTTTTCCACTACTCTTTATGGTCGTTGTATGATGAAAACAGTAAGAATATCTTGGGATGCGAAGAAGCAAGTCAATCACTTCTTGTTAGTTCACTACTTTAGCTTGCACAGCAGTGATCGTGTTGTGTGTTACCGTAAGTAATGAAATCTCCAAATGATAATTGGTGATACTTAAGCCACTGTAAAAGTTTTAGGCTTAATTGCAGGGGACACAGGTTCCTGAGTCTCTTCAGGTTCAAGCTCTGGTGGATGATCCCATCTTTCGGAGATGCTGCCAGCAAAGTTCCTGTGGACACTCAAATGCTTCTCTTGGAGGCGAGAGAAGCCTCTGCCACAGCCAGCGGATTTAATGGTACAATTGTCACAGGGCACGAGGATGCCAACGAAATCTTCTATTAAATTTTGTCCGTGTTGGAGGGACCATTCAGGACTAGTCTGCAGAGAACAGATGTCGATACGCTCCAGTTTTGCGCCGAGAGTGGTTAGTTCAAATTTGAAGGAACCAGCATATTTTTGTACTGTCGTCAATGTTATTCTGTTCTGGAGCACTACTATGATTATGTCTGTATTAGGGGATCCAAATGTCCAGACTTCCGAATTCTCAGAAGCTGTAATGATAAACACAGATACCGACCCATTTGATCTCATCAAGAAATCTATCAGGTTTGTCACCGAATTTCAGCGTAGATCTTGATTTGGGAACCTATGAAAATGATCTATTTCTGAAGGGGTCTCATGATGAGTTAATTGGTCCAGGATATTGGAGGAGCATAAAGGGTACCTTCAGCTGCACAGAACATGAGAAGGTACAAAAGAAGACACCTTTCATCCGAAAGATTGCAATTTTTTTTTTTTCTTTTTCATAATTTTGTGTAGTACTTATAAACATTTAGTGAAGAATTTTGTTGGATCGTCATCGATAGCTCCCTGTGCAAGTAGACCTGTTTGGATGGAGCACTTGGGATGCCTTCTACGACGCAGTTGACCGAATCGGAATCGAAGAGGGTCTCAAAAGGTATTTATTAATGTACTTTATTGGTTATAAAGCGGGTGCTTATTTGGCCTAATTTTTCCTTCTGGAGCAGTCTGTCGAAAGGAGGATTCCCGCCTAAATGGTTGGTCATAGATGATGGTTGGCAAAACATATTACATGACACTGTGGACAACCGTAAACTAGCCGATGTGGAAGGATTGAAGTGAGTCCTCTCTTCATCGAATTTAGTCATCTGCAGATATAGCAGAGATCTTGTAGCATCAATTTATTTTATCAGCTAGTAGGTCTCTCACATGTTGCTTTGGAGATATGTGTCGAGACAGGTAAATTTCGATGCCAATCCAAAGTTCAAGGGTTCTGGAAAGGGAAAGCCTATCGAACTCTGGGAGTTTTGCAGAAGCATCAAGGAAAAATATGGGGTGAAGTGAGAATATTCATTTAATTATGATCATTGTTGATATAATTATGACCGATATATTGAGAACCCCCCCTCCCCCCTTGTTGTTTTCAAGATTAGAAATATAATTATGAGGAAAAGAATGCAGATATGTCTGTGCCTGGCATACAGCACTGGGTTACTGGGGAGGGGAAAGTCCAACATTGGAGGAAATGAAGAAATACATAGCCAAGATCGCTTATCCAGTTCAGTCACCTGGTAACTTGAGTCATGTCGTTTGTGGCACTGTCCTCTGTGTAGAGGATTAAGGGTTCACATTTATTGAGCCCTCGAGAATTCATGACTTTCACAACGATTTCCACCGCTACCTCACAAGTTGCAGTGTCGATGGAGTGAAGGTAGATGATCAGAATCTATTAGAAACTCTTGGTTCTGGTTATGGAGGCCGTGTTGCATTGACCAGAGAATTCTTAGGAGCTCTCGAGGAATCAGTGATCAATAATTTCAAGGACATCAGCTTGATCAGCTCCATGTGCATGAGCACAGATTACTTATACAGGTTTGTCTTCTCTTTATGAGAAGCAACATGTAGCAGACAACATGAGTTAAAATGACTCCTATTTTGCACAGTGCAAAGAAGGTTGCTGTTGCTAGAGTATCCGAGGATTTGATGCCAACAGAGCCAACATTTCAGACGATGCACATTGCTGGCATTGCCTATGCATGTCTTCTAGCAGGAGAAATAATTGTGCCAGATTGGGACATGCTTCATGTAAGATGGCTTCTGCTCGTAAAATTGAAATTTTCCCCAGCATTTTGATAAATAAGTGTTGCCTTATTTGCATTAGAGACATTCAAAAGCAAGTTTCAATCATACTAGCAAGGATCTAAGCTGACTTTCTGCGTTCGTCTCAGAGCAATCACTATATGGCCAAATTCCATGCTGCGGCAAGAGCAATAGGCGGATGTGCAGTATATGTCAGGTGGCTATTAAACATTCATGTCAACGATATTCTCCATAGAGGAATTTTTGCCTGAAAAGAAGCTTATACGCTTCTTTCTTGAAACTGGTAATACAGTGACAAGCCAGGTGAACATGACTTTGATGTCATCAAGAGATTAGTAGTGCCTGATGGATCTATCTTAAGAGCGAGATATGCTGGTCGACCTAACCGAAATTGCTTGTTCAGTGACCCTGTAACAGATGGGTGGACGTGAAAATAATCCAGAAAAATGCACAATTTTTATTTATTTATTTATTTCCATTTTGAAATTGATTATTTGCCATCTATTAACTACCCAAAATTGGGAGATTGCAGTTTGATGAAGATATGGAACTTGAACAAAATGACGGGCGTCCTGGGCGTTTTCAATTGCCAGAGAGGTGGAATTTGGCCACCTATAAGAGGTGCTCCATACAATCCACCTTCAGAATCTGAACCCTTCGTCATATCGGGCACTGTTAGTCCTCGAGATGTCGAATTTCTGGGCAGGGTTGCAGGAGAAGACTGGCTTGGAGACTGCACAGTCTACTTATATACTACAGGTTCCACCTACAAGTTGAGCTTCAGAGTTCAGAGTTCAGATACTGTTAGATAAGTTTCTTTTTCCGTGAATTAGTTTTCTGAAAATCAACTACATTGTACTGTAGGGGTACTGTCAAGAATGCCAAAGAAAGGAAGGCTTGAAGTGACCTTAGGATTCTAGGATTTGAAGTATTTACGGTGTCTCCTATAAGGGTCAGTTATTCTTGCAGGGCTTCCCTTGAAAGCAAATCTTTCGCGTATTCACAAGAGATCTTAATCATTGGAGTAGGGATATATCAGCCTGACTTATGTGAAATCCATTTTCTGCAAAACAGGTATTTGACGAGAAATATCAATTCGCTCCACTCGGGTTATTGGACATGTACAACTCTGGCGGAGCAGTTGAAGTAATGAACAGCTCCCTTGACTCATCTGGACGTAAGATCGAGATTCGGGTGCGAGGGTGCGGACGGTTCGGTGCCTACTCCAATTCAAAACAGAGGTCATGTAGTGTTGATGGGAAGGAAGAAGTTTTTGGGTACAATGCTGAAAACGGGATGCTAACCATAACTCTTCCACAGGAAAGCACCTTGAGAACTATTGCTTTTGTGTATTAGTTAGCTTTTGCAAATGTGTGGTTTTGGACAATGCAGAACATGTTTTATCATGAATCTGTTGCCATGTGAATGAATATGGCTGGCTTGAAAGTCTTGGAGAAATTAGTATAGAGCAGATGAAATCTGCCCAAAGACATAAATATACAGTCAAAAAGATAAAGGGCTAAAATGGGATCAATCATGACCGGACTGATCTGCCTCTTCAATTTTGAAGTTTTACACCAGTTGTATGTATGACTTGTCATCTCAACTTACAACAGCCCATCAAAGAACTCAAGAAAATTTCTTGAGATTTTTCTTCTTCCAATCAGGGAAGGAAAGAATGCAGGGACTTCGTGAGTGTATCGGCCGTGTCTAGTTTGTGTTGAATCCTCGAAGCTGCAATTAGAAAAGCAAAACTCAAGGGGCTCCCTCAAGAGCAACAGAAGCCTCCAAAGTTGACTATCACCGAGCTATGATGAGTAGGAAGCTGAGGAAGGTAGCACAAACCAAAGCAACCAGTCCTTTCCCCCGGAAAACATCCTTGACCACATACACGGCGACGTCGGCAGTGATCTTCCTCCCTTGGAGAGCAAGGAACCGACGACGCTTCCCCGAGATGGCGAGCAGCACCAGGACGGTGATCCACGTCATCAGCGTGGCCCGAGCTGCAACGACCAGCAACGCGGCTGTTAACAAGACCCCGGTGACCGGGAGAACGGAGGCGCACAGGGCTAACCAGCCAGTGTTGATGGAGATGGAGTACAGGAGAGCGTGGAAGAATATGAAGAACGAGAAGAGCAATGTCGTTCTCGTCATCTTGGTGTCGTGGAAGTCAATGTTCATCGAGTTCATGTTGAAATGGATGCAGCGGCTGCAGGCGGCGGCGGTGGAGGAGGGGAGGAGCGCCGTGTGGTGCTTGTGATTTGTAATGAAAGAGATTAAGGAGGATTGTTGAAGAGTTTGATTTGATTAAGTCTGAGACATGATTGAGGTGACTGGGGAAGGAATGGGGAGACATGTGCGCACATGGGGAGGTGGGCGACCAGCTTCTTTTGGTTTTTTTTTAGTGAAACACCTCTCGCCTTCCATGGGAGATGCGCGACTCCTTCACTGTAAAGTTCTTGCCCACATTCAACGCTCCCTTCCCCCTCGTGTTGCGGTCTTCCGCCGACTTAGATCGCGGACCCTTATCTTCGAAGCTGGAGTAGGAAGAAATGATTCCTCTCCGCCACAGATGGCACGAGATCGGACCGGAGAGGTTGACTTCACCTTGTGTGCTAGACAAACTTACGCTAAACCTCAGTCAGCAGGTTTGCGGTGCAAAATAAGTAGGCAAGATCATCGTACGATGAACAGAACCTCGCCAACATTTCGCGACTCGGAATGTATTTTCTTAGGGTTTCAACAACCTGAGGGGCCAAACCTTCCTACTCTGTGTTCACGATGAGGACCTTATAACTTTACAGCATTTAGTGCTAGGGAGAAAATCATGCCGCACGAATTACATTTTTCTGATATAAACATTGATTGCGGAACCCGTTTTCGCCACCGTCGCTTGTGTCTCCGCGAGAAAATCAGAAACAACTGAAATTACCAAATCGTGAAACCCGAAAAACAGTAGATGTCATCGGCCATCAGAGAAAATTTCATTACAAAAGATTCAATCTTTATGTGAAAAAAACGCTAGGAAAAGTATCTGCCCTAAAAACACCCTGAAACTTCCCGGCGATGTCGATTTACATCCATGAGATGATACCATCCAAAACGAATCATGCAGCGGCTTTTTGCGAACCCCTCATTAAAATGTAACCCAAGGAGAGCAAAACTTCTGAGCTTTCTCCATAGCTCAAGCTACAGATATTAGAATAATCTGAAGCCTACATCTAACCTTTTCGCTCTTTCATCAGATCTCATGCTCATGCCATCACAAGAAGGCTTGTAACTTGGAGAATTCTTCAATCCCCTAATCATAGTTGCTGATCAAGATAGGGGTCCCTTGGAGTCCTGGGGGAGCCCAAATATCCAGAAACACTCCCCCGAAACATCCGAAACAATATCTTTCAACCAAGAGGTGCTGCGTGTCAACCAACCAGTTTGTGCCGGTTCTTTCACCTCGAGCATGCTCCTCCTCTCTTCCTCCACCAGAATGTTGAGCCATCTCTTAGCCATGAATACCTTCACAGCTTCAACCCCCTCTTTGACAATTTCCACCGGGGGTATTACTAGGGGATTCTCGTCCAGATTAAGCTTGGCCAAGTTGTCAAGCCGACCAAAGGTGTCTGGAAGAGCATTAATCTGGTTGTTGCTTAGATCGAGCTCCTTGAGGTTTGTCAAGTCCCCAAATGTGTCAGGAAGTTCTGTAAGGTCGCTAAAATTACTGCTCAGATTAAGAAACTCAAGGTTTGTCAATTTCCCAATAGCAGCTGGTAGCCCACGAAGCTCATTGAAGTGAGCATCCAAATGCCGCAAAGAGTACATTTCACAGACGGAAGTTGGTAACGAACGGATCTTGTTATATTGGATACAAATCCTCTGTAGATTGGGCAACTCATAACCAATGTTGGTTGGCAAGTAAGCGAGGTTGTTGAAACTCACATCCAGCTCTACCAATGATCTGAGGCAGGCAAGACAAAAATCAGACACTATGGCAAATACCATCATAAACAATGTCAAGTTACATGCTGAAAGTTGACATTACCGGCAGTGACAGATGCTGTCCGGTAAGGAAGCAAGTTTGTTGCTTGATACGTTGAGAATTTTAAGCTTCTGCAGCAGCCCAATTGAGTGTGGCAGAGACTCCAAGAGATTTGAGCAAACGTTAAGCTCCTCCAGATTTGCTAACCCAGCTATGGAGTCAGGAATGGTCTGCAGGCAATTGAGAAGTCAGAAACATCATCCAGAAAAACAGAAACCTAACACACCAAATGCACGCTGTTCGAAAGCTCATCTTTCTAGAATTTTCTTCCTTCCAAGCAGGGATTCCAGAGCCGTAGTTAATGTCTTAATATTGCTTGGTCATAAGAGACATGTTACACACAATATGTTCTCATGGACGCTTTATGCAATCAAAAATTGATAGTCTCTGTGTGTGGAGAAAGTGATGATTCCTTTCTAAGTTGCAAAAGAATCGGGAATATTATGTTGTTGTAAAAAAAGATGGTTCCTCTACTTATTATGGCTCAAGCATGCATACAAAGGAGGAAGGGAGAAAGATGTACCCAGTGCAAATTACAAGCATCAAGGTGGATTTTATTGCTGTAACAGAATACGTGAAGTCATCAATTGCTATTTAACATTCCTGCTAGATCCCCAATAACTGGGGTCAATCGTCTGCAGCTCACTCTTGCCTCAGGCAATTAAAGGGTCAATGACTCAATGCATAAGAATAATGAGGGTGCAGTTTGTCAAGTCTTGGTACATAACTAGGTGTCATCTTGGCAAGTGAATATAAACAACATGCACCAAATATCATAGGATAGAGAACGAAGAGGCATAACAAAAGAGGATGCCTTCATTGGTGAGCCATCCATTCAACAAGGCAGTTCTGGCACACAGTACACATAATATCCGATTCAGGGAAGAAAGTACCATTTGGCTAATCTACACGGATCTTAGCCAAGTACCATTTGGCTAATCTACGCGGATCTTAGCCCCTGCAAACAAAATCTATGCGCAATTCATATAAACAGAAACGAATATTGGCTTTAACCACACTAACCACCGCAGAAGTGCTCCCCAACCAACACAAGCAATCAACTATTGATTCATTAGAGTAGATATCCAATGATTTTTCAATTGGACAAAGCAGGAAAGCCAGCCACCCAGACAACACAATTTACAAGTTAACATCTAACAAAAATTCATTCTGGCTACATAACTTCCCTCTAAACTCCCAAGTCCCAAACAATCTCTCAAGAAGCTTTTATCACGAAAGAAACGACACAACTTACTATTTGTATGCCAGAATTCAATCTCAAATTTGCATACAGTGGTGCCTAAACACCAATAGTAACTTCAGAACCTGAAAGCAAAGAAAGGAACAGAATAGACTCAATCCACAGATTGCACTCTAGAAAAATGCGCAGTGTTCTCTCGAGCGGAATCGACAGAGGGTGTAAGATTGAGCACTGGCAACACGGACATATTAAGCACAAACATTATCAACAAAACAAGGCCAATGAATCACCACCCATTCACCAAACGAACCTCAAGCTGATTATTTGACAAATTAAGCACGACCAATCCGACAATCTGCCCGAACGCCTCCGGCAGGATCCGCAACCTCCTCCCGGACAAATCAACCCTGTCCAAGCCTCCTTTCCCATTCCCCGTCCCCTCCTGCAGTATCCCCACGACCTCCTCGTTCACCTCCTCCCCCACATTCAAATCGCACTCCCCATCGTTCTGTACGACGACGGCAGAGTCGTACATCTTCACCAGCCTATCCTCCGCCTCCCTCAACATCCTCGCGTACGCCTCGTGCATCTCGTCGAGCGAGATCACCGCCCTGTGCGCGCTCCTCTCCCTCTCCGCCGCCTCCCGGCACTCCCTCTCCTTCTCCGCCAGGTGCGCCCGCCACTCGAGCCGGTCGACGTCGGGCGGCCGCGGGGACAGCACGATCGCCTCGAGCCGCCTCGACAGGGCGGACTCGACCTCGGCCAGCCTCGCCCGGGCATTGTCGACGGCCTCGTGGTCGGGGCGGTCGCCGAGGGTCTTGAGCACGGATCGGGTCTGGGCGACGTCGGTGACGGCGCTGGCCATGGAGGCCAGGAGCTTGGGGTGGGCGAGGTGGGGCATCTGGTCGGTGATCCGGGGCGGAAGCGGCGGCGGCGGCGGCGACGACGACGACGAGGAGAGGTCGGGCGGCGGAGGAGGCTGCTCGATGTCGAAGGCGTCGGAGGGGGCCGAGGGAGGGGTGAAGCGGGGGCCGATGGAGGGGAGGCGGGCCATGACGTAGGAGAGGACCGGGTGGGTCTTCGGGTTCGGGTCCATCGTCGGCGGCGGCGGCGGCGGGGGGGGGACGGCGCGTGGGGCAAGGAAGGTGCGAGGGTGGCTGGTTATGGAGGAAGAGATGGAGAGATAGAGAGAGAGAGAAGGAGAGAGGGTTTTAAGTACGAAGGAGAAGGCGAAGAGGGCGTGGCTTCTTCCGGGGGCGGAGTTCGGTAACCACATTTCTAAAACCAGTGACTTGCCCTCGAGGAACGCTTCGTCGGCGCCACGTCAGCATTTCGAGCCCTTCCCCTTCTTTGGAAAATTTCTTATCCATCCATCCGTTGTCGAGGCCAACTGATCCAAATTGGACCGGCAAATGGGCGGGTCGGATGGGACCGAAAACGGTCCTATCCGAATTAATCGATTCAACCCGTTTTGACCCGTTTCCACGCGGCGCAAATTTAATGACTCGTGCCTAACTCATGCTCGACCCGACGTACTATGATGAAATACTTATATATTTAATCAAGTCTATGAAAACGCACAACCAAACTTGGGTTAAAGCACATAGTAATAAGTGATCGAGTGAGGACGAGAGAGAGCCGTAGAGATATGTCGGGTTCGAGTAAGTTGTGAACCCGTTTAACACATATTATTTTGGGTCTTAACATTCTAAACCCATTTATGACCAAATTATCGAATATAACTAACCCATACATCAAATATATTATCCATTTTGACAAGTCTATCTATCGGCCACGGGATTCTTTGAATCATTGTTATTCTCGTTATAAATTTTCTTAATTTCCCTTTTTTTGTGCATCACATTTCCATACGAGTCGATGTGTGACAATAAGAGATGATTTCAAAATAATGACATGAAGTGGAGTCACTTTTCTCGCATAAGGGCTCGAACTCGCCCACCGGCTTGCTCCAATGGGATAAAGCCGGGGCAATTTTGTCCGAAATTTATAGCCGGATAAGAAAACGAGCTAAAATGGTGAAAATCGAAAACCCCAAATTGAACTCTGATCAAATCAAAAATCGAAGGCAAATTTTCTCTTCCTTCCTATGTAGCTCCATATTATGTTCTTCCATGAATTCCACTTTGAATCTCGTGTTAATATCTTTTGCGGTTTGAATTTTTTTCCTATAATCTCATATGGGGACTCTATACATACCATGCGTGGCATCTCCCATCTTTTCTCCAACATGGATGGGCCACGTCTGCTTTCGGGAAAAATGAAGTGTCCGATTTTCTGACAATGGCAATTGGTCTTGTTTTTACTGTTTTTAATGTTTATAGTACTGTCGGATGGAGATCATGCTGTTCATCAATCATCAAACTGAAGCGAAGGATTTGGCTTTATTAAATATGTCTTGAATTTTTTGTATTCGGTCCGGTTTATAACCCGACTCGACATATTTTTTGTCTTGACCCAAAAGTGGAAAAGAAAATTGAAATTTGATTCGCGACACGAAGGGTTGGGCGATAGGCCCAACCCAACCCATGACAACAACAAATCTCCATAGCGGACCGCCCAAGCTAGAGAAAGCGAACTAATGCGGGGGGTTGGGAAGCTACGCCCGAGGAAAATTTTTGGGAGCACTTTTATCTGCAGGTAGGTTTTCTCATTGTTGTAGAGAGTTTCATTTTAGAGAGTTTTAGAGCCGAGAGATTTTGTCGTTGTTTAAAACACGAAATTTGTACTCTCTTTGATTATAGTGGAATTTGTCTTGCCTCGCCCGTGGGCGTAGATCACCTTGATTGAACCACGTAAATTCCTGTATTCTGTCTTCTGTTTTTCGCATCCGTTTGCAACAGGCTTGGATTGCTCATGGTCCCACTTGAGAAGATGACCAAAAGATCACTTCCCTTACCCTTCCTGTCCCGTTTCCCTCAGCCAATCTTTGAGCTGATGTTCTTGTTGATCCTTGAAGGAGATGGACCCCATTGGATATGGAGATATCTCTCTCCTCTGTTCGACGTTGACAGATTCTTGCCGGGTAGATAATGGCCGCCAAGCTGCTGCAGATATGACGAGTGATAAGGCCCTGTGGATAAGAGGAGCACGACACGCTTATCACTGACCTTTCTCTAAGGTCAAGCCCCGGACATCTTGTCACGCAACGTTGGTAATCTTTAAAAGCTCGTGTACCTAGTCAATGTTATCCCTTGTTTTCTGTGCGCTCAGAGACCGGCGAGTACACGGGATTTTCGGAACATGGTACGAAATGATTCGGGATCTTTCCGCTCCTCCTGATTTGGATTGAATTTGGCCACATTCGACACGTCAAACGAACGCGTTGAACGAACAGGACAGATGGTACCAAGTTGCGGGTACGCCAGTGACTGCAGTCTAGGAAAACAATCCTATTGATCAAGACAAAACTGAACCAGACAGTGCAACATTCGAATACGTTCAATGTGAGTACAGGATCACACTGCAGAGCAAAACAACGATCGCCATAGACGCCGCCCGGAAAATGGCGAGAGGAGCGGACATATTGCAACATACCGAGTTAGAGCATGACTAAGTCAGCTGTTGATACAGTGATAATCTTATGGGTTCGGGTACCTGTCAAGCAGACTAAAGAAGACGTGTTGCTAAGAGAGTTTCTCTCTCTACTAGCTCAAAGATGTCCTTCAGTCTCTGGGACAATTTGCTGGTTATGTTGCGAGTAATCCTGCGCTGGAACTTGGTGCTTTTGAGCCAGACGATGTGAATATAGATGTCGCACTTGCAGGAGCTGTGATCATGGCCTGATTTCTCGATCTGGTATGTTAACCGCACCTGCGAATACAACAAGATAAAATTTCCAGGCTAATGAGACAAGATGTTAGGTAGCCAAGCAGCTCATGGTAAAGCAATGGCAGGAGACTTTGACAGAGAAGCTCAATGAAAGGCTTTGAGTGTCCAAAAGAGGGTGATTGATCCCAAAAAAGAATGGAAAAAATAGGACCTAAGACGTACTCGATAAAACTCTTCAAATGGGATATTTTGGAGGGCCATGACCTCGTTGACTGTCCACCCATCATCGGTAGAAACTTTTTGCTGCGTGCTGGTGACTTCCACTCCGAATATCGAAACGTAGCGATTGAATTTGTATGACACTGAGCGCTCGAAGGTACCGGGCTTTGCAGGTTCCCATTCAGTGGCCGAATAGTTAAGGCAACCAGATTTTTCCATGATTCGATACTCCTTCTTCCCTCCACCAAATAGTTCCATCAAGGAGCTCATCTGCACGTTGCTCGAAATGTCATCCAATGGAGTCATCCAAGCAGCCAGAAACACATCAGGAAAAAAAAATGTTCTTGATCTCTCCATAAGTCGGCGAGTGAATTTACGGAGTGGTTTGGTTTGACTTGAAAAGGACATGAAATGAGGCAGGAAGCAGGAACAGATTATTCCAGATTCCACTTTCGCAGAATTATGTGTACTTTATGGGGAAAATTATGAAAAGAAAAGAAGAAAAAAAGATGTTGGTCCCAGGCATTGGAAACACACATCATGGCCAGCATTTGTATCCCGAATAACGAGTTGCAGTCAGCAATTCAACAAAGGTGAAACAACCAGTACAGATAGAACACCTGAGTACTCAATTTTACATGATATAGGGCCTTATGAATTTCATAGGAATTCACTTTTTGTCGTCCCAAGATCCAAGGTTCGAACAATTTGACATCTCTCGGTTCATAAAAGGGGGATGTTACAATGCAATACTACAAAGCGGAATTGGGAACGAATTGTCTGCTTACCTCAATAGGGAGTTCAGCAGAGTAGATTTTGGACATGTCTGCATCTTCCGTATCCAGAATCGTCGCTGCATCATCCAACACGGTAGAGCTTTCTTGATCATGCTGCTCTTTGGCAATCTGCTCTGTTTGCTCGGGCGTCAGAGCTCGAGTCCGCCACAGGGCCACAATTGTCCTAGCCACCGAAAATCATGATTGATCGCCTTCCACTTCCAGTAATCGAATTCATTTAGGGAAGTACAATGTGACACCAATACCTGCTGGCTAAATTAAACGACACAAATGATTGAAAATGGAATTTAAGCCTGCCTTCTTCATCTTGAGACTTTGCACCGTGCCTCGCATCCATACCTCGACCCTTACACAAAAGGATCACGAGGGATGGACTACCCACAGAACCGAACGAGGGTGGAAGCACTTGAATATCTTCAATGTCTTCCCAAAGAAAGAAAAACCTGGTTTTATGACCAAATAAATTGGCGTAAAACCCGACAATCCTTGAAGATAGGAAAAGGCGGCCCTACATAATCATTTGTACAAAATCTAAGCTAGGCGTACTTGTTTATGGGACAAACATCATGCAGGAAGACAATGATAAGCTAATTGAACGTACTGGCCCCAAAATAAAAGGAGAAGATACTGGCCACCAAATCAGATAAACTGACACAACAACATCATGCATATGAGCCCACGTCATTCAGGACTAACATTAGTCACAAAGCAATGCTCAAAAAGTTCCTTATGTTTGGTAAATGTAGCTCTTTTTTTCACTAGCATTTATGTCTAGTTTGTTGGTCGAGCCAATAATTCACCATGAGATTCTAATTATTTGTGTTGCTTTACAAATCTTTTCTGCTCTTTTGGCATATTGCCATTCAATTGCAACTTACAAGAATCCAAACATAAAAAAGGTTAGAAGCCACATCAAGAGTAACTATTATGCTCAGAATAACCAATTGTAGTAAACAGTACAAGCACTAACAACAGATGTGATTAAACCTGTAAAGGCAATTTTCTCTTGAGTGAACAGGCAAAATCACTGATGAGAAACTCGTCCGGTGGCAACTTGAACAGTCTCTGGAATGTATAATTTCTGTGAGGTGACCTCAGACTCAACTGCGCGTGCCACAAATCGAATTAATGACATGTCATTATCACCATCCTGAACAAACCATTGCCAAAACTAGAGTCTCAACAATGCCTACCTTCTTTCCCACTTCCTTCTCCATCTTTGTTAGATACTCCTTAATCGTTTCTACTCCATTGTTGTTGTCCAAAAAGATTCTCAGGTGCAGCTTCGACTGAGCAGACTGAGCCAGCTTGCCTTCGAGGAAGATCCACATATCCGCGAGATCAGTGGATGTATGTTTCAAAAAATTAATCTCAGCGTGTCCCAGAGAAGTGGCCTGATCAAATGGACCATCAAAATCAAAAACCTCCACATCCAAAACTGAAGGTGGTTCTTCCATAGCATCAAACTCCACTATTTCTGCAAAATACGCATCCAAAGGCCTTATTGTTAGCCCGTGATATGATGGAAACACAAATAGACCCGTACAATATAGGGTCTCACCATTCCATTGAGGATCACAAGTTTGGAGCTTAACAGAACTCATCTTTGTTCTACCATTGCATGTGAAAACTACATAAGGATCAGAATATCCCGTTGAAGCCAAGGATGCCATGTTCGCCGCTTCTATCAAAGCTATAGTAAGAATCCATCCATCACCTTGGGCCTTGACGCCATGATCGCTACCTAACAAAAGCATATGCCCATGCTAGTTAAGACAGCTTAATCATTCAGAGTCAAAACAGAATTCAATAGTGTGCTTGAAATATTATGAACCACATACCTCTCTGCAACCTGGCTTGCACAAAACGCGAAGCCATGTAGAACACACGTTCCACCTGAATGGTTATTATTCCGCATGCAACGAGCTCTCCAAGGCTATCTGGTAAATCAATCCCTAGGAATTCCAAACCCCGCGGTTCACTAGGCTTGCAGAGTAGAATGTGTATAATGACATACACAACCATACAAATGGTTGAAAGCACAGTGAAATTGCAGAAGTATTTGATAGCCAATTGCCAATCCGACTGCTGTTCATTTTCCAGAGATGCAATAATCTGATCTTTCTCCGAGGACTCTGCGGAATCCAATGTTCTAAAATTTTGAGCCAGTAAGTTCTCAAAATGATAAAAACTGTCCTTTAGACCCTGACGAGCACCTCCTTCAATCATACCTCTCATCATCGTGTTCTGGTGGAAATTAACCCTCCAAGAGATTATAAGACGAGCGGACTCTTCTCCTGATTCCTCTTCTGGTCCAGGCATTATCTTGTAAAGCAACTCCACTTTGAATGCATTCCCGTATGGAACCCCAGGAGTACTTACCTCTACAAAGACAGCAAAGTTTTTTCCATCTGCTTTGAGGTAAGATTGTTGCTCGCTTGCTTTAACAGCCTTGATTAACTTTGTGGCAGCCTTTGTATAGGAAACTGTTCGTGTCAAAAGTGGCGGATCTTCTTTATTCAATGTCCAAGGCTCCTCTTCTAAATCCGTCGTCCCCTCCAAGTTAGCCAGGTGTCTCCTGAACTTAGAGTCTGGTGCAAAGAGATAAATATTCAGATCATATGGTTGTACAACATAAATCTGATCGAACAGAATGCCTCCTTGAAGATCTTCAGGAAATTCTTTTTGGCCATCCCTCGACTGCATCATCGAAATAGCTTCTTCAAAGCTGTAATCAGACTGTTGTTTTTCCCCACAATCCTCATAATCTGACGGAGAACCAGATACTTCTGATGAGGCACAAGTTTCTAACACATCCTCATGTTTGGCAAAGATTTTCTCCAAACGATTCGCGATAGCCTTCATCCAATGTTTCCCATCATGTATCTTCTGGCCTTGAGATTTAGCTAAATCTGTTTCTTCTTCAGCCTGATTGGAGTTGACATTGGAACTGGGAAAGAGTGGATTGTCGGAAGACGTGTCCTGGAGACTTCCATGCAAAGAAATCGATACGAGTATCTTCCCTGCATTGTGTGGTGCATAAAACTTTACAAGTTTGAATGGACAATGCCACTAAATCTTAAGTGATAGATATACTGAAGGATCATAAATAAATCTCGCATTTATGTTGGAAGCCGGGGGAGACTAAAACAAAAGGAGCCCAGTGGCAGCATTCCACAAAGCGTAGCGTCCTGATTTAGCACCACATAAAGATACTGTTGATGTGTGAAAGGAAATTCTCGTCACTGCTTTATATAATGAGTTTAGGTGCATGGTAAATTGATCAAATGACTCATGCCATCACATAGATGATCCATATCCAAATGGCTCGCGGTACTAAGTATGACCAACATAGGTCATTTAGACTATTGGCCACCATGGGATCTGAAAAAACAACCCAACGTGGATCAATCCATGAGGGCACATTTTAGCAGTAAAATTTAGGCATCTCCAGAAAGGTTCCCCCCAGTTTCACGAGGATAGGAATAAGTTGCAGAAGATTCAGATACTGTCCGGAGGACACAGACCCAGTTGCTCAACCTTACATACCCTGACCAACGAGGTCATTTGCTTCCTAGTTCCATGATGTCTGAAGAATTTGTCTCCTTGAAGAACCGTCATCACATAAACTAGTTCTTGTCCTGGACGATCAGTCATTTTCCAGTTTAGTAAATTATCTTTCTCAGTCAGGACAACAGTAATATGCAGTAATTTTCCTCTAATCACCACAGACTCATTGCTCTCCTCATCATCCGCATTAGCACAAATTACTTAAAGAACAGCTCTAACAATTTGCCCAAAGATGAATCCGGAGTAACAATATGAAATGTTTGTACATCGAGGAGCTGATACTTGATAGACAGATCACTATATATGCAAGAGACAGATCACAATATATGCAAGCAACACAAATGGTCATGGAGTGCACATTACACTAATTTACTACCCAATTCACGTCACTCTTTCGATCAAGCACGACAGGATAAGAAACAGAAGAATTACTAATTAATTTATAAAATAGTACGACTGATCACACTAACCGCAGTCTTTTTGTATGAACTTCCCCGCCTTAGGCTTTCCGACAGAGAACCACGTCGGCGGCAATATCCGGTTGTCCTCGTCGGCGACGGACCAAACCGGAATCTTGACCCGACCCAGCAATTCCCCCGACGAGCCGAAGAGCCCAGGACTGTCCTCGTGGTGATAAACGGACAAGATCACTTCCTCCTCGCAATCATGCACCCTGAACACAAACTCTTCGTTCCACCACGGGTTATTGGTGCGCTCCACGATCCTAGTCTTGGACTTAAGCTTCCCGACCTGGACCTTCACGTACGAGTGCTTCACGGGCAACCCCTTCGCCTCCAACACGTACACGTACAACCTCATGGCTGAAGAACCGAGCTTGGACGAGTCCTAGAGACAGAGATCTCAACTGGGTTTGTTATTGGTTTCGGTTATGAAATGTGGGTGTGCGTTCCTGCCCACGCCGTTGTTGGTGGTGGAAGAGAGAGAAGAAGAGAAGTAGAAATAGAGCCACGGGGAAGCAAACGTGGACGCGAGAGATGGAGACACGAAGGAGATGAGAGCGCGAAAACATGGAGAAGTGCAAAAAGAGAGAGAGGAGGGCGGTTAATTTTCTAGCGTTTCGGCGATGTCAAGGAGCCACGACTGCTTCTCGATGACGGTTTTTTCTTACCTCAGAGCATTTATTGTTTCGGGGTGTGTCGGTTTTTTGAAACTTTCATCTCCTCTTCTTGAAAAAAGAGCAAAAGAGAGAGTGATTTCTCGTCAGCATGAATCGTCTTCTTCTTTGAGAGTCTCCACACCAGCCGATCTTTTCCACGTTTCCTCTACATTTCTAGGAGATTCACGAGACATTTGAATTTGTCAGACAGAGGAAACGAGATTTGGTGGTTGCACGCAGCCTTGATATAGAACGTAGGCTAGAGTGGCTTTGATTTGATCTTTTAGGAGGATTGATGTGGCAGTCCTAAATTGGAGTTAATGTTTTTTACAGTAGAGTAGAGTGGCTCTTTGTGTTCTGTTGTGACGGGTGCTTCTGATCATTGACGTCAAGATCATACACCGTGTTCTTGTGAAAGACACGAATTTCTACGAGGTAGTCGCGCTTTTCCATGGATAAGATGAGGAAGTTGACACAAACATTAGCTTAACATTCAAAGTCAATGTCGTGTTTTGATTTGTGGTTGTTAAGAAGGTAAAAGAGGGATTGCATTGTGAGATGTAAACGTATGAATGGTTCGGTTCGATTTGGGTGTCTAGAAAAATCGAATTAAACCGGACCGTTTAGATGTGTACTTGATCCGAACCGAAACACCGTACGAACCGAACATGATCCAAACTGAAAATGCGATTCGGTTCGGATCAGTTCGGTTCGGTTTTCGATTTTTCCTTTTTATCTTTTTTTGCACTTCTTCCCTTCCTCCTCCTCGTCTTCTTCTTCTTCTGCTCTCTCTCTTCCCTTCTCTGCGAGACTGCTTTTTCTTTCTTCTTCCCATCAAGAAGCAGGTCAATTGATGACCCACCACCGAAAGGCCCCACCAGATCACCGGAGTCGGCCATGGACACTCGCCGGAGACCGAACTTCCGGCGGCTGAACCCACTCTAACAACAAAAAAGCGAGGACTAGGACTCGGACGACCCGTTTGGTTAATGGCCGCCATCACAAACACCTCGGAGCCGCCGTCACCGGCCCAGGTGGACTCGGTCTCGATGTCGGCATCAGCTGACGAGCTGACGGCCGAGGCCGTGAACAAGCCCTACGAGGGGCTTGTCATGCTACGGCCAAAGGCTGTCAAGGGGAAGGGCGCGTGGTACTGGGCGCACCTCGAGCCCATGCTCGTCCACAACGCCGACACCGGCCTCGCCAAGGCCGTGAAGCTCCGGCACTCCCTCTACGAGGCCGTCTACTCCGCCTCCAACCCGTCGGGGACCGCCTCCGAGTGCCTCAAGCGCGGCACCTGGCCGGCTGGCCCAACTTCGAAAAGCCAGAGAGAAAAATGTGTTTCGACGCTTTTTGGGAGATGATAGTGATGTGAGGGAAGAGGAAGAGAGAGAATAAGGCAGGAAAGAGAGAGAGAGAGAGAGAGAGGAGAGCAGTGGAGTGCGAAGACAGAGGAAGAGAGAGAATAAAGTAAAAAAGTGAAAGAGAGAGAGAAAAGTGAGTGAGAGGTGAGCAGTAGTGAACAGTAAAATTGAGGAGAGAGAGAGAGCGCATGAAGGGAAGAAAAACGCGTTAAAAAATCGAAATCCGAACTAATTTGAACCGAATCATTATTGTTAAATATGTCTTAAATTTTATATATTCGATTCGGTTTATGACCCAACCCGACATATTTTTTTTGTACGACCCGAAAATGGAAAGGAAATTGAGATTTTGTTCAGAAACGCAGAAGGGTTGGATCGATAAGCCCAACTCGTAGCAAAAGCAAACAAATTTCCATAGCGGATCGCCCAAGTTGGAGAAAGCGAACCAATGCTTGCGGGGGTTCGGGGCGTAGCTCCCAGAGGAAAATTTTTTAGGAACACTTTTATCTTCTGCGGCTAGGTTTTCTCATTGTTGTAGAGAGTTTTGTTTTCGGAGAGTTTTCGTGAGCCGAGAGATTTTGTCGTTGTTTCGACTTCAAATTTGTACTCTCTTTTGATTATAGTGGAATTTGTCTTGCCTCGCCTGTGGGCGTAGATCACCTTGTGATCGAACCACGAAATCCCCGTGTTCTCGCCTTTCTGTTTTTCGCATCTGCTTGCAACAGCTTATATTAACCAAATTCATTTATTTATCATCCGAAATCGAACTAAACCGAAAATTCATGAATTTTCGATTCGGCTCGATTCGATTTTTCGATTCGGTTCCGACATCCCTAGTAACATGGTACATTTTGATTGGCATGGGACCCAATTAAGTCAACAGTCGGACCGTATTGTTACCCTTACCGACTCGCCATGAAAAGCTGTACAATGATCGGTCGAGCCCTAATCCATCGAGCCAGGATTAGGGCTCAACCATTCGCGTTGGCCCCCCATTTCATGTAAAGCCTGTTCACCAAAGTTATATAACAATTCCTTGAGTATGGGCTAAGGCTCGATTATCTGCATCGCGCATTTTCCATATCAAGCCTTTTCGTCCCCGCACTTGGCCAAGGTTGTTATTATGCCCATGCTCTAGTCTATAGACACCATCTACCAACGAGCTTGCGTAACTATTGTATTTTGTCGAATGCCTAACTATGATTAAGGGAAAAAAAAAAGGTGTATAAAAGTTTGTTTACCACTTAAATCATGCATTTTCTTTTCAAAATAAAATCAGATAAGGATATGGAATGTTGAGCATTAGGCTAGCAGAGCTTTTGACAAAAAGAAATGTTGCTAGTTATATAGCATGATAGATAGGAGTTAACTAACTCGAAAGCTTCTTCTTTTTGTTTTGGTCTGAAACTTGAAAGCTTAAAAAGGGGTGTTATAAGTGATCGCGAGAACAACTCGGCAATTCAATGAGCCTGCAGGCTCCACAGGTGTTTTGGACCAACTCATTCCGACTTGAAGTGGTGGCTTAAGATCGGCCTAGTAAATTTTTTTTAAGGGTGCATTTATTTCTCGAAAAAAGAATGGTTTGAAAAATGTTTTCTTAAAAATAATTGCCTTTGTATAATTTGAAATAATTAGTTTATGAAAAATATTTTCATTATCAACAATAATTTTTATATCTAAATATTTTTGTAAACGACAAAAACATTTTATTATTTATTTATTTTTTAAGCAATACAGGCAATTATTTGCAGGAGCGAAAAAAAAAAGAACCTATGAGCAAGTATACATGATATGTTTCAATTTTGCCCAAAAGAAAGAAACTTTAATCAAGGGTATTTGGGCATGATGGTGGCCCGCCCGAGCCCACCTGCCTGGCTAAAGTCACTCGTTGATGGGAGCTTGAGGTCATTTTTTTTGTGTCACTCGTTCGCATTCACAATTAGTATCAAGAAAATTTGTATTCACCGGGCAAAACATAGTAACAACCTTGGCTGAATTCATTCATCTTTGAAGGCCGCAAAAAATAGCATTGTGGGTTGCTTTCAATCTCTTTGTTTAATAAATGGAAATGGCGGAAAATTGGCGACCCAATGTCGCCAGAAATTCCGCTTTGCCCGTTACCATAGGAGTTCCACAAAAGTCTATTTTTGTTTTGATTTATAATCTAATTAGCATCGGATTTATGCATAGATTCTCATTTGTTTGCTCGAGATACCTTTTGTGACAAGTACTTTGCCAAAAATCAAGAAAACTCTAGTCACGTGAGAGCAGAAGTCCAGATTGTAGGATAAGGCACGAGAAATATCAATTTATCAAAATTTTATAATGCACAGAGAATCATTCGCAGAGGTTTCGAGCGTTTTTGTACGCGAAACACACTTGGGAATACCGTGACTATGCGCACAATTGGACCGGTAAATGTCTCGGATGCCATTACCACCGAAAATACAAAGATGAAGGAAAGCACCATTATCTCGAACTCGATGTCCTAATAAAACAATTTATTTGGCCATGTGCTTAGAATAGGCAAATCAAACCATACGCAGAGCAATGGATAGAGCTAGTTATCATTTTCTACGATGATCGTATTCGATCCATACGAGTACAATAACCGTATCCGTATCGGTACGAGGTACGCCTAGTCACTTTGAGAACCAATCCCCCACTCCACTCCAAAAAAAAGAAAACCCACGTCTTGCAAAGCGCGAAGGAAAACCATCGAGGAGGGCAGCACTTACACGTGTCCCATCCACAGCCCGCGAGCCTCCACAGATTCGAAACACGTACCGAGCTTTTGCGTTCGCGCGGATCGAGCATCGGTGATTCGGCGTGCCATCATGGCACGAACAGGAGCGAGGAACGAGCGACGAGAGGTGGATCGACACGACGCAGATGTTGCTTCGGACAAGATACGGTCTTTGGAATTTTGTAAGAACAAGATGAAGTGAAAAGCGACGAGAATGGGGGCAGGGGAAGGGGCTTCTTCCCCCCCCTTGCGAATCAGAAGCAAAACTATAGTGTAGCCTCCATCGACATCATCCTCTTCCGTGCCTGTTCTGTAAGATTCTAATTTCCTACTGCTGCTGAACCGTGACTTCCCTCGATTTCCATGGGCCCTACTAACTGCTACGAGGTACGAGGCCCTGCTTCGCTATTGGCAGTAATTGCGGCGGCAGTGAGCAGCGGCGCACGCAACTCCGGGCAGTCCGGGACCGTAGAAGCCGCGATAGCGACCGATCACCACCGGAGATCCGCCGCGGCACCCGGCGCCGGCGGCGATCCTCGGCGAGAAGCTCCAGTCGCCGATCCCGCGCCTCGGCGACTCGTGAGGAGAAGAGCCGGAGCTCGACGCGGCGGACGGCGGCGGCGACGACGATGGAGGCGGGGAGGCTTGCTTGCGGGGTCCCGCCTCGAAGAGGACGGCTCTGATCTTGAGCGGCACGCCAGGAGGAGGACAAGAAGAAGATCTCGATCTCAGCGAAGCCTCGTCGTATTCCTCGATCAGGTTGGCCAAATCCTCGTCGGACTTGATGGAGACCAGCGTCTCCAAGTCGCCGCCCGGCAGCTCGCACTTCAGCGCGACGGAGACGCCGCAGAACTCCGCGAGCTTCACCATCAGCTCTGCAACCAACCACAGATATACTCTCGCGTCTCACTAACCAAGCATCGACCGAGAAAAACCAAGACTCGAAACAGAAACGGAGGTGGAAGAAGAGGGCCTAACGCACCGGCGTAAGAGACGGAGCGATCGACGGCGAGGATTCTGGTGAGGCCCCCCGACGTAGCGGAGGCGGCCGTCGGGCCTGCGGGGGAGGATGATCCCGCCGTAGCTGCAGAGGAGCTTCAACGCGGCGGCGGCGGCGGTCGAGCTCCGGTGCGATCCGGTCTCCTGGTTCACCATCTTCGGTCTCGCTCTCTGTTTTCCTTCGCTGCTGCGAAGTATGTGCGAGTGGTGTTGCGAGGGAGAAAGAGAGAAGGCGGTTATTTATAACGAGGGAAGAAGATTTGGCGGGGTGGACCCTACGAGGATCGGCGGGCGATTTTTGGAAGTTTCTGTTTTTAGGCGAGCATGTATTTTTTTACGGAATTCTCTTATATAGATTTCTAAAAATTACAGTCCCTCTAAGTCCAGTGTATCTAACTATCTATAGTTGTTGATTCGCTCGTAAAAGATTTTACTAATTTAGCCATACAAACCTTTACATGAAGTTTTATTAGCCAACGTGGCCCGACAAATTTCCGGTGAAAATTAACCCGAATGATTATATTGAAATTTTGCATAATCATTCGGAACTAAACTGGCTAAAAGCATCGAATCAGCATTGGTATGATAAGTTTAAGACTAATCGGTTAATTTTTCCTTATAATTTCGATTTGCCACTTGACGTAAAGATCACCAATGTCTTAGCCGATCGAAAGGGATCTTGGGTAATGTTTCCTCTGATAGATTTTAGGGTTAATATCACGAAAAACTCTAAACCGATATATTTATGACAAGTTTATCCCAAATTAATTTTTTTATCAAAAAAAAATCCAAAACCGGTATGCCTATGACAAAATTACATTCCGTTATATTTCATTAAATTTTATCACTAAATTTCTGAGTTTGATGACATATAGAATTTGAAGAGCATACCAGTTTAGGGTTTTATCCATTTATTTGTTACATTTTTACAAGCTTGTGATTTTTCGTCATATAAATCAAATTTAACGAATGGTATATTTGTCATAAATGTACTAGTTTGGGGTTTTTTGGTAAATTTGTCATAGGTGTACCAATTTGAGGTTTTTTGTAGTCAAAAAATTAATTTATAATAAATTTTTCACATGTGAAGCAGTTTGAAATTTTTCAAAGTATTAACCCTAGATTTTACGTTATATATTACCATATATCTTTACAAATTATCGACAAGAGGTATTGTGATTGTGAGGTTTTTTTCAATGTTAGATAGAGCTCAGACATATACCTCAATCATCATTAGCATCACACACACACATTTGCGTATATGTGTACACTAGCTTTCATGCTTTGATCTACGTGGAGATTAGGGTGTGCAAAGGAATCGAAAACCGCCTAAACCACCGGAATCGGACCAGACAGGCCCGGGCCGGCAATGTCCGTAGGGATCAGTTTGGTTCCTGGTTCCAATTTACTAGAACCGGTGCATACCAGTCCAGTTTCCCGTTCTAGGTATGGAACCGCCCACCTGAACCGAATCGGTAATATATATAATTTTTAAGAAAAATTTACAACAACAAAAAAAAAAGAGAAAAATACCCATCAACTAAGTGCTCATCTTGTTTCACTCTCATCTTATCTAAGTCCTCTCTCTATCTCTTACCCATGGTCTCGACTCTCAAGCTCAACGCCCATCAAATCACGGTCTCGACTCTCCATTCCCATCAACTCATTGCCGTGCTTTTGGCCGTTCATTGCCTCCCTCTTTCACTTTCAGTCACCTCCATTTGCGTGAAACTTGGTGGAACTGGTAGTCCAGTTTCCAGGTGGATCCATAGAACCAATAAGCAATTTCCAGTTCTAATTTTTTTGGACCAATCCTTGGTATGCGGTTTTTGTATTATGGTGGAAACTGCTCACCCCGTACCATGCTTACCCCTGGCGGAGATTACCATCAATGTAACTATCTTGATCTCGTTCTTTTATAAGTTACAAGCCGCTAAGTTCTACTACTAATTCCAGCTTTTTCCAAAACAAAAAAGAAGAAAATGAAAGATTTTAAAAAATATTTTATTAAAAACAATCGTTTGAAGACTCTATTTGTTTTGTGGAAAATTAATCATTGAGAAAATATTTAAAAAAAATAATCGAATGTATCGTTTACACAAATGGATGAATGAAGAATATTTTCATTGCGCCCGAAAAATGTTGAGTTGTATATTATTGTCGATAATAAAAATATTTTTTATTGATTAATTATTTTAAATAATATAAGTAAATTAATTTTTAAAAAAAGTCACGAAACAAACCAAGCGTAATATTTACTCTAATCTCTCTCTCCTTCGTCACATCACTCTTATTTTCTGACTCGTCGCCACGCTTAATTGTCTTTATGCTGGGATTACTCAAATTCTGCTTGATTTTCCAATTTGAAATTTCAAGGTTTTTTATTTTATTTGATATCTGAAAATGAAGGAATATAAGGACAAAAGAGGGACGGCGAAGGCGAAATGTCCGAATTTACTCGGGCTAGTAGATAAAGTTGGCACGGCTCTTGGCCCGATGTGAAATTGGCAAATTTTATGCACACACATGTCTAGCGATGGTTGCGTCGCAGTTTGCCATTACCCAACCCACCCTAAACCTTTTGATTTGCCGGATGACAAGTGCCTCGACCCAACACGACCTCTTGGCTCGTGTTGCGATTCTTGAAAATGAAAGGACCAGGAGAAAAAGGAAAGAGAAATGTACAAGTTTTTAATTAGCACGTGTCACATCAACTTGATAAATATACGAGAAATTGTATCGACTCAGTGGTTATTAATTTATATTCATGTGTAGTCGAAAAATTTTATAATTCATGGTTTCGTTCTCGATGACCTCAAAGTGTTAATAAGAAGGAATAATGGCATAAATGGTTATTGAACTCTGATCGTATGTGCAATATCATTTCTAACTTTTAATTGTTCAATGTGATTCCTAAACTTTTGATAATATTGAATATTTTTTTATAATTCATTGACTAAATTAACCATAAACAAAAATTAGGGGCTATATCGAGTGAATTTAAAGTTCAGAAATGATATTATACATCAAAATAAAATTTAGTGATCACATGTCACACCATTTTCTCGAATAAGAAAGCTAACAAAATTTGACCCCAGAAAAGGGAAAAAGCTTGTAGAAAAAGCTTTAGCGTTGCCTTGTCCGGGGAGGTCGCTTCTGGTGGCGGGAGAGAGCGTGGAGGTGGACACGTGGAAGAGGGTGAATGAACAAGCGACACGTGGAGAACTGTCCGCGGGACACCGCCGGCATCGGTTTCAGTTTGAGGAGAATCTTTTGAATTTTCAGTTTGCGAAGGTTTTTGGTTTTTTTTTTTCTGGGTAAAAGACAAGAAAGGAAGAGAGCGTTGCCTTGTCCGAGGTGGTCGCTTCTGGTGGCGGGAGAGAGCGTGGAGGTGGACACGTGGAAGAGGGTGAATGAGCAAGCGACACGTGGAGAACTGTCCGCGGGACACCGCCGTTGCATCGGTTTCAGTTTGAGGAGAATCTTTTGAATTTTCAGTTTGCGAAGGTTTTTTTTTTTTTTTTTTCTGGGTAAAAGACAAGAAAGGAAGAGGAATCGGCTGACGTCATCCACTCGGGCGTTGTCCTCGGAAAACGACGAGGATTTTCGTTTCTTGTAGTCTTTTTCCCCGGGAGGCCGGCAACAACCCATGGAAATCACTTTATTCGAGGAGAAATTACAAAAACGGAGGGATAAAAAGGTTTTTCGTTTTAAATAATCAGAAGCAAAAATAAACGAAAAAAAAAGAGAGTCGATATGAGCCATAATAGTAAGTGTTTATTTTGAGCAAGCCCAAGTGGCTTAAAAAATATTATAAATCGCTTGAATTGCGTTTAGTAGTCCGAATTTGAGTCACAATAGAATAATAAACTATCTTATTCGACATTTGGAAACGTTCTCTGGGTCGAATACACGCCTAGGTAAAATGACAGATAAGAAATCTGTAAGAGGATGGGATAAATCGGGATTGGATAAAATAAAGTTGAAAAAAATAACTTGAACACAAGTTGTTGCTTGTTTGAATTCACGATTTGTTAATAAGCTTGCACAAATTGGAGTAACCTCGATGTTACAATTCCCACGCATTGCGTGAGGGTAGAGGTGTCAAAATGGATCATAAACTCATATATGACCCATTTAAAAATAAATTGGTCATATATGGGTTACTTTAATTTTAAAGAGTCAAGCTTAAATGGGTTTTAAATTTTAAAGCTTAAAAATAAATGGGTCTAAATGGGTTGAATTTGGAACTCATGTCCAACCCACCTAGTAGACCCATCCACACACTCTCTCCCTCTTTACAAAAATGTTTTAAAAAAATCGAAATTTAATTATTTTTATTTTTTCTCCTTTTCTTTTATTTTTTATTTTTCTTTTCTCTTCTTTCTTTTTCTTTTTTTTTTTATTCCAACCGGTGGTTGGCCAAGGCGACCGGCCACCGGGGCGGAACGACCTCGCCGGAGGCCGGCAAAGCTCGAGCTCGCCGGCCTCGGGTGAGGCTTGAGCTCGCCGATTTGGCGAGCGTCGAGCTCGTCGGCCTTGGGCGAGCTCGACCTCGCCGATCTCCCCGGGCGCTCGCCTCGCCAGCTTCCTCAACTCGATCTTCACCGTGGGGAGCCCCAAGAAGGCTTAAGATCGTCAGGAGCTCGGTCGACGAGACTACGATGCTGGCCCGCCTTCCTCGCTCGCAGCCGTGTTTCGAGCAACACGCCTGTCAAGGAAGTTAAAGCCGACGAGCCGCCGCTTCTGGCAGCCCGCAGCGTCGCGAGGTTCTACCCGTGATCGCCATAGCCGACGCAGCCCGGCATACAGCAAGGACCCAAAGATGGCGGGCGGAGATCTCGCCGATTTAAGGCGAATTAACAAGAAGTCCGCGCTTACGATTTATAAACGGAGGATCGCGGAGGCGGCGAGGGAGATGCTGAGGAGCTATCAAAAGAAGAAGGAGAGCTACGACGCGAGAGTCGACGACAACGATGAGGACGAAGACGGCCGCGGCGGCGACAACAACGACGGCGACGCGGCGAGCTGCGTGAGTTGGGTGGTCAGTATGAAGACACTTTCGAGGATGTTAAAACCGTAAGCATTTCAGAGTTTCGTCTTTTCCATTTTTGAGATATCGGTGCGCTGCATGATGTGGCGAGAGTTTGGGACCACTTCCAGATGAGGCTTGTGATTTTAGTGAATTCTTTAAATCACGTTATCCATGGAGAATGATCATTTTTTCCCAGTTCTAGATCCACGTTCACACGCGAGAATGGGGAAAAAGGCAGAAGAAATTTAAAAAAAAAAAAAAAAAATGAAAGGGGATGAAGTAAAGGTGAAGATGGTGGTATAGTAAAGGAAAAAAAAAAAAAGAAAAAAAAATAATTAAAAATTCGATTTTAAAAATAAAAAATATATTAATTTTTTTTTTTTTTCTTGGATAATGACTTTATGGAAAATATTTTCTAGAAATGTCACATTTTTCAAAAAAAAAACGAAACCTCAATTTTAAAAAAAAAAATTATAAAATTTTTCACTAGCTTTGTATTGCATAAAATGTTTTAGCAGTATAATTTAAAAAAAAAAAAAATCATAAAAAATAAGTATTTCTAGATTAGGTTAAATATAAAAGTGTTTTAGCAATATGGGTTGGATCGGGTATGGGTTGGGTATGGGTCGGGTCGGGTATGGATCGAGATATTTACACTATGAATAAATGGGTCATAAACGGGTTAATGGGTCAATTTGGGTCGGACCATTTATGACCCGACCCAAACCCGACCCGACCCACCCTTTTAACGGGTCTACGTGAGGGTAGCAAATTCCCTGGTATTGTCAAGATTTGACGTACAAAACCAAGGTGCCAAACTCGATACAATCATCTTGCAAGACTTCCTAATTCCGCTGCCCCGTTTATAGCGACGTCGACCTTAGATGCGAGAATCCCGGCGTAGGATGCCAAACCTCTTGAGGGACAATGTGAAGATGGTGATGGAAAGAGACCGAAGAAGGTGGTTGCCCTGAAATTATCTCGCCCCCTCTCTCTCTCTGTCGTGACCTCAAATCTATGGATCCGCATCGTTGTGTCAAGGCAACGCTAGTATTAGCCAACTTCGATTGCGACCACCGATGCGGTGGCAATGGCCGCAATCGTAACATCTACGGTTTTTCAAATTTCAAAGAAGTAAGTGAGAAAAAGAGAGAAATTGCCAGAGTGAGAAAGAGAGAGATGTAATGAACCTTGGCCGGTGAAGTGCAGCAGCTGTGAACTTGCAATGTGTATCTCTTAGGAATCAACAATGGAGGAGATGCGTCTGTTGGGGAGGAAGAAGAGGAGGAGGAGGAGATAATGATGAGAGAGAGATCGACGTGAAAGTTCAGAACTACCGCTATGGTGATTTGAATCTCAAACTCATCATCCGGCCAACTGGCCACAACCCAGTTTCAATCCAAGACGAGAAGCCAACATGCTAGATAAATTGTAATTGAGTCTAGTCTGATATGATAAAGCTGGCTTTGATAAAGATTACGATAAAGACTTGCATCCGTAAAAGTTACATTATTGTAGTGTGATGCCATCTTGTAAATGCCCATGTAATTGTATTATTAGGTCTCATGGAGTCTGGATCGAAATCAAATTCTCTTATAAACAGCATTTCCAATAATTCAAGGAATGGAACCGTTCTAGGAATTTTGCACAGTGTTTCGGATCATGTTGATATCCTCCATTGATGAAATCATCATCAAGGAACTCGAATTTCTTCATTCTATACTCAATGAAAATTTCCTCAATTGTAGGATGGCAATGGATTTCTGCTTGAAAAAACCCCGCCACTTTACTTCTAACAACATCAGTCCACATGTCGATTTTTCATTGGTTGAGCCTACTGCAAGTGGGGTGATTAGGGGTGAGCAAGACATACCCATCAAATTGGGAACCGCCCATAATAGACCAAACCGGTTCCCAAAAGTGGAATCGATGTCCGGGTGATATGGTTTTTGGATCAAAAGGGGAACTAGACCACCAAGTGATGTATGTTTTTTCTTTCCTTCTCAATTCTGAATTGCAATTTGACGTAAATCTACTGTATTAGAATGCCTATCATTTTTCGACCAAAAAAAAAAAGAATGCCTATCGTTTATGTTACAATTTATCGACAATAAGGGAACTAGTATACTAGCAACTCAGTTTCTCTCAAGCACCTTGTTGCCGCAAGCCCTCAAACCCATATAAACTCCATCACAAGCTTCAATGGACCGGTTCCATTGAATCACTTGAGAACTGAATCGGGACCGTTCCCCCGTTTCAAAAATTGGGAATCGATTCTTGGTTTTGTGGTGAGACAGGATCAGATTGGGAACCGATCACCCTTGGTGTGGCGATCCGGGGAGCAAGCAACAATATCTCCAACGGTAGGCGAACTCATGAACATGACGTCAGAATTAAATATCTCCAGAAGTTCTCTAGCCCCCGTGGGAAAGAAAGCCAATCGGCACGTTGGTGACGTCATATTTAAAATGCAAAAATATCTTCGTCTTTCCTTAAAAACGAAGGGCCCCGCTCCTTTTCCTTTTCCTTTTCCCCTTCAAACGAAAACCCTAGCTCTCGCATTTTGGCATCGAATCGACGGAGCTAGAGAGAGAGAGAGAGAGAGAGAGAGAGAGAAGCAGCAGCAGAAGGCGATCGAGCTTTGCCCCCAAATCGTCGCCGCCCATCACCGCCGTCAGCGTTGCACCGGCGACCGCGAGGATGAACCCGGGCGACCCGAGATACTCGGACCCTGCCTCTTTCCGTCACCGCAGGAGGTATGCTTCCGATGCTGCGATGAAACCCTAATCATCGGTACGTTCGCGTTGTTTCGTGGGTGACACCGTGTTTTGTTCGTTTCCGATTGCAGCGATTTCGCGCCGCCGAGGGCGCCGGCGGTCAACGCAGCCCCGAGCTATGGCGGCGGCGGCCAGGGTCCGTATGAAGGCCCGCCGCCGCCGCCGGGCATGGGAGGCCCCGTGTACCCGCCTTTTCAGTCTCCGTCCGGAGGGTTCGAGATCGGCCGTGGCGGAGGGATGGGTAACGGGCACATGGGTGGCCAGAGAGGTCGATCGGCCCATGGAGGAGGAGGTGGCCGAGGCGGAGGCCATGGAGGTCATGGTGGGAACAGGAGTTTCGGTGCTGGCCGCGGCGGTGGGAGAGGTGGAAGGCAGGGCGGCTGGTCGTCGCAGAGGGAATTTGACAGGTTTGATTTTCCGAAACCGAATTTTGACCAACTGGTGCCGTTTGAGAAGAATTTGTATGTGGAGAGTCCTTCCGTGGCTGCAATGTCTGAGCAAGAAGCCATGACGTACCGTGCAAGAAGGGATATCACTGTCCAGGGGGGACGATGTTCCCAAGCCTATTCGGACGTTCGAAGAGGCTAGTTTTCCTGGTATTGTTATTTTGGTCTGTTAGTGATTTTTTTTAGATCGTTTTGTCGTCTGCCAGTGGTTGAGGTTAATGTTGCTCGATTCGTCCTTATTTTTCGTGATAGGATACTGCCTCAATGTGATTGCGAATTTGGGGTTTGTCGAGCCGACGCCCATCCAATCTCAGGGATGGCCAATGGCTTTAAAGGGTAGAGATTTAATTGGTATCGCTGAGACAGGTTCTGGCAAGACTCTGGCTTATCTGCTACCAGCTTTGGTGCATGTCAGTGCACAGCCACCCTTAGGTTAGGATCGGTAACCTTTCTCCTGTTGGGTTTATTAGGTTGCGTTGTTTTCGCTCTCACTGAATATTGTTGTTGCATTTACTTTAGCTAGAGGGGACGGTCCTGTTGTGCTGGTGCTTGCACCTACTAGAGAATTGGCAGTGCAGATTCAACAGGAAGCTTCGAAATTTGGCTCAATTGGACCAAAAGCAAAGATCAATATCAGGAGTACATGCATTTATGGCGGCGCCCCCAAGGGACCACAAATCCATGATCTTAACAAGGGTACAGGACTTGTCCTCTGCAGTATTCATATTACTATATGCTTCAGATCTTATGTTGGGGAAGCTGGTGGTTTAATTGTCCGTGCGTTCTAGGTGTTGAGATCGTCATTGCTACACCTGGTCGTCTCTTAGATATGTTGGAAGCATATAAGACGAACCTTCGGAGAGTGACTTATCTTGTGTTGGATGAAGCGGATCGAATGCTAGACATGGGATTTGAACCTCAGATAAGGAAAATTATAACTCAAGTAAGTCTTCTGTACGATTTCCTTCTCTCTCTCTCTGCCTCTGTTATCTGGTTTTTTCTTTTATTTTTTTACTTATTGGTTTGTTTTGTTTTTGGGGTTGGGGGGTTGTTTGCTCGAATTTGAGACACTAGATGACATGCACATGCTTAGTTGTTCCTGTGAATTTTTGTTATTGTTTTGAATGAGGAATTTTGGAAATTTTGCAGATACGACCAGATAGACAGACACTATTGTGGAGTGCAACATGGCCAAGAGAGGTTGAAGCTCTGGCGAGACAGTTCTTGACTAATCCATATAAGGTTTGAGGTGTTATCTATTATCGGGTAACATTTTGACAGAAATGAGTGTTCATTGATTTTATTACCTTCTCGATATTGTCTTCTCTAGGTTATCATCGGATCCCCTGATCTGAAAGCAAACCAATCTATAAGTCAAGTTATTGAAGTAATAAAAGAGAGTGAAAAGTACACCAGGTTTGTCTTTGGTGGCTATTTCTGCTATATGACAGTTGGATCTCTTTCGATTACCTGAGTATCTATTGCTGCCGCAGGCTGATCAAACTACTGAAAGCAGTGATGGATGGGAGTCGGATTCTGATATTTGTAGAAACAAAAAAGGGATGTGATCATGTCACAAAACAGCTGAGGATGGATGGATGGCCAGCTCTTTCTATACATGGAGACAAAAACCAGTCTGAGAGGGAATGGGTCTTGGCCGAATTTAAGAGTGGCAGAAGTCCCATAATGACTGCCACTGATGTTGCTGCAAGGGGTCTTGGTAGGATCACTGTGTGTTAGGTTCATAGGTCTCTTCATATAGGCTTGAAAATTTCAAGGTAGGCGAGTTGGCCGGCTGCTTTCCAGTTTCCTTAGATTACGAGAGCCTGATGCTTTTTGCCGTCGAAGCAAGTGGGGTGGGAAGCATGGTTCTCTCATCTGGCATTCACTAGTGTATTACACATAGATTGTCCACTAAGTTATTGAGTGATGCTTATAGCTGATTTTCGGAGAGTATAGGGATCATCATGGTTTATATTCCTAATATGCTGGTAAAGTGCATGTTGCTTTACCATATGTATAGGGGGTGTAGAGGCAGACACTTGGGTTGTGCAAATTTGTCAACTGCTAGAGTTGCCCGAAATTGCATGGCTCCTGTCTTTTTCAAGTTGATTAATTTGAATAATAGTTGCCCCGTTCACAGTTAGGAAGCTGGTTTTTGTGGCAGCCCGGTTGACTCGCTCATGCTTATTTTGGGGTTGGAAATGGATTGGTGATGGTGGAGATGCTCCTTATCCCTGCCAGGTTAAGGTGGGCACATTTAAGTGATGCATATATGTCATCATAAGTTTGATCTCTGAGTTGTAGGTGTGCAGGGATAAGGGGTACTTGCCTTTTTTCTTCCATTTTCCCCTTTTGAAGCTATAATATAGATTCTTTTCTGACTGTTTTGTACTTAATTATGCAGATGTCAAGGATATAAAATGTGTGATAAACTATGATTTCCCAATGACACTTGAGGATTATGTGCATAGAATTGGCCGAACTGGTCGAGCTGGAGCGAAGGGCACTGCCTTTACCTTCTTCACTGATTCTAATTCGAGGTTTGCAGGGGAACTTATCAAAATCTTGCAAGATGCGGGGCAAGTTGTCCCTCCAGCTTTATCTGACTTGGCTCGTTCAGTCTCCTTTTATGGTCTGTCTCTCTCTCCATCTCTCTATGTGTGTGTGTGTGTCTCTCTCTCTCTGGTTTTTTGCTAGGTTGTGACCGGTCGTTCCTTTACGATGTTTTATAGGTTCAGGCAACAGTGTACGCTCAAGAGGACATCGAGGGTTTGGAAACAGGGGCCGCATCTCTGGATCTAATACAATTCCTCTTGGTGGTGGAAGGAGGCCTTGGTAAGCTAGGTGATGTCCTGGTTGGTGTTTGTTGGCCACACACCACCTCTCTGATAGTCAATACGTGTGATTTCTTGTCTCTCCAGCCACCTGATGACCATGTTTGTTTTCATGAAGGCGTTAGAATTAGTGGTGCTTGTACTGTCTGGATCCTACTCTATTATTTTAGGAGATTATAGTTGCTGAATTTTTTTTCATGTCTGTGTATCATACTTTCTAAATCATGACAATGTAGTAGCAGCAGTTCTTTCATGTGTTTGTACACACCAAATTGACCTTGATGTGGCTCGTCACATGGTCCCTGACCAGAGTCTCTCTTTTGGCCTGGAACAAAGACCACCTTGTGATTGACCTCAAATTTGTTGTCATTTCGATACCTTGGAAAATTTGAGGTGCATTACCCTTCTTCCGTTGTGCAAATGCAAGATGGTCTTTTGGCTGACGTATAGTTTCTCAAATGCATCTCAAATCAAACAATACTCCTCGGGTCGCATGTACAGTTCAGATGTGATAGAATTAAGGGTTGGATTGATGTTTCGTATGTAATAAAACAGGGCGTGGATAGATTTACTTTATTCTATGTCTGTAATAGCAACAGACGAATAATTATAAAACGCAAAGATTGTCCAACTCTTTTTGATCTCTATTTTTTCTCTTCCTTGGCCGATGCACTGTTACGACTGTTGCGGCTATGGAGGTCAGAGAATTGTTTCGATCTCTTGCTTGATTTTTGTGGCTGGAGAAGAAGTTTGTGCGATGGACTTATAACGGAGTTAGCTTGTAACCAAACATGCGACAAGGGGCAAAGTGATGTTCTCTAGGTTTTAGCTAAGATGGGGAATTAGCACACGAAGCGATCGTAATGAAACGTGGCGGCAATAACCATACAAATATGGGGCGAAACACTCCCGAGAATCGCCAGCGATGAGATGAATAAACCAGCCCGGCAAGAAATTCAATTTTTCCATAACGGAAGGGGGCCGGGATGCACGTGAGCCGAGCAACGTAGATGCACAAGAGTACTTCGGGCCACAGCACACCGGCCACTTCCGCCGACTTATGACAGGGCCACGGTGATTGCCATCACCTGTCGTGACAGAAATGGACGCGGGCTACTTGATAGCTGCATGGCGCTGGAGTGGCAAATCAACCCCGGCTTCTTTTTTTATTTCAGTCGACCGGATGTTCCAACTTGATAAGAGCAATTCTCTACTGAGATTTATTCGATCTTCTAAATTAACAAAATAGGATTTACCGGTTTATAGTGTGCATTTTGTTCAGGGGCATGTTCGAACCGGTTTAAAGCCCTTTCAATTAGTCACATTTTGAATTCCTTGTCAAGTATAAAGTACAGGGGAAACTACATTTTTGGTCCCTGAAGTAATAAGGGGTTTTGCTTTTAATCCATGTACTTTGTTTCTATACAATTTCAGTCCTCATAATGTTCTACAATGACAATCCATATACTTTTAAGAAGGTTTGGTTTTAGTTCATGTGCTTTGCTATAGCAGCAAAACCAATCTCTATGTTATTTTCAACAAAAAGCTAATTACTTTTGTCACGTTTTCATAAAATCTTATGAGGATGTCATTTTAAGACAAACTATTGATTGGCAATTCTTATGTTTACTAGTGTGCTTAATCTGATTGACATTCTCATTAAGATTAATTCCACTGTGTTCAATAATGACATCATCATTTTTAGTTTATATCCATATATATAGACGTTTATAGCACTACTTTTATACATATATATTTATTTTTTTTTATAATACTAACTTCAACTTTATATCCTATCCATTATGAGAAATATTTTGGACCGTTCGTGAGAAATCTTCCAATTCAATCCCAATCCTTCAAAACTAAATGGCTTTTACATACATTTCTTCGGTGGTTACTAATAAAACCCATCAATTATTTACTATAAAGACTTACATATGACATGCATTGTCTATTAAGTAATAGCCTTTGTGGTCGTATTTGAAATTGAGAATGCGAAAAATCTTACTCGAAGTCTCATCAATGAATTATATGAGGACTGCTACTGTTGCCAAAACAGTACCAAAATAAAAAATGTCATTTGCTTTAGCGGTTTGTAAATGTCGGCGCGACGTGTCTATTGTTGTTGCTGACTTGACAATTTCTGACATATTTTGAATGGAAATTTGATAGAAGAGTTGATCAACACTAGAGATTTACTGGAGCTTTTTCAAATTTACAATCACAAAATCAAGTTCCGGATTTGGCACACGGTATATTAGACTTGTCCAGCTATTTAGAGAGATATCAGCCTCCATCTAAACTTAACTATGAAAAATTCGGTTGATGTCCATATTGACAAATCATCAATTAAAAGGCCGAAATTCGGTTGATTTCCATATAGATAAATCATCAATTAAAACGCCGATAGAAGGAGAGCACTTCCCTTCTTAATGCTGTCTATACGTAATGCTGCGATATTTCTCCAGCCGGCCATCTTAATTTGAGCCAAACTAATTGGAGAGATTGAAACCGAAAAGTCAAAGTATAACAAGTAAGTGGAAATAACAATTGCTGTCTATACCGTTGGCTTGGTGTCTTTCGAATTACGCCATAGGTCTCTAAGCATGCACCCTCCATTTGAATAACTGATCATTGATCTCTTTTTTTATTCCGCGGGAGAAAATTTCCAACGCGGAGGGCTGGGACTACCCAATATTTTCTCCACCCAACAAGCCTCTAAGGAGTTGACATGAGGCCCTCTCCTTCGTTTCTAGACATGTCATTGTTCGTCCTGCTTGCTCCATTTCAAAAAAAAAAAAAAAATTGCAAATTGGCTCAAGAAAAATTATAAACAAGTGGAATATGGGGTCCCATAATTAAACTGTTTATCATTACAATAAGTGGTCCAACCTAAAAAAATTTGCAAAACCAATAGTACTAGCAAAATTTGGGCCAAAAGCTAAAGCAAAGAAGTGAAAATATATTAAACGAAGCAACATAATCCGTGGAAGCAACGGGTCAGCACGCGAAAAGGAAAGGCCTACTTGGAGGAGTGAAGAACGGGATGATCATTCACCGGATGATGCCTCGAACGCGACGACTAAAGCACTTTGCCATGTCCTGGTCAATGAACGAGTTCATTTATCTAAGTACTCAAAAGATGCCCAACTTCACCGGTCCAGCCTCTTCACGCAACGACTCAATCCATTGATGTTCTGTCGATTCGTCTATTTTTTTCTCCCCTCTTGATCAATGTGCATCTTGAAGTATAAATTGCGAAAAGCTCGGCTCCGTGTGGTCATCTTCTTGGCCAATCTGATCTTCATATCCACAGAGAGACTCCGCTGGAGAGTTAATGAAGGAGTGACAATAAAACGTGATCTAGCGTTTGTGGGTTCTCCCTACGGTGTTGGTTGTGCCCATTCTTCTCTTTGTGCTCGCGTACAATTTTGTCAAGAGCAGGAAAAGAATGACCCGTAGAAAAGCAGATGAAACCGGCGCGTCTCCTTCGTTTGCCACCTCGACAGGAAGTAACAGCTACGATGTGTTCTTGAGCTTCAGTGGCAAGGATACTCGCAAAAACTTCGCGGATCACCTCCACAACAGCATCTTTGATGCTGGAATCCACATGTTCAGAGACAACGATGAGCTTCGGGAAGGTGAGAACATCAGCACCTATCTTCTCCAGGCCATTATGAACAGTAAGATCTCGATCAAAATTCTCTCTCGCAGTTACGCTTCAAGCAAATGGTGCCTTCAAGAGCATGTTCATATGAGCGAGTGTAGGAAGTGCACCGAGCAGGTTGTCTTGCCCATATTTTACCAGGTTAAACCGGCCGACGTGCGACACCAAAAAGGGCGCTTTGGAGAGGCTTTCTCCGATTTGAGTGGGAAGTATTTTGGGGAGGATGTTGCGAAATGGAAACAAGCACTCCGAGAAGTGGCTTCTCTCAAGGGATGTGATTCTGAGACAACTGCCAACGGATATTTCATTTTCTGTGGAAACCTTTTTACTTCCATTCAACAGGATCTTGGCTGTAGAGAAGGCTACACAATCGTGCGTTTCTCAACTTGCGGGAGCTGTTTTTACCCTTATATGCTATAGTGTTGTAATAATGAGATATAACAGGATATGATTGTTCTTCTAATGCATTTTTATCTTGAATGCTTTATAAACAGCCACGAAGGAGAATTGGTGAAAATGGTCGTCCGAACAATTTTGAGCGAGTTAAAGAAGGCTTTTCAGCTACTAGTTGTTGTAGAAGAACTTGTCGGAATTGATAATGCTGTGCAGGATGTTTTGAAATTGCTGGATGACAACCCCAATGCTACCCAAATTGTTGGTATTCATGGGATGGGGGTATTGGTAAGACAACCTTAGCCAAGGTCGTCTACAATAAGATCTCTCACGAATTTCAGCATTGTAGTTTTATTACAGATATTCGAGAATTCTCACGGAACAAGGGCGTTTGCTGTTTGCAGAATTAATTAATGCATGATATGGGAATAAAGGATGAAGTGCCGAATACGGATAAAGGAATTTGGATAATGGAATCTAGATTTAAACGTAGCAAAATCCTAACTCTTCTAGATGATGTAGATGATAACGACCAACTAAAAGTTTTGCTTGGGAAACATGACTGTTTTGAGAAAGGAAGTAAGATAATCATCACTACAAGAACATCGTCTGTTCTTGATGATGCCGGAGTGAACCGCAAGTACGAACTCAAGGGAATTACTGAGGATCAATCTTTGACCTTGTTTAGTAGACATGCTTTTCGGAGGGACTCTCCTCCGCTAGAATTTGAGTCTCTCTCTAAAGATGTCGTAGCCACTACTGGAGGGCTTCCATTAGCTCTAGAGGTTATAGGTTCTTTTTTGTGTGGAAGAAACCGAGCATTTTGGCGAGACGCATTAGAGAACTTAAAAAAAGTACCTCATAGTAAAGTGCAAGAGAAGCGGAGGATAAGTTATGATGCCTTAAGCTATGAGGAACAACAGATTTTTTTAGATATTGCTTGTTTCTTCATTGGAACTGATTTAAGAATTGCATCCTACATGTGGTATGCTTGTGATTTTTTTCCGGGGGATGACATTCAAAATATTGAGCTTTATGTTGCTAATAAAAATTGGAGATGACCATACATTGAAAATGCATGATCAACTGAGAGACCTTGGTCAGGAAATTGTTCGTCGAGAATATTACAATGCGCCTATGAATCGAAGTAGGTTGTGGGTCTACGAGGAAGCCCCGGAAGTACTTCAGAGAAATAAGGTCATTGTTACCTCATCTTTGTTCTACTCTCTTGCATGAATTCTCCTAATTGGAATATAACTTAGACCTCACAGCCGAGACTATTGTCCTTATATTATTTCCTTGATGTGACTAGGAAGTAATGTTTTTAGCATCTAGTCATGGTAGACATTTCCTATGTAGTTACAGAAAGAAAACTTTTTAAGCGTTTAAACAATAATAGAATAAGAGAAAAGAAAAGGAAAAGGAGCAGACAGCATAAACAAAAGAAGGGAAGAAATCGAAATGGAGATACAATGTTTCGCAGAACTTCGGAGAGGGTGATTACATGACTTTATTCATCATAGAAAACACAAATAATTATATGTATGATAAGCTCTGGACTGACCTGGAGCGTCAAGTTCACCACTATAGAATGGAGGCAAAGTGATATCGGTCCACTGATTAGTTGATCTGATGCAAGTCATAGTTGATTTATCAAGAATGGACGTTTCAGAGCTTTGGGAAGGTTGGAGTCATCTCAAGGTCAGATGGAGAGTCTGTTGTCTGGTCGTTCATTTTTAATGACTTATTCTTAGCGAAAGTTTGCCGAATCATTTTGTTTTGCAGGTGGCGAAGCGGTTGAGAGTTCTAAAGATTACATATTGCCATTGTTTAAAAGTTACTCCTGATCTCTCGGCCTTCCACAATTTAGAGATATTAGTGCTTCGCTATTGTTATGATCTGGAGCAAATTCACCCTTCTATTGGAGAAGTCAAGGGTCTAGTTTCTTTGGACTTGTCCGAATGTTGGAAGCTCCAAGAGCTACCCGCAGAAAATGGGCAAGTTGGAAGAACTGAAGGAACTTGATCCACACAGAACCGCTTCTTTGGACTTGTCCGAATGTTGGAAGATCCAAGAGCTACCCGCAGAAAATGGGCAAGTTGGAAGAACTGAAGGAACTTGATCTACACAGAACTGCTATACGGGGAATTCCGCGTATTTAGAGGTGGCAATATGGGTCAGAAACCTATTTATTAACTCATTTTTAGTGGACTCAGGCTGAATATGGGTCACTTGAAATTTTGAAAACATATCAAAATGGGTTTGCAACATTAAAGCTCAAGTTTATATAAGTCAAATATGGTTTGAATAAGGGTTTGTGACAAAACCCATATTTGAACCGTATATGTTATTAACTTGTAACCTTGCAGGCTAAATAGCTTAAGTGTTATTTAAAAAAAATTATTTTTTATTTTCTTTTCATTTTTTATTTTTCTGTTCCCTTCTTCTCCGGTCGGTTGTCAGCAACCGGCCATAGGCGAGCTTTCGAGCTCATCCGAGCTCGCTAGATTTCGACGAGCTTGCGATTTGGACGAGCCTCGAGCTCTCTGATCTGGATGAGTTGGAGCTTGCCGACCTTCAAGGCGAACTCGAAGCTCGCTAGACGAGCTCGCCTAGCAACTAGTCGCCGACCATTGCCGTGGCCAGTGGTCGGCTAGAGAAGAAGGAAAAAAGAAAAAAAAAAAAAAAAAAAAAAAAAAAAAAATTATTCATTTAAAAAAAATAAAAAGAAAATAAAGATATATAAAAACATAAAAAAATTTAATTTTTTAAATTATAAAAGTTGTTCACTTATTTTATATTGCATTGAAGCATTTTAGCAATATAAATATTATAAGAAATAAGTTTTTTTTAAATTGGATTTTAAAGTCTTTTAGAATACGAGTCAGCTTGGATATGAGTCGAGTATGAGTTGGGTCAGGTATGGGTCATTAGTTTTACACTACATGAATATGGGTTAAAACGGGTTAAATGGGTCAATATGGGTTGGACCATTTTTGACCCGACCCAAACCTAACCGGACCCACTCGTTTGACACCCTGGTATGTATTATCCATTTGGTAAATTTGTTGACCATGGACTTGACAGACTGCATGAGTTTGTTTGAACTTCCAAAGAGTATTGGATCTCTTGTGAAAATGCAGCGCCTATCATTAGGGGAAAGGACTTTTCCAAATTATGAAGGTGACCTCCGAGCTCATCATTGTTTCGATCGTATCCCCGATTCACTTGGGAAGTTGGAATCATTGACTGAATTAGACTTGTCATACACAGATATTCGGGAATTACCTAAATCCATTGGGGATTTGAAAAACTTGAAAATTTCAAGAATGAATAGAAGTGAGCATTTAAGTGATTTACCTAGTACTCTTAGCAAGTTGGGCAAACTTAAAGAATTAATTGCCTCATTCTGTCAGAGTCTGGGAGGGGAATTCCTATAGATGGGTTGTCTTCACTGAAGATCCGTATATTACGTAAGCTATGGATAAGCTTTCTTATCTTGAAACACTTGATTTAAGCAGCTGCCAGATGCTTCAATCGCTGCCACAAAGCCTCAGTAAGCTATCTTCACTGCAATGCCTTCTGTTAACCAGATGTGACAAACTTCAGCAGCTACCACAGTTTCCTGCCTCTTTAAGAGTTCTGCGATTGAACTGTCAACATTGCACATTGCCTCAACTTTCTCACCTAACCCATCTAATAAAGCTCACTCTGACGCATTGTCGATCGCTGGAATCCATGCAAAAGCTTCCCTCAGGAATACTGGAACTTTGTGTCTGCGGCTGCGAAAAGTTGAAAGTGTTGCCAAGTTTGTCGAGTTTGAAATTCTTGTCAGAATTAGATCTCAATTTGTGCAGCAGGCTGACAGAAATCAAGGGTCTGGAACCACTAAAATCCTTAGTAAAACTAAATGTATCTGGATGCTGGAAGCTGTCCAACCTCGACGGCCTCGAACATATAGAGTCTTTAAGATACTTGGATACGAGAGGGGTCGTTATTCTAGTTGAAGTTCAAGGCCTTGACAGACTTACAAACTTGGAAGATCTACTTGTAGCGGGCTGTCAGTCCCTTAGAAAACTGGACGTTTCTGCACTTAACACATCTGAAGCAATTAATAGCTAAGGAATGCGTTAATCTAGTCGAAATTAAAGGCCTTGAGAGATTGAAGAACTTGGAAAAATTGGATATAGGGGGCGCATATCCATTGAAACATTACCAGACCTCTTGTGTTGCGATAACCTGAATTTTTTGTGCATTAGAGGATGTTCAAAGCTTCGTGATGTTCAGGGCCCGGAGAAAGTTGCAGTTGTGTTAAAGTGAGGGATTGACTGCAAGGCCTCAGCAAATTGTCCGCGACTGTCAGATTTCGAAGATTTAATGGAATGATGGGGGGTTCCATTTCGCATGAACTCGTGGAGATCTCAGAGCTCTAGGAATCACGGCCTCTAAACTCTGAAAGACGTTTGAAGATGCAGCTTATCAGAATTTCATATATCCATTGCGCTGCTGCAGCAGAGAAACGATTTGTTGATGAAGATAATGGCCCGATGAGTCGAGCGCTCTGGCCACAAATGTCGGAACGATTCGCGTTTCCTTTCAAAGGTACATAAAGCAGGTATACGGCCATTCATTGTCGAGATGTATTGCCAACTTCATCAGCATTTCATACGTATTGCACTTTCGTCTTTTTAAGTGGTTGGAGGAGGAATGCAGGCGACTTCGATTTTCGCTTAGAGATCTATCATGCATTTCATTAAAATTAGGGATTGTTATCTGGAAACAAAACCAAACATAAATATATTTTTTTGTTTGCATGGTTATGAATTCCACTTAATTTGGTTTGACGTGCGATCTAATCTTGGATGTAGGTCCTCAAATTCATTTGAATTATCAAGATTAAGCCCATGCAAATTGGCAATATCTTCAGCAATAATAGACAACATATATATAATACATATACACGGTTCATCAATTCCTTTTCCTTTCTTTTGTATTTTAATTTGATTTTGGCTAATTGCACGCTTTCCTCCCTGGATCTGCTCACAAGTTTTAAAAGTCGCGTATGTACGAATCATTTGGTGTTCTCATGAGTTAGCTCAAGTCGAAAAGAATTTTCATGCTTTTCGTGTTACTTTGATCTGAATTTCAGTCTTTGTTTTCAGTTGCCTCTGCAAAAATTTTGTCTAGAGATGATTTGTGTTGCTTGGCTGCGTCCTCGGCATGACGTTGCTAGACGGAGCGTGTACATTCACGTTCGGCCCTCAAGATGCATCTCGGCCCGACCTCATTGTCTATGCGATTTGACATCGTTCGGCATGTTTCCATTAGCTTAGGTTCACTTTTGCATCAAAATTCAGTATGTGGAGCTCTCCCGGACGAGCGAACTCTCTCTGCTTTTCTATCTATATGGACCTCTCTCAGCTTGCATTCCGAGGCTTTCGAATGCCCTATTCGGCTATTCATTTGTGAAAACTGGGGAGGATCCAAGGATGAAGCAAACCCAATCACACTATATTCCGTCATTGGAAAAGCGAAAGTACATCTCTCAATTTTTATGTGAGTTAACCAGCCCGGCAAGAAGTTCTATCCTTCCATAACACAAGGGGCGGCAGGACACGCGAGCCAAGCGATGTAGGTGCGCAAGAGAATTTTTCATTGCAACGCCACCGACCACTTCTGCCGGGTCTAACAAGGCTCGGGTGCAAGTCCTTCCACAGCGGACCGAGACATACACCGTCACACCCCGGACTCTACAAGAATAGGAGCAATGACACGGCCGTCCTTCCTTCCGAAGGACGTAACCCGAAACACAACCAACAGTTCCTTGTCGATATCGCACTTGTATTAACGGTCACTAACCAAGTAACGTAAAACGATTTTAAAGGAATGGGCTGAGTAATCATAGCTCAGTGAGTAGTGCATATACCTTTTAAGCAGATCGAACACCCACTATAGATACTTACAAAACCATAGCATAACTCAATAAGCCCAAATTTGTTTGATAATATACATACAACTTCAATATAAGTTATTTTACACATATGGGGTCAAAAGGAATAATGAAATACGCAATCACGTGAATAGTAAAATACTAAAATCATCCTTTTATCAGTAATATCAAAACGAATTATCAAGGGTCTAATTCATTAATCGATCTCAATAACTCACATATTAATGATCGATTCCATTGATTAATCTCATCAAATCACATATCGATGGTCCATTCTATTGACTAATCTCAAATCACATGTCAATGGTTCATTCCATTGACCAAACTTGTGCTCAAGTATCTAGCCATGGTCACACATAATGTCTTGTGACAAGGCGATCAAGATTCTCCCTTAATTAGGTCTCCACCTATATTGCCGATAACTTGGCTAAAAAACTAGTATACGTATGCCCACAAATTCTTAATGGGTTTATAGTGATATTGAACACCAGACCCACATCCTCAAATACCATGAATCAAATCCAGAATCAATATCACCAATTGATTTCTCAAAACAAAATGCATAAACTTTCTCAGCTTCGTTCATCAGCCATAATACATTTCACAAACCAAATATATAACATTTCACAACTCAATTCAACCACCATAAATCCTTTTTGTAAAGTATTTTTGAAATCATTCCAAAAATTCATTTCTTAAACCATAATACATTTCACATACCCATTTCATAAACCAAGGTCACAAATCAAAATATATATACATTGTTTGACAACACCATTACTAAATCATATTTCAAACCATTCACAAATACCAAAATGAAGCAAATGCCCAATCCAGATTTTTATGCAACTAACGTGCTTTTCATAACCCATAATATATTGAATATCTTTCTCTTTCAAGACATGAGTTTAGAAATTCATAGAATAGATAACACCATTCCCTTGGAAAAGCGAAAAATCAACCTACGGTGGTTACTCGAACCGACATACTCGTATTCCCATCAATTATTTGGAAAACGATAAAAAAAAAAACTATGCTTGTTCGTCGATAAAAATCCTCGTACGTGTAAGCAAAGGACCCGTTAATAACGAACGTTGATTTTCGTCCATAACATGTATTATCCGAACGCATAACTCGCATGCAAAACTTCATAATTTCGTTCCAATCAAACCGTCCTTCGAAATCAATTTTCGTTAAATCCTATATAGCTCCACGATGTCCTAAATTATCATTTTCATATATATTCACAACTCGATAACTCCAAAATCAGACTTCGTAGCCAAAAGTCCACATAACTCCATATTTACGACCCAACCTCGAAAATTATTCTGATTAAATGAACAATAGGCTTGAATACTTATCCGGCGTTGCAATTGACAGTTGATTTGACTTTCTCGGGACGTCCGGATGGCGAACGCGCGAGACTTTTTTCTCTTTCCCCTTCTTCTCTTCACGGACGAACTCACCCTCTTCCCCTTTCATTCCTTTCTTGTTTTGTCCGCCCCTTCTCACGCTCAGCACAAATCCATTGAGGGAAGAAAAGGAAAAATTGAGAGAACATGGGCTGAGTCTATTTGGGCCCATTAGTACATACACGCTTAGTTCGACAAAACTAAATACCCTTTAGCATAAAACCAACTTTCGATTAGCTCGATTGGTGACTTGGACAAATGGAAACACAGACATCCGCAGAAGTCACCTCAGGATAGTTGGGATGTCAAAGAAAAGGGAAAAAGGCTGATACAAGCTACAACTTATGACAGAGGGGCCACAGCGATCGCCATCACCTGTCGCGACAGAACCGGGGACGTGGGGCTCGTTTGAGAGCCGCATGACGAATGGAGCTTGGCAATCGATCCCTGGCTTTCGCTTCAGCTTCAATCGACCGGAGCGAATAGGGATGGTCCAACTTCTGCTTTTCCAGGCTAATAATGCAAGCAAAGGCCAAAAAAGGGTCAAGGAAAGGTGGCGGTGGTACCACCGCCCCAGGGTTTCCGCTTTTCGGCTTGTATAATGACATCGAACCACGCTCCTTTTAGAATCGCCTCCTCCTTTGGCGCTTTTAGCCCATTCTTTTCAGGACAAAAGCAATTGGTCTTCCAACCTCTTTTCTTTCCTGCCTCCCTTGGCCAAAAAATTAAAAAAAAAAAAAGCAGCATTTTCCCACCCCCAATTTTTTTCTCTTCAATGGATGAAAGAACAAAGCAGTCCTGTCAAAATTTCAATTCAGAATCCGACGAGAATCGCCTGGGTATGCATCGGTTATTGACACATGACGCCATCGTGGACGAGCTTCTAATTGCTTTCGAGAGTGATCGACATCTGTTGATGTGTCCGGATATTATTTTTCAACAGAAAATTAATAACTTTCGTGACGATACCGTCTAAAAAGATGTCTAAGGGTGCGTTTGGCTACCTGCTAAATAGTAACTATTTCTATTCTTTTATTTTCAGAATTAGTTTTAGAACTGAAATTTGATTGATAAATTTTTGTTCCTAGAATCAGTTTTGGAATAAAATCGAGAAGTAAAAAAAAGTTACTTCTCGATTCTAAGAACAAGAATTAGAAATGGGAATTTTTTTTTTTTCTTCTTCTTCTTCTTCTTCTTCTTCTTCTTCTTCTTCTTCTTCTTCCCTACCCGCCCCAATCAATGGGTGGGTGTGGATTCGGTGTTGACCCACCAACCCGCCAGGACCTATGAGGGCAAGGTTGGCGGTGACACGGCCATAGCCAAGGAAGGGAAGAAGAAAAAAAAAAGAGGAAAAAATACTAAAAAATTCAAAATATCATTAATAAAAATTTTTATGCGAGATTCTAAATTTATTTACATTTTTTTTCTATTTCAAGAATAGAAATTTTGGATAGTTATCATACACCTTCAGATGCTTATAAATTATTCTCGGGCATGGAATTAAAAAGACTCATTTCTAAACTGAAATTATTTCCGGGAACAGAATAGTTGTTAAACGCACTCTAATTGATGATTCCTATGTTTGCAAGTGTGTTTAATCTAATGGACACTCTCACTAGGGTTAATTCCATTGTATTCAATAATGACATTGCCATTTTTAGTTCAAATCCATATTAGACGTTGCTGGCACTATTTCTTCTAATAAGTGAGTAATTTGTATATTTTTTTAACTTCAACTTTAGCTCCTATCTAATATGAGATATATTTTTGTGCCGTTTATCAGAATTCAATCTCAACCCTTGGATATTAAAGGGCTTTAAGAAAAGTTTATCGATATTAACTTTAAAGACTCATATTTATATTTATGTATATATAAATACAATGTATTAATAGCGGCCTACATCATTTAGGTCATATTTGAAATGGAACTGTGATAAAATCATACGTAAAATCTCTTCAATCAATTGTATGAAGGCTGCTATTGTTGCCAAAACAAAGTATAAGAATCAAAAGTGCCGTTTGTTTTAATGGCTTGTTAATGTATGCGTCCCATATCAATTGTTGTAGCTAACTTGGCAATTTCTAGCATAGTTTAAATAGAAATTTGACAAAAAAATTACAATCATCCTAGAAAAATTATATAAAAACATGAATAATAACCGAACAAAGAGGATACTAGAAGTGCTATAATTTTTATATGGCGCTCATTTTGATGTCAAAATTTTTCGTCGAACAACTTAAGTGCTACTTTAAAAAAAAAAAAACGATTATTTAAGTGTTATTATCAATTTGGGAAGATGGAAATCCGACGTAACAATATTTTGTCAATTTTTTCTGGCCGACATGGCTCATCGGTGCTCTAAGTCAACATTGATAGCTCTAAATGACTTCGTTCAACATCTTTCTCCCAAATATAAACCCTAATTTGGACAAATCAAGTAATTTCCCAAACTCTTCAAGCCCTAATTCAAACGAATCAAGCAACTTCCCCAAATTCTCCTGACCCCTTAGTGTTGTCAAGCATGATGCGGGGCCCACTCTGGCAGCCGCTCGTTCAGGAGCACGAACTTCATGAGGCCAAGCCAATCGACGTCCAAAAGCGAGCTCATGGGCACCATCGGGGGCAAAGAGGCCAAAAGCCTAGGAGGCGAGGGGTGTCAAAACCAAACACAATACCCGAATCGAAACACAAACACTCGATCCGTCCGAATAATTTCAATTTTTATCAAATCGATTGGATCTCAACTTATTTGAGATATATTTTGTGCCGTTTATCAGAATTCAATCTCAACCCTTGGATAATAAAAAAGTTTTGGGTATTAACTTTAAAGACTCATATTTATATTTATGTATATATAAATACAATGTATTAATAACGGCCTACATCATTTAGGTCATATTTGAAATGGAACTGTGATAAAATCATACGTAAAATCTCTTCAATCAATTGTCAACATTGATAGCTCTAAATGAAATTTGGTTAATGTATGCGTCCATATCAATTGTTGTAGCTAACTTGGCAATTTCTAGCATATTTTAAATAGAAATTTGACAAAAAATTTCAATTGTCCTAGAAAATTATATAAAAACATGAATAATAACTCTTTCTCCGGGACCTTTTATATGGCGCTCATTTTGATGTCAAAATTTTTCATCGAATAACTTTTTTTTTTTTGGTAAGGATTACCCTACTTTTTAGAAAAAAAAACGATTATTTAAGTGTTATTATCAATTTGGGAAGATGGAAATCCGATCAACATTTTGTCAATTTTTCTGGCCGACATGGTTCATCGGTGCTCTAAGTCAACATTGATAGCTCTAAATGACTTCCAACATCTTTCTCCCAAATATAAACCCTAATTTGGACAAATCAAGTAATTTCCCAAACTCTTCAAACCCTAATTCAAACGAATCAAGAACTTTCCCAAATTCTCCTGACCCCTCAGTGTTGTCGAGCATGATGGTGGCCCACTCTGGCAGCCGCTCGTTCAGGAGCACGAACTTCGTGAGGCCAAGCCAATCGACGTCCAAAAGCGAGCTCATGGGCACCACTGGGGGCAAAGAGGCCAAAAGCCTAGGAGGCGAGGTTGGGGTCATTTTGAGTCGAGGACGGTGTCGATCCAGCCATGCTAGGGGGAGGAATAAGGGTCATCGCCAAACTCGATGAGCATGTAGATGAGAGAAGGAAAGGCGAGGGAGAAGAATCGGCCAAAGAGCGAGATCTGTTTATTTTGAGAGAGAGAGATTCGATTTAAGAAGGATAGAGCGTGGTCTAGGTATCAAAAGGCCACATTATAAAAAAGTTCACGTATAAATTAACATTTTTTTAAAAAAAAGCCATGTAAGACCTTTTACAAGTATTTATCGTCGGAGGCACTTAAAGGGTCGTATTTTTTCCGATTTGATACTTAAGTGATTCGGCAAAATATTTTTGCACAAAACCGGTGCCGAATAAAAGATACAACACTTTTAGCGTCCTTTTCTTGGAACAAAGTATAAGGATCAAAAGTGACACCCCTCCAAAAATGCAAAATGAGTGGATCAACACGAGGGTCAGGAATTCAACAAGAGTCCTTAACTTTCAAATCGAGTGGATTAACATGAGATAGAGGAAATGCCTTTCAAAGACAATAGGGACGACTCTTGATGTGCTGGTATAGTGCCGCGTAACATTCGATTTCGAGGACCCATCATTAAAGCTACGATCGATGCGTCATCTTCATCATTTTAAAGTTCATATTGGATTGGAGCAACATAAATGAGCGATGATGTACCTGCCAATGAGAAGTTTAAATCCATTACTCGACAAGAAGAGTCAACCCCATCACCTCCCACTTGTACGTTTTGATCCATTAAGAAGAACTGCAATTGGCTAAGCCTAAGCAGCCCCATAAGCTCACTTGGATTGCCACTTCATTTTATTATTTTTTCTTGAGGCAATTTGGGTTTATTTTATCTCCCTCCCTTCTGGGATGGGGACATTAATGTTTTGGCATGACTTCAATTTTTTTTTTCAGATAAGCAAAGTTTTTTTTTTTTTATTAAAATCGAAAAGCATCGCTAGCCTTACCAAATCAGATCAAGCATCGAAACAGCTCTATCGCGCTTCTCTGCAAGCGCATTGTATTCGACGGGATATCATTTGGGGTCAGTTTAGGTCGTTTTCTCATCCTTGTTAACGCGCCAAATTTCATCGATTCGCAATCTTTCCCACAATAAAATAATGGATTGCGATGTGGTCTAGGTACAAAAATTTTGTACTGGAGCAAGCAAAGAGAGGTACGGATTAATATGCAAGGTGAGGCAATAACTTAAATTTTATATAAGCAGAGTAAAAATATATAAAATTAAGTTGGTGGTGGTAGGTAGGACCGATGACAATAACAAAAAAATTGACATTTTTTGGTGCAAACAAATGCCCCTTCAAAAGAATCGAATGATTCATCAATATTCAATTCTTTTAAATTAGGTAACCGAGAGTCATTATGTGTCCCATTGTCATTGGCAAATCTTATTTTTTCTTAACGAATTTTATCTTGGTTAGGTTCACCGTATGGCTCATATCTTGCCACGAAAGACATATTTTGTGTAAAGTCTTCACGTAGCCTTCTATCTCTATCCTTAAGTAGTTGCTTATACTTAGACATTCTCGTTGCCAATTGGAATAAATCGGCAAAATTTCGGCTTTTGAATTTTTCTCCTCGATATAAACTAAATCTACAATAGATACATCATGGACGGACCTATAGAATTTGGTATGTAACTGCGTTTCCATTTACTCCTAAGTATGAACAGAATTGGCCGCCAAATTAGTATCCAAGTAAAAGTAGTCGTGGATAGTAGTGACAAATGGAAAAATCTCAACTTCTAGCAAACAGCTTGAGACGCATTTCCACATTGCATAGCAAATCGACTAATATGTTCAACTGTCAATTGATCATCTTGACCAGAGAATAGGTCGAAGTCAATTATCTTGAAACCTCTAGGATAAGAAATTGCATCCATCCAGTCTGGATATGACTTTCTGTATACAGGTTTGACGTTCCCAACATCGAAGCCTAGGTGTTGCATTGCTTGATCTAGTATTACTTGGACCTTTTGGGGATCTTGACCATGGATTACTTGAGCGGGTGGTCCTCTAGGCAAAGGTAGTGGCCTAACTTGGTTGTTAACTACCATATTTGGTCCTTGAGGAGCATACACTGGGTTGGGCATTGCCATTGCTTCCATTATAGGTCTCTGACCATCTTGCCTCTCAGGTGGAGACGGTGGTCTACCTTGATTGTGGATGACAACATTAGGTTTATATGGGGCAAGCGGTACGTTAAATTGTGGCATCGTCCCAATTGGCCTCGCATTATCAACCGGTGGTACTGGCAAACTGGCTACATTTGGCAACAACATATTTTGCTGAGCATCTTGATTGACCAAGCTGCTATTGTTGTGACCATTTGGGTTTAACTGAGCAGGGTTAGGCAAATTGCTTCTACTGATAGGTATCCCCCGACTGGTCTGGGTTTTACCAAAGGTTTTAGCCCTTTGCAAAATCTTGACTTTCGGTGGAGTGGTATAATTTTTTACAGTAATAAAAGCAATTTGAGCAGCAGTAGATGGAGGAGCGTACTTCGAAGGTGCAAGATTAGTAGGGTTTGCTTGTGTCTAGACCGAATGACTTGATCTTCCCTGTCCACGTACAACTTTGTGCAAGGCATTCAAGATCATTGGCTTTTCATTCTGGTGTTCATTAAGAAGCTAGCAAATATCATCGTAAGACCTGGCTCCAACTCATCAATGACTTGCGTTGGAATGCCGACATCTCCACGTTGGACTTGATCTTTCACTGGCTGTGCAGTCGATGACTCAGCACTTCCTACCCTCTCATTGATTGGCAGCGGTGGCAAATTGTTACCGTCAGCATTGTCAGGATTGGGTTGATTCATTCCTTGTACACACCATGGTATCTCCTCAAATCAGTCATACCAGTCCTGTCGAGCATGCTAAAATGATGTTTCGCTGTAATTTTATCTTGCGATAAAATATCTTTCGTCGAAAGTCCTTTTTCGATTTTTAATTGAAGAAGACAGGTTTTGTGACGACTCCAAATAAGAAATATCACATGTGATAAGGAAATCAACAACTTGAATTTCAATAGGACTATATAGGTGCAAACCGTGCCAAAATTTAATCAATGACAAGACTTAGAAAATATAGAATCTATAGCAGAGTTGAACGTAAATAGACTATGTCGGAATTTAACCAACGACATAGGCTGAGAACTCTAAGATATTATGCTAGAATTTGATCGGCGATGTAGCACCATGGATAAAGATACAAACCGAAATTTGATTGACGACGCGGACCTAGAAACTACAACTAAGAAATACGCCGGAATTTAACAGACGACATGAGTTTGAAAAATAAAAGTACAATGCAGGAAAGTAAATATAATTGAAAAATAGTAAATTTATTTGATTTGTGCGTTGGTGGCTCCGAAGAGTATGATGTGGCTATGTAAACTTTACAATCAAGGGTCATCAATGGAGGTTCCAAAGGGAGGTTATGAAGAGAAGTTACAAAGAAAAGTTACAAATAAAGGTTGCGAATGGTTACATTAATTCCGCTATCTTAACGGTTGTTTTATTCCATTATGTCGATGGTTACTGCTTTCACGATTGTATTCGAGATTATCGAATCTACTTTTTATCGATTCCTTCAAATTGTTGATCTTTCAAGTTATCACATATCGATAATAACAAAAAATGAAAAAATATTTTTTGGTGCAAACAATTGGAAATGTCTTTTAAAGACTATACCGACAACTCTAAATGGGCTGGTATAGTGGTATGTATCATTTGATCTCGTGGACCCATCATTATTGCTACGATCGTTGTGTCATCTTCATCGTTAAGACAAAGTTGATATTGGATTGGAGCAACATAAGTGAGCAATGATATGTACCTGCCAATGAGAAATTCAAATCCATTACTCCACGAAAAGGGTCAAATCCATCACCTCCCACTTGTACGTTTTGATCCATTGGGCAGCATTGCAATTGGCTAAACATAAGGAGCCCCATAACATAAGATCACTTGGGTATCCCACTTCATTTTATTATTTTTTCTTGAGGCAATTTGGGTTTGTTTTATCTCCCTCCCTTTTGGGATGGGGGCATAATGTTTTGGCATGACTATCTCTTTTTTTTTTTCCTTTTTTTGTTGAGAAGAGCAAAGTTTTCTTCTATTTAAATTGGTAAGCATCGCTCGCCCTACCAACTCAAATTGAGCTCTGAAATGGCTCTATCGTGCTTCTCTACGAGCACATCGTATTTGATGAACATCTTTCGAGGGTCAATTTAGGTCTTTTTTTCGTTCTCGCTAATGAGCCAAACTTCATAGATTCGCAATCTTTCGCACAATGAAACGATGGATTGATGTGGTTTCGACACAAGTATGTCCAAATCTCCCATGTCACATTCACGTTGGCATTCAAAAGTTTTGTACTTGAGCAAGTAGAGAAGGGTACGGATCAACATGCAAGGTGAGGAAATGACTTAAATTTAATATAAGCAGAGTAAAGTATTTCAAACTTAAGTTGGTGGTGGTAAGTGGGACAGCCGATGACTCAGCTTTTGTCATTTTTTGATATGTAAAGTTGATTAAAATATCGTTGAAGTGGGTGTCTATTTGGTTCCACCATCAACAAAGGACCTCTCTCATGGACATTGACACCGACAGGGAAGTGAAAAAGAAAAAGGTCATTAGGAAGCAATAATAATGTTGAAGACAATAATGCTTATGCTCATATATTTCTTTTTCGCATACGGTTTCTTTTACTTAAATGAATACCTTAGAAAATATTTTTTAAAAATGATTATTTGTACCGTTTGGAATACATAATAATTTATATTTAAATATTTTTATGAACGGTGAAAATATTCTTTATTCTTTCATTTTTGTAAACAATATTAGGGGTGTGCAAATAAATTGGAAATCGTTCAAAACTGGACCTGACTGGCCTGAAACCGGTGGTTCTTGTGGGGACCGATTCGGTTCTCGGTTCTAATTTACTAGAACTGGTGAATACAGGTCTAGTTCTCAGTTCTAGGCGTGGAATAGCCACCCGCATCTACATAAAATAAAAAGACAATTTTTTAAGAAAAATGAAAACCTTAAAATACCTAATTTGAAACTCAATGCCCATCAACTAAGTGCTCGTCTCATCTTGTCTCGTCTCCATCTTACTTTATTTGAGTCATCTTTCTATGTCTCACTTATGGTCTCGACTCTTAAGCTCAATTCCCATCCACTCATGACCTCAATTCTTAATTCCCATCAATTCATGGTCGCGCTTTCAACCATTTATCGCCTCCCTCTCTCGCTCTCGGTCACCTCCATTTACGTGAAACTTGGTGAGATCGGTTTCATCGAATCCCATCGGGATCCGGTTTCCAGGTAGATCCATGGGCGAGCGGTTAGTGGTTTCAATTTTTTTGGAATCGATCCTAAGTGGGCGGTTCCTGGTTATCCGGATCATGCTCATCCCTAGGTGATATAAATGATGATTTTAAAAAAAAATGTTTTTTAAATCAATAATTTTTGCATAAAATAAACAGAGTCATGACGTTTGACATTCTTACTTTTAGGTAGTTGGTGTTGGTGGTGTCTCTCCTCCACTTTGCAAAAAAGCTTGACTTGTGATCGATAACCTTAATTTTCTATATTGGTGACCCTAGGAATCATGATAACTTGACTTTTCTAAAGTAGGTAGAGACTTTTTTTTTAAAAATGCCGTACCACTGCTTATGAAGCGAAGCTTTGACAAGCACATTCGATGAAAGAAGTCAAAAGGAAAGAAATCTTGTCGGGACATAATAGATACGAGTGTCGATGTCGCATAAATCGCGTGTTAACAAGATCGAGTGGATGACATTAATTGAAAGTGGGGATTCACGAGCAATCCCCAATAAATTTATAAGCTAGGTGTTTGCAAATTGGACATTAAAAGTAATTTGATATGAGAAGATGATCGTCTTTAAAGGATAATTATCCAAACAGGATCATCAAGAGCAATTCAAGTTTTCTTATGAAATTTGGTAAAAACATGATGTAGATCAAAATGCTTTTAGCACCTTAATCCCCCCAAAAAGTGGACCTAGCACACCTAGTACAAGGAGTGGGGTCCATAGCATGATTTCACATTAATTCACGTGCTTTTCATTGTTGTCAATTGTTTTATATATTTTGATTTTGGCCAATTCAATTGTTTTACGAGGCAAGCTACTTGCGAGTAGCTCGTACTTGGCTCGATGACCACTTGAAATCAACTTGCCTAATTTCAAGTCAAGCTCGAGTTACTCAACTATCTTGTTTAGTCGAGCTTGAGCTTATTACGCTTGCATTGCCTAACAAAGCCAAATCAAGCTTTCATTCTCTTTTAAAAAAATAATTATAAATTATCTTGTTGAGCCAAGCTTGAGCTTATCAATATACTCAATTTCATAAACTCAAGTCGCTTAACAGAGCCAGATCGGGCTTTCATTCTCTTTTTAAAATAAATGATAATTATAAATTATCTTACTGAATCGAACTTGATCTTATCAATATACTCAATTTCGTAGACTCACGTCTCCTAATATTGCCTGGTCGAGCTTTCATTCTCTTTTAAAAATAATTAATAATTATAAAATAGACACAATAATTAAAATTACATAATACTCGAGCTCTAAAGCTTGAGTTTCATATGTACGTTAATTGTATACGAGCCAAGCATGTCGATTTTCTAATTGAGTCGAGCTCGAGCGGGAAAATCAAATACTCAATCGAGCTCATGTCGAGTGTTCGAGCACCAAGTACGCGAGCGGAGCTCGGGGCTCGGGCTCGACAGTGTATCGACTCGACTTGATTTGACCACACCACCGGGTACAGATCGGTCCAAAAAGAGGGCGGCTCGGAGGGTATTGAGAATCCTTGAAGGTCCTTATTACAAAAGATAAGCACCTCTTGATGGCCTCATCAAGCTAAATATCATTGAAGTGAACAACCCGCATTTTGGCTCATGGTGCATGTCCATTACCACCCCAAGCAGATGCCCCTATCATGAAACCCACCCCCAGCCCACAACTTTACTTATCTTATTCTGGTCCCTATGATAAGACCCTTCATGTATACAAAGTGAAGACCAAAAACAACAACAAAAAGACAACAACCCAAAAAAAAACTGAATCTCTCTCTTTCTCTCTTCCCCCAGGCCCAGCCTTATCCCTACCCAAAAAACCCAAAAAAAACCACTAAAGTTGAGGTAAAAAAAAAGCCTAATTAAAAAAAAAATATCCACTTTTATCTTGAGTGATAATATTGGCCCGAATTTTTTTATTTCATAAAAAATCATTAATTTTTACTTAAATCTCAAATCTGGCCTGAATAATTTAAAAATTTTATATCACGGAAGTTAGATTTGTAACTTGAGTAAAAGTCGATACTTTTTATTAAGATAAAAAAAATTTCGTATCAAAATTATTACTCAAAATAAAATCGATGTTGTTTTTGGTATTAGAAAAAAAAAAAAAAGCTTTCAAGTGGGAAGTATGCACGTGGTGTTCTTGCTCTTTCATGTTTATATAAGGTGCAGGCCCTTCTCTCTCTCCATCTCCCTCTTCTCACATACAAGCCGCAGAGCGAGAGAGAGAGAGAAAGAAAACGCACACCCGTGGCTCTTTCCATGCGTCGTATGATCTGTATTTTTCGCATTTTTGCTGGTGTCCCTGGTTCGTGAATATTGGCGCATCTTGGGTCACGGGGATCTCTTGCTTCTTTGAATAAAGCTCCCACCTTTTCGTCTTCCCTCTCGAGTTGTTCTTGAAGTTTCCCGGTGGAAAGATCCGAGCTTTCGGTGGTGGGTCGGCGGGCGAGCGAGCGAGGTGGCGGACAGTTCTTGCTGTATGTCAGTAGATTGCGTGGAGACTCTGTGCAACGGTGGATTAGGAGCGATCACGAACCCTCTGCAATGGCCTCAACTCCGCAAAAAGCGACGCCTTTCCCTTGTGGCCCCCAGAACGGCGCGGCCCTCGCCGTGCCGAGGGAGGCTGCTCCTCCTCCCCCTCCCCCGGCCACCTCCGATTGGAGCGTGCCGCCGGGCGCCGATCAGCTCCCGAAGAAGGCTTCGGTGATCCGACCGGTTGGGTCGCTCCCTGAGCCTTCCGCAACTGCTTCGACAAAAGGTTCTTGTACATGTCTATATTTTCTTCTTTTTGTTGGCCTGTGCTTCTTTCTTTGGCCTGTTTTCTGGGTGATCTTGATTCATACTTGGGTGTTTGTGATCCTTTTTCTTGATGGGTGGAACTTTTCTGTGAAGATGCGTTTTGGTGGTTTGTACATGCTTGGTTTTTCTGCATAAATATCAAGTATTTCGGTGGCTTTTCTAATGATTGTGCACGCTCCAAGTCCTGGGAGATCAGAATTGGAAAAATGGTGGGTCACATTTCTTTAATGCGCGGATGGGTGCATGGCCCAGTTGCTTTGCTGGTTTAGTCTTTTCTTGGAATTGCATTGTGTGCTCTTTGGATTTTTTTCGCATATTCTTGGCTGGACAATTTTCTAGTCAACAAAGTGAATAGTAGGAAGGAGCTACCTGTCTACATTTACTCTGATAAAGCTTGGATCAACCCTTTTTTCTCCTGTCGGTCATTCCTTAAAGTGTCCTCACTGTCATGGTTTGCTTGGTTGATATCTGTTGATGTTTCTTCCTTTCTGCAGGTGTTACAGTCATGCCAAGGGCTCAAACTAGTCACCCTTTGGACCCTTTATCTGCCGCTGAAATTTCTGTGGCAGTGGCGACAGTTAGAGCTGCAGGATCCACTCCTGAGGTCTTACTTTTAATCAGATTGTTTTCTTTACCCAAAGTCGTCTACATCATATTCTCATATCTAACTGGTCTCGTTTTAGGAGCTCTATGCTAGTCTTATCGTTTGATTGAGCTGCTCATCTCTATTTTTGACTTTTAGATCCGGGACGGCATGCGTTTTGTTGAAGTGGTTTTGTTGGAACCTGATAAGCATGTTGTTGCATTGGCGGATGCCTACTTTTTCCCCCCATTCCAACCATCCTTACTCCCGAGAAGCAAGGGTGGACCTGTAATTCCCGCCAAGCTCCCTCCGAGGCGAGCTAGGCTTGTTGTTTACAATAAGAAGTCAAATGAAACGAGCTTATGGATTGTGGAGCTATCAGAAGTGCATGCAGCTACTAGAGGTGGACATCACCGAGGAAAAGTGATCTCATCAAAGATTATTCCTGATGTTCAGCCTCCGATGGTGGGTAGTCTTCATTTGATTTTCGTTCATTTTCGCATGTACAGCTTTCAAGCTCTAGTGATGATACCACGAAAGAAAGTTTAAGACTTTTGCTCATTAACTCCTGAATATGCAGCCGCTTATACTATCTTGCAAATTATTTCTAAGTTGGTCCCTTGAAAATGGAAATTATCTTTCTAATGCTGATCTATTTTGTACTCTTTTCCCCGATATGTCTAGAGTTAGGAAATATTTGGACGAGTGTCTCTGACAGTGACTGTTATTCAAGACGTGTAATTATAACTAAGCTTCTTTTCGAGGAGGGGGCTGGATTTGTATGTCATCAATTAAGTTGTTTTATGGCATTCGATACTAAGTCAATCAATGGCACAAAACAGTCTAGTTCTGAATTCTGAATTTTGGGAAAATCTTCCTTTGGCTTCTTGATGCTTGAATGTGCAGCTTCCAGATAGTAGTTGATGTTCAGCCAGCCAATATAGAGATCTAATTTGACCTCTGGGCTCCTTTTTCTCACTGTTTCACTTTATTGAGCATTTTTTCATCTTGCAATAGCTTCATCATGGATATGATCTTGTTTTAAAATTAGGACGCAAGTGAGTATGCTGAATGTGAAGCTGCCGTGAAGGGTTTTCCACTATTCAGAGAGGCTATGAAGAAAAGGGGTATCGAGGACATGGATCTCGTTATGGTTGACGCGTGGTTAGTTGACTTGACCTGTGTCTTTTTGCATGCTGCATCTGTTTTTTCTTTTTAATTTATCCTAGCTATTGCGTTTATCTCTTCAGGTGTGTTGGTTATCATAGTGATGCTGATGCTCCAAGTCGAAGACTTGCCAAGCCTCTTATTTTCTGCAGAACTGAGAGTGACTGCCCCATGGAAAATGGTTATGCACGTCCAGTCGAGGGCATTCACATACTAGTTGATATGCAGAACATGGTGGTGATTGAGTTCGAGGATCGCAAACTTGTTCCCCTACCTCCAGCCGATCCATTAAGGAACTATACTGCTGGCGAAACCAGAGGTGGTGTTGACCGGAGTGATGTGAAGCCCTTACAAATAGTTCAGCCCGAAGGTCCAAGTTTTCGTGTTAAGGGGCAATATGTAGCGTGGCAGAAGGTGAATCTTAGTTGTTTATTTTACGCTTTGGTTGTGTAGTTGTATACATGGAATTTCCGTTGAATCTCATCTTTGTATTGGTTGTTCAACAGTGGAATTTCCGCATTGGCTTCACACCCAGGGAGGGCCTTGTTATACATTCTGTTGCTTATGTAGATGGTAGTCGTGGTAGAAGACCTGTAGCTCATAGGCTCAGCTTCGTGGAGATGGTTGTGCCTTATGGAGATCCAAATGAACCACATTACAGAAAAAATGCCTTCGATGCGGGTGAAGATGGCCTTGGGAAGAATGCACATTCTCTTAAGAAGGTCTGGAACTAATTCAGTAGTGAAATGAATTATGAGTCCTTTCATGTTAACTTTGTAATCTCTTTAATTGACTTTACATTTTTCCTGGAACATGAATCATTCTGCAGGGATGTGATTGTTTAGGCTACATTAAGTACTTTGATGCTTATTTCACCAATTTCACTGGAGGGGTTGACACTATTGAAAATTGTGTATGTCTACATGAAGAGGATCACGGGATCCTATGGAAGCATCAAGACTGGAGAACAGGATTGGCAGAAGTGAGGAGGTCTAGAAGGTTAAGTGTGTCTTTCATATGTACCGTGGCGAATTATGAGTATGGATTCTTCTGGCACTTTTACCAAGTAAGTCCAAAACTGAAATACTTTACCCTATACCATGTGCATGAAGTATTCAATTGGTGTAATTGTTTATCTGACTGCACGCATCTCCTCTAATATTTTTCAGATGTTAAAAAGCTAAGTACCTATTGTAAGAAATATTCTGAATTGCCTGTCTACATATTGGGTGATGCAATATTTGATTTCTCATACGTGTTATGGGTATCTGGGAGCTTTGAGATGCTTTATCCTTGGCACAAAAAATCTCTTTTGTCCAGTCCTGTCTTCTATGTCTTCTATGTCTTTAATATGATGGAAGATTGCAATCCAAACCAGGATTTCATAACTAACGTTGGTGAAATGTCAATGTTGTCGGAAGTTAGGATGACATGTAATTTAATACTGTGTACAGGATGGAAAAATTGAAGCTGAAGTTAAACTTACAGGAATCCTCAGCTTAGGAGCTTTGCTACCTGGGGAGTACCGAAAATATGGTACAATGATTGCACCTGGTCTGTATGCACCAGTTCATCAGCATTTCTTTGTTGCACGTATGGATATGGCTGTCGACTGCAAACCCGGAGAAGCATTCAATCAGGTAAATTGCTTTGGTTTTGCTGAAACTTTTCATGTTCACTAAATAGAGCTTAATAACTTAAAATGATACATGTCACTTGTCACCAACCTCGTATAGTGGGAAATGGCTTCTTCTTGTTGTAGTACTCGATTACTTGTTTGTCTATTTCCTTTTCATTATAGTAGATTATGAGAAAAATGAGTATTAAAGCTGGAGGCTTGTTTTTCTTATATCGAGGGACTGTAATGGATACACACCTGTGTTTGCAGTATGGTTGTTAATGTAGGCATCAATTACTGTTGTAAATAGCCTTGTCCTGTAACCAGACTTTATATTTAGCTATTAGGAACAATATATTTCCTGACACTTGGTTTTTTCAGATTGCAAAGAGTGTCAATAAAGGTGGTCTAAAATCCCCTAAGACAAGGTATTGGTAAAAGCTTGAGATTTCTCCTGATTTAAGGTACACTAATCGTTTGAGGTTGCAATAGAAGCCATTTGCTGGTTCCCCAAACGATTGGTTGAGGACCTTAGACTGCCTTCGAGCCAGTTAGATTGAGCACATTTAATGACTATATATCCTAAGGCTTGCGCACTATCATACCCCAAGTCGTGTGAAGTCCTATCATGCTGTCAGAGTCACGATACTTCTTGACTGTCTTTCAATGTGTTAAGATGATAGGGGGAGTAAACTCAATATTTCGTGGTTGCATTCAGCATTTTAATTTTTCTTGTTTGATTACCAATTGATGAAAATAAAATATTGTATGCGGCAACACACACCTTTGCATTGTTCGATTTTAATTTCAGTTTCTCAATATCCTACCTGTTCTTCATAGGTTGTTGAGGTTGATGTTAAGGTTGAGGAACCTGGGGAGAAAAATGTTCATAACAATGCATTCTATGCTGAAGAGACACTACTTAGGTCCGAGTTGCAGGCAATGCGTGATTGCAATCCTTTGACCGCACGCCATTGGATTGTAAGCCATTTCTTTGATTTCTTGGAATTGCTTGGACATTAAGTGTCTATGGTTTGAAGGATTTTTCTATTTGCAAACAGGTGCTATGTACTTGTTAAACCTGTTTTATATTTCAATGCTTTAAAGTGTTGTTAAAGGTTAATCTGCCTATTATTTTTAGCTTTGCCATGGCATGGTCTTGCATCTGCATGCTAATATTAAGAATCTGCTGCTGTTGCCTTTTTGTTCTCATAAATGATGAAGTCTGAAGAGCTTGTCCTATGTGTCTTGGATCTGCCCACTTCTTCTTTCTCGAAATTCGTTTTTTGTGGATACCCTTCTCAGGCCAGAGTTGTGAACACCACGAACTATTTCATTGATGATCTGATTCGTTAATGTGAACATTTTTATACCATTCTTGAAGTCTAATGGCACGTATGCTATTCCTTATTTCAGGTGAGAAATACTAGGACCGTAAATAGAACTGGACAGCTAACAGGCTACAAGTTAGTGCCTGGTTCAAACTGTCTGCCACTAGCGGGTTCTGAGGCTAAGTTTTTGAGACGAGCTGCTTTTTTGAAGCATAACCTTTGGGTTACAGCTTATGCACGAGATGAGATGTTTCCAGGGGGAGAGTTCCCTAATCAGAATCCACGTGTTGGTGAAGGGCTGTCTACATGGGTTAAGCAGAATCGACCTCTGGAAGAGACTGATGTGGTTCTTTGGTAGGTCTCGTCTCTCTCTCTCTCTCTGAAGAAAGCCCACTTGTGTCCATTCATGGATTGCTATGTCATAGATTTTGAGGGTACTCGGTAATGATCATGTAAGCTTATTGTTATCCCTGAAATGTGGGATGTGATTTGGGCCACGAGTTTTTACAGCTCCATCCTTGCTGACCACGATAAGATGCTATCTATGCTTATATGCCACTGATCGTGTCATTTATAGGTATGTATTTGGAATCACCCATGTTCCCCGATTGGAAGACTGGCCTGTTATGCCGGTGGAGCGCCTTGGTTTTATGCTTATGGTACATTCTTGGTCAATCGTTCTCTTTCGTATAATCCATGTCTTCATTTTCTTAAGCTGGTTTACCTTTGTATCCACCCACTCGATTTCTAATCATATTTTTTGTTGATGCTCATGCTTGAAGCCACACGGATTCTTCAATTGCTCGCCTGCAGATGATGTCCCTCCCAGTACCTGTGATATGGAAGCCAAGGACAGTGAGGTCAAAGACAATGGCGTAAATAAACAAGTCCCCGGGGGGAATTCCCGCAAAGCTTTGAAGAAAATTCAGCACAGTGGTCTTCTCCCTTAGGATGCTATAAGCAAATGCCGTGCTTTCATTTTTTTGTCGACCTTGACCCAGCATGCCCGGTTCTGACGAAGCAGACGAAAGTATCGCACATAACTTGAATCTAGTGGTCTTGTTTTTCAATTGACGCGAGACTAGACCGTAAAAATCATTAATAATGTCCAATATCCAAGACAACACTTTCATGTGTTAGGATGTTTCTTCCCCTTTCAGACATTGCTTGGTTGATTGGTTCTGATGAATGAACAATATTAGGACTCTGCAGTTCTGGAAACTAATCTCTGGCATGTGCGATTTTCACGATGCATGTTCTTGACGGGTCCTGCTACTTTAGGAGCTGATCATTAATAGTGCTTTCTGAAAATTCACCAGTCTGTACTGCTATTAATTTTGCCGGCTTTGCCTGGAGCATCATATTCTATTCCTCAAGCTGCCGAGGCAGATCCTGAGCGTGCATGGGGGCGAAGTCCCCGTTAGAATCCCACCGCAACCATCGGATCGTGCCTCAGGGATCCAGTAAACCTCTTTTTGCCGTATCTTTGGATCGAGAAACGTTTCGGATAAATTCAAATGATCCTTTGCGTTTGCTGCATTCTTTTTAGCCGGGACACGCACATGTAAACGGTGGGAGAATTACAGAAGCGTCGTGAGTGGATGAGCTTTGAATTTTGATTAGTTAATGCCTTGGCCATTTACCCTTCTTCGCCCTATGAGTTTTTGGCCTAATTCCAAAAAAAAAAGGCACAAACTTTTGGTCGAGTGACAATTTTGGCCTTAACTTTTTTTGTCTCGTAAAAAAGCATTAATTTTAGGTCGATTGATAATTCTGACCTCAATTTTTTTTTGTTTCGTAAAAATAGCATTAACTTTAGATCGAGTGACAATTCTGGCCCCAATCTTTTTTTTTCGTCTATTAAAAAATCACTAACTTTCATTTAAATTCCAAATCTGGCCTTCCTTGACTTCGAATCATTGATTATCTAACTTGACTATTCCACCTCAGCAAAATATCCACGTGACTTGCTGAGTGGATTTAAAGTACTATTCATTATCTTCTTCTCTGAGCCACAATTTGAAGAATAATAGCAAAACTATTTGTCTCTATTACTTCACTAATAAGTTAAAAAGATCTTCAGATTGAATCTCTCTAATCAGACTTCGTCGTTTTTGTCGTAATCTAAAGTTGTAGACCGCCACCCGTCGACAGGCTCCATGGACGAGATGCGCCAAACTCACAACCATAACCATTTTTTCTCAAATAAGGGTGACTTTAGAGAAAGAGTCAATGGGGGCTACATTTGAGATAATGATGAAAATTGGTGATTTTTTTATGAGACAAAAATAAGTTGGAGTTAGAATTATTACTCGATCTAAAGTTTATGCTTTTTTATAAGACAAAACAAGTTGGGGCCATAATTGTCATCCAATCTAAAGTTTGTGCTTTTTTTTTTAGAATTAGCCCGTGAGTCTTCGCAGTTCACGGACACCAACCAAAGGCCAAATTTCAAGTTGGTTGACTCTGGTGGGTGTCCACTGTCCATACCGATGGGCTTTTTTCAATTGGGAAAATAACTTTAACTCAATGTTCAATATTGTCTATGAACTTTAACCCAATATGTAATGTCGTCCATGAAATTTTAATATGATCATAGAACTTTTTGTACATATTCAATTTAATCATTAGACTATATAAAATACTGAACTTGAATGAATTGAAGGACGACATTGGACGATTTCATATAGTCTAGAGACTAGATCAAACATATATCGAAAGTTCAGGGATCACATTAATAAATTAAAAGTTCAGGAATCATTACATTTTGAGTTAAAGTTTAGGGATCATATTAAATAAATTAAAAATTTAAGAATAATATTGAATATTGAATCAAAATTAAGAGATTATTCGTGTAATTATCCATTTTCAAATCTTGTTTTTCACTTTTCGGACAATGGTTTTTCCCACTTGGAAAGCAGTCATGACATGACAGTCCCCGGTGGAAACAGGACGACTTGCAGAACATTTTCAAAGACTTTGAATTCTTCAAAGTTGTTAATAGTGTCCAAAGCAGCGTTTCCTAGATCACGAGCTTAAATAAGGCAGAGCAGAGCAGAAAGATATCTGCTATCGATTGTCCATTCTCTTTTGGCCGTCTGTTTTCTCTCTCCTCTGCTGTCTGCACAGTCCAAGAAGCAGAGACTGCGGAACAGTAGTTGGATTTGCTTTTGTTGGTCGTCTGCAAGACAATGGCAGCTGCTGCTTTTCAAGTGGACAGAGACCTCCAAGAAGAACTCACTCTGCCCATCATATTGGCAGAGCGAGTCATCAAATCGGCTCAAGAAGCTGAGTCCTCCAAGAACGAGTGCTCTGAACTCGCCAGGCAGACCGACCGCTTGTCCCAACTCCTCCGATCCACGGTTCGTCTGGCTTCTTCGACTCAGTCCCTCTACGAACCCCCCGTTCGCCGTGTAGTCGCCGATGTCTCCAAGAACCTCGACAAGGCGCTTACCTTCGTTCGCAAGTGCAAGAAACATGGCGCTGGGGTTCTCAGGCAGGTCTTTGCCATCACGACCACCGCGGATTTTCGCAAGGTATCGACGCTTCTTGAGAATTCTATCGGCGACATGACATGGGTCCTTTCAATCTTTGAATCTGATGGTACTAATATTGCTCTGCCTCCTATAGCAAGCAATGACCCCATTCTTGCTTGGGTTTGGTCTTATCTAGCTACTGTTCAGATGGGTCAGCTTAAAGACCGCGTTGATGCTGCTAACGAGCTGGCTTCGCTGGCCCGCGACAGCGAACGCACCAAGAAGATGATTGTGGATGAAGGTGGAATTCATCCTCTTTTGAAGATGTTGAAGGAGGGAGGATCTCCAGAGGGTCAGATTGTGGCTGCCAGTACGCTTATTAATCTTGCGACCGATCCACAAAGAGTTAGAATGATCGTCGACGAGTTTGGAGTTCGTACCATTGTGCAGGTTCTTAATGACTCCCCCATGAGGGTTCAGGTTGCAGTGGCAAATTTAGTTGCAAAAATGGTGGAGTTGGATAAGGCCACGCAGGAGGAGTTCCCCAGAGAAAACGTGATTAAGCCATTGATGAACTTATTGTCCATGGATACTGTTTTAGATGTCCCTAAAATTCAAACAGGTAGAGCTAGCATTCATTCCCTTGTTCAGATTAACAAGGAGTTAGCATCAGGGAAGCACTTATATAGTCATATTGGGGTGAATTCTTCGTACTCAGATGGTAGTAGCAGGGGTGGGCATCATAGGAAGGAGAAAGAGGTTGAAACCCCGGAAACAAAGTTTAGGCTTAAGGTTAGTTGTGCTGGGGCTTTGTGGAAGTTGTCTAGGGGAAGTTTGGTTAATAGCAAGAAGATTACAGAGATTAAAGAGTTGCTTTGTTTGGCAAAGATTATCGAGGCAGAGAGGGGGACTTGCAGTATAACTGCTTGATGACTGTGGCCGAGATAGCCGCAGTGGCAGAATCCAATACTGATCTTAGACGAGTGGCTTTCAAGCCCAACAGTCCCTTTGCAAAGGCAGTTTTGGACCAATTACTAAGAATTCTTCAAGAAGAAAGCAATGTGGATTTTCTGATTCCTGCCATCAAGTCCATTGGATCGCTGGCTAGGACTTTCCCAGCTAAAGAATCCCGAATTATCAAACCTTTAGTTTGCCACCTCACTCATGGAGACATGGACGTGGCGATTGAAGCTGCTATTGCCCTGGGAAAGTTTGCTTGTCCCGAGAATTTCAATCGTGTGGAGCACTCCAAGGCGATTATTGAATTCGATGGCGTTCCTCCTCTGCTTAAACTGTTGAAGACTAACGATCGGGCTCAACTACATGCGCTCGTGCTACTATGTTACCTTTCACTCCATGTCGGCAACAGTAAGGTGCTTGAACAAGCACGAGTACTGAATGCTGTTGAGTCTATGGCTCGTTCTGTCGCTGCTCAGCATCCTGAGCTGAAAGACTTGTTTGCCAAAACAGTACACCATCTAACTATTTATCATGCTGGAGCTCACTCACACTGGCAATCACGTGCACCGTGATTAGTTTTTCTTTAGAGTTCATGACGAATCATCCATGCAGGTCTGTCTGATTACTTATATGTGATATCAGGGATATGAGAGTGATGCTTGTGAGGAGAGCTTTTTATTGTATAGAACGGTTGTGTTGAGTTGACACCTGGACAGTGTACCATGATTGGCTGCACATAATTTGACTTGATTTCCACTGGTGATGTCATAGCTTAGCCGATCTCTCGAGTCTCCTTAGGCCGTTGTGTGTAGTCTTGACCCTTTGTATGCACTCTACTCCAAGTTTTGCCTTAACAGAAATCATGTTGAGTGCCATAGAAAGGATACTTCTCAATTGAGATGCTGGTTGTGCCTATAATGACTTGAACATGGGAAGATGACTAGTTTGTCTTCTTATTCCTTATGATCTCTTGCTGGTTTTTTTCCTAAAAAAACTCTTACCAGATGAAGTTGTTGACGGATAATTCAGCAGTCATTGTTAATATTTCTCAGGGGTTTCTTGTGAGCTATGACTAGAGATTTTGCACTTCATTCTGAGCCAGCTAGTTGGTCTTCAAGCTAGTTTAACAAATCTGGTAGGGCAAGATATTGATTTACATTCCTATGGTGGGTTGCTTTGTCATTCAAGTTCATAAAACTGTTGTATTTGTTAGACATGGTTGTTGAAATTCTGTCCTGTTTCAGCTGTCTCTTATTCAATGCTGTTTTCCTCGAGAACCCTTTCACCGAGTTTCTGGTGGACTTACTTTCACTCTCTATAGATGAAGATGGTAATGTGATTGGTTAGTACGAGTACGATTTTAGCAACTATTCTGTTCCCATTTTGACTGGTGAAAATATATATCTGGGTAGGGGCATGATCATTGCCCCGCCCCTTTTTGACTGGGGGTGTGCATCAGGCCCAGTTCAATTCGGGGTCCAGACCAAACTGGTCTGCACTGACCGGTTCTAAGGGCAGAACCTCCGGTTTTACCTGTGAACCGGTTCAACCATTAAGTTCCTGAGTTGAACCGGTTCTAAACCGGTTTTAGAGCATCTTTTATAAAAAAAAGGGAAATAAAAACCGTTTATACTTTTCGACTAGGCCCGGCTTGGCCCGATTAGAAGTCCATATTGAATTTTTTTGGTGGGCAGCAGGTGGGCTTGGGCGATAAATAGGCGCCAGCTCACATTTGATCAGGTCTATTCTGAATTTCTACAGTTTCTCTTCTTGTGTGCTTTGGTGGGTTGGTTGTTCTTTGTACTTTTTGCTTTTTCGGTTCTCTTTTTTCCTGCCCTGTAATGGCGGATTGGGGCTTGGTTTGACTTCTTTGTAAGCTTTCATAAGTAGTATTCATGTCTGCTGTGTTGGTCTTTGAGTAACAAAATCTCAAATCTTGTTAACTAACTCTTACATTAGCAACCACTCTGATGATTCTATTTGACGATGTGATGGAATTAGGAGTTGAAAAAGAATATGAGATCGAAGTTTCTAGCTTACCTAACCTCATATTTAAGCCAAGCAATGTAAATGGGTCTCCCAAGTGGAGTGAAAACCAATCCCTAATTGCAGAAGGAAAATGATTATTAAGGAGTTAATCGCCGGGCCTAATTTGCCAGAAGAGCAATCAACAGAGACATGAAAACAACATTCCCCACGGTAACCCGACTCGCACTCTGGCTTCACAATGAAGCCATGAGAGAGAGCTTCCGGATGAAGCGACAGCAACCCGTCTGGTTCAAAGTTCTGGTTTTTCCATGCCTTTAATCCTGACCCAGAAGAGGAAGTCCATGTTTGGTAGGAGATTACTTGTACTGAAGTTCAACAGCAAACCTTTCTCATGCAGAAAACATCAGAGTTACCAGCTCCAAGAAACACAACTTAAAAGCTGCACTGTGCCGATAGGTGACACGGGACCGTTTTCATGTTACTTCGCCACTCTTTCTTGCAGGCGTTGATTCTTGGACATGGACGAACATCATGAGTGGTTTCTGGTTCGTCTTTTGCCTTGCCGCCATGTCGGTGCGTTTGTACCGGTCAAGAATGGCGAGAACCGGCATCATTCTTTTGTTTTTTGAGCGCGACAAGAACACGCCAAAAGCAACAACCCGTCGCGTACCTTAGTTTGACCGAGTATAAAGTTGGGGATCGCTGGCCTCGTTTTTCCCCATTTCCTGTCGGTTTACTCTACCGTTCCTGTTTGAGTAGATTTTTCTCCCTTTCGATCCGCACTCTGCTTTGACCGTCCGCGTCACTAAGGATAAGCCTTTAACCACTCTCTCCGACAGTGCTAGCATCGTGCTGGAAAAATCGTCCAAAAACTCCAATACTTATTGTAGGTGGTCAATTCAGTCCTCAACTTTTCGATTGTACCAATTTAGTTTTAACATTTTGACAGTTTGTCAATTTAGTTCAAAATATTGCAATTGTGCTAATTTAGTCGTTAAACTTTTGACGATTTGCCAATTCAGTCCTTCCGATAAATTTTATCTAAAAATCGCTAATGTGACAATCTAGTTAATGCCGGCCGTCCTACGTGGCACTACTATCGGCGCTGACATGGACAAATTTTGTAATTTTCTATATTTTTCTTAATTTTTTTATCATTCTTTTCTTTTCTTTTTTTCAACTCTAGGCCAATGAGGTCCCCAATCAACCCTCACTTGTGGCTGGTGAGGGCAAGGAGGCCCTTGCCAGTTGCCCGTGGCCAAAGAGGGTCTTTGGCTCGAAGTTGGAAAAAAAAAGAAAGAAAAGAAAAGAAAAATAAAAAAAAAATTCAAAAAAATTGCAAAAATTGTCCCTGTTAACACTGGCTATGTGACGTAAGGCAATTGGTGTTGACTAGACCACCACTCTAGCGATTTTCAGCCAAAATTAGACGAAATAACTAAATTGGCAACAAAAGATATAGGACTAGATTGATAAAATTGAAAGGTTTTGGACTAAATTGGTGAATTATCAAAATATATAGAACTAAATTGATACAATTGAAATATTTAAAATCGAATTGGCATCCGTATAATAAATTAAAACTTTTCTTGCTAATTTTCCCTAATTTTTTTAAAGTTGGTTACCTCACGACATTGGGGAGAGTAATGCTCATCAAATCAATCCAGATTAGTGCATAGTGATTGATGGGCTACAGTGGTCCCATTAATCACTTTTAGCTGACCTCATCCTTTCCAATCTTATTTGGATGCTTGCCGTAAGAACTTTCTAAAGAAGGCAAATCATGCTTAACATGGTCGCCATTCTTGCTCATTCTCCTTCTCATTGTCACACTTTGGGCATGCGAAGAGTATTTAAACAAAACTATATATAATATCACCAGCGTGGGGAAAGGTTTCCCTAATTAAACAAGGTAATGATGATTGCATAAACAAAGAAGATTACCTTCTAAGCTATACCAACATACATAGAGAGAAGATTATTGATTAACGTGAGAATATAAACATAATCATCTACACATCTTTCCCACACCTTCTTTGAAAATGGAAATTGTTTCGCGAAACTACATGATATGCGCACCGAAACTCACGAGGAAAGGGATGTCACCACTAATGTACCATGGGGTGAGCCCAGAGCTTTATATTGTACACTGTATGACAACCGAACTCGGTTGGTTTTTTGTCTAAACTTACCGTGTATTAAATCTCATGCTACCCTTTAATATTTGGTGCTAGTATGACACCGAGCATCGAGTTCTCTATTGCCGGCGTGGCGCAGTGCGCTTAAGGAAGGGTTAAGAATCTAAAAAAACGAAATACAGAATTCTTCTTCTCTGGCCTTCTTTCTTTTAGTCTTCCTAGTGGAGCCTTATCTGAAGTTTTCCATGGATTGGAAGATTATTGCACCAGTAGTTCCCGTGGATTCAATGTCACATATACGGAGAAAAAAAAGACTTTTGACTCTTCTCTCTCTCTCTCTCTCTCTGAATAATGGACATGCCAGCCAATTTGAGCCTTTAGGTGGGACCAGCTCCATGGCCAAATTAATCGTTTTGTGTCGATGCATGCAAGCCAAAATGGTGGGGTCGCAGCTGGATCATACATTATGCTTAAGTTAGAACGTATTACAACCGCGCATCTGTATGTGAATACCAGATTATTCCATATATCTCTAATGTCCACGACAGTCCGATGGCTAATGTCCCACTTATCATGTGGATGAAAAACCACACACATCGCCAAATGTACATAAACATATACAATGATTAAGTGAGTCCGAGAATGCAGCCATGGAAGAGTAGCATCATTTCTGCGCACTATATGATTTGGGAAGAGAGTTTTGATCAGGACCACAAAAACTGAATGACAATCATGGAAGCTTACAGGGAATAGAAACGAGAAGAAGAATCGAAGTCTTTTACTTATTTCTTTCAATGGAAAAGACAATGACATTGCGATGTACTGCCGTGTACCGAAACATGGGTCGAAAAGGGGAAACTTGGACGAAAAAAAATTAAACTCCTTTCCAATCTCTCAGTGGGAATGACTTCCTGTATATATCGACATCTGTATGTATCTTTTGTGATTAGAGCAAAACCGGAAAAAGAAAAATAAGATGAACCGGATGTACACGTTTACATCTGCTGAAAGATGTCGAAATTCACCGCAGTTAGATCCTCCGAAAGTGATGTCAGCTGAAAGCTACTGTAATCTACCGACGATGAATTAACAGGACCGATGTGTAGCTGATCCTCTTGCCATGAACCTTGTGGCTTCAATTCTTCACACTTGCTTGTCCCATTGACCTGGTACTGAAACAAGCTGTCCAGCTTGTTCTCGCTCGAACTCCAAGAGAAAGCTGCATTCTCGACCGAGCTGTTGACCTGAAACCCCGTGTAGTTGCCGATGCTTGAGCTATTATTAGTTGAGCATTGGTCCTTTGCCTCGTGGAAGAACAATGAACTCATTCTCGAAGTGGAATTGTTCGAGAACTCTGACCCGCTCATCGTCCCGCCGGGGTGGTCGAAATTAGTCAGGCTTGGCATAGAGGAAAACTCAAAGTTAGCACTCATGTCGAGATGGTTTTCGTCAATGGTTCTAGGAGGATCGTGGTACTGGCTCAGAAGACTGGAGTTAAAGCCGACCGGGTCGACCCCGGACTGGAATTCAAAGTAAGGTAAAGAATCGAAAACCGGCCTGCTGATATAGTTATTGTTATCGGCGGACTCTCTGGATGCTTCTATTAGTGCTCCGCCTTCGAAGTAAGTGTCGCTCATTAGAAATGCTGGCTCGTGTGCTCTCAAACTCGATACGGCCGGGATGAGTCCCTTGAGTTGTGGCACTTCCGACGACTCTTTCTCGGCGCATTTCTCTTCTTTGATCAGTTGGACCTGGCTGATCGGTTGGTGTGTTGCCGGGTCGATGCCTTGCTTCGTCAGCTTCTTCTTCAAGCAGGAGTTCCAGAAGTTCTTTATCTCGTTGTCGGTTCTTCCCGGCAATTGCGCAGCAATCTGAGCCCACCTGTGTATGTCATCCCATGAATATTCCACGAAGAATTCATTCAAAAGGGAAATAAAAAACAAGAAAAAGGAAATGTTCTGGGTGGGCGTTTCTCGAAATCATATATAGCAGTATCTGTACCTGTTTCCAAGAACTTTGTGGAGACTGACGATGAGATCCTCCTCCTCTTGAGAGAACATCCCTCTCTTGAGGTCAGGCCTCAGGTAGTTTATCCACCTCAATCTGCAACTCTTCCCACATCTTTGCAGCCCTGCATTTGATGAGATAAACCAATCATTCAAAATGGTTTTTGAATCAAACTCTCTCCAAGAATTGTGAATGGGGTTCTCTTTTCTCATCTGTCGTGGTGTCTTGCCTGTCAGCCAAAAAAAAAAAGGAAGAGAAAATGCTAATATCGTCATTACCAGCGAGCTTCGGGACGGAGCTCCAGCAGCCGACGCCATATCGGGTGATGTAGTTGAAGAGCTTCTCGTCTTCCTCGGGCGACCACAACCCTTTTCTCAGCTTCTGCTTCACACAGCAAGAATGCCTCCCCCATTCTTGGCAGAGAGCAGAGTGCGGGAGAAGTGAAGGAAAGGATAACTGTAAGGACAACGATATGAGCCAAAGCAGGAAATTAATACACAAGCAGGCCTTGTAAGCTAGTGAATAAGAGAGGTCCGGATGGGGATTTATGCGCTGTTCTTGGGGTTGTCCTACGAGCTGCGAACACAACGAAAGATCAAGAACCGGTTTAAGACGATTTCGAAAGCCAAGAAGGAGGGATGTGAATCATACTTAGGATCCAAGCTAAGCTCTCAGAGAGAGAGAGAGAGAGAGAGAGAGAGAGAGAGGAGGGAGGGAGGGAGGAAGGCGAAGCAATCAAGTGGGCTTTACGCCAAATCTGGTGCTGCTTTTGGGACAGCAACTGGATTGGTTTTTAAGACATCTCTCTCTCTCTCTCTCTCTCTCTCTGCCTCCACGAAAATCGACGAGGGAGCGATGCAAGAATTAGAGCAAGATTACAGCAAGTTAGAAGCTCCCACGAACGGCTTACTTAAGGTCAGCAAGAACGAAGCGTTTACACGTTCGTGTCGGTTCTCGTATATATATAGAAAAACGATGGCGTGTTGAAATCCTCTTTTATGGCCTTTCAAAGCCAAACCGGGAAAAATGAAAGTAGGATAAATAAATGAAAGGGCTGGTACAACGAAAAACCCCAAATTAATACACTTGCGATAAATTTATCATTTGTTAAATTGGATTAATATCATGAAAAATCATAAAAGGATATATCTGTGATAAGCGGAGAGGTAAAATCCTAAACTGGTACACTTGTCAACTGCAACATGTCATCCGACTCAGCGATTTAATTGCAAAATTTAACGAAACTAACTGAGAGTAAATTTGTTACATGTGTATCGGCTTAAAATTTTTTGTGATTCTAATCCTAAATAAAAAGAAGCCATCTTTTCGGGACGATTAAAATATCTTTTTTCCCCCATTTTTTCCTGCTAAAATTAGTGAATTATTATGTACTAGAGCGTGCGATGCATTCGGCGATTATGTCGCTTCTTCTAATTAATAGCGGATATAAATAAATAATTGATAAAAAGTTATCTTTGTGGGACAATAAAAGAAGGGGGAAAAGAAGAATATTATTTTTTCCCCCCAATTTTTTTTTTCCCGCTAAATTAGTGAATTATTATTATCGCACGAGAGTGTGCAATGTATTTGGCGATTACGTTGCTTCTTCCGATTAATGTCGAATACAAAATTCATCGACCGACACCATGCGTTTTTTGTCAAGGAGCGCGGGGGGGCCCGCCCCTGGATTCGGACCTCTGGAGATCGGGATTCGATGAAATGTTTTGCTTGTTACAGATAATCGGAAACTAAAAATAAATAAAAAAAAAATAAATAAATAAGAGGTGACGTTTTTTAAAAGAAAAAGTGGGGGAATGGGCAAGCCGAAAGGAATTAAATAAATAATTCGCGGGTCCGAAGCGCAGAAGCTTCCGAATTCCGACAATCATTACCCCGCGCACTTCCCGACCAGGACAGCGTGGCCGACAGAAGACGACGGCGGCGGGTGCCAAAATGAAGCTCCGAAGAAGACGGGCTCGGGCGGTCCGCCGGCGTCCCGGAGCCCCGGGGCTCAGGCCGGGTCGGGTCCGGCGGCAGGGCGGGGGCGTTGGGGTTGGATGTGTCGGTGGCGGTTCTTCGTGGCTTTACGTGGTCTTCGACCATTGAAAGATTGATTCTGCGGTTGACTTTTTTTCGCTCCATCCCGCTAAGTCGTGAACCCTTTTTTCTCCCCCTTCTTGTAGTATACGTGTGGGCAATCATCTGCCTTTACCGATTCTCCGAGACAAATCGACTTGAAATTCCGCGCCCGACCAATGTTTCTCGAGAGTTACTCGGTACGATTCTTCCGTGACGGGTTGAAGTGATGATGCCGTGTACCTGACTTTGAGCTATTCATCGATGTTCGATATCGTCCTCGATCTCCATTTCTTTTTTTTTCTTTTTTTTTCAATTCATTAGGCGGACTTTGCATCATCGGCTGGTGCGGTCTTGCCGGCAGATGCGATGATGCCAAATCGAGTGCTCTTTTGCTTATATTGACTGCCGGCTTAGGGGTCTGTTGAGTGGGTCCCTTTAATGGATGATGTGGAAGCATATGAACAGTGTAATTGAACACCTCAATTAGCGGTGTTAGAGATTGCATCAATAACTTTTGTTAGTCTACTTATTGTAAAGACGGCACCCAACCCGATTTAAAAATTCAGAGACCGAATTGAATATCAAGCAAAACTTTAGAGGCTCTACATAGCATTACCCTTTTGTTAAAATGAGTGCTCAAACGACACGATGCCTCTATAGTCGCGTCAGTTTGCAATAATTTTATTGTCTCAATTAGTTGGTTTTAAAATGTTGTGATTAAACACACGTGTTGCAACACTTCAAGGTCCACGTCACCGTTACATTATTACCTCCATGTCAAATAAATTCTCATCCTTCAATATTACATTTGTATTTATAACTCATTCGGCTGCAGTGATTTAGCGATTTAAAGAAAAAAAGATTCACGGCACACATTCGAAACCTTCGCAATATGGTCACACATAACCAATTTAATTGTTCGAAATTTGAATAATATATTAAATTTTGTCCGACAAAAGAATAGTACGTTTAGCTTAAATTATTAAACGCAGCATTGAAGGGAAAGAAAAGATAAATAGCTTTAGGGACAAGTGCACCACAAGTCCTAAAACTTGTCACTAAAGTGCATTTGAATCCTAAAACTCGCAAAAAAGTTCATTTGAATCCTAAAACTTGTCAAAATGGTTTATTTGAGTCCTAAAGTTAACACCGTTAGATTTACTAATGGAAAACGTTGACGTGGCGTTGACGTGTTATTTTTAATTATTTTTCTCGAGACACGTGGCGCCACATTAGCAAAAATATAAATATAAATATAAAAAAAACCAAAAAAAGGAAAAAAAGGAAAAAAAGAGAACCACAAGCAAAGGGCCGCCAGCCCGACGACCCGGCCGTGGAGGGCCACCACCATGGCCACCGGGAAGGACCGGCGGAGGTCACCTGGGCCTCCGGGAAGGCCCAGGCGACCTCCGTCGGTGAGGGCCGTCGAGCCGAGGGCCGACAACCCTCGATCCTTCCGGGGAGGGCCGACCCCCGGTTCCCCCATTTTTTCCCCCATTTTTGCTGGACTTGCTCGCGTGTCTCTAGAAAAATAATTAAAAATGACACATCGGCGGGCGCGAGCATTTTTCGTTAGTAAATCTAACGGTGTTAACTTTAGAACTCAAATGAATCATTTTGACAAGTTTTAGTACTCAAATAAACTTTCTGCAAGTTTTAAGACTAAAATGCGCTTTTGTGATAAATTTTAAGACTTGTGGTGCACTTACCCCGTAGCTTTAACAAAAATAACAAGACGAAATTGTTCCCCCAACACCCTACGTGACGTCCAACCAATTGAGAGCTTTCACGGACGTTATCGTCACGGACAGCCGCGCAGATGACTCGACAAGTGCCTGATCATCACAAGCCGACGCGACCAGCCGCGACGCACCAGATCCCCCCCCGACCAACTCGCGCCACATTTTCTTCTCTGGTGGGCCACAAACTTTTTTCCTGTTTTCGCAAAATTCGTAAGCGACCGCGATATGCATCAGGGCCGGCCGCCTTTGACTTTGACGTCGAGATGTGCGGTGCCTGATCGGGCGTTCAGTGTCCGATCCCTCTTTTTTTTTTTTTTGTCGAGTTTGATATCAATGTCCGATCCCCCTTTTTTTCAAAGGGGTCGTACCGTCGCTCTTGGATTTAACTCCCTCGTTTATCTCGCGGGCAACTGAACAAAAAGTCGCGTCATCACATGAAACCTGCAAGTTTTAGAAAATCGGTTTAAGTCTTAGCCAGCGTAAAACTAAACCCGCTTTTTATTTCTTTTTCGGGTCAAATCATTTTCTATTAAAGCGATAGCATTTTACACACGTTGATTGATTAGGCAAACATAATGATGCTTGCGTGACCGATCGTGCATGGTATGGGACTATGCCATTTAGTTGCTTTTCTTGCTGCGCTTAAAACAAGGGCAATAAAACATCAGAATTTCCTGAATTAATCGAGGAGGAGATAGGCGTGCAATTATATGTTTGGGAACTTTGGTCTAATGTGCGACGTCGTTTCTGGGCTTTTAATTTGTTCAATGTGGCCCGTAAACTTTTGTTCAATATGCAATGCCGTCTTCAAACTTTTAATCTGTTTAATATAGTTCATGAATTATTGGTAAATGTTCAATGTAGTCTCTAAATTATACGAAAATATTTAAAAATTCAAGGAATGTATTGAACCTTGGACCAAAATTCAAAGATTATATTGAACAAATTAAAAATTCAGAAATGACATTGCACGTTAGACCATAGATTAAGGACCATTTGCGTAATTTTTCCTTATAGATTTGACTACTGATTTATAACATCACCAAGTCATGATGATTTACAGCATATTGCATTATTATTAATATTATTATAATATGTACACACCCCGCATGGCAATCAAATAAGTATAGCGATTGCCCTTAACTAACTGAAAAAAATATATTTTTTTCTATCACCTCGACATTGACTTTAAATTATTTCTAATTTCTTATTTTTTTTCTGAAAAATTACCCTCGTGGTCCGACAAATTAAAGTAAGCCTCAAGACAGAGAGAGAGAAAAGCATGAAAAGGAAGGAAAAGCTTCCCCACCTTCAATCATTGTATGGTGTGTGTCGGACGATAGGATTTTTCAAAGGAGGGATTAATGGGTTCTTAAGTGTAATTAAATGGTCGTTTAATTCGATCGCGAAGCTCACCTAATTGACCATTGCATTCTTCTCAAGGAACCAAGAAGAGAAAATATCAAAAGCAATCGGGCCAATTGCCTCAGCTCATACACCCAGATCGGGAGGCATTGCGGCCCCCGCTGAGCTTCGCGAGCCGACGAGGTTGGCTGGCGCTAGATTTGGCGTGGACGAGCCTCACCGGCCCTTGTCTGTGGCTGGTCGCTAGCCATCGGGGAGGCAAGCAACCACAGAGGATGAAGAGAAATAAAAATTAGATAAAAGAAAACGAAAACAAAAAAAATTATTAAAAAATCCAGACAAAAATAATCCATGTACGTTAGCTATTTCCGGCCAAAATTGATCGAATAGAGTGCATCGATATTTTCAAAAGATTTCGTACTAAATTGGCCAAATTAACAGGTTTAAGACTGAAGTGACATAATTGTAATATGTTTAGGACCTTTTTTTTTTTTTGATAATTATCCTCCTAATTGATTATTGCATTCTTCTCAAGGAACCAAGAGAGAATATCAAAAGTGCTTGGGGCCAATCGCCTTGGCGCATACAGCTGGATCAGCAGGCAATTTTCAACTTCTCAATTAGGACTTCCATTGCTATGAATGTGAGAGTTGTCACTAAGGTCACAATGATGTATAACTAATCGGGCATGCCCATTAAAAATAAAAAGTAGTTATAATCATAAGATTCTTTGAGGATTAGGGACTTGGTTGTCGAATATGCAATGACGCGCAAACCTGTGATTCGAAATTGTTTGTGAGGTGTCATTGAATTTGCGAAAGTTATGATAAGGTTTGAAGCATACCTCGCGTCTTTCTGTGGCTCCTTGACGTTTTAGAATGAGGCTACCCATGCTAAGATCATGAGGTCGCTCATGGTGTCCGCTGCCTTGATCCGAGGTCATGATGCTAGGGGCGACCTCAGATTGAGGCTCCAGGAACGGCGTATCCGTTGCACGAGATATGTTGAGTGCTGGGATGGGTGTCAACAAGGGCTAGGGTTCGTCGGCTGCAGCGGGTGGCTGAGCAAGGGTGCTAGGGTTTGTGTATTATTTTTGGGTTGTATCGGCGGAGCAAGAGGGTATTTTGAAAAGTAGGACATAAATCTTGTAAAATAAATACATAAATTTGCTGAATTGTGGTAGCGAACTTGAAGGTTTAAAAAATCGAGGTATATCTTTGATCATTAGACGAGAACTCATACATTTTTAGTAGTTTCCCATATTAAATCACCAAGTTTCTCTGATCGCGGACACTCTGGTGAGCTCGAAGATTGAAAAATTATCCAATCAATTCTAAATTTATTGTACAGATGCCAATTCAATTATAAACTTTTCAATTTTTCCAATTTAGTTCAAAACTTCTGTGCAAAATTCCAATATTGCTCTTCAAGATAATTTTTGCTAGAAATCGCTAACGAGGCGGTGTGTTATATATGAAACCGGCAGTGACTAGATCGTCACGTCAGTGATTTCCGACGAAAATTGGTCGGAGGGATTATATTGAAATTTCGCGAAAGATTCATGACTAAATTTGTAAAATTAAAAAGGTTTAAAACTGAATTGACATTTGTATAATAGGTATGGGATTGATCGAGTAATTTTCCCGCTCGAAGACAGTCCCATCAGAATTGGAGTCGACATTGTCATGAAGCTGTGCTTGTATGCGAATTGATGTCATGAGTCAATTTTTTAGTACTTACATATTTTTTTGGTTAAAAGAAAGATGTCATTCATGTATCAGAAATAATATTTGAGAGGTACATAAAAGGCTCTCAAGCCTAGCAAATCCCAAATAATTGCAGAGAAAGCAAAGGCCGGAAAGTAAATAACAAAGCATAGTCTGCAGCTAGCAGCATACTCTCATCCCTTAGGAATAGATTTACCACTATAAACAATCAGCGGTCCATCACCAAATTTAGTGACGAGCATATGCCGAGATCTCCCACTACATTTTGCAGCGGTTTGTGGTGCGCGTCTAGGTTGAACGTCCTCATCACCATTATTGTGTAGAGACACCGATATCAATATATTGAAATAACACATATCAAAATACCTATAATTTGCTCCCATATTTAGTTCGGAAGAGTAAAATCCCCAAAACTTGACCTGAATCTAAATTGAGATAGAATAGCGGCTTAATTCGGAGAGGTTGTGGAGCCATGTTATGAACATCCTCCTTAGTGGTTGTCGACTGGATGAATGGCCAAATCGGTCTTCACGTTCATCTAAGATCAGTTGCAAAAATTTATTCACACGCACAGACTCCCAAAACAAATTCAAAGAGAAAAGAAAGATAGAACGCTTCAAAAGAGGAAAGAGGGAAACAGAGAGGGAGAGGGGGGACGGTCCCTCTCTTTTCCTCAGAGACGGCACTGCAGAGAGGCGGCAGGTTTCAAGAGAAAGGAGAGAAAACCCTAATCTCTTAAGGTACATTGCATGTACCGACCAAAAAAAAAAAGGTACACTGCATGCGAAAATTACTGGCCAAAAAGGAGGTCCACGTGAGAATTGAGCATGAGTAATGTCACGGTTGTATCTCTTGGAAAGAGCATCACTCATCATCATATACCTCCGAAGCGATAGAATTTCTTTGGCCAAATAGAGACACTTTTAATTTGTAAAGTTCATGCATCTTCACATATGGACAAACGCAAAAGAGAGAGTTCATGCATCTCGCAACTTGATGAGCTTACCTTTCATTAAAAGTCTCATCACTAGGGACTTTTTGTATATACATGTACAGTGTAATAAAATTATAAAATCATACGAATACTAATTCGGTCATAATTTCTTTCATTTTGTTAACGTAATCCTAAACCTCCATGCGAAATTTCAATGTAGTTCTTTCGGCCAATTGTTGTCTGAAATCGCTGACGTGGTGATCCATACAGAACGTTAATTTGAGTAAAGTTGTCGACATTGGCGTGCCACATAGAACGACCAACGATGACTAGATGCGATGTCGGCGATTTTTTATGGCAGTTGACCGAAAGGACTATCAGGATTTCACGCAAATTTATGATTGCATTGAGAAAATTGAAAAGTTTAGGACTTAATTGACATTTGTACAACAAATTTGGGATTGATTTGTCGCTAAGAATGCTATGTAACCTAGGACTATATAGCGGATAGTAAATGACCATTTAAACATATTGCCGTATCACTATCATATGTATGTAATTATGGATATATCAGTCTTGAATTTTTAATTATCTATGTCAAGCAGTGCTATCTCTTTGACTATATTTATTTATTTGAGAGATTTAACTTACTAGTTGGCATAATCATATGAAATCACACCATTCTTCCTATTTCAAACCTCCACGTGCAAAGTAAGCATTATAAATGTGAGGCCCCTGGATTAACTCCCTCGAAACGTTGTTCGCTTTAACTTGTTCCATACCGAGCTTTACGATTTTATCTCTTGACATTTAAGTAGGCACTTCACCCGAGTTTATCCATTCTAATAGTACTCTCACTTGATTACGCTTAACTTTGAAATTTCAAAACTAAGTATTGTCGTTACGTCAAAAGATGCCTCTATGAGTTGCTTCCATTTCTCACACACACATACACACATATCCTAGAAAAGCTCTTTTTCTATTCGGTGTGCAATTCGGTTCATTCCCGTCCTTCCTGAGCCATTTTAAAAGCCTGCTAGGAGCCGCTTATTATTCGAGCTTTTTGATCCCGGCAATCACTCTCCGCCCTAATCGGATCAGATCGTTACAATAAATAAGCATAATGACTATCACTTTCGAAATATCCATTTTCGAGCAAGGAGTTCAAGAATGCCTTTCTGATTCGTTGCCGTTGCCTGCTTCAATGCATCGAGGCAGCCTCTCAACTACCCTAAGAATTCATAAGCATGGACAGGGAGTACATCTAACTTTCTCCAGCTCTTGTGATATGGACTCCAATGCTTTATGCTAATGCTATTGTACAAACTGATTATGAGGCTGTTTCGGACGCATTTGAGTACCTCAAAGTCAGGTGGGAAGAATAAATTGTGTCTTTATCTTTCTCTGTGTGTACTATAAAGTCGCTGTCCTTTTGTTGATGCAAGTCTCCATCAACCAACAAATAAAGCGTCCTTTTCAAGAGATGATGATCACAAAATGATAGTGAACGCTGGACATTGGGGAATTCTTCTTCCCTCGTGCTTCCGTTCCAAATGATTAGGCCCGTTGCCCTCGTTGGGTTTACGGGGAAGAAAGAAAGAGAAAAAGAATAATTCTTGTCGATGGCGTGATTACTCACTTGACCCTCGAGAATGCGCAATTTCTCTTCCATGCCACCTCCACGTATCTCTGGGAAAAAGCAATGGGAAGAATTGCTCGGATATCGGTGGAGTGAAGCTTATTTGGGTCGTGTTTCAATCCAGACTACGCACTACGAGTAACAAATGATGGAAGGTGATTAGTAATTGGAGCACTGACAAAGTGGAACTAATGAGAAGCGCTATGATCATATTGAGTGACCGATATATAACTAATAACATTATTATTTGGTGGATTCACATATCAATGATCACATGGATGATCATCATTATTCTACAAATTATAAGTAAAAAAATTATAAAAAAGACTATATGTTAAGTCATGGGTATGATTGTTTGTCCTACTAACCCTCTATTAACGTGAAATTCCCGGTTTACTATTGTTAATATCGGGTTACTTTTATCATAAACTCAATTGGCAAAATCGAGTCAATGAGGTTACATCTAATCAAATGATTACAAGGTTAACTTGAGAACTAGGCTATTAGCCAGTTTCAACACACCTTTATTAAGATGGGGGCAATTGAGTTTCAAGATTCCCCCATGGTCCCCATGAATTCATCCATGCACCAAAGCCACTCAAGCTTTTCCCAAGTCAAAAGTTGCAATTACAGTGCCTGGAGAAGACAAAACCGACCCTCATATGTCTATTCACAAACCCTAATGTGATCACTCTCTTCCTTGATTAAAGTCTCATGTCTAGTTATACTTGATTCGACATCAACAAGAATAAAAACCCTTCTATAGCTTAAGACCTAGGTATATAAAGGTCCACATCTCACTCTCTTTTCCATCCATTTCTCTTCACATTTGAGTGAATTATTGTATTGCCGTACAATTTGACTTGTGCTAAAAGCAAAAGAAAGGGAGAAAAAGGTGTGAAATAACATGGTAATAGTAAAAGTGGACGACAGGACCAGCGAAAGTGTTGCGTGAATGGAGCAAGGGTCGATGTCAATAGTACATGCGGACGGTGATTTGATGCGAGTGTCTTGTGGACACCATCATTTATTGTTGTTTTCTATTGAATTCTCAGCCACAGTAAGCATACATTCACCGGACCAAACGGGCCTACGTAAGTCGTCGGATATTTTACTAATCTTGTGAATGAGATAAATTATTAAAAAAATCATAAACTTATTAAACTTACACCAATTTAATTTTAAAATTTTCAATTTAATCAATTTGGTTTTAAATTTTTTGATAATTTACAATTTTAGTTATTTTGGTCGGAAATCGCTGACATGGCGATCTAGTCAGTGTTAACTATCCTACGTGGCACGGGCCAATTTTTAAATTTCTAATTTTTTTTGTTTCCAACTTTGGGATGATGACCCTCGCTTGGTCTGGGGTGAGGTGCCATAACCCTCGCCCAGATCCAGGTGAGAGCTGTGACCCTCGTCCATTGGATGGCAAGGGTCGGCCGATGACCTCGCCGGCCCGGGATTGGAAAAAAAAAAAAAAAGAAAATAAAACTTAAAAAATTATAGAAAAATTGGAAATTGCAAAAATTTTCCACGTTAGTGGCGATCATGCCATGTAGGACGGTCAGCCGCCGCTGACTAGACCTTAATATCAATGATTTTCTGCCAAATTTGGCGAGAAGAACTAAATTGACAAATCGTCAAAATGTTTGGAACTAAATTGGCCAAATTGAAAGGTTCATGACTGAATTTGTACAAATATGTTTGGGACTTGTTTGGTAATTTTTCCAACAAAATATATCGAAGGAAAAGAGATTTGGTGCATAATCCGATATTTATGAAGTTAGCTTTAGCGTTTATCATGCTAATTCTTTATTTTCAGCAAACTTGATTACACGGGGCCCTCCACGAGGGCTAGAGATTGGTGTTTCGATTTTTCAAGTCAAAATTCGACCTCTGCAATTTAAAAAACAAAACGTTTCAATTGCCAACTTTATTCGACAAGCAGCCCAAGATCTTCTTAGACAAACAAAACTCGTCTGAAAAGCTCTTCTGCTTTCTGTTACTACATATGAACATCACTTGAAGTTCAAAGCTCATTCATCTCGAAGACAACTAATTGGATTAACGACTGCCCACTTTCATAAAATGTGATATCATGTCATAGAGACATAAAATCACTATTTTTGGTATAGATAAGAGCCAAATGTTTGGATTTACGGCCATGTGTCACCATAAGTGAGGGTGATTTCTCTATACGTAATGGTATCTTTTCAAATATAAAATCAAGATATCATTCGGTTTTATGTGTGACTTAATTACATAACCTAGCACTACGTCTTTTGAATGGGTTTCAGTCAATAACAAGGTATGTTTGATTGGTTGTGTCCGTGGATTAAGATAAATCCAAGAAATTCGTCGCGTTAACAAGTTTGTGAGGGCTAAAGCAAAGGGTAATTAAGCTTTATGAGAAAATCATGTGTTAATGTAATCCGCATCAATTAATCTCCCTACCTTTGGAGCAATTAATTCATGTGATAACTCCACCATTTGGCACCGATACGTGATTTGATAAGCCAATCAAAGTAAGATGCATGATGCATGTGGTGCCCAGTAAGTAATGGCTATTGGTCGGTTATAGTATGTTGTCACAGCGATGTGGCGTAAACATTATTACTTTTTCCCACTTGAGGCATAGACTATTTTCTAGCTAGAGCAATAGTTCAATTGCTGTTGGTGGGTTAGGCCCAACGTTGGGCCTAGATCTTGTTTTACATAGGGGATTCCAACTTCCATATTCAAATTTCACTTAGAATCCTAATCACTGGGCTCATTCTACTTATCTCAGCCCATTTGGAGCAACCTCTCCTAATATAGGTGATCGGTTCCAAGGTCAGAGCCTAAAACCTACCCCCTGTAAGTCCTGATTATGAAAAATCGAAATCATGAACTGAACTAAGTGACTTTGGAACCAATATGGAACCCAATGAGTCGGTTCTATGCTAGTTCACAATTCTACAAGATAATCCTTTTTTTTTATGTATTTTTCATGAAAATCAGGTTACGACTATTACATATGATCATTGATAGCTCAAGTTGAGTAGACTCTTGTTAGTCAAGTGACAATGTTGCATACCTCATATTTGAGGTCACAAGCTCCAATTCCCTTGGTTGCAACTCTCTATAATATGGATAAAACCATTCGAGAATGCTCGACAGTCCTAATTTTTTTTTTATATGTATTTAAAACGAATAGAAATCCTACATAATTTGAGCACTAATTTTAAATTCTTCGAAGTGAAGGTCTCAATTGACATATGTTGAGTCTTTTAACCCTTATACCTAGTGGGTACAAATACTCTATCAGAGAGAGAGAGAGAGAGAGAGAGAGAGAGAGAGAGAGAGAGAGAGAGAGAGAGAGAGAGATTTAATGCAATTATTTATTCTTCTCATATATCACAAGGATAGGTTTTTTTTTTATTCTTCTGATATTTCATAAGGATAGGTTGCCAACTTGATATACATAGACACCGTAGAAATGACTTGTTTCTTTTTTTCCGAATGAGCCAAAAGTTGTCTTAACTCCTTAATGCATCGGTAGGCGAAGCTCGTCGTTATCCAAGTCGCCATGGCCATGATCACATTCATAGATCATACACCGAGTTCGGTCATCAAAAGTCAAAATGATCTTTTGCACGCTTGTCTGGGAGTCATCATTCGCTACAAGCCTTTGAACATCAACTTGGAGAAAGAGTTGACTTAAGAGGGACACAGCCAGGCTGTAACACAGAAATTTCTTTGCCCTTTGTTTATTCTAGAGTTTCAGTGAATCTGTCTTGGGGTAGACTCAGAAGAGTGAGCAGCTCAATCAAGAAGTTACTCCTCATGAATCTCCTCAAACATTGCAGATGATGCCTGCAGGCTGTATTATAATGGTACGATCGGGATCATGATCACGTCACTCTAGGCAAGATAGTGATGACTTCACAGCTACACTTGCACTCAGCTTGGGCGGTCATCAAGAGGGAGATGAAGTCAATGATGGGGTGGAGAAAGTCAAGTTCACGGATGGTTGGTCGGCTTCAGAGACAGACTGTAATTTCGAGGGCGAGTCCGAGGAAGCCTCCCAAAGTTTCACATGGGGCCTCAACACCTCGTGATCGTGTCTGCGTGTAGACGCAAAGTCGAGAGGTCAACGATCGTGTGCACGCCATGCATTCCACAAAGCCATATCTCTTGTGTGGGGCTGAAGAATCTAGCTATAAAGACTATTCAAGCCGTCCAGTCCTTTCACTTTCGAACTTTGCTCATCGTTGGCGCTGCCGTTGTGTGATTGGTCGGAGAGCGATGATGATGATGAAGAAGAGCTTTGGGCGAAAGTGGGCGGTGATTGCAGTGGTGGCATATCTGCTCATCATGATGGATCTATTGCCTTCACCAACTATTGCCTCCTCGCTTCCTGCTCAGCATCTTCCTGATGCGGCCATTGGTGATACACCTGACCATGATTTTTCTTCCTCTGTGTCTTTGTTTTCATTGTATAGATAATGAAGATAGGATTGTTTCTCCGGCTTGATTGACTCACTCTAGGCTTTCTCTAAATTGTGTAATCAAGGTGGAAGTGAAGAAGGCAAGACCGGATCCCCAAGAAAAGCATTAGGTGGTCGGTTCAAACTCAAAGGCGCAATTAGTCTTCATTCCTATGTCGATTTCGGGAAGAGCAAGAAGAGGAAAGCGGTGGAGTCGCGTAGCCTGAGGGGAACTTCTGTCGTGTCTCCACCCTCGCCGCTTCGCAATCAGCGCACCTCCTGGGGGTCTCATGCCCCTCCTCCCCTCATCCAATGAGCTGACATATCCATGTCGACCATGTAATTTTCCTTCCTTTGCCAATGAAATGTCAATGCCTAGTCATTATCAATGGTTGTTGATCCCATAAAGGATGTATAACCTATGCGCCTCCAAGTCAATCTTGCCCTAATACAAGTGATTTTGATCCAAGGACTTCGAGAGACTCTTATCCAATCTATAGGCTCACCAGTATATCTACAAAAGCAAACATTCATGAGCCCGAAAGAAAACAGAAGACCCAGCCCGCAAGAATTTTGATAAATGAAAAAGGAAGAATTTTGAATCCAAGCAGCAAATTGATCTGAAAATGTGTCATTAGGTTAGCTGTTATCAGTTTTACACAACTTGTACATCAGGTGCCAAGCTAGCTGCTGCCAAGTTCAGTAAGTAGAGGAATCGATCACTATCCATGTCGAGTTATGTCTGGTCTTTCTCAAAAGCTCGTCTTTTTTTAGTACTATATATTGACATCACTTCAAGTTCAAGGCTCATTCATTTCCAACAGAATTGACTGCCCCCTTTCATAACTTCATCCTCCCTCAAAGCTCCATTTGTTTTGCAAATTTTTTTTCCTAGGAAACATTTTTCATAATTTCCGGTATTCGGGGGCAAAAAATAAGTGGTTAAGGAAAATATCTTTCGGTCGATGGAAAATGTCGGAAGGAAATCATTTTCCAATCTCGCCCTCGCGTCGTTTTACCCTCTTTCTCACACGTCCTCTCCTCCTCTCTCCAAAGTTGCTCCTTTTCCCCATCGTTTTCACGTTTCTAGAGCCTCTCCTCCTCCGCCAGTTCCTCGCACTTCGTCTACTCCTCCTCTGCCGCTGTCTCTCGTTTCGTCTCGTCCCTCATCTCCTCCCATGGAGACGTGATTCCCTAGAGTTGGTGAGCTTGCGAGTTGACAGCGAGTGAGGCCAAGCCTCACCTGTGGGCGGTTGCCGGCCGTCACCGTGGGCGGCAACCGGTAGAGGAAGAAAGAAAAGAAAAAAAAAAAGAAGAGAAAAAAATTAAAGAAAAGAAATATAAAAAAATATTCAAAAATAAAAATAATTAAAAATTCGATTTTTTTAAATAAAATAAAAATTATTAAAAGGAGTGCAAGGAGGAAAATCATTTTCCATACTAAATGACAGAAAACATTTCTCAGTTTATTTCTGTTTTAGCCGAACATCGAAAAATATAGTCATTTTCATTTTCCTGGAAAATGGCTTCTTTGGAAAACATTTTCCAAAAACGTAACATTTTCTGCAAAATGAACGGAGCCTTAGTTAAGTATAATTGATTTAATAATACTATAGCCGGATCTATACGACTGTCATCATCCTTGATACGGTAAGACCAACCAATGAAATTCTAGAAAATGTAATACCATGTTATAAAGAGACGAAGTCAAAATTTTTGGAATAGGACATAGCCAAATGTTTGGGTTTACTGCCATGTGTCTCCAAAACAAAGGGTGATTTCTCTATACACAATTGTATCTTTTTATACTTCGAATAGAGTAAAATTAAGATACTATTGGCTTTTGTGTGAGACTTTATTACATAACCTAACTTTACGTCTTTTGAGTGGGTTTCTCCCAACAATGAGGTGTGTTCAATCGGTTGTATTCATAAATTAAGAAAAAAAAAGGTAAATTCAAGAAATTTGTCGTGTTACTAAATTTGCAATCACATAAAAGGGTAATGACACATGGTGCAATAAACCAATCAAAAGTGAGACCATGACACATATGGTGCCAAGTAAGATGAGATTTATAGTACACGAACTATGGTGATTGGTCGATCATACTACATCGCCATAGCCATATGGCGTAAACGTATACTTTTTCCTACTTCAGGTGATTCCGTTTTAAAGCTGAAGCAATAGTTCAATCGTTATTGGTGGTTTAAGGCCAAATCAAACATAATAGGCCCAAATTTGGGTGGGCCTGCATCTTGGTTTGCATACGGGGTCCAGCTTCCACATTCAATTTTCATTTAGAAACCTAAACTCCGTTCATGTCAGTGGGCCCGTTCTGCTTATCTTGGCTCATTTGGGGCAACATTTTATGAAATAATGATATAATATGCTCTACTAGAGGTGATCGGTTTCAAGGCCAAAAATTGTAACCAACCCATAAGTCTTGATTTTGAAAAACTGGAACCATGTACTGAACAGGGTGTTCTTGGAATCGACATAGAATTGACTCATTCAGTTCTCGGTCGGTTTCGGCTTTTGCGCAAAAATTAGGTTAGAGATATCATATACTATGACTTATATGTCATGTTAAGTGAACTCTTGAATGTTGAGTGGCCACGTTGCATATCTTGCGTTTGAGGTCACAAGTTCCGAATCTCTTGGGTACAACTCTCTATAATACATATAAAACTGGTTCGACACTATGTGGCAATCCAAATTGACACAATATGTATGTAGAACAAATATGAATCCAACATTATGCGAACGCTAATTTCAAATTCTTCAAACAGAAATCCAACTTTGAACCCATTTACCTAGTTGCTAGATAGGCTCTATATGTACATACACACACTATAAAAATGACACATTTCTTTATGTTTGAATGAGCCAAGAAAATGTTCGATTTTTTATTTGTTGGGAGCGCGTAACATAAGTCTGATACCTTCACCTGGGCAGATCGTCAAGGGAGAGCCCAAGTCCTAATCCGTTAACATATTAAATTGGACCCACCTTTACTCAAAAGTTACCAATGAGTTATGAATCAACTAGGATGTATTAACCACTTCAAACCACACCAATTCTTTGATATTGAACTTCTCTAACATAACTCACATGTGTATCCTAATATGATTTATCAGTTGGGAAAGCTTGTCGTCATCCAAGTCGATGGCCACCATCACAAATCATCCACCGAGTTCGGTCTTCAAAAGTAAATATGATTTTTTGCACGCTTATCTGTTTGAAAATTAAGTTGGAGAAAGAGTTGACTTCATGGACTGTATTTTGATCAAATCAACAACATTTGTGCTTAGTTTGGTACCCATTCAATGGGTTAATTGCCCGAATTTTCAACAAACTTCGATTTGATGGACACTACAAAAAAACAAGGATTTAGCCATGGAAAATTAGCGACAAAAATTATCCATCGCCAATTTGCGACGAAAACTAAAATTCGTCGCTAAATACAATGGAATTTGCGGCGAAAAAAAAATTTGTCACTAATTTGCGACGAAATTTGTGACGAAAATTTCTGTCGCTAATTTGCGGCGGAATTTGTGACAAAAAAAAATTCGTGGCTAATTCGTGGATTTTTATTTTGGGTGTCCAAGGCTCAGAGGATAAAAATTTAGGTTTTATCATCCAAAAGCTAAGGACATGTGCTTTATGCTTTAGGTGTAGTGTTGTTCATTCTTTGGTATATTCTCTTCCAAAAACTATTCATGAAAGTGCACTGCAAAGATCCTTTTTTAAAAGGATTGGCAAAGACCTATTCAATGAAAAGCGACAGGGCAAAAATTTATAGGTGACAATCTAAAGTCAAAGCTTTACACGATTCTTGGTGCGTACTCTGGACAGGTGTGACAGATAAATTAGAACGCATCCACCGCGATTGTCGTGTACGAAGTAAAAGGTCCTTATGGCCATTATGCATTCTACTTGGCCTCATTATTGTGTGCAGGTGCTTTAGGTTCTCTCTTGTACAAGTTACACTCAAAGAGTGTTGTGACTTGTCATGGGAGATAGATTTTTGAGAATTTTAGGGGAATAACAGAAGATTATTGGTTGAGATCAAGCTCCTCTTTCTTCAAAGGATATATGCTCATTTTTCTGGTAAGGGCAACTTATTTTAGAAACAACTGTACATATTTTGCTTTTTCCTTGGGTTGTGGGGCGAAGGTTTGTCTGAGACTCCTTTTTACCTCCCTTATGTAATATGTTGCCATTGTTTAGAAGAAAGATTCAAGTTTTCTATGGCCTTTGTTTTTGAGTGTCATTAGTGACAACTTGTTATTATCATTTTGGTTGATCAGTATCTATTTCTAAGCAGTAAACTTTTGTTAGCGTGAGTCCAAGTGCCCCACGGTAATCATATATCAGGACAAGTTCGTTTAAGAAATACTCCCTCTGTGGAGATTAATGGCGATCACTTGCTTCAAGAGGTTACTAGAAGCGTAAGACCAAAGGTATGATTTGGACAAGAGGAACTATCTTAATGTGTCAAATCTGGGACTTCACCTGCAACCATTAACATGAAGCTACTTAAAGTTGACATGGAGAGGGTTAGAAGGTTTGGCTGCTTGACTTGGTGGTCCAAGAACATATTCTGTGGACTTTTTTTCTGATAACAAGGCTGAGAATACCTTTTGGTTGGATAGTTCCTCAATTGAGAAGGTCTATCTTGAAGAGGAAAAATCCACCTTTCAGTTTGGTTCTTTATATATGTCATTCTTGTGGAAAATGTAGATGAATGTATTTCATTTTCATATTATTATAATATTTTGATGTTATTAAGTGCTTAATCAATGTTAAATATAAATTCCAAAAATTAATTTTGCTTTTAATTTGGTTTAAAATCGAAAAATAAAATAAATGGTTTTATCATACAATCACAAATTACAAAAGTTCGTTGCAAAATAAAATTTCATCGCTAATTTCGTCTCTATAATGATATTCGTTGTAGAGTTCACCGCTAAAGAATTAATAAAAATCATTGCTAAATTGTTCATGAATAATGTTAATGGCAAAAGTAAAAATTTTTGGTGGCAAATTCATAACGAATTTTGCCATGAATAAATTTGTCGCAAATTACTAACCACAAAAGAAAAAATTCATGGCAAATTAGCGATAAATTTTTGCCACAAATAATTAGCAACGAATTTTACGACGAATATAATTCATGGCAAATTAGCGACGAATAATTAGCAACGAATTTTATGCGACAAATAAAGTTCGTGGTAAATTAGCGACGAATTTTGTCACAAATAATTAGCGAAGAATTTTGCCACAATTATTAGCGATGAATTTTCTTTCGTTGCAAATTAGAGATTTAAAATTGAAATTTTTCAGCAAAATTTTGTGACGCGCGATTAGCGACGCATTTTTTCTGTCACTAATTTCGTCGCTAAAACCTAATTTTTTTTTTGTAGTGGGAGCGCCTAATATTCCAAACAAATTGTAATAAAGTGTACCAATCCGTTGAAATATTGATATTCATTTCATACGTATCATTTGCACTTGACCGGTCAAGTCTAACATTAAAAACAATCTCAAAAAATTCCACAAGCGATCCACTCCACTTGCGTGGTCATCACGAGGAGATGAATTCAATGTTGGAATGCAGAAAATCAAAACCAACGACTGGGATCACACCCTGAATTCCAGAAAGTCATTTTCTCTTTATTGAGGCTGAAGAATCTCGCTACATTATTTATTCAAGTCGTCCAGTCCTTTCACTTTTGGATTTCGCCTATGATCCTTTGCTCATCGTCGACGCTCTTGTAGTGAGATTGCACTGCGATTTCGCATGGTCTGAGAGCGATGATGGTGAAGAAGGGCGTCGAGAGAAAGTGGCTGGCGACAGCAGCGGCAGCATTTCTGCTCATCATGGTGGATCTATTGCCTTCACTAACGAATGCATCTTTGCTTCCAGCTCAACATGTTCCTAATGCCCCTGGTAATACATATCACCATCATCATCATCATCAGCATTCTTCTTCTTCTCCTTCTTGTGGCGAGAAAGTTCGCCTTATTAGATTATGAACATATGATTCTTTCTCCAGTTTGATAGACTCACTCTAGGCTTTCTCTAAATTGTGTAATCAAGATGGAAGCAAAGAAGGCAAGACGGGATCCTTAAGAAAAGCATTAGGTGGTGGGTTCAAACTCAAAGGGGCAATTAATCTTGATTCCTATGTTGATTTTGGGAAGAAGAAGAAGAAGAAGAAAGCACTGGAATCGCGGAGCCTGAGGGAGAGTCCCAACGTGTCTCCGCCCTCGCCGCGTCATAATGATCGATACTCCCAAAATGTTCCGTTCCCTCCTCGTCTGCACATCTAATAACTTAGAAATCCATATCAACCATGTAATTTTCTTTTCTTTTCCCATGAAATGTCTGTGCCAAGTCATTATCAATGCTTGTTGTCCTTCCCACCAAAATGACTTTTTTGGGCAATCTATCCCATTTCCTGACATAACGATATAATCTCTTCTACTAGAAGTGATAGTTTCCAAGTCTGGAACTTGGAACCAATCCTATAAGTCTTAGTTCTAAATAATTGGAACCATGTACTGAAGAGGGTGATCTTGGAATCGGCACAAAACTAACTTAGTTGGTTCTAGGCCGATTCATGATTCAGCGCAAGAACTAGGTTCTTTTTTTTTTTTTCCACGTGAGAGCTATTATATTCTATTACTTATACATCATGTTAAGTAAACTCTTTTGAGTTGAATGGTCATGTTGTATTCCTCATTTTGAGGTCGTAAGTTCCAATCTTCATGGTTACAGCTCTCTATAACACATATAAAACCTGCTTGACGCTACATAGCAATCCAAATTGACACGGTATGTATGTAGAACAAATATCAATCTGTATACCTTATCGAATTTTCGACAAACTTCAATTTGATGGGAGGCTTGATGTCCCACACACTTCGTTTCGCACGAGTCATCCGCGCTTTGACCAGTGAAGTCTAACGTTGTAAACAGTTTCAACACATTCCACAAGTGATAACAATTACAGGGTTATGATCACTGTCACGATCACGAGACTTTCACAATTACAATGACAATCAGCCTGCGTGGTCATCACGAGGGTGATGAATTCAATGGTGGAATGCAGAAAATCAAAGTCCACGAATGGTTGCTCGAATCCAGAGACGACTAGAGTTTTGAGGGCAAGGACGAGGAATCCTCCCAAGGTTCGGATGGGCCACAACACGGCGTAGTTATGTGTCAGCGTAGACTTAGAGTCGAGAGGACAACGACAGTGATCCTGCTATGAATTCCACAAAGCCATCTTTCTCAGCGAGGCTCAAGAATCTCGCCATCTTATCTTTATTCAAGTCGTCCAGTCCTTTTACTTTCGGAATTTGCCTATAGCCAAAGCTCATCGTCGATACTCTCGCGGTGTGACTGCATTGCGATTTTGCATGGTCCAAGAACGATGATGAAGAAGAAGAGCGTTGAGAGAAAGTGGGTAGTGATGCCAGTGGCAGTATATTTGGTCATCATGGTGGATTTAGTGCCATCCCCAACGAATGCCTCTTTGCTTCCTGCTCAACATCTTCCTGATGCCCCTGGCAATACATACCACCATTCTTCTTCTTCTTCTTGTTCTCCTTGTTCTCCTCTTATGGCGAGAAAGTTCGCCTTCAGTATATAATGAACATAGGAATCTTCCTCCAGCCGGATTCCCAAGGAAAGCACTAGGTGGTGGGGTTCAAACTCAAGGGGGCAATTAGTCTTGATTCCTACGTTGATTTTGGGAAGAACGAGAAGAGGAAAGCAGTGGAGTCGCGGAACCTGAGGGCGAGCCCCATCGTGTCTACAGCCTAGCCGCATCGCAATTTCGGCCGCACCCAAGTCGTTCCGCCTCCTCATCCAATGACTTAAGACATCCATATTGACCGTATCATTTCAGTTCTTTGCCCGTGAAATGTTTATGCCAAGTCATTATCAATGCTTGTTGATCTCTCTTAGGTATATCGTGTTCCACTACTTCCATAATTAAGAGGTTGGCCTCGAGAACAAATATGTATAAAACCAGTTCGACACGACATAGCAATCCAAATTGGCAAGATATGTATTTAGAACAAATATGAATTCAACATTATGCGAACACTAATTTCAAATTCTTCAAACATGAATCTAACTTTGAACCCATTTACCTAGATAGGCTCCATAAGTATATACACACATACATACACACATTATGGAAATGAGTCATTTCTTTAGTTCGAATGAGCCAAAGAAAACATCTGATTTATGATTCATCAGTCGGGGAAGCTTGTCGTCATCCAAGTCGATGGCCACCGTCACATATCATCCACCGAGTTCGGTCATCAAAGGTAAAAGTGATTTTTTGCACGCTCGTCTTTTTGAACATTAAGTTGGAGAAAGAGTTGACTTCAGATGACCTGTGGACTATATTTTGATCAAATCGGCAATATTTGTGCTTAGTTTGGTAATATGAAAGTTGATGGCCCATTTTTTAACGGGTTAATTGTCAGAATTTTCGATGAACTTTGATTTGATGGAACGCTTGATGTTCCATACCCATTATAATAAAGGGCACCCGTCCATTGAAATACTGATATTCATTTCATATCCGCACCGCACCTGACCCGTGAGTCTAACCTTATAAATAGACTCAAACACATTCTACAAGCAATTCACTCAGCTCTTCTTCTTCTTCTTCCTCCTCCTCCTCTTCTTCTTCTTCTTCTTCTTAAAGCGTTAGGTGGTTGTGGTGGGTTCAAACTCAAGGGGACAATTTGTCTTGATTCCTACGTTGATTTAGGAAAGAAGAAGAAGAGGAAAACAGTGGAGTCACCGAGCCTGAGGGCAAGCGCCATCGTGTCTCCGCCATAGCCACTTTGCAATTATGGCCGCAGCCAAGTCATTCTAGCCCCTCCTTATCCAATAACTTAAACATCCATATCAATTTCGACCAAAAAAAAAAGGACATCCATATCAATAACTTAGTATCATTTTCCTTTCTTTGCCCATGAAATGGCTATGCCAAGTCATTATCAACGCTTGTTGATCTCTCTAATGTATATTGTGTTCTACTACTGCCAGAAGTAAGAAGGCTGGCCTTGAGAAGCGGATGATCAGTTGGCCCATAATAGACGTCTAACGGTTGGGCCTGTGGGTCAATCTTAGTCTAAATGGTATTGATCCAAGGATTTTGTGAGAGAGCATAACTTTTTTTTTTTTTTTGATTACTTGAGTGCTACTTTGATAAAAAAATTATCACTTTAATCGGCGATTTGTATGATTGGAAAATCTAACGTGACAATATTTTAATGTAAACCGTCTGATGTGACTCGCTGGCAAAGTGAAGTCAGCAAAATTATTCCTAAATGATATCGTCTATCATGTCAATTGCCCAATTGGAGCCAAATTTCTCATGTTCTTCAAAAAAACCCAAACCCCAATTCCTCAAATTGGGATAAAATTATTTTCCAAAATTTGCAATGGAGAGTAAAGATATGATGGCACAGAGTGAGCAAGAGACGAAGTTTTCATGGTAAAGCCGTAGTTCTGAAATGTACCTCACAAAGTTTTCATAGTAAAGCAAACGAACTTCCTATTACGCATTCTTGATTCTGATGCCAATGAAACCTGTATGTTGGTCGAACCGCCTCCTGTATCAATTCATAAAGATATTTGCTAGCAAATCATGCTGAAAATTTGCTTTATTGCGGAAACCTATGGAGTTGCGAAAGTTATGAGGTTTGCTAAAGATGAGAGAGGATCACCCTTGTTGTAGAGAGAGAGAGAGAGAGAGAGAGAGAGAAAAGGAGAAGACAAAGAAGAGAGCATCGGTTCTGTAATGAAATGATGTTGTTTTAACCACATGAGGAATAACTTGAACACTAATTTCAAGTTCTTCGAAGGGAGGTCTCGCTGACATATGTTTAGTCTTTTAACCCTTATACTTAGTTGCTACATATACTCTATCAGAGAGAGAGAGAGAGAGAGAGAGAGAGAGAGAGAGAGAGAGAGAGAGAGAGAGCTATGATGCAATTATTTTGTTTTTCTGATAATTCATCAGGATAAGTTGCCAACTATATATATATATCATAGAAATGACTCGTTTGTTTATTTTCGAATGGGCCAAAATATGTATTACGAGGCAAAGCTTGTCGTTGTCCAAGTCGACATGGCCATGATCTCACATCCTACACCGAGTTCGGTCCTCAAAAGTCGAAATGATCTTTCGCACGCTTGTCTGGGAGTCATCATTCGCAACAAACCTTCGAACATCAACTTGGAGAAAGGATTGACTTCAGAGGGACACGGCCAGGCTGCCACACACAAAATTTTCTTTGCCCTTTGTTTATTCAAGAGTTTCAGTGAATCTCTCTCGGGGTAGACTCAGAAGACTAGGCAGTTCATTCAAGAAGTTATCGCTCGTGAGTCTCCTTAAACATTACAGATGATGCCTGCAGACTGTGTTATAAGCTCATGATCATGGTCATGTCAATCTAGGCAAGATAGCGATGACTTCACAGCTACACTTGCACTCAGCTTGGGCGGTCATCACGAGGGAGATGAATTCTACGATGGGATGGAGAAAGTCATAGTCCACGAAAGGTTGGTCGACTCCAGAAACAGAATGTAGTTTCGAGGGCAAGTACGAGGAAACCTCCCAGAGTTCACGTGGGCTTCATAACATAATAATTCTGTCTGCGTGTAGATGCAAAGTCGAGAGGTCAACGACTGTGACCACGCCATGCATTCCCACAAAACCATATCTCTTGTGCGGGGCTGCAGAATCTCGCTATAAAAGACTATTCAAGTCGTCCAGTCCTTTCACTTTCGAACTTTACTCATCGTTGGCACTGTCGTTGTGTGATTGGTCCGGCAGCGACGATGATGATGAAGAAGAGCTTTGGGCGAAAGTGGCTGGTGATAGCAGTGGCGGCATATCTGCTCATCATAATGGAACTATTGCCTTCACCAACTATTGCCTCCTCGCTTCCTGCTCAACAGCTTCCTGAAGCGGCCACTGGTGATACATCTGACCATGATTCTTTCTCCTCTCTGTCTTGTTTTCCTTGTATAGATAATGAAGATAGGATTGTTTCTCCAGCTTGATTGACTCACTCTAGGCTTTCTCTACATCGTGCAATCAAGGTGGAAGCGAAGAAGGCAAGACGGGATCCCCAAGAAAAGCATTAGGTGGTGGGTTCAAACTCAAGGGGGCCATTAATCTTGTTTCCTATGCTGGTTTTGGGAAGAAGAAATGGAGGAAAGCACTGGAGTCGCGGAGCCTAAGGGCGAGTCCCACCGTATCTCCGCCCTCGCCGCATCCCAGTGACTCACACTCACAGTTTGTTCCACTGCCGACCCCGCGGAGGACCCCTCCGCCTCCGCGGGGTCAAGGATCAGTTGGCCCATAATATATGTTTTAACAGTTGGCCTGTAGGTCAATCATACTCTAAATAAATATTGATCCAAGGATTTTCTGAGAGTGGCGCTCACTTAGCACCATGAATTTTTTCTCATGTACTTGAGTGCCACTTTGATAAAAAGAAAATCGATCACTTTAATTGGTAATTTGCAAGGTTGGAAAATTCGGCGTGACAATATTTAACATAAACCGTCTAATGTGCCTCGTTGGCAAGTTGAAGTCAGCAAAATTGCTTTTAAATGACATTGTCTATCACAATGCTTGTCCCAATTTAACAAATTTGAGCAAAATTGCCCATGTTCTTTAAAAACAGAATCCCAACCCAAATTGCTTAAATGGGGCAAAATTACTTTCCGAAATTTGCAATGGAGAGTAAGATAAGATGACATAGAGTAATCGAGAGATCACAAAGACCAGCCCACAAGATCGTGAAGAAAACACCTGCAATATGCAAGAATACCGAATCGGTATTTAAAGACTTGTCGCCTGAATTTGTTAGCGAACCCATATGTAAGACTCTTATTGAATGCCGAGTATGACCCTACTAGTCTAGTCCTCGTTTAATGAAAGGAAATTCTGAAAATGTACCGCTGGGTTAGCTGCTTGTTATCGGATCTTACCCAACTTGCACATCAACTGCCAAGCTAGGTAACTAGAGGCATTAAGCAATATACATGGCCTGCTAATCAATCAGCTCCTAAGTTAGACAATTTGAATCTGCAACGAAAATAAATTTGGCTTATTGCGACCCGCAAAAGTTTCGTCAAAGTTTTCGTTAAACTTCAGCTTTGATGTTAAGAGTAGCCGGCCCAGTTAGCAATTTGTGACAATAAACTAGGCTGAGAAAGTCTCATTTTGCCCATAAACTTCCATGAACATCAAGACACGGCCAGCTTCCACACTGCTCGAAGACAGCAATGAAGACACAGATGCTCGAATCTTTCATGTCAATACATAAATTATCATCGCAAAAATGTGACGTGCATGAAAGAGATGTTTATGGAACGGAGCGCTTGCTGCTACCTCAGATTGTGCTGACTAACGTAGAGACATGATGCTAGGACCTAGCAGAATTAGACCTCCATCTCCGATTCTGCATCACCTGATCACATTCCATAATATCAAATCACTGCCGATTCTGACTAATTAGTATCCAGAACCTGGACTTTTGTGCTCAAACTCACTCCTTGACATCCTTGGCCTTCCACAGTATGCCTGAACAGAACTTAAACTAAACTAAAGCGCATGTCCCTTTCTTCAGTACTTTCTTTAAACACATGTAGCTAGCAGTTTGTTCGATTGCTAAGAGAGAGCATGCCCTTGTCACATACAGATTTAATAAGATCAGAAAGATACTGACCTGGCGGAAAAGACAAGGATCCGGCTAAAGGCACAGCTGAATATTCTTTTATGGATATTTCAACAGGTTTAAAAGGATTGGTCATAATTACAGCACCCTATGTTCTCGTTGGTCATCGCCAAAGCAACAAGGTGCAAAGCAAAAGACAGCTCTAGGCTCAAAGGCGCGTTTTGTTTATTTGCCAACCGGATGCTCATCAAAGAATGGCTCGTTTGATCAGTAAATTCTTCCTGTCTCTCATCTCGCTGGTTTTTATCTCCAGATCTGCCCTCTCCCTAAGTGTGTTCAGCAAGGCAAGCCTCATGCAGCCTTTCCCATGTTCAGAAGCGCCGCAATCGTGCAATTCTTACTTGTACCATATCTCTAGAGGACTTCATGTAGAAAAGATAGCATCACTCTACTCGGTCAACGTGTCAGAAATCAAACCGATAATCCACGGAGCTCAGCAAGATTATCTGGTGTCTGTGCCTTGCACTTGTGGATACCTGAATGGCACCAATAGATACTCCTATGATACTTCTTACAAAGTACAGCCAGACGATTCATTTGCCAGAGTCAACAATGAGTGGTACAGTGGACAAGCTTATAATGTCACTGGTGAGGAGGTATTTAATGCTGGAAATACGGTAACTATGCATCTCTCGTGTGGTTGTGTGGAAGAAGGATATCAAGAAATCGTGACTTACACGGTTCAAGAACACGACACTCTATCACAGATTGCACATCTGCTATCCTCAAATTTGAGTGAGGTCGAGAAACTAAACCCAAAGTTGACTCAGGATCCAAGTTATATAGATGTCGGGTGGGTGCTGTATATACCTATGGAAAATAGAGCAACTCGAGGTCACAAGCAACGTAAGCTGATCTTTCTCTTTATGTTTAAGAGTGATCTTCTGTTATCATTTTAAGATGGCAAGGCATAAAATTTTCATTCACAGAGTGAACGATTATAGGTATTTTAAGACCCAAGTAAAGCGGGATCAAGTCGGGGACATTATACAGTAGACATATATGGAATCATGAACGGTGTCGAACATTTTTTTCATTCAAAGATCTTACATCCACTTACAGTTTGTTATCATGTGTCAGGGAAAATGAAGAAGTGGATTGAGATAGCGGTGATCCTGATCCTGTCAGGGGTAACTTTAGCGTCAATGAGCATACTGTTTTGGTTATATCAAAGGAGAAACAGAAGGGGTAAAGGGGACAAGTAGATCCTGGGGCAACAGCTAAGAGGACAGATGCCCACAGGACTACCCCACTGAAGCAACTCTTCCACAAAAAGGATTTTGAAGGTCAGTTAGGTGACTGAAAAATCGGGAATTTCTCATGGTAGCCTGAGTTCAAGTGAGATTTACTGGACATGATAAGGCACTAGAGATAAAATTTTGATTTAAACAGAAAAGGACAAGGCTCGTGTGCAAGCTGAAGAAACTGAAAGGCTTGTCTTTCCTCAGAGGGCCACTTTGAATTTTATTTCTCTGACAAGTGAAGAAGGATACTTTCATGAGTTTAAGGCAAGTAGAGGCATGCATAGTATCTGATATATTAACATGAAGCTATTATTCTTCTCCCAGATGTGAAATTTGATTCAGATAAACCAGTTATGTACAGCTTGGAGGATATGCATGAGGCTACAAAAGACTTTGATGATGCTCGAAAAATTGGAGAGGGAGGGTATGGGAGTGTGTATTTTGGCATATTGGGAGACCGGGTATGATACACATGTCGGGCTTTTACTTTTTCTCCACCTGTTTTCTTTGAGCTCGATCCAGAACAATGATCTGCTTTCCTTTCCTAAGACCAAACATGTCTTTATCTCAATTTCAGGAAGTTGCTATTAAGAAGATGAAATCCAGCAGTTCAAAGGAGTTCTTTGCAGAGCTTAAAGTTTTGTGCAAAATACATCACATTAATGTGGTAAGCATCTACTGGCCAAACAAGAAGAAAAGTTCGGTAATGATTTAATCTCTCATGCAAAATGGTGATCAAGAAAGAGCGAAGGTTCATGCTACTATCTTACTGATCTCTCTAGCTCTGTAGGTGGATCTTCTTGGATATTCAAGCAGTGACAACCATTTATACTTGGTATATGAGTATGTTCCAAGTGGCTCACTGAACGACCACCTTCACGATCCTTTCCTGAAAGGTCACAGTAGTAATGGATCCACCTCCTTTTTCAGCTTGGAGAAAAAAAATTGTTAAAGGTACTCAATTGCTAGTTCTTGCAGGTCACCAACCTCTCTCCTGGACGGCCAGAGCAAATATAGCACTTGATGCTGCAAGTGGAATCGAGTACATTCATGATCATACCAAAGGCGCTACGTGCATCGTGACATACTGACATCAAGACAAGTAACATTTTACTCGACCAGGGCTCAGAGCAAAGGTAAAGGGTAACTGGTTTAAGCAAACACTTCTTAGTGATGCGAGTACGATGGAAGTTTCATATGAAGTTTCCTTCCAGGCTTTCTGCCTTCGCCTTTAGCTACTAGGATAAATAACTCCCAATCCGATGTTGATTTAATAGCTAAAGGCTGTGTCGGCAGGTAGCTGATTTTGGACTTGCAAGACTGGTGGAACGATCAAATGAACAAGAAGTATTTGCAACACGTGTAGTTGGCACACCTGGTTATATTCCTCCTGAGTAGGTGCTTTGCTCTTTTTCTGTGACCAGGGAAACAGAGAAAACATGCCCACCGATGGTGCAAAGTTTTTTGGACATCATGCATTTCATTTCAGATTAAATTGATGGGGGTTTATGCTTTTGGATTACCGCTTCCTGCAGGTCTGTCCATGAGCTGCAAATGACATCGAAAGGAGATGTTTATGCTTTTGGAGTGGTTTTAGCAGAAATAGTAACTGGTCAGCGCGCTCTAGCTCGTGATGACAGGGACCCAAATAAACTTAAGACCCTAATATCAACTGTAAGTCAGCATTTTGTGATCGTAACTGGTTTTGTGTGCAGCTTACACGCAAGAGTGCTAGCTACATGCACTTTCAATTTCCATACATGACATACGACATACTGTCATTGAATCTCCCAATTACTGTAAACTGTAAGGACACAAAATGCTGTTGGCGCGTGAATTGAAACATAAGGTGCATATATCCTTAGTCAGAATCGGTTGCCATACAAGGAAATTATTTGCATGAAATTGTTGCAAACAGCCCATCTCAGGATTCAGCAATCACTTTGCCTTTCTCAGATGACAACGATTTTCGAAGGCCAACAACCACAAAATGCTTTGGAAGCAATCATAGATTGTAACTTGAGAAGGAGTTACCCCTTTGAGGAGGTTTTTAAGGTCAGTGGAATTGCATCAGTATGCTTGATTTATTATGTTCCATATCCATGTGATGAGTTCTACAGTGATTAGCGTGCCTGCCATATCAGGACAGGTCCATCCATATGTACTGATTGCTCTGTATCTCAGAACACCAAATGAGTAACATTTCTTCGATACGAAACTACTCCATGCGAACACTTTATCCGTACAAAAGGCTTACAATTGATAAAGTAACAGGACATGAACTGAAGAGTCAATCTAGCGTTCCAGCCACCGAGCCCAAAAAAAAAAACAATAAACTGATGTTCCTGCTTTTTGGCGTTTGCCTCACAGATGGCGGATTTAGCGTGGCGATGTCTGAATGATGACGCTATCAACAGACCGGAAATGAGAGAAATTGTTCATGAACTCTCTCACATTTTAACGTCCTCAATGGAGTGGGAAGCATCACTTGGAGGGAATGACCGAGTCTTCAGCGGGTTGTTGAACGGAAGATGAGCAAGAGCACTCCAGGCAACGGCCAGGAATCGACTCTAAATGCCTTTGTCGCCCCTCGCTCAGTGCCAATTTCAGCGAGTTTCTTTGGTGTTCATCTTGACTTATCCAAATTGGAAACAAAAGGAGATGCACTTATCCAGTTTGATCCTGGCACGAGTTATGATTTCGTTGTATGAAGTGGAAGGAGACTATGAGCTCTCACACACAGCTCGACTGTCATGATTTCTGTGAAGGCGAATGGTTACAACCGACGGATTGTGAATATTTATAACGTCTCTTTTTGTCCCTTTAATACTTGGCATGAAACTGTTAATACGGATTGTGAAGACTATGTCTCTTTTTTCTTTTTGTCTCTAGGCGAGGCCGCCTTGCCCAGGTGGCGAGGGTCCAGCCCTCGCCCTCGCCGGCGAGGGTGACCATCGCCTCCGCCGGCGGCCGGAGAGGGCCGTGACACCCTTGCCGGCCCTAGGCTGTGGCCGATCACCGGCGGCCGGCCCAGCCCAATGAAGAACAACACAAAAATAAGAAAATAAAAAAAAAGAAAAAAGACTGATTCTCAAAATTGTGCCGAGAAACAAGAAGCAACTTTTTTTACTTCTTGTTTCTCTTCCAAAAACTGTTTCGGCGCAAATTTTTGCAAAATGTGCCCGAAAACAAAAAGTTTATCAAACACATTTATGTTCCCAAACTATTTTAACGGAAAAAAACATAAATTTTCACCGTTTGGCACGTTGCCAAGCGGGCACTAAATGATAGAAAACATTTCTCAGTTTATTTCTGGTTTTAGCCGAACATCGAAAAATATTGACATTTTCATTTTCCTGGAAAATGGCTTCTTTGGAAAACATTTTCCAAAAACGTCACATTTTCTGCAAAACGAACGGAGCCTTGGTTAAGTATAATTGATTTAATAATACTATAGCCGGATCTATACGACTGTCATCATCCTTGATACGGTAAGACCAAGGATGATGACATAACCTAACTTTACGTCTTTTGAGTGGGTTTCCCCCAACAATGAGGTGTGTTCAATCGGTTGTATTCATAAATTAAGAAAAAAAAGGTAAATTCAAGAAATTTGTCGTGCTAGCTACTAAATTTGCAATCACATAAAAGGGTAATGACACATGGTGCAATAAACCAATCAAAAGTGAGACCATGACACATATGGTGCCAAGTAAGATGAGATTTATAGTACTCGAACTATGGTGATTGGTCGATTATACTACTTCGCCATAGCCATATGGCGTAAACGTATGCTTTTTCCTACTTCAGGTGATTCCGTTTTAAAGCTGAAGCAATAGTTCAATCGTTGTTGGTGGTTTAAGGCCAAATCAAACATAATAGGCCCAAATTTGGGTGGGCCTGCATCTTGGTTTGCATACGGGGTCCAGCTTCCACATTCAATTTTCATTTAGAAACCTAAACTCCGTTCATGTCAGTGGGCCCGTTCTGCTTATCTTGGCCCATTTGGGGCAACATTTTATGAAATAATGATATAATATGCTCTACTAGAGGTGATCGATTTCAAGGCCAGAAATTGAAACCAACCCATAAGTCTTGATTTTGAAAAATTGGAACCATGTACTGAATAGGGCGTTCTTGGAATCGACATAGAATTGACTCAATCAATTCTCGGTTGGTTTCGGCTTTTGCGTAAAAACTAGGTTAGAGATATCATATACTATTACTGATATGTCATGTTAAGTGAACTCTTGAATGTTGAGTATATCTCGCGCTTGAGGTCACAAGTTCCAAATCTCTTGGGTACAACTCTCTATAATACATATAAAGCCGGTTCGACACTATGTGGCAATCCAAATTGACACAATATGTATGTAGAACAAATATGAATCCAACATTATGCGAACGCTAATTTCAAATTCTTCAAACATAAATCCAACTTTGAACCCATTTACCTAGTTGCTAGATAGGCTCTATATGTATATACACACACATACATATGCACACTATAGAAATGACTCATTTCTTTATGTTTGAATGAGCCAAGAAAAATGTTCGATTTTTTATTTTTTGGGAGCGCGTAACATAAGTCTGATACCTTAACCCGGGCAAATCGCAAAGGGAGAGCCCAAGTCCGAGCCTGTTAATATATCAAGTTGGACTCACCTTTACTCAAAAGTTGCCAATGAGTTACGAACCAATTAGGTTATATTAACTACTTCAAACCACATCAATTCTTTGATATTGAATTTCTCTAACACAACTCACACGTGTATCCTAACATGATTCATCAGTCGAGGAAGCTTGTTGTCATCCAAGTCGATGGCCACCATCACAGATCATCCACCGAGTTCGGTCATCAAAAGTAAATATGATTTTTTGGCCCGCTTATCTGTTTGAACATTAAGTTGGAGAAAGAGTTGACTTCAGATGAGCCGTAGACTATATTTTGATCAAATCAACAACATTTGTGCTTAGTTTGGTAATACGAAAGTCAATGGCCCATTCAATGGGTTAATTGCCCGAATTTTCAACAAACTTCAATTTGATGGACACTACAAAACAAACAAGGATTTAGCCACGGAAAATTACGACGAAAAATTATTCGTCACTAATTTGCGACGGAATTTGTGACGAAAACTAAATTCGTCGTTCATTATGACGAAAAAAAATTCATTTTTTGTTGCTAATTTGCGTTAGCAAAAAAAAAAATTTTCCTAATTTTGGCTAATTTGTGATGAAAAAAAAAAATTCGTGACTAATTTAGCCATGAAAATAAACTCTTGCTTCACTTTCCAGACTATTTTTTATTTTTGTGACTAAATTAACCATAGAAATAAATATAGTAGGGAAATGCGGCGATACTTAATTTCTGTGGCTTAATCCGTGGCTAATTAGCCACGGATTTAGCAACCACATTTCACATTAACAGTTTAGAAAAAAATTTTGCGACGAATTATTTTTCGTGGCTAATTAGCGATGAAAAAAAAAATTCGTTGCTAATTAGCGACGAAAAACAATTCATCGCAAAATTTTTTTTCATCTTCCAAATTAACGCCGCAAAAATTAGCCACGAACATAAAAAGTTCGTCTAAAAATTAGCAACGGAACCGTCAAGGTTCGTCGCTAATTTAATTAAAAAAAGAGCGCCCCAGTGCCCCGCCCTAATTAGCCTCTCTATCTTTTCTCCCCCCCCTCTCTCTCTCTCGCGCTTTGAACCGTGGTTTAGAAAATGAAAAAAAATCGTTTTTATGTCGCGAGGGATTGCGATTTTTGTTTCGCGGAATTGATGTTCGATGTTTAAAAACTTGCTCGTGTGCTGTTGGGTTTGTGGTGGTCTGAAAAATAATTTTCTGGGTGGGTTTTTTATCGTGACGTCTTAGGGTAATTGGGGCGTGATCATTGAGGCGGCTCGTGGTTTTTAGGGGGTTTTCTTTTCAGTTGAAAGTTGCTGACTTTGTTGGAAAAAACGTAGTTGTAGGATAGTTCGTGTTTGTGCTATTCTGGGTTCTGGTTCGGATTTTTCTGCTATTATGCGCTCATTTGGGTGGCACCGGCACTGCTTTGCAATGCGTGATAGTACGCGCGCGCTCATTTGGGTGGCACCGGCACTGCTCTTGCGTGCGCGCACGCTCATTTGGGTGTGTGAATTATGTCCTGTGTGTGTGTGTGTATGTGTCTTAGTTTGATGGTTACTGTTATGCGCTCATTTGGGTGGCACTGGCACGGTGACTTAGCCATCTTAATTGTTAAAAGTTTTCTCTCGACTTGCTGGTGGGTTTGGGACGACTGAGAATATCAAACTGCTCTTTTGGAGGCGAGCTGTAGAGCCGAGAGGTTATTCAAATTAGAGTAACATTAAATTTGTAAAGATGATCTACTAAATTGATTTACTAAGTTATGTTATAGACTGTAGCTGAGATTGTGAACAAGGAGGCCATATTCAATATTAAGTAGAACTCTGCTGCATCAGTCAGTGAACCAATTTAGTGGACTACTAGTCTTTAGATACCTAGCATTATTCTCTAAATTATCTCAAGAGCTTCTCTACTGGGAGTGTGGATGGTTTTGGTTGAAGGTTGTGGCTTTGGAAATTCAATCGGAGAGTTGTAACTCAAGATATTTTAGATACTTTCACCATTGGTTGATGACCATAGCCTATTGCATTCGTGTATGATTGGTTTCTTATGTCTTTTTTTTGCTAGACTATAATTGGTTATAGGTTTCCAGTTGGATCCAATTGTTGACAAGGCTGCTTTATACTTGTGATGTGTTCTTATAAAATCAGAGTTTTGAGGCTTTAAATCAGCGTGTGGTTGTAGTAGTTGTGGATCCCATTTAGAGTGTCAAAGGGAAGGTGGTGATTGATGCCTTCCGTTTGATCAACCCACAAACCATGATGCTTGGCCAAGAACCCAGGCAGACAACCTCCAACCTTGGACATCTCAACAAACTGTCCATCCAAGTGAGTGCTGACTAGATAATGCTCTCATTGAATATTGAGTTTTGATCTTATCTCATGGGGTGGACTTCATATTTTTAGGCATTGATCCATGGGCTGAACAGACACTAATACTCAATTGCCATCAATTACAGAAAGAATGAACTGGAGGAAAAAATGCTACTTAATCTTCACGAGAAGAAATGGACAGATGGATTGACGCTTTGCCGTTTTGACACACATTCTAAGACCAATGAACAGACTGTTCAAGTAAGTCAGAGTCTTAATCTGTCGCATCTCGATTAGAGAATTGGTTGCACCAGTCACTTAGAGGTGGATTCTGGACAATGCAAGACAAGGCCCTTTGCTCAAGCATATTTTCATCTAGTGTCCATGTTTTCCTAATTAATTAAGATCAATTAGCTTGCGATGCATATAGGCTTTCATTGAACTGGATGTTGAGAAGCTTTCGTTTCTTGCAAAACGAATGATTGTTTTCAAATTCAGATCCTTGTTTTAGTTGGATTTTTATTTTGGGTGTCCCAAGGCTCGGAGGAGAAAAATTTAGGTTTTATCATCCAAAAGATAAGGACATGTGCTTTATGCTTTAGGTGTAGTGTTGTTCATTCTTTGGTATATTCTCTTCCAAAAACTATTCATGAAAGTGCACTGCAAAGATCCTTTTTTAAAAGGATTGGCAAAGACCTATTCAATGAAAAGCGACAGGGCAAAAATTTATAGGTGACAATCTAAAGTCAAAGCTTTACATGATTCTTGGTGCGTACTCTGGGCAGGTGTGACAGATAAATTAGAACGCATCCACCGCAATTATCGTGTGCGAAGCAAAAAGGTCCTTATGGCCATTATGCATTCTACTTGGCCTCATTATGGTGTGCAAGTGCTTTAGGTTCTCTCTTGTACAAGTTACAAATGTACTACGTCTTTTTTATCACACCACTGACCTCTCTGATGTCCAGTTTCACTCAAAGAATGTTGCAACTTGTCATGGGAGATAGATTTTTGAGAATTTCGGGGGAATAACAGAAGATTATTGGTTGAGATCAAGCTCCTCTTTCTTCAGAAGGAGATATGCTCATTTTACTGGTAAGGGCAACTTATGTTGAGCAACTGTACATATTTTGCTTTTTCCTTGGGTTGTTGGGGGAAGGTTTGTTTGAGACTCCCTTTTTTACCTCCCTTATGTAATATGTTGCCATTGTTCATAAGAAAGATTCAAGTTTTCTGTGGCCTTTGTTTTTGAGTGTTATTAGTGACAACTTGTTATTATCATTTTGGTTGACTGTATCTATTTCTGAGCAATAAACTTAGCGCGAATCCAGGTGCCCCACGGTAATCATATATCAAGACAAGTTCATTTAACAAATACTCCCTCTATGGAGATTAATGGCGATCACTTGCTTCAAGAGGTTACTAGAAGCAGAAGACCAGTGTATGATTTGAACGAGAGGAACTGTCTTGGTATGTCAAATCTGGGGACTTCACCTGCAACCATTGACATGAAGCTACTTAAGTTGACATGGAGAAGGTTAGAAGGTTTGGCTGCTAGACTTGGTGGATCCAAGAACATATTCTGTGAACTTTTTTCTGATAACAAGGCTGAGAACACTTTTTGGTTGGATAGTTCCTCAATTGAGAAGGTATGTCTTGAAGAGGAAGAATGCACCTTTCAGTTTGGTTCTTTATTTGTGTCATTCTTATGGAAAATGTAGATGAATGTATTTCATTTTCATATTATTATAATATTTTGATGTTATTAAGTACTTAATCGATGTTAAATATAAATTTCAAAAATTAATTTTGCTTTTAATTAGGTTTAAAATCAAAAAATAAAATAAATGATTTTATCATACGATCACAAATTACAAAAGTTCGTTGCAAAAATAAAATTTCGTCGCTAATTTCGTCTCTAAACGATATTCGTCACTAAAGAATTAATAAAAAATCGTCTCTAAATTCGTTCATGAATAATGTTAATGGCAAAAGTAAACATTTTTGGTAGCAAATTAGCGACGAATTTTGCCGCAAATTATGACAAAAAAAAATTTTGTTGGCAAATTAGTGACGAATTTTGCCACGAATAATTAGCGACAAATATAATTTGTGGCAAATTAGCGATGAATTTTTCCACGAATAATTAACGATGAATTTTGCGCCGAATAAAGTTTGTAACAAATTAGCGACGAAAATTGAAATTTTTCGTTGCAAAATTTTGCGACCGCGTATTAGCGACGCATTTTTTTCTGTTGCTAATTTCGTCGCAAATTCGTTTAGCGACGAATTTTGCCAAATTTTTCGTGGCAAAATTCGTCGCTAAAACCTAATTTTTTTTGTAGTGGGAGCGCTTAATATTCCAAACAAATTGTAATAAAGTGTACCAATCCGTTGAAATATTGATATTCATTTCATACGTATCGTTTGCACTTGACCGGTGAAGTCTAACATTAAAAACAATCTCAAAAAATTCCACAAGCGATCCACTCCGCTTGCGTGGTCATCACGAGGAGATGAATTCAATGTTGGAATGCAGAAAATCAAACCCAACGACTGGGATCACACCCTGAATTCCACAAAGTCATTTTCTCTTTATTGAGGCTGAAGAATCTCGCTACATTATTTATTCAAGTCGTCCAGTCCTTTCACTTTTGGATTTCGCCTATGATCCTTTGCTCATCGTCGACGCTCTTGTAGTGAGATTGCACTGCGATTTCGCATGGTCTGAGAGCGATGATGGTGAAGAAGGGCGTCGAGAGAAAGTGGCTGGCGACAGCAGCGGCAGCATTTCTGCTCATCATGGTGGATCTATTGCCTTCACTAACGAATGCATCTTTGCTTCCAGCTCAACATGTTCCTAATGCCCCTGGTAATACATATCACCATCATCATCATCATCATCATTCTTCTTCTTCTTCTTCTTGTGGCGAGAAAGTTCGCCTTATTAGATTATGAACATATGATTCTTTCTCCAGTTTGATAGACTCACTCTAGGCTTTCTCTAAATTGTGTAATCAAGATGGAAGCAAAGAAGGCAAGACGGGATCCTTAAGAAAAGCATTAGGTGGTGGGTTCAAACTCAAAGGGGCAATTAATCTTGATTCCTATGTTGATTTTGGGAAGAAGAAGAAGAAGAAGAAAGCACTGGAATCGCGGAGCCTGAGGGAGAGTCCCATCGTGTCTCCGCCCTCGCCACGTCATAATGATCGATACTCCCAAAATGTTCCGTTCCCTCCTCGTCTGCACATCTAATAACTTAGAAATCCATATCGACCATGTAATTTTCCTTTCTTTTCCCATGAAATGTCTATGCCAAGTCATTATCAATGCTTGTTGATCTCTCTAAGGTATATTGTGTTCCGCTACTTCCAGAAGTAAAGGCTAAACCTTTTTGAAAATTTGTCAATGTACTCCTTCCCACCAAAATGACTTTTTTTTGGACAATCTATTCCATTTCCTGACATAACCATATAATCTCTTCTACTAGAAGTGATAGTTTCCAAGTCTGGAACTTGGAACCAATCCTATAAGTCTTAGTTCTAAATAATTGGAACCATGTACTGAAGAGGGTGATCTTGGAATCGACACAAAACTAACTTAGTTGGTTCTAGGCCGATTCATGATTCAGCGCAAGAACTAGGTTCTTTTTTTTTTTTTTTTTTCCATGTGAGAGCTATTATATTCTATTTATTATACCTCATGTTAAGTAAATTCTTTTGAGTTGTGTTGCGACCTAAATTTTCTCAGGCTAATGGATTATTAAGACTAAGCCTAACTTGGGCCTTCCCAAGCCCTTACCAATTCGCAACTTAGGGTTTAAGTTTTTAACATGCAAAAGTTTGCATGCTTGGAGTCGCCACTAATTTATTTGTGGTAGGCCGATTAGATACCTAAACAAAACATAAGGAGATATGTTTTATTTCTACAAACCAGAGATTCTAAGCTCGGGGACTTGGTTACGCTAGATCTAGTTTAACGCCCTTTCGGTATCTTTTCTTTTCAAAAATGTTTATGCAGGCAGTTTGGATCCATTTGATTACCTAATCACTAACATGTGAGATATTCATACGGGTGTGCAAACCACCAATTTAACACCCAAGAAAGCAATAAATAGATTGCAAGATTAGGAGAATGACGTACCTTAAAGCAACGCAAGCATCTACATTGTTAGTAGAAAATCACACAGACAATCCTAATATGATTTCTAATTAACAAAGTAAGGCACTCAAAGTGTTCTTTAGGGTTTGTGCTTTATAAAAATACAAACTATCATATGTCATGCGATTAATACAACCTAACATGCGAACTATATGTCATGAGACGACGTGACCTAATTCTAATAACGGATAAATGATTTATTTTTGGTATTTTTCTAATGAAATTCGGAATAAAAAAATAACCTAAATAATCTATTAGGATTAGAATAATACCTAATTTAAACTAGGAAATAAATTATCTCAAGTCCTAATTTAAATTAAATAATTATCCCATCTTCTAGATACATTTAGGGTTCTCTAAGCATGCAAAACTTCTAATTTAAATCTAACTAACAAATTTTTGGATTTTCTTTATTTAAAAGGAAAGCAATCAAACAAAGATAACTACATTCAAATAATCCACGTAATTCGCAAGATTCTTCAAATTCAGATAAGGCAAAGAAATCAAACCAACAGTCATATCTATAGGGTTATAGATATTGACGGAAAGCTGATTGTTCGAGTTTGGAAAGCGAATAAAATCTATTATCTTATCCAAGTGATTATGGATAAGTTATCGATTTTTTGTATCGCCGCGTATCGTACTTTAGAGATAAGGTCGGATAGTCATCCAGATACGTTGCTAAATTAGGAATGATTCCTAATTTCGGGTATTTTCAAATATTGCGGATATAACACACATTATCCTAAAGTATCTAGCAATCCACGCCCTATTTACGAAATATTCAAACATCCGAAAGATTAGGAAATTGAATATTCTAAGACTATAGATGAGAATCTTACCTAATTTGTAGATATTTCCAATTCGAACTCTTGGATCGTACTCAAGCTTGCGGGCTTGCGGATCAGGACGGTGACCGACGGCGGCGTAGGGGCTACTGTGGTCGGTGAGGCTTGCAGCTCAGCAAGGCTCACGGCGGTATTTTGGAATGGGACTCCTTGACTTTAGTGGTCAGCAAAGCAAAAGAGTGGTGGAACGTGGATAACCTGCAAGAAATAAAAAAAACAATCTTTTTCTTCTGTCTTTTATTGCTCCTTTATGCCCTTCCCTCTCTTCGTATCTTGCATGGACTAATGGCCGGACTACACGCCAAAGGAACTTCAAGGACGCTTGTGGAATTTTGGGCACGTTGCAACAAAACAAGCACACCAGGAGGAACGTAGGGATTGGACTGGAAACTCGTTGGCTTGACTAGTGCAGGGCTGGACTGGAGACTTGACGACAAAGAAGAGTCCAGCTACAACGGCGCGAGACCGTCAAGGGCAGCAGCTCAACTACTTCGTCGATGGCATCAAAGGATCCCAGTCTCGGGGGGCAGCAGATCGTGTGGAGCTTCGCGACTTCGTCGTCGATGAGAAGGTGTTGAGTTGGGGCACTGTTTTATGGCAGCAGCAGCGACAGGGATCGTTGTTGAGCAACGGCGGCAGCAAGCTACTCACAGCCACAGGTCTGGCTGTGAGCGGGCGGCGCGAGCGCGGGCATGAGGCGGTGCGAGCGCGTGGCGATGAGGCGGCGCTTTCTCACTCTTGCTCTTTAGTCTCGCTATTTCCTCACGTGTATCTCGTGCTCTCTTTGAAAATCCGATCTTAAAAATTATGAGAGCCCCCTTGATTATGACGCATAACGACATATTTATATCGCAACCCTAGGTCAATTGACCGGGCTTCGTAGTCCTAATGGGCTTAGACTTAGGCTTTATCATTTAATTTTATTTTAATTCCAAATGGGCCAAATTAATTCGAGCTGATTTAAGCTAAAATTAAAACAACCAAAGCATTTTAGACTTGTGAATTTTGGCCTCCAATCCCTTGAGTGAACCGAGTGCTCGAGCTCGGTTTACACGATGAATTTTCAACTTTCTCGCCATCGCCAGTCTGATGCGGAATGAAACTAACCTATATAAACTTAAACTATATGCTATGCAATTTTTTTATTTTTTATTTAGGGGTTAAAAAATTAATCCCTAATTTTCTATGCAATTGTTCCTAAATGGCTAGTTAAAATTTAGGTGTCAACAAGTTGAATGGTCATGTTGTATTCCTCATTTTTGAGGTCGCAAGTTCCAATCTTCATGGTTACAGCTCTCTATAACACAGATAAAACCTGTTTGATGCTACATAGCAATCCAAATTGACACGGTATGTATGTAGAACAAATATCAATCCGTATACCTTATCGAATTTTCGACAAACTTCAATTTGATGGGAGGCTTGATGTCCCACACACTTCGTTCGCACGAGTCATCCGCGCTTTGACCAGTGAAGTCTAACGTTGTAAACAGTTTCAACACATTCCACAAGTGATAACAATTACAGGGTTATGATCACTGTCACGATCACGAGACTTTCACAATTACAATGACAATCAGCCTGCGTGGTCATCACGAGGGTGATGAATTCAATGGTGGAATGCAGAAAATCAAAGTCCACGAATGGTTGCTCGAATCCAGAGACGACTAGAGTTTTGAGGGCAAGGACGAGGAATCCTCCCAAGGTTCGGATGGGCCACAACACGGCGTAGTTATGTGTAATATTTGGTTAAAAAAAAAAGAAGTCAACAAGTCAAAAAGCAAAAAAGAAGCTACAGTGGACATTCGGGTTAAATTAAAAGGAGCCGAGAGCTCCTTAGCCAAGACACAAACAGAAAAGAAAAAGAAAGGGAAGAAAAAGAGAAAGAAGAAGAAGAAAGAAGAGAAAGAGGGGGTTTGGTGTCACGGGGTCTCGCCAAGCCGATTCGAGTTCGTAACGCAACGCTTCGGTAAGTACTAAATGCCCCTCGTTTGTCTGATCGGAGGAGTTTTCCAATTTAGGGTTTAAATTCGGAATTTTGGGAAATTCGAGCGGCGAAGTCTGATTTTTGAGTCGTTGAGCTGCGTATTTTTATAGAATTGGTAGTTTACGGTGTTGCGGAGCCGTGGGATTTTACGGAACCTAATTTGGACTTACGGTTTGCCAGATATGAATTTTTGAAGTTGAGTGCGCGCAGTGAACAGTGCGCGAACAGTAGTTTTTAGGCCGACTTTCGTCAGTTTTTGGCTCGATTTTGGGGCTGCCAAGTTAGGGTTCTTGTAGTGCTCTGAGTGGGCTTTCTATTGACTATAAGCTCGCTTGAAACGGAGTTCGGTGGAGGAATTTATGGTACGATCAAGTTTCGCGTTTAAACTCCGCGTTGCGAACGGTTTAGATAATCGCTTTGGAGAAGCGATTTGTGGGCACCTTTGAGTTGTCTTGTTAGCGTTTAAAAGTCGTTTAACCGCTTAAATAGTTTTTTTTTTACTTGGTTTTGATGTCGTTTCTCATTTAATTGTTAGGATTACGATATCGCCGGTTCGAGTGAGTGTGGTTATTTGATATTTGGAGATTTCGTGAGTGGTGCCATCTCTTTTTGAGTTTATAAAATCATGTTTTGAAAATGATAAGAATTTGAGTATTGTATGAGTTACTTTGGAGCATATTTGTTGCATAAAATTCTGGATCGAGCAATTACTACTAGTTTGATATTTGAGAATGATTTGAGAATTATTTTTGAAAATGTATTATGAAAGGATACATTTGTATATTGTGTTATGAACTAGTTTATAAAATGAGTTTGGAAATTATTCAAGAAATGAGCTACGAAATGTTTTTCTGGGCGGATGAGCCGTATTGTGAGAAAGTTATTTGTTTGGTTCGTGAAATGTATTCGGATTGGATTTCTGATATTGGATGATAGTTATTTGATGCTCAATATGACTGTGAACCCATTGAGGGGTTTTGGGGTATGCATACCGGCTTTAGGATATCCTTCTGGGCCGAGCCACCGGCTTTGTAGGTGGAGACCTTGCCAAGGGGGGAATCTTGGTAGCCTTATCACAAGACTTTGTGTCGTGATCATGGTTTGATATTGAGCAATAGATTGGCCAATGGAATGGATCATCGGCATGTGCTTTTGATGAGATTCATTAATGGAATAGACCATTAATGTGTGATTTAAGATTAGTCAATGGAATTGACCATTGACGTGGTTTTTAATAGAGATTGATCAATGGACTTGACCATTGATGTTTATGATGATTTAAAATGAGTATTTTTCTGAATTGTTTAAAGCTTTGATGAAATGAAACAACTCTTATATGACTCGATATGTATTTTATGTCTTGAGTTTGACTTCTGAAGTTCTGGTATTGTTTTGTATACATGCATAGTGGTTGCTCGATCTGCTTAGAAGAGATACGCACTGCTTACTGAGCTGTGGTTGCTCACCCCCCTCTTTTCCCAACCTTTCAGGTTCTTTGTTTAGCAGCCATTAGAACGAGAGCGATGTCGTTGGGACTCTTGAGTGGTTTGAGGCTGCTTCCTTTGGGCAAAAGGACGGCCATGTCATTCCCCATCTTGGTAGGTTTCGGGGTGTGACATTTATTGGTATCGAGCTTAGGATATGATTTTTGGAGTACATAGTCTATGGGACGCTATGAGGTAGTGTGTTAGAATCGTCAATCTTTTGTCAAGTATTGGGATGTATGATTCATTTTGAGTCCAAACGGTTATCAATCCCGATTCAGAGAAGCATACTTTACTCTGTAAAGTAGTGATTTCTTAGTTGCGAATCATTTATTCAAGAAGTGTGTTTCAAATGGATGATAAAGAGTTGCATGAAAATCTGGTGGAGTTGAATATACATGATTTTGATATTATTTCAGGTGATTGATTGGTTATCCTCATATTATGATAATCTTGATGTGATTACCTGGCCGATATGAAAGAAATAAGAAAGAATGTTGTGAAGTTGGAAAGCATTGTTGTTATCAGATGTGTTTCTTGAGAATCCACCGAGTTTATCTGCTGATATCGAATGGGTATTGGGTGCATCAGTTTCTTTGAGACACCGCATTGCATGACACTTTCTGAACTTGAAAAAGAGAAGGAGACAATGTGCTTAGAATTGTTTTCAGAACAAGATATGGCCATTAAGAATTTCTTATTATGGGTCTTGGATTAATGATTGTGCCTTTTGCTCTCATGTTTTTGATGAACTGAGTATTCATACAGTATACAAATAGATCTATAGTGGTGTTCATCAAAGACATATTGATATACTAGAAGAGCCTACGTAAAGACAAATAGCACTTGAGGATTTGAAGCGGTTAGTCAAGAGAATCGCTCTACTAATGTTGTGGAAGTGATAAATCATGATCATTGTTCTGATAAGTTGTGATCTCTAGATAGTAAGTTGGGATTTTGAGAATTACATCGTGACTGGTTGAGATAAATTATTATTTCTATTATTATTTCTTGGTTAGAAAAGGAGAACTTGTATTGGAAGTCTTGATACGTGTCGATATTTGGTATGATAAAATTGATCTTAGAAGTTATAAGCTTGAATTGACATTTGAGATGGAGATTTACTTATGGTAAATAAGTGCGATCAGCTTGTGAACTTCTAAATAGCAGGTTTTGATCTTACTTTAAAGAATTTTTGTGGAACTAGTGGAGGCCATCAATTTCAGTTGCGGTTTTCAGTAAAATAGTAACAAGAGGTGAGTGCTTCAGTCTTTGAATTAAGAAGTAGAAAAGAGGCAACATATTTAAGGGCTTAAAGAGTTGGAGAAGCATGGGGGGGTGTGTCGATTTTATACTGATTTTAGATCAATTCAGTGAAACCTAGTTGGGAGTTTACTAGTTGTTGCCGTTGTGTCTTTCATTTTGGCTTGGTTGGATGGTGAGGAAGGTGGAGAGATACAAATAACTGCAGTTGTGAAACCCTTGTGATTTTCTTGACCTTGATTGCGAATGCCATTGTTGGAATTTGGCAAGAGAACAATGCAGAGAAAGCACTAGAAGCATGCTTTGCCTTGTAAGGGATAACAAAAGCAAGCGAGTTGTTGCCTTTGATACCGAGAATATATACTAAGATTTTTAGGAGCGGTTTTGACGAGGAGATAAAGAGGGTTATTATGATCTAAATCTTAACTCGCAAGAAGCAGAACAAGTTGGACAAGGAATTATACTATAAAAGATTTTAAATTTGGAATCGAGGCTTGTTCTGTGATGTTTAAGGGTGTAGAAGACCTTGAATCTGATATGAAGGTCACTTTGGGCTTGAGGAGTCATAATGTGGTGACTGAGGAAAGCTTTGATGCTCTCAAGGTAACAAAGGACAGTGTTACTATGACAAGGGTGTTAGAGTTCAAGGACAAGTCCTAGCCTTATAAAACAGATTGCAAATGCAACCAATGATCCACATGCGCTACAATCCTCATACGAGCAATATTCACTGAGTGATGCAAGTCAATTGTAGCTGGATGAATATAATAGACCTGAGATATGGCCTCACCAAAGTAGTTGGTGTAATGGTAACAAATTTAGAAAGCAGAGCACGTACATAAGAGGAGATTGCATGGGTTGGAACAATATCGACTAATGGTGAAAGAGAAATTGGTGAATTGATTGCTAAGGCCATGGAGAAAGGTTGGCATGGAGGGTGTTACTATAATTTCTTCTCGAAGTGTTAGTAATGACAAGAAAAGTATTCAAAAGTTTTTGTGCAATAAATAAGAACTTGATTTGCACAAATCTTCAAATGGATGATGTGATATTCTTGGACTATGTAATGTAATAGAAGTGAATAAAATGTTGAAAGGAGAATCAACAATGTGTGAAAATTCAGGTTGTGATATGCTTGATTATTTGGATATTTTATGGATTATACTTCAAGTGATGGTGAATGATAATGAACTTTATGGTATTGGAGAAAATTGTCATAATGGTATTTTATTAATTAATGATACTTTGGAGATATTAGAGACTATGTAGGAATTGATAAAAAGAAGAAGAGGTGTTTGGATGCTAGACTACTTGGGTAGCGTGATCTTTTAGGCATGATAAATTGTAAGTAATAATTTACAGTGGATTTATTTGAGGATAATAATGCGAAATGGGAAGACTAAGCAATAGATGTGAAATTAGAAATTGTTTAGTAGTAGTGGACGGAAAATAAAATTTTAGAATTTTGGTGATGCAAATGATAAAGTTGGGCTTATGCTTGTAGACAGTTGAAATCACATGGCGGCATTACTTATATGATAAAAATGCAAAATCTTTATGGATCACAAGAGCTTAAAGTATAATTTTACTCAAGTAGAATTGAACATGAGGCAAAGAAGATGGTTGGAGCTTCCGAAAGATTTTGATTTGTTTGTCCATTAATACAAGTAAGGCAAACGTAGTAGCAAATGCCTCATAAGTCTTCTGGAACTTACAACTTTACTCGTTACTTGGAAGTCTATTCTCGAGGATATGAGCAAATTGGACTTGAATGCTATATGAGTGATTGTTGATCGATTGACCAAGTTCGTGTACTTTTTCTCATATCAATTTGGCCTTTGACCGGAAATTATGACAAGGTGATATGTCAATGAGATAGTGAGGCTTCATGGAGTTTTTGTAAGTGTCGATTTTGATGGGGATTCAGATTCGTGTTTAATTTTGGAAGAATTTCTAAGAAGCATTGGGTATTAAACTCAACTTCGTACAACTTTTCACTCATAGATAAATGGACAGTTAGAGAGAATGATCTAGACGCAAGAGTACATATTGAGATCCTACTTCATTGACTTTGGTAGTTCTTGGGATGAACATCTACATTTGGCGAGTCCTCTTATAATAATAGTTATCATTTGAGTATTAACATGATGCCTTTTCAAGTTCTATATGGTCGAAAATGCATAACTCCTATATGTTGTGATGATGTTGGTGAGAAAAGCCTAACTAGGCCCAAGTTCATTCAGCAATCAAAGGAAAATAAAATAAAAAAAATAAAATAAAATAAAATAAAATATCAGGTTGGTTCGGAACGTCTCAAAATGGCTCAAAGTCGTTAGAAAAGTTACATAAACCTTAAAAGGCACAAGGTGGAGTTTGGTCCGAGAGATCATGTATTCTTAAAGGTTTTGTACTATGAAGAGTGTTATAAGATTCGGTGTATATGATGGGTTCCATTCATCTTAATTGGGAGATATGTGTCAAATCCTCAACATGTGCTAGATTTTACACCATTGAGGTTAAGGATAACTTAATGTATGAGGAGCAACCTATTCACATTGTTGATACGAAGATCGGTGTTGCAAATGCAAACTATTTCTTATTTGAAAATCCAATGTTAGAACCACATGGAAAGAGAGGTGCCTGAGGAGAAGGCGAGATGCAAATATCCTTATTTGTTTGTTGATTGAGGTAAGTGTAAATTTCGAGGACGAAAATTTTTCTTAAGGAGGGGAGAATGTAATATTTGGTTTAAAAAAAAAAAAAAAAAAGAAGTCAACAAGTCAAAAAGCAGAAAAAGAAGCTATAGTGGACACTCAAGCCAAATTAAAAGGAGCTGAGAGCTCCTTAGCCAAGACACAAAAACAGAAAAGAAAGAAAGGGAAGAAAAGAGAAGAAGAAGAAGAAAGAAGAGAAAGAGAGGGTTTGGTGACACGGGGTCTCGCCAAGTCGGTTCGAGTTCAGAACGCAACGCCGATAAGTACTCGTGCCCCTCATTTGTCCGATCGGAGGAGTTTTCCAATTTAGGGTTTAAATTTGGAATTTTGGGAAATTCGAGCGGCGAAATCTATTTTTGAGTCGTTGAGCTGCGATTTGTATAGAATTGGTAGTTTACGGTGTGGCGGAGCCGTGGATTTTACGGAACCTAATTTGGACTTACGGTTTGCCGATATATGAATTTTTGAAGTTGAGTGCGCACAATGAACAATGCACGAACAGTAGTTTTTAGGCCGATTTTCGTCAGTTTTCGGCTCGATTTTGGGGCTGCCAAGTTAGGGTTCTTGTAGTGCTCTGAGTGGGCTTTCTATTGACTATAAGCTCGCTTGAAACGGAGTTCGGTGGAGGAATTTATGGTACGATCAAGTTTCGCGTTTAAACTCCAGCGTTATGAAACGGTTTAGATAATCGCTTTGGAGAAGCGATTTGTGGGCACCTTTGAGTTGTTTTATTAGCGTTTAAACGCGTTTAACCGTTTCATAGTTTTTTTACTTGGTTTTGATGTCGTTTCTCATTTAATTGTTAGGATTACGATATCGCCGGTTCGAGTGAGTGTGGTTATTTGATATTTGGAGATTTCAGTTGAGTGGTGTCATCTCTTCTTTGAGTTTATAAAATCATGTTTTGAAAATGATAAGAATTTGAGTATTGTATGAGTTATTGGAGCATATTTGTTGCATAAAATTCTGGATCGAGCAATTACTACTAGTTTGATATTTGAGAATGATTTGAGAATTATTTTTGAAAATGTATTATGAAAGGATACATTTGTATATTGTGTTATGAACTAGTTTATAAAATGAGTTTGGAAATTATTCAAGAAATGAGCTACGAAAATGTTTTTCTCATGGATGAGCCGTATTGTGAGAAAGTTATTTATTTGTTTCGTGAAATGTATTCTGGATTGGATTTCTGATATTGGATGATAGTTATTTGATGCTCAATATAAATGTGAACCCATTGAGGGGTTTTGGGGTATGCATACCGGGTGTAGGATATCCTTCTCGGGCCGAGCCACCGGCTTTGTAGGTGGAGACCTTGCCAAGGGGGAAATCTTGGTAGTCTTGTCACAAGGCTTTGTGTCGTGACCATGATTTGATATTGAACAATAGATTGGCCAATGGAATAGACTATCGGCATGTGTTTTTGATGAGATTCATTAATGGAATAGACCATTGATGTGTGATTTAAAATTAGTCAATGGAATTGACCATTGACGTGGTTTTTAATAGAGATTGATCAATGGACTTGACTATTGATGTTTATGATGATTTAAAATGAGTATTTTTCTGAATTGTTTAAAGCTTTGATAAAATGAAACAACTCTTATATGACTCGATATGTATTTTATGTCTTGAGTTTGACTTCTCAAGTTCTGGTATTGTTTTGTATACATGCATAGTGGTTACTCGGATCCGCTTAAAAGAGATACGACTGCATTATTGAGCTGTGGTTGCTCACCCCTTCTTTTCCCAACCTTTCGTGGTTCTTTGTTTAGCAGCCATTAGAATGAGAGCGATGTCGTTGGGACTCTTGAGTGGTTTGAGGCTACGTCCTTTGGAAGAAAGGACGGCCATGTCATTCCCCATCTTGGTAGGTTTTGGGGTGTGACATTATGTGTCAGCGTAGACTTAGAGTCGAGAGGACAACGACAGTGATCCTGCTATGAATTCCACAAAGCCATCTTTCTCAGCGAGGCTCAAGAATCTCGCCATCTTATCTTTATTCAAGTCGTCCAGTCCTTTTACTTTCGGAATTTGCCTATAGCCAAAGCTCATCGTCGATGCTCTCGCGGTGTGACTGCATTGCGATTTTGCATGGTCCAAGAGTGATGATGAAGAAGAAGAGCGTTGAGAGAAAGTGGGTAGTGATGGCAGTGGCAGTATATTTGGTCATCATGGTGGATTTAGTGCCATCCCCAACGAATGCCTCTTTGCTTCCTGCTCAACATCTTCCTGATGCCCCTGGTAATACATACCACCATTCTTCTTCTTCTTCTTCTCTTATGGCGAGAAAGTTCGCCTTCAGTATATAACGAACATAGGAATCTTCCTCCAGCCGGATTCCCAAGGAAAGCACTAGGTGGTGGGGTTCAAACTCAAGGGGCAATTAGTCTTGATTCGTACGTTGATTTTGGGAAGAACGAGAAGAGGAAAGCAGTGGAGTCGCGGAACCTGAGGGCGAGCCCCATCGTGTCTACAGCCTAGCCGCATCGCAATTTCGGCCGCACCCAAGTCGTTCCGCCTCCTCATCCAATGACTTAAGACATCCATATTGACCGTATCATTTTCAGTTCTTTGCCCGTGAAATGTTTATGCCAAGCAATGCTTGTTGATCTCTCTTAGGTATATCGTGTTCCACTACTTCCATAATTAAGAGGTTGGCCTCGAGAACAAATATGTATAAAACCGGTTCGACACGACATAGCAATCCAAATTGGCATGATATGTATTTAGAACAAATATGAATTCAACATTATGCGAACACTAATTTCAAATTCTTCAAACATGAATCTAACTTTGAACCCATTTACCTAGATAGGCTCCATAAGTATATACACACATACATACACACATTATGGAAATGAGTCATTTCTTTAGTTCGAATGAGCCAAAGAAAACATCTGATTTATGATTCATCAGTCGGGGAAGCTTGTCGTCATCCAAGTCGATGGCCACCGTCACATATCATCCACCGAGTTCGGTCATCAAAGGTAAAAGTGATTTTTTGCACGCTCGTCTTTTTGAACATTAAGTTGGAGAAAGAGTTGACTTCAGATGACCTGTGGACTATATTTTGATCAAATCGGCAATATTTGTGCTTAGTTTGGTAATATGAAAGTTGATGGCCCATTTTTTAACGGGTTAATTGTCAGAATTTTCGATGAACTTCGATTTGGTAATATGAATGTTCCAGATTCATTATAATAAAGGGCACCCGTCCATTGAAATACTGATATTCATTTCATATCCGCACCGCACCTGACCCGTGAGTCTAACCTTATAAATAGACTCAAACACATTCTACAAGCAATTCACTCAGCTCCTCCTCCTCCTCCTCCTCCTCCTCCTCCTCCTCCTCTTCTTCTTCTTCTTCTTCTTAAAGCGTTAGGTGGTCGTGGTGGGTTCAAACTCAAGGGGACAAATACTCCTCCTCCTCCTCCTCCTCCTCCTCCTCCTCCTCCTCCTCCTCTTCTTCTTCTTCTTCTTCTTCTTCTTAAAAGCGTTAGGTGGTCGTGGTGGGTTCAAACTCAAGGGGACAAATACTCCTCCTCCTCCTCCTCCTCCTCCTCCTCCTCCTCCTCCTCTTCTTCTTCTTCTTCTTCTTCTTCTTAAAGCGTTAGGTGGTCGTGGTGGGTTCAAACTCAAGGGGACAAATACTCCTCCTCCTCCTCCTCCTCCTCCTCCTCCTCCTCTTCTTCTTCTTCTTCTTCTTAAAGCGTTAGGTGGTTGTGGTGGGTTCAAACTCAAGGGGACAATTTGTCTTGATTCCTACGTTGATTTAGGAAAGAAGAAGAAGAGGAAAACAGTGGAGTCACTGAGCCTGAGGGCAAGCGCCATCGTGTCTCCGCCATAGCCACTTTGCAATTATGGCCGCAGCCAAGTCATTCTAGCCCCTCCTTATCCAATAACTTAAACATCCATATCAATTTCGACCAAAAAAAAAAGGACATCCATATCAATAACTTAGTATCATTTTCCTTTCTTTGCCCATGAAATGGCTATGCCAAGTCATTATCAACGCTTGTTGATCTCTCTAATGTATATTGTGTTCTACTACTGCCAGAAGTAAGAAGGCTGGCCTTGAGAAGCGGATGATCAGTTGGCCCATAATAGACGTCTAACGGTTGGGCCTGTGGGTCAATCTTAGTCTAAATGGTATTGATCCAAGGATTTTGTGAGAGAGCATAACTTTTTTTTTTCTTCGATTACTTGAGTGCTACTTTGATAAAAAAACTATCACTTTAATCGGCGATTTGTATGATTGGAAAATCTAACGTGACAATATTTTAATGTAAACCGTCTGATGTGACTCGCTGGCAAAGTGAAGTCAGCAAAATTATTCCTAAATGATATCGTCTATCATGTCAATTGCCCAATTGGAGCCAAATTTCTCATGTTCTTCAAAAAAACCCAAACCCCAATTCCTCAAATTGGGATAAAATTATTTTCCAAAATTTGCAATGGAGAGTAAAGATATGATGGCACAGAGTGAGCAAGAGACGAAGTTTTCATGGTAAAGCCGTAGTTCTGCAATGTACCTCACAAAGTTTTCATAGTAAAGCAAATGAACTTCCTATTATGCATTCTTGATTCTGATGCCAATGAAAACTGTATGTTGGTCAAACCGCCTCCTGTATCAATTCATAAAGATATTTGCTAGCAAATCATGCTGAAAATTTGCTTTATTGCGGAAACCTATGGAGTTGCGAAAGTTATGAGGTTTGCTAAAGATGAGAGAGGATCACCCTTGTTGTAGAGAGAGAGAGAGAGAGAGAGAGAGAGAGAAAGGAGAAGACAAAGAAGAGAGCATCGGTTTTCTGTAATGAAATGACATTGTTTTAGCCACATGAGGAATAACTTGAACACTAATTTCAAGTTCTTCGAAGGGAGGTCTCATGACATATGTTTAGTCTTTTAACCCTTATACTTAGTTGCTACATATACTCTATCAGAGAGAGAGAGAGAGAGAGAGAGATGATGCAATTATTTCGTTTTTCTGATAATTCATCAGGATAAGTTGCCAATTATATATATATACACACACACACACACACACATAGAAATGACTCGTTTGTTTATTTTCGAATGGGCCAAAATATGTATTACGAGGCAAAGCTTGTCGTTGTCCAAGTCGACATGGCCATGATCTCACATCCTACACCGAGTTCGGTCCTCAAAAGTCGAAATGATCTTTCGCACGCTTGTCTGGGAGTCATCATTCGCAACAAACCTTTGAACATCAACTTGGAGAAAGAGTTGACTTGAGAGGGACACAGCCAGGCTGCCACACACACAATTTTCTTTGCCCTTTGTTTATTCAAGAGTTTCAGTGAATCTCTCTCGGGGTAGACTCAGAAGACTAGGCAGTTCATTCAAGAAGTTATCGCTCGTGAGTCTCCTTAAACATTACAGATGATGCCTGCAGACTGTGTTATAAGCTCATGATCATGGTCATGTCAATCTAGGCAAGATAGCGATGACTTCACAGCTACACTTGCACTCAGCTTGGGCGGTCATCACGAGGGAGATGAATTCTACGATGGGATGGAGAAAGTCATAGTCCACGAAAGGTTGGTCGACTCCAGAAACAGAATGTAGTTTCGAGGGCAAGTACGAGGAAACCTCCCAGAGTTCACGTGGGCTTCATAACATAATAATTCTGTCTGCGTGTAGATGCAAAGTCGAGAGGTCAACGACTGTGACCACGCCATGCATTCCCACAAAACCATATCTCTTGTGCGGGGCTGCAGAATCTCGCTATAAAAGACTATTCAAGTCGTCCAGTCCTTTCACTTTCGAACTTTACTCATCGTTGGCACTGTCGTTGTGTGATTGGTCCGGCAGCGACGATGATGATGAAGAAGAGCTTTGGGCGAAAGTGGCTGGTGATAGCAGTGGCGGCATATCTGCTCATCATAATGGAACTATTGCCTTCACCAACTATTGCCTCCTCGCTTCCTGCTCAACAGCTTCCTGAAGCGGCCACTGGTGATACATCTGACCATGATTCTTTCTCCTCTCTGTCTTGTTTTCCTTGTATAGATAATGAAGATAGGATTGTTTCTCCAGCTTGATTGACTCACTCTAGGCTTTCTCTACATCGTGCAATCAAGGTGGAAGCGAAGAAGGCAAGACGGGATCCCCAAGAAAAGCATTAGGTGGTGGGTTCAAACTCAAGGGGGCCATTAATCTTGTTTCCTATGCTGGTTTTGGGAAGAAGAAATGGAGGAAAGCACTGGAGTCGCGGAGCCTAAGGGCGAGTCCCACCGTATCTCTGCCCTCGCCGCATCCCAGTGACTCACACTCACAGTTTGTTCCACTGCCGACCCCGCGGAGGACCCCTCCGCCTCCGCGGGGTCAAGGATCAGTTGGCCCATAATATATGTTTTAACAGTTGGCCTGTAGGTCAATCATACTCTAAATAAATATTGATCTAAGGATTTTCTGAGAGTGGCGCTCACTTAGCACCATGAATTTTTTTTCATGTACTTGAGTGCCACTTTGATAAAAAGAAAGATCACTTTAATTGGTAATTTGCAAGGTTGGAAAATTCGGCGTGACAATATTTAACATAAACCGTCCAATGTGCCTCGTCGGCAAGTTAAAGTCAGCAAAATTGCTTTTAGATGACATTGTCTATCACAATGTTTGTCCCAATTTAACAAATTTGAGCAAAATTGCCCATGTTCTTTAAAAACAGAATCCCAACCCAAACTCCTTAAATGGGGCAAAATTACTTTCCGAATTTTGCAACGGAGAGTAAGATAAGATGACAGAGTAAGCGAGAGATCACAAAGACCAGCCCACAAGATCGTGAAGAAAACACCTGCAATATGCAAGAATACCGAATCGGTATTTAAAGACTTGTCGCCTGAATTTGTTAGCGAACCCATATGTAAGACTCTTATTGAATGCCGAGTATGACCCTACTAGTCTAGTCCTCGTTTAATGAAAGGAAATTCTGAAAATGTACCGCTGGGTTTGCTGCTTGCTATCGGATCTTACCCAACTTGCACATCAACTGCCAAGCTAGGTAACTAGAGGCATTAAGCAATATACATGGCCTGCTAATCAATCAGCTCCTAAGTTAGACAATTTGAATCTGCAACGAAAATAAATTTGGCTTATTGCGACCCGCAAAAGTTTCGTCAAAGTTTTCGTTAAACTTCAGCTTTGATGTTAAGAGTAGCCGGCCCAGTTAGCAATTTGTGACAATAAACTAGGCTGAGAAAGTCTCATTTTGCCCATAAACTTCCATGAACATCAAGACACGGCCAGCTTCCACACTGCTCGAAGACAGCAATGAAGACACAGATGCTCGAATCTTTCATGTCAATACATAAATTATCATCGCAAAAATGTGACGTGCATGAAAGAGATGTTTATGGAACGGAGCGCTTGCTGCTACCTCAGATTGTGCTGACTAACGTAGAGACATGATGCTAGGACCTAGCAGAATTAGACCTCCATCTCCGATTCTGCATCACCTGATCACATTCCATAATATCAAATCACTGCCGATTCTGACTAATTAGTATCCAGAACCTGGACTTTTGTGCTCAAACTCACTCCTTGACATCCTTGGCCTTCCACAGTATGCCTGAACAGAACTTAAACTAAACTAAAGCGCATGTCCCTTTCTTCAGTACTTTCTTTAAACACATGCAGCTAGCAGTTTGTTCGATTGCTAAGAGAGAGCATGCCCTTGTCACATACAGATTTAATAAGATCAGAAAGATACTGACCTGGCGGAAAAGACAAGGATCCGGCTAAAGGCACAGCTGAATATTCTTTTATGGATATTTCAACAGGTTTAAAAGGATTGGTCATAATTACAGCACCCTATGTTCTCGTTGGTCATCGCCAAAGCAACAAGGTGCAAAGCAAAAGACAGCTCTAGGCTCAAAGGCGCGTTTTGTTTATTTGCCAACCGGATGCTCATCAAAGAATGGCTCGTTTGATCAGTAAATTCTTCCTGTCTCTCATCTCGCTGGTTTTTATCTCCAGATCTGCCCTCTCCCCATGTGTGTTCAGCAAGACAAGCCATGCAGCCCTTCCCATGTTCAGAAGCGCCGCAATCGTGCAATTCTTACTTGTACCATATCTCTAGAGGACTTCACGTAGAAAAGATAGCATCACTCTACTCGGTCAACGTGTCAGAAATCAAACCGATAATCCACGGAGCTCAGCAAGATTATCTGGTGTCTGTGCCTTGCACTTGTGGATACCTGAATGGCACCAATAGATACTCCTATGATACTTCTTACAAAGTACAGCCAGACGATTCATTTGCCAGAGTCAACAATGAGTGGTACAGTGGACAAGCTTATAATGTCACTGGTGAGGAGGTATTTAATGCTGGAAATACGGTAACTATGCATCTCTCGTGTGGTTGTGTGGAAGAAGGATATCAAGAAATCGTGACTTACACGGTTCAAGAACACGACACTCTATCACAGATTGCACATCTGCTATCCTCAAATTTGAGTGAGGTCGAGAAACTAAACCCAAAGTTGACTCAGGATCCAAGTTATATAGACGTCGGGTGGGTGCTGTATATACCTATGGAAAATAGAGCAACTCGAGGTCACAAGCAACGTAAGCTGATCTTTCTCTTTATGTTTAAGAGTGATCTTCTGTTATCATTTTAAGATGGCAAGGCATAAAATTTTCATTCACAGAGTGAACGATTATAGGTATTTTAAGACCCAAGTAAAGCGGGATCAAGTCGGGGACATTATACAGTAGACATATATGGAATCATGAACGGTGTCGAACATTTTCATTCAAAGATCTTACATCCACTTACAGTTTGTTATCATGTGTCAGGGAAAATGAAGAAGTGGATTGAGATAGCGGTGATCCTGATCCTGTCAGGGGTAACTTTAGCGTCAATGAGCATACTGTTTTGGTTATATCAAAGGAGAAACAGAAGGGGCAAAGGGGGACAAGTAGATCCTGGGGCAACAGCTAAGAGGACAGATGCCCACAGGACTACCCCACTGAAGCAACTCTTCCACAAAAAGGATTTTGAAGGTCAGTTAGGTGACTGAAAAATCGGGAATTTCTCATGGTAGCCTGAGTTCAAGTGAGATTTACTGGACATGATAAGGCACTAGAGATAAAATTTTGATTTAAACAGAAAAGGACGAGGCTCGTGTGCAAGCTGAAGAAACTGAAAGGCTTGTCTTTCCTCAGAGGGCCACTTTGAATTTTATTTCTCTGACAAGTGAAGAAGGATACTTTCATGAGTTTAAGGCAAGTAGAGGCATGCATAGTATCTGATATATTAACATGAAGCTATTATTCTTCTCCCAGATGTGAAATTTGATTCAGATAAACCAGTTATGTACAGCTTGGAGGATATGCATGAGGCTACAAAAGACTTTGATGATGCTCGAAAAATTGGAGAGGGAGGGTATGGGAGTGTGTATTTTGGCATATTGGGAGACCGGGTATGATACACATGTCGGGCTTTTACTTTTTCTCCACCTGTTTTCTTTGAGCTCGATCCAGAACAATGATCTGCTTTCCTTTCCTAAGATCAAACATGTCTTTATCTCAATTTCAGGAAGTTGCTATTAAGAAGATGAAATCCAGCAGTTCAAAGGAGTTCTTTGCAGAGCTTAAAGTTTTGTGCAAAATACATCACATTAATGTGGTAAGCATCTACTGGCCAAACAAGAAGAAAAGTTCGGTAATGATTTAATCTCTCATGCAAAATGGTGATCAAGAAAGAGCGAAGGTTCATGCTACTATCTTACTGATCTCTCTAGCTCTGTAGGTGGATCTTCTTGGATATTCAAGCAGTGACAACCATTTATACTTGGTATATGAGTATGTTCCAAGTGGCTCACTGAACGACCACCTTCACGATCCTTTCCTGAAAGGTCACAGTAGTAATGGATCCACCTCCTTTTTCAGCTTGGAGAAAAAAAATTGTTAAAGGTACTCAATTGCTAGTTCTTGCAGGTCACCAACCTCTCTCCTGGACGGCCAGAGCAAATATAGCACTTGATGCTGCAAGTGGAATCGAGTACATTCATGATCATACCAAGGCGCGCTACGTGCATCGTGACATCAAGACAAGTAACATTTTACTCGACCAGGGGCTCAGAGCAAAGGTAAAGGGTAACTGGTTTAAGCAAACACTTCTTAGTGATGCGAGTACGATGGAAGTTTCATATGAAGTTTCCTTCCAGGCTTTCTGCCTTGGCCTTTAGCTACTAGGATAAATAACTCCCAATCTGATGTTGATTTAATAGCTAAAGGCTTTGTCGGCAGGTAGCTGATTTTGGACTCGCAAGACTGGTGGAACGATCAAATGAACAAGAAGTATTTGCAACACGTGTAGTTGGCACACCTGGTTATATTCCTCCTGAGTAGGTGCTTTGCTCTTTTTCTGTGACCAGGGAAACAGAGAAAACATGCCCACCGATGGTGCAAAGTTTTTTGGACATCATGCATTTCATTTCAGATTAAATTGATGGGGGTTTATGCTTTTTGGATTACTGCTTCCTGCAGGTCTGTCCGCGAGCTGCAAATGACATCGAAAGGAGATGTTTATGCTTTTGGAGTGGTTTTAGCAGAAATAGTAACTGGTCAGCGCGCTCTAGCTCGTGATGACAGGGACCCAAATAAGCTTAAGACCCTAATATCAACTGTAAGTCAGCATTTTGTGATCGTAACTGGTTTTGTGTGCAGCTTACACGCAAGAGTGCTAGCTACATGCACTTTCCAATTTCCGTACATGACATACGACATACTGTCATTGAATCTCCCGATTACTGTAAACTGTAAGGACACAAAATGCTGTTAGCGCGTGAATTGAAACATAAGGTGCATATATCCTTAGTCAGAATCGGTTGCCATACAAGGAAATTATTTGCATGAAATTGTTGCAAACATCCCATCTCAGGATTCAGCAATTACTTTACCTTTCTCAGATGACAACGATTTTCGAAGGCCAACAACCACAAAATGCTTTGGAAGAAATCATAGATTGTAACTTGAGAGGGAGTTACCCCTTTGAGGAGGTTTTTAAGGTCAGTGGAATTGCATCAGTATGCTTGATTTATTATGTTCCATATCCATGCGATGAGTTCTACAGTGATTAGCATGCCTGCCATATCAGGACAGGTCCATCCATATGTACTGATTGCTCTGTATCTCAGAACACCAAATGAGTAACATTTCTTCGATACGAAACTACTCCATGCGAGCACTTCATCCGTACAAAAAGCTTACAATTGATAAAGTAACAGGACATGAACTGAAGAGTCAATCTAGTGTTCCCGCCACCGAGCCCAAAAAAAAATGAACAATAAACTGATGTTCCTGCTTTTTTGGCGTTTGCCTCACAGATGGCGGATTTAGCGTGGCGATGTCTGAATGATGATGCTATCAACAGACCGGAAATGAGAGAAATTGTTCATGAACTCTCTCACATTTTAACGTCCTCAATGGAGTGGGAAGCATCACTTGGAGGGAATGACCGAGTCTTCAGCGGGTTGTTGAACGGAAGATGAACAAGAGCACTCGAGGCAACGGCCAGGAATCGACTCTAAATGCCTTTGTCGCCCCTCACTCAGTGCCAATTTCAGCGAGTTTCTTTGGTGTTCATCTTGACTTATCCAAATTGGAAACAAAAGGAGATGCACTTATCCAGTTTGATCCTGGCACGAGTTATGATTTCGTTGTATGAAGTGGCAGGAGACTATGAGCTCTCACACACAGCTCGACTGTCATGATTTCTGTGAAGGCGAATGGTTACAACCGACGGATTGTGAATATTTATAACGTCTCTTTTTGTCCCTTTAATACTTGGCGTGAAACTGCAAATTAGAACACGTTGTGATGCTGGACTGGTATAAGATTCAATGCGCAATGATGATTTCCCTCGTTCTGCCTCCCTTCGTCATCAAGTAGCAAGCGAGACTTTCTCGTGGTATTGCAGATTATATAGAAAGCCACTCCTTTAAAATACATTAACAGTTCCTGAACCCAGCAAGCTAGAGAATGTCAGATCTTGTTGAGAGGAGCTAGCTGTAAAATATGCACAAGTCAGAGTACACTTGACTGTGAATGGCCCACTGATGCCACCATCCACAACATAGAGTTTATCAGTTAACTTAATTGAACCAAAGATACTTCAGGAAGAAATATGCTTACATGTACAACGGATTTGATTACAGAGTATAGATCCTCTCCGTTTCTTCACAATACAGATGGATCTACCGATCTAGTGTACACGAGTAGTTGCCCATACTCATGACTAGCACAGATGGATCTTGGTACAGATGGTATCGCATGCCTAGGATGGATTAGAGGGATAAATCAAATAAAATCACTTCCCTCTCGTGCTTGGTGTGAGTGGATCTAAATAAAATTGGAATAAATGGGACAAGAATCCTAGCTGCAGACGTGGGGGGAGGCATTTGATGTACAAAAGATTTTGCTCCTACTAATAATTATCACAGACGGATCTGCGATAACCTTTTCACGAAACAGCCAAAAGTTCTATCACGGTCCAACATGCTTACTCGGACATATGAGGGGCTAACCCCAAAATGCCTCCCGCTCCTTGTCCAGATGTTATGGCTTTTAAGAAAGCTTTCACAATCTTCTATACTGTCTTCACATTTCAACCATGCAAAAGCTGCACAGGGGGCATAAGATATCAAGCCACAAGAAAATATACCAAGAATTCATTATGAATGGCATGGTGCCTCCCATTACAGCTTCAAAGTTCTATGTACCTGGTAGAGGCTCGAAGAGACACTGTAAAAAATTGCAGAATCCTGGTTCAAATTCAGGCAGACTGAAGATTCCGCTTTGTTTCACTGCCTCTCTCAGTAGCTTCCACCTCTCTGCCATGAGTTGGTGGCAATACCCAAAGAAGTTTTCTCTGGGTCTGGCTGCTGTTCCACAACTGTCAGAAACAACTTTCAACACCTTTGCTGCCCGAAGCTGTGAATCCTTGGACACGCCTATGGTGCTGAGCTCTATGTATTTGACCATCTTCTCGGCAATTGACGGATCCTTGACAAGGGCCCAACTGCAAAATGTTGAAATGGGCATAAATAGAGACACGGAAATGCCTAGACATCTTGTTCAGTGTTCGCCTACATGCATTTTCCACTTCCTCAGATGTTGAAAGTTTGGTAAATGGAACTAGACACAAACTATGGCAGCTCCGGGTAAATAATAAACTTCATGTGTTTGAAGTATGACCAAGTACCTTAGCGTTAAACCATTGGTCTAGCTTCAATCCATTAGATTACTTTCTGTTATATGTAGAGTGAATAACTACTCCCCAATTGCAAAAGAAGCTTTTATCGGAGAATCTTTCTGATAATTTGAAAACATGGAATTCCACTAATTGTCACAGCTATGCCGTTATGGGATGATTAACTACTGTATAGCTGCAGTTGTACTGGACCAAAGAGGAACTCGACATGATGATACCTATGGTGAATAATCATGCCCAGTGTACAATAATAATGACTATATAAAATTAATTTTGAAGTTGAACAATAGATTGCTTGAAGACATTGTGAAAACCTTGTGGTTTGGTGCATCATAAAGTGCTTGTGCCTTCCATCTAATGAAGCAAGAGGTTTTGAGTTTGATTCCACATCAAAGCAATTCCTTGAGGCCAACCAGAGGAACCCCATGGTTGTGTGACTCTAATTACCAGTGTAGACAAGATTGGGGATTGCCACACTCAGGGGAGTACTCTTGAGTTTACAACCAACAAGAAATCATTTGAAAATATTGTCGCACTTACTGATTTACTTACCCGATGCGCATCCCAGCATGGCCTGTTGATTTTGAGACAGTGAACAACATCAGCTCATAATCAGCAGCCGATGTTATGGGAGTATACTGTGGCCAGTAGTAAGCAAGGTCATGCACCAATATTCCCCCACTTCGATTGACCACTGACTGCCTGACAAAGCCATCTGGATTATTCGGAGAAGTGACCAGTTCAATGTAGGGGCCTGTCTTGGTGAAGTTGTGTGCATCCCCGCCCCATTTATACAGGCCTGACTTCAGGCAGTCAGTTGCGGCTGGGTATGACTGCAAGTATTGTCATTTGAATAGTAAGCAACACGGAGTATATTTCCAAAAGTATAATTGCATACTTTGAAAACTAACACGCTAAAAGACTTAAGTTTTATGAACTTATGGGCATTAATCAGAAATCAAGCTTCTACGGCCAACAAGTATGTCAAGAGCATCACTTTTACTATCACGATTACTCACGTATCAAATAAAATCTACTCACATCTTGCAATAGTTTTGCAAAGAACATATTGTACATAAAAATGGCTTCAATTTCTATCTTTGGCTAAATGATTCTATATCATCAACTACTGACGTGACACTTACTGAGTAATATGGAGCCGCGGACACCACACTAAAGGGCTCAGATGCATTATTTGCTGTGAAAGCATATAAAGCAGCTTGAAACAGCTGTGAAGAACCCGTTCCAACCACAATGTAACGACCCTCTGTTATAGCATTACCAACCACTTTATGGAGACGAGCAATCTCCTTGGCAAGCTCAGGCTCCAAAAACCAGCAGAGGTTCCCAGCGTCTGAGAAATAACTGGTGAACTGCCAGCCTGGTATCACCACTGTGGTTTTGTCACCCATTTCTTGCCAATATCTCTCATACATTGTAGGATCACCGCTGCAAGAAGGAATGTTGAACATAGAACCATGAGACCTGTGGCATGTACTTTCATGTAATATGTCCACAAAAAATGGCTTGCCTTTTTAACTTATGAGGGCATAGAACAAGCACAACTAGAAGAGGAGTGATGCAAGAAGAAAAAGCTCTATAGCGAAGGCTATCAATTTATGACAAGCAGTAAATTTATTGGTCCATAATATTATTAGACCTCCTTGCAGAGGTATTTATTAAGCATTGAGGGATCTTATGACTAGCACATCTCAGTATGTCAAGAAAAAGAACAGTTTAGGCTTACTGGTCAAGATTGATCACATTTCTCCCGTCATCTGCATCTTCCCCATTTACAGCCATTGGTGAAGGTGTTGGGTGCATGTTTTGAATGGAACTGGCTTCAATTTGGGACTCTTCAGCAATCTGAGCATCTTTTGGCTTCTCCACATAAATTCCACTTACTTTCTCTCTTCTATTCTTTCTCTGTTGAATAATTTTGAGCACTAAGCTCACATTAAGTGCAACAGAAAGCACTAACATGTGTCTTGGTGAAAACAGAGACCGAAGATTCGCCATTTCGCTTGAGAAACGAGATCTAAAACCAAGAACATGGAAATGAGAGTATTACTAACTGAACTAAGCAGAAAATGCAGTATCAAGTGCTCATGGACAGAAGGAAATGAAGTAAAAAAGAAACAGTAAACAGATGCTGGGAAAAGGAAAAAGGTTTATGGATGCGATCTTCATCAAATTATGCAAAAAGTTACAGAGGCTGGCAGTTCATAGGCTGCTCGACAGATAGTGGATGCTGGCAACGAATAAAAGAAACAGTTAACGGATGCAATCTTATCAGATGAAGCGAAGAGCAAGGGCACGATTCATAGTCCATCTTTAGAAGTTCAAAGGAGTCAAAAAGCTTTATGCTGATAAAGTGATTCCACATTACCATTTCCAAACATACTGGGATATAAATATGCACTGCTTTCCAAAAACTAGTTTGGCACTCAACGCCATGATAAAAAGGGCCAGTGATTAGCAAAAAAATACATTCTCGAGGCGAGGCACTTTGACTTAGCAAAGTTCTATTATGGTATGGGACCGAGCCCCAAGCACATAAATGCTGAGCCAAGGATGCTCCGCTTCCGCCTTATCCATAGAACCAGTGAAGTGAGCTTCAGATGAGATAGCACTATAGACAAAAAAGTTCAGGAGTAATCTCAACCAAAGGTCTTGGCACTTTATGTATGGAGAGAGGTGGGACTTAGCATACGACTGAAGAGTGGTAGAACAGATTTGGAAAGAACAGGCCACAAATAAAAGTGTGGCGTCTTTGTACTTCAGTGAACTTGTGTATCTATCTCTGTTGGTTATGAGGGCCATAAAACAAAGTACCACCAGTACAATGAAACTTGAAAATTAGAGCATACATTCCTACCGTATTATAGAAAAATCTACTGTAGAACTAGGAACCAGGACCTCAACTGCATGATGACAGATGACTCCTCCAAAAGTTCGCATAAGCTTCCATTTACCAAGCAGAGAATCAATAATCAAACTACTCAAGCCAGCTTCTTTGTCACAAACAGTACAATTGAGGGAGACAAGGAGAGACGGAAAGAGATTATCCATATTTAGTACCAAAAGCTAACTATTGTGCAAATATTATCCTTTTGACTGCCGAAGTGAATCCATTTTCTAACACTCAAAACCCCTGCGGAGACCGTTAAGTCACTTAACATCATCTGAGAGCTCGGGTGCAAGTTCAACTCCCAAAATTTCTCCTTTTCCTAACGGGCATGTTTCTCCTATCACTACGCTCCTGCTCTCCAATTGCTCAGTCGATGCGGTTCCACTCGCATCGAACATTAGAGGAAAGCTACTTCGTCTCCCAACAATTTGAACTTTTGAGAACATTGTTCAGGAACAGTGAGTATGCAAAAGCCTTTTCCATGAAGGCACCTCAAAGAATCCACACAGGCAAGGCAACTCATCCACACCCTGTCATCGTCATGCTTTACTCATATCAGCACCAGCGTCCCTATCGCTACAAATTCCTTCTACCACCACCCAACCATACATGAAAACGACACGAAGAGAGACAAAAAAAAAAAAAAACCACCAGCAGTCACTCACTCCATCATCCTTGCATGTAGTGTTCTACCGCCGCAAAAAAAAAAATCAAAGCAAAAAGCAAAAGCGCTCGTCTGCCGAAGTAAACACCCCGACAGTCCAACAGAGAAAAAACACACCCCAACACAAACACACCCACAAGCCGTCCATTCAAACGAGAACAACTCACCCTGCAGCGGCACGCGAGAGCAGAGATAGCCCTCGAAGCTGAGAAGGGAATGCGCGACGAGAAACGCTAAGACGACGAGAGGAGCCGTTCGCTCATGGAGAGCTTACGAAAACCAAGAAAGGGAAAGGGAAAAAAGCTCAGCTCAGCTCAGCTCAGCTCAGCCCAGCTTCGTCGAGGGCCCCCTTCACCGTTCACGCGGCGCGGCGACCCCGCCGGTTCCGGCCCGGCAAAGCCCGCCCCCGCGAGGAGAAAGCGGCGAGACGAAAGCGACGGAAGGAAACAGGCTTCGCCGCCGGCGCGCTTCAAAGAATCGTCCGACCCAACAGACCCTTCGAGGAGGGGGACCCGCGGCGGCGCCGGCGGAGGAGCGGCGGAGCGGCGGAGGGGAATGCGACGGGCGCAGCCATTGTTGTACGGACGGCGAGGGGGAGGATACAAAGGTGGCCGCGTGGGAAGGAAGGAAGGAGGAACAAAGTTTCCACCTTTTGTAATTGCCTGCTATAAAGGTGAGACCTTTCGTCTTCCCCCTCTCTCTCTCTCTCTCTCTCCCCGTCTTTAAAGGAAAAATTTATTGCGAGTCGCTGCCACTCCCCCCCGCTAGTGGGTTTCCATCGCTTTTTTCACCCATCACTCTCCCATTTTTTTTTTCATTTTCTTTTTTCCCTCTCTCCCTCTTTTTTTTTTGTGTAATTATGCAAAATGTGTATATATATATATATATATGTGTATGTATGAGATAATCACGACGGCAAAATTTCAAACCTTTCATACGGCGCTCAATTTAATGCCGTAGCTATCCGGTAGCGCGACGTTATTCTAATGATGATATTGCTCCGACATTGACTCTCTTCACGTCCTGTCAAGCCGGCCTTTTTTCCGAACGAGCGAATGGTCGATGTGACTTGAAACGGATGAAATGTGAAAATTTATAAATCTTGTTTGTAGCATAGAAATGGATGTCGAGAATACAGGATCAAAAGTATGCAATGAAAAGATCGGTTGTGCTGGCGAAGATTTTCTCACAGTGAATGTTTTTTTCCGGGCCAAAAACGGGTAAAATACCAAAAAGCACACGGGTCCTAGGAAATTGCCGGAAGAAGGTTTCCTAATTTTCTCGACATTTAAGACAATGGAAGTTATCGAGTAAATGTTTAGAAAGACCGGAAATCTTCCTCAGTCGGATATTCCCTGAAACGATCTCGTGAGTGAGCACAATCCACGTGTGTCGAGGACGACCGGCGACAACAACGTTTAGGTATTGGGGCATCAAGAATCCCGATTAGATTAATGGGTTGACCTGGCGAGTGGCGAGAAACGAATGAGGAACCGGGGGCATCAATGATTACTCCGCGACAGCTAAACTACGATCAGCTTGCCTTAATTAACAATTATTAGTGCATGAGAGCACAATACAATGTGCCCCAACTGTTGACTAAAACCCTAATGTTCTCCTCACTTGGCCCCCACCTTGACCCAAAAGTCTCGTTCCATTCTACCTTGTGGTGGGTGGGGTGGAGGGGGGTCCGCGTGACATGCACGTGTCGTGGTGGGGGAGGAATATAAAAAAGGGTGCCGGGAAATTCCAATTGTCCCATACAATGATACAAAAGGACCGTGACTAGACGATAGCCTCAATCAGAGGAGGAGGAGGAAGGAGGGGGTGGGGGGCGAGTGTGGGTGGGGCGTGACTGGTCCACAAAATCTGCACTCTGAAAAAGGCTCTTTTGCTGAGCTAAGGCCACGCTCTGCCAGAGTTCCGGGACCATCATTTGACAGTTCAGTCATCATCATCATCTCCCAAAACGAGAGAAAAAAAAAAACAAGGAACATTCAAAACCAACATCATGCGGTCAATGACATAGTTGATTCCAAGCATCATCCTTAACAACGACATGGTTGATTCGGCTATACTTCTTGGCTCGCCCGAACGTTTAAAGACTCGGGGTACTTAGGCAGCTATTTCTAGCATCACGTGGCTCTCGACTCGGGGATGAATTGGCTTTCTTTTCTATTTTTGGCGGCCAAACTTGACTACTGCCACAGTCAATCAACGGGAGCGTAGGTATCGGGTCTTCGAATCAGAGTCGGATGAGCTTTGGTTGATGGGAATTCCCAAAGGGGCAGCCGCAGTTAAGGCGGGGTCGACGTCGCGGCCGCCGCCGTCATCGTCGTCGCCGTGCTAGAATGGTCCTCGCGTATAGAAGTCTAGGAACAAAATAGTTATGGTGGCGCGGATCGAAATCCACATCCCAATAATAATGAACATGGTCCTCTCCCAGTTAATCATCGGTTCAAGTTGGGGGGGGGGCGAAATGGTGGGATGGTGGATCTTTCAATGGCGGTAGGGGGGGGTTCCCCTACCACCAGGCCAAAAGTCACATGATTTGTGGGCATCATGGTCCCGTGTATTCCAACATCCGAACGCCCGTAAAGTCAAGAGTTTCGGCTTTGAGCAGTCGAGAGTCCCAGTGTTGCCTACCGGCATATCCTTGACCGTGGAATAATCCGTGCAATGCCTGACAAGCCGAGTAGATCCCAAGCCAACCTTTTTTTTTTATATATAAATTAATATCATGAAAAATTTTAAATTAATATATTTATGATAATTTTACTTCAAATTATTTTTTTGATCATAAAAAATTTTAAACTGGTATATTTATGATAAATTTATCCCGAATTATTTTTTTGATCATCAAAAATCCCAAACTGATACACTTGTGACAATTTTATCCCGAACTATTTCTTTGATCACCAAAAACCCCATACTGGTATACCTATGACTATTTTACCCCGAACTAATTTTTTGACCACTAAAAACTCCAAACTGGTACATTTGTGACAAATTTACCTTCTGTTAGTGTCCGTTAAATTATATTAATATCACAAAAAATCACAAATTGATAAAATTGTGACAAATAGAGAAGTAAAACCCAAAATCGGTACACATGTCAATTACCACGTGTCATTAAACTTAGCAATTTGATAGTAAAATTTAACAAAAACTAACGGAGGGTAAATTTGTCATAGGTGTACCAGTTTGGAGTTTTTGATGGTCAAAAAATTAGTTCAGTGGTAAAATTGTCACAGGTATACCAGTGTAGGGTTTTTGATGGTAAAAAAAATAGCTTTGGGTAAAATTATCAAATCTTTACTTCGGTTTAGGATTTTTGTGGTTAAAAAATAGTTTGGGGTAATTTTATCACAGGTGTACCAGTTTAGGGTTTTTCGTGGTATTAACCCTTTTATATAATTGTTCCTAAGAACAGTATAGCGAATAGAATTCTTATATTATATCATACCGCATCCAGTTTAGCTTGGGCATCTAGCCCCTCGAGCGAGACACACAGTACACTCTGGACACAACAACTGATTTCGGCCTACCATAACCTTATCGGGAGTGTAGCATCAGCTCCCCACCAATTTACGTACGAGAGGTCAACTCCACCTTCAAAGCTCCTAGGCTACGTTTGGAAGTCAGAATAAAATTCAGGATAAGATAAGTTTTATCTTATCACGTGTTTGGTGCTTGCATAAGATAGGATAAAATTGTATCTATGAGGGATATAAGCCGGATAAAATTATTCTACAAGAGAGGTGGGATAAATGTGGATGGAAATTCTAATATCCATAATAAAAAAGTTATTTTTCTCAAATAACAAACTTGTTAAATTCACAAAATTAAAAGAACATTTGAAAATAAATAAAATTTCAATTTTAATATATAAAATTCAAAATAACAAATAAATGACAATAATTTCATTTTTATTTATTCTTATATTTATTTATATATTCCAATTTTTTTATATCTTATGATATAAATTTCATATATATAAATAAATACATTTAGTATGTGTATTTTTATTACATATTTTAGGTATATTAGTATATTTTAATTTTTAATAAAATTTTATTAGAGAATTATGGAAGGAAAAAAAGAATTAAAAAAGAGACGGAAAATAATAATAATAAATAAGAAAAAAAATGAAGTAAGTAAGAGTGTCCGGAGAGATTTTATCATCTCCATTTGTGCAAACTTTAAGTTTATTTACACCGATATGATGTTCATAGCAAATAATCAACATGGTAAGATGTGAAAAAATTCGGCTTTATTATTGCGATTAACCAAACAATAGATGGGATATAGCAAATCCCTTTAATTTCACATCCTATTCCATCCAGTCCTATCTTGACTAAAAATTCAAACGATCAAACGCAGCCTAAGGGTATATTCATCTAACTTAGAACTCCTAACACAAACCACCCTGACACTACTCTCACAAATCAATTGTATCCTCCCTTTGCATCACCCACTCTTCACCCAACATCACCGAGTTCTACTCACAAGGGTACAAGTACGGGAGAATCACGGTATGTAACACTAGTTTACTACTACCAAGAGTGGATCTTCACGTTGGAAGTAGGTTCACGAAGCACGTATTGCTGTCGAAGCATGCCAGGACATTCATTTCGACCCAAGAAATAAACACTGCCAAGAATGCAATTTGCTCCTGTTTTGACAAGGTTGTTTACTGATGAACTCAAAGCCTCTATTTTGACCCTATGAATTCCACCCAACTATCATTCCACCATGTTTTCCCATCCTTTCTCAAACTTGGCATCTTTTTTTCCTTTTTGGCCAGGAAAAGGAAGGGGACATCAAGGACAGTAAAGGACCCAAATTTCTTCACCCCCATCAATTGCCAAACGATATTTAGGTGAAGATCGTGGCGGGAGTGGACCATGGCCCTCCCTCCGAAGTCAAATGAGTACTCAATCATGGAAGAACCAGGCTTGAATGGAGGGGAGGCCATTGTGTCTGCTAATCCAATAGCCAAACGAGTCATTTAAACAGTACACAAATCAATCTTGCAGGCCTTTTTTCGGCCTCTCTCTGATGCAAAACCCCATCATCTCTCCACAGTCCCTCTCATTCCAACTCTCTCCAAACTCTCTTCCTTTGTCAAACTCCAAATGACAGATAGGTCCACCAATGTTGAACTTGTCCACCAATCAAATGGCTGGAGCGTGATGTTCTAGCTTCCCTAACGGCATTAGGAGTCCAGCCTCTTTAGTTGGAACAAGAACACGGCTAGAAACATCCACACCAATGCTTGTGTTCGCTTGGGGCGCGCGTGTGAGAATGAAAAGCGAGAAGACATTAGTGGAATTCTGCATATGGGGTAGATCCGTCGATAATATTTAACTAATGTTTTTGAATGAATGGGGGTCTTGTTAGATATGTTAATGAGTTTCGACTTAGAATCTCTCTATATTCGCCTCAATGACATGTTGGAGAAAAGCATGCTAATACTTGAAAGAAGAAAATAAAACCACAATCGCACGCAGCTTGTACCGCAAGAAGATAAGCTAGCTTATGACCAGTTGAAAGGTTATATGAAATATAGGTTCACATTTCACCAAGTTTTTCATACAGCTTACATCTGCACACAAGGGGCCCAGAATTTCTTCACCTTCATTGACTAAATAAACCGATTAGGTAAAGAAAAGTTAGGGGGACTAGAAAATCACTGGGGAGTCAAAATGAGTACTCAATGACAGTCAATTTGGACGAACCAGGCCATGGGACTTGAATGGAGACCATCATGTCTGGTCCATAGCCAAACTTCGCATCCACACCATCCATCTTGCAAGCCTTTGGCCTCTCTGATGCAAACACCCTCATCTCTCCGCACCCTCTCACCCCAACTTTCACCATGCTCTCTTCTTTGTGAAACTCCAATGACTGAACAGCCCCGCCAGTGTTGAGCATGTCCACCAACCCAATGGATGCAAACTGGACTGGTTTTGTCGGGAGGACGGTCACCGGAGACACTGTGTGGAGCTCATAGTCGAATGGCTGGAGAGTAAAATCTCGCTTCCTCGAGGGCTTTAGGAGCTCAAGCCTCTTTTGCTGGAGCAAGAACAAGGCGAAGACATCCGCGTCTTTGACAGACATTGGTGGATTTGCATTCTTCCATTCTACATCCTTGGGACTTCCGGCTTGAGAACTAGGAATGAGACTTATTGGTCCATGCTCGGCGGCACCATCCCCCTCCTTGACAGTTGAAGAGTCCTACAACACCTGAATACTATTCACAGCAGAAGAGAATTTCATTCAGTTTGGTTGAAACACTTTACATGATTCATCGTTATCTCAGCTGGTAAAACAGGATAAGATTCGGGGATCGGCTACACAACTAACTTACTTTGTTAACATTCCAAACCTTGAGCATGGTCTTCCCATCATGCACCGGGTCATTAAAGAGGCGGTCTCGGGTTGGAAGCACATGGTACTGGCATCTCAAGATGGACCCATCAGGCAAAACCAGGCTTCTCAGCAATTTGAAGTTGTGCTGTCCCACCTGATCACTCACATACACAGGTCCTCCAGAGATGGCCCGAGAAGCGGCGTGGAAATCAGCACAAGGGTGAGTGGAGTTCCCGAGAATGTGTCCCAGTCAGGGAGCATGAAGTTCCCTATCCACAGGCTATTGTAGGCACAATGCACCATATGGCACCCTTGGAGCCAAAAGGATGCCATCAGATTGCCGGATGGGTCGGCGCACCAGAAATCGTTGCCCATAATAAACGAACAACTTCCTGAAATTAATCGCAGAACAGAGCAAATATCACAAACTTTGAATCAAAACCCCTCCAAAATTTTCCAGCACGAGGATATTCAGAATCTGGTTGAGTTCAATGTGAGCGACGTACCGACATGTCCAAGAGAGATGGTCTCTGTCCCCAAGAACATGAAGTCATTGCAATGCTCCATGCTTGCAATGACGCCATTCCCCTGGAAATTCTTCCTCACGGAAACGGTCAGCACTTTGTAATAAACTTTCCCGAGCTACACCCGACCACCAAAGTCCTCAGCTAACATCTCAAGTAACTGGACACACGGATAATCCTCTTGTTTACTGCTCAGATATGTCCATGACGAATTGGTCACATGATGAAATCCTAGACTAGGATTCTTCACATTCACAATGCAAGTTGATGCTCAAAACAGCTACAATTATAATGGAGAATACTCGCCTGACTAATGTCCTCTATCAATATTCAATTCATATACTTCAATCTTTCCCGTATAAACGTTTGGCATTGTCCTTTTCGAGTCTCGAAAATGTCATAGAACTGAAACAGACACGACGTAGTAAGGAATAGTACCTTCGAAGTTCTAAACATGTCATATTCATAACCCAGAACGAAGGGAAAAACCAATTTGAACGCAATAAACTAATCAATCATATAAGTAGAAACAAATTTATACTTTTTAACATACATGAATCACATCAATCTTGACGCCATCTATCCCCGCCAATCGAAGGTGCGAATGGAGTCCATCGTACATCTCGTGCACCGTCTCAGGCGGCACCAATCCAATCCTGTTATTCAATTGACAGCCAAATCCTCCATCGTCATCTCCAAGCCCAGCGACAACACCGGAGTCAGGACCTGTGATTCAGGCATACCCGGGGTATCAGGTCGGACCCCACCCCAATACCCGCACAACGCTTGCCACACATACACATGCTCTACAGTCCCAAACTCCTCCTTAAGGTCCCTAACAAAAGCACCCATGCCCTTCTCATGCGGCACCTTAGGGCTCTGGTAGTCCCTGAACTTGTAATTTTCCTCGAACCTTATAAGCCTGCATGGCATTTGCTCACTGGCAGCCGTCCTATTCATGTCTTCTCGATCTGTGATCGGTTCATCATCAGGACATATCAATTGCCAGCCATCGTCTATGAGGACCGGGCCCGGCAGGCACCCACCCTCCACGAGGGACTTGACCCCTTCGCGCACGCCACTTGGGTGGACCTTGAGATAGAACCCGTCCCAAGTGCACCAACCAAACTTGTCCACAATGCCCGGTGGGGTTCTCTTAAAGGAGCTTGAAGGTCCCCAGGTGGGTCCTTATTTCTCTCATTGCTTCCTTGATTAGAACATAAGGTTCATCCCCAACATGCATGTACAAGCACCTCCTAAAGCTTGAACTACACACCTGCAAGGACACAGAAAGTATGAGGCTTCATAACTTGAACAGTTAAGGAATAATCTCTCGCTAGAGTTGTCAAATGCCGAGTCTAATGAACGTATATACATTCTTTTTAGTGATGGGTGCATGAAAAGCCTAAAGAAAATGTTATAAATTGTCACCTTGGAGGAGCCACTTTCCACGCAAACATCCACTTAGTCGTCAACCCCAAGTTGGAGAGAGGCCCGGAAAGGGCCATCGATGAGCGGAAGTAGCAAAACGTAGGGACGACGGGCGTCGTACCTGTCCAGCCCCATCATCTGCGTCTCGTGCTCCACGTCTCCCCCGTTCGTCCCGATCCAGTGGGTGGTCCACCACACCTTGAACCTGAAGACGCTCATGAAACTTATGCCGCTCAGCCTCCCCAATGGAGCCACGTGGCGGCTCCTCACCTCAGCATTGAACGCCACGAAGCATGCTGCTGCAGCGGCGGCTGCCTTCTCGGCCCCGGTGGCCACGACATTGCGGGGGACTTGGGTGAGGATCGGGTGGCTGTTCGCTACGAAGTTCGAGCCTTCAAGTGCAATCCACGGTTTTGTTTCGAAATCAGCAAGGCCCGTTGCCTCCACGGCAATCTTGGTCAGGCTTGGAGGAGCCATGAAAATCCGAGCTGTTTCCTAGGAAGAAGGGCGGGATATAGCGAGAAGGTAATGTTTTGCAGCTACGTAGAGACTGGAGAAGCAGGGAGAAGATTTGTGACTTCTCCTTTATGTGCAGAACAGTGACTGTAATATCCGGGTACTATGGTTTGGACTTTTTCTGAAAGTCGAATGAAGAAAACCCGAGGTCCAAGGTCATATATATATATATACACACAGTACATGTGCATTAGAACAAATTTCGATTAAACGAAATGCTGTGATAACGGGGTTCTTCATAAAATTCTAGCTTATGGATATCAGTGAAAGTCATTCACAATCTTAACGACGGCCAAGCCAATTCTATTGTTTTTGGCCAACAAAGCGTTTTCTGTAGATCAACTGGTGTTTCGCCGTTCGAACGCTAGAAAGTCGGAACCCGACAACACGGTCAGACCAAGGATGACGTGGCGGAAGCAAGGAGACCCGTCTTGAGTGAGGTGGCTCGGCTTGACTTTTGACAAATCAAGCCTGCACTTTCCGCTCAGCAATCCGCCGATCGTGCCACCTAGACTCGGTCGAGACGCTCCACGTTGAGCTTTTTTGCATGGGCCTCTCTCAGATGCTACCAACCCAGTGACGTGAACATGCAGCCAATTATACTTCCCAATTTCTTTTTTTGCTTTTAGAGCGCAAAGAAAGGCTTGAGGATAAAAAATAAATCTAACGTACAAGAAAAAACAAGACTTGAGGATAAACCCTCCAAAGAAATATGACGGTCCAATAAATAAAATTTATGTTTTAATCAACTCTCTACCATCATCGCTTCTTGTTTCCCCTCAATAGCAGAAACTCTATCGCTCATGGCATCAGGTATAGTTCTCTGCTGCTGCTGCTGCTGCTGCTCGTTTCTTAATCTTCTCAGCTCCTGGTCCTTCTCTTCCAACTTCTCTTGCAGGATGAGCACCTGCAGTGAAGAGAGAGCAAGGCTGTGTCAATCTCTCTCTCTACCTTGGCTTACAACTATGCACGCACAGAGAGAGGGGGGAGAGGGAAAGAGACCATTTCATTTGACTTCTCAACGTCATTTGTGAGCCCTTCCATGTGTTTATACAGTCCTGCATGCAACAACCACGGCGTACCTTGCGAGTTAGTGGCAAATACAAGAGCCTTGCAGGAACATGAACAAAGAAAGCATTGTACATTTAATTACTATTATATACACACTCGACCTCAGACTCCTTATTTTCCTTCAAAGTAAAAAAGTGAAATTGTTCATGCAAACACCAGTCTCTCAGATCATTCAGCATCCAAGCATCCAAAACAGAAAAATAAAGTTACAAGACTAAAAAGTAACAAACAAATTGCTCATAGCATTAGACACGTAAAGTTCTCTTGAGCTAATAGCTACAAAAAGAGCCGCACAAACTCGAAAGACAAGGATGAGCACGTATGGAGTAAAATGCATATTCAGACCTTCGAATTGACTCCGCAGCTCTGCGTTCTGCGACTTTTGTAGAGCCAGTTTCATCGATAATTCGTGTATCTGCAAGCCGGAAACAGGGACAAACAAGTAAACCAGCCTGAACATCTTATTCTCAAAGTAGTTAGACAGAACCCAGACCCAGCATAGCTTTTCACAGACGAGTGCTGTTTTTAACTACATTCATAAGACTATAGATAGTAATGGAAAGGGTGTTGTAAAGGCATACGAATTAAGAAACTTGTGCCCAAGGATCCTCTCTCTGTTTGTTACAACTCGTGAATCTTTAACATGGTTCAAAAAGTCATCATATCACATCTAAGCTCAAATGCTTTGGTTGTTCCACAATGTGATATCACCAAGCAAACCTTATCAAGACTCGATAATGCGATTCAGATCAGGACAAGATGCATAGGAGCTTAAACAAGCTTTCTGAAAACACCGAGCCTCAGAGTTTTCTCCATAACCGTTGCTATAGACTGACCCAAGCGAGAAAATACGTTACTCAGTAATTCAAATTTGCCGCATATCAAGATAAAGATACAGAACCTTTCCCTCAGCTGCTTGATTCCCAATCTCCTCGTTTTCCTCTTGCAGGGTCCTGCATTTAGCCATGAGCATCTTACCCATCTTGCTCTGTGGAGTGAAAGTAACAGCAGCAATATGATCCTGCAACTCCTTCAACTTCTTGTCCTTCTCCTCTACCAAGTTCTAGCAATAGAACAAACATTCAAATTTAAGAAGCAATAGCAATGAATAGGTTTCTTTTCCGAGATCCACACCCAAGGTCAGAATTATCCAAGTCATATGTGGGGTCAAAAAGGATATTCATATAGCATTTGGGGGAATGCAGTAAAAGTAGGGCTACAAAAGCAGAAGACCTTAATGCCGTGAAATCAGCTAGTCTGAGACCATGAAAACTGAGTTTTGATTACAGCAATGCACATTCTGTTATTTTGACATATTAAAAAGAAAAGACAAGAAGCCACTAAGAACTTGCAAACGAAATCATTAATTTTACTTGTGGCTTTACAGAGAAGGTAGATCCTACTCTGAGGAAATCCTAAAACCAAGGAAACCAAATGTCAGGTAAAATTTTTAGGAGAGTCGGAAGAGTTTTAGCAAATATTTTAGCAGGAAACACAAATACATTTAAAAAAAACAGCTGGACCAATCTCCCATTATTGAAAAATTCTTGTCAAAGGACTTCAAAAAATTTCTAAACAAAGTCTTAACTTTAGTCGACATTGCACCTAACAAAAGGATTCTTTTACTAAGAAAAATGATGAGAAGCGTCTTCAAGCAAATGTGCCATAGAGACGTAAACTCCCCCATGCAGAGTATATGGTTTTTCTTGTGATGTGTACTTTACCAATTAAATACATCGCCCAACTTTCTCAACTAGTGTCTTTTGCCCCAAGACACTTGTTAACGAGACACTTTGACTAAAACAATGTCCATATTGCAAAGAAAATGAAAACCTAAGTCCAATATCCAATCAAAGTTCAATTCAAAAGTTCAACAACGGACCTTTAGACGGGTGAACTCTTCATGAATTGCTGGATCTAGTAACAACCGCCTTGTCTGTCAACAAAACAAATATGAATAAGCCAAAAATAAGATGCCAACACCAAAGCGATAACTTGTGCACAAATTAGTGGCTCAAAAGTTGGCCATTCCTAAGAATTACCCAACTGAAATAGACTAAGTTACCAAAAGTTCCCTACGAGCCATAAGAAAATCTTTTGCATAGCAACAGCCAGCCAATCCTAATTCTTTTTAACCAAAATATAGGTCTCATCCCCATCATCACCCAGGAAATCCTAGGGAAAAACACACTTAGGCAATCTACCGTGGCGTGTAAAAGCAAGAGGATTAACTGGCCAAGATACACGGTTAAATGACGTTTCACATGCATTCGGTTGTTACCATACAATAGAAACATATTTCAAGAAGCAAGATATATCCTGCTTTACCTGCATAGATGGTGGCTTGAGTTGTGCTTTTAAATCTCGAACAGCAGACTGAAACAAAAGGGAAATCTTGAGTTGGACAAAATGCATTATTAATATTACATATGGGAAGCAATTTTAAACAGCTACCAGGTGACAAGCAAACATCAAAAGATCCCAGACAACTATTGTGAAGGTGGCCATTATATACTACCCCTGAAGTGATTATCATTTCTCTTCTATCAGAGCTATTGTTCTTGTTTATTCTTCCTATTCCTTTTGTGGAAAAACTCTCTTCTTTTGTTGCCAAAAGTCTAGTACCTGTTGCTTTTCCACAGAGTACCTTAACAGAAATTACAAGAATTATCTTTTGATACATTAGAATTCTTACTACAGAATCCACATTCAGTACAACCAAGGAGGCAAAAGATAATAAAAATAATCAATCTTGGTAACTGGAGTATCAATGCAGTCAGAATCATATGCATTTTGTTTTCCATCCACTTGCTAACTAAAAACGCCTATATAGTTTATGAGAATAAACATTTTTGTAAAACAACGCGATATAGGATAAAACGGTATCACACGTACAAACTATTCTAACAATCTCCAAATCCACGATAAAAGATTCACCTTTAACTCTGCTATCTCCTGCTCCCGTTTTGCAAAGGTTACTATGAAAGCAGCTTCCTTTTTCTTTGCCTTTTCCAGCTAATAAAGGAAATTGAATCAACAAATAACAAACCACTTTTGAGTGTAAAATCGAAAAAGGGAAAAAGAAACATACTGAGAACCAACCTGCTCTCTCAATCCCTCTTCTGAAGATCTAAGCGTCTGAAGACAGTTGATTATCATCTTGGGATCTGCAAGGAAGAAGTCAGTCTATCAGAATATATACAGGAATAAGTGTGAAAAAACCCTCTCATGCTCCTGTCATACATCCAAATCCAAAGATTAATACCCAGATTAACACGAAACTAACCAGGAGATGTCCCAGAGGGTATGAAGGACTCATTTTGGAATGAAGAATGCCACTTCTCAACCTCAGATTTTGCAGCTTCAAGTTCTGTCTGGAAACCCAACGGCATCAACAATCCAAACAGTATCAGATACAAACAAATAAACAAATAAATAGGTCATAGATCGAATCGCATGCAACATTCGCATTCTGCCAAGTAAGACCAGATCTCTATTGACATCAAACATTAAGCCACAATGGGAACTTATGATACAAGAAGAGCAGCATAAGTCAGCCGTCAGCCAAATGAACTGTGCACTTCAATTTGAAAAAGAAAATGCCATAACTACTTTAAAATACCATCACAACAACACAAACAAGTGCCTTCAAGTTATGAAAGAGGTCAAACCAGGAAAAAGAGAGCATCTAAATTATCATCAACCAAGATGATGCCTTGACGATGGGGATTATTCGCGAAAAATATGTCACACATGGATGTGTAGCAAGTTTGAACATTTTGAAACCTATAATCGTAAAGAAACAATCCTCAATTTATTTTAGCATCTCTGGCATGGCCCTCATCAATGTTAAAGCTTCACAATAAACATGATTCTTGCACCAAGAAATGTACCACAAGCAATTAAACCAACAATTACACCTGCAGATGGTTAGAATAAAGATGCAGCAAAGGATAAGATGACAAAGACCTAATGCAGAATACATACTTGGCATGTCGTAAGAGTTTCCTTGCAGTTCTGAAGACTGAAAAAAAGAAAATATAAAATGTAAGAGATTCTCAAGCTGGATAGGTTGAGATACTTGTTGGAAGCATGCCAAAAGTACAAAACCACAAAACAAAACAAAAAAAATTAAAAGTGCTGAATTACCTCTCACGGAGTGACAAGATCATTCCTGTAGCCGCACCAGGAGCATTTTCTTCTGCTTTTGTATTACCCTGTAACAAGAAAAAGAAATTACGCTTTTACGCAGAAAAGTGATAATTAAAAAGAGGGCGCACTTTGAAAATCGAAGGCCGGAGTGAAAATGAAACTCAAAAATATATGTGTGTAAGAAACAGGGAAAATGTGAACTTCCACAAATTGCATCAAATAGCTTAAGATGCTGGGAATCAACTGTTCGATGATAAGCATAACACGCAATAAAACCATAACACAGCCTTTAAGTTAACTATTCAAGTGAGGGGACAATGGGAAAAGTCTCAATGGTCGCTGTATCCCAGAACAGAACCAAGAGACCAGAGAGCTAAAAAACTGCAAAGATGAACATTCTGCAAGGAGCACCGGTCGACAAACAACACACAACCGAATGATCGTGCTAGTGCTCGTGCGCGCTTGTCATCGTATCGATAGAATCAAATTGGACCAGAGCAAACTTAAAGCACTTTTATCTGGCCAACAACTGAAGTGCGAAAACCCGTATGAGCACCAGCAGACACACACAGGCCACCACCAAGAACACTGCAATTCATCCCCAGCACTCTCTGCCACCCGAATTTACGAGCACGCATTTCCACAACCAGCCCAAAATCGGAACGAAATGGGACGCCCGCTCGACGCCCCGACACACACACACAAAAAAAACACACGGCAGGTACCTTCTTGGATCCGAAAAAGACATCGTCTTCATCGTCCTCGATGTCTCCGAAACCCCTCTTACCGCCTGAACCAGCAGCGCCAACATGAATCGCCACCGAAAGCCGCACGAGACATCAGAGAAAAAGACACATCAGATCAAAATGCGAGGTGGAAGAACCTGAGCGCCTGGCGTCGTGAGCCCCGGGAAGATCTCCCCCGAAATCGTCGTCCTGCAGCGGGGACACGAAGCATTAGGATGCTGCGACCGGTGAAACGAAAGCATCCACGACGGAACGGGACCGCGCGAGGAACGGGAGCGACTCACCTCGTCGAGGTGGGTGGAAGCCATGGGAATTGGGGGGGGAGAGGAAGGAAACCCTAGGAATTGTCTTCGATTCTCAATTTCCGAAGGTGGTGGTGGGTTTATCCCCTCTTACTCCGCCCGGCATGATGCCCCAGAAAATCCTAAATTCCATGCCGATGTCCCAAACGTATCAATAACTCAAAAAGTATGTTCCGTGGACTTGGTACCGATGATCCAAAAGTATAGTATACTCCGTTAGTTTATAATGGCCACCGAAAATCTAACGTGGCATTGTCCACGCATGCTGCCACGTCGAATTTTAAACTGCTGCTTACGGAAAGTGATTTTGGGTAACTAGTGCAGATTAGAAGAATTGGCGAAACGTATCAGCGTTTCACGAGGAAAAGCTGAAGAATTTTGTTGAGATTTTTCGTTATGTGCCGACCTATTTGCGGCCCGGTGAAAAGCTGGAGAGACGCACTGATTGGTGAGAGCAATGTAGGTTGTGTCGGAGGACATCGGCCCTTGAGTTGGACGGCGGTTGAAATTTACAGGCTTGCTTTTTGGATTAGTATGGATGTAACGGCGCTAGTTAACCCGACTTTCTTCCCATGACTTATGTAATGTGTTGCGTTTTGTCTGGGCATGTGTATCAAAACAATAGTTACTAACAATAATATAAAGATGTGCGTGTATATTAATGAAACTTGTTGGATTTCTTGTATGAAATCATGTGAATATTTCATTATGCTTTCCAACCAAAAGCAAGCCTCTACATTATTCAACCACCGTCCAACTCATGGCGTCATTAAGTCCCTTCCATCGTCATTGTGACGCCTCATAACGTCACGAGTGACGTGGGTTCTTTCCAATTACTCATATTTGTAATTACGCATGTGAAAGCACAACAAATATTTCATAACATCCTTGAAGAAAATCGCATGAGTTTCATACTATGCATATCTTCAACTTTATAGAAACACCAGTAGTTGTTATCACAACAAAATAAATAGTACTAAGAAGAAGGTCGGGTTTATTAGCACCACTACTCCCATACTATATAAAAAAAGAGCCTAAACATCAACCACACCACCATCCATCTCAGGAGCTGATAGTCTCCAATATCATCTCATTTGCTCCATCGCTATGCCTAGGGGAACCATCCTACACATTTGAAAAATAAGGAATGAACCGAAACATGGTAAATGAAATATTTAGGTTTAATGTAGGAAATCACCTTATTACTCATCCCGGCACCAATCAAACAACATGGGTTTGAGGCAATACAAAGTAACCATGTAAAAGCATAGGCAAATGTCCTATCTTTATTATCATGATATGCAAAGGGATCCATTCACAACATTATAAATTCATTCACTCAATTGGAAGCAAATGGCATATTATTTCATGATGCATCAGTATCACCTCGTGGCTCACCATTATACACAAGACATATCAATTTTGCACTTTTCATGAAGCTCACGAACACAAACAAGTGAATTCATACTTGTCACCAGTCAAGTCTCATATTGACTCACAAGGCATTCAAAAGATTCTCAGGGCAACCCAAACATGCTCTCCCCATTTTTTGGTGTGCAATTCGAATCATTCCCGTCCCTTTAGCCATCCCAGAAGCCACTAGGAACTGCTCTTTGTTTGGGCCCTCTCTTTAGACAATCACTCCCCGCTCTCATCACATCGAATTGTTACAAGCCCACTAGTTTTTGCCTCGTTTGTCCCCAAACCACACACCTTCCAAAGGGGGGTCCTGCTTTAGTATTATTTGAGGTAAAGTCCTCTTTGACTTGTCCCATACCGAACCTTAGCTTACGATTTTATCTTATCTATGCAGTTAATGGCATACTGACGTCCCTTCATTACTCATGCAAACAATGGTAAACATACTCAAAGAATTGGCAAAGTGAAAATCGACAAGTGAATATGCTTGGTAAGAGCGTATATTTAGGAAGAGAATCTGAATAAATAAAAGAAAACAAATGGATATATTCATAAAGTGAGTCTGAACAATCAAATGGATATATTCAATAAGTGAGTCTGAACGTGAATCGAAACAACGAAGGAATATATTTAGGAAGTGAGTCAAACCAATCAATATATTCAGGAAGTGAATTTGAACGAACAAATGTATATATTCAGAAAGTGAGTCCGAACATGAATATGAACAATCAAATGAATATATTTAGGAAGTGAGTCTGGTCACACAAATGAACATATTCAGACTCTGAAAGTAAATCTGAACACAAATGAATATATTCAAGAAGTGAATCCGAATAATAGGTGAAAATGTTTACTGAGCGCCCCACCTTTTCCCAACAAACTTCAGAGGCTCACGTCCCTCTGAAGAACTAAACCAAATGCATCAAACTGCCCTTCTTACCTTTTATAATTAAAATACACTAGTACCAATTTCGAATTTTAAAGTTAGTATCCACAACATGACGTCACATTTTTTTTATGCGGACTAAGCAAAGATGGAGAAGCAAACACCTAATAAGTGACACCCCTCTGGATCTCAAAAAAGCGATTAAAGTCTAGTCCGATTATATGATATAATTTATATCTACATTGCCTATACCTTTCGAATGCTATAGGACAGATCCCACGTCCCTGTGGACAATGCCATGCATGTCGTCTTGTCCAGGGATATTGTGCCAATGTTAACATCGTGAGAACGACATGAAACGTGGGACTTTCCCTTGCGTGTGCGGCGAACACACGTACATTTGACTGGAATCTCTTTCAAACAGTCGTATTCAAGAACGTCCTGGTATTGCACGAGATGTTTGATACAGCACCGTGCAATTATTCAAGAATGAGCACGAGCTCATGATAAGGGCAAGGCTTGATATCAATGTCAGTACATATGATAGAATATTAAATAATACATCACGCATTCATTTAGAATAATTAACAATGGTTCTATCAAAATCTCATCTAATGTCAGAGTAAGAAGCCCTAAATTCGAATATTTCCAGAGTCCAGACCCCTATTTACCTTTCCAATAAAATATTTCCACGCTTACTTCCAAGCAAAAAAATTGGACTAAGAGTGAGGGGGAGTGATAGAATATTAAATATTAAACCACATGTTCATTTAATAGCTTAAACTTTTAGAACAATTGACGATAATCCCACCAAAATCTCACTTGGTAGCAGATTAGGAAATCATGAGTTCGAATCTTTCCATACTCAAATTTTCCTCCCTAAAATATTTCCAACCTTAGTATCAGGCAAAAGAGACCAGACTAAGCATAAAGTGTTTAAACATTAGAGTGTTTCCCAGCCCCCAATTACATCAAATAACTTACACAACGTTTAGCCACATAATTTTTCATGAAATAATCTCTCAATCTCACATAGGAATTAATAAATTTTACCACAAAATATAATTGAATATTAAGCACTAACAAATTTTCAAGAGGATGTAATCAACGAAACTTCAAAACCCATAAGAAAGTCGCCTTTGCGCATCAACCACGGCTCACAAAACTCCCACAACCCCGTGCGTGTATATATATATATTGCTCACGGTTCAAGTCCATGTTGGACTTTCCAAATCTTGACCATGACTTCAACATTTTTTTAGGAAGCTGGATTTCAGAATCTTTTACTCCTCCTTCTTTGTCTCGGACACAATTGGCAACAAAGTCAACAATGGACTTTTCTTTCTGTCTTTTATGGTCAAAGTTCAACTTCGGACTCCAACGTGAGAATTGGCAACATCTCGTGCCAAGATTCCCCAATGAACACACTCGTATGACGATACAAAAGGTTCCTACAGTGACATAAGCACTTCACAGAGGAAGGCAGTGTCTGTAGTCAAGTGCAAGTGCTCTCTCTTTCTCCTATCCCATCTTCCCACCTCAGTAAATAAATGCATGAAGAAGAAACTAAACACCAATCTTGAAATTCCACTTCTCTCTCTGCACAAACATCATGCCTAGCTGTTTCTTCGATCCGGAGATTCTGGGAACATTTAAATTGCTTCTTGCATGTGCATGTGGTTATAAATTCATAAAGAGGAGAGACAAAGAAACGACATTTAAGCCCACCAAGACATGATTTGATTTCTCCAACCATTGCCTCCCCCTAGGCTGATCAAGCACAAACAACCCTCCTTTCTGTTCCCCTCGCCTCGGAGTTCGTAGCGTTGCAGTTTTAATTGCTGCTTGTTCTAATGCCTGTAAATCCATGGACTCCCTTCACCTCCCTATGCTTCTTCTCTTTTCTGCTTCTTGTCATGCCTTTCCTTCGCTTGGCCTCTGCCGTCAACTCGCAAGGCCAAGCCCTTCTCTCATGGAAGACGAGCCTAAACGGATCGCTTGAGGCATTGAGCGATTGGAACTGGGCTGACGAAATTCTGTGCCGGTGGTTCGGAGTCACTTGCAACTCCAATGATGGGGTCGCTGAGTTGAGCCTGAGATATGTCGATATGCTTGGGTACGTCCCCACCAATCTAAGCTTGCTGCATTCTTTGCAGAAGCTCGTCCTGTCGGAGACAAACCTCACTGGATCGATCCCGAAAGAGATTGGCTCGCTCCCGAGTTGATGTACTTGGACTTGAGTGGCAATGCCCTGATGGGGGAGATCCCGAGCGAGCTCTGTGGCTTGCCCAAGCTCAAGCAACTCTACTTGAACTCGAACCGGTTCGAAGGCTCGATACCTGCCCTGATAGGGAACCTCACAAGCTTGATGTCGCTGATGCTATACAACAATCAACTCAGTGGCAAAATACCAACCGGGATAGGGAAGCTTAGCAACCTCGAAGTTGTGAGGGCCAGCGGGAACAAGAACCTCGAAGGGCCATTGCCCCAAGAAATCGGCAATTGCACCAACCTGGTGATGTTAGGCCTGGCTGTGACCAGCATCTCCGGGTTCCTCCCCTCGAGCCTCGGCAAGCTCAAGAAGCTTGAGACCCTTGCCATATATGCCTCGCTCCTATCGGGCCCAATCCAACCTGAGCTTGCCCAGTCTACCAATCTGCAAAACATCTACTTGTACAAGACTTTGCTGTCGGGATCGATCCCGCATCAGCTAGGGAACCTGCAGAACCTGCAGAGCCTGCTGCTGTGGCAGAACGAATTGGTGGGCGTCATCCCACCCGAGATTGGCAATTGCGAGAGCCTGGTCTTGATCGACATATCGATGAATTCACTCACCGGAAGCATCCCCGCGAGCGTTGGGAACCTGACCAACCTCGAGTTGCTGCAGCTCAGCGTCAACGAGATCTCAGGCCAGATCCCGAGGCAGCTCAGCAACTGTCACGAGATGACCCACATCGAGCTCGACAACAATCAAATCACAGGCACGATCCCTTCCGAGCTGGGCAATCTAACGAACCTGACGCTGCTGTTCCTGTGGCAGAACAAGCTCCAGGGCATGATCCCACCGTCCATTTCCAACTGTCAAAACCTGGAGGCCCTGGATTTGTCCCAGAATGGCCTGACCGGTCCCATCCCCAAGGGAATATTCCAATTGAAGAAGCTCAACAAGCTCTTGCTCTTGTCCAACAACATCTCCGGCGGAATCCCGCCAGAGATCGGGCAATGCGGGTTGCTAACCCGGTTCAGGGCGAGCAACAACCAGCTGACCGGGTCAGTCCCCTCTCAGATAGGGAACTTGAGCAGCTTGAATTTCTTGGACCTCAGGTTGAACCGGATCACCGGTTCAATCCCCGATGAGATTTCCGGCTGCCGGAACCTGACGTTCTTGGATTTGCACTCGAATTCAATTTCTGGGAATTTGCCAAGCAGCTTGAATCGGCTGGCTTTGTTGCAATTCATCGACTTCTCTGACAACTTGATCGAAGGTCCACTCAGTCCGAATCTTGGGTCGCTGACCTCGCTCTCCAAGCTTGTCCTTGCGAAGAACCAGGTCTCCGGTCCAATCCCGACCCAACTTGGTTCGTGCGCGAAGCTCCAGTTGCTCGACCTCAGCAGCAACCAGCTCACAGGGAATATCCCCTCGAGCCTCGGCAGGATCCCGGCGCTGGAGATCGCATTGAACCTGAGCTGCAACCAGCTCTCTGGCGATGTCCCAGCAGAATTGGCCAACCTCGACCGGCTTAGCGTGTTGGACATCTCCTACAACCATCTCTCCGGGGACCTCCAGTTCATCGCCGACATGCAGAACCTGGTGGTTCTCAACATCTCCCATAACAACTTCTCCGGGCGGGTGCCGGACACCCCCTTCTTCGCGAAGCTCCCCTTGAGCGTCCTCTCAGGGAACCCCTCTCTCTGCTTCTCCGGAAATGACGGTTGTGACTCCAGCGGGCGCGGTGGCTCCAGGCACGTCTCCGGTGCGCACTTGGCGATGGTGGTCTTGCTTTGCGCAGCGGGCGCTTTACTCCTCGCAGCGCTCTACATCATCCTCGGACCGAAGAGGAGGGGCCCAATGGGCTTCCATGGTGAGCCCAAGGAGGAGACTATTATGTATAAGGGTGATCGGTTCCACGGTGGGTCGGTTCCCGTCCTAGAACTTGGAATTGGACCAAGTAAGGTATATTCTCGGTTTGAGGAACTGGAAACCGGGCCAAAACGGAATTAATTAATTAGTTTTTTGTTTCTTCCACTCCCTACAAGCGGGAGTTTCCCAATGTTAAAATAAAAAAATAATTTACTAATTAGGTGTGGAATTGGGAACCGAACTGGTCCCTTGGGAACCACCTTGAACCGGCCGGTTCAATCCAGTCCGGTTCCAGTGTTGGACTAAGACCGACGCTGTAACATCCATAAATTTCTATGTTCGATAATAATATTTGGGATATAAAGTTATGTATTAATTAGTTTGGAATTTTGGATGGCATGGAATCTTAAGTAGGTCATTAACTTTGCGAGATACGAAAGGTGCGAAGGATGATTTTTTTGTGATCGTAATCGCCACAATGCAACGCGTTAAGATTAAATTGATAGATGTTAACAAGAAAAAGGATATTATAAGTATTATAACTTTTGTACAGTGCTTACTTTAGTGCTAAAATTTTTTTTTTGGATTCACTTAGATGCCACTTTTGAAGAAAAGTGATCATTTAAGTGACAACTCCGATTTAAGACGTTGAAATTCAATGTGGCAATATTTCATCATTTTTTCAACCCAACATGGCTCACCGGCGACTTGACTCAACATTTGTGCCCCAACCAACGTGGTTTCAAATGGTTTGCCTCAATTTAAAACCCTAATTTGGCCAAATCAACCAAATCCCCTCTTCCTCAACCCTAATTCCGTTGCGTTGTTAGACTTTCCCGGCGTCATGAAGTTGCCAGTGAGCCTCTGTACCGGCGTAACCTATGACTGCTCCTCAATCCAGCGTTGGCTCGACGATGCTAATAGTCATTCTCTCTCTTTTTACTCACGGCCATGACCCCCATATCTTTGAGCTCTCAACTATGACAATGGTTGCTTAAGCTTTGAGCTCTTGACCGAGCTAGCGGCCATGTCCATTGTAGCTTCGAGCTCGTGGCTATAGCCTATAGCTGCTCTCTCTCTCTCTCTTATGGTAATCTCAGATGTTTGTACGTGAAGTCGCGGTAGGAAATGTTCGTAGGACTTAATGAGAAAACCTTGGATTCACGTGATGCACACGGGAGATATTGATTTAATTTGTATAATTTTTTAATTTGGAGTCGCTTTTTATTTTGGCTAGAACTTAATTTGGAGTCCCTTATGGACCCAATTAACATGATCTGAACCTCAGTATTACTGATTGAAGGCCAGAGGCATACGAAAATTTGAGGATATCTAAATTGCATTTTGCATTTTAGTTTCACCATTAAACACTTAATTCGCTTTCTGTAATAGAGGAGAAGAGAGAAAAGCAAAGCCATTGTCGTGAGTTCGAAGCTAGACTGGCCATGGTCACCAACTCGAAGATATGGTGACCGTGGCCATGGTTGAGAGCTCAGAGATAAGGTGGCCATGGTAACCATGGCCATTAGTGAGAAGAGAGAGCACAGTCATTGGCAATGTCGAGCAGGAAGTGAGAGAAAAGAAAGGAGTAGATGAAGATGAACAGAAGAAAGAAAAAAAAGGAAAGGAAGAGAGACAAGAAAAACACTGCTCTGGATGAAAATGCTCCCTGTCATTGCTTGAAAAATGCCGGCGGGCCTTGTTTGAGACTAAAAGTTGGTCACTCTATAACTTATTTGAGACAAGGTTTACTTTGAACCTTTTTTTAATAACGGTCTCACTTTGGGGCTCTTATCTTTACCAAAAAAGAAATAGAACTTTCGAATTTAAAGAGTCGGAGACATCCAAGATGCACATGTCTTTCGAATTTAAAGAAATCTAAGCCAGACACGGGTAAAAGATCCGTGCTCGGTCGATTTGAAATGACATGAAGTTAGGAAGGCCGCTTCAAAACCTGAAGGCCTTGCAATCGAAGAAGAACGAGATGGAAAATCTAGGAGGAGGTGAAAGCAAAGGTTCGGACTAGAACAAACACGCCTTCGATTCTTTAGCAAATAGGGGTAAAACATGAGCAGCAGCAAGCCAGTAGTTCACACCCACGTTCGAGAAAGATTACCCCGCGATACCCCAATTTTCGGAGAGCCCGAGATATCAAAGTAAGTATAGATAACTCAAAATGAACCATTTGAAGTAAGAGATTTTTGCAGATGGTGGCCGTTACTTTGTCGTCAGTACATTCTGTAAGGCTCGTATTGACTTAAGCATCGGAGGATCACAAAAATCCACCTCCGCGGAGCTTTTCTTGTTTCGTGGCATGCCGAGTGTGTGGAGCCGTTAGCTGGTTGAACAAGGAATTCATACTGGGGAAGGTTGAGCTGTAGCCCATCCCGAATATATGTATTGATAATAACTACTATAATTGATAAACTCAGCAAAGAAAATTTTGAATTAGATCTAGTATCTTCTCAGAATCGATCAACACCAATAATACATAGACTCGTTTTAACAACGGATTACAAATTTATGACATTACATATGGAGATTTATGACCATTAAAAATATTTCAATAAAACTTTTTTTAGTTACATTTTCTTATTCACATACAGTTCATTTCACTTTTTGTTATTTTGAAAATTATAAATATGTATATATATACCTAGTGGATCGGTCCGGCTCCTGTAAATGGACTCGGCCAGTTAAAACTCGGGCCGACTACGTGAAGCTGAGTAAGCCCAGCTACTTCGCCCTTGTACACGAGTCACCCGCGAGTTCAAAGGAAAAAGTGAGAGGGAAAGTTCTCTACTCTAACATTGCTCCACACGAAATATCACTTAGATCCAAACCCGTCAAATGGGTGGGTTGGGTCGGATTGAAAATGGTCCGACCCAAATTGACTCATTTTCATGCAATATAAATTAAGTGACTCATACCCAACTCAGCTAATATTGCTAAAATACTTTTATAATAACAAAATCTGAGAAAACTCATACCTAAACTAAGGTGAAAGCACAAAGTGAGCGAGCTCAAGATTGAGTACGAGCGAGAGAGCCATATAGGTGGGTTGGGTCTAAGTAAGTTGTGAACTCATTTAACATCCACATTAAACCCATTTATGATCAATTTACCGAATATAGTTAACCCATCACTACAAAAAAAATGCTTTTTTTCGACGAAATTTCCAACGAAAAATTTGGAAAAATTCGTTGGAAAACGAATTTTCAACGAATTTTCCAATGAAAAAAAATTAGATTTGGTAATAGGTCGTCGGAAATTTTTCCAACGAAAAAATTTCAATTTTCGTTGAAATTTGCGACAATTTTATTTCGCTTTGAAAATTCGTTGGAAAATTCGTGGCTAAATTTTTAGAAAAATTACAAAAAAAAAAAAATTTTGGTCGAAAAATCATTGAAATTTTTTTCCAACAAAAAATTTTTCGTTGGAAAAATTACAAAAAAAAAATTTTGTCGAAAAATCGTGGAAATTTTTTTTCCAACGAAAAATTTTTCGTTGGAAAAATTACAAAATTTTTTTGTTCAAAAAATCGTGGGAAATTTTTTTTCCAACGAAATTTTTTTTTTTCGAAATTTTTTTCGAATTTTTTTTTTTTCGAAATTTTATTTTAAAAATCGCCTCGCCGCCGGCGAGGGCTAGCCTCTCGCCGCCGGGCGAGGGGCCGAGCTTGCCCATATCCGGCGAGCTCAAAACAGGCCGCCATGGCGCGAGGCGCGCATCGCTGCCGTCGAAAAAAGATCGAACAACAAAAGATGATCTAATGTTACATTTTACGAATTCTTGATCTTTACAAGACCCACATGGAGCATTGATCTATGTTGATGCAAGTGAAGTCTCAATCGAACTTCAAATTTGAAGAAGATGATATGACGAGGAGTACCGTCACTAAATAGCTACTATATTTATATCATAGTGAAGATGCGACTTGTGTTTATGACAACGAATTTAAGATGACGACTATCTTTTGGGTTTTGAAACTTTAATTCTTCTTTATGACATGTATAACGTATTTTATGGTTTATTGTGTTAAATAAATATATTTAAATATGATAAATATAAATCAGGTCATCAACAAAACATTAGGTATCTTCATTCATTTTTTGTCGCTAAGTAGCACTAATTCGATCTCAAGAGAAAATATATGAAGTTAATCACAAGAGAAAATATATGAAATACAAAGAACCATTTGAAGAGGGAGGGAGGAAGACAAAGCTCGACGACAATTCAAGTCTATTATGTTCGGATGTCAGATCCGAGAGAGAGAGAGAGAGAGAGAGAGAGAGAATGAATTTTGAAATTGAACGAGGGAAAATGTAGTGTAAAATCAAAATTCGCCGATAAATTTTACACACTAAAATAATTGCTGGAAATTAAAATTCGTTGGAAAATTCAGAATTTTCAAATCTAAAAATTGTACACAATCGAAATAATTGCCCGGAAATTAAAATTGTTGGATAATTGTTGGAATTTTCCAACGAATTTTCCCAATATAAAAAATGCCAATAGTACCGGTTTTTGAATTCTTTGGAAAATTCGTTGAAATTTCAATCTAAAAAATTTTTCATTGAAATTTCCAAATCGAATTTTCCAACGAAAAATTGTAAACTATGAAAACATTGCCGAAAATTGAAATTCGACGAAATTTCCAACGAATATAAAAAATGTCGAATAAAATTAATGTTTTTTTTAAATTGTTGGAAAATTCCTTGGAAATTTCCAACGAAAATGTTTTCGTTGGAAATTTCCAACGAATTTTCCAATGAAAATTGTAAACTACGAAAAAATTGCCGAAAATTGAAATTCGTTGGAAATTTTGTTGGAAATTTCCAACGAATTTTCCAAAGAATATAAAAAAATGTCGAATAAAATTAATGTTTTTTTTTAAATCATTGGAAAATTCGTTGAAAATTTCTAACGAAAATTGTACACTGAAAAAATTGCCGTTTTGAAATTGCTGAAATTTCGTTTTTGCTATTTCTTTTTCCAACAAAAATAAAAAATGTCGAATAAAATTAATGTTTTTTTAAATCGTTGGAAAATTGTTGGAAATTTCCAAATCTAAAATTGTACACTAAGAAAAAATTGCCGAAAATTGAAATTTGTTGGAAATTTCCAACGAATTTTCCAACGAATATAAAAAATGCCGAATAAAATTAATGTTTTTTTTTAAATCGTTGGAAAATTCGTTGGAAAATTTGTCGCAAATTTGCGATGAAAATTTTTCGTTGGAAAATTTTCGTGGCAAAAATCCGTTTTTTTTGTAGTGCATATAACAACCAGCCCAACAAATATGGTTTAAAAAATGAATTTATGACCCATTTTGATAGATCTACTTAAATTATATTCATCATTTGTTTTAATTGGAGTTAGCATAAAACATCCTAACTTTGATTCCACATGTTAAATAATCTAATGATGATGAAAAAGTGTCAGTTAATACGTACTTTTTTGCGTTATAATGTGATTTGACCGTATTATGTCATATTTGGATTTTTCTCTTTACAACTATGTTACCAAATAATATATTAAATATAAGAAATTCTATTCATCTTTTATTATCTCTTCTTATCCTATGGAATGAATGCACTTCTGTAACTACAAAAACATGAGATATGCTTGTGCATTCATCTTGATAACTCCACTTGTGGGAAAATTTTATCAATTCTAAGTTTCCATCGGAGGAGAGCAACAAAAGCAAACCAATGATTGAAACATAAGGTATTTAATTAGGATTATGTCAATGAATACCCAGAAATACTTGTTAAGCAACTAATTAAGGAAATCTAACGGTTTCCAGTGCACTGATTGTCCTTGTGTTATGCATAATCGTTGTCTTGAAAATTGAATCTGTTAGTCCTAATAAGAAATATCTAAGTTTCTAACAAGTCTTATGGGGTACTCATTTAATTATACTACCGTATATGACAATGTGTTCTAACGATGGCTAGCCTAGTCATAAAGGAATCTCATGTCTTCCATGATGTCCCGAATTTGAGTCACGTCATGAGTCAACCTCTGAAGGACCCATGCTGCATTTATAATTACGTCATATCTCGTGTCGAGAGACATCTTAATTGGTAGCATCTTGGTGTGACCGTGGATAATGGGATTGCCGACGTCAATTCTTCGGGTCGCCCGTGGTACGAAATAATTATGGCTCAAAGCGAACATCCTGTAAGAGAGTGCGAGACATTTGTAGCAACATTAAAAGGGTTCACCAAGACTACTCGCCTCTCCCCACTTCATTAACTAATGAAAGAAGAAAAGTTCTAGAGATGGTTCCTTCTCATGAAACTTAGGGGTGCATGATAACACTCCCAGCTAACTATTTTTCTATTTTTCTACTCCCGGGAGTAGGTTTGGAGTAGAAATCTGCATGATAACATTTATTTATATTTCTATTCCTGGCATAGTTTTTTATTCCCGGGAGAAATTTGAAGCCAGAATGAGAAGTTAGAAATATCTACTTTTCTATTCTAGCAGAAATAAGCCCGGTGTGCTTTTCTCTCTCCTGCTCTCTCCCACGCCCGAATGTTCTGCAAACCCACGCCCGACTGTTCTCTCTCCCACGCCAGAAGCTGTTCACGGAGGCAGAGCAGGATTGCAATAGAAAATGAGCAAGAGAAGAGGACCAACCACTGTCTTCATCTGACGATTTTTCCCTACGCTCGCCGCTCAAACGCATTCGATCCAGGTGACGATTTTCTGCTCGAGTTCGTCTTCTTTGCGCCAATACAGTCTCTAGGTTTTGCTGCTGCGGTCGATTCCTTCCGGGAGTAGAAATGTTTCTGTGGTCGCCAAGCAGTGGCATTCGCTCGCCAGAAACCCAGATTCGCTCGCCAGAAATTGGGTTTCTGCGGTCGATTCACCAACTGTGTTTTTTTTTTGTTGGGTGAACACGTTTTTGCCGAAAGGAGATTTCTTCTTTTGTCCGAATGTTGATCCCGTGATGTGTATTTTACTACAAATTGCCCCCCTGAAAACGCAAATTATTATCCTTTTTCCGACGTAGATTACTTGCACATTGCTGGAAGAATGATAAGAAGAAACGAAAGCACAGTTTAATTTGGCAAGTGATCGCTTTTATCTTGCTGGTGATTTTCACTTACTTGATCGAGCTTGGAGGAGGAGAAGCGAAACGTTGTTCTTCTGATGATGACTAAGAGTGAAAGTATAGTGAATTCAATGAAAATCGACGGTACATAACAGTGACTAACTGTGAATTTAGCCCATGGAGTGTCCTGTTTGCAAATCGTTTGGATCTTTGAAACATTTGACCTCATATGTGCTTTGCATATATTCTGTTTGCCTCTTGCGTCCCTCCCTATTTGTAGTTGCCTGAATGAAGCTCATGACATAGAGTCCTCAATCGATCTCGGTGCCCTGTAGGGTTTTATGTTCTTTCACGGTTCATGCTCTAGGCTCTTTACATCCGGGTTTGGTTATCACTTTGCAGTACAAAAGGTGATATTTGAAGCCATCTTCTCCTGACCATAAAAGTATAAGCACTAGTGAGCAGGTAAATGGATGTAAGCCATATATGGCTTGCTATGTTCGACATGTTATCTTCAATTCTAGTTTATAGATTCATAGGTCTTGGTTATGTTTTAGGTTTCTAAGGTACAATTTTTTTTTCAGATCTTTCCTATTTGCTTTACTGCATTCTTTGCCCATCATGTGTTAATGATATTGCTTATTTGATACTCAACCTATTAAGGTTTGATGGCATCTCATAAAGGGACATTTGTGGCAAAGTGGACCGAGCCTTTAACCAATATTTTTGTAAGTTTATTGGTTGAAGAGGTAAAAAAGGGTAATAGGACCACAACTACCTACAACAAAACAGGATGGAATAACATTCATTCCGAATTTGTCAAAAAGACAGGGGCTAGACTACAATGTTGTTCAATTGAAGAACAAGGTAAACAAACTCAAGACGCAATTTAGTAGTTTCAAAAAGCTACTTGGACAGTCTGGATTTGGGTGGGATGAAATCAAAAACACACAGTTCTTGTGGAGGATCCAAGTATATGGGATTCTCACATTCGGTATCACTTTACTTGGGTCCGTTTGTTCATATGTGGATGTGACTTTTATAAATGTACTAACATATTTTTTTTTTTTTCATTCACAGGAAAATAAAGAATGGGCTAAATTCAGGGTTGATGGGTTTCCTCGAGATCGCGAACTATGCATCGTGTTTGGTGATACATGTGCTAATTTGGGATTTTACAGCTGGAAATAAAGAAGATGCGGAATCGGATGGAGGTGTCAATGAAGGTGTCAATGAAGGTGTCAATGACAACACCGGTAACCGACTTTGCTGATTTGGAGCAAGCTGGTTTCTATGACAACTATAATGAAAGCCCTCTCGGTCTTGGAGCCTTTAGCAACGTGAGACAAGCTGAAGAAATCAATGAACCTAGCCTACCCCAAAGGCGTGAGAAGCATAACTTGAATAGGACTCCAAATGCCAAGAGAAGAAAGAGCAACTCATGCGAAGGTTAGTGATACCTGTGAAGCCATTCGGGATGTAATGAAGTTCGTATGGACCTACTTACAAGTAGCTCTGTGACTTCACGTGGCTCATCACCTAGTGACCCATACTCCATAGCAGTTGTTATTGGCGTTTTAAAAGAGATGCCCCGGCATGAATCCGAATCTTTATAGCAAAGTTGAACCATGCATGCATGAATTTGCCATATCTTTCATCTTATCCCCCCCAGGCCCACTTTGTCTTATTGAGTCTCTTTAAATAGATGGCAATGTGTATTGTTATGAATATAGTTTGTTTAAATTTCATGACCAATGATGTTTCCTTTAAACTATAAATTATGACCACATTGTTATGGGCAATTTTATATGATTATGAGACTTATTTGTTTGTTGTTCTTATATTCTTCTTTCATGTGTTGTATAGGTAATATGGAAGACGGTCAAAGTAGTGAGAATAATAGTCATTTGGCGTTTTGAATCATTGAATATGACTTTCTTGAGCTTGATTTTGAAATATTAATAGCATGGTGGTTTATTGCTTTAGATATGTCTATGCATGTTAGAAACCTAATAGGGACTATATTATCGACCTGAATGGATGAAGAAATTCTTTATGGACATTCAGATAGGGTGTATGAAGCATTTAGAATGCGAGACATGTCTTTATCAACTCGTTGAAGGCAAGAGATTGGTTGGAAGATAGTCGATATATTAGAGTTGATGAACAAGTTGGGATTTTTTTTATCAATGATTTGTCACAAGAACACCAATAGAGTTTTGTGTGAGAGATTCCAAATTCAACAAACTATCGACAAATTTTAGTGTTGAAAAAGTTGGGACAAGAGATTATCACATTCTTTTGATGTTGTTCCAGGGAGATTCTCATAAATCCTAAGCTTGAACCTTACTTTAAGGTAGAATAAACTTGTATGACACTACTCATATATTCCTTTACATTGTTGTTGTTATTTTTATTGATGAACTTATGAAATAGTTACTTTTTAAATGAGGGGCTGCGTGGGGGCTATTGATGGTACTCATGTTCATGCTTCCGTGATAACTCAAAGCAAATCCCTTTTAGAGGGAAAAAGGAACTACCACTCAAAACGTGCTGTGTATTTGTTCATTTGATATGAGATTTACATTTGTATATGCTGGTTGGGAAGGATCGAGCATGATTGTCGGGTGCTCTCGGCGGCAAACCAATGATTTCCTCGACCACCGCCGGTACTTATGTGTTTAATGAAAAAAAAATGTTATTGAGGATTAAATTGTCTTATAGGAAAATAATTCAGCTAATGTTAGTTGAATATCATGACCAATTCATAAATTGTCTTGTAGGAAAATATTACGTGGTAGACTTATGCATCTGCTCCGGATTTCTAACTCCTTTTAAAGGTGAGCGATATCATCCGAAGGACTATAGAGGTGGTGATAGGCAACCAAGAACGGCTGAAAATTGTTCAACCATAAACATTCTTCACTAAGGAACATTATTGAGAGATCATTTGCAGTACTCAAAAATCGTTCTTCATTTTGAGACATATGCCTTCATTTAAATTAAGAAGCAAGCACGTATAGTCATTGCATGTTGTACTATTCATAACTATATACGTGATGAAGACAAAAGAGATAAGAACTTTGAGCTTTTTGAGATCCAGAGCATCCATATGAACCATCAGACAATGACACTATGGATGATCGTCGACCGAGGAAGGAGTCGAGATGAACGTGCTTAGGAAAACTATTGCCAACAAATTGGCGAGGGATGATATGGCAGATTCCATGACTTTGTTTTTTAATATTCATAATGTACTTTGTTAGTTATATTCGAAATTTCAAATTTTCATTGTTGTAATATGATATTTGAGGTTTCCAATGATTCAATGATCTATGTTTTCCCACATGTTAGATTAAAAAACAAGCAAGTTGACGCTGAACATCGGTTTGGTTTTCCTCTAGCGAAAAGAACTACAAAGCAAGCAAGTTATATTAGGACAGAATTAACTCATGATGATTTTACGGTGGTAAAGGAAATAATTTTTCTTTGTCTCATGATGATCATACAAGGAACAGCTCATGATGATCATACAAGGAGAGGTAAAGGAAAGGATCATCTTTCTTTGTCTCCGCCTTTACAATAAACTTGAACACCTCACACCATTCTCCAATCCAAGAAATTCAGCCACTTTTTGTAACAAAAATTATATAACTCTTCAAATCTATCGTGGAAAATTGACAAAAAATTATAGTTTTTCTCAAACGAATTTTTGTCCCGGAGAAAGAATTTTACACTTTAACAAACGAATTTCTATTCCGGGAATAGAAATTTCTACTGTTATCAAACGCCTTTCTCAAATCAAAAATCATCCCCGGAGAAGAAATTGATTTTTCAATTTCTCGCCAGAAATTTTGCCCGGGAGTAGAAATGTTATCATGCACTTAAACTAGTGTAGAAAGGCGTAGAGCACAAAAGGGGTTGGAAAGTTAAAGAAGACACAAACCACCCCGGACAATCATTGTGGGAGATAATCTAGGAGACCATGAAAGATAAGATCGATCCTCAATTAACAACTCTTCTTGCATGTTCAATAAACGAGGGTTTCGCAAACTCCAACGAGCTCTACATGTGCTTACTTAATTTGAGACAGATTCAAAACCCAATCACCACCGGATCAACAGCTTAGATCATCCCCTCATTAGACAAGATTCTCAAGACATTAAGAGATTTAATTAGCTGCTGACCGAGGTTTGATTCCTACCATATCTTCAAACTCAAGTTGAACAGCTGCTGCAAGTTAACGTTAGATGCTCTTTCCACATGCATGCGATAACCTGTATTTTTTTTGGATTATATTTTTGACCATAAATATTGTTATATTCGCTTGGAATACCGAGGTCCACCCCCAAGCTTGCCCGCTCGAAAGTCAACCGCGACTTTTCTCTTTAGGTCTATATTTTTTATTTTTAAAGAAAAAAAGGGACTTTTGGTATTTTCATTATTCTCTTTTTGGGTAATTTAGTCTTTCATTAGTCTTTGTTTTTGTTGCTAATTCTGCTTGTTCATTATTAACCAAGCCTACATGTCGTGAAATTGCTAATTTTCGGCGCCATGCGACGACGGTATTATATTTATCATGATACAAGAATTCTCACTAAGATGACCAAACATCTAACCTAGCTAATATAAATGTGATAATCGAAGTCGGTCTGATGAGTTAGATGTTGGGGTTGCATATGGCGAGCCTTAAGTGTGTAAGCTCAGACCTAGAGTTGAACATCGGTCATGATCAATGGCCGTGAACGATGACATGGCATATTCAAGAAAAATATATGTAAGACCTATTAAAATATTTCCTTGATCAACGAAGAGAGTTACTTCTCCATTTGCTTCATTTTGATGTGCATGGCTTCAGCTTTCAATAGGTGTGGTCCATGCAAAAATGAGAATAGTGACGACTATTTTTATAGTAAAGTAACAAGTGAACTATAGGATAATCTGTCTTGTCACCTTAATTATACATGTACACCGGTGGGAACCCCTCTTTTGGTGCCCAAAGAAGAAAAGCTAATGAGGCCATTAACCTCAAAGGACGGGAAAATTAGATCATCATCCACATTATAAACGAAAGAAGTAAAAAACAAAAGAAGGGGTTGGAGGAGCATGAAGGAAAGAATTGCTTGCACAAAGGATTTGCCTTACAGTGATCTGTGCATCACAATTCATAGACTGACTTCGAGTACATTTATTTTGCAAAAAATGAATCATTTAGAGTTGAACATCAGTTTTAATAAATGGTCGTGCGCAATGACATGGCAAACTAGAGAAAATAAATATGTAAGACCTATTGAAAAAAATTCCTTGATTAGGGGAAGAGAGTTACTTCTCCATTTGCTTCATTTTGATTTGCATGGCTTTAGCTTTCAATAGCTGCGGTCCATGCAAAAAATGAGAAAAGGTGAATTATTTTTAAGGCAAAAGTTACTAAAACCTTAAACTATGTCCTTTGTAACATATTTGCCCCAAAAATCTTAAATTTGTACACGTGCGACATATTTACCTTTCATCAAAGCTCTATCAATGAGAACCATTAAAAATCTGCCTATATAGACGCTAAAAAAGCAAACAAAGATTGATATGGTGCCCATTTGGTTTAAGTAAAATAAAAATGACGATGTTTTGATTGAAAAATCACCTAAGAGAACATTGACGGATGGTAAATGTATCATAGTGGGTATAGTTTGAAATTTTTAATATCACAAAAAAAATTTAGGATAGATGTATTGCAGTTAGCATAATTTAGAGTTTTTGTGGTTTCTTTCCTTATTTTTATAATAAAGTGACAAATTAACTATGGCATATTCTGTCTTTTTCCCCTCAATTATATACATACACACTGGTGGGCACCCCTCTTTTGGAGCCGAAAGAAGAAAAGTTATTGAGGCCATTAACCTCAAAAGACGGGAAGATTAGATCACCATCCACGTTATAATCAAAGAAGATAATAATGCCTAGAGATAAACAAAAAAAGGGGTTGGAGGAACATCAAGGAAAGAATTGCCTGCAGAAAGGGTTTGCCTCAAAAGTGATCTTTCGTGAAAAATTAATCGTTATGTTACTTAAAAAAAATAAATAAAATATATTTTTATCGTCCATGAAAATATTTGATAACAATAAAAATATTTTTATCGATTAATTATTTTAAGTGATATAAAAAATTATTTAAAAACAAATTTTTTTAATCATATATTTTTTGTTAGATGAACGGACCCTCGATTTGAATCGATTTGGATTATTTAGTATACACCATCCAGTCGTGCGGTTCGGGCCCACATTATAAACTTTTCTTTGGTCAAAATCATACAGCAGTTGACCGATCATTGGCTACATCAACTTTTCCCCAACACTATTTCCGATTATTGTTATCAATGATTTCTCTAAAGCAGCCGAAATGCACTATACATACATATATATATATATATATATATATATATATATATATTATCCCAACTTTTTCCAAACATTATCTTCCTATCCGTGATATGTGCATGAAATCTCAATTCATATTCGGTATGATTTAATTATTTTTTTTCCGAAAAGTTAATAGCACGTGTCAATCATTCTATGTATGTGACATAGAAAAAATATTTTATTGGAATATAAATAAGACCTCTATACCTCGTTAGTTGAAAAACAAAAAAAAGAAACGAAAAAGAAGACCCGCGATTCGTATGATTTTAATTAATTAGTGTATTTAAAAAAACTTTCAACATGGCTTTAATTCGGCTTCAATATACTTTCAATTGTTCACAAGAGGGTCCAAAAGCTTTCGCTTTTGAGTAATCAAATTAAGCTCGAGCTGCTAAATTTGACTAATTGAAAGTAAGTCAAAAGTACAGGTTCTGTGTTAGGTCCATAATGACTTTTTCTTTGGCAAATCAAACGTAATAATTCCACAATGAATAAATTTAAAAGCTTAAATGCTGCATTTAATACGTCTGTCAAATGCATCAAGACCATCTTATTTTAATATCGCTATAGGTATAATTCACCTTGTCCATATATAATGTTTGTTCTTCCACTTCATCTCAGGCATGGTGGTCTTGAAGTTTAGACTTCATGGAGCAATTCTTATTTTGGTATATAGTTTAGTTTTGCCAGCATGGAACGAAGAATCATTGTGTTTAATTTAATCTATGAAAGACTTAAGGATTAATTTCTATCATTTCACCGAAGTTATGTAAAATTCACTTGAAAGTTGGCTGTTTTGCCTCTAATAAAAATTCATATTTGTTCGGGTAAAAGGAGGGGTATAAGCCCAAGTTAATAGTGCTTATGATGCGTTTGATTCGATTTTGGGAAAATCCAAAGTCATTTTTTCAAAGATGTTTTACGTAATATGTATTTAGTGGAAACAAAGAGCATTTGGATAATTGAGTTTTGATATCTTTTTGTAAAGTTTTGGGAGAGGGTGTGCTGCCGCGAGCTCAAGCGAGGCCAACAAGGTCCCGCAACCTCAGGTAACGCTAACTTCAGCGAGCCTCACGACAAACAGATCTGATCAGATTAGATCTGAGTGACGATCACAATGAGCCTAGGCGAGGTCACACTACCTTGGCCAGCAGAATAAATCCGAGGGACACTCAATGAAAAAATCTGCAATCCTGTGATCTAACAAATAGATCTAGAGCTTTGGCAAGCCTCGCAACCGGCAACCCTCAATTAGCCTCATCAACCCCTCGACTCGTCAGATCTTGCATGAGCCACAACCCCTTCAGGTCTCGCCTAATAGACCCAAGACAGTCGATGAGGCTCAGCAAACCTCGGCCACCCTCGATGACCATTGGCGATAGTGTGCTAGCCTCGCGCAACCCTCGGCGAAGCTTTATTGGCGACCTAGATTTGCAACATCGAATAAAATGAATAGTTTCGTAGGTGGGCAAGACTGAAAAATGAAAATATTTGTTAGGGTAATTTTGGAAGAGAAAAAAGTCCATTACCCCCGAAAGTTGCATTCTGAAAATGCTGTGGATGCTAACATTTTTTTAAAGTGATTCAAAAAAAATTTTACCAAGCACCCTAACTTTTTCTCAAGAGACTTTAGAGGTTTATTGTTCATTAGAAAAGCTTAACCTAACGCATCCTTTTTATCTTTTGTGATAAAAATACACTAGAGCCGAAATTCGAACTTTAAAGTTATTATCCACGAGAACCTCTAATTATAGTTTGACGTCACCTTTTTTTATGCGGACTAAGCAAAGATGGAGAAGCAAAACACCTAACAAGTGACACCCCTTTCGATCTTAAAAAGGCGATTAAAGTCCAATCCAATTATACCTACATGGCCTGTAACTTCTCGAATACTATAGAACAGATTCCACATCACTGTGGATAATGCCATGCATGCCGTCTTGTCCAAGGATAGTGTGTGGCTGATAAACATCATGGGATGGACATGAAGACCGACCGGTATTACAGAAGATATTCCTATGTGCGTGGTGACACACATACATTCGATTGGAGTCGCTTTCAAACAGGTGGATTGAAGACCAACTGGTATTACAGAAGACGTTTGATGCAACACTGCAATCATTCAAGAATGTGCACGAGCTCATGATAAGGGCAAAGCTTAATGTCGACATCAATACAGAGATTATGGGGAATGGAAGCTGGTGGTGGTGTGGGTTAGGGGACTTCTCTACTTTTGATGGGTGGTTGTTGTCTCTTCCTCTTTGCCATCTTTCAATATCAAATTTATAAAACCCAATATAAAGAAAATAATGAAGAATCAGATAAACAACTCAGAAAACTCATCATCTCTCCCTCTTTCTCAGCTCATCACGTGCGACCTCCCCACCTCGTGCCAAGATTCCCCAGTGGACACTTGTATAACAATGCAAAAGGTTCCTACAATAACATAAGCACTCCACAGATTAAGTCACGAGGAAGGCAGTGTCCGTAGAACATGGCTGCTCGTCACACGACGTCACGTGACCGCACCTTTCTTTTCTCCTTCCTTGCTTAGCTTTTAAATTAGAAAAGAGGCTATGGATTTTGTGGTGGGTGGACAATGGAGTCACATGATGGGATCTCCATTTGATTTTTTATTGTGTGGAAAACTTTGCTGCGTAATTCTCTGTCATATAGAACTCTGATGATGCTAGAGGAGGGAGTTTTCACACCCCCTTTTGTTTTTCGTTTTTCTTCTGACAATTCACATTTATAATTGTTTTCCTAATTCTTGTAATTACAGAATTAGGAAATGGTACTAATGGAAGTATTGAGCGTGTCATAGATCCCATCATGGAGAAAAAGAAATTTAGCAGAAACAGTTTTCTAGCTGCAGAGTCTGTCCCTGTCTGCATATTTCTAACCATTGATTTCAGATCTCAATCTGACCTCTAATGCTGCTCTGAATCGCGTTTTATTTCCCTAAGACAAAAACCCTTTAGCCTCAAGCCAAGCTCTCCGGGTTTTGGACATGAACTGGTGGAGAGACAGAGACGTAGTGACGTTTTACTATGTCATCGAAATGGCAACTTTTCGATTGAAAATGAAACGTCAACCTGAGGCATATCAAAAGGTAAGCAAGGCAATCGAAAAACTGAAACACAAGGCTTTATCTTCCATTTCACTCAATGAGAAGAACCATTCCTGCAGTTTTCGGATGTGAAAAGGGGTCTCCGAACTGAGTGAGAAAAGAGGCAATGCCAAATTGATTCTGTGCCACAAGGCCACTGCAAGATAAACTTAATGAATAGTTTAGAACAAAATTACAGACAGAGACTCTTACTTTTGCCAGTTAGCCCATCTCTCTTCTCTACTCTTTTCTCCTCCTCCTCCCCAATTCAAATTAAAAAAGTCAGCAAGTGTTCTCTCTTTCTCCTTTCCCACCTCCCCACCTCAGTAAACTAATGCAAAAAGAAGAAATAACCAATCTTAAAATTCCACTCCTCTCTGCACAAACATCATGGCCTAGCTGTTTCTTGGATCCGGAGATTCTGGGAACATTTAATTTGCTTCTTACATATGCATGTGGTTATGCATTCATAAAGAAAAGAGAGAAAAAAAGGACACTTAGCCCACCAAGACATGATTTGAGTTCTCCAACCATTGCCGCTCCCTAGGCTGCTCAAGCACAAACAACCCTCCTTTCTGTTCCCCTCACCTCGGAGTTCGTAGCATTATAGTTTTAATTGTTGCTTGTTCTAATGCCTGTAAATCCATGGACTCTCCCACCCTCCCTATGCTTCTTCTCTTTTCTGCTTCTTGTCATGCCTTTCCTTTGCTCGGCCTCTGCCATCAACCCGCAAGGCCAAGCCCTTCTCTCATGGAAGACGAGCCTAAACGGATCGATTGAGGCATTGAGCGATTGGAACCTGGCCGACAAAACTCCGTGCTGGTGGTTCGGAGTCACTTGCAACTCCAACAATGAGGTGGTTGAGCTGAGCCTGAGATACATCGATTTGCTCGGGTACGTCCCCTTCAATCTGAGCTCGCTGCATTCTTTGCAGAAGCTCGTCCTGTCGGGGACAAACCTCACTGGGTCGATCCCAAAAGAGATTGGCTCGCTCCCCGAGTTGACGTACTTGGACTTGAGCGACAATGCCCTGACGGGGGAGATCCCGAGCGAGCTCTGCGGCTTGCCCCAGCTCGAGCAACTCTACTTGAACTCGAACCGGCTCGAAGGCTCGATACCTGCCCTGATAGGGAACCTCACAAGCTTGATGTCGCTGATGCTATACGACAATCAACTCAGTGGCGAAATACCAACCGGGATAGGGAAGCTTAGCAACCTCGAAGTTGTGAGGGCCGGCGGGAACAAGAACCTCGGAGGGCCATTGCCCCAAGAAATCGGCAATTGCACGAACCTGGTCATGATAGGCCTGGCCGAAACCAGCATCTCCGGCTTCCTCCCCTCGAGCCTCGGTGAGCTCAGGAAGCTCGAGACCCTTGCCATATACACCGCGCTCCTATCGGGGCCGATCCCGCCCGAGCTTGGCCAGTGCACCAATCTTCAAAACATCTACTTGTATGAGAATTCGCTGTCGGGATTAATCCCGAGCCAGCTGGGAAACCTGCAGAACCTGCAGAGCCTGCTGTTGTGGCAGAACGAACTGGTGGGCGTCATCCCGCCCGAGATTGGCAACTGCGAGAGCCTCGTCCTGATCGACATATCGATGAATTCGTTGACGGGGAGCATCCCGGCGAGCGTCGGGAACCTGACCGGCCTCGAGGAGCTGCAGCTCAGCGTCAACCAGATCTCCGGCCAGATCCCGAGGCAGCTCGGGAACTGCCGCGAGATGACTTACATCGAGCTCGACAACAATCAAATCACGGGCACCATCCCTTCCGAGCTGGGCAATCTAACGAACCTGACGCTGCTGTTCCTGTGGCAGAACAAGCTGCAGGGCATGATCCCACCGTCCATTTCCAACTGTCAAAACCTGGAGGCCCTGGATTTGTCCCAGAACAGCCTTACCGGTCCCATCCCCAGGGGAATATTCCAACTGAAGAAGCTCAACAAGCTCTTGCTCTTGTCCAACAACATCTCCGGCGAGATCCCGCCGGAGATCGGGCAATGCGGGTCGCTGGTCCGGTTCAGGGCGAACGGCAACCGGCTCACCGGGCCGGTCCCCCCCCAGGTAGGGAACCTGAGCAGCCTCAATTTCCTGGACCTCGGGTCGAACCGGATCACCGGTCCGATCCCCGACGAGATTTCCGGCTGCCGGAACCTGACGTTCTTGGATTTGCACTCGAATTCGATATCCGGGAACTTGCCGATCAGCCTGAACCGGCTGGCTTCGTTGCAGCTCGTCGACTTCTCCGACAACTTGATCGAGGGACCGCTGAGCCCGAACCTCGGCTCGCTGAGCTCGCTCACCAAGCTCGTCCTCGCGAACAACCGGGTCTCCGGCCCGATCCCGACCCAACTCGGTTCGTGCGCGAAGCTCCAGCTGCTCGACCTCAGCAGCAACCGGCTCACCGGGGACATCCCGGCGAGCCTCGGCGGCATCCCGGCGCTGGAGATCGCGCTGAACCTGAGCTGCAACCAGCTCTCCGGCGGCGTCCCGGCGGAGTTCGCCGACCTCGACCGGCTCGGCGCGCTGGACGTCTCCCACAACCAGCTCTCCGGGGACCTCCGGTTCATCGCCGACATGCAGAACCTCGTGGTCCTCAACATCTCCCACAACAACTTCTCCGGGCGCGTGCCGGACACCCCCTTCTTCGCGAGGCTCCCCCTGAGCGTCCTCTCCGGGAACCCCTCCCTCTGCTTCTCCGGTAACGGCGGCTGTGGCGCCGGCGGGCGCGGCGGCTCCAGGCTCGCCTCCGGCGCGCGCGTGGCGATGGTGGTCCTGCTCTGCGCGGCGTGCGCCTTGCTCCTGGCGGCGCTCTACATCATCCTCGGACCGAAGAGGAGGGGCCCAATGGGCTTCCGTGGTGGGCCCGGTGAAGGGGACCGTGACATGGAGATGGGCCCACCCTGGGAAGTGACGCTCTACCAGAAGCTCGACCTGTCGGTCGCTGACGTGGCGAGGTGCTTGACGGCTGCCAACGTGATCGGCCGTGGCCGGTCCGGCGTGGTCTACCGGGTGACCATCCCGTCCGGGCTGACTGTCGCGGTGAAGAAGTTCCAAGTGTTGGAGAAGTTCTCCGTGGCCGCCTTCTCGGCCGAGATCGCCACGCTGGCGCGAATCCGGCACCGGAACATTGTCCGATTATTAGGATGGGGCGCGAACAAGAAAGCAAAATTGCTATTCTATGACTACATGCCTAATGGCACGTTAGGTTCTCTATTACACGAGGGTAATTCCGCGGGATCAGTCGGGTGGGAGACAAGGTTCAAGATAGCATTAGGAGTGGCCGAGGGATTGGCCTACTTGCACCACGACTGCGTCCCGCCAATCTTGCACCGTGACGTGAAGGCTCATAACATACTGTTAGGGGACCGATACGAGGCGTGCCTGGCCGACTTCGGGCTTGCCAAGCTGGTCGAGAACGGCAATGCCTCTCTCTCAACAAGCCCGCAGTTCGCTGGCTCCTACGGCTACATTGCACCCGGTACATGTTCATTCCCTAATCATTTTCCATGTCATTTCATTAAGTTCGTGACAGTTTGACAATTTCAGTTCGACTTTTTTGTCCAGAACAAGAAGGGTTAAGGAGAGGATTAGAAACCCATTAGCATGACCATCTAACTAATCTATAATCGCTTTTGGGTCATAAATGACAAAACGGTAAATGGGGTCTCAGGAACAAGGATTGGTCACCCAGATCATCGAGTGTTGCTGCTTTATCGTTTGCTTTTGTATAGTGAGAAGTGACCTTTAAACGCATAATTGGCAGTATTACATGAAAATCATACGTTGGAGTGACCATATATGCCTTTTGCATGCACGGGATCTGTTCACTTGTAAGCACGATGTGACATTGCAAATTTGCATGTAGTAGGCCAAAGATGTGACCCGTTTGGCTCCTTCTGGATTGTGCACGTTCAGGCACAAAAGCAAAAGCATGTACACTATCTTTTTCAGCTGCAATCGATGACATCCAATTACCACTCCGAAGAGTGATGAAATCATCAATTATTGTATCTGCAGAGTATGCTTGCATGCTGAAGATTACCAGGAAAAGCGATGTGTATAGCTTCGGAGTGGTCCTGCTAGAGATCATATCCGGGAAAAGGCCGGTGGACCCGTCATTCCCCGATGGCCAACACGTCATCCAATGGGTCCGGGACTATCTGAAGAGCAAGAAAGACCCGGTGGAGATCTTGGATCCGAAGCTCCAAGGCCATCCGGACATGCAGGTACAGGAAATGCTCCAAGCACTCGGGATCGCGCTGCTATGCACGAGCAATCGCTTCGAGGATCGACCCACAATGAAAGATGTCGTGGCATTATTGAGAGAGATCCGACAAGATCTGACCACAGGGGTCGAGGCCCACAAGCCAAACAGTTGCCAAGTCGCGAAAAGCACGGAGGTCCCATCCTACTCGTCGTCGTCGGTGACTCCAGCTCAACTACTGATCCTCCAGGGGTCTTCACACAGCTCACCGGCTTATTCATCCTCTTCAGCCCATTATGGCTCAGGAAACCAATGACAATTTTAGTCTAGTTTAGTTTAAATAAATCCAATTCTTAAGCTTTCATAACTAGCTAGAAGTAGATGAGAGGTCATTGTAAAGATCAGTTAGGAGTAAGAGCTTCTGATATTTTAGCTGATTCGACACCAAGATGAGCAAAAGTGTTCTTTTCAATATAAGTAGATGAGCAAAAGTGTTGACACAGAAAGAAGCTGACATTACTTTCCTTGGCAAATATTAGCCCTCACTTTCTTTTATTTTTCCCCAAGATGAGTGGTGGGGCGTTTGAGAGAGATAGAGGCAACAAAGTATTGCCCCAACCGTGGAGTCATTTTCTGTCATATCTCGTGAAAGCGGCTATGAGGATGGTGGTGCTGGCGGAATTGTGCATGCACTATTGGCTTCGCATCTGATTTTCCTTCTCTTCTTTTCTCTTTTTAATAATTGGTGATTTGATGATGGATAGAGGGTATGGAAGGTTGTGTGGTGGTGGGGAATTTGAGGGGATTGTGATTGGGTTGTGCAGAAAGGAAAAAAACAAGGAAAACCCACGTCTCACTAATGAATAATGCAACATGAAGCTAGCTCCCCTTCATTTTATGCAAAAGTTCAGGCCCCCACCATGTGCAAAGGGAGGTGATGGAGATTAGAATGCAATATGCTTCAAAGGAGAGACCATTCTAGATCAAACTCATTAACAATAACAAGCCATCATAACTCTTCAAAGTGGTATAATGATAACACTGCTAGCTTCATCTGTCAACTGTACATGTGCTCCTTTGGACACTTAATAATCTAGTGACTATGACTTTGGTTTTTATCTTTCAAGCTAAAACATGGATTAAGATTGTGAAAGGCTTTAAACTGAGAACTTGCTCATGGAAGTGTTGCAGCATCTTCTGGATACCGCAAGAAGTTAAACGCCAAGGACAGTCAAGCCTATAAAAGCCCAAGATGCCTCTCTGGCTCTTTCTCGGCTCTCACGTGACGTGCATGTGTGAGTTAAAAACAAAGTACAGGCTTACTCTAGAGACTGGATGGACCCCTACCAGGGAGATCCACAATCTTATGGTGTTGGTCCTAAAGAATTGAAGAATCTGTGGGGAAATTACTCAATCCCACTGGAGAACATGGAGGGGTCTCATGTTTGGTTCTCTTAACACATGCATGGATTGCAACTTATATTTATATTGTATCCCACGTGAATGCTTCAAAGGATCTTAGCAGAAAGAGTTGTATGTACCATAAAGCCCTGTTTCTCGCTGCATTGCTTTTGGCAAAAGGGCCACTTTATTTATTATACAGAGAGAAAGAAAATTCACACCTTTGTCAAGTGTGGGTCACAGGCCACATGGTTAAGGGAAGGAAAGACTTCCCATGCACTTACTATTTACATTCGAGAAAAATATAAAACTCACCAAGAGTTGCAATCCTTGACACAGATTAGCAACTCCAGTTCTGAAAGAAGGCGAAAAAGTAGGTATTACTCATTGTTATAGATGCCAGGAAGACAGCATCGCATTTCTGTGCTGCTGGTTTATTATGAAACGGGGTTCACACTAACATAGCGCAGAGGAAGCAGCTCTCCCCACATACCTGTTAAATCAGTAAACCAATGTGGTCAGATTATCCTCTTCAAACGATCCTAAATAGGAAGACTTGCGCTTACTAAAACCAGTATACTGAATATTCAAATCATAACGGTTTGAATTTGATCATTTCTGAACATGTATCAGATAAGCTACGACATCTCGTGAATTTCTACCAGGAAGAAGAAAAAACCTGCAAGTTTTAAAACTGGAGAAACTGGAGCAGCAGGTACTTGCATTTGTCTAAAGCTCAGCTGTACAGATCATCATCATCTCCAGCAGCATTGGCAGCAGCAAATGGGTCGGAAGCGCCTCCTGCAGTGGCATTCTCGGGACGGTCAGGGAACCGGAACTCAGATCCAAAACCACGGGATTGCTGCAGAGTCTGAGCGAAGAGTTGGTATTTCCGTATGTCCGCATCACTGACACTTCGACGGCATATTTCATCGACTCCTCGAAGTGCGCTGCCTTAATTTCAGAGATGTCATCAGCAACATCCTCCTCCATTGCTTCAGGGTTCTCTCTCTTCCGTTTCTCTCTTTCAATATCCTGCAAGCACACAAATCAAGCAAGTTCAGAAGTAAAGGGAAAGAAGTCACTGAGCCTAACTCCAACCCCATGGAGTATAGTTAAGAACATATATGAACCATTATTTTGTTGGTTCAGAATTCACAAAACACAACCTCCACTAATGGATTCTAAAAAAACATTAAGAAGCATAATGGGAGCAACACCCCACAAACCAAAACATACGTGCATTCAATTATCAACTTCTGGCACCAAGACCTCTAAGTTCAATTTTCTATCGCTGTATGGCAAACAGTATAAAAAATGGTGATGCCACCTGCCATAATTGCTACACATAACACATCCACCATTGAATGCATCAGTTACGAAGAGGTTCATGTACATACAGGTCCATATTGGAAGCCTGTAAAAGATTCCACATTTAAGTCAGAGAAGTCAGAGAATGAAATTTCAATTAGTTTCCTGATTGCATAGTGATGAAAGCTTAAAATTTGAGTTAAAGGGAAAAACTCCCATTACCTTCTCGATATTTTCTCTGATAGCATACTTGCAAGCACGCTGACATATTTCAGTGATATCAGCACCACTGAAACCGTGAGTATAACGTGCAAGAGCTGCCAAGTCGACATCTCTAGAGACAGGGGACTTCCTCAGGCATGCTTTGAAAATCTGGAGACGAGAAGCCTCATCAGGCAGAGGAATATATATTAGTTGGTCCAATCGTCCAGGCCTGAGCAATGCTGGGTCAATGATATCTGGCCTATTTGTTGCCCCTATTATGAAAACAGTTTTTTTCGCCGTCATTCCATCCATTTCTGTTAGAAGCTGATTCAGAACCCTATCTGCAGCACCACCAGCATCACCCACAGAACTTCCACGCTGAAAGCATTCAGCAACATAAACAAATGTAAGCATCTCCACTGATGCAACGAACAAGAGAAGAAAGTTTTCTGTTATGTCAAAAGTGAAAACATGGCAATCTGCAATTAGAGACCCACTTTGGCATGTATTTAAAGAGACCAAAAGCACAAGTATATCATATATGGTTCTAGAAATCGAGGGGGGGGACAAAGGATGTACCTGAGTTGCAATGGAATCAAGTTCATCAAAGAAAAGAACACAAGGAGCAGATTGCCTTGCCTTGTCAAAAATCTCTCTCACATTTGCTTCACTTTCTCCAAACCACATTGTCAGTAGCTCGGGACCTTTAACACTTATGAAATTTGCCTGGCATTCATTAGCAATTGCTTTTGCTAGAAGAGTTTTCCCACAACCAGGAGGACCATAAAAGAGAACACCCTTTGAAGGGGACATGCCAAATTTCTCAAATTTCTCAGGATGCTCCACTGGATATTGGACAGTCTGTCACCAAATCAAAGTTCAATATCAGAAAAAAATAAAGGAATAGATTAGAATAATTATTGACCATCTACAAACCTCTTGAAGTTCTCTTTTGACATTGTCCAGCCCACCAATATCATCCCAGGAGACATTTGGAACTTCCACAACCTACCAACAAAATATCCAGGCATGTTTACTTAATTCTGCCCTCCAGTTCATTACAAAACTAATCCAAAGTGCCGACCAAGTAGACAGGCAAAGAACTTTATCCCCTTCACCGTGATGTGCCGCAAACAGAACAAACATGACCCTAAAACCTAAAATGGCTATAAAATGAACTCACCGTCTCCCGTAACGCCGAAGGATTGGAAGCTCCCAGAGCAGTTTTGAAGTGTTCATTTGTCACGGCCATTGAATTCAGAACTTCAGCATCAATGGTTTCATCCTCCAGATCAATCACATCCATTTTCTCACGGATACATTGAAGAGCAGCTTCAGTGCAAAGAGCAGCAAGATCGGCACCAACATAACCATGGGTATCTTTTGCCACTCTTTCTAGATCAACCTGGGACACAACAATAGTAGACATCAGGGACTGTCACTCTCATGAAAGGAAAAAAAAATTCTGTTACTTATTCATCAAAGGCAATGAAAGAATCCCACATCATCTGCAAGCTTCATATTCTTCGTATGGATTCTCAGAATTTCCAGCCTCCCAACCTCATCCGGTACACCAATATCAATTTCCCGATCAAATCTTCCGAATCTTCTCAAAGCAGGGTCAATGCTGTTGGGTCGGTTGGTAGCTCCAATGACAATCACATGTGCCCTGCTTTTAAGACCATCCATCAGGGTCAGAAGTTGAGAAACAATCCGCCTCTCCACTTCACCATGTGTTTTTTCCCTCTTTGGCGCAATAGAGTCTAGCTCATCAATAAAAATGATTGCTGGAGCATTCTTTTCGGCTTCCTCAAAAGCCTTCCTCAAATTGCTTTCACTCTCGCCAGCTAATTTCGACATAATTTCAGGTCCGTTGATTAAAAAGAAGAATGCACCAGTTTCATTAGCTACAGCTCTCGCGATCAATGTTTTTCCAGATCCTGGCGGCCCATAAAGCAAGATGCCCTTGGGGGGTTTCACACCAATGGACTTGAACAGCTGTGGATGCCTAAGAGGAAGTTCTACAAGCTCACGTATCTGAGCCATTTGTTTCCTCACTCCACCAACATCATCGTAGCCCACTTCAGTCAGTCTCTCCTCTTCCTCACGTTTGATGGGATCTCCTTCACAGAAGATCTCAGTATCTGGTGCGACAATGCAGTATTCACCCGGGTCCGTCTCTATTACTTTAAATTCAACACTTCTCATGCCACCTCTAACAAGGAAAAGATCACCTTTCCTCACAGGACGGTAAGATTCCAAGAAATAAGCTGCAAAACAATAAAAGACAAGCTACATATCTTATCTGACCCAAAATTGCAGTGAGTAAAAACTACAGAGGTGAGAGAATAGTGCCTTAGAGAGAGAGGATTTGAGACCTACGCTTCAAATATGCATCAAACAAGTTGCCAGTCACTCCCTCAATGGTATCATCGATTGGAAGAATATGAACCCTCCTTCCATACTTTAAATCAGGACATTGATGGACAGATATGACGTCTCCAAGGCGTACCCTGAGGTTAGCTCGAACAACTTTGTTGATCCTAATTTTCGGTTCTTCGCATTGTTCTTCAGCAAGCACGACACAAACAGTGTCTCTTCGCTTCTTGCCCTTTTACAAAGAAAGCAAGAGTAAGCGATTATTTAATCGTCTCCAAGCAGCTAGAGAGAAGGAAAAAAACCCACCTTAAGCAAAACTGTATCTCCTCTGAACAACTGAAGCTTCTCCATTGTCGAAGGGTGCATGGAAACCACAGAATTGTCATCATTGATTGCTTCGTCCACAATCAGACGATTAGGAGACTTCTTACGCTCCAGAATTGCGGTGGAGTAGTCTTTCTTACGACTTCTCCAACATCAAGGTCAACATAGTAAGTCAAAAGGAAACTAAGTAGAAATGACTAGCAGACACAATGTCATCAGATAATAACACATTCACTGAGGAAGGCAACGGCGACAAGTAGAAGACACTCACATGCAAACCAATGCAAAAGCTCAATCAAACATGTAATCATTTCGAGTTTTTGTTTTGCCTACATTAAAGTTCGCCCAACCCCTGTTAAATTAACTTTTGAGAATTTAGGATGCAAAGGAGCTCATTGGTAGGCAGACCATGAGCATGTCTTGGGGCCGCTCGTCCATCTTCTTATGACTCTTTTTGTCAAATTTTTTATATGATGTTAGATGTTCGAACCTCTTGGAGCACTGACCAATCCCACCTTTGTCCCACCAAACCAGGTGATTCCAAGATAAAGAGCTTTCCTGAGGGCTTCAATCCATGACCATGCTTCTACTACACAGTGGGATAGTTCTCACTGTACTAAAATTACTATCTCCATATTTCATGATCAGTGGAACAGAACAGAAAGCACAAAAGCAAGCACAGCAAGATGAGCCCCCTTAAAACACTCTTGAGCCTATACTGAGAACTGACAAAAAAAAAATCCACTTATTTATATGATAAGCACATGCCCCGACCAAACCCAAGATCAAGATATACAACCCCACCCCAGATACATCATACCCATCAAGAGAAGACACTAATTTTGCGTCAAGAACGGACAAAGAATAAAGAGGAAAAAAAGACTACCAGAACATCAACAAGAACTAGAGAGCATGGAATGATTCAAGAGTAACGAGTTAAAATAAAAATAAAAAACAGAGAGAGGTGAAGATAGATGAATACGCATCAAGAGAAGAAGAAGAAGGAAGGCTTGGTGTAGGATCCGCCATGCCTCTGCTGCCGAGCAGTTGCTCTATACTCTCTGTGGGAGGCGCTCGACTTCGAATGCTTGGAGATGAGGACGAGCTGCGGTGAGGGAGCCCATCGTTGCCGAGCGTGCGAAGGTCCGACCAATGGTTGGTGTCCACCTTCGTAGCTCTGCAAATTCCACACGGGCACGTAGCCTCCGTGGTCGGGTCCCAGTAAAAGGTGGAAACTTGGAAATTTACTCATCTTTATCGGATGAGCAGAGGAAAAAGACATATCGTTCAAAGCGGGGAATATCGAATTTTTTTGCCAAAAAAAAAGTGAACATAAATAGTAATAAAGTTTGAAAATTTCAAATAAAAACTTGAAATATTTTCGTTTTTTTCAAATAATAATATAAAGTGAACTTTGTGTCAAATAAAGATATGAAATGGTCACGACGATTTCAAATAAAGGTCTGATCTCCTGTCGCTGATCGGCGAAACATTCCAACTAGTGAAAGGTATTTTTGTTCGAAAATACCTAAATTTTAATTTTCTTTTTTTTTTTTTTTTTTTTTTAATTCCTTTTTATGGTTTTCTCTTTCTTCTTCTTCGATCACCGACTGCTAACAAAGCCTGGAAAGGGCTAGGCGAGGGCATCCTTGTCAGCAGCTGGCAAGGCAACCCTCACCTTAGGCAAGGTCGCTCTCGAAAGCCACAAATGAGGGGCTCACCTAGGCACATCCCTCGCCTATTGTCGGGAGAGGGTGGCCCTCGCTAGATCAAACAAGGGCGACCCTTACCCAGCCCTTTTTGAGCTTTGCTGGTTGGCAGCCAGTAAAGAAAGGAAAAATCAGAAAAATGAAAAAAAGAAATAAGAAAAGAAAGGAAAAAGGAAAAAATTCAAAAAAAGTTAAAGGATGAAAATATCCTTACCATCCGGAAAGTCAAATCCTTCTTTGGGAAAGGTATAATCATTTCGAGTATTTATTTAAAATAAAATTCCCTTCATATCCTTTTTTAAAATTTTCCTAATAAACTAGAAAATAAGAATATGAAAAAATAAGCTTATGCATTTTGATAAAAAAAAAAAAAAGTGAAAATAAATTAACGTGAATAGGAGAAAAACATAAAATCCCGCAAGTTCTCATGCTTTGACGACCGCTTTGCTCCCGCCCCTTCAGCTTCTGCTACATCTTGAGCTCCTCCTCCTCCATCGGAGCGCCAGGAAGAAGAAACAAGACAACGCCTTGGCAGTTCGCTTCGACTTCCCGCGTTAATTCCGAGATGGGTCTTCGAATCGCGGGGCACATAGAGAGGTTGAACGGCAAAGAGCTGACTTATCAGGAGTTCGTGGAGAGGTACCTGCGCAAGAATCAGCCGGTGGTGCTCACGGGTCTCATGGACGATTGGAGAGCTTGCAAGGACTGGGTCACCCGCGATGGACGCCCCAACCTCCCATTCTTTGCTACCCATTTCGGCAAATCAAGAGTTCAGGTATCGGCTTCGACGAATTCCTCGCATTTTTTGCTCTGGCTGTTTGTTCTCGAGTCATTGACCCGCTTGTTGGGTCCGCGGTATGCGAAAGACCCATCTGCAATTGCAACGATGTTTGGTGGTTTAAGGTGGTGAGGCAGACAAACCCATGTCATGATATCGATTGCGTGCTAACTAAATGTCTATTCTTGATCATTTCGAAAGGGTGGTGTCATGACAATTTGGTATTTTGGAGATGAGATTCATGCTTGGAGGTTCACCCCTGCCATTTTGTTTTTATTTAATGGAGCCATTGTTTCATGAAAGGTAGCTGATTGTGGCACGAGAGAATTTACAGACCAGAAGAGAGTAGAGATGTCGGTCTCGGAGTTTGCTGAGCATTGGCTTATGGGATGCAAGCCGGAGGAAAGCGACATTTCGACCAGTGATAGACCGCCTCTGCTTTATTTGAAGGATTGGCATTTTGTGAAAGTAAGTATTACCTGCCAGATTCAACTCATTAACAGCTGTTGGATGAAAGTATATTCTTTTTAGGGGCACCAAACGGCTGGTTCGGGCTCCTCCATTACCTGTTTGGTTTGTCACCGAAATGATGATTTAGGAATAATAGGTGTATCTTTGCATGAATTGTACTTTACTAAAATTTGAAGATTTGAGTGAAGGTATGATGTAATGGAATAAAACTTATTAAGAATTATAAAAAGTTAATTTTTGAATGATATACTAGATCTTGGCACTGTATCTATTCATGAAGGGAACAAAGAGTTCTATTTAAAAGGAAGTGACCCTCCACCTTAAGCTCTTGAGGCATTACCATATATGAACTCTGGGGTGTTGTTTTTGTTCATTTTGCATAGTGGATTATTCGTTGCATATTGCACTTCGAGTTCTTGTATATGACATAATTTAGGGCTTTGCTTCTTTTTTGTCGTTCCTTCAATAGAGATCTCAAAGTATTGTTCACTCGCAGAAAGAATTTTGGACCATTTTTTTCCTCTCTGACATTTTCATTGATCATTAATGTAAATCTCAGGACTATCCCGACTATGTAGCATACACAACACCGGTATTCTTTCATGATGATTGGCTCAACCTGTACCTTGATTGTTATCGTATGCATACGGATCCTGAAATGTACCAAGAGACTGATGATATAAGTTGCTCTGATTACCGTTTTGTTTACATGGGAGCAAAAGGTTCGAGCATGGATGTTACAAGTACCTTTTTGCATGAATTTACCTCATTATCAAAGAAGAAAGAAGGCTGGAGGTGAAGGAAGTTGATTATTCACAGATCAGTCAACTTTTCTTTGGCTTTGTTCTCAGGATCTTGGACTCCTCTTCATGCTGATGTGTTCAGGTCATATAGCTGGTCTGCGAACGTATGTGGGAAGAAACAGTGGCTTTTCCTGTCTCCCTTGCAGCGTCACCTTGTATTCGACAGGTTTACAGCAGGATTTACCCTTTTAGCTAGTAATTAGCTTGATTTCCCGAAAGTTTTTTGTTACAGATTGAGAAATGGGATTGTAATCAATTAACTGTTGTGACCTTTTGGCCATTGTCTACCATTCCCCTCCTTTCTCTCTCTGTTTTCTGTTTCTTTGTTGTAATGTACTCATTCAGATGCAAGACATGTACTGTTAGGTACTGTGTATTTCTCTTTGCTACCTTCATGAATTATGGTTTTATTTGGCTCACCATCCCTTCTCATTCCACTTGTAGGAATATGAAAATCTCTGTGTATGATATCTTCAGCGATGTGAGCGAAATGACCTTTCCTGGTTTTAAGGAGGTAGCAAATGTCTGGAGATATACCAGTTGATTGATTTTCTCATTATTTGTGCTTAAGTTTATATGCGAAATTGTAATAATAACTGCAGACAGTCTGGACGGAGTGCATCCAAGAGGAGAATGAGATTATCTTTGTTCCGAGTGGATGGTACCATCAAGTTCAAAATTTAGTATCTCTCTCTCTCTCTCTCTCTCTCTCTCTCTCTCTCATGTGTTTCTGTTAATGCTAGGGCTTTAGTTCCCACTTCTTCGATATTTAATTTCAACTAATGACTATATGCATTCCAACTAGTGGCAGATAGGATGAAAGTTTTTTTGCTGATAGAATGTTAATTTTCACTGAAGTTCTCTTAAAGGTTGTCACATGCCTTTAGATTGCATGAATGTACATTTGATGCTTCACGTTTTGTCTAATATGTATTCCTAATGCTTCAGGAGGATACAATATCCATAAACCATAACTGGTTCAATGCATATAACTTATTCTGGATAGTAAGTATCGCCAATTCAGCCAAATAGTGGCATTCAAGAAAGAAATGAGAGATGTGGTGAAGCTAATGATGCATTTTACTTGTCATTCTCACAGTGGGATTTGCTCTCAAGGGACTACAATGATGCAAAGGAGTACATAGAGGACATTCGGGATATATGTGATGACTTTGAAGGTCTTTGTCAGCGCAATCTTGCTGCAAATACAGGTATCATTCTTTCTCTTTTCTTATTTAGTTCAGGTTACTGTCTATTATGCTTCTGTTGGATTTTGCTGTAGAAATCACGGAGTCAGCTCTGATTTTCACCTTCAAGGTAGTCTCTATTGTGAGGTTGAATTTGTGCCTCAATCCATATGAAGTATGCTAAATTAACAATATTGAACTCTGGTTGTGGTTATTCTGTGTTGTGCACTGATATGAAGCTATTCTTTCACAGGCATGAACTTCTACGACTTCCTTATTTTCATAACACGTTTTGCCTTTGCATACTTGGGCCAACTGTACTATCTTCTGAGAGGCGATGATGATACCATCCAGCACTCATCCTTAACAGTGCAGCAATTAGCTTTGAACCTTGCTTCCATAAAAAATATTGCAAAGAAAATGAAAGATACAGAGGGCTTCGAAAAACATCGAGATATCCTGGATACGGTGGAAACTTTGAGCAATCCCAAGTTCTCTGAATTGAGCATTAAAGTTGGCAACACATACAGGATGATGCTTGAACCACAACCTCAGAGTTGTTGCACAGCCAAAGCCCGCATTGATGTTCTAGGGGACTTTGACTTTCTCCAAAATTGGTCGCTGGTTTGCACTCCAGGTGATCTAGTGAGTTGTATAGACGATGCTGTTGAAAACCTGGATAAGATAGGCAGCAAAAACAGCATTCATTTGGGGGAATTAGTATGAGGTTATGTTCCCTTGCGAAGATTCATCCCCCACTTTGAACCTTTGAGGTTACTTTCTCCTAAAAATTCTTGTAATGTAACGAATGAAGTACCTCACGGGAATCTGAAATACTTTAGCCATCAAGAGTCTTGTTTTGCTAGAAAAGAAGTGTTGGCACCTACTTGTTAATGCCGTCAATACACCTGAATGCCTAGATGTGTGCAGATGTATGGGCCCCTCAGCATGTGAATTTCGAAGGAATGGAGCAACCGCGGACACCACACAGGTGCGCGCGTGCGAGATAGGAAAGTTACCCCTAATAAATTATGTGAACACTAAGCATCCGGGTGGGACACCACCTAGTGGAAACCATGGAAATGTCAGGCCGGCTTCTTTTCTAAAACAAAAGCAGCCATGACGACAAGCATGAGAATGAGATGCAGATGACTCTTTCCTCTAGCTTTTATTTGAATAGTCCCACTAAAAAGGTAGGTTTAGTTGCTTTTTATGCAGAAGAATCTTTCTGTGGCTTTTCCATTCCGGTCACCACCCGCAAGTTGCCCACTTCGAATTCCCTGGTAAAAATTCTGTCTATGAGTACACGGGTTCTTCAATAACTTCCTCAAGCTTCTAGTTTCAATTCGTTTCTTATCTTGAGCCTCGCCTCGCCTCACTCATAGACCAAGGCCAGTGACTTATGTACTTATTTTTTCCATTCCTGTTAAGATATTCACCGATTGACCTGGATGAATACAGTATTACTATGACATCAAGCCAAGAGAGGAGACTTTCAAGGACCTGAAAATAGACCACCAAAATATGTCCTTTAGCATATGTAATACTTTATTCATCTCCACATGAATACATGTTGGAAACACCCAAGCTTGGCTCAGATTGACTCTGTTATATGTTCTTACTAGCTTTGCAGAACATAATTAGAAGCAAACGTACCAGATTTGGAATATAATTATAAGAAAATGGCACTGAGATACACCACTGGCCTATTTTTGAGAGCTGTGGTGGTGGAAGTTATATACAGTGAGATATTATAAAGAAGGTTCCTTGGCTATTACGCCTATGCCTGGCCGATATATTTAAAAATTTGTTTGTAGCTGCTTCCCACATGCAAAGCCTCAGAGAGAGAGAGAGAGACTGTTGTTGATTTCAAATAAAAACACTAACTTAATGGGGATTTCCAATAAACAAACAGATAGATAATGCAGGAGTACAGGTTTTCTCAATTGTCAATACCAAGACAGGGTCTGTACTGTGGGTCACCGCATAGTTTAGTTGCTTATGATATTTTACTGTCTAAACCCATCTGTCTAATCTCTTTCTGTCACTTGTTTCCATTGAAATTGCCAACCATATGATGTGGAAAGACAAAAGTTTTAAGAACCATGACAAAAACCACAAACCAGTATTATTAACACCTCAATCATTTCCCATATACATAGTCCCAAAGTGGGACAATTGATCAGTGACCAATTAAAAGTAATAATGAAATATCAAAAAAGGAAAATTGACCCAAAAAACATGTAAATACTGGGATGATGATGAGCTTACTCCCTGAAAAATTGGGTGGAAAAAGAAGAATAAATGACACTCTCTAACCTAGTTCATTCTGTTCACTGTTCATGGACATCTTACGTTCCTTCCAGGACCTCCATAGTAAAAGTAAGTCCCCCAGACATTGTTTCGCCCTTGTTTGATATCATAGCAGTTTGGATGATCCGCCAAAAGATGGAGATTCGAAAGAGGAAGTAAATTATTATCCCAGTCCACGACTTGTAAGTTTCGGAAGTAGGATGCTTTCCCGAATCCTTCTTCTGCAAAATGGCCACTACCCATCTGTGTGGATGTGTGAAACCCCCTCGATCTGGTATTAACGATTTCTCCTCCAAACTGCACCATGTCGGCGTGGCTCCTCAAGTGACTGAACAAAAATGCCGGCCAATACCCAACTAATAGCCCTGAACCAAATTCCAGCCACCAGTGTCCATGCTTTGGATCCTAGTATTGGAAAGGCGAATGATTGTAAATAATCATCCAAAAAGTATTCAATGTTACCGACATCGGCTGTTGTTTGATGTGCTACCCTAGATAAGTCAATAGTGGCAAGCACAACAAGTTTCAACTTTTGGTCGTTTGGATAGACTTGTCGCAAACTTGCATAAGAAAATAGCCACTTCCGGGGGAATGGAAAGATTACTAGATTGGTTTTGCTCTACGAAGCCCCAAAACCAGGCAGAGCAGAGTCAATTTGGATGGAATACTTTTATGAATTCAAAGAAAAACAATAAAAAAATGAAGCGAAACAAGAATCGCATCTCAAAGAAAATCAAAGAGAATCTCGGAATATATTAGTAAGAACAGTTGAACAGCAGCTGGAACTTCGATGTCAATGAGATTGTTATAGTCAACAGCTTGTTTAACAAATAGCGTCGCCAATTAATGGATCCTTGTGCACATTTGACTACAGTAATCTTCTGCGTTATAATATGGAGGTTCAATGCTTAATTCTGAAGGCTTTTCTTCGGAGGGGCAACGTTTTTAGTTTGTAACTAATGCTATGAACTGAAGGAAAGCTCAAGTGAGAATGACTCATGAAGGCCACTTTGTTTTAATACTAATGAATGAGTTTTAAAAACCACATAATATCAACTAAAACTCACCTTCCAGACCATTACACCAATATCAAATTGTCTTCCGTTGTAGGATGATCTCGGGGAAATTGCAGCACCAATAGCAATTTTGTTGTTAGTCTGGACGAAGCCCGAGCAGAGCAAGTTGTAGCATCCAGTTGCCTGGTATGCATCAGTCTGCAATTTGTATGAGTCGAATTTTCATACATCTCGTTGGTTTCTCCTCTATATGGTAGAGTTAACATCGAAAGCTTCCAAGTATGAAATAACTGCATATTACTTACTGTCCAATAAGTGAAAAACCTTGGATAGTTGTCTCCATATAATTGTGGACTGACCTGAATAGAGAAATGCCACAAACTCAGCAACCAAAATGCAAAAGAAACTGCCTAATTGTTAAGGTAACCAAAAGCCGGACTGTAAGGTTTGCTAATGCAAATTTTGCAGTGCTGCCTTTTGTTCTTTTTTTCATGCTTAAGTTATGTTGCACACTCAGCTTTATCAAGTTACAACATATTATGAAGCCGAGTTGTGATGCAATTGCCGAGAACTCGATGCTAACATCTACCACGAAATGAACTGTGACAAGATAACCCTCGGACTTACCTGCCATCCGGCTTCAATGGTATTAAGGTCGTTGCCAAAAGAACCAGAGATGACCCAGACTTGCGATAAACTGAACTCGTACATGTCCGTGACGCTAGGCGACCACACATTTATGCTCGCCTTTGCCCCAAAATATTGTTGACCATTCACAAAAAGAACTGCATGCTGTAACCAAGAAGATGATTATTTGTTTGCTACTCTAGCAGATAGTCCCTTTTATTGCTAAACTCAATAATAAGGTCGAGAGAACAGTTATAAACTATTTACTCCTGGCTGTCTTGCATGTTCAGCTTGGAGCGACTCAAATTCTAACTGCACGTATGCTCAAGTATTCTAAATACCAACCTCATGGCCAGTGCCTGTTGAGTCTCTCCTCACATTCCTTCTTATTTTTCTTCCAAATCTTTGGATGGAACTGGCTCTCGAAATGTCCTTTTCTGTGGTTCTTCTGATTGGAATGGTTCCTTCTGGGCATGACTCACCACTGTCTGTCCATAGCTGAAAGGTATTTGCCGCCGCTTCCGCTGATTCATTTCCTCTAGGCCTCTCTGGTGGATCCTGGGCATTCGAAATTTTAAGCTCACAAATCAGTTAACACAAATTTGATAGTAACCCCGAACCTGAATCTGAAAGGTCCGTCTTTTTTTTGCCGGGACTCTTCAAAATTTTCCCGTCTGAGGAAAGCATTAGAAATAGTTACCGATGGCTTCTGCCCTTTGAGCTCAGGGTGGTCAAAAGCTGGTTGAAGATGGGTGAGAACGCAGTCTATCAAATCACCATCAGGACTCTGTCAAAAAAAGGAAAAAAAGGAACAAACCTAGATCACTAAACGCTTCCACAATAATGTATGAGAAACAGTCCAAAGCCAAAAACAGAGAGAACTGGGAGTGCCTGAATAGTCTTGACCGCTGGTTTGTTGATCTTTCTGAGATAAGCATTGGTGCCGCCTCTCTTCAGCCTCTGTGAATGTTTGCCCGGCTGAAACGTTTGGTTGACCCGGTGGTCATGGACTGAACCCGTTGGGGTGTGTGCTGAGAGGGAAGTGCCAAGTATAGAGGCAACAGTGAGGAAAACAACAAATGTGGAAATTGGCAGCAGCAGAAGAAGAAGAAGAAGAAGAGGAAGAGGAAGAGGCCATCTCTGAAGAATGTTGTCTTCTTGATGTTGTTTGTTGTGATGGGGTGTTTTGTGTCTGTATGCATTGAGGTTGTCCTGTTGTGTTTTGGCAAGAAGGGCAAGGTTGGTCTGTTGTGTGTTTTGTAAACGGAAGTGAATCTATCTTCAGATCCATACAAAACACAAGCCCCCCCAGTCGAAAGCAGCAAACAAAGAAAAAACCAAGTGGTGGTGAGTTTTTTTTAGCAGTTACACTGCCTCTGCCTCATCATTTCCAACATATAAACTACTCAAACCTCTCCCCTGAGACAGGGAGATTCTTGGGCTCTCTGCTTTGCTTCACTTGGTTTTTGCGGTCTCTGACACATGAGAAACTTCAAGCACGAGCGTATTAAAATAGACCAGGATGGGCTAAACTGTACTCTTAGGAGTCTTACCCCACCTAAGCGTTGGGGTCAAGAGAAGAAAAGTTTTCTTCTTGAGAAATTATTCCAAACGACATAAATACCTTTATCTTATCTTTCATCTTCTTAATTACTCGGACACGACCTGCGAAATCGATTTAGTGGTTCAAGAAATAATTGGGACATATTATGTTTCCCACACTAAATGAGCCCAGATAGTTTTGCCCCCAAGAGTCATATGCTCGAGTTGCAACCTGCTTTTTTTTTTAATCCATGAGATTAAAGGGGTATTTCGTAAAATCTACAATGCTTCAGCTCGAAGACTAAATAGAATAGCCACCGAATGCAGCAACTTTATTGTTAACAACTGTTTACAATTAAAGAAACTTGGGATTGGCCTCCAAGTTGGAGTCTAGTTGGAGTTGAAACCGGCAGGTGGCCAATTCGGTTCTTACTTCTCGGCCTTTGCTTTCACTTTGGGGAAGGAGAATTGGAAGGTTCTTCATATTATTGTTTCATTTCCCTTTCTCTTCTTTTCCTTTTAGATATGTTCAATGTCATAATAACAAGAGATTGCATGACATGAAGCTACCTATTCATTGTCTTCATTTGTGTCTGCTTTCCCCCTTTCTTTTTGCTTCAAAGTGAGTATATTGATAGTGACAATAAAAATTACTTGGTAGGTTGTGTATCGAATGATACTTCCACACACATGATCTCTTCAAATACCAGCTACCATGCCCAATTTCTCCCAACTCTATTTCTATTTTGTTTAATCAAAAGGGGGGCTGTGGGGTAATTGCGCATCACGTGCCTCTGGCTTTTTTAATACCTTAAAAGAAAGTTTGCGTTGGGAGGCCTGAAAGTGAAAGTCACTATCTCTTGTCCTTTTATTAGGTGGTCAAGGGCCAAGCCCGGGCCATACCTTCTTCCATCACAGCATGCCCTAAAAGACTCATCCTGTACACGCTAGTTTAAAGTGGCACACATCAGATGGGCAACCATTTCCTATAATCCTTAGTTTTAAATATGAGATCTACTAAGAGATGCAAGATACGCCCTAGTTGACCAAAAATCTACCTATCGTCTCGATGACGACGCAGAGAATAAGTGATGATAGATTAAAATAACAAGAAAAAGGACATTCTTCAAACCTAAAATCTTCGACACATGAGTTTCTGAATATTAGAGTGTGTTTGGTAACTTGCCAAATAGTGACTGATTCTACTCTTTTGTTCCTGGAAACAAAAAAAAAAAGAAATTCATTTGATAAATTTTTTGTTCTTAGGTCTAAATTTGTTCCCAAAATCAGTTTTGGAACAGAATCAAAAAACAAAAGTTGCTTCTTGATTCTGGGAACAAGAATCAGAAATAGAAGAGAAATTTTTTTTTCTTTTTCGATTTTCCTTCCTAGTTGCGGTTGGCAAGGATGAGGGCTGGACCCTCGTGGCTTGGGTGAGGGCCGCCCTCGCGGCCTAGGAGAGGGTCGCCCTCGCTGGCCTTTTCCAACCCTCGCAGGAGTTGGCGAGGCCACCCTTGAGGCTCGTGGCCTAGGCGAGGGATTTGGTGAGGGCGGCGGTGAGGGTCCAACCCTCGTCAGATCCGGCGAGGACAGCACTTGCCCTCCCCAATGAGGGCTGGAAAAGGCTGGGCGAGGGCCACTCTCACCCCTCGTGGCCTAGGCGAGGGTTGGACCCTCGCCGCGGCCCTCACCAGATCCAATGAGGGCGGCCCTCGCCCAGGCCATGAGGGTCCAGCCCTTGTCCTCGCCAGCGAGGGACCCAACGCCCTCGCCAGCCACAGCCAAGAAGGAGAAGAAGAAAAGAAATAAATATTAAAATATTATTAATAAAAAAAATTTTGTGTTGTTACCATATACATTTCCCTTCTTTTTCTATTCTAGGAATGGAAATTTTTGTTTGTTACTAAACGCTTTCAAATGCTTAGAATTGTTTTCGAGAACATAATAAAAAAATCATTTCTGAACAAAAATTGTTTCTGGGAACAAAATAGTTACCAAATGCACCCTTAACATGTTAATTGATGGTAAATTATATGTAGAGTGCTAGCATGTCATAATCATGTGGTCTATGCTTTGTTATTTCAGGCTATAATAAGCTGTGCTATATATTTAGAATGTATATAATTCTTTTCACATTACCCTAGTGGAATAGGGTTGATCGGTTTCAAGGTGGATAGGTTCCAAACCTAGAACATAGAATCTATCCTGTCAAGGTTAGTTCCCAATTTTTGGAATACGTAACCAACCGAGCTAACCATGGAAACAATCTAGAGTCGAACTAGCTGATTCCAAAGTCAATTTACGAACACGCCGAGGATTTTTTTTTCCTTTTTCTATTTCGTTTTATTATATACGCAGGTGTCAAACATAAATACAATTCTTTCTGCTTGAGGATAATATGTCAAGCATATTCCATTATTTGTCTATTCTTAGAAAAAAGGTGTAAAATAACTTACTTAGGGTTAGAGATAAACCGATTCGATCCCAAATTCTACTCTAGAACCGGCTTTGCCGGTTTCAAATTTAGGTTCCTGAGTACAACCAACCGGTTAATGATATAGAACCGAGAACCGAGCCTGTCAAGGCTAGTTCCCAGTTTTTGAATCATAGAACCGGACCCCCTAATTAGACTCTATCGAAATTTCATAATTTCGTTTCGGGCTAAAGAATAATCTGCCTCGGATGTCTCCTAAAGACATCACAAGCACTTAAAATGAGGTGCCATGGTCCACCAAGCCGAAAGGTCGGTGTCATAATTTGGCAATTGACTGTCCATTGAAAATCTGACTTGTGGTAAAGAGGGTGTCCATACTTCGACCGAGAAATAATTGGCGAGACATCATTAATTCCTTGTTGATTTCGCCTGCTCCCGCTCCTCTTTCTGTTCTCCATGCATGTAATAACAATTGCCTCATGCAAAGCAATGACTTTAACGAGAGCCTAATTATTGGACAATTGCAAGTCCATACACTTGAAAGTTTCAATGATATTTGTATGTATGTGCATTGATATGTCTAAAGCCAACTTTCATATTTGGTATCCACTTTTTATATAACTAAACACTATTCTCTCATCTCAATATAGATTAAGTAAAGAGAACGCTATACATCATTCATAATTAAAATTCGATATTTTCGTGCCATTACCTAACAAACCTCCTTTTATGGGGGTACACGTATTCTCATTTTTCAAACTCATATCGATATTCTCTGCTAAAAATTACCCAAATCTATCTTGAGCCGGGCATAGGTATAGCACTGCAAAGGAACTAGTGCATACAAATCAAATAATCATAAACAGCATTAAGAATTTTCTTGAGATTGTTCATGCCCGGAGACACAAAGTTATGGGACACATAACCTTGGCCATCCTTTTAGGATTTCTAGTGCTTATATGAATAATAGTCGCTTTCTGCCACTTCGGAAAAGCTCTCTTTATCCTCTGCAGTTCTCTCTTCTTTTCACAAGCACCCCACTAAGACTCTCTCCCTTTCTTTCATGCAGAGAGAACCAAAAAGCAGACTTTGAGTATGAATGAATCGACGTTATTTTAAAGTATATAAAAATGAATGCTATTTGTCCAACTGGGAGTCACTCCCATCCCATCTCAAAGAGCAGAGAGTGGAGCCGTGCCCACCTTTGCACATAAAGTTGGTCCTTCACAAAGAGAGAATAGATTCCATCCCCGCGGCCCCATGAAAATGCTGAATTTCTTTATTACGGTCTGCTTCTTTTGAAAGCATCTTTTCGAAGAGAGCTGGATGTTATTGCTTCCAGCAATCTCAATAAACATTGTCATACCTCTCCCACTTGGTGTTTCGGATCACTGTCTTAGATTCATATCGATTAGTGTTCTCAAGATAATCCTATGATACACCTGCGTAACAGCTTGAGAGGTGGCTGTTGCCTTAACCATTTGTTTATCTCATCCGACAATATTCTTCGGGTAGTGAGACTCCAACACATGAAAATTTGAGCCTAGCAACCTAAGTGAGTTGCTGGGTTATGGCTTCAAGTATATGAAAGTTGCCCGCGTGCCTTTGACTTGAAGAAAAAGCTGACAACGAAACCATGCTTTCCCATAGTACATTCGAATGGGAAATTTCCTCCCCTGTTCTTGCAACGACAACGTTCGAGGACAAATGAGACCCTGCTATATAGTGACACAAGTATGGGGTGTCTTGTGTGCATTCGATTAACCCATCCATAGGTATTCAAAGTGTCATGAAAGACACGTACTCGAACTTTTGATCAAGTTATATCTTAATCTTGAGGGAACAAGGAGATTAAATTTTTCATTATATTAAAGCTGGAGAGAAGAAATTATGGGCACATCGTATAGTTTTAGGGTATTTGTGAATACAAGCATGCATGGTTTTAATTCCATCCATGACGGGATAGATAAGAAATATGCGGAAAAGAGAAATATGGAATTTATGTGTTTTTTTGTGTTCAACAGTAAAGAGTACATGAGCCTATAAATAAGTTTTATTAGATAATTATCCAAGGTAATATATCAATTACAGATATGCATAATTGAAAGGAGATATATGCACAATTCTGAAAGATGTGGAGAATTAAGAGAAATATTTGTATTATCTCTAATAGTGGGAAATATCTTAGAGAAATATTTCTAGCATCTCCCGTCAAACTCATTGTGTATAGAAGATGTCAACTTGAATTTGGATAAAAGATCAGAAAAACGCCTAAGTGGCTCGCCGTTGACATAGTTGCTTACGTTGTCATTGTGTGTTGTCATGGCTGCTGCGCAAGCTATATAGCAGGAGGCTGTTATGGTTCATCAGGAAAATTATCCAAAAAATCTTAAACTTATTTGCATTTTTGTCAATTAAGTTCTAAACCTTTTTTTTTAATTTTGGCAATTAAGTCCTAAACCATTTCATGTTTTGCTGAGTGAGTTCATCTGATCAATTTTGGCTAAAAATTACTGACATGGACGTCAGCCATCTTATGTGATACGGTCGTCGATAACTTGGACAGTTTTAATAATACTTCTTCTTCCTCTAGCCGATGGCTAGGCTAGGGCGATAGTCGGCGACGAACCAAAGGAAACAACTAGCGAGGGTTGCCCTCGCTAACCTTAAGCGAGGTCACCCTCACTAGGATTTGGCAAGAGTCATCGACCTCGGGTGAGGGCAAGCCTTGCCCAATGTTGGTGACATAGCCTTCGCTGGCCTCCGGCAAGGGCGACCCTTGCCAGATTCTAATGAGGTCGGCTGAGGGCGACCTCGCTTGAGGTTAGCAATGGCAACCCTCACCGATGGTTGCCTTTGGCCGGTCACCAGCCATCGCCCAGGCTTAGCAATCACTCGGAGGAAGAAAAAAGGAGGAAAAGAAAGAAAAAGAAATTAAATATTAAAATATTATTAAAAATGTCCACGTCAGCGCCGGTCATGCCACATAGGACAAGTAATGTCCACATCAGCGATTTTCAGCCAAAATTAACTGGATAGACTCAATTGACAAAATGTAAAAAGGTTTATAACTCAATCAATAGGTTCAAATTAAAAAGCCTTAGTTCATCCGGACCGATTCATCTATGGACAAAATCAAACCGCAAAGAAATAGGTTTAAGACTTTTTAGACAATTATCCTATAGTTCATCCTATTAGTTATTAAAAGAGAAGATGACACAGTCCGAGTGGTGGTATTCATCTATGGACAAAAATACGGTCAGTGCGGCTAGCGTTGTTATTAATACCGTAAAGAAATGCAATCGATGTGGCTAACGTTTTTACAAAACAGAATCGATGGGCACTTATTCATACAATAAGGCTCCACGGACAACGCAACAACAAAACAAGCCGACATTGGCTAATGTTAAGGATTGACACTGAGAGGCGGTTACTAGTAGTTATTAAAAGAGAAGATGACACAAAATACGAGAATTGCACTCGGATGTGCTCCCACTTATGCGCCTGTGGGTGGGGAGCATCGTGTGCAACGTGCACCCAGTACACTACAAGTTTCCTCAAGATCACGTAGCTCTAATACCAAGATAATAATTAAGCGCAAAATAGAATGGTGAGATTTCCGTATATTTTGTCAAAATATGAAAATACTAAACCGCACGTTCTTCGAAAAGCCCGAGTCCCATAAAATCTCGTATCGTAATCAGAGATTATACGGCCCTCTTATTTGATTTTAAACCCTAAAACAAAAACAACAGAAACATTACCACGAAGCAATCCTCTTCTACGGAAATTTCGCCACCATTCACATGTATCATCTCCGCCACAAGCCAACATAGACATTATGGCAAGCTCTAGCTAATGAATAGCACGCGGCACATAGGTCGAAAATTCCACGGCTACGCGCCCGTATGGAGGGAAACCCCACCATACGCGTTTGACTAGGATCGATGGCGACGCATCGTGGAAGCGAGACCTTGGCGCTGAAGTTGATATGTGCATGATGTGATCACGATGTGTCGAGAGAGTGAAATTAATGCCTTGAGGTACGGGTTCTTGTCAAGGTGTCGTCTCCTCTTCCCGCTCTCTCTTTTCTTGTGGAGAAATTTTGCTCGAAAGTGGTGGCGACTTTCGGAAAGGGGAAGGGAAAAAAAAGGGCGACCAAAATACTCGAGCTCGAAGCTTTACACAAAGGCGGACATGTCCTTCAAGGACTTCGAGCTGGTTTTTCGTCCGCGCTTAAGGGGCGCCGTGACGTTAAGACTTTCGGGATAATATTCTCTCTTCCTGAGCAAAATAAAAAATACGAGGGAAAAAAATTGGAGTACGAGGTATGTGAACGCGTTCGGATCGGGTCAGTCATTCTAATGGAAACGAGATGACTTACGACCCCATCTCAGATGATTCGCTCGCTTTCAAACTTTTGCGTGCAGTGGATACCGCACGTTAAAAAAAGGAATTTAAATAACATATAGGAAATCTACCCGTTATACGGGGATTTTAATAGGCTCTATTCGTAACGTATCATTTGAAGTTCTGGAAATGTTTAGGGATATGTTCACTAGAAATCTTAAAACTTGTCATGAAAGTACAATTGAGTTTTAAAACTTGCAAAAGGTACAATCAAGTCTTAAAACTTGTCAGATTGATTTAATCGAGTCCTAAAATTAACATCGTCTAACTTACTAACAAAAAACGTTGACGTGGCTTATTTTTTTTTTTTGGGTAAGGTGACGTGGCTTATTTTAATATTTTCTCTCTCCAACGTGGCGATGACGTGGCTAAACTATGAAACATTAAAACGACGTCGTTTTGACCCAAATTTGATTTTCAGTACTAATTTTTATTTAGATTAAATTTAAAAATAAGCTAAATAATTTAAATGATAAAAAAAAAGAGGAGGAGGAGGAGGAGAAGTCAGGCGGGGAGGGCTGTAAGCCCTTGCCCGCTGCTGCCATCGCCGGGCGAGGGGTCGCGGCCCTCCTAGGCCGCCATTAGCGGCCGAACCCTGCTAGGCCGAGGCGTAATTTACTATCTATGTACCCTTGGAAAACTTATTTACCGTCATTAAAAGTTGAGGCTTGGTCCGATCACGCCAAGGCCTCCACATTCTCACGCGAGATTTGATGTCGGATTTTGATTTAACTCGTGATGCAATAGCTAGCATTGTCTTATGTTCGCGTCTCTTAGTTTCTTCAGTGAAATGATTCCTATGGAGGAGGAGGAGTCAATAAAGGACTTTGAATTCGGCAATCGCTCCATGTAAAATGGATGAAAAGGCAAAAAGAAGACAGAATCATAATCATACCTAGCTTTAGCGGATTGATTGCAAAAAGGGTGGATCCGTGCATGATTATCCGCTTCCCAATTTGCCAAAATTTCTGCAGTTCACCAGAATTATTGGTCTCCCTAATCATGAAAGCCGATGGCAAACACATCATAACCACCGGGCACCAGCAAATGTATTTGGCAATTAGACATGCTTTAGCAACTAATTTTGTTGGGGATAATCGCCCAAAGAGTTATAATCTTATTGTTTGGCAATCGATTCAGTCATAAACTTCTCAATAATTTGCTAATGGAGTCCTTCCGGCTTATTTTGGCCGGAAATCGCTAATGTGGGTGCCGGCTGTCTGACGTGACGTGGCCGGCGCTAACGTGGACGATTTTAGCAATTATTTTATATATTTTTTGAATTTTTTTTCTTTTTTCACATTTTCTTTTCTTTCCTCTCCTTTTTCCTTTTTTTTTTGTTTCCTATTTTCCTCCGCCGATCATGCCAAGTCCCATCGACCATGTCAGCGCCAACGTGCCACATAGGATGGGCGGCACTAACTGGACCACCACATCAGCGATTTCCGGCCAAAGTTCATCGAAAGAACTATAGTAACAAATCGTTAAAAAGTCTAGGACTAAATTACTTAAATTAAAAAGTCTACAACTAAATTCACCACAATGTAATGAGTTTATGACTTTTTGGATAATTTTCCCGATTAACCTTGAAGCCATCCGGGAAATATCGATAAAACCCTTCATGTGTAGTTCCAAATTCAATGCGAGAAGCAGAATTTATGCTGCTCGTTAAGAATAGAAAGCAATGGCTACATAACTTGCGATAGCATCTTATTGGACACGCCAGTCAACGAAACGTATCGTATGGTCTAATCCAATCTCTCGACTTTCAAAAAGAATGTATAGTTGATGTGTGCCTTTTGGTGCCCCGATTGTCAAAAAAGGGGCCCAAATTGGAGCCCCAAAGTCGACAGAATTCCATGATTTTGCCTCGTGGGGGAGCAAAGATTGTGATCCGGGAGAATTCTCGATAAAAAGATAGATGCGATGATGCCGGCAACGACTCGAGGCCATCTTTTTTCTCATATAAAAAGGGCGAAAAGAAAAGAAGAAGAAGACCACTCTCAAAAGTTCGTGCGGCGCTATACGTAACCGACACGCTTGAAGAATGTAATCGACACTCTTCCATTCTTAATTGGAGGATTGGCAGAGGTTGCAAGTCATGTACATCACTGGCATTCGAACTCGACCGGAACTAAGCATGACCCATGAACACGTTCAGAACCCGTCGATCGGATGTATCAATTGGAGGGAAGACACAACCCATTTGCAAACATAGATGATCATTGGGCGTATCCCAATCAGGCCAAATCCTAAGGTCAGACCCGAATTGTTATGTTACCCATCCCCGTGCATTTTAAAGATTTAGTATCTTTTCTTATGCGCCTGGTCAGGGTCGGCTCTGGCTCAAACGGGTGGGGAAGGGCTTCCTAGCCAATCGAACCCGGCCCAACAATGATTTTGGGCCCGTGGGTATCGGCCCAGGTACTATAAACGGGCCCTGATGGCCCAATAAATAGGGCAACCCAAACCGACACGACATGACATCCGCAGCTCAGACAGAAAAGCCCTGATGGCCCAAAACACTACCGAAGCCCGACACGGCACACCGTTTCGGTCGGTCAACGTTGACCCGTTTCACCTCGGAACCAACAGAAAAGAGTTCGCAGTAAGTTGATGTTTTACCATATCAAGCTTCCGAGTTCTTATTGTCCACGCTCGATTCCCTCTGCTCAAAGCGAATTCTCGACGCAATGGCTCTCCGAGCGAGCCACGCGCTTCGCCGTCCTTCTTTCTTGTCGCCGCTCGTTTCGAGCAGGCCCTCCTCCGTTCGGACCGGCAAATTCCCGGTCGGTTGCTCTGGTATCGGCTCCCGCGAGGCTCGCAAGGTTCTTGCCATTTCCCTGCTTTTCTTGTCGTGTCTTGTCTTTCTTCTCCTCCTCCTCCTTTTTCTGTAATGTAGCTGGGGTAACGAGGAAGGGTCAAAGAAGGGCCTTCGTTCATCTGGGTATTTCATTGTCGGGGTTGGTTTGCCTCGTTAAGGCAAAAATCTTGCCTTTCTTGGTTTGGCACTGTGGATATCTGTTGATTACAATGCTGGGTTTTCTGGGTTATTTTGGTAGAAGAATTTGGTTGCTGAATCAGAGTTGACATTTCGGGCAACGTAGCTCTCCGTGTGGTCCTCATGACATGGCAATTTCGAATCTGCAGTTGGTTTTGGATGTAAAGGAGAGGCTTGAAAAAGATTGCTGCAGTCTTCCTGTGGGTAAGAACGGAAGAGATGATGAAGACATGATCTACTGGTTCTTGAAGGACAGGAAGTTTGTCGTCGAAGATGCGGTTGCGAAGCTGACTAAAGCCATTGTATCCTCATGAATCCCGTGCTTTCCAAGTTTACGAATGCGTTGTTCACTCCTTCTGGCGACAATTAAATTTAGCAGTAGAAACCTGAACACTGGGATGACCCTGCTTTATAAGATGGACAATGTGATGCATTTTGGTTTCTCATTCTCACGTGCCACCAGTACCTTCGATTGATGTTATGCTTGTGCTTGATAAGAGGGATGACATGATACATTTTGGTTTCTTATTCTCTCACGTGGCCATTACCTTCAACAGATGTCATGCTTACCGGAAGTAAAATGATCACATGATGGATAGATGTTCTATAAGTTATCCTTATGCTCATGTAGAAATGGCGTCAAGAGTTCAAAGTGTCCGAGTTGACCGAAGAATCCGTGAAAAGCATTGCAGAAACTGGAAAGGCGTATGTGCATGACTTTTTTGATGTCAATGACCGCCCTGTGCTTGTAGTGGTGGCGTCGAAGCACTTTCCTGCTGTAAGTATATGAAACTTGGCACGAACTTAGTCCCCAACCTTTGTTGTCTTTCTATATTAACCCAATTGCCTCCTAGTCACTGCTAGATAAGTGAAAACTGTCAAATACAGAGTATATGTCTTCTTCTGATTCATTATTATTCCTAGTGTCTTAAATATATATGATAACTATACAAAAGAGTTTGACCTATGTCAAATTTTGTTCCTCATTTGGAAGAAATATCAATGAAATCATATCTTAGTAGCTAAGTTGATGGCTCCAATTACTCACACAACATTCTGACCATCCTATTCCTTTCTTGGGTATTTGAGATTGATTGTAGACATTATAATCTCATTTGGTTTATTCTTCCTTAAAATATATTGGGAGGAACCCTTTTTGGGAGGACCGCTGCTTTTGTCAATGATTGACACTGATCTTTTTGTTTGTTTATTTGCTTTTAGAAGCAAATTCTAACGGTTGCATTTCTCATGGTGCCACAGGCTCAGGATCCTGTTGAAAATGAGAAACTGTGCGTGTTTTTGATTGAAAAGGCACTGAGTAAGCTTCCAGATGGAAAAGAAGAAATTCTTGGGATATTTGACCTTCGAGGATTTGGTACTGAGAATGCAGATCTCAAGTTCTTGACCTTTGTGGTAATTTCTGTACTGATTCTATCATGAATACTTGGAATTCGCGCCTGCTGTTTCGCGGTTTCAATATAAAAGAGGGAAAGAATAAATGCACCTCTAAGATCGGCAGAATGATTAGGTTGAAATTGCAATCGAGGCTAATCCAGAATTCCACATCATATCCTATAGCTCTTCGAGGTAGAACTTATTGGGTGCTTGGAAGGGTACATGTTCACTCACTTTGGCTTATGCATCAGTTGCTTTTGTGGCAGATGCATGTTCCTGAAAGGAAGACAGTATGACATTTAATGAGCAATCATTTGCATAATAGTCTTCTGGTACAATACAGGAGCTCTTTCCATTGGTTGTATCAGTATGGTTATTGCTTCTGGCAATACTTTCTAGTAGAGGTGATGCTTTTGTGGTTCAATACTGCCAAAAACTTCAATTTGATATGATCTGAAAGATCTCCGGTTGCTTCTAACTGTTGTTGGAATCAAGTAGTGTGACGCTTAAGTACTCTTAGAAGATGGGAAAAAGTTAGCATTCGTCATATACTTCTGCCCATTTGCAGATGTAAAGTGGTAGCACAGTTATTTGAGGAATTGTTAATAACATCTTGAGGAATCTGTTTGGCCCATTGAGCTGATTTATTGATGTTTTGTGCAGTTTGACGTGTTTTACTATTACTATCCCAAGCGGTTAGGACAAGTGCTTTTTGTGGATGCCCCATTTATCTTCAAGCCGATATGGCAACTAGCAAAGCCGCTGTTGAAATCATATGCTTCTCTGGTATGTACAATTTATGTTTTTCCTTTTAAGCACAGGCTGCTTTTGCTAGTAATACTTTCAGATTATACTATGGTGAATCAAATGAAGCAAAAGAATGCCTTTTGTTGGAACATGTTCGATTAGATGCACTTCTTTTCTTTACCAACTGAATTTAGGTTTCTCTGCACAGTAATATACCTATGCTACGAGATAGGAAACTTGAAGGTGATGTTAGTTTGACCATTTTCTTATTGTGTTTATAAATCTTCTGAGGAAAGGCCGAGCAATAAGCATGATTTGGTCATCTAAGACCATTACTCATTGCGAACTTCATGATTATTCCTACTGAACACATAATTATTTTTCCTACTGAAAACATAATTATCATTCAAAAGGTGAGATTTTGCTCTGCGGAGACAGTCAGCATTGAATATTTCACGGAAGAAACAGTGCCAGCTAACTTCAGGGAGTGAGGCGTCATTGATCATCGTGCATCTCCCTCGGGTATGAAAGTTATACTTTGATAGATATTGTACAAAAAAGGGCTGGTAAAATATGAGCAATTTTGTCATGGTTGGGCCGTCATTCTTTTACTTGCAGCAGTGAAATAAATTGTCCTGCTTTATGTTTGCTAGCTCTCTGGCCGGCAGTTGTAGACAGACAATCTCTTTCTTTCATGCCTGATAAGCCATCGAAGATTATCGAGTTCCTGACTTCTACACTGACTCTTGTTACCTGCGGCATGCTCATGGGCCACCAAGCAAACAAGATCCTGAAGAGAAGCGCATAAAGAATGCGACCAGACCTCTCAATTTTTTTTGCTTTCTCTGTTTTCCTACTTAGTGCCTCCGAGTTGAGAAAATACCATCCGAGAAAGCTACTGAAGTGAGGCCATTGATTGTATCGGGTCAAAAGGGTTTGTATCCGGAAAAATGTTGAGGCATGGCAGTGTGAATTGTTGCTTCTTGGATGTAATGAAAGATGTTGCTTTATCTGTGACGAAGAATGGAAGGTTCTGTTAAGTCTGGCCTGTATCGGACCATAAAAAGCGAATTTTCAGCACTTCGATGATTTTCATAGGGCATATCGGCCCCGGGTACAAGAAAATTTTCAGCACTCGCGGCTCGAATCTTGCATTCAAGAGATTTTGTTGAGGAAGAGCCAGCGAATGCAGCAACTTGATCTGAACAGGGTGACATTCTTGCATATGAATGGAACTCAGATGACATCATAATTTCTAGTCTTTCCTAAGAAAGAGAGTGACAAGTTAAAGAAACCAGCGGACGAGTTTACCCCTCTACTAGAACCTCTGAAAGGAGAACAATTTGGGGGTAGAACGGTAAGATCGGGCCGCCGATGCCCTCTTTCTTTTCCATCCGGCAAACCAACTTCTTCTCCAGCTTCGGAAGCTCAGCAAAAAAAAAAAAAAAAAATGGAGATCTCCCCGAGGTCAGCGGTCGCGCCGTGCGTCGTCCTCCTCCTGCTCGGCGTCTCGTTCCTGTGCAACGCGGCGGAGTCGCCGCCGTACACGGTGGTCCATCAAGAATCGGACTTCGAGGTCAGGCGCTACCGGGAGTCCACGTGGATGTCCGCCCCCGTCCGCGACATCTCCTTCCAGAAGGCCACCCTCAATGGCTTCCACAGGTTTCCCTCTTCTTGATCAATTCGTCCGGGTTCCCCCCGGCGCTGCGTAGCGACCCCTCGAATGAATGATTCGTCCATGTTATGTTCGTGCTCTTGTTGTTGAACCTGCGGCTTTGTTCAATCTTTCACCGAGGACCCAGTTGGCCTAATCTTGTTTTGTCCGTGAATCTTGATTTTGGAGACCATCTTCTTGTTCGAGTCTAGTTGCGAATTCTCGTAGATTGTTGTCGGGACTTGATTGCGTTGACCTGGGTTTTGTCCATCCCAATCCTTGGTTATGTTATGGTACTTGTGTTTTCTCTGATGCTTGTCGGTTGCAAGTTGGAATCCGGGTGATGAGCTGAGGCGATCCTGTTCTCTGATTCATAGGTTGTTCCAGTTCATTCAAGGTGCCAACCTGAACTTCTCCAGGGTTCCGATGACCTTTCCGGTCGTGACGAGCATAGTCCCGGAAGCTGGGCCGCTCCACTCGTCGGCCTACTCCGTCCTGTTCTACTTGCCGCCCAAGTTCCAGGCTGACCCCCCGACCCCTCTTCCCGAGCTCGACCTGAAGCCGCAGGCGTGGGAGAGCCGCTGTGTTGCAATCAGAAAGTTTTCTGGGTTCGCGAAGGACGATAACATTGTCCAGGAAGCGGAGAAGCTCGCGTCCAGCTTGAGCAGGTCGCCATGGGCTAACGTGACCTCTTCCGAGAGTAGCTATGCCTATTCGATCGCTCAGTACAATTCTCCTTTCCGAGTGATTGGTCGTGTTAATGAAGTCTGGGTTGATGTCGAGGCGCCTGGATCAAATGGTTGTGAGTTCAGTGGAGTTGCTACATATTGATGCATGGGGATTGACTTGTTTAGACAAGTATAGATTCCTGGTCCTGCTACTAAGGTCAAGAACTTAATGTCTGGGTCTCTGTGTGACCCCTGCATGTAAATATGATCGAGGGTCTCTGCAACATCTCCTTGTATATCTTGGATCTTGTGTAAAAACTCTTACGTGTGAATTATATCATCCAGTTTCACATGACTGTTGTCTCCTTCATATTCAACTGATGAGTTCATGAATTTGTCAAGTTCCTGTCTGAGAAATGCGTGAGCAGGGTAGAATCTTCCCGCTGAAAGATGATAGACAGGCCGAAGTGCGATCGACGATGAAAAGTTAAAGCGGTTCCTGATGCTCTTGTTGACCGATGAAGTATGAGAGTTTTAGCTCTTGTATGGAAATGGCTATTGACACTCGCTGGAAACCTCCTCTCAAACAGAAAAGGCGGCGAGATAATGAGCAAGTTGTTACACCGAGAGATGTAATAAGTATGAGAAGGCAATTAAGGCATTGCTCACCTCTTGCTCTTTTCATGGTTATTGCCAATCTGGCACATAGTGGAAAAACCATGCCCTGTAATTAAGTCTGCACTTCGATTGATTTTCAACTATTCCACTCCGCTGATGCCGAAACTATTTGATACATTGTTACAAAGGACAAGGGGAACTCGCAATAGAAGGACGTAAACTCTGTACTACAATGGGATGAATCTTCTATAAAATCGTAAGCTAGATTGAAGGTACACAATTGAATGGAGTATCTAGTATCTACAAAGACCAATGCTACCACGGTCAAAATAATTGGCTTCTTTGGCGTCTAGGATTACATAATGGCAGTGAAACCCCAGCAGCACCCTTCTTTTGGGGCATAGGCAGCTTGATCTGGCGACGGTAAACGAAAGCTCCCAAGCCAATAAGGAGAACAAAGAGGAAAACAGGGGATGGGATGGAGCCCACTGTTCTAATCCTAAAAGATGACAGTGTTGTCTCGGCTTTGAAGGGACGTGACTGTATAAATTTGCCCTCAACCAAAGAAGCTCCCAAAGGCCAAGATATATCCCCTGGACCAATTATAATATCTCTGTTGCCGATGTGGAGCGCCTCGTTGATGAGCGACGCCAAATAAGGTACCTGAAAGCAAAATTGTCCTCCATAGTTTCCATGTTCAGTGACGTGGCTTGAATTGATCCATGAATCCAAACATAGTCGATGACCTTTCTCCAACAACCGCGTGAAATTAGCTCTACCACTTAATCTTAACTTACTGTAAACAGCAAAAAATCCTGATAAAGCATGAAAAGCCATGTCAGGCAGGGCAACCCCTGTGATGTTTTGCCAGTCACCACCTGCAAGGATGGCAGGAGCATGAATTTCACCACTAAATCTTAACTATTTCAGTAAAGGATACAGCACGTGGAAATCAAAGCTCTACAAGGATGAACTGGGATGTTTTTGGCTAGAAGAGAAGAAGTTGATATGGAAGTGATAGTGGGATGTTGCCAACTCACCATTGTGGTAAAAGTCGTCCTCTTTCCTGTTTTTACCAACTGCTACAGAAAAGTGCTTTGAGTAACTTGAATTAGCAGCAGCAGCCCTTGCAAGTATTCTGCACTCTTCCCAATTCGGATCTCCAACGACATTCATAATACTAAACTCTGCCTTTTGCTTTTTACTGCCCAAAAGTATTTCGTAAGTGGTATTCATTGAGCGGCAATTATAGCAGGTATAGTTCTGCATATAGTTTGGATTCAGACAAGGGTGGCTAAGGATATAGTTGCCATCACTCTGTCTTAGTGTTTCATTTTGTGTTAGCATGACAAGGGTCCGGTCAAATGCCTCTTGCAAACCAAATGCTGGAAACGAGTAGGCTAATACCTGATGTTCGATAGAACCGACCTTCAGTCTTACGAACTGCTCATGGTTCACTGTATCATGTACTTCCATCGCTACCTGCAACGAGGAACCTCCCAAGTCGAGAAGCCCCAACGTGGGCAACCTAGATTGATTTCCAAGTCTTCCCATTTTGTAATTCAGAGCTACCCAACCATAGTATGCCTCCTCTTTTCCATGCAGTACCCTTATCCAGCTTCTCTTATAAACAAACGAATGTTCCTTGACAACAGCTTCGACATCGTCCAAGACCCTTGTCGCATCCTTAACTGCCAACCTCCTGAGTCCAGCAGTTGCAAGAACGAAAAACGGAGTCTCTGGATGTCTTTCTTTGGGCACCCACTGTTTTGCCCAGTTTATCAATGGTTCTAGAGCAGCCCTCACTCCGCTAGCATTGCCGATGAATCTATCTAAACCAGGCTCAGTTTGCAGACAATGATACTGACAAGAGCTGTTGGAAGTCTGGTTCTTGATCAAATTATCAGGGTAAGAATTCACCAGAATTGGCAGCTCCCATTCATTTGCAGCTCTCAGCATCCACTCATACACATTCACCCGAGTGCCGGTGCTTCCACAGTCCACAACAACCATAAAGTAGGACCGTCCGGGATCACCAGACGTAGCGCGTTTCCAGCCCCAATGCAAACCACTCAATAACAACAACCCAGCAAGAACAATCACGACACCAATCTTTAGTGCCACCCTATAATGCGCAAATCTGGCATTAGAGGTTTTGGCCTTAGAAGGCGACTTCGGATCCATCCACCGCCCACCGGAGCGACCCGACCCCGGATCATAACAAGCTAAACAACCACCCCTTCCGCTCACACAAATCGCAATTCGAGCTCAAATGCACATGATGCGAAAAGGGCAGCCTGAATTCAACACGACAACATCGATGAACTCGACCGCAGCGGGTCTAGATGTACTGAATCGACGGCGAGACAAATTCGACCGTTCCCAGAAGGTGAACCGGATTTAGCAGCAAAGAAACTAGCGGGCAACCTCAGATCACGCGTCGAACGAGATGATCGGAGAATGAACGGGACGACGGCTTACCTGCGCGAGCTCCCGAAGCGGATGATTTCGTTCCCTCCTCCTCCTTCCTCCTCCTCCTCCTCTCCGGCGAGAGATCGGAGGGAATCCGGTGGAAGAAAACGGAACGGTCCAGTCGTTGAAAAAGGATTTTATATCTCAATTTCTCAACCAATTACAAAATAGAATTTTAAGTCACTCAACTAATCATATTAATTAAAAAAAATTTACGCTTTCGAAGTAAAAATTAATCCAATTTTTCAAAAGTTAAAATGAAATTAAAAAGTAAAATTCACACAAATTACTAAATATGGCTTGTATCATGTCGAGTAAACCGGTCTTCACGAAATGTAAATAGCATTTGGTGCAAAATACTTACAAAAGGACTTTAGATAAGGAACAAAAAACAAAAACGTGACAAGTGACCTTAGCTCGACCAGTGGCTAAGGTCACGCGGTCCCTCGAAAGGGCCACCATGCAAGGTGCTGTCGAAGTCATGCAATCTAAGGCGATGGGCTTCCAAGGTCACACGACCCTAATCAATCGCTATCACGCAAATTTTCGACTACCCACCAAATCTCACATAAGATAGGATCTGGCCCTCCAAATAATATTTTAAATTTTGATGGAAATATAAAAAAAAAAATACTATTTGTTTTTGCTTAAATGTAAGCAAACGCACAAATACAATTAGAATAATGAATATCATGATTTTAAGTCTTAATAATCGACTTTTGAACATTACCTCATGGTAATCATGCCATTATGTTTGATTATTATTGGATGCTTTGGAAAGACATCGGTACATAAAACATTCCTAAGTACATAGATCGAAGTAATTGTTGACCCAATAAAGTCTTTTTTTTTTTATAACCCAAGGAACCCCCGGTGACCGACAAGGGGAATAAACTTTAATAAACTCACAAGAACTACCACCACACACACACACACACACGTGCCGGGTTAAGTTACCCCTGCGGCTCCCGGGATTCGAACATTCAACCTTTTGCGAGAGGAAGAGTCACAAGACTCAAAAGAAATGCCACCTGCGGCGGGTGGTTTGATCCAATAAAGTCCACATGCATTAAACCTCAAAAAAATGATTGATTTGATAATTGAAATTTGCATCAAATTACATATTAAAGATGACGATAGATGATTTAATTGTTACTAATATTAACGCACAACGAATAGAATCGTGTGTTTTAATATACCAGAATGTATAATGTTGGAGAGCATGCATCTGAACATCGAAATTTATAATATAAAGTAAATGTTTAATATCACGCAAAATCCCATGCTATAACATATGTGGTAAATTTAATCAAAACCAATTTTTTGATTATCAAAACTCCAAATTGATATACATGTGATAAATTTACCCAAAACTAATTTTTTAACCACCAAAAACCCTAAATTGGAAAAATTTATGACAAATTTACATTTTGTCACTTTCCGTTAAATTTGATTAATATCACGAAAAATCACGAACTAGGGTAAAACTCCAAACTAGTACGCTCATTAACTGCCATGTGTCATTTGATTTAATAATTTGACGGTAAATTTAACGAATACTAATGGAGGGTAAATTTGTCACAAGTCAGTTTTGCGTTTTTTACGGTAAAAAATAAATAAAGTAAATCGAAGCTCATACTTTTTAACAATCACAATCCACTTTTTATTTCCCAAAATTTTCTCAATTGGTTATTTTATATATAATTTAGGGAAAATTCCAATTAAGGACCCCAAGTAGGGTCATTTTCTCAAAAAAAAGGTTTCAAGTAGACATAGTGTCAAATAAGGGCTTGAAGTACCCAATCAGTCTCAAATAATAATATGAAATGCCTAATTAGTCTCAAGTACGGATTTGGGTTCATCGGCCGGCGAGCACATTACTGTTCTAGTGATTGTAATAAGGGCAATTTCGTCTTTTTTTTTTTTTTTTTGCATTTTATTTCCTTTTCCTTTTCTATTTTTTTTTCTTCTCTTCCCTTCGCCGGCCCCGGGGGGAGGTTACCCTTGCTGGCGTCAGGCGAGGGCCGCCCTCACTTGGGCTGAGTGTGCGAGGGTCGCCTTCGCCCGACGCCGGCAAGGGTCTCCCTCGCCCGCCCAACCCAGTCGAGGGCCGCCCTCGCCAGATATGGCGAGGGTCGCCCTCGGAAAAAGGAAAAAAGAAGAAGAAAAAGATGAAATAGCCCTTGTTCTGGTCGCCAAAACAATAACTGGCTCGCTCTCTGTGAGCATGTGACCGACTGGCGAACTCAGGCCCTTATTTAGGACTAATTGAGCACTTCAAACTCTTATTTGACACTAGAGGGGATCTATAACGAGAGCTAGGGAAAATCGGGTCAGTTTATAGCAAGTATGCTATCCCACATGGGTGAACCGCTTGTTCAAGCCCTCCAGGGACTGCCTTTTAGCTGTAAGACTACCCAGAGATTTAGCTCAGAGTATAGAGACGCCCAGAGTGACCAGAATGATGTTATGCCTAACTAGCCAAGCTGCCTTTCTTAGAGGATCATGCCAGGCTTTGAAGAAAATGATTTTTAGAGAGGCATGAAAAGTGAGAGAATTGAGATTTTACAACTTTTCGCCAGATAGGCATAACATCATCCTAGTCACTCTGAGCGTCTTTATGCTTTGAGCTAAATCTCTGGGTAGTCTTACAGCTAAAAGGCAGTCCCTAGAGGGCTTGAACAAGCGGTTCGCCCATGTGGAATAGCATACCTGCCATAAACTAACCCGGTTTTCCCTGGCTCTCAGTATAGATCCCCTCATTGGTATCATAGCGTGGTTTTATGCCTAACTTGGTTCGTTCCATGCGCTTAGTTGGTGATTGTTCAGTGCTGCGAAGAATCCTTTCTCCTCATCATGACTGATCCAGATACAACTCCAATCGCTCCTACTACTTCTCTCACTCTATAGTTTTTTTCTTCATCTTTAACCGAGTTTCGTACTTTTACATGCTTCTAAGATAGACTATCTTTACGAAGTCTCTCTTAGAGATGAAACCAAGATTTCCGAAACGCAACTTCCTCTCATGAATCCATACTCAGCTTTTGTTAAACCTACTACATCTTTTTCCCCCATTAGGTCTATATGACATCTCATCCGTCAGACCCTGAAAGAGGTCAAGGAATACATCCAGTCTTCCAAATTTGACCAACACCCAATTCCTGCCTCTGAAAAGGAGTACTTTGTTACTCTTCAAATTCCTCATGAATTTCCCAAACAGTGGATCCAACAGGGGTATTCGCATATTCACTATGGTGCAGTCCGTCTTGCTCTTACCTTTCATGGGAGAAAAGGTTTGCCTGTCGTAGCGAGAATGGCACTTTTGGATACTAGGTTCCTAGAATACCAACATGCTTGTATTGGTACTGTCCAAACCACTTTAAATGCTGGAACAGTCTTTGTAACCCTTTATCCAAATTTTAATATTGCCATTTTCGATCCCCAGCTACTTTCTTTCTTGAAAGTACAACTTCAGCTTACTGAGCTCCTCAAACTGCCGATTCTATTGCCGCAACTCTTTATTATCAAATGGTGTATAGAGTCCAAAATCATACTCTAGATCTGAATTTCCAACATGGAAATGAAGATGCACTGTCCATCTCTATGCAAAATGATTAGGCCTCTTACATTCATGTTTCTCGGCAGATCCCAAAAGAAAAGTTAGCCAAGCTTCTTCCTGAATCTTGAATAACAAATTGTGAAAAGCTCCACTAGATTAGCCAACCTCTCCAGTCTTCAGACTCTGAATTTGTCAGACAAAGAGATGATATTGTAACCATCAAATTTCGCAAAGAAAAGGAAAAAACTCCTTCCATCTTTCCTACTATCTTTATGATAGAACTCTGTGTTCCTAGTCCAGTTCCTAAGGAACCAGACCCAAAAAAGCTAGTTCAATACTTCAAAAGTGACGGGCATCCTATCCATCACTATAAAGACCCTTATGGTCATTGCTTCTGGGATCCTTTTTGCCAGTGTTCTTTATGCACAAATTCCCTAGATGAAGTAGATCCAGCTTACTAGACCTACGCGAAAAGCTAGGAAGGCCAAGGACAACTTCTACCAAAGATATTTGGTTGGCGACCCTACCATTGATACTCTTGGAGAAAATAGTGGATACCAGTTTATAGTATCATACGGACCACCATCATCTTCATCAACTTCATCATCCCCATTATTCCCATTATCTCCACCATCACCACCATCATCCCCAGTTTCACCCCTATATAAGAAACCTGTTGTTTCCCCTTTCTACAAACCCATCTATAAATGGTTAAAGAAAAATTCTTATCCACTTGAAATTCCAGTCTTTCCTGAAAATCCAATTACTAGGCAACTTCCATCTATCTCCATGTTCAATGAAGCTGACTTCCCTTCTTTAAATCCTGTTGAAAGTTCTCAGCTTTCTTTTCCTGCTACTTGCTACTGAAGAATTCACTGATCCGTAATGACGATACCTTCATGCTCCAAAAATTCCTTCTCCCACTGATATTGATAAACGTGGAAGGCCAAAATGAACGCTTCTTTGTTGAGGTTGTTTTTAAATTGGCGATCGAAACTCTCCCAGCACAAAATCGGGCTTTTAAGACACTTGACTCCAAAATTGTTGATGTGCAACAAGACATCCGGTACGTACGACGAGTCCATCAAAAAGATGCTTGGATTTCGAATAGACTTCATGCCTTGGAATCAGGCCAGTATCTTGGCTACTATTATCTTGAAAGTCCGAAAAACGAAATAGAGAAACTCAAAAGGTAAATCAGTCTCCTTGAAGAAGGAAAATTTAAGCCTACTGATTTCTTCTCTATTCCGAGAATCGGATACTCTCTTCCACCACCGCAAAGCTCTCCAGTTTTGGCTGCAACTGCTCCAGTTTTTGCTGCAGCTGCTCTTGCAGCCAAAACTTCTACTCAACGAGACAAAAGTGATATGATAGAAATGCGCAATCGCATTCGGGAAATGGAGAAGCTCCGAAAGGAAAGAATGAAAGAAAAATTTGTTGCTGAGTCCTTTGGAAAACCTGAAAAGAGCTATGATCAGCAGATGATGATCTCAAACCCCTTAGAATCCTTTCTGAGGGATTTAAGCAAAGATCAACAACAAAATCCAAAAGCTGATTTAGAACAACATCTACCAGAGTGCACTTCTCAAGTAGCAAATGTATCAAATTTGCCAAATTCAGATTCAGAATCTGACTTCCTATCCTATTCCTCTTCGTCTACTTTTCCAATTCCTTCTATTGAATCTTTCCAAGTACCACCAACTACTCCTCCAATCTTCATGGCTGATCCACCAAAACAAGAAATGGAACCAAATCCATCTGAACGAGGTTATTCAGATCAATAATCCATCTCATATTTCTGTTTCCTCATCCAAACAGTTTTTCATTCTTGATGATACTCCTTATTCAAAATGGCCAAAAAGATTGGATGAATTTCATGCTTGGTAAAATACCAGAGCTCTTACTGTTGAAAGCAAATATGATGTTTTTTAGAATTTGCTATAAGGTTTACTAGAAGCCTTAAACACTGGTGGCAATCAACTTCTGAAATAAATCAAATGACTTTTCTTCTTCTGCAATACTTTTCCCAAGCCATTGGAATCATTTATCTATATTTTATAGGAAAACCTGCTGATCTTTTTGAACTCAAAAGAAGAGAATATTTTGAAAGAAAATGTTGTTCTCTTCAAAAAATGCACCTAGATCGCCATTACAGAGAAATGCTTAAACTCTTTTATGGCCTAGGAGCTGATCCAAATTTGAAACAAGTCTTCTTAGCCTCCATTTCTAAAGAACTCTCCCAACAGGTTGAGAGATCTTTTCTAAACAAGCAAAGAAGAATTGTTGATATCCCCTTTGGAGAACTACAGCAAGAAATCCATCTTTGTCTTGATGAACTCTGCCTCCAAAGACAGATGATGAAAACTACATCAGAGACAATCGTGAACTTGACGGTGCTTGCTCCAAATAATATTTGAAGATCAAATGTTCGAAGAAAGATTGTGACGATTCTTGCGGAGAATATTCAAAGAAAAACAAATACTTCAAGAAGTGTCAAATGAAAAGATCCAGGCACTTCTAAAGAAAAAAGAAATGGCGGTTCCTGTGGAAACGAAGAAACTCTACGGGACGCAAGAAACCAAATCATTGCTTCATTTGCAATAAGAAGGGCCACTTTGCCAAAAATTACCTCCAGGCAAAAAAAGGTCAGAATCATCTCATTCATAATATCGAACTCGAGATAGGAATCTCTCTTGACAATGATGATATCGAATCCCTGTTCTCTATCAATGAAAATCCCACTAACCAAACACTTTGCATCATTCCTTATCTCACCCCCAGTGAAACATACTCTGATTCAAAACCTAAAGAACTTTTCTATCTATCATCACAACCAGAAAATCTGGACCCCAGTATACATTCCAGTCAACTTCATTGTCCCCACTTCCCAGTCAAAATCTATCTCTCAAAATTTGCCAAATCAATTTCAGTCATTGCCCTCATAGATACTGGTGCTAATGCTTCAATCCTAGATACTAAAGTTCTCCCTGAAGAATACTGGACTTCTTGTGTTCGGTATTTCAACTCTACTTCAGGAGATACTTTTTCCACAAATGTTCGCACCACCTCTATATCTATTCAATTTTTCCCCTAGTGTTCCATTACCACTAGAATTCTTGGATCTAGTCTTCCCAATAAAGACTTGATTATTGGATGGGATGTCATGACTCAATTTCCAAACTTGAGAATCGTTCCTAGAAAAGGACTTAGGTATAAAGACCAATTCTCTGAATTCGTCAATATCTAAAGACTCTTTTCCATTCAAATGAGTATGTTGATCCAATCATGCAAAAACTGTTGGAATCATGCTCAGAAAATCATTCCAAATTCTCTCAAAAATATTCTCATCCTTTGTGAAAAAATCTAGAATTCTATGTTCGATTCCCCTTTAAGAAAAATGAGGATATAAATCCTACTAAGGCAAGTCACTCGGGAATGAATCCAGAGCATTTGGCTCTTGCTCAAAAGAAATGCTCAGAATTGTTATAATAAGGCCTTATTGAAACTTCAAATTCTCAATGGGCTTGTAAAGCTTTCTATGTCAATAAACGTGCTGAGCAAAATCGAGGAAAAATGAGATTGGTGATCAACTACCAACCTCTCTATCTTTTCCTTTAAGATAACAAATTCTCTTTGCCTTCTCGAACTTCCCTTTTTGCGGGAATAACTAAAGCCCATATTTATTCAAAGTTTGATCTTAAAGTCGGATTTTGGCAATTGGGCATTCATCCTGATGACAGACCGAAGACGGGATTTTGTATCCCCAACCAACACTTTCAATGGCGAGTTCTTCCATTTGGTCTTAAGGTTGCTCCTTCCTTATTCCAAAAGGCTATGTGTCGCATATTTCGGCCAATCTTATCCAGTGCAGCTGTCTATATTGACGACATATTGCTCTACAGCCCAGACGAAGAATCTCACCGTCGACTTCTTAAGCGGTTTGCAGAAATTGTGAAGAAATATGACATCGTGCTTTCTCAGAAAAAGAAGATCATTGTCCAGATAGAAGTTGAATTTCTTGGCATGCACCTTAACAAAGGTACATATTATCCAGGACCGCATATTACCAGGGAATTATTAAAATTTCCTGAAAAATATTTTACAACCCAGCAAGTTCAACAATTCCTCGAGATAATTAATTATCTTAGAGATTTTATTCCAAATATTGCAAGGTTGTTAATTCCTTTACAACTGATGTTAAAAAAGCATCTAGTGCCATGGGGAAAGGCACAAACTAAAGCAGTTGCGGAACTCAAAGAAATTATGCAAAATCTTCCCCCTTTGCAAATCCCATCCACAGGCAAGAGAATCTTGTAGATTGATGCCAGTGATGAATATTGGGCGGCCATATTGTTCGAAGAACTTCATGGTAAGCGACATCTTTGCGCTTAGAAAAGTGGCAAGTTTTTTCAGGCAAAAATGCATTATCATTCTACTTTCAAGGAAATTTTGGCAGTAAAGAATGGAATAAAAAAAGTTCGAATTCCATTTTATTGGCCATCATTTTCTGGTAGAACTGGATATGGCTTCTTTTTCCCAAATGACCAAATTCAAGCAAAAGCAAATCCCTCATCCTTAGCTACTCAGATATGTTGAATGGTTTTCGAAATACTCTTTCGAAACCAAACACATTGTAGGAAAGAAAAATGTGCTTGCAGATTTTCTCTCCAGACCAAAAGCATCGGCAGAAATCAACATGTATATTCTCCGGCATTCCTTCCCGTTCCGGGCAAACAAGTACAAGATTGAACGGTTCCGAGATTAGCCAAGCTTGGAATATCCTCAAGAAATAATTGAGCAAATTCAAAAGAATAAGCTCATTAAAAATCTTGACAATCTCATGTGGCAATGCCACACAGACCTTTTTCGCCACCATGGAGGATCTATTCTTGACTCTTCTGGATTACACTCGAGGTACCCTTTCATCCACCCATTACTTTGGAAAAAAAATAATTTTCCTGACAAACTTAAATGACTATTATGGTATTTAACCAACAAGTAAGTAATAGCTATTGAGTTTCCCACCAGAAAATTTATTCTCCAATTGACCAACTTGCTTCTGGCTGATTACGCTCAACTAAATAAACACGAGGAAAACCTTTTAACTGTGTTCAAATGGTTTTACCCTCCTGTTTATTGGAAGCGACTCTTTCTCGAAGAGGTGAAAAAAGTCCGAAATGATCCAGAAACACACACTGTTGTACTCTTCCACTGTCCTTGGACTTTTGTGCATAATAATGGTACCATTTCCGATACTCCCGCCGCAGTAGGGTACTACTACTTACAAGCCTCAGTCACAACTCCAAGTTGTACGTGTCTATAAATCATTCCCCAGTCGCATTAGTTTTGTTGAATATAATTATAGGGAATTCCAAAGGATCCTATGCCAAGAAAATCGCATTATTCCAGAAGAAGCATTGGATTACTTCACACTCGTCTATGGGATCACAAAGGATCTTCATCAGTAACAAGACAGGCACTCATTGAATACGAGCACAAACAGGCACAAGCATAAATCCAGGTTGCACAAGATCACGAAATGTCAGATATAGGAGATTTAGCACAGTCATCTCAAGATCCAGTGCAGTCATCTCAGGATCCATGGGGTGGACCACTCTCTCAAGACCCCTATGACTATGGACCATTATCCTTATCCGTTGGACTTGACGCCAGCTCTTCCTCTCACTACACACAACTAGGAAATTGGCCCCAGCCAGTCTTACATGAACCAAATCCACAACCAAGCCTTGGCATCAGAATGTAGAATGACCTCCTATTACCACAAAACACTCCAAATACTGCTTTTCCAGACCTTTCAACACATGCATCCTCTTCCTCGAACCCAGCGTCAGTTATCACTAAAGATAATTTCGAACACATTCCGACACAGAGACAGATAGCAGAATACGAACGTGCAAACAGTTCAGACAGCTCGGATTATGACTATAACTCTGGATGGAGATAAGCTTGTACTATTCCACCTAACTAGCATTGTCCTAACATATCATAGCCGGGTCCAGTTCCACCTATGAATATGCTTTAAGTGTTCTACGAGTAAGTGTGCCAAATAATGTACTTAGTTAGGTGAGTTTTGTTTTATGTGGACAGAAGTCCAATAATGTACCCCGTTCTAAGTGTGTTTTGTCTTACCTGGACCTTCGTCCAGCATGTATTCCCCAACGCCTATATAAGGCCATATAATCCTTCGATTTGGAATAAGGAGGAAAAGTTGTGAAATCTCAATTCTCTCACTTTCCATGCCTCTCTAAAAATCTTTTTTCTTCAAAGCCTGGCATAATCCTCTAAGAAATGCAGCTCGGCCAGATAGGCATAACATTATCCTAGTCACTCTAAGCGTTTCTATGCTTTGAGCTAAATCTCTAGGTAGTCTTACAGCTAAAAGGCAGTCCCTAGAGGGCTTGAACAGGCGGTTCGCCCATGTGGTATAGTATACCTGCTGTAAACTAATTCGGTTTTCCCTGGCTCTCAGTATAGATCCCCTCAATGGGGAATATATGATGGACAAAAGTCCAGGTAAGACAAAACACACTTAGAACGGGGTATATTATTAAACTTCTGTCCACATAAAACAAAAGTCACCTAACTAAATACATTATTTGGCACACTTACTCGTAGAACACTGAAAGCGTATTCATAGGTGAAGCAGGACCCAAACAGTGCCGGTTAGGTATACTAGTATAAGCTTATTTCCATTCAGAATTATAGTTATAATCCGAAATGTCTAACTGCTTTACACGCTCATATTCTGCTATCTGTCTTTGTGTCAGAATGTGTTCGAAATTATCTTCAGTGATAACTGGCGCTGGGTTCGAGGAAGAGGATGCATGTGTCGAAAGGTTTGGAAGAGCAGTATTTGGAGTATTTTGTGGTAACAGGAGGAGTTCATTCCACATTCTGATGCCAAGGCTTGGTTGTGGATTTTGTTCAGGCAAAACTGACAAGGATTTTGTTCATTGTCCAACGGATAAGGACAATGGTCCATAGTTATAGGGGTCTTGAGAGAATGGTCCACTCCATGGATCCTGAGATGACTGCACTGGATCTTGAGATGACTGTGCTAGTTCTTCTATATCTAACATTTCGTGATCTTGTGCAATCCAGAGTTGTGCTTGTGCCTGTTCGTGCTCGTATTCAATGAGTGCCTGTCTTTTTACTGATGAAAATTCTTTGTGATTCCATGAAACGGGTGTGAAGTAGTCCTATAATTCTTCTAGAATAATGTGATTTTCTTGACATAGGATCCTTTAGAGTTCCCTGTAATTATATTCAACAAAACCAATGCGACTGATAAATAATTTATAGACACGTGCAATCTAAAATTGTGACTGAGGCTTGTAGGTAGTAGTACCTACTGCGGTGGGAGTATTGGAAATGGTGCCGTAATTATGCACAAAAGTCCAAGGACGGTGGAAGAGTATAACAATGTGTGTTTCTGGATCATTTCGGACTTTTTTTTTACCTTTTCGAGAAAGAGTCGTTTCCAATAAACAGGAGGGTAAAACCATTTGAGCACAATTAAAAAGTTTTTCTCATGTTCATTTAGTTGAACGTAATCAGCCAGAAACAAGTTGGTCAATTGGAGAATAAATTTTCTGATGGGAAACTCAATAGCTATTAAGTACTTGTTGGTTAGATACCATAATAGCCATTTAAGTTTGTCAGGAAAATCATTTTTTCTCTAAAGTAATGAGTGGATGAAAGGGTATTTTAAGTGTAATCCAGAAGAGTCAATAATAAATCCTCCATGGTGGCGAAAAAGGTCTGTGTGGCATTGCCACATAAGATTGTCAAGATTTTCAATGAGCTTATACTTTTGAATTTGCTCAATTATTTCTTGAGGATATTCTAGGCTTGGCCAATCTTGGAACTATTCAATCTTGTACTTATATGCTCGAAACGGGAAGGAATGCTTAAGAATATACATATTGTTTTTTGCTGATGCTTTTGGTTTAGAAAGAAAATTTGCAAGCACATTATTCTTTCCTGCAATATGTTTGATTTCAAATGAGTATTTTGAAAACCATTCAGCCCATCTAAGTAGCTGAGGATGAGGGATCTACTTCTGCTTGAATTTAGTCATTTGGGGAAAATAAGCCATATCCAATTCTACCAGAAAATGATGGCCAATAAGATGGAATTCGAACTTTTTTATTCCATTCTTTACTGCCAAAATTTCCTTGAAGGTAGAATGATAATGTATTTCTGCCTGAGAAAACTTGCCACTTTTGTAAGCGCAAAGATATCGCTTACCATAAAGTTCTTCGAACAATATGGCCGCCCAATATTCATCACTGGTATCAGTCTGCAGAATTCTCTTTTTTATGGATGGGATTTGCAGGGGAAGATCTTGCATAATTTTTTTGAGTTCTGCAATTGTTTTGGTTTGTGCCTTTCCCTATGGCACTCGATGTTTTTTTAACATTAGCTGCAAAGGAATTAACAATCTCACAATATTCGGGATAAAATCTCTAAGATAATTGATTATTCCGAGAAATTGTTGAACTTGCTGGGTTGTAAAATTCTTTTCAGGAAATTTTAGTAATTCTCTGGCGATGTGCGGTCCTGGATAACAGGTACCTTTGTTAAGGTGCATGCCGAGAAATTCAACTTCTGTTTGAGCAATGGTCATCTTTTTTTGAGAAAGCATGATGCCATATTTCTTCACAATTTCTGCAAACTACTTAAGAAGTCTATGGTGAGATTCTTCGTCTGGACTGTAGAGTAATATGTCATCAATATAGACAGTTGTACTGGATAAGATTGGCTGGAATACGCGACACATAGCCTTTTGGAATAAGGAAGGAGCAACCTTGAGACCAAATGGAAGAACTCGCCATTGAAAATGTTGGTTGGGGATATAGAATCCCGTCTTCGGTCTGTCATCATGATGAATGCCCAATTGCTAAAATCCGGCTTTAAGATTAAACTTTGAATAAATATGGGCTTTAGTTATTCCCGCAAAAAGGGAATTTCGAGAAGGCAAACGGAATTTGTCATCTTGGAGGAAAAGATAGAGAGGTTGGTAGTTGATCATCAATCTCATTTTTCCTCGATTTTGCTCAACACATTTATTGACATAGAAAGCTTCACAAGTCCATTGAGAATTTGAAGTTTCAATAAGGCCTTGTTATAACAATTCTGAGCATTCCTTTTGAGCAAGAGCCAAATGCTCTGGATTCATTCCCGAGTGACTTGCCTTAGTAGGATTTATATCCTCATTTTTCTTAAAGGGGAGTCGAACATAGAATTTTGGATTTTTCCACAAAGGATGAGAACATTTTTTGGAGAACTCGAAATGATTTTCTGAGCATGATTCCAACAGTTTCTGCATGATTGGATCTGTTCTCTAAATTAGCAACGCAAGTATATGTATCAAACAAGTAATAAAGTGATGAATTAAAGTATCATTCCCACAGAGATTGTAGACAAATCAATCAAATTACTTACTAAAGGTGAACAATTCTCAACTTTATCTAACCAATTAAAGATTTAATAAAACAATTGAAATTCTAAAGAAAAATAAATTAACCTATTACGATTGAAATTTTTGAAAGCTAAATTAACCAAGGCAGCAAACCAAAATCGAAAATAGAAATTCACAAACTAAACCTAGAAATTTCGAACATAAAGAAGCAAGAAGCAAAAGACTTTGATCAAGAATTAAAAACGTTAGAGCATCCGATTTCACTTAACCAATCAAGATTAATTAACCAAGCTTGTCATGCAATCAAATTGAAATCATAGTGTGATGGTAGAACTTCCTAATTTAAATTACTATCCTTGGTCCGATATAGCAACCCTACTTAGATTTAGCAACCCATACTTGATCCATGTGAATTTAAGTGAACCTAAGTGCATTAAAATCTATGAATGTTCCCGGATTCAATAAACCACCCTCGATTTACTTACTACCGAAACCACACAAACAACCCAATATATCTCTATCTAAATTAAATTCATGGCTATATATCATAAAGTCGCATAGAATCTCCTTTCGGTTTCATCGTACAACAAAAATCATTCAAGTGGTGATCAAGCACTTAAAAGTATTAAGAACATGATATATAACTCACACATATGAGATCTAGAATTGCATAAACAAGTCTTGAAAGTTAATCAATCATAGTTAAGCTACATCGTAGCTCTAATAACAAATAGTCTAGAACATAATGAACATTAAACTAAAAACAATAACTAAACTAAACATAATGAAGAACTAGAACAGATTCACCATGAAAAATCAAATGCTTGATTTTTTTGTCGCCTCCTCTTTCTTCTTCCTCCTTTCCTCTCTTTTGAAATCACGTTTTTATACCTCCTCTTGTTTTCCAAGAAACCTTAATCATAATAGGATTACAATTAAAGGTTCTTCCAAATTAGGACTCCTCTCAATATTAAAACTCCTTTTTTAGCTTGGACTTTGATTTTATTCCCAAAATAGGCTTGATTCTTCTTGATTTCAGATTCGCATAGCTTTGATCTCCAATTTGAGAAGCTTCTATATGATTTAAGAACAATTGGATTGTTATAGATACTTTCACGTAGCTTAGGAGGACAAAACGCGTGGAAACCAGGCAAATTACAAAATTAGTCCCTAAGCTTCTTTAACTTTAATTACCTATAAAAATTAATTAAAATAAATAGAGTAGGCATCAAATTCAATTAAAACTAAGCAAATACTAAGTTAAAATAATAAATAAACTCTATATAAAATAGAATTATCAGGATCTAACAGACTCATTTGAATGAAAAAGATTTTTTGGATATTGACGAATTCAGAGAATTGGTCTTTATACCTGAGTCCTTTTCCAGGAACAATTCTTAAGTCTAGAAGTTGAGTCATGATATCCCACCCAATAATCAAGTCTGTATTAGGAAGACTAGATCCAAGAATTTTAGTGATAATGGAGCACTGAGGGAAGAACTGAATGGACACAGGTGTGATGCGAACATTTGTAGAAAAAGTGTCTCTCGAAGCAGAGTTGAAATACTAAACACAGGAAGTCCAGTATTCTTCAGGAAGAACTTTAGTGTCTAGGATTGAAGCACTAGCACCAGTATCTATGGGAGCAATGACTAAAATTGGTTTGGCAAACTTTGAGAGATAGATTTTGACTGGAAAGTGGAGACAATGAAATTGACTGGAATGTATACTAGGGTCTAGATTTTCTGGTTGTGATGATTGATGGAAAAGTTTTTTAGGTTCCAAGTCAGAATTTGTTTCACTGGGGGTGTGATAACAAGGAATGATGCAAAGTGTTTGGTCAGTGGGATTTTCATCGACAGAGAACAGGGATTCGATATCATCATTGTCAAGAGAAATTCCTATTTCTAGTTCAATATTATGAATGAGATGATTCTTATCTTTCTTTACTTGGGGACAATTTTTGGCAAAGTGGCCCTTCTTGTTGCAAATGAAGTAACAATTTGGTTTCTTGCGTCCTATGAAGTTTCTTCGTTTCCGCAAGAATTGCCATTTCTTCCTTCTTCTAAAGTGCTTAGATCTTTTCACTCAATATTTTTTGAAGTGCTTGTTTTTCTTTGAATATTCTCCATAAGATTCGTCACAATATTTCTTTGAACATTTGATCTTCAAATATTGTTTTGAGCAAGCACCATCGAGTTCACGATTGTCTCTGATGTAGTTTTTCATCATCTGTCTTCGGACACAAAGTTCATCAAGACAAAGATGAATTTCTTGTCGTAGTTCTCCAAAGGGAATATCAACAATTCTTCTTTGCTTGTTGAGAAAAGATCTCTCAACCTGTTGGGAGAGTTCTTTAGGAATGGAAGCTAAGAAGACTTGTTTCAAATTTAGATCAGCTCCTAGACCATAAAAGAGTTTAAGCATATCTTTGTAATGGCGATCTAGGTGCCTTTTTTTTTTTTTTGAAGAGAACAACGTTTTCTTTCAAAATATTCTCTTTTTTTAGTTTAAGAATATTGGCAGGTTTTTCAATGAAATATAGGTAAATGATTCCAATGGCTTGGGAAAAGTCTTGCAAAAAAGAAAAGTCATTTGATATGTTTCAGAAGTTGATTGCCACCAGTGTTTAAGGCTTCCAGTAAACCTTGTAGCAAATTCTAAAAGATTATCATATTTGCTTTCAACAATAAGAGCTCTGGTGTTCAACCAAGCATGGAACTCATCCAATCTTTCTGGCCATTTTGAATAAGGAGTATCATTAAGAGTGAAAAAACTGTTTGAATGGGGAAACAAAAATATGAGATGGGTTATTGATTTGAATAACCTCTGGTTCAGATGGATTTGGTTCCATTTCTTGTTCTGGTGGATCAGCCATGAAAATTGAAGGAGCAGTTGGTGGTACTTGGAAAGATTCAATGGAAGGAATCGGAAAAGTAGACAAAGAGGAATAAGATAGGGAGTCAGATTCTGAATCTGAGTTTAACAAATTTAATACTTTTGCTACTTGAGAAGTGCACTCTGGTAGATGTTGGTCTAAATCAGCTTTAAGATTTTGTTGTTGATCTTTACTTAAATCCCTCGGAAAAGATTCCAAGGGGTTTGAGATCATCATCTGCTGGTCAAAACTCTTTTCAAGTTCTTTAAAGTATTCAGCAACAAGTTTTTCTTTCATTCTTTCCCTTCGAAGCTTCTGCATTTTCCGAATGCGATTGCGCATTTCTGTCATATCACTTCTGACTCGTTGAGTAGAAGTTTCTGCTGCAAGAGCAGCTACAGCAAAAACTGAGGAGTTTTGCGGTGGTGGAAGAGAGTATCCAATTCTCGGAATAGAGAAAAATCAGTAGGCTTAAATTTTCCTTCTTTCAAGAGACTGATTTGCCTTCTAAGTTTCTCTATTTCATTCTTCGGACTTTCAAGATAATGGTAGCCAATATGCTAGCCTGATTCCAGAACATGAAGCCTTTTCTGGAAATCCACAAGTATCTTTTTGATGGACTCATCGTACCATCAGATTTCTTGTTGCACATCAACAATTTTGGAGTCAATCGTCTTGAAAGCCTGATTTTGTGTTAGGAGAGTTTCTGATTACCAGTTTAGAACAACCTCAGTAGCAGGCGTTCTTTTTGGCCTTCCACGTTCATTAACATCAGTGGTAGACAAAATTTTTGGAGTATGAAAGTATCGTCGTTGTGGATCGATAAATTTCTCAGTAGCAGAAAAAGAAAGCTGAGAATTTTCAACAGGATTTAAAGGAGGAAAATCAGCTTCATTAAACATAGAGATAGATGGAAGTTGCTCGGTAGTTAGGTTTTGAGGAAAGACTGGAATTTTTTCTGGATAATAATTTTTCTTTACCCACTTATAGATGGGTTTGTAGAAAGGGAAAATGACAGATTTTTTATATGGGGATGAGACCGGAGGTGATGGTAGGGATAATGGGGGTGATGGAGTTGATGGAGATGATGAAGGTGATGATAAACCATATGAAACCATAAACTGGTATCCACTATTTTCTGCAAGGGTATCAATGGTAGGGTCTCCATCTAAATATCTTTGATAGAAGCTGTCCTTGGCCTTTTTTCGCTTAGGCCTAATAGCTGAATCTACTTTATCTGGGAAATTTGTCCATGCAGAACATTGGTAAAAAGGATCCTAGAAACAATGACCATAAGGGTCTTTGTAGTGATGGACAGGATGTCCGTCATTTTTGAAGTACTGAACCAACTTTTTTGGGTCTGGTTCCTCAGGAACTTGATTAGGAACACATGGTTCTATTGTAAATATAGTAGGAAAGATAGAAGGAGTTTCTTCCTTTTCTTTGCGGAATTTGATGGTTGCAGTACCATCTCTTTGTCTGACAAATTCATAGTCTGAAGACTGAAGAAGTTGGCTAATTTGGTGGAGCTTTTCATAATTTGTTATTCAAGATTCAGGAAGAAGCTTGGCTAACTTTTCTTTTGGGATCTGCCGAGGAACATGAATACAAGAAGCCTAATCATTTTGCATGAAGATGAATAATGCATCTTCATTTTCATGTTGGAAATTCAGATTTAAGGCATGATTTTGGATTCTATACACCATTTGGTAATGAAGAGTTGCAGCAATGGAATCGGTAGTTTGAGGAGCTCCGGTAAGCTGAAGTTGCACTTTCAAGAAAGAAAGTAACTGAGGATCGGAAAGGGCAATATTAAAATTTGGATAAAGGATTATGAAGACTGTTCCAGCATTTAAGGTGGTTTGGACAGTACCAATACAAGCATATTGGTACTCTAGGAATCTAGTATCTAAAAAAGCCATTCTTGCTACAACAGGTAAACCTTTTCTCCCATGGAAGATAAGAGCAAGACAGACTGCTCCATAGTGTATATGCGATTACTCTTGTTGGATCTACTGTTTGGGAAATTCAGGAGGAATTCGAAGAGTAACAAAGTACTCCTTTTCAGAGGCAGGAATTGGGTGTTGGTCAAATCTGGAAGATTGGACGTATTTTTTGACTTCTTTTGGAGTTTGACGGATGAGATGTCGTATAGACCCGATGAGGAAAAAAGATGTAGCAGGTTTGGCAAATGTTGAGTATAGATTCATGAGAGGAAGTTGCGTTTCGGAAATCTTGATTTCATCACTAAGAGAGATTTCATAGAGATAAGTCTATCTTAGAGGCATTTGAAGTACGAAACTCGGTTAAAGTTGAAGAAGAAGACGATGGAGTGAGAGAAGCAGTAAGATCGATTGGAGTTGTATCCAGATCAGCATGATGAGGAGAAAGGATTCTTCGCAGCACTGAACAATTACGAACTAAGCCCATGGAATGAACCAAGGTAGACTTAAAACCATGCTCTGATACCAATGAGGGGATCTATACTGAGAGCCAGGAAAAACCGGATTAGTTTATAGCAGATATGCTATCCCATTTTTTTTTTTGAGAGAATGACCCTACTTTTGATACTGATTTGAAATTTTCCCTATAATTTATAATATCTGTAGACATATACATAAATTAATAATTCTATTTGATCTTTTACATTTTCAATTTAAATCTTTTATATTTTAAAAACAATGTTACTATAAAAAGTTTAAATAACAAAATACTATTCTCTTTCTAAATATATACACGCACATTTTCTACATGTCGTGTTAATAATTCCTTTCATAAATTAATAATTCAAATAATGTGTAATAGTAAAATTTCTTAAAATCTTTTAAATGTCGAGTTTTTTTGGCGCATACCCGACGCATGTGCACTTTTGCTAGATAATTAAAAGCGATCCCGTCCCCAAACACATTCGATGTTCTCGAGGTCACGCCCTCGTGGCGAAACCTTGCCCCGTCAATAATGACCCCTAGTTTACCCCAAATGAGAGATCCTGAAACAACGGGAAGCCGAACCCATAAAATGAAATAACCATTCGGACAATTTCGGAACATACATCCTTTGTAAGGAATCCTTGCCGCAAAATGGAAGGACGCATCCAATCTGATCAAATGGGCAACCCATATCCGGAAAAATAAATTTTTTTCCCATTAAGATAACTGCATCCTAATCATCGCCTCTTGATGATCAACGGCAGATATGAACCCGTCGGCACGATCGGGCCGTCCGATCTACCCTAATTTAATATTATATATATATAGGAGGAGGGAAAAAGGAAAGAGAAGAAAACCTTAAAAAAGCTCTCGTGTTTTTAGGGTGATAAAGATCAGAGGAAAAATCGACCATTTTCGGGCTTTTTTCTTCGTTTTCACTTGCTTCCTCCCTCCTCCTCCCCCCCTCCTCCTTCACCTCTCTTCCTTCCCTCCTCTCTCGCCTTTTCTCCTCTGGTTCACGTCCCGATCCGAGGAGGCCGTCGCTTTCTCTCTCTACCTCTCTCTCTCTCTCACTACACCTGTGAATACCGAATCCTCCGCCGCCGCCTCCTCCTCCCGGCGATCTCCGCGCTCGATCGCTCCGGCGCCCCCCGGCGCGCGCGGCGGTGTGTGTGTGTGTCTCTTCCTTCTGTGCCCGAGGAGGCGCTACCCGGCGATCCTCGCGCCGTCTAGGGTTTCCGGCGATTCCGCATCGGGGGCCGCGCCGTCGAGGCAAGTGATTTTCCCCTCGCTCCGTGGGGGTGGGGGGCCGTTTCCGGCGTCGTCTCGCGGCGCGTGGTTTTCGCGAGCTGTTGGCCGCGGGCGATGCCACTGCCAATGGCGATCAGCTGATGATTTTGGTCCTCTTTTTTTGTTCTTTTCTTTTTTTGCTTTATAAGGTTTAGGCTTCGGAGCTACTGTGATTAGTGGTGAGTATTTAGTTTCCAGGCTCGCGCGAGAGGTACTGGACCGGTCGTTCTAGATTGGCCTGGCCGGTTTCGCGGAATAGGAGTTTCGGACATCCGAGAGGGACTTCTGGATTTTTATGGATAGATTGTGTAGGCGATTGAGACGTGGGAGGTTTCTTGGGAGCCGCTCGCCGCTATGAAATATTGAGCCTTTATGTAGTGGAGGTGTTCCTGCCACCAGAAGTTCTATGGTAGTTTCCTAAAATAGCTGAGAGGGTTGATTGTGGCAGAGTAGATGGTGGTTCATGGCTGCATCTTGAGTACTGTTATTTTTTGGCCCGTGAGTAGTGTTGAATATTGAAGCTTTTTCACAAAAGAATTGAAACCTTGCTTAGTGTGCATAAAGACGGTCGGGGTTTTTGGACTGGTTAAATTCTTTAATATATGTGGGCGAGAAATGCTTCTTACGGTAGAATGAAATTTGAAAATGTCTTCTCAAGACATGGCTGCTTAGTTATTGTATTGTCTTTAACGAATTTATAGAATGATCTCGCGACAAACCTCCTTAGTTTATATTTTGGGATGAATAGTAGCAACTCTATGATTACGGTAATGTCTTTAGGGCGATTTTAAGTTGTTTATCCTACGACGAACATGTTTACCCAGTTATGAACTCACAAAGTTGTTTTGAGGTTGGTAAATGTCCATTAACTTTTATTCTGCAGTGTCCATCAACTTTTGAGCACTCATTTGTTGCCATGTCATTTGACATCAGAAAGCTGGTGTCTGTATTGTATTTATTGCAGTAACAATAATTCGAGGGAACTGTTTTAGCATTTTGAAACTGTGACTGCATATACTTATCTTGGTGAACTTCTTGATGTCATATTTTCTAATTCATTTGCATAAAATTGTTTCAAATAAAGTTTTTGCAATCTGGAAATGAGAAATGCTAGACTTACTATAACTAGCTTACACAATTAATTTACTAACTGACATGTCAGTTGATATTGATTGTGCCCACTTGTTTAGTACTCACAATTTGATGCACTACCTAGTAAACTGATCTTCTATACCAATCTTAGTAAGTCTAGCATTGCTCTTTGGAAATACTTTCATATGGATGTTGTTTTAATGTCCATTTTCCCCTTCTTTCCTTTTCTTGTCTTTTTGTTTTTGGTCTGTTGAGGTTGATGGCCTGATGAGAATAATGTTCTTTTGCTTGTATTCAGGTTTTGTCAAATTTGTTTGGATGACCTTGGAGCAACTTTTAAACCATGGCATCAGGGACAGCCGGAGATCGAAAGTATGATATTTTCAACCCCATTACCTCCTGGAGGTCTTTCGAATTTATGATAATTAGTTGAGATAGATAAGGACTTCAATAAGCAATTTTAAGCTTATCAAATTGCCAGTCCACTTGAATCTCGTCAGCCTTTGGTATATTTAATGGCATATTAAGTAAATTCCAAGTTTCATGACTATAGTTTTTGAAGTTGAAGGGCCCTTGGAAAACTTCTGAATATGTGCCAATCGTCATCCTTTTCCTTTGTTGATGTGTGTAGGATTCTTTCCTTTATAGACAACACATCCATCACAGCTTCTTATGTACATGACATGTATCTTCCATCATAAAAAACCAGAGTGTCGATCAAATGAGGCTAACAGATATCATTTCACATGGGAATACGGGATTCCGGGTGTTTTTTCTCCCTTTTTTAGCAAACTTTGACTGTAAATTTTGTATATATGTCTTATGACATGTTATCTCATCGAGGCTGCTTTCTTTTTCTGGAGATGGTGGTGCCAAGATTAATTGTACTTGCAGGGTTGGAGTAAAATATTAAGAGAAAAAGTTGATGCGGCATTTTTGGTCAACATAACTGATTTTGATTTTTAATTGCTGGAAAGATGTTTTGTGGTAAGTATTAGAGCACAAGAAGTTGGTTAATAGTATCATCGATTGGGAAAACATGACCCGTGAGATAACCTGCTTATCATCTGATTTTACGTGAGTTTAAGCTTTGTTCCTCTTTCACTGTCAGGTGCGTATGAATAATCACTGAGAATATCATCCAATATTTGGTTCTTTTTGATCTTCGAAGCGATTTCACCATGGTTTTACTTCAATTTGGTCATGTTTTAGTACCTGATGAAGGAAAGTCCCTTGTTAGTTTTGTGGCTACCTAGGTGATGTAGGGAAGAAAACCGTAACAAGGTGTTCAACACCAAGAACAGAATTGAAGAAGCAAATAGGAACAATTCACAATGAATCCCCAGATCTAAAAGATTGTCTTCTGTACATCAAAGCCAGGGAAAAGAAGGGGCAATTTTGTGAAAGAAACTTTATTCAATAAGAAAGTACTCTAATCTCAAAACGACTTTAATGAGTAATAAAATGGCATAAGACCCATTATTTATAGGACTCCTACCTAAAGAAGTAAACCTAATACTACTAGGACTCTTAAAACATAAGCAAAGACCTTAAAATCAAAATTAAATCTTAGCAAGAGTAGACGTGAATATTAATTGGAGAAAATAATTAACAAATATTCTCCTATGCTTCTGCATCACTAGGTGAACATCATTTGGTATTATGAATTCACAAGGATTTATATAGGTTGGCTAAATGGTTATATTGCTCCAGGTGGGGTACTGTAAGAAGAGGCAGCATGACTGTATTGGGGAAAGTCGCCGTTCCCAAACCCATAAACCTGCCCAGCCAGAGGTATGGGATTTCATCCGCGTGTTTTATCCAAATCTGCTTGACACTTTCTTTGCCGCTGAACCTTTTCATTTCTTTCTTATTAAAGGCTTGAAAATCATGGTTTGGACCCAAATGTGGAAATTGTTCCAAAGTAAGTATACGTTTCTGACATTGGGGTTTTTAATATGTGTGCATTGTGCTTTATCCTTAGTACTTTCAAACAGCAGAGGGTTCTCAGCATTGATTTAAAGATTTCTCCCTCTCTCACTCTCTATTTTGCCACTGTATATTTCAGGGGTACCCTTAGTTGGGGCAGCAGGTCCTCTGCCTCTACGCCCAATGCATGGGTTTCATCTATGCTCTCCCCCAGTGCCGACAGTAGTACTAATTCACCGAGCCACCACAGTGCTCGGCCTTCATCGGGTGAAAGTGGCACCCGACCATCGACTGCAGGAAGTGACAGGGCTCTTGATTCTACTAATGCATGGGGATCAAATTCTAGGCCATCTTCAGCTTCTGGAGCATTGTCATCCAGTCAGACATCACTAGCATCTTTACGTCCTCGCAGTGCAGAAACAAGGCCTGGTAGCTCACAGTTATCTCGTTTTGCAGAATCTGTGCTTGATAATTCAGTGGCTGGGGGTATTGAAAGACTGGTAAGAGGTTGTTGCCATAATGTGTAATGATAGGAGCTGTTATGCATGGAGTCGAAATTATGATAAGAGAAGCTCAATTTTTTGCACAAATCAGATATACAAACAGAAAGATATATTTCCTTTTATCATGTGAAGAATTTGTGCTTTGAGAGAAATCTATTGATGAATGAAAAGGAGGGCAATCATATCTACGTAATAATTGTATATTTTAAGTGGGAAGTGATCATCTAAATTAAGAACTTCAGAAAAAAGAATGTTTAGTTGTTCCATCAGATATTCTGCCTTTCCCATGTCACCTTAGTTTTTGTTCTCTCTCACTTTTGTGGGAGGAGAAGGGGGGGGGGGGTTGTTGAGCGAGGTTTCGAACTGGCAGTTCTCTTTGATTCAGTGACAGAAGTATTTCTACATAGCTATGACATGAATAGTTGATCCTTCCATGATAATGTTAAGCAAGAATATGGCTGTTTGTCGAAGTTATGTTACCAATATTTCGCCTCTCATTGTTTTCAGCGCAAGCTAATGTCTAAGAGAATGTGTAGATTGGTTTTTAGGCAGGATCTGATGATATATGTAGTGATTGAGGCCTTGTGCAACCTTTCCAATCATTGTAAACAGTCTGACTTTTAAAGTTTGCTTTTAGCTAGCTGATAGCTAGTATCTAATCTTTTGCTTGTCCCAAACTTTTTTCTTTCCACTTGTGTGCAAAAGCACAGGCTAACCAAGCTCATTTGCTGTTATATTTGTAGGGACCAACATCTTCTAAGAACGACAGGTTTTCTTTAAGTTCTGGGGACTTCCCAGTTCTTGGTTCGGAGAAAAATGGTTGTGGGAGAAGTGCAGGCTCACAAGGTGAATTGTCCTGATATTTTTATATATTATTGAGTCCTAAATAGATTGGCAACATGGCTGCCATAACAGCGGTGTGGGATGATTATGTGGTTAATTTGATTGAATACATTTTTGTCTTTGTTTTGTCCGCTATTTGTTGCTATTCCTTGCATGTTCTAATGATAACTTATTTGTCTTTCTGAAGCGAATGAGTACCCATCATTTTTTGTCTATCTACTAGTATGAAGAATGTATAGATCTTGTGTTTCGCATCAACCGTGTTGTCAGCTTCTTCTAATGAATCACTTTAATTGAAAAAACATAGGTTTTATTGCTTGATTCCATAGAGTTTCTGATTATATTAAGGACCTGTGGATACTATGTGTCATGAATTATAGGCATTTCATTTGATTGATGACCTGACTACCTTTCTGCAGAGCATGCTCCTCAAGGTTCAGAGTTATCTTCCGATACAGTGGTATCGGTGAAAGAAGGTACCTTTTCTTCATGCAGTGGTTACTTATGTTCTGAGATCTTAGATGTTGTTCATAGTTCATTGATGGACAAATCTGCCTATTTTTCCCGTGTTGCAGGTGATAGCTCTGTCAATGCTGATCCCAGGAATAGAGTTGAGAACTCATGGAGAAGAGACAATGCTCCCTGTGGTGAAGATGGTGGACCTGGTGTGGACAAGTGGCGTGGGGATCATCCTCCTCACCAAAATGCTGGCATCCTCCCTCAGCAGTTTAGTGCTTGGCATGGTCCTCTAGTTAACAATCCTCCAGGTGGTGTTTGGTTTAGAGGGCCTCCTGGGGGCCCCCCTTATGGAGCTCCTGTTGCACCTGGTGGCTTTCCTGTGGAACCATTTTCTTACTACCGTCCTCAAATTCCACCTCCTGCTCTTCCTAACCTGCAGCCTCCAGGTGCTGGACCTAGGGGACACCACTCAACTAGTGGAGATATGTATAGACCTCAAATGCCCGATGGTTTTATTCGCCCAGGTATGCCTCTTAGGCCTGGGTTTTACTCTGGTCCTATGCCCTATGATGGTTATTTTGGTCCTCCAATGAACTATCACAATTCAAATGAACGAGATATAGCATATACCGGGATGGCTGCTGGCCCTCCCCGGTATCCTGGCCAAAATGCTCCCGAAATTGCACATAGATCTGGTGGCTATGGTTCCACTAATAAAGCATCAGATGGTGAGGAAGTGGATATGGGTCATCCTCATAATACTAGGGGGCAGTACAAAGTTCTCTTGAAGCAACAAGAGAGTTGGGATGGTAAGGGTGAAGGACATAAACGGGAGGGAAGTGTTACAAAGGACGAGTCATCTCTGGACAAGGGTGAACCTGGCAAGAAAGCATTGTTGAAAAAGCACTGGAGATCGGATCGCAACAATGAAGAGAAAGATCTAGAAAATGCAGAACCAGTTGAGGAGGCTTCTCAGAAGATTGATTATAAAGGGGGTGGTCCTGGTCCGACCAGGTTAAAGGCACTTGAAAATGTGCAAAGGGCTGATGATGCTGATTCAGTGAGAGGACCATATAAGAACTCTGTTGTCCCAGAAGCTCCAAAATCTTCTGTCGCTGCCCCCAAGGATTCAAGTTTGATCCAGAAAATTGAGGGATTAAATGCTAAAGCTCGGGTTTCTGATGATCGCCATGAGTGTACATTTGTTTCCAATAGGTCAGAGGAAGATAAAAACTTTCAAGGACCGGACACCATGTCTAGGCATTCTGCAAAAGAATTTGGCTCTGATGCTTTTCATGTTGAAAGAATTCATGTTGGTAAGGTGACCAAACCTAACCTGTCTGAAATGGATGCTCCTAGTGGGGGTAAGAGCCTTGAGCAAGCTGATGTCAGTGAGTCAACCATTTCTAGGTTTGCTACTATTCTCTCGGACTTCAATTAATGCTAGTTCAGATTTTTCACCCCCTTGGCTTGGGTTGTTTAGAATGTTGATAAGCTATTTTGCAATTTCGCAGGCGGTATCTTCATGGAGTGCAAGGAAAATCTCATCATCGTGGTAAAGGAAGATCAAGCACTCAAGATGTCGACGAGCGGGGGAAGAGATCTAAGGAGCCTGACCAATTAGTTGTTGTACCAGATGCATCTCTAGAGATTTCTAACATTCATGCGCCCCATTGTATGTCTGGGAAAGCTAATGATATCTGCACACCACTATACCGAGGAAAGGATGAGGGAGCAACTGTGTCCATTGCTTACGATCCCAGTGAGAGTGGGGCAGAGGTAACATATTTTTTTTTCTGAAAAGTTTGCTTTCTACTGCACCCGAATTTCTATGACATACAATTTGAATGTTTTCTCAGCGTGCTAAGATGAAAGAGTTGGCAAAGCAACGGGTGAAACAGCGGCAGGTTGAGGAGGAGGAACGAGCTAGAGATCAGAAGGCAAAGGCAGACATGAAATTGGAAGAACTGAACAGACGTGCACGAGCTGTGGATGGTTCAATTGGAAAAGGTGGAAATGTGTCAACCGGTGCTACTTTGAATAAGCAACATAACTTGCAGCCCATTGTTGAAATGACAAAAGCTTCTGCTAGGTCTGTAGTGCTAAGCTCTCAGTCTGTTTCTAGTGCCATCATAGTTTCTGAAGTTAGCGATGGTATTGGAAGATCCACTGTTCGGTCCAATCTCTCGCAAGAACCACCTGATGGTGCTTGTAAGGAACATGCATTGGTCGGCAACCAGTCTGGGCCTTTGAAGCAGGACACTAAAACTGTTGGTGCTTCTGACCCTATTGAAGATGGTTGTATGATTAAGCAGACGCGTGTGGGATCCAAACATAAATCACACATTTTATTAGAGAAAAGCTTCAATGAGAAGGGTGATCTTGAGCCGTCCAAAGTCCTTGCTGATGGGGCAGATGGTGTCACAAAATCTGCTGATGTTCCCTATGAGAGCACTCCAAGCTGTGAGGATAGGATTCCTGTCAATCCACATGGTATGGTTGAGTCCATGGTTCAGCAAAGAAGAAAAGGCAACAAGTTTAGTAGGAACAAGCATAAGGTGGATGAGTCATCCTCTTTATCTGCTTTACCTGTACTTGCATCTAAAGAGATTATTGCGGCCAACACTATAGAAGAAAGCAGTCAGCTAAAGTCTCCCGAGTCCAATTTGGATTCTACGCAGGTCGTGTCACCACCTGATTCTGGAGATGCCAAACATCCTTCAGAGCGGTATCCAGCTACCGCTGGTGAAGAAGTCCATACTAGAGTAAATTATCAGCGGAAGTCACAGCATTCTCGCAGGATGCCAAAAAATCAACATGCCAATAAGCTCCACGGTAGTGAATCTGTTGTATGGGCGCCTGTTCGATCGCAGAACAAAGCTGAGGTTTCTGATGAAGCTAGTGACAGGGCACTAGTTGAGGGCGTTAATTCAACTGTCAAGATCGACAATCCCGTCCAGAATAATCCAAAAAATAAGAGGGCAGAGATTGAGAGGTATGTCCCAAAGCCTGCTGCCAAAGAAATGGCTCAGCAAGGAAGTGTTCATCAACATACGGTTGCTTTAAGCAGTATAAATTCCGGAGATGTTAATGTTGAGGGGGGAGGAGGTTCAGGTCCGCAAAGCATTGAAAATGCTCAACCTGCCAAGCCATCATCTAGGAATGGAGACGGTAGGTTAAATAAGCCAGGAAGAGCCCATGGATCATGGCGCCAGCGTGGACCAAAGGAATCAACTTTGGATGTATTGGCTGATGGACAATCTTATACTGCGGACATAGGTAAAGATGGTCAAAAGTTGTGTGGGCATCACCAAGCTGAGGAACATGAACTAAGATCAATGGGCGAGAAGCCAAAACGTTCTGATGAGCAGGGTTCTGGTGATGGTTCAAACCTTCCAAGTAATTCCAACTCTGCTGCTGAGGTCCCAATTCATCCTGCCAGAGATCAAGGAGTTGCAGGAAGAGGAAAGCGTCATGCTTTCCGGGCACAGAAAGCCCCAGGGGTTACTGTAGATCATGATCAGAAGAAAAGCATCGAGGAAATGGATGAGAGTCGGAACCAATCTTTGGCTCCTGAGGTGATCCAAAGAAGTCCAGTTGTTCCCAAGGAAAACCATATTGTCTCCGAACGTTCAACTCCTCATTGGCAACCCAAATCCCATTCATCTTCTGCTCATATTTCTCGAGGAAGTAGGGTGACTGGAGGTCAAAATATTCAGGCTGACAGTGGTGGAATTGATGCAGAGCTCCCTCACAGTGGTCTACCCGCTTCAGCACAGCATGAAATGGAACATCATGAAGCTTTGTCGACCAATGACAATCGAAAATATAATTCCCGAAAAGATAATGTGAATGAAGCAGGGCATGTAGAGGGTAAGATAGAAACGAAGGCTCTAGCAATTGGAGTCCGTGGCCACTCTTCGATACAGGGTCCAGTCAGGTCAACTGGTGATGTGCGTCATGAGTCTCAATTTCCTTCAGGGTTCCACAAGAACCAGGGCGGTCGAAATGCAAGAGGCAATGGACCTCATGGAGATTGGAACTCAACTGGGCCGGAAAATAACCGACATCGTGAAAGACAGCGGCCCAACTCACACTTCAGATATCAGCCTGTGGGGACATACAGCGATAACAGATCAAACCAGGTCGAAGGATCAAAAGATGGTTCTCAAAGTGCTGGCATGAAGTTTAAGGAGAAGGGTGGTCAAGGCAGTTTCAGGCGTGGTGGAGGGAACTGTACAGACCGGCAAGTTGGCACTGGTCAAGCTGATGCTGACTGTAATTAGTAGAGAGAGTAGAGTCCTAGATGTGTTCTGTTGTAGATGGCTCCTCCGGTGTTGATTGGTAATACCCCCGTGCCTTCAGGTATTGACGTTTGCTGATTACTGCGGATGAGGTGGGCTGATGTGCCAGCCCAAGTGACGGGTTATCATGTCAATGGTTGTCCAGGTTGAGAGCATAGCCAGATGCGTCTTGGAAGTCTTCAGTCGATATGGGTTGGTTTTGACATTTGTGGTGGGCTTCTTAACTTACCCTATTTTTACAAATGTATTGTTCTGAACAATTTAATTTGGTCATGGGCTTATCTTCAATGGATCTATTCACATGTTTCCTTGACCTTTTTTACTTGAATAGTCGATAGCTACGCTGCTCTTTAAGGATAGGCATAGAGACTGCAGCCATGAGACACCTTCTGCTCCGTCATCTATGTGGGATTTGTGGTGGATTCTGGTTTTATAGCTTTGTTTGTTGATGACTTTGGAGCTGACAAACATCTGTGTTGTTAGAGTCATGCCGATTTCGGCTCGTGGCGAATATGTTGGGGTCAATTATTCATTTATCCGGATTATTTGCAGTGTCTGAGCATGTCTGAGATATTATACCGTGATCTTTTCTAATGTAGTTTTGGGGAGTTTCTTCGATTTTCGAACGTGCCCTGGTAAATTGCATGGATGTCGCTTCTTTCGATTTTTTAACGTACTGAGTCGTCGTTCAGATCGCTTTTTGATTACTGCCACTGAAACTTTAGCATTGCATGAGCAATGCAGCTGATATGATGTAGTGACATGGCAATTCTATGTTTCATGTGATCTGCATGAGATGAACGAGATTGTTACGGCGTCTCTGGTTGCACTAAACTTGGTGTCCATGTTAGGAAAGTGAGGGTTGCTGGTTCGAGTCGGCTAACGTGTGTGATCTTAACACTTGCGACTTGTCCTGACGTGATCTAAACAAGACTGGTCTCGTCGAACGTGACTTGAATAGATGGCGAACTTTGAAACAAGGTCACTAGAAAGGAAGCTAAAGAAATTTTGACGGACACAAACGAGACCTGACCTCGGACGATAGCGATGGCGCTTGTCAACAAAAAAGTTCCCTTCTAGGACTGTACAAAAATCAAAACTGATGCTGCAACCAACATAAACGAAAATCGAAATCAAAGGGTGGATAACCAAAATGAAAATAAAAAAAAAAAAAAAGGCGAGAAATGAGAATTGGTGTGCACTCGTCTTGGGCTGAAATGAGCCCATAAATACCCCAAATAGAAGGAATCTCAAACCTAGGCCCATATCCTATTTTGCTTCATGCGGTTCCTTAAAAGTACATGCGACTTATTTCATGATCGATCCGAGTTTTACTTAGAACTTAAAATCTATTCTGTTAGTTTATGGAACTTGAAATCTATCTTGCTGACTTTGAAACCTATCCTCGGTTATTGGGTCAACCCAAGAATTGGCCGATTTTTTTTTTTTTTTTTTTTTCGTTTCATTTTTAATTAAGCAAAATGAAAGTGAATGCAATAACAAATACCTCCATTTGTCAATAACAATAATCTATAAAAGATGAACACATAAAATAAAATAAACAATAAAAAGTTCAAAATACGTAACTAAAGTTCATTGATTCCTCATTTTCGGTTAAGCTCTTATTTAGGAATCGGGAACTAAACCGCATAGTATTGATTTCAATTTTTTTAGAATCGGGAACTGAATCGATAACTACAAGAGCCTCAAACCGAACCGGCTCCTATGGCCAGTTCAGTGCGGTTTCCTATTCCACCCTGGATGCATGCTCATCCCCACTCGGAAGCCCCTAATTTTAATTTCTACATATTAATCTTTTATTAATATATCATAATTTTCAACCGCCTATATTTATCCTTACCTTCCAGTTTATTACGCTCTTTGTATTGTTATCCTCAAAATCCCCCCCTCTTCCCCTAGTGTTGAAGAAGCAATCAATCAACGAACGAGTATATCAAAAAGCAATCCGAAAAATTCCACCTTTCGACGACCATCTCCCCCTCTTCCATCTTCCCATTTGTCCATTCGTTGTGCACTGTAGACCCAGAGCGAGAAGAAGGGTTTTCATGTTCTTATCCTCTTCAATTTTCCCCATTTCCTAGCCGACCTTGGACGATAAGGAGGCCAACGAAGTTCGTCTCTTTCGGGCAAGTGCTGAATCTACGCTCTTTATCCTGTTATCTCCCTTTTGTCTCGTGGAATTCGTGGGTTTAGCGACGTTGAATTGTCGGGGGGGCAATTGCTTTCTGGGGTTGTGCATGTTCTTGGTTTTGCCTGTTGTGCGGCCGTTTTCTCTGATGGGGTGGTCTTCTTTTGTTGCTGGGATTGGGAAATTTCGGTCTGGGGAACTGTACATTTGGGAAAAATAACTTGGGTCAGCTCAATTTTGTTCGCCCAGCCGCCGCTTTGGTCTCGCTTGGATAGTAACAGCCGAAAGATATCTTTTTTTCTAATCAATCTGCAGGAAAAAAATTGGGGCTTTGTGCTTTTTTCTTGCTTTAGTTTCTCTTGATTGTAACCTGAAGGTTTTTAGCTAAACTGTGTTCTTGTTTGGCTGTGTCTTCAGATAAGGCTTGCTTGAGTAAATGGTTGGGCTCTTAAATTGGAGAAGATGGCATTGGTAACCCATCAATTTCAGGTTCTGTCAAGAACTTGGCAGTTGTTTCGCTTATCTGTGCTTTGATTAATTTGTTCTAGAGAGATGTTGCTCCTAGTTAGTGGCATTTGTGTGGTCTTGGAATGAACTTTTTCTGTTGTCTATTAGCTTTAGGATATTGTTGGGTCTGCGTACACGTCAAAGTACCAGTTTACCTCACAAGATCAGTGATGAGCCATTCATGAGGTGCATTCACTTCTGTTGTTTATCTTCTCATGGATGTGTTAGAAGTTGCGTAATTTCTCTAAACTGAACAGGACTTGTACTTTGTGCTATCTAAATTAATTTTCAACATTTGAATGATAAAAGACTTCTGGTGCATAGGATTGTTTACATAGGTGGTGATAAAAGATATATCTTGCACCAAGATATTTTTGGTTTCATACATATAGCAAAATGTTGAAATAGGATTTTACAATTAAGTGTAGCTGCATTTTGTGTTTGACTTTTCTGTATAGCAATGTTTAATATTTAAACAGATAAATTGATGAAATGCTATAGCTGAAGATACATGAACTGAATCACAGCACATCCTGTGCTTATGGTTCATTACTCTTTTCATTTACCATAAGAATATATTTATGCAAGATATCAGACATGCCCTGTTAGTCTTCAGTTCATGTGAGTCCTTATGCCACTAGGTTCACATGATCTTTGACATCTCTTCTATGAGTTAAAATAGATCTGGAGCTGCACTTCAAATAAATCTATTGATATTTCTCCTATATTGTGATGAATCAACAGTGATGCTCTCGTTATGGAATGCAGGGTTCTTATGTGGCATTTCCCCCAAGACCTTTATCCTTGAGCAAAGTGCTGACACTAAAGAGGTGTTGTGCAGTTGGGAAAACAGATAGACCTTTGTCCCTAAAGCATCATATTCTTTTAAGGTCTGGATTCTACTGAATTTGTTGCCACCATACATGTTTGTTGTATAGAGTATCTATTTTTTCATGGGGGAACAGGTTTGAAATTATATATCTCTCCCTGCGTGATTAGAAAATCATATGACTGATGAAAATCTGAAAGATCAAGTTTTTATATTGTTAAGGTCTTTTTTTTTTGTGTTAAGTTTAGTTTTGTCATTATAAATGGACATGTAGGATGATTATGTTGAACTTAAATTGTTAAGTATGCAGGCACTAGGTAGTAGGTACTAGAGTTGGGCTCTGAGCGTGCATGCGCAAGGGGCATAGCTATTTGTCTCTCTTTTCAGAGAAAAGGCCTTGATAATAAATGCCATTGGGGGCAAAGTCACTTTTATATCGATGAGAATTTTAGTTGGCGGTTAGTATGAACTATGAAGGGAACTTCGGAAGTTATATAAGTTTGATTCAAAGGGAAATATGATGATCCATCTTGACGTCAATGAATGCGGGGAGGATGGAGGGATGAAGACGAAGCGAGTAGGATTGGGCTTAGATACTCCTAGTACAATGAATGCAGCTGTAAATATTTTAGGATCTTTAAGAGAGATAGAGATAGAGATAGAGAGAGAGAGAGAGAGAGCTGAAAAGTAACATCTTCATTCAATAACTTAATGAAAGGGTACATAAGATGGCTCCACTTATAGAGCATGAGAGACACTAACAAAATCCTAACTTCCTTGTTTATGACCATTTATTAACTATTGACTAATATCCAGAAATATACTTCAAGACTACCCCTCAAGCTCCAGCTTGCATAACAGGTGCAACATTCTTTCGAAGTCTGTGACTAAAGCGCCATAAGCCGGACCTTATGCTAGACAAGAAATGTGGAATTTAATGACAATTGTGTAAGCTGGACCTTATAAGAAAAATCGAGTGTAATCCGCACCATGACTGGACTTGACAAGTGCAGAAGAAACACATGATTATAAAAGTTGACACTTCTTTCTCACTCAACCTTGATAAAACCTTGAGGAAATCCAACTTGAATTGTGGCAAACTAAACTGCATCACCTCATGGCACTCAACTTTGGCTGCTCAATGAAGACATAATCAACAAAAAAAGGCTTACTAGGGTGCCAATAGCTGTTTTGACGGAGAAGCAGAACAAATTATCACAATCGAGAAAGATGCATGGCAGAATGAAGCTAGAGAATATAGAGGCTCGACTTGTGGTAGACTTCACTTGCACAAGGATGCTGGTGAAAAGACTAATGAGTAACGAAGCCGCAGCGAACAACAACTTCCTTGACGACAACAGAGATGCCAGCAGTTCACAAGATAGAGTTGCTCGCAGAGAAAACCGGAGTGAATCTGAGACCAGAATAAGCAGAGGACGATGATGCTGCTCTTAAAGATGACGGTTTGTGGCTACTCTCGAGGTTGAAGACTGGTGGATCAAAAACATAGGATTTAGAACAACAAACGTGGCGGCCTCAGTGTAAGAGTAGAAACGATGATGGCGAAAACGAGGATTCTTTTGATTTATAAGACTGATGGCAAAAAGAAAGATATGAGTTGGGGTTTTGATTTAGGTTTCTCTCTGTCTTGGTGACTATTTATACCATGTAAATATTCTAGGATCTTTAAGAGAGGAAGAGAGAAAATACTTAAAAGCTATATCAAGTAATAACTTAATGAAAAAGTATATAGGATGGTTCTATATAAAGAGCATGAGAGACACTAACAATGCCCTAACTTCATTATATATGATCACCTATTAGTTACTGACTACTATTTTTTTTTTGGTAAAGGTAAGACTATTACTGACTACTATTTATAAATATACTTTCAAAGAAGCTAATGGAAGGAGATGATAATTACGAAGTTTATGGATTGAGAATGAGGAGATTGATGAGGTTAATTTCTATACTTGTGCACGGTACCTAAGCAGCGCAATCTAGATAAAGGAGTTGTGGAGGTATTTGGACACATTGATGAGAATGAGAACATTCTTTAGCGATGCAATTACTTATATCGAGGTTGTTTCAATGGTGAAATTTATCCTTCTCAACTTTGTTCCAAGCAAAAGTTGGAATTGGAACTTAGGATGCATTTAAAATTTGAATGTTGCAGTACAAGTTGTGATGAGTACATCTTAAATTAAATTCAGCATTGCTTCTAATCTATCCATATGAGCATGGTGCTGGGGAACATATACAATCTGAATGGGGGAAATAAAGAATGGTGAGTTCACAATTAGAAATCTTTGGTTGTGTAAAAATAGGAGAATCTTGATAATTCATATTGCTTATATAATTGTCAGGAGTTACGTATGTCTGAGCAGAGACAGAGTGGACGCTTAGTTATCCTTTGGTGTGTCATAATGGATGCATCTTGTCTATACGTTTGTGTAAGTTGATTGCCGGAAACCTAGAGGCTGTTTCTTATCGTATTGCTGAACTTATGTCACTATTAATATGTATAAAATCTCTTAATCTTCTGTTAGATTATGTCAAGAAAACAGTGTCTTCTTCTTTTGTTCATTATGTTGGTCAGGAGAAGCTTGGAATATCACAAAATCATGGAATATTTACCAAGTTATCTTCCTCCAAACTGAGAAAAGCGTACATGTACCAATCTTTTAAGAGATTGTGGAATTATAATTTGCTTGACTACTTAGTGCAGATGTCTTATGTCCCTGTTGCTTGCTTAAAGTCTCTCTCTTACTTCTCTTCTGGCTATTGTCACTACATGATCTGGCCATTTTTTTGGCAAAACAGCTCAGTAAATTATTACCTTCAAACTTATGGATGGGCCTCACATAGAGGGTTTCTTCTTTCTGATTTCTGTTAGTTTAATAAGCTCTTTTTGCATTTACTTTGGTGACTTATCTTTCAGTTCAGACAAGTTCCTCTGGGTCATAGTACAGTCCTTGTTCATCTTGGCTGTATTGTTTGAGATTGCTTTGGGATGCTCTCTTTTAGATCTGAAATTGCACTCTATTTTGTCAAGTAATGTTTTTTAGTTCACTGGAATTGAGATTCGGATAGCTTGCTCTGCAGAGTAGTGTCTCCTCGTTTTTCTGCACCAAGAGTCAAATGTCTGAGGATTTCATCCTTTAAAGGCAGTGCCCAAAATGATGAATCTTCAGGCAGAGCCAATGGGACAACCTCCAAAAATTCCGTTAAACTCTCTTACTTACCAAATGAGAGTGATGAGACCATAGTGGACTCACCAAAGGCACAGAATGTGCCAGTTTCTTATACATCTGAAGCAGATGAAGGTATTGGTGGCTCACCTGCTATCCAAAGATTATTCAGGAAATGGCTGACAATATTGTGCACAAGATCACATGGTCAGCTAGTTGATGAGATTTCAGGAGAAGCCTTGCCTCCAAGGGGGGTGAGTGAAACTGAGACGCCAGTAGAGGAAAGGAGTCAGCTTATAAAAGCATTGTGGTGCCATTTTTGGGGTCTGGATGCGGCAATAAAAGTTCCCTTGATGATATTGTAAGTAGCATGGTCCTTTCCTGGCATTTGTTCTCTGATCTGCCGTCTGTGCCATCATTCCCTGCTTATCGCAAATGCTCTCAGGCTTCACTACAGATGCTGCAATATATATTAATAGCGATATAGTTCAGGGTAACATAGAGATAAAGGAGAAGTAAAAAGATGAGGGATGGGCACCTTTTTCTTTCTGCTGAAGGTCAAGAGACTGTTGATATCAGAAATCTGTTTTTACTTGATAGAACAACCTGTGAAACAGAGCAGTCATGGGTAACATTTCAACTAAAGTTGTTCGATATATTGTAGATGTCATAGAAAGAGATGTTATACTGAGCCAAGACTTGTCATAATTTGAGATGAATATTGAAAAAACCCCTCTGAGAAAAACAGAATTGGTAAACAATAAGACACTATTGGGACTCATGCTTGATTTTGGAATTGTTAGAGCTAGAACTGTTCTTTCCCATGACTGTGTTTGTAAATCATATAAATCCTGTAAGTCATATTAATCCTTTGACTTACAATTGCTTTTGGCAAGCGGACTTATGCTCCTTATCAACTTTCTGATGAGCAATTACAAAGATTTTTTTGGTAAGGGCAATTACAAAGATTTATTCTCATACTTTCAATTATGTTGTATTGGCAGCGCTCCTTTGTACCTGGCTATTAATGTGGCCTATGGTAGTGAAGTCTCAAAGGAGTTGACCCCTTTGTGGATCCTGGGGCCACTCGTTGTCGCCCTCTATGTTAAGTTGTTTCGAGGATTGTGGGCACTTTATTTGTTCACTTTCAAGCAGACAGTTAACGTAGTTAAAAATTTGCCTGTGTTCTACCTCATAGCCTATCAGTATGTTGCAAACGGGAAGCTAAAGGAAGATGTACGTTCTCGTGTCTGGCAACCTGTGGTGGATGTAATGAACTTGGATTACAAGGAGCTTTCTAGAAGGAAACTCAAAGAACTGCAAGAGTGGTTGCTGGAGAGGTACTTGGATTTTGTTGAGTCGATATGGCCATATTACTGTAGAACAATTAGATTCTTAAAGAGGGCTAATCTCATTTAAGTTGCACAACTTGATTCGAGAAGGTGGGGCTAAGTATCAAGATTGTTTAGATGGTTTTTTGAATTCATGATATGGTTTGAGAGCCCCATTTTGGCCTGGGGCTCTCGGTTAGATCCTGATCAAGTCGTGTTGACAACAAGCAGTCAGGGAGATAAATAACTTTTTGCAGGCGATGTTTAATTCGTGTATGAGATCCTCATAAATCGTTTTCTGGTTGCATCTGTTATTTGATTGAGAGAAGCAGAAATGACTCTCTATTCTGAACCGCCAAGTGGAGCATTTGGTTCTATTTCCGATCTATTCTTTTGTTGTTTCCTTGTTTTCTTCATGCAACACGATGTTGCGATGTTTGAATCTCTGAATGTATCCGCACTGATGCACTAGATATTTTAGGTGGGTTGACCCTGAGCTACGATACTTGAAAATTTATCTGCAGTGGGACAATGACTTTTTTGAGACCCTTTTGTCCTTGAAGGTTTCTGGTTATTTTGCACTTGATTCCCAGTAGTGAATCACTACGATGTTCATCCTGCATTTGGTTAATGCGAGGCATGATTCACGTCCAAGAAAAGGCGTGTTGGTTGTAAAGTTTCACTTTGCGGAGTAATTGGCAGTCTGATAACTGATAGTAGTGATATAAGAAAGATTTGACTGGAAGTTGTTATGCTCGCTTTTTGTTATGAATGTCAAACTGAAAGGATTGCAGAAATTATGCAATGGTTCAAACTCGGCAAAAGGTTGAGCCGGTAAATGATTGTGAATTTTTCTGCACGAAGGTACCATTTCTTATATCGATCAGGACTAGCGTTTGATCCATTCATGCCGGAATTGAATCGAGGTCTATGTCAAAGTATGTCCTTCAAATGCCTTGCTCCTCTTGAATTTTTTTATTGGACATAAGTTGGATGATTTGAGTAGATATACTTTACTGATTTTTTTTTAAATGATCTATTTTCACAAATTTTATTTCAATCCTATTCAAGGGCCCTTTATCCATCAAATGTTAGTTCCTTATCCCCAAAATAGGCATGCGCTCTTCTTGATTGTTTTCGGCCACCGCCCAATATTTATGGATTTACTGCATGCACCGAACACCTGTAAACCCTTTAATGAGGTGGAACTGAGGCGTGAGATCCGCCTGATCTAAGGGTTCACATATAATATATGCAGGCTATTTTCACATCATAGATCCGCCTGATTTAAGTTTTCTCATATAACATATGCAGATTATTTTCCCGATATTTAGGCAATGGCCGGCCTTGTTACTCTTTCAATAGTGACAAGGGGATAGCGGAAAAGTTCGAACTTGACCTTATCTTTGGCTTTCCAACATCAAAATCATAGAAATCTAAATGACTTTAGACGCATGATCTTCGTCCTCCGAATCAATTGGATCTTGATCAAAGGGTTAGGTCTCCATCCTTGGATAAAAAGATCGGAAAATTAAACATGTTCTACCCTTTTATTTGATTGCCTTACACATATAATTCTAGGCATAGATCACGCATATATACGTATATTTTTAAAGTATCATAGAATAAAAAAGAAATTCATTTTGCCAATTGTTCATTCCTGGAAAGAGGAAGAAGCCCAATCACACGGTAAAAAGAATTGATAATACATGATGTGTAATGCATCAGATGCATTTCATATGTACGCTGGAAAAGACTTTAGAGCTTCATGTGTCGTAAGAGAAACACAAGTCTCCAATACAATCAGCAACGAAAGCAAACAGAAATAGCTTTCATTCTCCAAGGAGATTCATCTGTGCAAAGTATGGCCGCTCTGCCCACAAAAAACTCGTGGCATGCGGATGGAAGTTCTTTGCACGTGCAAGACTTGCTCTTTGATTTTGAACTACTCGGGACGTAACCACACGCATGTGGAAAAGCACAAGAAACAACAGACAAGAAAAGAAGAAGACAACAACCCCTTCCTCTTTAGATCATTCGACCTCTCGAAAGATTTTTTGAAACTCTTAAGCAAGCACAGTTCTCAGCTGTCCTACAGAAATGAATGCGCGAACGACGAGCAACAGATGGAATGCACAACATCTTCAGAGCTTTCTTGAGGCCAAGAAAAGATTTCAGACAAAAAAGCAAAGCAAATAAGGAAAACCTCCCAAGAACAAAGCCTGAGAAGAAAAGAACACCAATGGAGGCTAACACCAGAAGCGAAGGTGCCGTTTCAGGGTGTCTTTATAGACGTTTCAAGCATGTTCTAGGTCAAGAACGAGCCCGGCAGCAGAGCTTCGGGCAGCGGGCAGAGGATTGCGTTGAGAGTTGTTTCAAGAAGGATGGCGTTCGTCGGTGGGGCGGGGCAGTACTTGTCCTGCTGCCCGCTGTGTATATTTAAATAATGCAAGTTGGCGGTCGACCTTATCTTCTTTTCTCGGATCTAAAGCATATAATATAATGGATATTCCTCCTTTATTCATTATAACTCGGCAATACTTATTTTTTCCCCCTTTTCTTTTACCATTCTTTCCATTTTTCGCCTTCGGTTCATGATAATAACTTTCTAATTGTCATGCTTCGTCATGTGTCAACTCTTATCGACTTCGACTTGCTTCACCATGTATTTTTTTTAATAAGATCAGTCGGGCTGTCCAGTTGATCCTTTTGCATCTTGGGACCAATTCTTATGTTGTTTTGATACCATTTCCTACTATACTGTCTTGTACGGCAGACAAATTTTCGTAGGTTAGGAAGCCTACCAGCCAAAAGAACGCAAGCATGGGATGCTGTTTTTGACATTAGAGTGGTAGAAATTGTTTCACTATGTTCACACACTCCTCTATATGTATTTACAGTTTCCAAAATGTAAATTTATCCAAGTCTCTCATTTAAGCTCCAAGACTCCCACTAGAATATCAACCCGTGGATTATCAATCCTTTTGTTACACTAAAGATTTAACATTATAGCTTGATTGATTGCCTATTTTTTTTGGGTTTTGCAACATTTGTAGTGCTCACTATCAATCTTAATTTATCTATGTACTCTTTCGAAGAAAGTTCAAACGGTTTTATGCACGTATATTAGGATATTTATCAACTAAAGAAAAAAACTTCAAAGTTACCTTTACTTGTAGGAAGATGTGTCAAATTTAGGGTTGTTATAATAATTGTTTAAGTGATTTCCCAAGTTGACTTAATTACTCATAAAATAGATAATTAACAAATTATGTGTCTCCTTTGCAAATAATGAATTCACGATCGTGTAAAAGACATATCCACATGCAATCATTATTATTAGTATTTCAATGTTGCATATCAATAGTGTGAATTTATTCTATTTAGGAACTCAAAATAAAATTTTTGACACTTCAAAATTATCAACGTCAAATTCATAGTTATGTGACATTATAATCATACAATTCATGAAAGAAAGGGAATTATCTAATATTGCTCAAAAAATTAGGTAAATTCAAAATTTGATGGAAAAAAAAATGACGGAAAGGAGGAGAAACAAATGGCAAATGTGAAACTTGATATAAATTTAGTGAAATGAAGGTTAAAAGGGAAAGGAAAAAAAAAATACAAAAGAAGAAGAAACCATGTGGAAGTGACATACGTGATATGTCCTTAAAAAAGTTCCTTCAGTATATTAAACAGATAAATAGACGTGTTTCTATTTTTCTTTTTTTTACAAAAAAACGTATTAGTGATTGAAAATAGAAAAAAAAAAAAAAATTAAAAAATTAAAAGTGAGCAGAAAAGTGTTAGAGCATGAAATGCACCCTATGCTCTCCAAAATTATTATTTTTAGCATATTTTGTTTACACTTATTTTTAAGGCTGTTCCATAAATGCAATGGTGATAGCACCATATGCGATATAGTTTTAACTTGAGAAATATATATTGAACCAAGACATCTCTCAGAGGTCCCAAATTAGAAAATATGTATTTATTTTTTTAAAAAAGGGAGACATTCATCGATCACTTCTTGAAATCTCGCCTAAGAGGTGAAAAATTAAAGGGATAATGACATAAATGGTGCTTGAAATTTGGCCCAATATGCAATGTGATCTCTAAATTTTCAATTTATGTAATGTGGTCCATGAACTTTTGATACATATTCAAATAATCCCTAAACTATATGAAAATGTTCAATATTGTCCATGACTTAAATTAATGAAAGAATAATATTGAATATTTTCGTATAGTTCAAAAACTAATTTGAACATATACTAAAAATTCATATACCACATTAAACAAATTGAAGGTTCATGATTCACATTACACATTGGATCGAAGTTCATAGGACCATTTGTATTATTTTTTCAAAATTAAAATGGCAAAGCATAAGAATTGGGTTTGCCTGTTAATACACTAATTAATAGGTGAACATATAGCAAGAATTCGTTCTTTCATTTAAACTAAATTTTAAAATAATCAGATGGCCGTGCTCAACTTACTAACACATTGCGGCCACTCATGGCATTTGTTTTACTTCCATATGCTAATTTCAAAGTGATAATAAAAAAGTGTTAACTAAAATTTTAGATATCACAAACAAATAGATTGACCTTATGGGAAGTTTATATGCTAGACTCACTTATGCATTAAAATTTAAATTAACATAATAAAAAAATGGAAATTAGAACGACAAAGTGATTAGAAATGAAAAAGGGGTGAGTTAAAATTACATGCATCATAAAAAAAAAAAGCCTACTGTTATGGTACAAGTCAATATCAGGTAAAGTTCATTCCCCTTCAAGAGGATGATGTTCTTGGTCGCAGTTAGCCAAGGAGAGTGACTTTTTCCGGATGAAAGAGCCTCTGTTAGGAACTGATGAAGTAAGTACCCTAAAAGATCAGCCAGGGTGCCGAGGTTTCTCTCCCCGCGATCAGGCCCGTGGCACTCGAGAATTCTGGAGAGCCTGACTGCGCCACAAGTATGACAAAAGGTTTCACAGATGAATAAACCAGAGAGCTTTTTACAGAGACGGCATGCTCGCATTGTTTTCGTTCTTGATTGGGCCAAGAGATAGTGCTTCGGCCAAGAGTCGAGAATACTCGCGCTGAGCTTCCCCTAGTTCGCTTCTAAGCCGAGCCAACTGCACCACCGTAAACAATGAATCTTTTCAGCAGGGCATTATATCGTCAACAGAGGTAGAGGAGAGATTTTCATCAAGTAATGATCCAAAACCTTGTCACTTAGTTCTTTCTCGCTTTTCTCGTATTCCGAACATCTGAAAGCAATCACAAAGAAGCTTAGAAATGATTAGTGCATGGTCCACATACAGAACAGAGCACATTGACAGAAAAGGATTAATTTACTCAGCCCTACTTAGTGGCTAAATACTGTCTATTATGAAGCTTCTTTATGATATATGATCCAAGTAAAGACAGACATAATGTCAAGTTTAGCATTTCAGGAACACATCTTCTTGTGCAGCAAGGCAAGGGTGATCACCCTCTATCATAGGAAAAGGGAAGAGCAATCAGTATATTGGTGCAGGGAAGTACGATGGACAATGTTGAAACCTAGCAAGGAAACCATGGAACTCGTGGACTCTACAAACCAACTCATGATGCTTTAGTGTATCCAGGTGTTCTTATAGCTACATTATTTCTTACACATAACAATCACTTGAAAATCAAAACTGTGAGGCAGCCACTCACTTTGCAAGTAGCTTCTTGTGTTCTTGCACCACGTTTGCAGCCTCATCTTTTAACTGGTTTCCAGGGATATTGATAGGCTGTAACACATGTATTAAAGAAGTTAGTGCACAAAGCCAACCACTATTTGAAATACAAATTGTAGATAGACCTGTATCTCTTCGACCTCCCAATTATCGTTAGTGCCAGCCCCTCCTGTTGCCCATTCAGTTTCTGTTAGCTCGACTGCCTTGCGCTTCATGCCAGACCCTTTATTCATTGAGTCCTGTGCTTTAAAAAATTATGACTACCAGTTACCAATAGCTCATCTTCAAAAGTTTACCTTGCTTAGAGTTATTTTTGAGTACCTCACCGAATGCTTCAGATACCCTAGTCATAGAAGGCGAACTCTGTCCCAATAGAATGGGCTTTTCAAGACCGCCATGAGGAACAGAATGAGATGAATTCTCTGCAAATACTGATGCTCGAACCTTCTTCTTAACCTGATACCCAATCAGCCCACAATGATAGTCCCTGAAGAAGTTACATATGCACAAGAAGATCAGACAAGTCTGAAGCAGACCACACATCTACAAGCCTTTGCCTTTAAATGGTCAATTGGACAAGGGATGGCAAAAAGATGACCCACACAACATCTGCCGGCCTCAAAGCATAATTGATTTTGAAGTTCTTTCCTAACTGAAGAAGGGATGACAAAAAGATGTCATGGTGCAAGAGGCTTGCTAACTGCTGAGTCTGAGACTCTGAGGAAGGTCATCCCATGTGACTAACAAAATCTCTTAAAAGTCAGGAATTCCCATGACGATAGGCATTAAAAAGCTTGTCTAAATATGGTCAAGTGAAGAAGATCAAACCAACATGGGGGGGATGAGCACTCAGTTAAAAGACCTACCCAGCAGAACTCGTCATGGTGGAAATTTTGTTGAATTATGGCACCTTGAGTTATGTGTAGGTGTGAAGCTCGGAAACATTCATTTAGGGACCGCTCAATGAAATAGAGGTAATAGATATACATCAGAATCAAAGTAATGAAGAGCGCATGTAAAGCTACTTAGATGAACATAAAGATAACGGGTTAGGAAACGGGGCACCGAACCAGCTACAGCTGGCAACTCAAGATGTAAAGAGAAAGAAAGACTACTCGATACCATTTGGGAGGTGGGTTGTCACAAAAGGCATACTTTAAGCAATTCTCCAATTGTAGCATAAGGCAGCAAAAGGCCATATACCGCTCACAGGAACCACAACATCAAATGTCCAATGAGAACGATGAGAAAAAACAAAGCGGAACTGACAATAATGTTGCATAAATAAACTGAAAAGTTCCAATTCTATAGCAAGACAAATTCCATTAGAGTAAGTGACCAGGATAACAAGTAGCTTACCAGTATTCCCACGTCATTTCTTTCAACCGAACTTCCAGCTTCTGAAAAAGGGAAGTTCTCTCAAAATCTTGCTTGTTATGAGTTGGTTCAATAAAATTTGCCTCCAGAACACCTTAAGAAACAGTGTGGATTAGGATGAAGCAACGGCACTTTATCACAAAACAAAAGGTGAAAAAAGATCGAAGATGCTTCTCACCAACAACACCTCTACCCCTGCTATCTAAATAGGTCACGACCCTCCAAAAAGGCTGAAAATAGAATACAAATTCACAAAGTCAGAAGAAAGAACGTTGATAGTATTCATTTCGCCAACAGTTGATCGTTCGTTTCACTTTCCATCTTTCACCATTTATAGTGACTTCCCACAGTTGCCTCCTTATTAAACTATTAACATTTCAATAACTACTTGAAATTAATGACATTTCAACAACTGCTTGATACCCTAATGACAGATGGAACCATCTACCACGTATGACATCAAACTATAGATTACAGATATGCCTATCTAAACAATAAAGCATTAAAAGATAATAACAGACTCCCAACACTTAAAGTACCAGAGAAGATTTTGTTACCAGTATCAGTCGATTCTTGTAATACACATTGAAACCATGGATGTTCACATTCGGAGCTTCTTTTAAAAACCCTATGGTAGTTACAACCTCACCCTGCATGAGTACCCCATGAACAGAAATTTAACAGAGGCGGCAAATATATAGAGACACCAATCAGACAAGTATGTCTATTTTCTAACAATCCAAGTGCAAATGCATGTTTCAACATTATAAGACACAACTCATATATATATATATATATATAGAGAGAGAGAGAGAGAGAGAGAGAGAGAGATTCTCAATGCAGAATAAGGTTGACTTCTGATTATTCCATTATGTTCGACTAACTCCCATTTATTGTTGTCCGTATTATGATCCCCCATATGGACGAGGAAAATCACACAGCAACAACTATTTCTCTGAGTTAAGCTTATATCATGGAATTAAAATCAGAGAACTCAGATACACCTTTAGGGATCCATTCCATTTTATACAAGAGAAGACAGCTATGAACATCCAAAAATATAAAGTTTAACATAATTTTAACACCATTACCACCAGGCCTGACTCATCACTTCAAGTTCGTTGTTTGACTTGGTTGATATTACTTAATGAAGCCCTTAGTTGTCATTGAAAAAATAAACACAACCACAACAATAAAGACATCAGAAAATCAAGTAGACAAGACAAAATCGAGTATATGATTGCGCTAGGTCAAACTAAATAATCGTCACTAACCACTGAGACAGTAGATAAGAAAGAAATATCAGTATTCAAACTAACCTCCACAGATCCCCCGGTGTGAGGTCTGTATAATATATATTGGATATATTTGAGATCATCTGCAATATTATGATGCTCCACGCTCTGACCACGGAGCACTATTTTAAAACTTTCAGGTATTCGCAAGTACAAAATGGACAAGTATACCTGATGGACCATAAAGATAAGACTTGTCAAAACAGATGAATTTAAACTTATTTTTTTCTTCAACTATAACAGTACAGCTTACACGAAGAGAATGATGGAGTTGGTTAGCGATGTGCTGCTCGTTTACTGATTTCCAGGCAGGAAGTGATTCGACTTTCCTAATATCTCCACTAATACGGATGTCCTTCCATTAGAAGTTCGAAAGAAGTCAATTTATGGAGAATAAGATGAAAGTAAAAAGTATGAGGAAGAACAATGGATAGTAAGCTTAAAACCTGGGGATCAGCATCAAAGTCTAACTCCATTTTCCCATCATCATTGAACCACAAATTATAAATGATAATTTTTGTACCATGGGATCCAATGTCATCAAACTGCCATAAAAAAGAAGATTTAAGACTTGAACACAAGACAATTCCAGCAACTGTACAATGTCGCTTAAGAGCTACACATGAATTATCGGGTAAAAAAATGTCTCTAGCAATTTCTCTCTTAAATCCCAAGATAGCCAGGTCATATGACTGTTTGACAATAAGCAGCTAACTTTTCCAGAATTGCACTTGTCACAATAGCCATGACAAAGTGTTCAAATCAGAAAGATAATGAACCAGACTAGCACTACTGAAGCATCAAAATATCATATGAAGAAAACTGCACATGCTCATTAGTAAAATAATAAGGATTGCACTAAAAGAGGGAAATGAAAGTTGCTAATCCATAAGCACAGCAAGTACAATCACAATCTTGATCTTCCACAAAAGCCAACAGAATTCATTGCTTTCTCATTACGTCCATGTATACCAGGCCCCCATCACAAAACTCACAGGATGGATTTCTAAGAATATTCAAGCCAACAAGTATGACAATCAAGACTTCGATAAATCAAATCTGCGAAATGACGAAGTAAAATAATAAGAGAGAAAAAGTAGGATAAAAGATGCAAGACTTGTACTTACAATAGATGAAAGAGGATTTGTCAAGAAAAAATAAATAACAATTACAGATGTGGGAGAAAATAATGAGAAAGAACTTGCTTGCTTGACAAGATCTGCTTCATTTGAGTATGGAGACCACCGCAACAACAAGGATAGATTTGCCTTGAAATGTTCTTTATCATAGCGACGAGACATCTCCAGAGTCTTAGTGCTTGCATTAAACTCATAGTCAACCTAAAAGCAACAGGATATATAAGTGAATGTTAGACAGAGATGTGCTAATCAAGCATTCAGGTGAGGGGCAGTTCAGCAGTGTCAAAATCAAGAACACTTAGTGATGCCACGCCACCCCCCGCAACACACACACCAAAACACCACCCAAACAACCAAAATCCCAAGTACCCCAAAAACGAATGAAACAGCTGAATGACTGAAATTAGAAGGGAAAAAGAGCACCCAAGAAACAAGAGAAGCAATATCATCCACATCAAAACCTATGAAAAGGAAAATTTTCACCAGATAAGAGAAGGCCAATTAAATGTAAACACAGGAAAGCTAGTATAAGAGGCTTTTGAAAGATAACATGCCAACACAAAAACCTCAAAAGCAAATGCTCTAATATCTCATTTAAGGATTAGCCAACCATAAAGTTAAGTTGTACGGAAGTGAGGTATCATCTTATCTCACTCCATTTACTCGAACACTAGGATTTTAGCCCGTGCCTATATATAGGCTTAGAAGATTGCTTTACCTAATGCCAACAGTTAAAATATCATCCCTAGGGCAAAATCCTAAAACAACAAGTTGGCCGACAAATGTGCATGTTCGCAGTAAAAACTACTCAAACAAAACCCACAACTGTGTACGTCGCATTTAACCAGTCAGACAGCCTATGAGTCATAAGCATTAAATTCTAGAGATATCAACATAACGAACATATTGCTTTCGCAACAGTTGCTTTTCATAAAAATTGCATGTAAGAATAGATTGAAGCATCCGAAATTACCATTGGGACCACAATCCTGTCGTGCCCTGTTTGCATCAAGAATGTATATGACAAAAGGCCGATGCTCTGAGTCAACACCCTGATTGTGAGACAAATCAGTTAGCGAATAGTTCAAAAGTGTAATAGCATACTCTGAAATAATTATATATGTCGCTCGTGATAAGACAGAATCTTTAAGTTGAGCCTTATTCTAAGAAAACTCCCTGAACATGATCAAATGGAACTTCATAAGGAAGAAGGGGAGCAGTCTTTCAAATAAGCATAAAATTCATCAAACATGTACTTGTACAAGTCCAATCATGACTAGCTTTGGCATTAAAAATAAAACCAGGAGAGTAAAAGAGAAGATCCAATCAAATTAGCCCACAATGTTTCTATTCCTCTACACATATTTCATCTCACGTAAAACCTAATTAAAGAAGTACAACTTTCCCTGAGGCCACCCATATTTTACAATATCTGCCAAAACAAGAGATTAAGCCTAAATTTCCAAACATCAATTTTAGGGAAGCCAACCTATCTTCCATGTGGCGGCTGAAGACAATGACGTCTGCACCAAGTCTCATGGTGCTGGTTTTGAAGCCATTTCCATCTGAAAGATGAGCTTTGCATGTCAACATAGAAAGAGCGCCAAAAGAAACTTGACGGTACTTCACAAAGTGAACAGAGAAGGTGTACATTGTCCGATAGCTGATTTCTCTTTTTTATCTGAAAATCCAAAACTCACACACTGCCTCAGTGCTTCAGGGTCCATTCCACCACCATCATCTAGTTGCAATGAGTCAGATTTTAGGAAGACGAGAATCAGGTGTATTTTTTATTTAAACAATATGATGAGTGAGACTTCAAAATAACATATAGTTAGATTTTCATATAAAAATATTTAAAGATGGCAAAGACCTTGGATTAACAATGCCGGGCTTCCATCCCTGGGATTTAAGGTTTTGTCTACGATTACAAATGTGGCCCCATTTTGGATCTGTCCTTGCAGGCAAACAGTGAATGTGAAAAACAGGTCACACAACATTAAATATGGGGAACACAGCCAGTAGACTACTAAATGTTGAAATACAAAGCCAGAATCAGGAAATAAGAAAATGAGATAAGATTCTCTGCTAGCGAGTTCCTCTCGCATCAATTTTTTTTTTAATCATATTCCAATCCAAAGAGGTCTAACTATCCAAGTCTTCTTGTTATACATCATCCTAACCTTAAAATTTTTCTTAAAGTATTTCAGAATAAGCCTACAAGTATTATAGGATAGTCAGCACTGATGGAGGAAAAGTACTCTTATATTTTTCTTGATAATATAAAATGGTATCTTCTAAATCAGCAATCACAACAGAGGAGCACCTGAAAGAAAATAGCAGAATACTTGAAAACTTTTGGTCAGAAGATCACCTCATCAACTGCATTGTCAAGCAACTCTGCTATGGCTGCAAAAAAAGAAGCTGGTAAATCCAAACTGGAACAAAAGGGACTCAAAAGTGGTTTCTGTCAAGGAATAAAATCCCTGTAATAAAAAAATTCACAACTATCCAGGTCAACCTACCACCAAAGGCCCACTTATGCGAAGTGGCATTTGAATGAAGGAACATAGGGTGGACATGGAGATAATTTCTTCCGTCTGTTATGTGAAACACACATAAGAAAAGGTCAGAAATGCAGTTAACATAGATAGCATCTACAGTTTAGAGCGCACAGTTAACAGGAGGAACAGCTGATTGCAGAATTGAGAAGGCCAATGCATAAGTCCCAATAATCACTGGAACTCTTATGTCTAGTCACCAGCCACGTCCAATTGAGATAGTAATGAGGAATTAAAATATACAAGTAGGACTTAAGAGCATAATACTGTGAATTGAGATTTTGGTATTGTGCCCATTGTCATAGCTCCCAGATTTCCAAAACTGCCGGCATAGTGGTGCTGGACAGATGGTGGACGTTGAAGAAAGGCCTGTATCATCAAGAGTAGACTGCGCCTGATCTAACACGCTGGTTCCACTGTGACCAGTACTTAAAGCATTTGAGCTTCTCTCTTCTCCAGATTCTTGTCTCTCAAGAAGTGATTTTGGCTTTTGAAGCTCGACTTTTTGATACACTTCAGAAGGCATCATGCTCAAAGCCACCCCAATGTCTAGTCTAAAGCTGTCATATCCACCTTCACCAGTTCAGCTTTATGCAAGTCCAAGCAATCTGCAATGCCTTATTTAGCACTGCAAAAGAAGTTACAGAAAGTAGGAAGACAGTACGAAGTTCAAAATTTTAGTAAAGGTCACAATCCAGAAGGGACTGAGGTAATGAAGCAAGTGTGTCACAAAACGATATGCTGCTTGTCATCCTCTAGGAAGTAATACTAATGACATTTTTTTTACTCGTACAGTTCCTACTCAAAATGTTCAAGGATATGCAGATAGCGAAATTCATGTCCATGAAAACCATGCTCATGATGTAATTCTTCTTCTTTGACTAATCTTGTTAATTTCAGTAATCTGTTGATTTTGCAATTTAACTACCACATCTGCTCGCCATTTTGGTAACATGTAAATACAAATTGTTAGGACATTGATTATGATATGTTTCCTGTTAAATCAACCACCAACTATCTGGACAATGTTCACATCTCTGGTTACCAGGTAAGCTGAATTTGAAAATGTCGACCCCTCTGCCCCCGTGAGTTCTCAGTCCTCACACATCATAAACAGAACACAACCCAGCCATAGAGATTCAAAAGCGTTTTCGATATTTCTTCAATGCTAAAGCTTGGCTAATATAAGACTGCTCGAGTCTTTAACTACCGAACTCTTTCTGGACAACCCCCCAACGACCCCAAAAAGAGAAAAAAAAACAGCAAGAATTTGATGGAACCATCGAAGTACATCGGAAAGGCCACTTGCATTTAGCTGAAACCGCAAATCCCTTTGGAGCAAAAACAAACAATGGCAGGACTAGGAAGTCAAGAACAGTCAAACAGCACAAGCAATCACGCGAAGTACATATATGAAGCAAAAGCAAACAATGGCAGGGCTAGGAAGTCAAGAACATTCAAACAGCACAAGTAATTACGCGAACCACATGCTCCGAAGCGGCCAAAGAACGAAGTTGTAACGAGAGAAAAGCACGAAAGATGATGAAGGGTCGTTACCTCCTCCGATGGAAAGAACCCCGCGGGCTCGGTTCAGAGGCAACGATGCGAAAATCCAAGGCCTACCCACGATTCGGCGAACCTTCAGCAGGCGCGAACTCACGAAACCTCAACGAGTTTGGAACCCGAACTCTTGTGGGTCCTCCTCCGCACACTCTCTAGTACCTCTTCCTCGCCGAAACCCTAGCGCTGCCCGGAGACGAATCCGGGAAGTGGGTTTCGACGACGACGACCACCGGAGCGAGAATTCCGTCGGAGAAATGCGGCGAGGATCGAAGAAGCGAAGGCCGACTCGGTGGACGGAGTTGGGGGTGGATCGCTCCTCGGCTCCCAGACCACCTTCGGGTGTACTATTCAACCGTCTGAGACTCTGGTCATTGGACGATACGTTTCTATCATACGGTTGTTAGTTATCCCTGTTTTCTTTGCATAGACGTCAACTTCCCCATTTAATATTTTCAACCAAAAAAATTCATTGTTAAATTTTGAAGCATCACAAATATATTTTTTTAAGACTATAAAAAAATATTATATGTGAATTTACATTTGAATATACATAACTTGAATTCGTTAAAGAGAGAAATTATTCATATTGTGTAAATTACGAGATCTGAAAAGGAAAAGCAAAAGGTAATTCCATGAATATGTCATGAGGCCAATTGATTTGATTTGTATTTTCAATTCGCTTTTCCAAGAAATATTATCATAATATATTTCGACGGAAGCAACGTAAAGATATTAGCTTTCTTAATTACGTGGAATTTATTCATGAGAAAATTTCGATATTCAGTGGCATTCTAAATTTTCCTTCTATTTGTTATGTTAGCAACTATCGTGTTATGTGAAAATAAAATTCCATATTAAAATCAAAGTGAACTATCATTGGCAAGTCGAAAATAAGCCTTACGTGATACCTGTATTACAATGTGTAAGGCATGCTTAGCACTTCACAATTTCCACATTAGATCTGGCGCACGCTGAATTACATAAATTTCGGGAGAGCATATATCATTATAAACACAGAAGTGCCGCCAGATTAGTGCAATATTGCAATAGTGCCAAGAGTGGCAAGACTACCACACACTGGAAATGTCCCACATGCCTTTAGGAGACACAATCTCAAATTAATTTATAGACGAGTCTCATTTTTTTTCTCTTTTTACATGGTCATTGATATTTACCACATATTTCAATCACATTATTTTTTTTCCTCTCTTGAGACCACAAGTTTTGCCAACAAAGATAGTCATTTATCACTCACTCTTTTTCTTTTGGGTATAACAACGAGCTTTCAGTAACAGAAATTAGGAATAAACCCATAAACCCCCCCATTCCCAAACGTGGGGATCGGATGGCCGCTGAGTGAGATCCTTTCATTTTCAACCATGTATTTTAACTATGTAATTACCGTTAGTTATTTCAATGGTTTTGAAATATTTTCAAAACCATTGCTTTGTAATGGCTTTAATGGAAATTATGACAACAATCGATTTGTAACGGCTTCGCAACATTTGACTCGATTTATTTCTGTATTAACCCTCTTATTTATTTGGCTATAAGGAGAATCTCCAAATCACGACCATTTTTACCAAAAACAAGAAATTATCTCTTTTATTTCATTTATTTGCTAGGTTTTACGGATAACATTGTTGTTCATGTTCCCTCAATTTAAATTGCGTGGAATATAGAGGAAGATCTGATGTATCCTAAGAGGATAGACACTAGAGCCTTAAGAATCGAGTTTCATTCTCTAAAGAGCGAAATTATCCTCAAGCGTATTCCAAGAATTTGTGGTTCTATACTTTTTATGGAGAATGCTTACATTTTTCCAAGTAGCTATTTAGAGAAATCTTTAAAAAGGCATTGTGATTCTGTGTGGCTCCTTAGAAGAGGAAAAAAGAAAGAGAAAGAGCGGAAAAGAAACGAAAAGAAATCTCGCTAATCTTTTTATTTTTATTAATTTTTTGAGACAGGTGTTTAGTAATGGCTTAATGCCCATGCCGATATGCTCAAGTGAGTGTACACATGAGCTAGTGTTGGTGTTCGGAAGCATGTCTTTGTGCATGCTTGCTCGGGGGTGTGTGCCAATGCCCGTGCGTATGCTCACACATGTTGGTACTGTTGAGAAAACCTCCTAATAGATTTTAAAATTCATAAAATTGTCCATAAATATGTTGTAAGTATGACAAATGTTTTTAAGTATTTTGATTTAAGAAGTTACACTTTGACGATGGCAAATTTTTTAATTCGTGGAGCTCAGACTTTATACTGATGCTCATACTTTATAAGGCTTTTGACAAACTTCAACATTTATACTGGAATCAAGAGACTCAAACTTTAAAGAACAACCCATCCTAATATACATTTGGGTTACAAGACTAGATACTATAGAATCAAATCTCATTTGGTTCTCGACGCAAATACAAAAAATTTACAACATCTAGTAATCTGGCTTGGATTTCATAAATGGAAAGTCTTGATTGACTTAATCTTAAAATACTATTTTGCAAGGGATATTTATATTGCAAAATATCTTAAATTGATTGACAATCAACCACGAGACAAGTTTATTTCTAAATGGAGAGGCTCTTCATCTGAAACCGAAGTTCTGGTTGTATGGGCAATCAGATTTAGCGGGGTTCAGATTTTGTCACTCAACAGCTACTCAATCCTCTTTATACAAATTTTTCCAAGATATATATTGGAAGATGATCTCTGAAAACTGTTCAATAGCTAGTTTGGAAGTGAAGGAGTATAAAAGAAAACAAAGTATTGATGGGTAGAAGAAGAGACGATATCTTGAATCATCTATTCCAAAGTCTGAGCATACTCCAATCAGTGTTATTTGTCTTTCTTGAACTAAAATCTGCGATCTTAAGAGACTTATTATAAGAATGATTAAGTGAGATAGAGTGACATATCTTACACAGTGAGTTATCATTCAAAATCTATAATCTTTTGATTGATCATCTAGTGGAATCTAGCCAGTAGGGTCAGTGTGGGAAAGTGGATGTAGACTTAATTTAAGCCAAACCACTATACATCTTGTGTGCAATTTTTCTCTTCTCTGAAGCTCCTTTCATTTTTTTTCATTGCTCATTTACTTAATTGCTTTTCAAAGTCTGCTCAAAATCTAAACTGTGCTTAGACTTTGTTTTTGATCTGCTATTTCTGCATTATATTACAAAAAGAATTTTCTATATCACTTATTCACCCCGTTCTAGGTGAGCCTTACTAACCTCCTCAGGTATTTGCTTCATGGCAATGTGTATGTCTGATAAGTGCATGAAGGTGTGAGAATGCTCTCTCATCCCCGTACATATCTTAGGGTGAGTTTGGTTTGGCTTTGGGGAAATATCTTTGCGAAAATTCAAAGGCCTTTGATCTAATGCAAGTAGTGTTCGGTAAATTGTAATTTTAAAGTGCACTAGGAAACAGCTTTGGCTTGAATGGTGTTTGCAAAATCACACTTAGGAAAGCATTTTTGCTTCTTCTTTTTTTCCCATTATGTGAGCATCTATTATGTTACAAGAAAATAAAATTCCCTAATAAAAATTTAAGTAAAACATCATCGAAATGTCAAATATAGCTCTTACGTTGTATATGCATTACAATGGATGAAGTATGCTTAGCACTTTATAACTCTTACATTGGATCTAGTGCTCCTTATATTACATGAGATTAATGAGAGTATTACTACTAGTGCCATTAAATTGAGAATATTTGGATAGTGCCATGGGTGACATGATTACTTTATATTGGAATGCTCAAATTGCCTTTAGTACCCACAACCTTTAATTAATCTATACATGTGATTCATAATATTCAATATGGGAATTGATATTTGTCGCATGCTTCTATTACCTTCTTTTTCTCCCTCTCTCACAATCATTATTTATTAGCTACTCCTAGCATTATTTTACCACAATTTTGCCAAATCAAGTTAGCCACTTTTTACTCATTCATCTAGCCCCGTCTCTTCAATTATCAACCATATGTTTTAATCATGAGATGCCACCATTCATGACATTTAGCCATTAACGCTTAAATGATTGCAAATCAAATACTTCTCCTTATTCATGCACCAAGTTGGCCCAACCATGTTCTCTTTCTCTACCTCTATCATGTCACTTGTCGTTCATCTATGTTGCCACATCTTCTAAATTGTCAAACCATAAGTTTTAATATGGAATTACATTATGCATGACCTCAACATTCTTAACTTTAACTCATTAATGCTCTTGATAAGATTGAATTGTTCATGCATGGGCTATCTTATCTCTTTCTCTCTCTCTCTCACTCACACATATACATTAATGTTTGAATGATTACAACTCAAATAATGCTTCCTCATTCATGCATCTTACTTGAGCGCAATGATTCTCTCTCTCTCTTTCCAATCAAATATCTCCACATTTTCACCCAAATCTTGCAACTTGTCACCCAAGTAATTATTCACATTCTCTTATTTGTGCCATTGAGCTTAGCCCCTAAAATGACATCACTCGTGACATTTTAACTCAACCAAGGTTTATAGCAATCATTACAATTGAAGTTAAGAAAAAGAAAATAAAATGACACCCTCTTCCCCGTTTCTTGGTTGAGACATCACTTCCTTCGATTTCCACTTCAATTATTGCTTCATCTTCCCACCTTATAGAAAAGAAACAATTTTTTCCAGTTCAAAATTTCAATCAACCTTCAACTACAAAAAAAAAAAAATTAAGTTGTGGTTTTAGCTCAACTGTCAAGAGTCTTACAAAGTAATTAAAGGCTTTGATTGTTCAAGATTCCATTCAAGATAAGTGAAAACTTTAAGGACTAAGTTAGAATATCTGCCTAGGCAATTAACTTGGTTGATTGATATTTGTTGGTTTAAATGGATCATCACATTTTATATAGTGAATTTCCTGTTATAATAGAAGGATACAGTAATGCTAATTGAATCTTAAATTCAAATCAGACAAAATCCACTAGTTGATATGTGTTCACCCGTGGTGAAAGTACTGTAACTTGGAAATCAGTCAAACAAAATTATAAGGGAATGACAATCTTGCTAAACCAAAAGTCAACTTGGTTGAACCACATGATTCTGATAACGTAATTGTTGCGGTTAATTCTCAAGCCAATATTGCGAGCAATGTGAAAGAATGAATGGTAGACTCAGTGCTACTAGGCATACATGTATGAAGAAAATGCTTTATCCTCTTACACTCTAATAGGGGAAGGAGAAATTATTTATTTGAGCAATTCGAGAACTGCTCAAGTTCTCGGGAAATGAAAAGTTCTTCTCAAAACTCATATAGGCTAAGTAGTTAAGAAACTTATTAGCAATATTCCTTTGGGAATGAAACCTACACATTCTATGTCTAGGCATTGTGATTGCCAAGAGGCAATAGCCATTGTAAAGAATGAAACTTCAAATAGCTAAAAAAAGACACATCCAATTGAGATGTGATATGGTAGCAATTGCTTAAAGATGAAATTATATCCATTGATTATTTAAAGTCATAAGTAAATTTAGCTAATCCTCTAACTAAACCTGTGGAGAGAAAATTAATTTTTGATACATTAAACAGAATGAAACTTAAACTAGCTAATTGAAAATCAATAGTGATGGTAACCTAACTTATATGATTGGCAATCCCATGAGTTAGGTTTATATAGGTAATAACAAGTCACTTGTTGATTTAGTGATGTAATAATGAAAATTGTTGTCCCTCCTAAGGTGAGAATAGAAATAGACTGTAATGAAAAAGAGGTTGAGCTAAGCTCTTAATGAATTCCATAACCATTATTGATGGTGTATCAAATTGTAGAATACTCTTGATGGAATCATCTATTTAAGTGTGGAGTGGGCCGCTCCTATGATAACATTTGGCAAAAACTCTAAAGCATTTATGAAACCGGGCATGCACATATCTTATTAACACAAAACCACTTTGAACAACAAAAATTGTAGGGGGTCTAATGTCATTGGTGAAAATTATAATTTTTAAAAGAAATTCTTGATTCACTGAAGTTTCAAACTTCACCAATGATTTTGTGAATTATATTTCATTCTTTTTAGGTACAATTCATAACTTAAAAATCACCAGTTCCGATGCATTACGTTCATTGAGTTTAATACATAGGTTTTCTCTTTCTTTTTCAAAACCTTTTGAAAAATGTGGGGATTGTGAAATATTTCAATGGTTTTGAAATATTTGAAATTATTGTTTTGTAATTGCTTTAATGGAAATTATGACTGGCGATCAATTTGTGATGGTGCTATAACGTTTGATTTGATTTATTTCTTTATTAACCCTCTCATTTATTTTCCTATAAAGAGAATCTCCAAATCACAATTATTTTTCACCAAAAACAAGAAATTCTCTCTTTTCTTTCCATTTATATGTTGGATTTGCATATAGCGTTGTTGTTCATGTTCCCTATATAGGAAAATTCTGCGCTAGAGCCTTATACACCGAATTTTGTACTACGAGAAATGAAATTATTCTTAAGGACAGTGTTTGTAAGTCTCAGCTATTTTGTTCTTATTTTCATCTTTTTCAACATATTTCTCCAACAGCTGCAACATCTGTGACATCTTCTTCTTCTTTTTTTATAACTCTAGCCCATTTATGTTCTTGATAAGCTTGCAAATCAAGTCTCCTCATTCTTGCACATACTTGGCCAATCATTCTCTCTCTCTTTGGAGGCTTACCGCCACTCATCATCTTCCTCGCATAGCTCATCTCTTGCTGTTTTCTTCTCTACCAAAACTGGAAGGCTTAACACTTAAAGCCTACCCAAAATCACTTGATTTTCAGAAATACGTTAAAAAATTATGTTCTCTGAGGTAAGATTTTCTCGTTCATAGTTTTGGTCACCTCAATATTGTTAAATTGACTGTTTGACTTGTCTAATTAGTGTTAGTTCAAGATAGTATCACTTGATTTTAAGGTGGATCAAGCCCTATGCTCACTCAAAGCTGTCCATCCAAGGTAAGTGAATCTTTAGGGGCTATATTAGGTCAATCCTTTAGTATTTCTTTATCATTATTTGATAATAATTTAAAGTATGCATGATATTATAGATCAATATTGTTAAAAGGAATTGATGATTATATGATGAACCAAGAGGCAATACTATATGATCTTTGATGTTTTTGTATAATGGGTGATGCCATGTTTCTATAGATCATAACTGTACTTTACGAAAAAGAAGAGCGGTCATGTGATTTCAAGGGGATTTTGAATGACTATGATGAGTAAAAATATTAGAGATGAACCTCTGCAAGCAAAGGGGTAAAACAGCAACTTGGAGTTTAACCTTCACCATCATAACACATACACTTCAACTCACAAAATAGCAGCCTTGAGAAGCATCTCCGCATGATGTGTTGTCAATCAAACTTCAGGTTGTGGTATTCTAAGAACCATCACACGACACAGTTTGTCAAAATGTAAAGGGCTAGTTAGCTGAGATAATTTAAATCTACCTGCTACATTCCTCACCGCTTAGACTCACGGATCGCTTTGGCAAATCCACCATAGTTGAAGCATGCTTTCCTCTTTCAATTGAAGTGTTGGCTATCGCTAAACTATACTTCTTCACTAGTATTATCTTCTCGGTCACAATTAGCCAAGAATCCAATAGAAATCGAATATGTACCCTAAGAGATCTGCGAGGGTGCTGAGGTTTCTCTCTAGGTCGTGGCACTTGAGAATTCTGGATAGCCTGACAGAACTACCAATACCACAAAAAATTCGATTGAATAAACCTAAGAGATTTCTTACTGAGACGACATATTTACATTGTTTTCTTTCTTGATTGGGCCCAGAGATAGAGCTTCGGCCAAGAGTTGAGAATACTCGAGCTGAGCTTCTCCTAGTTCACCAGTGAGCTGAGCCAACTGCACCACCAAAAACAGCGAATCTTTTTATAAGGGCATAATATCATCAACTAAGATGAGAAGAGATTAGCATCAAGAAATGTTGAAAAACCTTGTCGCTAAGCTCTTTCTCGCTCTTCTCATATTCCACGCCATCTGAAAGCAATCACAAGAAGCTTATAAATGTCTAGTGCATGGTCCACGTACAGAACAGAGCGCATTGACATAAAAGGCGTAATGTACCCGGCCTCTTATTAGGTAAATACTGTCTGAGATGAAGCTTATTTATTATATATGATCCGTGTAAAGACGGACTAAATGTCAAGTTTAATATTTCTCAAATATATCTTCTAGCCTAATAAGGCAAGGGTAATCATCACCCTCTATCAGAGGTAAAAGGAAGAGCAATTGGTGCAGGGAAGTATGATGGACGATGTTGAAACCTAGGAAGGAAACAATGGAACTCATGGACACCAGAAACCAACTCACGATGCTTCAGTGTATCCAGGTGTTTTATAGCTACTCTTACACAATTCAATCACTTGAAAATCAAAACTGTGAGGCTGCCACTCACTTTGCAAGTAGCTTCTTGTGTTCTTGCACTATCCTTGCGGCCTCCTCATCTTTTGACTGGTCATCAGGGATATTGATAGGCTGTAACACATGTATTAAAGAAGTCAGTGCACAAAGCCAGCTACAATTTTAAATACACCTTGTAGATTGACCTGTATCTCTTCGATCTCCCAATTGTCGTTAATGCCGCCCTCCCCTGTTGTCTGCATATTTGCCCTTTCAGTTTCTGTTAGCCCAACTGCCTTGCGCTTCCTACCAGACCCTGTATTCATTGAGTCCTGTGCTTCAGAAAATTACAACTACAAGTTACCAGCAGCACATCTTCAAAAGTTCACCTTGCTTAGAATCATCTCTGAGTGCCTCACCAAATGCTTCAAATGTCGTAAGGGGTAAACTCTGTTCCAATTGAACAGGCATTTCTAGACCACTATGATGAATGAAATGAGATGAATTCTCTGCATATACTGATGCTCGAACCTTCTTATTGACCTGATACCCAATCAGTCCACAATGACAGTCCCTGAAGTTGAATATGCACAAGAAGATCAGATAAGTCTGAAACAGACCCACACAACATCTATGAGCCTTTACCTTTAAATGGTAAATTGGATAAGGGATGACAAAAATGACCCATGCAACATCTATGAGCATTTAAGCATATAGCTCGATTGATTTCGAGGTTCCCTCCTAACTGAAGAAGAGATGACAAAAAGACGGTATCACAACTGCTGGTTCTGACAAAAGTCATCAAATGTGACTAACAAAATCTCTAAAGAGTTGGGAATTCCCATGATGGTATAGCCATCAATAAGGTCATCTAAATATGGTCAAGTGAAGAAAATCAAGCCAAATTTTCGTGAAAACACAAATGAGCACATGGGGTACAAGGACTCAGTTAATTGATAGTTCCTATCCAGAAGAATCGTCGTGGTGGAAACTTCATTGAACTATGGCACCTTTAGTTTATGTTTAGGTGTGAAGCTCAAAAACATTCATTAAGGGACCACTCAACTAAATAGAGGTAATCGATACAAATCTGAATCAAAGTACTGAAAAGTGCATGTAAAGCTACTTAGATGGACATAAAAATAAAAGGTTCGGAAAGGGGCCACCAAAACTGCTACAGCTGGCAACTCAAGATGTAAAGAGCAAGAAAGACTACTTGAGACTATTGGGAGGCAGCTCGCCATGAAAGGCAAACTATAAGCAATTCTCCAATTGTAGCATAAAGTAGCAGAGGGCCATATGTGGTTCACAGGAACCACAAAACCGAATGTCAAATGGAGAAAGAAGAAACAAGGCGGAACTGACAAAAATGTTGCAAAGATAAACTGAAAAGTTCTAGTTCTATAGCACAACAAATTCCACCAGGATAACAAGTAGCTTACCAGTATTCCCATGCCATTTCTTTCAACCGAACTTCCAGCTTCTGAAAAAGGGAAGTTCTCTCAAAATCTTGCTTGTTATGAGTCGGTTCAATAAAATTAGCTTCCAGAACACCTTCAAAAACAGAGTGGATTAGGATGAAGCAACAGCACTTTATCACAAGACACAAGGTGAACAAAGATGCTTCTCACCAACAACACCTCTACCCCTGACATTTGTTGTATAGTTCACGACCCTCCAAAATGGCTGAAAAGAGAATACAAATTCATAAAGTCCAAAGAAAGAATATCGATATTATTCATTTTGCCAATCTTTGTCGTTTGTTTCACTTTCTATTGTTTACATTTTATAGTGGCTTCCCACAGTTGCCTCCCTATTAAATCAATGGGTTAATACCACGAAAAACCCCAAACTCGTACACCTATGACAATTTTACCCCAAACTAATTTTTTTGACCATGAAAAACCCCAAACTGGTACACTTGTGACAAATTTACGCCAAACTAATTTTTTGACCACAAAAAATCTCGAACTAGTACATTTGTGACAAATTTACCCTCCGTTAATTTCCATTAAATTGAATTAATATCACAAAAAAATCATAAACTGGTACGCCTATGACAAATAGAGGGTAAAACATAAAATTGGTATATCCGTCAATTGCCGCGTGTCATTTAACAAAACAATTTGACAGTAAAATTTAACGGAAATAAACTGAGAGTAAATTTGTCATTGGTGTACCGATTTGGAATTTTTGGTGGTCAAGAAATTAGTTTGGGGTAGAATTGTCACAGGCGTACCAGTTTGGGGTTTTTCGTGGTATTAACCCTAAATTAATAGCATTCAACAACTGCTTGATACCCTAACGACCGATGGAACCATCTTGCCACTTATGACACAAACTATAGAAACCTACAGAGGTGCCTACTAGACAATAAAGCATTAAAAGAAAATAAACCCAACGCTGAAAGTACTGGAGAAGATTTTGTTACCAGTATCAGTCGATTCTTGTAGTACACATTAAACCCGTGGATGTTCACATGCGGAGCTTCCTTTAGAAACCCTACGGTAGTTACAACCTCACCCTGCATGAGTACCCCATGAACAGCAATTACATATTTGCAGCACAATTTTTCTTTAACAGAGGTGGCATATATATAGAGACACCAATCAGACAAGCATGTCTATTTTCTAACAATCCAAGCGTAAAAGTGCATGCTTCAACGTTAGATGCACCTCATAGATCACGCATGCCACAGAGAGAGAGAGAGAGAGAGAGAGATTTGCAATGCAAAATAAAAGTTCCGACTGATGAATATTCCACAATGCCCGCCCCCAACCCTGACAAAAAATACCCACCCATTCACACAAATTCTAAAATCATAGAACTCCAATACACCTTCAGGGATTTATTACATTTTATAAAAGAGGAGACAGCTATTAACATCAGGAAATATAAAGTTTTCATAATGCTAACACTGTAGCCACCAGGCCTGATTCGTCGCTTTAGGGTCAATATTACTTAAAAAAGCTATTAGTTTTTTTTGAAAAAAACAAATAAATAAACACCACCATAACAATAAAGCCTTAAAAATTCAATTAGACAAGAGAAGATCAAGCACAAAATTGCGCTAGGTCAAACTAAATAATCGTCGCTAACAACAGAGACAGTAGGTAAGAAAAAATGCAATATTCAAAATAACCTCCACAGATCCAGCGGTTTGAGGTCTGTATAATATATATTCGATACACTTGAGATCATCTGCAATATTATGATGCTCCACATTCTGACCACGGAGCACTATTTTAAAACTTTCAGGTATTTGCAAGTACAAAATGGACAAGTATACCTGTTGCACGACAAATTAAGACTTGTCAAAACAGATGAATTGAAACTTAATCATTTCTCTGACTATAACAATACCACTTACACGAAGAGAATAATGGAGTCTATTAGCAATGTGCTGCTCATTCACTGATTTCCAGTTGTGACATGTTTCGACTTTTTTAATATCTCCACTAATATGGATGTCCTTCAATTAGAAATTCAAGAGAAGTCAATTTATGGGGAATAAGATGAGAACAAATAGCACGAGGAAGAACAAAGGATAGGAAGCATAAAACCTGTGGATCAGCATCGAAGTCTAACTCCATTTCCCCATCGTCATTGAACCACAAATTATAAATGATAATTTTTGTACCATGGGATCCGATGTCATCAAACTGCCATAAGAAAGACGAAATCATTTATTTAAGACCTCAAACACCATAAGATGCCAGCAACTGTACAATGTTACTTAAAAGCTACACATGAATTATGAGGAAAAAGAATGTCTCCAGCAACTTCTCTCCTAAATAGACTAAACCAATCCCAAGATAGCCAGGTCAGCAGACTATACAAGTAGCAGCTAACCTTTTCGAAAATTGCACACATTGTCACATAGCCATGATGACGTATTCAAATCAGAATGCTAATGAACCAGACCAGAACTACTTAACCGTCAAAGTATCATGTGAAAAAACTGCAGATGATCATTAGTAAAATAATCAGGATTGCACTAAAAAAGGAAATAAAATTGCTAGTCCATAAGCACAGCAGGCATAATCATACTCTTGATCTTTCACAAAAGCCAACAGAATTCGTTGCTTTCGCATTACGCCCATGTATGCTAGGCCCCCATCACAAAACTCAGCATGGATTTATGGGCATATTCAAGCCAACGAGTGTGGCAATCAAGACTTGATAAATCAAATCTGTGAAGATGATAAATCGATATAATCAGAAAGAGAAGCTAAAATAAAAGATGCAAGACTTGTACTTGCCATAGGTTTGCATATAACAGGTGGGCTTGTCAAGAAAAATTAAAGAACTAAAAGAGATGGGGAGAAAAAAATGAGAAGAACTTGCTTGCTGGACAAGATCTGCTTCATTTGAGTACGGAGACCACTGCAACAACAAAGAAAGATTTGCCAGGAAATGTTCTCTATCATTGCGACGAGACATCTCCAGAGTCCCGGTGCTTGCATTAAACTCATAGTCAACCTGAAAGCAAAACACAAAAAACAAGATAGAGAAGTTACAAGGGAAAAAGAGCACACAAGAAATAAGAGAGCAATATCATTTGCATCAAAACTTTCACCAGATAAGAGAAGACCAATAAAATGTGAACATGTGAAAGCTAGCATTAGAGGCTCTTGAAAGATAATATCCCAACACAAAAACCTCAAAAGGAAATGCTCTGATATCTCATTTAAGGATTAGCCAACCATAGCCAACCATAAAGTTAAGTTGTAAGGAAGTGAGGAATCGTCTTATCTCACTCCATTTACTCGAATACCAGGATACCTGCCGGTGCCTATATATAGGCTTAGAAGATTGCTTTACCTGATGCCAACAGTTTAAATATCATCCCCAGGGAAAAATCCTAAAACAACAAGTTGTCCCCAGGTATCATCTGACCTCACTCCATTTACTCAAATACCAAGATACATGCCTGTGTCTTTATATAGACTTTAGTAGATTGTTTTACGTAATGCCAATACTTAAAATATTAGACCACTTTCACCAGGGCAAAATCCTAAAATGACAAGTTGGCCTGCAAACATGGTTCGCAGTAAATACTAATCAAACAAACCCATAATTGTGTATGTGACATTTAACCAGTCAGACAGTCAATGTGTCATCAGCATTAAATCATAGAGATAACAACATAAAAGACATATTGCCTTCTCAACAGTAGTTCCTCATAGAAAGTGCATGTAAAGCAACAGTGATATAGATTGAAGCATCTAAAATTACCATTGGAACCACAATCCTGTCGTGCCCTGTTTGCATCAAGAATGTATATGACAAAAGACCGATGCTCTGAGTCAAAACCCTGATGGTGAGACAAGTTAGTTACATAATAGTCCAAAAGGGGAATAGCAAACTCTGAAATGATTATATATGTTGCTGGCGATTAGACAGAATCTTTAGGAAGACATCAATTTTTTTAAGTGGAGATTTTTTCTAAGAAAACTTCCTGAACATGATCAAACTGAACTTCATAAGGAAGGAGGGGAGCAATATTTCAAATAAGCAAAAAATTAATCAAACATCTACTCATACAAGTGCAATCATCCCTAGCTTTTTGCATTAAAGATAAAACCAGGAGAGTAAAAGAGAACATCCAGTCAAATGAGTTCCCAATCTTTCCATTCTTCTACACTTATTTCATCTCAGATAAAACCTAATTAAAGAAGTACAATTTTTACTGAAGCCACCAACATTTTATAACATCTGCTGAAAATAGAGATCAAGCCTAAATTTCCAAACAACAGTTTTAGGGAAGCCAACCTATCTTCCATGTGGCGGCTGAAGACAATGACATCTGCACCAAGTCTCATAGTGCTGGTTTTGAAGCCATTTCCATCTGAAAGATGAGATTTGCATGTCAACGTAAAAAGAGCGCCAAAAGAAACTTGGAAGTACTTCACAAAATGTGCAGAGAAGTTGTACATTGTCCAATAGCTGATTTCTCTTTTTTATCTGAAAATCCAAAACTCATACACTGCCTCAGTGCTTCAGGGTCCATTCCACCACCATCATCTAGTTGCAATGAGTCAGATTTTTGGAAGACATGAATCAGTTGTGTTTCCTATTTAAACAATATGATGACAGAGCCTCCAAAATAACATCCAATTAAATTTGCATATTAAAGAAGTTGAAGGTGGCTAAGACCTTGTATTAGCAATGCGGGGCTTCCATCCCTTGGATTTAAGGTTTTGTCTACAATAACAAATGTGGCTCCATTTTGGATCTGTCCTTGCAGGCAAACAATGAATATGAAAATCAGATCACATAACTTCAAATATGTGGATCCTAACCAGTAGACTATTAAATGTTAATCAATAAATAAGAAAACAAGATGGAATTCACTGTTTGAGAGTTACTCTTGCATTAACTTTTCGTTCACATTCCAATCAAATAGGTCTAACTATCAAAGTATTCCTGTGATACATCATCCTTGCCTTAAAATTTTTCTTAAAGCATTTCAGAACAAGCCTACAACTATTCTAGAATAGTCAACACTTGCGGAGGAAAAGAACTATTATATCATAGTTGGTAATATTAATGATATTTTCATAACAAACAATCACCATCAGAGGAGCACCTAAAACAAAATAGTACAATACTTAAAAAGTTTTGGTCAGAAAATCACCTCATCAACTGCATTGTCAAGCAACTCGGCTATGGCTGCAAAAGAAGAAGCTGGTAAATCCAAACTGAAAAAAAAAGGACATGAAGTGGTTTCTGTCAAGAAATAGAATCCCTGTAATAGAAAATTCACAACCATCCAGTTCAACCTACCGCCAAAGGCCCACTTATGTGAAGTGGCATTTGAATGAAGGAACATAGGGTGGACATGGAGATAATTTCTTCCATCTGTAAAGTGAAACAAGCAGTAAAAGAAAAGGTAGAAATGCAGTTAATATAAAAAGAATCTACAATTTACAGCGCACGTTGACAGGAGGATCAGCTAATTGCACAATTGACAAGGCCAATGTATTAAGTCCCAATAATCACTGGGACTCTTATGTCTAGTCACCAGCCGTATCCAATTGAGATTGTAATGAGGACTTAAAAAATACAAGTAGGACTTAAGAGCCAAATACTTTGAATTGAGATTTTGGCACTATGCCCGTTGTCGTAGCTCCCAGATTTCCAAAACTGCCGGCAGAGGGGTGCTGTACAGATGGTGGACATTGAGGACAGGCCAGTATCATCCAGAGTAGACTGCGTCTGATCCAACATGCTGGTTCCACTTTTACCAGTACTTAAAGCATTTGAGCTTCTCTCTTCTCCCGATTCTTGTCTTTCAAGAAGAGATTTGGGCTTCTGAAGCTGGACTTTTTGAAACACTCCAGGAGGCATCATGCTCGAAGGCACCACAAAGTCTAGTCTAAAGCTGTCACATCCCCCTTCACAAGTTCAGCTTTATGCAAGTCCAAGCAATCTGCAATGCCTGTAATTAGCACTGTAAAACAAGTTAAAGAGAGCCAACAAACAAATTGCTCAGAGAAAAAGGAAGACAGTACGAAGTTCAAATTTAGTAAATGAACCAGGGTTCAAAGGGTTGCCTTGCAAATCTTTTGATTAGGCAACCGGTACAAACCAACTCTGCCGGTTACTAAATTAACCAGAGTTCGTTCATACAAATTGTGACTACATTGGTTATGATATGTTTCCAGTTAAATTGACTACAAACTATCTATATAATGTTCACATTGTTGGTTTGCAGGTAAGCTGGAATTTGGACGCGGCCGAAAGTTCTCTTTAGAATTTCGTCACGCATCATAAACAGAACACAATCCAGCCACAGAGATTCAACAGTGTTTTTTATGTTTCTCGAACGCTAAAGCGCGGCAAACACGAGACCATTCAAGTCTTAAACTAACGAACACTTTCCGGACACCCCCAACAACCCCAAAAAGATTTAAAGAAAAAAACAGCAAGAATCTAATGGACCCATCGAAGTACATCAGACTCAAGATGTGGTTTAATATTAAAATATTCTAATATTCCTTCTCATAAGTTGGACTTTGACCTAAGCCCAAAGCATGGAAATTCGGAATCTCACGTTTTCTGATACCATGTGAGATTTTGTAGGACAAAACTTAAGCCCTAAGATAAAAGCGTATTCTAAAAGCTTACTTAAGCCCTAAGATGGATGCTTAGTTCGGGATCTCACATTTTCTGACATCATATGAGATTTTGTAGGACAAAGCTTAAGCCATGAAATGAAGGCATATTCTAAAAGCTTACTTAAGTACTAAGACAGATGCTTAAACCTCTTGTTTTTTAATACCATACGAAATTTTGTGGGACTATAAAGCTTAAGTCTTAAGATGTAGGTGTGCTTAAAAAGCTTACTTAAGCTATAAGACGGATGCATAATTTAATATTTAAATATTCTGACGGCCATTCACAAGGAAGTCAAAGAACGTTCAAACCGCACAAGTAATTACGCGAAATGCAAAAGCGAAAGCAAAACAACGAGGCAAAGAACAGACAGACGACCCGCGTAAGCACGCGAGGCGGATGCTCCCCAGCGGCCGAGAAGAAACGCAGTCGCGAAGAGGGAAAAGCAACGAAAGACGGGGCGAAAGGTCGCCTCACCTCCTCCGATGGAAGGAACCCCCCGCGCGGGCTCGGGTCCAGACCCGGACGGGAAGTCGCGAAAACTCGACGAGTTCCGGAACCGGGAACTCTTGCTCCGTGCCCCGCACGCTTTGTAGCTCGCTCCCTCGCCGGAACCCTCGCGCTGACCGGCGACGAATCCGGGGAGGAAGATCCCGGTTTCAACGGCCGGAGCGAGGGTTCCCCGTCGGAGGAGACGCGGCGGAGGATCGGGCCGGGCGACTGAGCGGGAGAGCAGTAGCGCCTCGGCTCGCCACCGCACCACCCGCGGGGAACATGCAGAGACAGCGTGGCATTGGGATTGGACAGTACCATTATTATACCATGCGGGTGTCGCCGTCCTTTGGTTTTCGCTTTTTATATTAAATGAAGTTTGTATGAAAACTCTATCCTAATAAATCCTAATAAACTTCGAGTTTTGTGAAAAATAAATAGTTTTAAAAAAATTATTTTCTTAAAAATAATTATTTATATCGTTTATAAAAACGAGTGGACAAAAAAATATTTTTGTCTTTCACGAAAATATTTAGACATAAATTATTGTCGGTAATAAAAAAAATTTCTATTGACTAATTATTTTGAGCAATACGAGCGATCTTTTTAGAAAAATATTTTTTAAATTGTTTATTTTTCGCCAAACAAGTAGAGTGTCCTAATAAAATATGATGTTTTAGGCGCATCCATGATCTTAAGTGAGGGTGAATTCACCGTGCTCAATGCATTTTGCAATCAGGAATAATTATACAAATAGTATCCGAAATTTTGGTATGATGTGCAATGCTGTCCTATAATTTCATATAGTCCAAGGATTAAATCGACATTTACCAAAAGCCAACAGTCCGAAACTATCTTGTGCCTTAACCCAAAGTTGTCATTTTTCGTTCTTTTCGTTGGAGTTTTTAGTCACCGAACCCTGTACATTTTAATTTGATGTAGTCAATCATTTTTTATGTAGTTAATCTTAGGTTAGCTTGCATTTTGGTGAAAAAGTCACTCCATCCAACGGCTGGTAGTATTTCCAAAGGAGACAGCTGTCATGTGATTGTCACGCAAGTCGAAAATCACTGCGAAAGCTGAACGAAGGGTCTCGTTTTAACAAACCCTTTGGTGTGAAGACCGGAAGCATATATTTGCAAGTACAGTGGTTCATTGGATAAAATTCTCTAGTCGTTTTATCGCCGAGTCGGATTTGTGGAACAGAATGTCAAATCAGGCGCTGCTAAGCCCACATCAGGCGTCGCCGAGCCAGATCCGACGTTGCCAATCAAGGTCGACGGCACCATTCGTGATGATCCCGAGGTCCCGATTGGCGCAGCTCGAAAGGATAGAGAGGTACAGGTATGTCTACCCGTGGAGGATGTGACGCACGATTATGGGCAATAGCGCGAGGACGCGAAGACAAGGTATGATGGCGCGAGATGCGAGGGGACGTCGACGAGGGCACAGGAGGCAGTGTTGGCAGCCTGCTGTAGTTGCAAGTGGTAGAGAGAGATTGGTGGAAAAATTGGAATTTCCGAGTGTCTTTTGCAAAAAGATTATGTGCGGTTGAGGACATAATTGTCTGATAGGACACTCTAATCAACGGGCGACTCCTTACTAGTGGCAGCTCGAGCACTAGCTGCCAGCGCTCGAGCTGCAGCTAATCATCGCCCCAAAGCACACATCATAAATTTGATACGATACTAGACTATTAATCGCGACACTTAGAAAGGACAATAATTAACAAATCTAAGTTCACAACTAAACCCCTTTGTGTCACGAATTTCTAATTAGATATCGCGTTACTGATGTGCTGAAGAAAGAGAACTTTACATATTATTCACTAACCATGTCCTATTACCGTCGGTGGGGTGCCACCTTCGTGGTTTTCCTCCTCGGTGAAGGGAATGCACAGTTGAGACCGCAAATCACGCAAGCCCATCGTTCATGTGCTGATGCGCGCAGCTAATTACAACAGACACTCGAACTCGTGACCCCGTGCAGGTCCTTGGGACTGGGGATGCCGCCAACTAAAATGGGAAGTCGATGTTGCGCGTGGAACAGGAACAGGAGAACCAACCTCTCTTCAGCTATTGATACAACGCTTTCTCTTTCACTGCTTCCTGATGGGTTCGTCAATGGAGCATTTCATGCATAGTACATGAACAGGCTGCTGCCAGCAGCGCAAGCAATCAGATTTTCAGTTGGATGCCATGCTAAATGCAGCAACTTCTGCTTCAAGTCACAAGGAGTATCGTTGGCAACTGAGCTCGAATTTTCGTGCGCTGCAAAAGTATAGAGAGAGAGAGAGAGAGAGAGAGAGAGAGAGATTGAGATGACGTAGGGATGGAGAACCTAACAGCATTTGAAATGTCCGAAAAATAAGTGTTTACGAAGTTTAAAGTCGGACCTTGCCGGTAAAATACACGCGTCAAGTTGCTTATTGATGACCTCCTCGCCCTTGGAGCAGCAGGCAGAGACGCCCTGTTGGTAAGATTGGAAATTTAGAAGTAGCAGATGCGAGTTTAGAGACACAAACTCAGATGTGCACAAAATCAGTCTCAAGGGCAATGAAAACTGGCATTTGCCAAGTTTCCAATCTGCTTTTTCCCTAATTCAGCATCGTCTTCGGCTATTACTCACCTTAGCAGCTATTAGAGAGCAGACCTCGTTTAACTAGCTATGTTCTGGGAAGACGTGGAATGTGAGATGGAGACGAAAATGACCAAATTTTGAATTTTCCCTCTCATTTCTCTCTCCCAAAAATTTCAAAACCCCATTTTCCACATCCAACCCAAAATTTCACCTCCCAAACGTGGAGGCATATCTTATTCAGGCCATTATTGGAATGATAGCGATAGCCCATTGAGACAAGTGATGGCAAAGGACTGTCAGCCAGTATATGCAAGTAAAATTCAAGATCTCTTAAAGTCAACTGTTGCTAAGAAAGTTTGACAAAATCAACCAGAATAGTTAACCCCAGGATAAAGCCTCGTTCAGTGAAGAATAACTATAGCAGGTTCTTAGAGTAGTAGGGGAGCAGATCATTTTCTAATGCCAATAACTATGCAGATATGATAAAATAATGAAGGGAAACAACAAACCACCAACCTGCTCAGATTTTTACGAGAACCAACCGTGACCCCTTCTTCACTCCCAAGACCATGAGAAAAAATGCGTAGAAGATAGCTGAAAATTTAAGATTATGTATTGTCAGATAAAAGCGGGAGGAAAAAAAACCGAAGCCCACGAATTAGTATCTACGGGACTGCAAATGCAACTGCTTAGTAACAGGGCAAACCTATATGAACCAGTAGCAAAGTGAAGTCCATCTCCACTTAGGCAGCAGTCAAATTTATCGAATATGGAGTCATTGTCATACAAATCAGACAGCTGTTGAAAATATATTCAAAGGTTAGCGACCTTACCCTAATGTAGAAATAACACAAATAAGTTGAAAATAGACTTTTTATCCATGGTATCTACAAAGAGGTCTCCTCATATATGTAGATAAGGAGGTCAATCGATTTGGAAATTTTAACCGTTAAAGTGGAAAGACAATGAAAAGCAGCAACAATAGAAGATGCAAACTTATAACATAAAGATTGATACCAGAATGTCTGATAAGAACTTAATGCAAGAATTCTCAATCAACTCGATAGCCAGCCTGTACCTTCTGTTAAGATAAATAAGCCTCTACTTCCAGAGATGACCTAGTCAATAGTACTCATATCATATATGATATCTAATGCCTTCTAAATGGAAAGAATGAGAATGTGGCGTCGAAACAGAAGAGTATTGTTCAAATTTAGCAGTTGGAAAGATGAAGGTAAATACCCATGCTGTGCCAGAGTTGCTGATGATAGAGAATATAGATTATAGAGAGAACCCAGCTGGACTGACGGTTACTAACAGAGCTTCAGCTTGCACATCAATTATATTAGGATTCTAGTACAGCATCGACCACGCGATATGCCTCCAATGATCTATTCGCTCATACTGAACCTATTGTCCATAATATCAGTAAGGCCACAGTATCACATTTGACCAGAGCATGATTTCTCGGAAATCCAAATATGTAAAAGTGCATATGGGTACAATTGAAGATCTTTATGACTTTAACTAAGGAAGCCACAAATGAAAATAAAAAGGAAGATTACTCTCCTTATTCTGTTACTGATTAGTGATAACGACAATGGACTGATGAAATATCCTCTTTATGTTGAAAATTACTTGCTGTAAATTAAAGGAAATAAAACATAACAAGTGGCAAATACAATGACAGCTACCAAACATATCATGATGAACAATCTTTACGAGATTGACCATCATGCAATATTTGCTTACCCTTGGACAAAGATGCTCATGAACTTTGAATGTTGCAACTGGTTTAGATCCCATATGCAGATCCCAAAGCTATTTGAACATGTTCAGAAAGCAATCGATAGAGGAAAACAATAGTCGAATCAATAGAATTTCAAGGATAAAATACCACAGAAGAAAGCAAGATAATGAAGCAAACAGAAAATGGCCTCAGCCGTGAGGTTTCAGCAGTCAATGTTCTTAAATAGATTCATCATTTCTTCAAATACAGCATAATGCATCAGTTAATTACTCGAGGAAATTATCTTTTGTTCACTGAATTCCAATAGACACATATGACCCTGTTTTAAATTCTAACACTGCCCAACATTTTTACCACTGTGTCAAGGAACTGGGGAGTTATTTTCTGATGGTTTTCTGTCAAAACAGTCAATGGATCGTGTTCGTACGGCAAGCCAAGAAAGTTAAAATTTTCTTAACTCTAACCCTACATTTTAGCATTCCCTTAATGGACATGTTGCTTCGCCAACGTCCACTACTTGCGATATTAAAGTGTGAGGACCAAATAAAAAGCACTTTGTTCTGCTTTAAAAATATCAAATAACAATTATGGATCAGATAGAATTCTTCGATAATCTATAGAGACCTTTTATTGTCATCGATACTTCAAATAAGGGGAGAAAGATATTCAAGAGAAGTGCCATTTATTGAGACAATGAATTATTTAAAACCCAAAGGACAGAGATATAATTGACTAAGACAGACTTGATTATTTTATTTCTCTCTTATCATGGAATAGAGGCACAGAAACCAACCCTGCAACTTCCCATCTCCTTGTGCATGTGTTTGCATTGATTCTTTTTTCTGTTTTTTGGCTGTTCAGGGATGTTACAAAAGCTCAAGCAAAATAAATCCATGAAAATTAGCTTACCTTTAAGTTTAAGTAATCACGACTCATAAGGTAGCGGCCATCAGCTGCAAATTTTATGTCGGAGATTGATGCAACGATCTCCGTGAAAAATGATTTAGAACTACGCTGTTCTCCATCCTGTAAGCTGTATATTTAAGCTTTTGATGCCAGGTATCGGAACAAGAGCATGTGCAGATAACAAGAAAACTTACTATATAAATGCACAATGGACCTCAAAAATCAAACAACATAGTTGGCCGACACTCACATCCTGGCACTATGATCACATAATGCTGATTGCCGCATATCAACTAGACGGATAAAACCTCTTGAACTGCTGTAAGCAAGCAGATTACAGTGAACCGGATGGAACTGAGCTGAAGTTATGACCTCTGCACAAGAGATGCAAGCACTTACAAAATAATAACAACAAAACGGAAAGTGGGGCAGCATCACAGTATAGTAAGGATGATTGCTAAGTCAAGCATTCAGTCAGCTACCGGCACAAGTATAGAATTGTCGGCAAGCAAGGCACTGAAATTACCAGTCAAATCCTCCATATTCGTTGGTTTTATGTCAATTATATTGAAACATTGACTACTGATCTCCATGTTCCACAAATTAATTCTAAGGTCATCGACAGAAACAAAGGTCTCACCATCACTGCAGAGAGAATATAAAACAAGAAATTGTTAAGTGTCAGTTTGATAGCTTGCCACCTACGATTCAAACAAGAAAAGCAAGTTTTAAGGAAATTTTGAGCAACCCGACCTTCAGCTTCCCCTATGGAATGACCTACTAATAAAATGGTGTAAATGACTAGAGATGCACGTGCTTAGGGACTTGTCATGTGTTGAAGAAGCACTAGGCACCTATCATTAGGCACAGAGGAGATCTCTTCATTGTTAAATCCTTTTGTGGAACAGCCAGTTGGAAAGCCATGCTCTACTGGTGCAACTAAATATTATGCAGCAAGTTCTAATATAACCTAAAATAGTTATTCAACTGACTGAACAAAATAACCATCATTACCTGTTATTTGAAAGTGAGTTTATGTTGAAATCATGAGCATGAGCGTAAATCTTTCGACATCGTGCAAGAGCATCATTGTTATAATCGGCAATCTAGTTTTGCATCAACACATATTATTATCCCGTCACTTGAAGAATAAGGTTGGGAAAAGCAGGAAAGCTACACTATTACATACCCCTGGAAGTTCGTGTGAAGGCAACTTTTGCTGAGCTATTTTCTCTGTCCATTCCACATGATGGCCATTATCAAAATTAATTTTCTCTTGGTCACTCACGTAACTTCTTTCTGCCAACAGTGCATTCTCTGGACAAATATATGGACCAAGATCCTTTTCTCTCACTTTCTTCATCTTACGTTCCTTTACCTGGCTTCCAAAATAACAAAACGGAACAAATTGGACAGCTCAAAGAATGCATCTAAGCTCGAGTAGGAGAACAATCGAATGAAACTGTAAAAAGGGGGTAAGAAAAGGGAGTCAAGAAGGCCTAAAAAAATTACCCTCGTCAATAATTATAGATGCAAATGCAGATACCATCAAGCAACAAATATTAAATGTCTGTCTAGCCATTGCCTATTTCCTCACGTCTTTCCTTATTGATATACTATTATCTGACGAACATACTTATGGAGTTACAGTACATTTACCCTCAACATTCTCTTGAAACAGATAGATGAAACACCTGATATTTGAAAAGTTTATAACAATATAGGAGAGGAAAAGCATCTGGTATTGACTGCTAAGTTCCAAAGCCTTAAGCGAAAGAACCGAAAGAACGATTCTCTGTTCATTTGATAAATTATGAAACATCCAAACTACACATGTTATCACAATGTAGAAATATGCCCGGAGGCATTCTACTCTTCTTTTGAAGCAAATCTTCCCACTGACCCCGAGCGGTTCTTCACTTCAGCAAAGAATCAACACATTCTGTTTGGTTTTGGAGAGAAGAGAAGGGATCTAAGTAAATTATATATAGATAATCCAGTTTGGTTCCTTTTAGTGGAGGGAAAAGAAAGGATTAGGAGTTTCCCTTCAACCATAGGTCATTCTTAGTAAGTTCCGCATCCCTCCGAAAATGAGATGATTAAATCATTTCCCTTTTCTCCTAATCATCCCTACCAAACACGATGCATGAGTCGATCAAATCTTCTCTTTTCTTTTCTTTACTTTACCCTAGAGATTAACTAAATCATTTCCCCTCTTTTGAAATCATCCCATCCGAACATAGTAAATGAATGAGTATTTTATAATTCTCAGAACATTTCTCGAGAATTTGAAGAATGGAACATGGAAGGCCTTGCTGACCAGATACAACCATACCTTCCAGAGTTTAATTGTCCTGTCATTGGTTGAGAGCATGCAAAGGGATCCGTTGGGCATTGGACACCATTTAACTATATTGACCTTCTCTTCAATTTCCAGACTCTTCAAATAATCGAACTAGAGACAGGAAAAAAAAAAAAACAACAGAACTACAATAAAACTTTGAATAGCGCACGAATAAGAATCAACCCGCGCTCGAGAATGAAGGAATCAGGCCCACCTCAGGTTCGTGACTCTGAAATTCAGTCATATACCGATACTCGGGATGCCACGCGAAGTCGGACTCCGACCGCTCCACCTGCCTCCGAAAATGCCGCCGATTCGAAGCACACAAAGTAATCGATTAACCAAGCAGCATTAGAAAAGTCCAGGAAGATCGCGACAGTTCAAAGAGAGAGAGGGACGGCATCGCCGCTCACGTCTTCGCCGTCCTTGCGCTTGAAGATGATGACGCGGCCGCCGCGGTCGCCGACGGCGAGGTGATCCCCCGTCTTATCGAACTCGATCGAAGATATGACATCATCCGAAACTGACAGCACGAAAGAAAAATCCTATCACATCGCAAGCGATATCAAACCATCGAACGCATGAGTTAGAGCCTCTCGATCCCTCGGATTCAGCGGCACATATCCCGCGGTCTCCACGAGCTAAAAGCAAATCGAACTACGCACGATCGCTTTCCGGCAGCATCCTCGGACGACTCTCGCCGGAGTTCGAAGAAGGAAACGACCTAAGCAAGCGACTCACCGTCGGGAGCTTCCTCTCCGGGAGACCGCTCGCCGAAGACCTGGGAGAGCTTCCACTCGAGAGGCGCGCCGGAGCCGGCGGCGGCGCTGGTCGGAGCCATGATCGGCTCGCCGGCGTCCGGTACGGCGGCGTTCGGCTCGCTGGCTGCTTCAAAGCGGAAGTGGAAGTGAACGTGCTCGCTGGCGCGCGCCCGCGCGCGCAGGGAAGCAGACAGAGAGACACGGAGAAGGACGACGCTGAGTCAACGCTCTTATCCATTTAAAATCGATTTTCTTTTATTTTTTCTTTTTTTTGCTTTTTCTCTGACTCTAAGCCCATTTATTAATTTACTCTTCTTCTTCTTCTTTTTTTTTTTTGCCTTTTTTAGTTTTGAGAAAACTGCAAAATAAAAATCCACTGGAATTTTTGGTTAGCAAATCCTATTTCGTCGAAAAAAAAAAATGGAGTGTCATGCGATTAAACTAATTCCAAGGGCCCGTCTATTTCGCGAAGAATTCACATTTTTTTGAAAATATTTTTTATAAATTTGATCGCTTATATTGTTTGTAAAAATCACTAAATGAAAAATATTTTCATCGTCCGTAAAAATATGCGGGCATAAATTATTATCGATAATGATGAATTTGTTATTGGCTAATTATTTCGAACGATATAACGAATCATCTTTTAGAATTTATCTATTTTTTGCGAAACAAGCCAACCCGAAAAGAGACAAAAAACTTCACAATTTTTTGTCTCGCGACTGATTGGACTTCTTTGTCTACCTTTGATTAGACTTCTAGTGTCCAAATTCGCATATCATTTTCCAACCCACGTCTTTGGATTTTATTTTGGAAGATTTGGATTTTATTTTGCAAGATAAAACCCTTAATTTTATGTAACCAAGTCGCTTTGACTCCAAGTTCGGTTAATTAAGAAATGTCTTTCAGCAAGCATTTAGAAGGCATTTAGGGTGCATTTTATTTTGCAAAAAATGAATTGTGATATAAGAGTGGCTCTAAGGTATATTTTGCAACGTATCTAAGGTATATTTTGCAATGTTTACATCATGCTGGTTAAACCTAACAAGCGGGTCAAACAACAAAATGACTCCGAAACGTGGGACGTGTCAAGCCGTTGCAATGTCCAAGAGTAAAAGACCGTGAGGAAATCAATTTCTCGAGAATTTCCGCTCTCTCTGTGAATGAGATAAATTTAAAAAAATTATCGAATCACACTCTTAAACCTATTATACGGATGGCAATTCAAGTATAAATTTTTCAATTTTATCAATATAATCCTAAATTTTTGCACGAAATTTCAATATAATGCATCCAATGAAAATTAACCGGAAGAAATACATTAGAATTTCGTGCAAAAATATTTAAGATTGAATTGATAAAATCGAAAAAAAAATTAAAACTGAATTCACGTCCGTGCACACAAAAATCTTCCCGATAAACTTTCTCCGTACTTGAGTGCCTGCGGTGAACCAGAATGGCAGAGGTCCCACGTAAGACATAGACACTCTCGGAAAGAACCGCCACCTTATCTGCTCGCATCTGCGCCACGACAAAAGACGGCCGGTTCAACGCAGCAAAGTTTGACCGGCGGTGGGCCGTCGCGGGAAACCAAGAAATCGACAGTGGGACTCGTCTCATCAGTGGAGGGTGGCGCGCTGTAGAAAGAAAAACGTGCTTCCTTCCTGTGCGCGAAGGCCGTCCGCAACTACTACGACCGAAAGAAAGTAGGAAGGAGACGTTCTTGACAATTCGAGCGCTTCCGAAAAACCAATGAATCGAATGCGACAACGTCGGGTGGTTGTGGAACCAAAAGAACGAGAATCCGTGTGATCCCAGTACATGAATGGAAAATTCTGTTTTTTGACTCGTCCGTGTGAAATGATGTCTAACCATCCGCCTGTACAGAAAAGAATGGGGGTCCCGCTTCCTACCTAGGCTCGGATGGTTCCATCGCGAGCCGGCTGTTGGTCCGCGGGCTCCCCGTCAGGCTGGAAGAGACCTCGGACGCCGTGAGCTGGTTCGACAGCCACGTGTGCGTGTAGGAGCTCCTGCCGCTGGATTCGTCGGACAGCACGCTCGCGTTGAGGAACGGGGGTTGCTTCGGCTGGGGGACCTCGCGGTCTCTGTTGTGGAGCATCTCGATGACCCCGGACATGGGGGGCCGCAGGTCCATGGAGGCTTGCGTGCACAGAAGGCTGATTTGGAGCACGTTCGAGGCCTCCTGGACGGGGAATTTGCCTCGTAAGGCGGGATCGACGCACGCTGCTAGATTGTTCGACCTGTAATGCTTCCACACCTGAAAAGGCAATCATCAAAGTTCCATGGCTCACGTCACATTTGAACATTAGTCTGCTTAATCCTAAACACAGAAAGCCACGATCTATTCAAAGGTTGTTGGCCAAAACGAGGTAAAAAATTAGATAATCCTGATGTGGCGTGGCCAGGAAAAGTAAATGTCGGTCTAAGTTCTTCGCGAACGCAAGGACAAGCAATCTTACCGACGGTAATACCGAGCCCGACCCCTGCGCGAACATGCTACTCTTCCTACCGCTCAAGATTTCAAGAACCAGCACCCCAAAAGCATAAACATCGGCTTTCTCTGTTAGCTGTCCTCTCACGAGATATTCAGGCGCCATGTAACCGCTGCATAGTTCACCATTGTTAATAAATAAACCAAACTTAGCCCAGAGAAGCTGTGAAGTGAAGACGAGGATGATATGCGAAAACATTTTGACAGGCCAAACTTGTCAGATCAAGGAAATAGAAAGTGCCGACTACGGTTTTGAGCACGCTAGCGACTGAACATGCATTCTTACAGTGTGCCGGCGATTCCCGTGCTAAGATGAGACTTATCCGGAGCAAGGCATCGGGCAAGCCCGAAATCCGCGATTTTCGCCGTGAGATTCTCGTCGAGGAGGATGTTGCTGGTTTTTATGTCCCGGTGGATGATTTTCACACCGCAGCCTCCGTGAAGATACTCGAGGCCCTCGGCTGTTCCTGTGATGATGTGCAGCCTCTCCTCCCAAGTCAGGATGTAGGTCGCGTTGCTGACTGCAACAAAACGATTCTATATGCTTATCGGGACCGCCTCGTACTTTAGAAAGACCAGCAGAACGGAGTGCTGCGGTGGACATGACAGAAGAAGCGGAATGGCAACACGGTAATGCAGCAGATTTTCGATGCCTAATGACTCGGAAATCATACGACAGAAACATTGCTTGCAATACAAGAAACCAGTTGGTAAGACTGCAAACTGAACCGGTGCTCGTCTTAAAGGGTAGTAGTTCTCTTGTTGGCATCGAACGATGACTCTGCAAGTGTTAATGCAGTTATGCAAGAACCAGCTACTTACCGAAAAGAACTTGATCAAGACTTCTGTTGGGAAGATATTCGTAGACGAGGAGGCTCTCCGGGCCTTCGATGCTGCATCCCAAAAGCCTGACGAGGTTCTTGTGTTGGATCCCGTTGATCAGGTTCACCTCGTTGAAGAAGTCGTCCACCCATTGGCGCGTGTTGAACACCAGCCGCTTAACCGCGACGACCTTCCCGTCGGGCAGGATCCCCTTGTACACGGAGCCGGCCCCGCCTTGCCCCAGCTTCCTCTCGTCGTGGAAGAAGTTGGTGGCCTTCTCCAGCGTCTCGTACTTGAAGTATAAGCTAGACTTGCTCATGCTCGCCGGTAATCTCAGGAGGCTATTTTGCACTGAAAATGGATGAATGCGAAATCCGCGTCATCAAGCTTCGTGTTTTAAGAATTACCGAGATACCATTTTACGGGTTCGATTCGAATCGTTTACCTTGTTTGTCCATGGAGTACTTTTTGTATCCGATGTATGCGCCGATGAGAACAAGCGAAGTCGCCGCAGCGGCCGATGAGGCTATTGCTATGGTGATGTGGATCCTGGACGGCCCTGCGAAACGACGGAGACGAGATCACATCCTGCAAGCGATTCTATACCAACTACAAAGTCAAATGTCCGGCACCTCACAAAAAAATTTAGATTTCGCAGCCTTAGCACTCAAATGAAAGATCGATCAACATGTTCAACCCAATATTCAGGTTGAGATGAGCAGAGTTCATTAGAATTTTCGAAAATCCAGCGACGTCGAATCATGAGATCAATCCAGTCAAAACTTAATTAACGAGGATGGAGGGAACCACAGTTAAGAGCTTCGGTTTTTCTTCAATGGCAAGGAAGCCATCTTTAAGCCGGAAAACTGAGTGATCAAGAGACTATTTGTTTACCTCCGGTGACGGGGACGCTGTAGAACTTCGTCGTCGAGTAACGGAGGAAGCATCCGGCGTTCATGGCCCGCGCTTCTTCTCCGGGTGCGCAACTTCTCGCCATGGAAGTTGCATTCTCCAGACAGACTCTGCAACTGCCGGCATCGAGCGTGCTCCAACACTGTGCCAAAGCGTATACCCCGGCGACTTCTCCGACTCCGTCCTCCCCGGCCACCGCGAATCCCCTGTTCTGCACCGCGGTCGCCGAGACATTCCTCAGCACCCGGTCCACCCTATCCGAGAATTCGGCCACCCTGTCCTTCTGGTCCGCGGGGACCGTCGAATTGGGGCTGCACTTGAGCCTGTCGCGCGTCGGATCGACGGTCTCGTTGTAGAAGTCGTAGCCGTCGTAACGGAGGAAGCAGCCATCGAGGTAGAGCCGGCCGGAGTTGGGGAGGCAGCGGGGGATCCGGGTCCGGCTCTCGGCGTAGCAGAGGAGGCAGTCGGTCTCGACCAGGTCGCCGTGGCACTGGGCGAGGCCGTACACCGCCGGGGGCGGGGACGTGAGGGAGGAGTTGCCCCACCGCCGGTCGGTGACGCTCACGGAGATCTCCCTCATGACGGCGCCGAAGTTGGGGACGATGTTCCCGGCGACGATCCCGGTGGAGTTCCCGCAGAGGAGGCCCGCTTCGGCGATTCGAGGGTCGGAGACGGCGGGTGAGAAGAAGAGCGAGGAGAGCGCGAGTAGAGGAAGAGCGCAGCAGGCGGACATCGCAACCGGAGAACGCAGTGGCGGGCTCCCTCCGTTTGACTCCATGGGCTCTGCTCGAGAAAGAGAGAAGAAGAAGAAGAAGAAAAAAGGGAAAGATTTGAGCAAAAGCGTAAGGGAAACTCCGATCCAACCACTACGCAGAACACAATTCTCTTCTTCTTCTTCTTCTTCTTCTACACCATCTTCTGCTTCAGTGGAGCAACTTTTTGGCTTGGTGGGTTGTACTGTTTTAGAGAGAGAGAATCATTCGGCCTACGAGTCTGCGGAGTGCGCTTTTGAACGGGCTGGGCTGCGTGATATGATGATTGACCCGAACTGGGTTGAAATCTCTGCTCATCACAGAGCATCAGAGAGACGGAAAGAGAGACAGAGAATGACGATGGAGATGAAAAGGCGAAATCGAAGCGACAGACCGACACTTGACTTTTGGGGCTCTAGTCTCACGTCACCCTCGATTTCTCTGTGTGGTACAGTAGAGTTTTGGAAAGTGTCGATGATGACGCCAGGTCCCCATTAAAGCTGCCGGAACGACGTGTTTCCCTCTCCACTCTCTCTCTCTCTCTCTCTCTCCTCCCTCCCTCCCTCCCTCGCTCCACTTCATCTTCCCCGCTTCATCTTCCTCTCGCCTGCACAGTGCTGCACAGGGTGTAGAGAGAGAGAGAGAGAGAGAGAAGGTGGGTGGAATGCAGTGTTTGACACGGCGCGATTGATGGGGGTCCCGAGGCCCCTTTGGAGTCGAAGAAGATTTCGGGTTGACAGTGGTGGTTTGACACGGGGACCGATGTCCGACAGAGAGAGAGAGAGAGACATCTCTTGCAATGGCTGACCGGAGACGACGAGAGCGACGGATGTCGTCGATGTCGGCTGCTCGTGTTTGGCGATTACTCTCCCGCATTGAATTCAGGGGAGGTGTACCGCGAATCCTCCTACATTGCACGGATCACGGTGGGTTGGTCGATAAAGGTGGGTCAGTCGTCCTTGGAAGGTTCTCTCTTTTGTATCAACTCGGAGGACGACCATGTGTATATAATGACGTTTAATTTGACTTTAGAGATGATCGATTTATGGCATTGAGTGTTTTAAGATTAGATTCCCCCCTTCATTTTCCTCACAAGTTCAATTTGACTTTTTGGGTCCCTTCACCGTCACATCGCGAGATGCCCAATTTATGTATTGCTCGATGCGCCTTCTCGAAAGAGTCACAGGATGAACGATCCGAGCTCAACTCGCGACACCTTGTAGAGAAGAGAAGATGATTGAGCACCTTCTTGTTTTCGGGCTCAAATCTAGAATTTGAGATGTCTACATGAGATGTGGTCATCTTTAGATTTACTTGTCATCGTCTACCCTAATTATGAATGGCGCTACATAGAATTCCGCATATCAAAATGTGTAGGAACACGGTAATCTGTACAAGACTGACTCGGTTCATAGCTAAAATAGGAGGAAATCTTAGGAAAATTGAGTAAATTCTCGGTGCAATGAGTTACAAGCACGACGCGATCGAGGTTACTCTTCCACGCTTTCCCTCAAATAAAAAGAATGACAAGTATCGAATCATGTAAGTCTTGCATGATTTATCGGATCATATGTATTGAGTACCTGTTATCAGAAAGCACACAACCCAATAAAAAGTTTGGGTTTTGGCCATTATCGCATCAAAGTTGATGGCGAAATTTTTGCTTCGTCAAGAACAAAATCACTAGAGGAGGAATAAAATGAAAGTGGTTCATGGTGGAAAAATTATTTAAAAAGTTATAAACCTATTGTACGGAGATCACATCGGTCTTACACCTTTTAATTTGATCAATTTAGTTTTAAATATTTTGACAATTTTTCAATATAGTATTTCCGATCAATTTTTATTTGAAATCGTTAACTTGGACGCCAATTGTCTCACGTGACACGGCCAACACCAACATGGACAGTTTTTTGTAATTCTTAAAAACTTTCTATATATTTTTATTTTTCCTTTTCTTTTTCATTGTGGCCGGTGAGGGTAATCTAGCAAGGGCTTGCAGGTCCTCACCTGCGGGTGGCCACAATGAAAAAAAAAAAAAAAAAAACTAAAAATTTAAAAATATATTCAAACAATTTAAAGAAAAAATTACAAAAATTATCCACGTCAACGTTGATAGGCCGTGCCATGTAGGACATCCGACGTCCACAACAGCACCGAAATTGGCCGGAAGGAATTCAATGGCAAATTATCAAAATGTTTATGACCAAATTGGCCAAATTGAAACTTTTATGATTGAATTGGTATCGGCGTAATATTTACTTTTTTTTTTGTTAATTATCATGGTGGATATCTCGATCTCAACTAGGTTTCGACCAAAACCAAAAAAATATTCTTGACCGGGCAATATCGGTCCACTTCGAAATACTTCTCCCCGTTTCTCCGATCATTCGCCCGCGACCAAATTGGTCCATCGCACAGATTCTACCTCGCACCTGTACATAGTACCAAACATGGAAAATTGCAGATGCCCCAATTTTCAAAGCTTAAGCCCACATAAACATTACTTTAATCCGAAAAAAAAAAAGAAGACCTAAAAATATGATTCAAGATTTAATATTTTAAAAATATAAAGCATACTTTTCACGTATCTTTGTCATATAATTCCAATTCAAAATTTACCGATAGATTCAAATGTAAAAGATAAAAAAGAAAGAAAACTAGTAGTTAGAGTCACGACCACGAAAAAATGGACGTCGAGATTACGTAATTCTTTCATCAAGGAGAAATGGAATTACCATGGCACCATACTTCGGTTAAAATTCGCGGCGCTTTGAATTTTTCGCCATAAAATGGTTAGGTGATGGAGGAGAAAGCAACTAAAGGGAAAACATTTTCCCCTTGAAAGAACCGATGAATTTGAAACCTCGATGGTGAAAATCCAGAAGCTCAATGGTAAACAAATTCATATGGAAGACGGAGGAAAAAAATAATAATCGAAATGGAAGTTACGTTGAAAAGCATCGGCCAACTATCCATTTATTTATCAGCTAAATAGCGAAAATCTTTTTCAATTCACGATTTTTCACGTGTTACGCGTAACTAGTACAAGGCATCGAAATATTTCCTTTTTTATGAAGTATGCTTAGCGAATGCTTTGAAGACAATTTCAAATAAGATCTTATAAAAAAAATAATTTACAATGAGGCGCAAGGGAATCCCGTTACGAGAAAAAAAGTTTTGTCAATGACGGTCCAAATGAAAGTTAAGTGATTTCATAATCACTGACAACTTAAAATCTTTGCTTACTACCAATATGCAAATCACGGACAAAATCAATATGACCCCTCCCAATAATTAAACAAAAGTATATAAAAGGAAAGAAAAGGGTTTGCGTTGACTTTTAGCTATGCATGCCGACGGAGAGAACACTCTCCATACAGGTCAAACTATTCTCATTCCATCATGCAACTCTTCAAAAGAGAAAAAATAAATAAATATGACCAAAAAAAGAAAAAAAAAAAAGTATTGCTGGTGACACGGCAGCATCAATCCGCATCAATCTCTCTCTCTCTCTCTCTCTCTCTCTCTCCAAAGTGACAATGGACAATATAGTAAGATGCAGTAGGTGTCCAATAATATATAGTGATTAGATTTGACATTAGATCAAGATTATCCTTAATCTTTTTATTCTTAGCCAAAATGTAGCCAGCATTCAATCTAGTTTAAGCTTAAAAGAGCCTGAATCCTTCATTCCTGGACTCGAGCTTTGTTGCACGACACCTTAAATTTACTAACTCTTATATGAAATTATTAACTTTAATCGAATCATTTATTAACTTTTCTCTAAGTGACTTATCGACTAATTTTGGATTACTAAACTCTTATTTGAGTTGACCACCAAATTGATACCACAAGATATCTCAAGCTGTTAAATCGATGCCACATTTATCCTTAACTAATTTTCGTGCATCTAAAAAAACATAAACGTTTACTTATAACTAATTTTCATGTCATAAATAAATAGCAAAAAGGTACGGACAGGATAAATCTCTCATTCGTTAGCTTCTGTCCAATATCTTGGATAATTGCTGATGCGCAAACATTTTTGGCAAACAACTCGGGTGATTGATGTATGATGTGAATCACCATGAAAATTCACCATAGATGGGTCTCTTAAATGACATTGTTTTTGGGAAGCCAGATCTGAAGAAAATAAACTAAAATTGAGAAATCTACAAAAACTTACTAATTTGTCCAAAGAGCTCCTCACATTTTAAAAAGTTGGTAAATGACGACAAGAGTTGAAAAATTAAAATAAAAACCAAATAAAAGTCCGTAAGTAATTCAAATGAGAATTCGTAACCCAAAAGAAATTGGTGATTTTAATCGGAGAAAAATTGGTAAGCCATCCAAAGAATGATCGGCGAACTTAGATAAATTTAAGGTGTAAGCAAGAATTATAACTAAAAGTTTGTACAAGATCAGAAAAACTCAATAACTTGTGAATTATAAAAAAAAAAATAAGTAATTTCATAACGAACGAGTTACCAAAAAATCAGGTGATCGATAACTTGCTTCACTAGTAGTTTTTTAAAAACAACCGTAATATTTCAAAATTTCTATGAGCATGAAAAAATATTTTGTTTTTAAAATGGTCATTCTGTTTTCCTTTTTCCCCAAACAAGAAAAGGAAAGAAACACTAGATCGGTCCTTATTGTCCTTATAACTTTCAGGTCCAAGAGAAACTAAATTTACAACTGCGGAAAAACTCTCTCTCTCTCTCTCTCTCTCTCTCTCTCTCTATGAAAACTGAACCATGAATGGGAAACCTCAAAAGAAGAATCATCAATGGCAACACGCATGCGGCGTTTCTGAATGCGAAATCTCTGGTATGGACGCAGTAAACATCTATATGTAGCATGTGAGCTGCCATGCACCGCACGATGCTGGATGGTTGGAGAAAGTTCTCCACTCGAAGCAACGCCCCTACCCAGTTACAGTTCGCAATCCTTGCATGTCCTCAGGTCGAGTCGAGATGAATGATAAAACCTAGTTCACGGCCTCGTGATCAACTGCAACGATCATTACAGTCACCTAACACATGCGCTCATCTCGTACTGCAAGTGCAAGGCAATTGATGTTTTGGCGCATAGTGTGTGGAATCGCAGTCACGACTTAAGTAAAGATGTGCTTCATCCAATGGCTTTTTCCAACCCTTTTTAATCTTATGTTGGGCACATGTTTGGCACATGTTTGGCAGGGACACCGAGTTGACAGTAACCTTGTGACCGAACTCGTCTAAGTACATATGTTCTTTTTCATTTTATCGCGAATAGGTGAAGAGTCTCATTTTCAAATGACTTTTCGATGGCATTAGGTATATAATAAGATGTTGTCGGTCTCATCTGATAGCATCGATTCGACTTATATCTATGTTTTGCACTTTCTTTGCTATCTTGTCGTTAGCATCATGTGGAATGGCCGTGGAGGATGAATTGCCATTACCTTTCGCAAGTGGAAGTTGTTGATCCTAAAATTAAACTAAGAAAGGATATGAAGACTTTCATTTTATAGTGCAGTCCGCTACTATGTTTGGTACTCGAGTGCTGTGGCCCAAGAGGTCCTTCACATTATGTGATAAGTGATAGAAGGTGTTCTAGCTCGAATCCTTAGTCCTACGAGTCTGCGGCGTGCTTCTGAGCAAGCTGGGCTGCGTGATGATGATTGACCCCAGCTGCCAGCTGGGTTGAAATAATTGTTCATAAGAGAGAGAGAGAGAGAGAGTGAGTGATCATGCAGATGAAAAGGCTACATCGAAGCGACGGACTGACGCTTGACGTTTGGGTCTCAGTTCTCATATCACCTTGATTTCTTTATGTATGCTACAGTAGGATTTTAAAAAGTATCATGATGATGCCAAGTCCCCTAAACTGCCGCAATGACATATTTTCCTCTCCACCCTCTCTCTCTTTCTCCCTCCACTTCATCTTCTTGCCTGCTCAGTCCTCGGTGCTGTACAGGAAAGAGAGAGAGAGAGTGGGTGAAATGCAGTGTTTGACACGGCGCGATTGAAGGGGTTCCGAGACCCCTTCGAGTCCGGAAGGAAAATGGGTTGACGGTGGTGGCTGAGACGAGACTGGATCCGGAGGTTGAAGAACACAGACCAATGTCTGACATAGAGAGAGATCTCTTGCAATGGCTGACCGGCCGGAGACGATGAGGGTGACAGATGTCGTCGACGTCCGCTGTTCGTGTTTGGCGATTATTCTCTCGCATTGAATTCAGGGGGAGGTGTACTGTGAATCCTTCTACATTGCACGGATCATGGTGGGTTGGTCTGTAAAGGTGGGTCCGTCGTCATTGGAAGGTTCCTTCTTTTGCATCAACTCGGAGGCCAACATGTGTATAAAAGGATATTTAATTTGACTTTAGAGATGACCAATTTTTGGCATCGAGTGTTTTAAGATTAGATTCCCCCCTTCATTTTTCTCGCTAGTACAATTTGTCCTTTTTGGTCCTGTCACCATCATGTTGCGAGGTGCCCGATTTATGTATTGTATGGCACGCCTTCTTGAAGGAGTCACAGAACGAACGATCCGAGCTCAATTCGAGACACCTAATAGAGATAAGAAGATGATTGAGCACCTTCTTGTTTTTGAGTTCAAATTTAGAATTTCAGATGTCTACACGAGATGCAGTCATCTTTAGATTTACTTGTCATCATTTACCCTAATTATGAACCGCGCTACATAGAATTCCACTTATCAAAATGTGTAAGAACATGGTAATTTGTACAAAACCGACTCAATTCATAGCTAAAGTAGGAGGAAATCTTAGGAAAATTGAGTAAATTCTTGGTGCAATGAGTTACATGCACGAAGTGATCGGGTTACTCTTCCATGCTATCCATAGCACCTCGAATAAAAAGAATGACAAATATCAAATCACGTAAGTCTCGCATGATTTAGCGGATCATATGTATTGAGTACTTGTTATGAGGAAGCACGCAACCGAATAAAAAGTTTGGGCTTTGGCCATTACCGCACCAAAGTTGACAGCAAAATTTTTGCTTCGCCAAGAACAAAATCACTAGAGGAGGAATAAAATGAAAGTGGTTGACGGTGAAAAAATTATTTAAAAAGTTATAAACCTATTGTACGGATGCCATATTAGTTCTACACCTTTTAATTTAGCTAATTTAGTTTTAAATATTTTTACAATTTTTCAATGTAGTTTTTTCGGTCAATTTTTGCTTGAAATTGCTAACTTGAACTCTAGTTGTCTCACGTGGCACAGCCAGTGTTGAGGTAGACAGTTTTTTGTAATTCTTCAAAACTTTATATATTTTTTTATCTTCCTTTTTTTTTCATTGTGGCCGATGAGGGTAATCTAGTCCTCACTTGCGGGTGGCCACAATGAAAAAAAAAAGAAAAAAAACCTAAAAATTTAAAAATGCATTCAAACAATTTAAAGAAAAAATTATAAAAATTGTCCACGTCAACGTCGGCAGGCAGTGTCATGTAAGATAACCGACATCCACAACAATACCAAAATTGGCCGGAACGACTTCAATGGCAAATTGTCAAAATGTTTATGATTAACCGGCCAAATTAAAAATTTTAGAACTAAATTGATATTCGTATAATAAATTTATGACTTTTTTTTGGGTAACTTTCCCGTTTGATGGTGGATATCTCAGTCTCAACCAGGTTTCGACCCAATAAAAGAAAAAAAATATTCTCAGCCTGGCAACATGGGTCGGCTGTGAAATACTAGGCAGTTCGTTATCAAAACGATGTTCTCTCCGTTTCTCCGATCATTCCATCGCGACCAAATTGGTCCATCCCACAGATTCTACCTCACACCCGTACATAGCACCAAACATGGAAAATTACAGATGCCCCAATTTTCAAAGCTTAAAACATTAGTTCAATCCGAAAAAAAGAAGACCTACAAACTATGGTTCAAGATTTAATATTTTAAAATATAAAGCATACTTTTCACGTATCTTTGTCATATAATTCCAATTCAAAATTTACCGATGGGTATGTAAAACATAAAAAAAAAATGGTAATTAGAGTCGCGACCACGGAAAAAATGGACGTCAAGACCATGTAATTCTTTTATCAAGGAGAAAATGAATTACTAGGGCACCATACTTTGGTTAAAATTCACGGCACTTGATTTATTCGCCATAAGATGGTTCGGTGATGGAGGAAAAAGCAACGGAAAGGGAAAACATTTTCCCGTTGAAAGAACCGATGAATTTTAAATCACGATGGTGAAAATCTGGAAGCTTGATGGTAAACAAATTCAAATGGAAGACAGAGAAAAAAAATAATGATTAAAAGGGAAATTACGTTGAAAAGCAACGGCCAACCATTTATTAATCAACTAAACCACAGAAGTCCGTAATTTTCATTGCACGATTTTTCTCATGTTACGCGTAACTAGTACATGGCATCGAAATATTTCTTTTTTTATGAAGTATGCTTAGCGAATACTTTGAAAGGAATTCTCATATAAGACCTTTATATTAAAAAAATTTAATAAAATGAGACGCACAGGAATCCGGAGACGGGAAGAAAGTTTTGCCAATAACGGTCCAAATGAAAGTTCAGTGATTTCATAATCACCAACACCTTAAAATATTTGACAATTACCAATATGCAAATCACGGACAAAATCAATATGACCCCTCCCAATAATTAAACAAAAATAAAAAGAAAGAAAAGGGTTTTCGTTGACTTTGGCTGTGCGTGCCTGTCGAGAGACCGCTCCCCAAACGGTCAACTATTCTCATTCCTTAGTGCGACTCTTCAAAAGGGTAAAAATAAACAAATATGGCCAAAACAAGAAAAAGAAAAAGTAAAAAAAAAAGAGAAAAAAGAAAAGGAAAGGTATGCTGGTGGCATGGCAACATCAATCCCCATCAATCTCTGTCTCTCTCGAAAGTAACAATGGAGAATATAGTAAGATGGGGCAGCTATCCATACTTTATGGTGATTAAGATTTGACATTAGATTAGCTTATCCCTAATCTTTTCATGCTTAGCCAAAATATAGTCGGCATTCAACCTAGTTTAAGCTTATAAGAGCTTGAATCCTTCATCCCTGGACTCGAGCTTTGTCGCACGATACCTTAAATTTACCAACTCTTGTATGAAATTATTAACTTTAATCGAATGATTTATTAAGTTTTCTTCGAGTGACTTATCGATTAGTTTTGGATTACTAAACTCTTATATAAGTTGGCCACCAGTTTAATACCACAAAATATCTCAAGCTGGTAAATCAATGCCACAATTATCCTTAACTAATTTTCGTGCATAAAAAAAAACATAAATGTTTACAATGTAGTAAAATAGTACACATGTGACAAATCTTCCCTTCGTTAGCTTCCATCCAATATCCTAGATAATTGCTTATGCGCAAACATTTTTGGCAAACAACTCGGTGATCGGTGTATGATGTGAATCCCCATGAGAATTCACCAGAGATGGGTCTCCTAAATGACATTGTTTTTGGGAAGCCAGATCTGAAGAAAATAAATTGAGATTGAGAAATCTACAAAAACTTACTAATTTGTCCAAAGAGCCCCCTCACATTTCAAAAAGTTGGTAAATGATGACAAGAGTTGATAATTAAGGAAAAAACCAAATAAAAGTCTGTAAGTAATTCAAATGAGAAGTCGTAATCCAAAATAAGTAGGTAATTCTAACAGGAGAAAAATTGGTAAGCCGTCCAAAGAATGATTGACAAACTCAGATAAATTTAAGGCGTTAACAGGAATGATGGGTAAAAGTTTGTAAAACATCAAAAAAACTTGATAACTTGTAAATTATAAAAAAGAACTAGCAATTTCATAACGAACAAGTTACCAAAAAATCAGGCGATGGATAACTTGTTTTACCAGTAGCTTTTTAAAAACTAACGTAATATTTCAAAATTTCTATGAGCATGAACAAATATATATATTTTTAAAAAGGTCAGTCTGTTTTCCTTTTTCCTCAAACAAGAAAAGGAAAGAAACACCAGATTGTTCCTTATTGTCCTTACTACTTTCAGATTGTTCCTTATCATCATCTCTCTCTCTCTCTGTGAAAACTGAACCATGAATGGGAAACCTTGAAAGAAGGATCATCAATGGCAAGACGCATGTGGTGTTTCTGAATGCGAAATCTCTGGTATGTATACAGTAAACATCTATTTGCAGCATGTGAGTTGCCCATGCACCGCATGATGCTAAATGGTTCGAGTAAGTTCTCCACTTGAAGCAACACCCCTACCCAGTTATAGCTCGCGATCCATGCATGTCCTCGGGTTGAGTCGAGATGAATGATATGTTGAGGAAAACTCTTATTGATTCTGAAGTTGACAAAACTTTCCATAATGTTTGCAAATCTGATACTTATTCTGAATATTCTTATTTCAGGAATATATGTTCTAGAAGCTAAGAATGAAGTTTTTCAGATTAAGAAGAATTATTTAAGTTCTGAGATATTTTCCGCATACGTAAATAATTCGCACCCACAAAAGCTAAAGTTCCGAGATTCTGAAATTTTTCGTAAGCAGATTCGAAGTCGAAATTTTCGTAAGCGGTCACGAGTTGAAATTTTCGTAGCGGCTGAAATTTTCGAAGAAAGCGAAGACGCAGAATTCTTCGAAGCAAAACTCGTAATCGAAGAATAACAGCTAGTGATCCGCATGGATTTCATAGAAGGAAAGTGTTGATTAGTTCAATCTTATTCTAATTGATTGACAATCAAGACAAGAATGCTTAACAACGGACAAAAACTCTACTTATGGAAACCAAGATTCTAATTGTATGGGCGACCAGAATCAGTGGGATTCAGAATCAGTCAACTAACGGCTACTCAATCCTTAGTTTACAAATCTGTCCAAGGTGAAGACTGGAAGATAATCCTCTGCGAGTTGTCCAACGGCTAGTGTGGACGAAAAGGAGTATTTAAGGAGAATATTAGCAGCAGAAAGAAGACAAGATTCAAGATTCAACAAGTCCAAAGTCTGAGTTTACTCCATCTACTCTCTTGTCATTCTAAACTTAAGATCAAGGTCTTGAGGATTACTTTGTAAAGAGTGATTGTGTGAGATAGAGAGTCCTATCATACACAATAGTTCTCGAGACTCAAAGTCCAGAGATTCCTCTTGATTATTTAGTGAAATCCAGCCGGTAGGTCAGTAAAGCGTGGGAGAGTGGACGTGAGCTTATCATAAGCGAACCACTATAAACCCGTGTGCATTCTCTCTTTTCCTTATCCCTCACTTTATATTCTATACTAACTTGAATCTGAATTTTATTCAGACTCTTCTGTTACTTGTCTTATTTTCGCGCAAATTTATAAGTTTTGTTAAGGACCACCTATTCACCCCTCTCTAGGTGACCCGTGCTAGCTATTTCATGATAAACCCTAGTTCACGGCCCGCAATCAACTGCGACGATCATTACAGTCACCAAACACATGCGCTCATCTCGTACTGCAAGTGCAAGGCAATTGATGTTTTGGGGCATAGTGCGTGGAATCGCGGTCACGACTTAAGTAAAGATGTGCTTCATCTAATGGCTTTTTCCAACCCTTTTCAATCTTATGTTGGCACGTGTTTGGCAGGGACACCGAGTTGACAGTAACCTCGTGACCTAACTCGTCTAAGTACATAAGTTCTTTTTTATTTTGTCGCGAATAGGTGAAGAGCCTCATTTTCAAATGACTTTTCAATGACATCGAGTATATAATAAGGTGTCGTCAGTCTCATCTGATAGCGTCGATTCGAGTTATACCCGTGTTATGCATTTCCTTCACTAACCTGTCCTTAGCATCATTTGGAATGGCCGTGGGGGATGAATTGCCATTACCTTTCGCAAGTAGAAGTTGTTGATCCCAAAATTAAACTAAGAAAGGATATGAAGACTTTCATTTTATAAATCAATCCGCTACTCTGTTTGATACTCGAGTGCTGTGGGCCAACTCAGGACTCGTAAAAAGGGCCAAGAGGTCTTTACATTCTGTGATAAATGGCTTAACATCATAACTTCAGTTCAGAACGACCTGCAAAGGGATGGACAGCATGGAGGAGGCAAGCTAGGGTTTCGGATTGAAGAGCTTGCTGCTAGGGTTGTGTTTTTAGTTGGGTCTTACGGTTTGTGAAGTTAGTTTCGGTTGCGGCATATGGGAATGAAGCTGACCTCAAGCTATTTCCGGGACTAACTCGGGCTTGACGGGATGATCACGCGAGATTTACTTGTTTAAATTTGATTTGAGGTCAAGCTCGCCGATATTCAACTAAAACATTCACGAGCTTAATTGAATTTCTATTATTCTTCTTCTTCTTCTACAGTGGAGCAACTGTTTGCCTTGGTGGGTTTACTGTTTTGAGAGAGGTGTTCTAGCTCGAATCATAAGTCCGACGAGTCTGCGGCGAGCTTTTGAGCGAACTGTGCTGCGTGATGATGATTGACCCTATCTGGGTTGAAATCTTTGTTCATCACAGAGAGAGATAGAATAGAATGATGATGGAGATGAAAAGGCCAAATCGAAGCGACAGACTGATGCTTGACTTTTGGGTTTCGATTGTCATGTAACCCTTGATTTCTTTATGTATGCTACAGTAGAATCTTGCAAAGTGTCATGATGATGCCAGGTCCCCATATACTTCCGCAATTGACATATTTTCCTCTCCACCCTCTCTCTCTCTCTCTCTCTCTCTCTCTCTCTCTCCCACTTCATCTTCCCCACTTCATCTTCTTGCCTGCCTGCTCAGTGCTGTACAGGAGAGAAAGAGAGAGAGTCGGTGGAATGCAGTGTTTGACACGGCGCGAGTGATTTTGGGTTGACGGTGGTGGTTGAGACGAGACTGGATCCGGAGGTTGAAGAACACAGACCAATGTCTGACAGAGAGAGAGAGAGAGAGAGATCTGCAATGGCTGACCGGGACGAGGACGAAGTTGACGGATGTCGATGTCGCTGTTCGTGTTTGGCGATGATTCTCTCGCATTGAATTCAGGGGAGGTACCAATACCATGGATCCAACATTGCACGGGTCATGGTGGGGTTGGTAGTCATTGGAAGGTTCTCTGCTTTTGTATCAACTCGGAGGCCAACCATGGAAATGACCACGAGTACGGACAATTTATAAGACGTTTAATTTGACTTTAGACGATCAATTTAGCCTTGGGTGTTTCGGATGAGATTCGCCCTCCTTTTTCTTATATGTACATTTGACTTTTATGATCCCGTATCCATCACGAGTTATATAAGCTAGTTTATGTCTGGCTCGCCTTCTCGAATGCGTTACAAGACGAACTATTTTAGGCTCAATTCAAGGCGTTTCGTAGATACGAGAAGACGATCGAGTACCTTCTTGTTTTCGGGCCCAAATTTAGAATTTTAGATGTCTACATGAGTTGATTATCATCTTTTGATTTTATGTATGACCTCTTCTACTCTAATCATGGACCGCTACATAGAGTTACGCAAATAAAAAACGTGTAGGAACTTGGTAATTCCAAATTCGTACAAGACCCTCTCAATTCATAGCTAAAGTAGTAGCAATTCTCAGGAAAATTGAGCAAATTCTCGATCGGTCCAATAAGTTATGAACCTAAAGCGATCGGGAAACTCTTCCATGCTTTCCAAAATACATGGAATAATAGAACGATAAGCATTGAACCGTGTCTAAGTCTCGCATGATTCGACTGATCATATTCACCGAGTCCCCGAGTGGTTGGGAAGCACAAAATGCAATAAAAGTTTATGGTTCGGCCATCGCCAAAAACAAAACTACTAGGAGGAGGCCTAAAACCATGATTCAAGATTTAATATTTTAAAAAATAAAGCAGACGCTTTTTTAAAGATTTTATTTCACGAAATTTTGTTAGACCCATTTTCCATATTGAGAAAAGAAGCATAATTTGATTTTTTTTTTCTTTTACTAGCTAATAGGATTTCTGCTGAAAACTCTTTGATTTTTTATATCTAAATTTACAGGCAGAAATTTTCTTTTAGCTCTAGATCTAGGGAAACTAGCGAGTGGCCAGCATTTCATATAAATAACACAAGATTCATCATGTCTTTATATTGAAGGGCAAGCTTGCTTTCTTTGTGCTCTTGGCCTTGTGTTAAGATAATTCAAATGTTATATTTGACCTTTTAGTCTTTTACCAAGTTTTGATTCGCTTGCTTAGTGAAATTAACTTCACGCGCCAAAAGAAAAGTTAATAAAATTCCAATTCAAACTAAAATTAATATAGCACTGGAAGTTATTATCTCAAGGTAAAAACAATAAAATTTTCCGATAGAGTCAAATGTTAAAAAGAAAAAAATTTGGTAAAACGAAACGATTGCAATTAAAGCTACGACCACGAAAAAAGGGACGTCGAGGTTACGTTATTCTATTATCAAGGAGAAAATGAATTACTATGGCACCATATTTAGGGCTCTTGAAGTTTTCTTCCATAAGATGGTTAGGTGACGGAGGAAAAAGTAAGAAAAAGGGAAACGCTTTCTCGTAAATGAATTTAAAATCTCGATGTTGACAACTCTAGAAGCTCAAAGGTAAACAAATTCGAAAAGAAAATGATCAAAAAAAATTAAAGAGGGGATTATGTCGAAAAAGCACTGACCGAATCATTTATTAATCAGCTAAATAATGAAAATATATAATTTTCAACGCGCAATTTTTCATGTGTGATGCGTAATCAGTGCAGGAAAATCGAAATATTTCTTTTATAAAGTATGCTTGACAAAACGCTCCAAAAGCATTCTCTCATAAGATCTTTATAAAAAATTAATAAAAAGAGTCGCACGAGAGTAGACCTTTATAAAAAAATAATAATAAAACAAGGCGTACGGGAATCAAGGGACGAGAAAAAAGTTGAGTGATTTCATTATCACCAAAACCTTAAGAAAAGAAAAGGGTTTGTGTTGACTTTTGACTATGCGTGCCGATTAAGAAAAGAGAAAAAAAAACAAATATGACAAAAAAAGGGAAAACCAAAGAAAAGTATTGCTGGCGACATAGCAGCATCAATCCACATCAATCTCTCTCTCTCTCTCTCTCCAAAGTGACAATGGAGAATATGGCAAGATGGGGCAGGTATCCATATTCTATAGGTGATTAAGATTTGACATTAGATTAAGATTATCCCCAATCTTTTTATACTTAGCCTAAATATAGTTGGCATTGACCCTAGTTTAAGCTTCATAGCGAAAAGAGCTCGTACCCTCCATCTCTGGACTTGAGCTTGTCGACCGATAACTTAAATTTACCAACTCTTATATGAAATTACTAACTTTAATCGAGTGATTTTTCAACTTTTTCTCTGAGTGAGTAATCGACTAGTTTTGGATTGCTAAACTCTTATTTGAGTTGGTCACTGGGTTAGTACCACTGATTTTAAAAAAAAAATAACTGTCTACCTCCAACTAATTTCGTGTCATAAAAAATAGTAAACTGATATACAAGTGATAAATCTTCCTTCCCTTAACTTCCCTCCAATATCCTAGATAATTGCTAACGTGAAAACGCACTTGGCAACACAACTCGGGTGATCGGCCTATGACATGAATCCCCGTGAATACTCACCTTAGATGGGTCTCTTAAATGATGTTTTTGGAAAGTGGATTTTTTTTGGTCTCTCCTACTCTATCTCTCACGCCTATGACATGAATCCCACATTTTAAACTACTCACCTTACATGGGTCTCTTAAATGATGTTTTTGGAAAGCAGGATTTGAAGAAAAAAAAAAAAAACTGAGGTTGAGAAATAAGCTAAATTTACTAATTTGTCATGAGAGCTCAATGATTACAAGAGTTGATAGGTTAAAAAAAAAACCAAATAAAAGTTAGTAAGTGATCCAAATGTGAAGACATAACGAAAAGAAGTTGGTAATTATAATAGGAGAAAAGTTGGTAAGTCATCCAAAGAAAGAATGGCAAACTCATAAGAGAGTTGGTAAATTTAAGGCGTTTGCAAGAATGATGAGCAAAAGTTAATAAAGCGTCAAAAAAATTGATAATTTGTAAATGTCAAAAGGATCTAGTAATTTGCATAATGAATAAGTAACCGGAAAATCAGGCAATGGGTAACTTGTTTTGCCAATAGTTTTTTTAACACTTATCGAGATCCTTCAAATTTCTACCGGCATGACAAAATGCTTTGTTTTTTTTATTAAATGAAACAGTAGAATCATCCCCACATAGGTATTTCCCTAAGTAGATATAGGAAAGTTAGTGTGCTTTCTTTTTCCCTCGAACAATGTGGCGTGATCCTCGTGGAAGAGCATATCAGACTTGTACGATCGTCTTCCAGAACTAAGACAAAACTTACGGCCGAATATATCTGCAGAAAAACCATCCCTCTCTCTCTCTCTCTCTCTCTGAAAACTGAACAATGAATGTGAAACGCCGAAAGAAGAATATCATCAATGGCAAGATGCATGCGGGCGTTTCCGAACGCGAAATCTCTGGTATGAACGCAGTAATATCTATCTGCAACATGCATGCGAGCCATGCGCTGCACGATGCTGAGTGGTTGGAGCAAAGTCCTCCCCCTCCTCTCTAAGCAACGCCCCCTAATCCCAGTTCACAGCTCGTGATCCACGCACGTCCCCGGGTCAAGTCAAGATGATCGATAAACCCTAGTTTCACGGCCCTGTGATCAGCCGCGACAATCATTCATTACAATCACCTAACACATGCGCCCATCTCGCGCTGCGCAAGGCCAACTCATGTTCTTGGCGCGCGGTGCATGGAATCGCGGTCGTGACTTAAGAGGAAGAGCCGCTTCCTTCGTCCCAATGGCTTTTTCCAACCCCCTTTTCAATTTTATGCTGGCACATGTTTGGCGGGCACACCGTGTTGACAGTAAGCTCGCCACCGAACTCGTCTAAGAACATACACGGCTTTTCTTTTTATCACGAATAGGCGAAGTACCCCATTTTCCAAATGACTTTCCGATGGCGTCGGGCGTATAGTAAGATGTCGTCGATCTCATCTGATAGCTCCGTTCGATTCTCAAGTGCAGTGGGCCAAACTCGGGATTCGTAAAAAAGGGCCAAGAAGAGGCCTTTACGTTTTGTGATAAGCTAGGGTTTCGGATTGAAGAGCTCGCCGATGGAGCTGTGATTTTAGTTGGGGCCTATGATTTGTGGAGCTAATTTCGGTTGCAGCAGACGGGAATGAAGCCGGCTCGAGGTATTTCCGGAGACTAAACTCGAGCTTGACGGGATGATTACGCGAGATCCGCTTGTTCAAATTTGATCTAAGGTCGAGCTCATCGATATTCGGCTGAAATGATGGCTCGCGAGCTTAATCGAGCTTCTATTATTTGTATTTTTCGAAAAGTATTTGTTGCTCATAAACTTCGCTTAAACATTCTGGGAAATTATGAAGAGACACTTAGAGTGCACGTATTTTTTCAAAAGACCCTTAAAGAGGGGGACTTTCTTGAAAAAAAAAAAAGATGAGTGTATTTGAAGTCCTAAATTTATAACGAAAGTGAAATCGAATTCAGAAACTTTTAAAAAGTATAATTATATCTTAAAACTTATCATGAAAATACAATCGATTATTAAAACTTTTGAAAAGTGCAATAAACTTCTTCTCCCGCTCCCTCAAATTCGATTTTAAGGTTCCTTAGCCAAGCAATTGAGGGCTAAGTAGCATTGATACAAGTCACGCGACACCACACAATATAACACCACTTGCCGACACGTCATTTATAAAAAAATAGAGAAATCCGATATGTTGGGACATGAAATATACTTAATGTATATTTTTATATATACATAATAAATTATTATTTTTTATGATTATTTCAATCAAATTGATTTGATTCAAATCTAAAAATAAATAAATAATAAAAAAAAGAGTGTCGATGTCCGACACGTGTCCGACATCCGACATGACACGGAAGCCCTTGGAGAGTCTTTGTGCTTCCTAGATTGGGGGCATTTAGGGATTAGGGTCGATGAGGCAGGGGTGTAATTGAAATACGGAGGTCAATTTCGGGGGGCGTTTTGAGAAAAAGCCCCGCTCCCAGGGACCTCTTTAGAAATCATTCTCCCACTCCCCCCGAAAAATTTAATTCCAATTCGACCCTCGTATTTCATAGCAGCCTCTCTCTCGCCTCCTCCTCGACAGTTAAGTTTCGGGAAGAGAGATAGGGGAGAAATGGCGTCGATCCTCGGCACAGCGAGCGGCGGGAGCAAGGAGGAGCCCCAGAGCGCCATGGACAAGGCGAAGGAGATCGCTGCATCGACCCCCGTCGTCGTGTTCAGGTCTCGCTTCCCCCTTCCCATCCCCTCCAGTTTTCATCCACCTTATCTTCAACTGCTGCTCCTCCTCCTCCTCCTCCGGGAAACGGGGTCGATTCTTGGAATTTGCCCGGGTTTGTTCTGATGATCGCTCGACCGTTTCGATTTATCAGTGTCCTCTCTGTGATGATTCGGGCTCGTGGGTCGAATCAGACGCTCCGGATATGCAAATTGATGAACGGGAGAGTAGGAAGAACAGGTTGTGAGCGGGGAAAGCTAGCAGCTTTGACGGGGTTTTAGAGTTAGATGTTTGTTGTGGCAGTGGATTTCGCTGTGATCTCATGCACCCAGTTGCTGAATTTGATTATGCGAGCCATTGACGCGAAACTGGCGGGTGGTGAGGGAGAAAATCGATAGTGGGTCGAAGGAATTGCCGTCGCCGGAATGCTGTGCCGGGTTCCGTTAGAACTAACCCGATTGTGGCAGGGCCCGAAGTGGCAGCTCCTCCTCCACATGAGAGTTTTTTGAGATTGCTGCTTGTAGGGTCAGAAGCAGAGAGGGGGTCTCCAATCCTATTTGACCCTCGTGCTTTCTTCCTGTGCAGCAAGACTTATTGTGGCTACTGCAAGAGGGTGAAGCAGCTGTTGACGCAGCTCGGGGCGAGTTACAAAGTCATCGAGCTGGACAAGGAAGGTGAGTGTCTCCTAGCCTCTCGAGCCGCCTGCGTATAATCTTGAGCTGAGTAGAAACCGTCTTGTTCTTGGCTAGTTGGAGGCTAGTTTTGTCGACAAAGCGAAGATACCATTTATTGAGCGGATTTGCTAGTTTAGTGTTCTATTGATGCGTAGAAGCCGGTTAAGATTCTCCTTTTTTTTGCTCAATTAGTGCCGGAGACCTGTATCTTTTAGTTCTTTCGACGAGGGGTCGTTTGTGGGAATATAGTTCCGGGTACCAACCGGTGAACTTTGTTGAGATGTTTCGAACTATAATTTGTTGATATTTTCCTGATTGTGCAAATGATCGCTTCATCTATAAGTTGAAGAACTCGTGTGGAATGTGATTTCTTTAACACTATTCAACCATCTGAGTTTCCACTTGAAGGTGATGGAGCTGCCGTTCAATCGGCTTTGGCAGATTGGACAGGGCTGAGAACAGTACCAAATGTGTTCATTGGGGGAAATCATATCGGCGGTTGCGATTGTAAGTCCTTAATCGCGTGCCTAATCACCTGTTTCTCTTTTCTTTGTTGATTTCAAGAAAATTCTCTGGTATAGGTTTAGATGCAACACGGGTGTTGTTTTGACGATTTATCTTTTGATGTCGGCTTTCCTTGCAATTTCAGCGGTCACCGAGAAACACCAGGCAGGTCAACTGGTACCGCTTCTTAGGAGCGCTGGAGCTGTGAACTCCAATTAAACACGGTGCTCATAGTTTGTACCTTATATAGAAAGAGGGAGACTTGGGTGATGTACTAAGTGGATAAACTGAGGTGTGATGTGCACTGCTTATGTAAACGAATTTGGAGTGTGTGCTATAAACTACCGTGTGTGCTCTAAACTGCCGGTTTTGCTATAAACTACCGTGTGCGCTATAAACTACCGGTGGTGCTATAAACTTGCACAAATTTGGAGTGTGTGCCATAAACTACCGTGTTGGCAGAGTTGCTCCCATATCAGTTCGTACTCTCATCTAATGAGGGGCCATCGTCGATTGTCGGGTATGGCTGGCTGGTCGTCACGTTATGTAATACCGGTGGTGGCTGAAAATCCTAAATGCTGAAGTGGAATGTCTATTGGAAACTCTGAGACCCAGATTGTATGTTTGCCGAAGGGACTCGGATACGATTTAGCGGCATCCGGTAATAAAGTTCCGCGGGACGTTGAACTAGATCTCCTTAGAGATCTGCAGTTCTGTAATGCGGAAGGGTTATTGTCGAGATCAAGATTTGTTGCTTTTATTTTTCGTTTCATGATAATTCGAGTTCGAATGCGATGATCCAAAAGCAAAGCAGGTTCTCCAAGAGAAGCAAAGAGTTCCGCATGGAATAATCACGAGCTTCTCTCCCACTGTATTGGAAAGCGACCTCGACGGGACTGTCGACGGGGTGTAGGGAAAGCGGGATCGCACGTGTATTCATGGAGTAACCCCTAAATCCTCTTGATCAGGGCATGGCCAAATGGGAAAGGGGTCTTCGCCGGGCTTTTTCCCTTTACGGACCACAAAACAAAGAAACATCGATGCACTTTGCACGCGCTGTTTCCCCTTGGTAGGTGCCGCCGCCTGCTCGCGGCACCGGTCATTCTCGCCTTGACACCAGCACCAGAAGTTAATGAAATGAACTTTAAGGTTTCAGTGATAAAGGATCCCTTTTCCAAGTGCGTTCTTGAGCTTTGAGGTTGTCCAACAAATGCATCCGCCATAGGACTCTTTCATGTTCTTCTCCAGAGGAATCCGTACGTTCACCGGCCTGCGGATTTAGATCGAATTATTGGAGTGAGAGGTACGTACGGCCATATGATGTCTGCAAAGGTCAATGCCGGAATAGTTGACTATTGTCTGCTTGATCTAGTCAAATAATGAATTAATCATCCTCCACTTTAGGATCCATCCGCAGCAAATCGCAAGCAATAATTGACAAAGAATATACACTATAGAGTAGCTTTCATACTGCTTCTTCGACCTGGGATAGGGCGGGGCGGCACTGGCAGACCATTAACGATTATGAGTCAATTCTCCGCAAATGCCAGCTTCAAAGGAAGAAATGTATAGGAAAAAGTTGAGAAGTACATCAAGCTGTCTAGATGATCATTTCAAGAATTCATCCATCCTCATCATGGCGAAAGAGACCGTTGCTCCGAGAAAAAAAGCTAAAGCGAAAGTGCTAATCAGAAGATTTCTGACGAAAGAAGCGGGATCTCGGGGTTTTGCTTTTCCCCTTTGAGATTACAGGACGTGAAAGAGGCTGGCATGAACTACTGCACAGTTTTGATTCTGTTTCATAAGAGTCACTGTTCTAGAAACCACGTATTTCGTATATGAGTTGGGTGGAATTGGCAATGCTAAGAGGAAATGGAGGACAAAGGAAAGAAATGAATGAGAATAAGTACATGAGAAACGGCTAGCATTGGACATGACCGATGCACCATGGAGCTTCTGCAATCTCTTGCACAGTAGCTGCATCTTTTGCCCCGCCTTGCAGCCCAAACATTCTCATCCCGATTTCCCGGTCAGGCTTCGAGAAACCCTTGAGCATTACTGGCCATACGACTCCCCGCAATCCTTCTCACAGGACCATATGCCCACCTCATCGCAATGCGGTCGGGGTATAATTAGTGCTCCGGCTCACTACGTCCAAAAATTACATTGCCTATGCCGGCTCAGATGATTCCACTGAAAAGGCTATTTCACCTGAGGCTTATGGTGGAAGCGAGGGAAATTCCAGAATTTGTCAGTTGGTTTGAGACCCCAGTGTTCGTATTTGAGCTGCTGCTGGAGTAATCTTGAGTCAGATTAGTGTTGAGAAATGGGGGTTGCATCGGCACGGGAACTGTACACTCCTGGTCGTTGAGCATCTCAACTACTTCAGACATGGATGGTCGTAAATCTGGGGAAGCTTGGGTGCAAAGAAGGGCAATTTGAAGCACATTCGATGCCTCCGAGATTGGAAACTTGCCTTTCAACACAGGATCGATACATTCGGCAAGACTGTTTGATTTATATTGCTTCCAAACCTGAAAAGTACAGAAAAAGCCGAAGCGAGTCATAAGAAACTTTGCTAGTGTTGAGCAGAAAAGACAAGACTCTCTCCAGACTGTGAAGGGCCGAATTAAATAGTGCCCTTATACAGCTGAATCATGATATGTAAAGCCACAGAGAAAAGAGCAGTTGGAAAATTCTCAGTTTGAAGTTCGAGAAGATGTTAGGAATCATTTCGACTCTATGTCATTGATGAGAAGAAATTTGCAAACATCGCATGCATATTCTAGAGGTTGAAATCAGGAGGATAGGTATATGAATCTTACTGATTGCAGAACTGAACCTGAGACCTGCCCAAAGACACTGTTCTTCCTACCACTTAAAATTTCTAGGACCAGCACGCCGAAAGAGTAAACATCTGCTTTCTCCGTTAGTTTTCCCTTAACAAGATACTCTGGAGCCATGTAACCCCTGCAAAATTATATTTTCAGAAGGAGAGAAATGTGTTCCACAGAATCTGAAGTAGAAGATGAAATCGTCAAAGAGCAAAGAGAAGGGGTCACCCAAAAAGTAAATTTCCCAAACCAGACCAGAGAAAGTTAGCAAAAAAGGGAACAATTCCTATTTGATACAACGCCACTCACTCGAGGCCTTATATTACATGCTTATCTTCTGAACTCATAAGATGTGGCGGTTCAATGAGCCAATCCAGTCTTTTCTGCACGAGGATGTTATCTAAACCGGCTTAAACGGAAGAAAAAGAGACAAATAATAAAAGACCAGAATCTTACAGTGTCCCTGCGATACCGGTGCTAAGATGAGATTTTTCCGGATCAAGGCATCGAGCAAGTCCAAAGTCAGCAATCTTCGCCGTGAGATCCTCATCAAGAAGGACATTGCTGCTTTTTATGTCTCTGTGTATAATTTTCACTCCACAAGGTCCATGAAGATATGCCAGCCCCTCAGCTGTTCCGGAGATGACATTAAGCCGCTCCTGCCAGCTCAGGATGCGGGTTGCATCCTTAACTGCAACAGCAACCAGGCCTTGTTATGAGTTTTATTCTTGCAATTCAAGTACTTATCGGGAATGAGATTCAAAAAGTTGCCGGAGAAGACTAGCAAGAAAGAGTGTCATTCTGGAACAAGATGAAGCTAGCAACTAGAATAACACCATGGAACAAACTATGAGAAGCTAGAAACTAAAGGGTTTTATTTTGGCAGGAGCCCGACTTATGGAACAAATAACACTAATCTCGGATGCAGAATGGAGCAATATGTGGAGGGAACTTACCAAAGAGGAATTGATCTAGGCTTCTGTTCGGAACATATTCATAAACCAAGAGGCTTTCGGGGCCTTCAATGCTGCAACCCAGAAGCCCGACCAGGTTCTTGTGTTGGATTCCACTGATCAAATTTACCTCATTGAAGAAGTCATCCACCCACTGAAGCGTGTTGAACACCAGCCTCTTTACTGCAACAACTCTTCCATCAGGGAGGATCCCCTTGAATACCGAACCAGCTCCTCCTTGGCCTAATTTCCTCGAGTCGTCAAAGAAGTTGGTAGCCTTCTCGAGCAATTCATAATTGAAATTCAGATTCGACTTCCTTACAATCGCTGGAACACCAAAGAGCTTCTTCTGGACTGAGAATAGGTAAAGAAGATGGCATTACAGAATGTTCTAAGAGAAGTTAAACACAATATTCTCTAAAGTTTCACATCTACCTTCTCTTTTCTTGGATAATTTTCTGTATCCAACATAAGCACCGATGAAAACGAGTGAAGTTGCAGCAGCAATGGATGAAGCAATAGCAATGATGATCCTGAGCTTCGACGAGTCTGTTAAAACACAAAAAAGGATCATCCTTTGTTAACAGAAAACGAAGCTATAGCAGTAAAGAGGCAAATCACATCCCCAATGCAAAACAGAAAAGCAACAGGCGGAACAAGAAAACTAGAACATCATCGTGCAGACTAACTTGGAAGATCATTCAATTCTTACCACCATCTGTTGGGACAGTATAAAACCTCTGAGTCGAATATCGCATGAAACAGCCGGCATTCATAGCCCTCCCTTCATCCCCGGGAGTACAGTTCCTCGCCTTGATCATCGCATTCTCCAAGCACTCTCCGCAACCATTCTCATCGAGAGTGTTCCAACACTGTGCCAGCGCAAAAACACCGGCAACTCCTCCTCCACTCGCCTCCTCAAAGACGGCGAACCCCTTATTCTTTGGCGCGACCGCAGACACATTCCTCAGCACTCGGTCGACCTTATTGGCGAACTGCAGCTGCGCCTGCTGGTCGGCTGAAACACTGGTTTGATTGGCGCACTTGACCATGTCATGCTGCGGATCGATGGTCTCGTTGTAGAAATTGTAGTAATCGGACCTTATGAAGCAACCGTCGAGATACAACCGCCCAGAGTCAGCAGCCAAGACGCTGCATCGAGGAAGTATAGTCCTGCTCTGCGCGAAGCAGAGGAGGCAATCGTCGTGGCTCAGATCGCCGTGGCATTGAGCCAGGGCGTACAGTTCCGGCAACGGAGAGGTTATGGAATCATAAGCCCAGCGATCCTCGGCGACTTTCGCGGCGACCTCTCGCATGACGATCAGGAAGTTCGAGATGATGTTCGCGGTCGATGTGACGTTGGATTTGAGACAGAGAATGCCCGCCTCGGAGACTCGAGGATCGCCGACCGAAGGAGAAAACAACGAGGAGGAGCCGAAGAGAAGGAGGACAACGTAAGCGAGAGGCTGCATGTCGCAGTTTCAACCTCGTTCCCGGAGCGAAATCTGCCGGAGAATGTTCGGTAGCGGCGGCGTTCGCTTCAGCAAGTATAGAACCGAAAAAAAGCGTCAGCTGCCGAAGGTTTCCTTCTCCGGCCAAAGAGCCCATGCTCGCGAAGCTCCGACGGGCCTCCCGACCTGCTCGTACCTCCGCCGCCTTCCTCCGCAAGGACTCGAAGCTCGCGGAGGTCCAAAAACGACTGCCACGGCGAGGCGCTTGGCTGCTGAGCCCACACAGATTCGCCATCCACTACGGCTCTCTTATATACATGCGGAGCGCGACGCGCGGAACGAACTTCTAGAAAGCGGAGGTTAGCCGACGAAGTGGGAAATTCCATGCTGATCGGTGACGCGCGCGGAGGGGCCCCGGCCCGCGACGGTTTCCAGCTCGGACGACGACGGCGGCGACGGCGGCGGCGGCGACGACGGCTCGGGCAGCGACGGCACGGCGGAGGATGCTGTCATTTGAACGATTGATCGTTTGAAAAAGAAGGGAGAGTTGACGACGACCGGCGCGGCTGCTTGCGAAAAAGATGATTATCTTTCGTTGCGCAAAAACGGACCCTTGAACTTGTTTGACTTTTTTTTTTTTTTTCGACCCAAAAAATAATTGCTTTGTTTGACTTTTCCGATTGTTTGACCTGTTTTTGACCGAAAAAATTTGTTTGACTTTTCCGACCAAAAGAAGAACTTGTTTGACTTGTAATTCAGTTTAATTCATTTTTTAAATTAGGGAAAAAAATGAGGAAATGACTATTAAGGGTGCGTTTTTTTCCAAAAAATAAAGTAATGTTTCTGGAAAATATTTTCCGGGAATCATTTTTTAGGAAAATGAGCTCATTTTTCGGTGTTTAGCTAAAACCTAAAAAGGACTTGGAAAATATTTTCTGTTGTTTGGCGAGGAAAATCTAATGATGAAAATTATCAAGTTTTTTTTTTATTTTCTAATTTTTTTCAAATTATTTGTTATTTTTAAATTATTTTTAATAAGAAAAGAAAATACATGAATGTTTTCCTCGTTAGATAGAAAAGAAAAGGAAAAGAAAAGAAAAAAAATAAAGAAAAGAAAAGAAAAGAAAAGAAAAGAAGAGAAATAATATTAACAAATTCAAGATGAGTGATTCCGAAAAATATTTTCGCCTTCTTAGATAAGAGAATTCGCTTTTGTAAAATCAAACACGATGTTCGTGTTGACCGGGAAGTATTTTCCGTCGACCAAATCATTTTCGGAGACCCAAATGGACGAAAGTTTCGGAGAACGCTTTCCAGAAAAACACTTTCACCGAAACAAACACGTCCGAAGAGAAAAAGATAAAAAAAGACGGCGATTTTCTTTTATTCTTACCGTCCATTTTTAGTTTGAGGGCCGATGATTCGGATTGGCAAAGGCCTCGGCAGTGTTGTGCCGGAAGCCGGGAAGTCTCTCTCTCCCTTGAGAGAGGCGGCGAATCGCCGAGACGCGGCGCCCGGCCACGAAGGTTCTACTCACCGGCGGGGTCCTGAATTCAGCGACCTCTATGAAAAGAGACGAGTTTTGATATTCGGGGGGTGGTGAAGTTTTGATTCGCGTGTCTTGATTTCGGTGTTCGAACGGCGTGAATTCGACGACTGTTTGTATCACTTTCGGGTTAGCCAAGGTTCGATCGGCACAAAACGGACGAGAAGATCGGCGCGCGCCGATGAACCGGTCCGAATCAGACATTGGAAATGCTTCTCGCTCGTGAGAAAGAAGCGGAAGCTACTAAACGCCGTCCGATTAGCGTCCCCTAGTCGGGGTAAAAGCCACCCTTGCAATCACGTCGGCGTCTATCACCGAATCTCTACCTTCGTTATTTATTTAGTTTTTCCTGATTTTCCAGACGACAGCGTGCTAGCGCACATGATGAGTAATCTATGTGAGCACGAAAATGCAGCGTTTAACGTCGTGTTTTGAGAGCACCTAAACTTCTTTGGTGTAGGGTTGGGTAATCTAGCCGGTTGCAGCTGTCCTATCAACGTGGGGACTAGGCTGGTTCCCCCCTCTAAAAGAAATAGGGGAACCGACCTTGATCAGTTAAGTTCCCGAACTATGTCTTTTTTTTTTTTTTTTTCATAAGATAATAACTATACTATTGAATAAGTCGAAAAAAGGCAGGTTCCCGGGTGAACACTGGAATCGGCCGATTCAGTTTCGGGCCGGTTTCGGGTTTCAAAAATCGAGAACCGGCTTTGATGGGCAGGTTCCAGTTTTCGGATGATTGCCGAAAAGCCATAAACTTATTGTACGGATGTCGATTCAATTCTAAACCTTTTAATTTGGCCAAGTTAGTCCTCAGCTTTTTCATCATTTGCAAATATAGTCCTAACCATTTTTGACCGAAAATCGCCAACGTGGATACCGGATCATCCTACGTGACAAGGCCGGCGCCAACGGAGACAATTTTGTACAATTCTTATAATTTTTTTTTAATCCGGAACCTATTTACCTTGAAACCGATTTCCCTTGAATCCGGGGTATTGATTACCTTCTAGCGAGAATTATGGTAATTATTTTTCATGATTTTTTTCCCGCATTAAAATGAAAAATCTTGACTTGAGCACTTACGCAAGTGGTGCGCACTCAATTGCTAGTTGCCCTAGAGTGGTCAGTCTTGATCGGCCAAAGTCTACCCACCATAAGAAATTTTTGTTAACATCGTACTATCGTTAATCATGATCCGATAGCATCGACCTTATGAACTAAGCTTTCTCACTGATGTTCGTGGCCCCCATAAACATTCCTCAATCAAACTCGAGTCACTGTCTCGACCAAGACCAATTCCTAGCATCCCCACTTTTCGACTTAAATGGCCCGGGCCGCGCCACTCGCGACTGCGATCGTCCGATTCTCTCCACACAAATGATGACGCATGTTCTGCGTTAGTCGTAAGCGTCCCTGATTCCCAAATGAGTAAGCTTCGGAAAAATTGATAGATAGATGTCGGACCGCGTTCGATACGCTTTGTAATGAGGGGTCCAAGAATCAAGTGATCCAAATTGCATATCTTTAGGCGAGAAACTCTGCCGTGTTTGACCATTTCCTGGCAAATGCTCGAATTCTATGAGAATCCTTTAAACAAATGAAGGAATTTTGAAAAACCAAGCCTCGTTCGACAAATTATCAATATGTTGACCAGGTTCTGGTACGAATTTGATCGAAGGATCTCCATGTCTGACTCCTTGCGCCAACAAAGAATCCAAAGGCACAAAACATTGTCTATTCCAACAATGTCACGGTCCGAGCCAACATTGGTCGCCATCGCTCGTCGCTCTCTTCAAAATTCCGCGATCCATCATTTTCTTCTCGAGCACAGCTGTCCCGACAAATTCGAAGTAAACGACAAGGAATCGAACAACTTGTAGGGAAACTACAGGGAATGGCTTGGCATCTTCTACATCCACGCACAGTCAGTAAGTGCTGCTACCAAAACTCTGTGGGTCTCGCCTGTTTCCTTAGTCTATTCTAAAGAGTGGTCACTACCCTGAGTCTTCACGCACTCAAAGCCATATATGGGGTATCTCTAAACGTGATTCTGTGGATGATGTTGAATCAGAATGAGTGCACATAATCAACAGGAAGTTTCTCACTCTTTGAAGTGCATTGTGTGTGCATTTGACCGCCGATTGTTCCTTGGTCATCATTTTCTTCAGCAACATTTGTTTCGTAATGATCAATGTCGTAGTCGTGACCCTTACGCATGCTCCTAGGCTGGGCCTGCTTTGATTTTGTATGAGCAAGGAGATCTACAGTATTGACGACCGACTCTTTCTACCCTGAGAAAAACACTTATGGAGCAGTCTTCGTCTCCTTGAAATTCTAGCAATCTGATGCAGCGGTTCTTTGAATTGCATCCTTGAAGGATAGAAATGACAGAAGCAAGTGCATCATGGTACAACGCCTCTCATAACTCGGACCAAGTTTCATTATAGAGAAGAAATGAATGTTTTCTTCCTTAAATATCGACATACCTGTAAGATTGTTTTCAAAGTTCTTTGCATACCAAAATGAACGCCGAATCCCTGTGCTTGCTGAGCCTACTTGTATTCTCACGCTTCGACTTCTGATCAACCCATGAGACTCAAGTCTTGTGTACAAATGGAGATGATTGTTTGCTTGTTCAGGGACTCTAAAGCTCTTCCTTTGCCTTCTACAATCAGTCATAGACGAATAGGGTTTACAAAAGTTTGATTGAATGCGAGGCAAGTACGATATTAGTTGCAACTCACGTTGGAGATGTTTATCCACTTGTTCAGGGTCTGCAAAGCTCTTCCAGATTGTTGAGTTTCACGAGCCAAACTTACTCCATCAGCTAATGTACATACTTGGCCCACGACTAAGAGAGCGGCTGCTGCATTTAGTATCTGCATATTGTTTTGCCAGACACAAGTTTCTAAGCAAAGAGAGGCCAACAACATAGGTATTTTATTATTCATGAATTATCACCTTAATTTCTGCAAGAAATTGAACTGAAACTATTAATTTACAAGCCTGAATTTTAAAGAGTAAACAGCTTCTAACAAAGGTTTCTTTTTCAAGTAACTAGTATGATCATCAAATACAACTAGCGGGACATACAGTTGAACCAATCCAAATCAGAATGGTGAGCCAACAGGGGCTAAAGTGATTAATTACGATGCACTAAAATAGCAACTAAGGATTGAGATTTCAGGCATACTCACGAATGCATCCGCAATTGGTCCTTTTCCCCCCGATAATATGTGATTCAAGACTTCTGCGTTATAAGCGGGGCCTCCACCTCTCAGGTCATCTAAAGTACACCGAGGAATGCCAAAGTCCACTGGCCGACAGAAATTCCATCGAAAGAAACCAATATTCAAGATCATGCAAATATTGATAAGCATTGATAAACAGGAAAAGCATCATTCTTGATAGTGCTGCCTAATGGCAATTTTCACCATCAACACCACTAAATTATAATCTCATATTTTCGCTTGTCAACAGTTTGAGAGAAGATGAAAAGAAGATTCTTACGTGGATCAAAGGAGAATTTGTCAATCTTCTCCGGAGTAACGTCAAGAACTAAGCCAGCCCCTGATCATGAATATGACCGCAGCGAGATAGAACTTAAAAGGAGCAGATCAAACACACAAAAGGAAAGGCAAAGGAGTGCGGGTCTTGTTGCTGGAACTTTAGGTACCCAGCAGATAGGCCTATACTAGTGAACGAGAAAAGTGAGGATTATCTTACCGAGAGGACTAATTTCATCCAGACCCTCTGAATGAACAACAAGCGCTCTCTTCATGCCAAATCGTTGCAGTGCCTTGGCCATTTTAAGAACCTAAAAGAATGCATGAGAAAACAATGAACAATTCGTTTTGTGACTAGAATATTAAATAATCGCACGCATCAAATCGTCAAATGAGTATATGGAAACACTTAGCACCTCAGAAAACAGAAGAGAGCGATTAATTTCACCTAGGTACTTCCCCCTTTTCAAAAGCCCAGATTATAATTAACCAAAACAGGATGAACTGATAAGCATATATATCCTAACTGCTTACAATACCATAGCTAAAACTAAGCAAATGATTTTTCTGTGCAGAAAGACAATGACAACGTGTAGGCTACAGAGAAGGTGCAAAAGAAAATCAAGGAGACATGCCAGGTACTTTAATTGAGAATTAAGGAGAGCAAGTTGAATACATGTAATCTTGAGTACAAGCGCAATTTCTGAACTATCATAAATAGATAAAATATAGACAATTAATGCGTGGGCACTTACTAGGTCATCTTTGTAGACACCAACGACAGCAAAAGGTACCCGTGCTGGATTCAACATAGGTCCTAACACATTAAATACCGTTTTCACTTTCAGCTTCTTCCTCACAGGACTAACAATCTTCATTGCCGGATGATATTTCGGAGCCATCATAAAACCAATTCCTACTTCATCCACACATCTCTTGATCGCCTGATACAACAAAAAGAGTTGTATGAGGATGACCATGCGCATGCACCAAGCAGGTTAAAGAGGCCATTTGTGCCATACTTTTAGAATTATGGAACTCAAACCACTTAGTTACGACAGATTTTATTTTCTATCTGATATAAATACCTCAAAAAAGAACCATGCTCCTTGAGTAACAAATCTAGCCGTTAACATCTTGACTACAATGCACTAACCTTGGGTTCTAAGTCGATGGCAACTCCCAAGGCTTCCAATACATCAGCACTCCCGCATGCCGAAGAGCTCGAACGGTTCCCTTGCTGCATTGCAACCAATTTGTCAATGATATCTAGCTAGTCGCAATCAATGTCACCCTTGGAATTTATGTGGAGATCAATGTCACCTTTGCAACTTTGGCACCGCAGGCTGCAGCGAGTACAGAAGCACCGGTTGATATGTTGACCGTGTTGGCACCATCACCGCCTGTTCCGACAATATCTACTGCATCAACTAATCCTTCCACTTTCTTAGCATACTTGATCATTGCCCTTGCCAAGCCTACAATCTGTCTACATGTTATACATTTGCATTCGAGATCACCATAAGCAACAACACAGAACTCCCCAAAAGCATGGTCCAGGAACTCTTACCTCTTCAAAGGTCTCTCCTTTGGCTCTCAACAGCACAAGAAAAGCACTGATCAGTGCCTCATCAGCGTCCTTCAAAAGAAAGTCTAGAGACGCCTTGGCGTCAGCCTCAGATAGATCCTCACGACTAATCAAAGACTCAATCAACTGCAGAATCAAGAAAGCAACAAACCAACCAACCCCATCAACCCCAACCTCAAAAAAACACAAAAAGCGACCGAAAAACAGAACCCCTTGACTGTGAATTACCTCGTTAAATGATCCAACCTTTGGAGAAGGATTTGTGCCGACATCATCATGCACGGCACTAACCCCTACACTCCTGGCACGAGCAGCATTGACGTAAGCGCGTCCGGCTGAAATCCCAAGTCGGAGACCGGTCACCTGCGCCAACCTCCGATGGGAAAATGAGGAGAGAGAAGAGACGGGAGGTTGTCGGAGAACCAGTCTCTCTGCCATGGCCAACGCTCCAAGATTCTCCTCGCTCCGCTTATAGAAATCAAGATATGGGACAGAAAGAATCTGATGGGTGTTGGAATGTGTAACTGTAGCCCGAGTAAGTGATGGGGCAAAGAAAATTACAGGCAAGAAGAAGAAGCTCGATTTGAAGTACAGCGGTTGCCACCGACTTTGTTTCCCAAATGGGGAACCACGAGCTAATCTGCACAAATGGTAAATAATCTATCAATATTTTTATGAAGTTACCACATCTATTTATGCTTTGTATTTTAACAAATTTTAGTACTAACTTTATTTGCATAACTTGCTTTAAATTTAATAACCTCCTATATAAAATTATCAAGTCTAAATTAGAGTTTTGTTCTAACTTTTATTAGATTGAATTATCAACAAATTTTGTATCATCAACTCTCATTTGAGTTGTTTGAACTCTGGCATAAAACCCTGTCGTGACCCTCCCAAATTGGGTTTTCTTTTAGGAAACGGCATAAGAAGAGTTAAAGGTACTGCCTTGATTAGACGCGGGCTCTCCCAAATCAGATAAACTTAGCTAAATCTAAACTCACTTGAATGAAATCAAGCCCATATCTGCCAAACTTGTGAACATAACAAGACCCCATTTTTTTCCCTCTTTTCATTACTATTCCCACAACTTCTTCTCACTATGCACGTATATTCTCAAACACCAAAGCTTCAACAACGATAATCCACATGCAACACTTGACGAGAATGACGCTATCTCCCATTAACCACCACTGGTCACTGATCTATGACAATCTCCCCTTCGGAACAAAATTGGTACCTCTTCCTAAGCAAACCAAACCCATTTTTATTGTGTTAAACTCCAACCATTAAGACCAAAAGAAAGGCTCAAGCCCCTGACCAAGCCCCTCCCATTATTTCTTTTTAATAAATCCAGGGACTTCTTTTGTTTTCCGTTTAACCCAGAAACTTCAATACTCACGTATCAATTTCAGAACAGTACAACTTCAACAATAGTGCCTACGTATCTGATCCTAAACCAAAATAACATACTTTATCATCAAGTACTTCCGGTTGCCAGACCTTAACCATGAACCGCCAACCCTTCAACCATCCACCACCTCAAAATAGCATACATGAACATCATTTGACATACCCAAATGCATATGAACAGCATTCGACACACACCGACACTTGTAAACAGCGAACCATACACAACATGCCATCTAAAAATCGAATCATTACGCGAAACATAAAATGCAGAACAGAGAGCAGATGGACCCAGCAATACTCTAAGCAAAGATGAAATATGGCAGAATTCATCCTCTTAATAACCCACCAAACATGGTGTCGATCGAGCAAAGCGATTTCAGTTCACGCATTTCATCGAGCAGGTGGTGAGCGAATCAGTCATACCATTCACACGCAAGTCTCATGCTGTAAACTCGGCACGGGTACGATTCAAGGCCGGGAAAATCTCTGAGGACACGAACTAACACGAGCGAGTGACCCACATTGCAGGGGCAATACATTAAGCGCGCGAAAAAGATTTCGGGCAAGCGGCGAATCATGCGGGGGCGTGAGACCAAGTTTAGCATGATCGTTTTCCTACCTCGACCAAAACGAAACCTGCGAGAGAAAACCCACCTTGTTCGATCCGCGAATGAGCAAACCCAGAGAGCAGAAGACCGCCCGACGGAGCGGAGCCAGAGTGTTGCCGGGAAGGTGGCGGGGGGACGAAGAGGAAAGACTGGAAACAAGAGTGTGTCGTGCTGATAGAGGGAGTGAAGTTCAACGTCCCTTAATCCAATATCTAAAAATAAAAATTTTAAAAAATTAATGAAATTCTAATTTTTTTATCATAGGTTAAATTCTTCGATTTGACGAAAAAAGTTAACATTTTGCCACTTCAATGGAAAATTTGAGCATCTAAAAGGCCTAATTCTGCTGATGCCTATATGTAATCAACGTACTTAAGGACACTAATCTAATTTTCTAGTGTCAAGAAATGAGTTTTGCCGTGATCAGGAATCTCAAATCTTAACTTTTCTAACTTTTAAATGTTGGGTAAATTCAGTTGTCAACAATCTCCAAGGGAGGGTAGAATCTTTCTATTTGTATCCTATTTGGCATGCATCTTTCTCTTTATATTAAGCAATAAGTACATTAAAAATCCTAAAATTCACTCGCGAAAGTGTAATCGAGTTCTCAAATTTTCAAAAATGAAATTAAATCCTTCCTTTAATACCATCAATTTGACTAATAAAAATGCTGACGTGGAATTTTTTTATTAGTTTATTTTTCAAATTATGTTTAAATTGGATTAAAGAACTAAAAAAAGGCTATAATTCTATTTAAAAACATAACAAATTTTAAGGTGTCGCCAGCGTCACCTAGATTTGGGAGCCCTCGCCCGGGCTTGGTGAGGGCCAGCCACCCTTGGTCTGCTGGCCGCCTCCAGAGATGGGTGGCGATGGCAACAATGACCCACGGCAAACCCTACCATTCTCTCTCTCTCTTTTGAAGTTTTGTTGTTTTAAATAATATTTTAGTTTTTAGTTTTTAATATAATTTAAATAAGATTTGATGAAGAAAATAAAAAATGCCATGTAGTAGAGAAAAGATATTATAAAGAGTCGCGTCAGTATTTTTTGTTAGCCAAATTGGACTGTTAACACAAAAACTTAATTGCATCAATTTGACAAATTTTGGAATTTTATTACACTTTTCGAAAGTTTTAAGGCTTAATCGCACTTTTGCGACAAATTTTAAGATTTCTAGTACATTTATTCCTTTTAACAAAATAGAGGTAGAGTTCTTAGTTCATATTACATATGAATGTAAAATATAGGGACTCGATTACAATTAGAAAATTCCTAATTGTCGTTATTACGTGTCATCTATGAGCTAAATTCGAGATTTAAATGGGTTTGCCAAGTTCATATTCGAACAAGGTCCTGTATAATTGTGGTCTAAATGATATTGGAATTGATCCTCAAATTCAACGTTAGGAAGAAAGCCAAAGAAGAAAAAACTAATTTCAAGCAACCTTCTCCGAAAGGAATAGGTTTTGCATATTCAAACAAAGTGAAAAACTGGCAAAGAAAGATATCAAGAGCCACCGTTGAGGCAATTCTCAACTTGAGAAGCCATCTGCTGGGGCCAAAATCTCATGCACATTGGTGCAGTTATCTTCTTCATGTTGAGCAGAGAGGTGGGGAACCACCACAATCCATCTCCAAATACGAGAGCAGACCCAACAAAAGGTGCGAACGTCTCTGCTTGCGCCTTGTTCTTCCTCCTCCACATGTAGATTACACATTCTCTTGACATCCCTAAGCCTACGTGAGCTAACTCGGGTAGGAAACAAGGGATGCAACAAAAGAATATATCCACTTCAAAACACACAAAAGTAGAATTGTCATTTACCTTCCACCAAAGCCCCAGAAGGGCAAACTCAACCAAACATGCCAATCAAGTTCAAGCAATGCTTAAACTTGTTTGGACCGCTTGGTCAACATATCGTCTTGTCACCGTCATCAATTTTCTTTACCGCATATTTTTCTCTCGCCTGCGAATAAAGTGATACCTGACATCAATGTGCTTAGTCCTCTCATAATATGCTTGGTTTCTAATCAAGTATATAGCACTCTGATTGTCACAAAAGACAATCGAATTGTCTTCCTGCTGTAGTCCAAGTTCCTGAACAAGATTCCTTAACCAAATACCTTCTTTCACTGCTTCTGCTGCTGCCATATACTCTGCCTCTGTAGTAGACAAAGCAACCGGCCGATTTGTAAGGTTGACCTCCAGCTAATAGCCGAACTAGATAGCGTGAAAAGATGGCCACTCAATGATCTCCTCTTATCAAGATCACCTGCAAAATCGGAATCCACAAATCCCACAACTGAGATACCATTAGAACTGTTTCTATCAAACACTAAACCCAAATCTGCTGAGCCTCTAAGATACCTAAGTATCCATTTCACTGCCTGCCAATGGACCTTTCCAGGATGTGCCATATATCTACTAACCACACTAACTGCCTGTGCAATGTCTGGACGAGTGCATACCATAGCATACATAATGCTACCGACTGCACTGGAGTATGGGACACGAGACATCACAGCCTCTTCGACCTCTGATTGAGGTGAATGTAGGGCAGAAAGTCTAAAATGATATGCCAACGGTGTACCTACGGGCTTAGCGTTTTGCATGCCAAACCTCTCAAGTACCTTCTCAATAGAACTCCTCTGTGAGAGATATAACTTCCCTACTTTTCTGTCCCTCTGAATCTCCATTCCTAAGATCTTCTTGGCAGGACCCAGATCTTTCATCTCGAACTCCTCATTGAGCCGTTTCTTCAAGATCAACACATCCGACATGTTCTTTGCAGCAATGAGCATGTCATCCACGATAAGAGAAGATAAACAAAGGATCCATATGAACCCTTCTTGTAGTAGACACAACTATCATAATTGCTCCTCCGATAACCGCTCCCTATCATAAAGTCAAGCGAATCTCTTATACCACCTGCCTTGGTGACCGCCTTCGACCATACAAGGATTTCTTCAATTTACAAACATGATCTTCCTTGCCTTCTACATAATAGCCCCTCGGGTTGGGCCATATAAATAGTTTCTTCAAGCTCGCCATGCGTAAAAGCGATCTTCACGCTGTTGCTCAAGCTCTAAGTTATATTGAGCAACTATAGCTAGCAAAGACATGAATGGAAGTGTGTTTTACCACGGAGAAAAAACTTCAAAGATAATCAATTCCCTCCTTCGGTTGTAGCCTTTAGCTACGAGCCGAGCCTTGAATCTAGCATTTTCAACACCTGAAATTCCTTCCTTTTTCTTGAAGACCCATTTACACCCGATGGCTCTTTTTCCCTTAGGCAATCGCACCAAGTCCCAAGTCCGGTTCTTGTGAAGTGATTCAAGTTCCTCAACCATAGCAACAGCCCATTTCTCCGATTCTGCAAGTAATAGCTTCAGATAGGTAGAAGGTTCCCGAATACCCATATCTTCTGCAGCGTCGTGAGAGCATAAGCCACCGGATCGAGAGAACCCATATTTCCGAGGAGGCCGAGTCTGTCTCCTTTCTCTCGCCAAGAGTAATAGAATATGGCTGCTCCACCTCATCTATCGCTTCCTCATCTCGAACTTGAATCAACAGGAGCATTTTGCTCGCTCAAAACATTCGAGAGGTCTTTTTGGAAGCTCCACCAACCTCCACCTCCTTCATATCACTCTCATGTTTACCTCACTCATCAAAGAACTTTCCTTTGATCAAGCATATGCATTTCATTAAAAGTAACATCCCTACTAATAATGAACTTAGGTGAGTTAGGTTTACGCACCATAAACGATAACCTTTCACCCCATCAAAGATACCCAACAAAAAAAAGCATTTCTTTTGCTCTAGGTTCTAGCTTACCATCCTTAACATGATAATAAGCAGGACATCCAAAAACCTTTAAATTAGAGTAATCACAAGGCTTACCTGACCACATCTCAAAAGGAGTCTTGCATTCTATTGCTGTTGAAGGAGAGCGATTAACGAGATAACAAGCCGTGTTAACAGCTTCAGCCCAGAAACACTTTTCCATGCCAGCATTAGAGAGCATGCATCTTGCTCTCTCCAATAGAGTTCTGTTCATACGTTCTGCCACTCCATTCTGTTATGGAGTGTGCCTCGATCGCACGGTGTCGAACAATACCGCATCTCTCGCATGTAATTCATTAAAATCGCCACCACGTAACTCAAGACCATTATCGGTCCTAAGATGTTTGATCTTCTTCCCCGTCGATTCTCAACAAGAGCTTTCCACTTCTTGAAGGTTTCAAATACATCACTTTTTTTTTAGAAAATAAACCCAAACCTTCCCGGAATAATCATCAATGAACGCCACAAAATAAAGAGCGCCACCCTTAGATGGAACCTGTCTTGGGTCCCCATAAATCGGAATGGATATAGTCAAGTGTGCTCTTTGTCGAATGAGTCCCCTCTTTCGAATCGACTCGCATTGCTTGCCAAGAACACAATGTTCACGAAATCTAGCGAGGTCGTTCGCTCCCCACAAAGTAAACCACGTTTACTCAAAACTGACATGCCACGCTCACTCATATGGCCCAAACGCATATGCCACAATTTCGTTCTATCATTATCAGAAACTGAATTGCTTGTGCCAATTGAAGGACCCATAACTGTGCTACCCTGCAGATGATACAAGTGATTAACCTTGCTTCCTTTCATTACTACCAGATTGCCTTTTGTAACTTTAAGAATTCCACCTCCACCTGAGTACACACACCCAATGGAATCCAAACTGCTCAACGAAATAAGGTTTCTCTTCAAGTCTAGTATATGTCTTACTTCAGTTAAAGTTCTTACTGCTTTGTCGTGGCACTTAATCCGAACAGTACCAATACCCACGACTTTGCATACAAAGATCATTCCCCATCAAGACCGATCCACCATTCAATGGCTCGTATGTGGTGAACCATTCCCTATTTGGGCACATGTGATATGATGCTCCCGAATCCATAATCCAAACATCATTGGACAAATTAATAGCAGAGCATGCCGTAAGAACACTGTCTGACGCATTAGCCTCATTATCGTTTGCAACATTCGCTGAATCTTGTTTTCGACTATGTTGCTTATCCTTTTTCTTGAGCGAAGGACAATCTAACTTGTAATGTCCCTTTTTATGACAATAGTAGCACTCAACGCTCGCCTTATCTCCGGTGGCTTAGATTTTGAACGACTAATGATTTCCCTCGGAAAGCTTTGTCCCCTCGCTCTTGGTCCTGCCTCTCACAAATAAACCCAAATCTTTGTTTTTTTACCGGTATTCCCATTCAATTTTGTTCTCAATTCCACAGAATTCAAAGATGCTTTGACATCCTCCAAGGTTATGGATTCACACCCATAAAGCATCGAGTTCACAAAATTCTCGTATGAGGCAGGCACAGAACATAACACGATCAAAGCTTGATCTTCATCCTCGAGTTTAATATCTAAATTTTTCATATCCAGAACAATTTTATTAAACTCATCCATATGTTCCTGAACAGACGTACCTTCGCGCATCTTTAGGGTATAAAGACGCTGCTTCAAATAAAGTCTCGACGTTAGGGATTTCTTCATGTAGAGATTTTCCAGTTTCTTCCAGAGACCGGCCGCTGTTTCTTCATCGGCGACTTCTCACAAAACCTTGTCGTCTAGAGACAACTGGATCGCGCTATGCGCCTTCTTGTCCATCTCTTCAATTTCAGCCGAGGTCATATCGTCTGGATATTTTCCGTCCAGCGCCCTGACCGTACCCTCTCGCCTCAATAAAGCCTTCATCTTTATTCTCCATAATCCGAAGTTGTTCTGTCCGTCAAAAGATGAGATCTGAAACTTCAAAGATGCCATCTCAAAGAACCCTAGAATCGAACTAGGCTCTGATACCACTTGTTGTAAAGCGATGCGGAAAAAACAGAAGACAGAACACAGGGATTTACGTGGTTCGATCACAAGGTGATCTACGTTCCTGGTAAGCAAGACAAATTCCACTATAATCAAAGAGAGTACAAATTTCAGAAGTCGAAACAACGACAAAATCTCTCGGCTCACGAAAACTCTCTGAAAACGAAACTCTTACTCTAACAATGAGAAAACCTAGCCGCAGTATAAAAGTGCTCCAAAAAAATTTTCCCAGCTTGGGCTACGCCCCCGAACCCCCGCGCATTGGTTTGCTTTCCCCAGCTTGGGCGGTCATCTATGGAGATTTGTTCGCTTGCTGCGAGTTGGGCCTATCGGCCCAACCCTTCGCGTCGCGAACCAAATCTCAATTTTCTTTCCACTTTCGGGTCGCACAAAAAATATGTCGGGTCGGGTTATAAACCGGACCGAATACATAAAATTCAAGACATATTTAACAGGCAAAGGCCACGGGGATTGGTATCGTGTTCCTCCACTTCTTCAGCGTCGTGTCTCTGAGTAGGTTGATGACAACGGCCGCGACAAGGAAGGCCAGACAGAGATCGAGGCAGTGCTTTGGCAGTGCCGAGAGCCCACTCGTTGCGGCATGGAGGCTTCCCTAAAACTGCTGGACCAAGCAGCTGGGAACCGGGAATGGGGTGTTCCGAACCCAGGGTTGTGGCTCCTGAGGTACAAGAAGATGGACGGAGAGATCACACACCCCATCAAAAACCCAATCAGTTTGCTCAGCAAGAGGGATTTGGGGGAAGAAAGTGTCATGTACCCAACTTTGAAGCTCTCCATCAGATCAGAAGCTACTTCCACCGAATTCATGATGACCCCACAAGCCGCAAGCCCCACTAGGATGCTGCCCCGGGCCTTCCCTGCCCACAAAGCGAAGATGGAGATCGCCAGCTTCCCCAGGTTCGACATTATGGACATGTCCGTTAAGCCGTTGGAGTACACCTGGCAGAAACCCCAGGACTGGGGAGATCAGGTATATGATCAAGATGTAGTACCATTTGAGAGGAGGGAAGAGGAATGGAAAAACCGCGGTGGATATGACGGAGATTGTAATTTGTAACGCAGCTGCCGACTGCCATTCTGTTTGGGATTAGGTCCTCGAGGAAGGTCTTGGTTCTGACCTCTTCATCATAGGAGACGGGTGATTTCTCATCGAAGGGATTCTCGGAAAGAGGCAAACCAGCGGCATTGCCAATTTTCTTACGCTCGAACAACCCGATAACGATGACCTTTATCATGTTGTAGACTGCGTCACCAGTTATGATGGCAAGTCTAAGGAAGACCTGTGTGACATAATTAAATTCTAGACCATCAAATGAGGGGGGCAAAAGCGAGTAAATACGAATGAGCTATTGGTCAGAGACATCACCCGATAAGTTAGTGGCCGCCAAGCCTTCTGGCAGTGGCATCTGCAGGATACCAGTCACCCTTCTTGGTATCTATGTAAGGCCACAGTATACCCCAGGAGAGAATTGCTCCAAGCAATTGGGAATAGGTTATCACGAAGGGACACATCATTCCAACACCAATATATGATGAATGGAAGGGGAAATGGAAGCTGTTTTAGTAGCAGGAAGTGAGAAGAACTTCAAATGAACTTGCTTGTATTGTAGGCAGATAGTCAGTCCTCAACTATCACCTCTCTTGATTGCACGAAAACAGTAAGTTCAACCAAAACATGTATCGTTCGGCCAATGCATATATTTACGTCAAGTCGCAGCAATGTTGATATTTCCTTCTGTTCTATCTTTACTTTACAAAGACAGTACTTTTTCTAAGTTTTCCTAAAGATCGATTGCTCAAATTGCGAACAATTTATAGACAATACCTTCTTTGGAATGCTTTGAGACTGAAGGTGGGGAAGTAACGGTATCCGCAGGAGCTCCCTCCACTGAACAACCATTGATATACTCCAAAAAAAGCTGATTGTGAAGTATTTACTCAGAGTTGTCCCCTGTTTCCTGTTGGTAGATCGATGAAACATAGTGTTAATAATTGTTGCTAGTGCAGTCGTCCGAAAAACTGTACCGAAAAGGTGGAGTCGAGAGGAAGAATGAAAATGAAAAGGAAGAGAAAAAGTACCTGCCATTCAATTTGCCTCTCTGAGGAGCGTGGAAGCTATTTATTAAATTACCTGTTGCATATGCAGTTGGGTATGTCAACTTCTTGTCAATGAGCATGAACTGGGCACCAGAAGCTCAAGAAGTCACCAAATTGTTCACATCGGTAATAACTTGACGATGGATCATTCACAAGGAAAATTAAAGAAGCAACACACTAGATTATTCCTACAACTAATCTCGGCATCATAAAATGCAGTACGTATACATCATGTAATCAATGAAAATGTTTCGAACACTTTAATCAGTGATTTGAGCATATAATGCTTACCTTTCGAAGAGGCAATATAGATAATAGACCGGCAGAACTAGCGAGAAAGAGAAACAGTATCATCCACCCCAAGCTGGGATTCTTGATATCATTTGAATCAACCGGTCCCGGAATTTGCTTTGCGACAGTGTCACTCATGGCCAAAAGATAGCTTGAAAAGCCTCCTGTTTACGAGAGTTAAATCCAGTGATTTAACAGTCTAATTTTCCGATACTACTAAAAAACAAGCCAGGACATATCATCAGTAATAGGATTTATCTTGCTGCTAAGAGAGAACTCACCACTCAAAGCAATGCTGATGATGGAATCGACGCACGTATGAATGACGGTATTCTCTTGCCTCGTGAATGGCTGACTCAGCAAGCTAGTCGCATTTAGTAGCTTCGTCCATGTCGATATGAAGACAAAACCGAAGCCCCTGGCGAAGAGATTCACGGGAGGGATGAAATTTAACATCAGGTCCATCTTTAGGATATAAATGGTCAAGAAAGCTCCCATCGCACAGCTCACAACTAGAGCTCTCAATGTAAGCTGTCTCTGCCGCGGTGGACCTCCTTTTATTTGAGTATGAACTCCAGGGAATGCAATTCGCGCGGCTTCTCTTCATTGTCTGCCTACGTCTCTGGTGCCAAGGTCTTGTAATCGAGAGGCCAGTCCTGACGGTCCATGCAAATCTTTTTGCCATCCTTGGTCACGCTCATCCTGGTACAGTTCCAGGAGGATGATCGCGAAAAGTCTTTTCGTGTCAAGGAAAAAAAGATTCTTTCCGGTGAAGAAGAACTGGGCAATTAAGCTTTGAGGTTGTCCTGTACAGTTAGGATATGTTCAATCTATCCTGTTCCTTAGACATTGGAAAAGAAAAGAATTTGTTAAGTTGTCAAAAGTTGTTAAGGATATGATTTCTGTGGGCAATCGAAGATAGCCTGTGTTGAAACCGTGATGCATGCTCCTAACCTCCAGGCTTGTAAAACATTCTGCCATCCCAGAATCACAATGCAAGCAACAGTCTCACACCCTTGACTATCATTTCAAGTGAAATACCTAAAACCTTCTAGAATATTTTGACACATAGAGTTATATATATTTATTATAATATCTCGAGGGTTGAGCACCAGTTCCGGATAAACCCTTTCTGGAGGGAACTGGTCCACTTTGGAACTGGCTATTTCCGCTCCGGTTTCCAATCCAGTGTTGAGAAACGTCATAACTCTGATATAAGTTTGATGATAACATAATTACATTATAAAATTTGACAATTAACATAATTACGTTATAAGATTTTGGAGGGAATTGAGATTTATTTATCCAAGACTTTGAACGTGACAAATTTATCACTAAAATATCTTTTTTTTTCCTTTGAGAAGGTACAAAATTATTATAGGTGGTTATGTTAAACATTAACTAAAAAAAAAACGGTGGAGATCGTGATTGTAACACAAACTGAAATGATCGCCGAAGTATTTATTTGAGTATTCATTTATTCAAATATAGAAAAAAAAAACCAATTGTGATGGAAATTAACAACAGGAAATCTTAAGCAAATGTAGGTAGATTGGACAGATATCAATGTGAAATTTATTTATCTCAATTTTCTAGGTGAAGCAACATCTAGGAACATATTTTTTTTTTAATAAACTTTGTGAAATCACAGGCGACTTTTTTTGGTTGATTGGGATTTCATTCTTATCATTTTATATTACTTTTTATTTGTAAATATGTGCTAACTAAAGTATACTTTATTGTGAGAATTTCTTCAAGACTTATCGAAATCTTTATAATACCGAAGCTCCTTCAAAAGTTCATTCAGAAGTTACTGTAGTCTTAAATTCAAAAATTATCCTCACCAATTATAAAGTGATAGGAATTTAATCTTGCCATTTTTGAATAATTTGAAATTTAAAGTAACAAGCCTTTAATTTTTTTTATGTCTTGTGTGAATTGTAATTTTTTATAAGTATATAAAAACAATATATCATTAGAATTATCTATAATTACGTGTTTAATCATCACATCAATCATTAACTATGCAATTACTCATATCTATTTATAAACTATGGGAATTGCAAAGGATATAAAATATGTTTTTTCTATAAACATTATGTAATTATGGTTTTTTAATTTGCTAAAGTTTATTTTTTAATATTCATTTATTTTTAAAGACGACATGCAATTTTCTAATAATTCTCTTATATAATTTATTCGTCAAATATGAGCTATCATGTAAACTTAGTTCTTTCATGATAGTCTAATTAACATCATTTGTTTCTGAAAACATTTTTTCGAATGTATATTAATATATAATTCAACTCTTTCAAATATATATTAATTGCAAAATCATAAGAGTTAACTCTAATTATTCATCATCACTAGGGTTACCACTGATTATGTTTTTAGTCATATTTATTCGGGAAATATGCACAACCATGTAATATGAGCATTTAAAATATGCTATAAGATTTTTGTAATGATGAGTTTTTAATAAATTATTGATTTAGTAATAATTATTTATCTATAAGAGATGAGTTATCATTCTTTAGCGATGAATTTCTTTTTTTTTATCCTCTAAAGTCATTTATTTATCAAATAGAGGATGTCGTGGTATATAACCTTTTTAATGATCCTTCAACATCATATATATGCACTATCATGTCATAAAGACCTTTTAAAGTAATTGGTTTCTTCAATAACTATTCATATTAACGAGCAATTTACTATTAATTCATTTTTTTTTAAAACTATAAAATATGCACAAGTATGGGATATAACTCTCAGCCTTATTGTTATACTGATATTTCAATGTATAATTTGTATTTACATTATTTAAAATCTTTATTACCAAAATATGTGTGATCATGAAATATAACTTTTTTCATCTAATTATATATAGATATTGCAAAGTAAAAGGGAATCTATACATACATACACAATATATGCATAAAAATAATAGATTTGCTAAAGTGACTATCAAGATTTCGTTGGGTAAAGCATGCTCGTGCGCATGAGCATGAGGGTGCCAATGTAAATGCTGTTTTTTCTTTGAGAAGGCACAAGATGATTATCATATAGTTGGTTCCATTAAACATTAGCTAGGGAAACGCTGTTGTTACCGTCACACGAACTGAAATGATTATCGTGATTTTTTATTTTATTTATGAGAATTCATTAATTTTTGTTTTTGGTCAGATGAGAATTCATTAATTCAAAACATGTAATTTTGCATATACGGTCGCGACGAAATGATGTAGAATCAAGATTCCGTATCATTATGAGACAAGTTATCCGAGTCGAGCTTGAATCATTTCGGGTTATAACAGGGTTTATCGAACTTGGGTTTGGACAAAAAGGGAACCGTCTCAAACCCATTCCTCCAAAGAGAAGATCTGTCTATTGTTCTTAAGTTATGGTCAGGGAAATAGAATCTCTACATTTGAGCCAAGAACATTCGCTGGTGATTCATTTTGAGTTCAACAAATTTCAAGTTCAGATCTTTTTATAGCTGTGCACTTACTTGAATTTTGCTATTTCTTGTGGAATTTTTACTCGAAGCAATCCCAACTGGAAAACAATAAACGTGTGAAGACATAGGATTTGTTTCTTGCCTTGTGATTTTGGGCTGTCAAAATGGTTTGACAAGCTTGGGAGCTATGCATCACATTCTCAGCACAGGCTGTCTTCAAATAACCAAAGAAACAGCTTTTAAGAAATTGTAACAACATGCAGTTTTTTTTCTTTTCCCAATGTCCAATGAACACGAGAGACTCAACATCACCTAACCACAAAACCTTTTTGCTTAATCAAATCACCTTCTTGTTGTTCTATTCAGAAAACTCTCTCTTTCTCTGTACAAACAAAGGCCTCTGCGAATTGGTCACCTTGATCTGTACTTTAAGACGATGAAGGTGACCGAGGATGGTGAAAATATCGACCTCAACCACAACGATTGGCCTCTGAATTATAATAATCTGAAGGAAGAGGTGGGGAATGAAGAGAAACCGCTCGAATTGTATTCCGTAGAGTCCTTGTTCACAGACAAGGAGATCCCACCTTGGCAAAGCCAACTCACATTGAGAGCTCTAGTCGTGAGTTGTGCAATGGGAGCTTTCTGTACCATTTATGTCATAAAGATGGATCTGATGTTCGCGGTAATCCCTCCAGTGAACCTCTTCGCAGGATTCTTCGGTTTCCTCCTCATATCGACATGGACAAAGTTATTGAGTGCAGCTGGCTTCATGGGCCAGCCATTCACGAGGCAAGAGAACATCGTCATTCAAGTATGTGTCAATGCCATCATTGGCATTGCTTATAGCGGTGAGCTCTCTATTAGCAGCAAGAATCCTGTCATTGGAAATCTGTCTGGACTTTCTCTTTTAATAGCCTTGGGAAATGAGAGGGTTGTGTAATTACTCTAGTTTATTCCTATAAACAGGAGGCTTTGCAAGCTATCTTTTTGCCATGAGTGACGTTGTCGCGAAGCAAATGCCCGGACCGATCAATGCTAATGACATCAAGGATCCCAGCTTCGGGTGGATGATGCTGTTTCTTTTGCTCTCTAGTTCTGCAGGCCTATTTAGTCTATTGCCTCTTCAAAAAGTAAGCATATACGTTCAAATTGCTGATTATAACGCTTCAAACATTTTCATCGAATACAAAGTTCTAGCTCAGCTGCATTTTACGGTTTGAGATTACTCATTAAGAAAAAATAGCGATGTTTCTCCGATCTTCGTTAAAATAATGCAAGAAAATATTATCCAGAGTTCATTAAAAAGACTCAACGTGTGTTGATTCATTGTCTGTATGAAAATTTGTGTTACATTTTGAGTTTTTGGTACCCAGTTTATGCTCATTGACAAGAAGTTGACATTCCCAACCGGAGCTGCATCAGCTAATTTTATAAACAGCTTCCACGCTCCTCGGAGGGGCAAATTGAATGGCAGGTTCTTTCTCTCTTCCTTTTCATTCTTCCTCATCAATAAATCATATTTTCTTGTAGTTTTCCACAAGAGTGCATAAGTAATAACTACTAGCCCGATGTTTCTCAATCTGCCAACAGGAAGCAGACCAAAAAACTGAACAGATTCTTCACAATTAGCTTTCTTTGGAGCATATTCCAATGGTTATACAGTGGAGGTGACTCATGCGGATTTAATAACTTCCCTACTTTTGGACTCAGAGCATTTCAAAGGAGGTAAGGGTTCACAAAGTTTCCATCTTTCGAATAATCACTCTGTACCGAAACCTAAAAGGAGCACTCCTTTCTAAAGTGAAGGGGGACAGAGAAACAAAGACATGAAAGAGTCTATACTATTGCTACTGAATGTAAATAAATGCATTGGTTGAACCATACATGCTTTGGTTGATATCGAAGTTTCAGCCGATCCGAGAAAGGTGATAACTGAGGACTAATATATATGTCTGCAACGCTAGCAAGTCCCTAATTGCGATTTTTCCTCATTTCTGGTGACCAAAACAGCTTTTATTTCGACTTCTATTCGGCATATATTGGCATTGGAATGATGTGTCCGTTTGTAATAACCTATTCACAATTACTTGGAGCAATCCTATCATCGGGTATATTGTGGCCTTACATACAGACCAAGAGTGGTGACTGGTATCCTGCAACAGTCGCTCCAAGAACTCTCAGCGGCCTACAAGCTTATAAGGTGATGTCTCTGACCAATAGTTCAATTTCCATTTAGTTGCTTGTTGGAGTATGCCTGAAGAGCATACGCAAATAATCCGCGAAATCTTGATTTTGTCTCCCTCATTCGAGGATTTAAATTTTGAATATGTCGAGCAGGTCTTCATCGGCCTTTCCATCATAATTGGTGATGGAGTCTACAACCTGATAAAGATAATTGTTATTGGTTTGCTCAAGCAAAAAAACAGCGACAATTCTTCTGCTTTGCCTGTTGCTGCGAACCCCTTCCATGGAAATACCACCGTGTCCTATGATGAAGAGGTCAGAACCAAAACCTTCCTCAAGGACCAAATTCCAAAGAGAGCGGCGATCGGCGGCTATGTTGCAATAGCTATTACATCTGTAGCAGTATTCCCATTCATCTTCCCTAGTCTCAGATGGTACCACGTGTTGACCCTTTACCTGATTTCCCCGCTGTTAGGATTATGTGGAGTCTACGTGGCCGCTTTAACCGACATGTCGGTGTCATCGATTCTTGGGAGGGCGGCCATCTTAATCTACAGTTCGTGGACCGGAAAGTCCAGCGGCAGTGTCCTAGTCGGGCTGGCCGCTTGTGGGGTACTAAAAAATCTCGTGGATGTAGCTTTCAATACGATGGAGTCCTTCAGACTAGGGTACATGACACTTTCCTCCCCCAAATCCCTGTTCCTGAGCCAACTGATTGGGACTTTAGTGGGCTGTTTTGTGTCTCCTTACATCTTCTTGTACTTCAAGAACCACTACCCAAATGGGTTCGGAACACCTGATTCCATGTTTCCGGCTTCCTGGGCCAGCGGTCAGAGAGCTGCCGCTGTGCGCGCAACAAATGGATTCTCGATGCTGCCAAAGCATTGCCTCAGTCTTTCTCTGGGGTTCTTTTTCGCAGCCATTCTTGTCAGCTTGCTCCGAGACTCGACGCCGAAGAAGTGGAAGAGTTTGATACCGATACCCATGGCGTTTGCCGTGCCGTTCAACGTCGGAGCTTATCTCAGCATTGACATGTGCGTGGGGTACCTGGTCTTCTACATCTGGAGGAGGAAGAACAAGGCCCAAGCCGAGGCACTGGCTCCTTTTGTAGGGTCTGCACTGCTGTTTGGAGATGGGTTGTGGATGTTTCCCAGCACTGTGCTCAGGATGAGGAACATAGTTGCACCAATGTGCATGAGGTTTCTGTCCAAGGAGATGAGTGCTCAAGTTGAAGATTGCCTCCATAGTGGTTCTTGATTTCCTTCTTTTTCTATTTTTGCAGCAATTTATATTGGATGTAAAATCAAGAAGAGTGAGGATTTGGAACAAATAACACTCCCTTTTTTGTCATTGGAGATGGGGAATGAACCCCACTTCTTTAAATTTTTTGACCCTTTTTCACTTATTCACAAAAGAGATGGATAAACAGGTCAATGATATAGGAAATTGTGTAATATTATATTAAAAATGCATGTTTTCTCCATAAACATTATGCAATTATGATTTTTGTATTTTGCTGGATTTTTTTTAATACTCATTTATTATCAAAGACGACATGAAATGTAATATCCTGAAAATTCAATCCAATTTAGTGATTTTTGAAGTGAAAATTTGAGGATAAAAATTAAATAAATTTATAAAATGAAAAGAAAAAAAAATATAGAAGATATTTTGGAGGATGATCACATGGACCACCCCCTTCTCTCTCCTCTCTCCCCTCTCTCTTTTCCCCCTTCCCTCGCTGACACCCCTCCCACGCCTTTGACTCTCACCCACCCCCCTCTGACTCTCACCAATTCCCAACCAAAGCCATCATTTCTTCTCCTTTTTAATTATTTCTTCTTTTCCTTCTCTTCCTTCTTGGCCGCTACTTCTCCTTCGTGCACGTGCTTCTTCTTCATTCTTCTTCTTGCTTCTTCTGCTGCACGCCGACCAGCCCTTCCCGCCGAAAGCAGCCACCGCCGAGCGCCGCTTCACCCCGCCACCGACCCACCGCCACCCCGGCTTTCCTTTGGCCGAGTAGCTCCATATCGGCCACGTCCTCAGCCCCCGTTGCTGGCGCGTCTCGGCCAAGCGCGAGCCGCGCCGTTCACCGGCCCAGCTGCCATCCGTCGACCGTCGCCCGCCACCGTTGTCCCCGCCGCCGGGACACCACCACCAACCTCCATTTTTGCCTGACTCAGCCTCTAAGCCGCACCGGACAGCCACCCACAGCAGCCGCTCCCTTCGTCACGCTCGTTCGTCGCCCGTTCGCCGGTCGTCGAGCCCGAGTCGAAGCAACCCGAGGATACCGCGGACCGCCCTCGCCGCTGCCGTCGTCCTCGCGTCGTCGCGAGCGTTAGCCGAGTAAGTTAACCCCTAATTTCGTGTTTAGAGTGTTAAACTTGTTTAGAGTAGTTTAATTTATGTTTAGTTTGTGTTAATTATGGATTAGTGATTAATTAATTGTGTTACGGGTATAAGTTATTGATTAGTTTGTTGTTATTGATTATTATATGAAATGTTGTTATTTTCGGAATTTGAATATTATTTTATTAGTTAATAAATTAATTTCGAATTAAATATTATTATTTTATTATTAAATAATTAATTTTCGAAAATTAAATAGTATTATTTTCGGAAAATTTTTAACGTCAAATTGTGATGCCAATGTTAGATCTCGCCGTATAAGTTGGCGTATGTAGAAAACGGTTTGAATGATTTTGATTCGGGAAAGTATTTTGAATTTTGGAAAATTAAATTATTTTTGGATATTATTAAATAATTAAATTCCGAATTTATTCATTATTATTTCGAAAATTTTATAATTTCAAATTATGATTTCTAGCTTAAATGTTGGCGTTTATACTGTGAATTGTTGTATTAAATTGAATTTACGATAAACTCTTTTGATCGGAAGTTTTTTAAAAAGTTTACTAAGTTTTTGGCATTAAATTATTTTTATTGTTATGCGAGAAATGGGTAGTGGTGTTTTTTTCGGTTAATTTTTTTCTTTTATGTATTTTTTCTCGTTTTGAAAATAAAAAATAAAAAAAGCCAGCATAATATGTGTTATATTATTTTTTTATATAAGCATTAATGTCACGGAGTGTACGCCAGAGTTTGAAAATGAAAAAATAAAATAAAAGTTTTAATATTAAAAATTCAAAAAAAAAAAAGTTGGGTATGTAAATTGTCACAGTCCAGCAAATTTTTCGTGGTATTAACCCAAGTTTTTAAGAAAGTTTATGAGTTTTTGGCATTAAATTATTTTTATTGTTATAACAGAAATGGGTAGTGGTGTTTTGCGGTTAATACTTATGTCGTTATCGAAGCTTGCGAAATTGATTGACTGTTGTATGTGTGACCATGTGATATTATTGTATGGCATTAATGTGAGCACTATTCACGAACGCATGGGCTAATTGATAAGATAATAATTGGCCGGAATGCTTGTGTGCTCGTGTGGTCATACGTTGGAGCCGTCTTGCTGTGTATCGCTTGACGATGCCCGATTTATCGGATGCCTGGAGATTATCTGGAGTGCCGATACCCCGGATGCCTTGTCGCGACTCTAAGCCGGACTTGATGCTCCTTACGGGATACCATTTTACTGTGTATCGTTTGATGTTGCCGTATTGGAATGCCGTCATCCTGTGTATTGTTTGACGTAGCCGTACCCGACGAGGCGGGACGGAGCCCGATTTTTACCGGAAGACTGCCATCTTGCTGCGTATCGCTTGATGTGTAGTGGCCTCGAGAAGGCGTAATAACTAGAATACGTGTGATGCATAGTGTCTGATTATGTGGTAGAAACTGTTAGGCATGGTATGAGACGTGCCCAAGTGGATTCTATCTTATAATCGGGACATGCACGCTTGTGATGCATTGATGCATGAGTAATTAATTTAGATGCTTTCGAGTTTGTGACATGTGCATTTCATCAACGAGTGTATCAAGGCGAGGTAAGGATGCTTGTGGTTGTTTAATGATGTTGCCGTTGATGCGGTATTGCCTGGTTAGGGACCCCCGTGCAAGTTGGCCTCCTAAGCGAGGCTTAGGCCGTTAACTTATTGAGACCTTCGTCTCATTTGTTGTTGTTAACCCCTTTTTCGCCCTTAGCATGTTGACGCATCCAGTTTGGTTCAGGGCATTTGGAAGCTGGTTTTTGGAGTTCGACCTGTTGGTGTAGTAGATTAACCTCAGTCTGAGTTCTTTTTGCTGGCTTTTTGTGGTAGCGCCCGAAGTGGGCTTGTAAGTAAGTTCCCAGGGGTTAATCGAGTGAAAATTAAAATAGCGTTGTTTGACTGTTGTGAATTGTTTTCCTGGCTATCCTTATTTGTTGTTGTTGTCTAGGAATTGTTGTGATCGTTTCCGTATGCGTAATTTAAAGATAAAAAGAAAAGGGTCGGCGACGAGTCCTGGGTCGTCGCATCATAACGACCATAGTGGGATGTTGCGTGTCCGTAGGGTTCGGGGCGTGACATGAAATTTATCTAATAATCCTCCAGTATAATTTATCCGTCAAATATGAAGTATCATGTTAAATACAGTTGTTTTTATGACAGTCTAATTAACATCATCGGTTCTATGAAAACTTCTTTTAAATTGTACATCAATATATAATTCAACTCTTTCACATATATCTAAATTGCAAAATCATAAGAGTTAACTCTAATATTTCATTTAACAAAAGAGTTACCACTAATTATGTTTCTAGTAATATTTATTCATGAAATATGCACAATCAAGTAATATGACCATTTCAAAATTACGCTCAAATTTTTTTGTGATGATGGGTTTTAAATTAAATTAGTTATAATTCTTTAGTGACTAATGTTTAGTTTGTTTCCTCTAAAGTCATTTATATACCTAATAGAGGGTATCGTGTTCTATTACTTTCTTAATGATCCTTTAATCAATTGGTTTCTTCAATTAATATTCATATGCTAAAATATGCGCAATCACGAAACATAACTTGCACCTGCATTCTTTGGGAAAATTTTATTTTGGTACCCAAAATGAAGGCATTTTCTCAATTTGGTACCCAAAGTGGACATAATCTCAAATTGGTACCTAAAGTACCCATTCAGTCTCAATTTGGTACCAAGAGTGTCCATTCAGTCTCAATTTGGTACTTGAGTTCGCCGACCGGCAAGAAATTTTCTGTTAAAACTCACCTAATGATTTTTTTTTTTTACTTTTTTTTTTTTTTTTTTTTTTTTTTTTTTTTTTTTTTTTTTTTTTTTTTTTCCTCTCTTCCCTCCGTCGACCATAGCCGCGGGTCGGGGGAGGTCGCCGATGTTGGCGGGGCGGCCCTCACCCGCTAGGGCGGGCCTTTCAGATCCGCGAGGGCGGGGTTGCCCTCGCCCGGATCTTGCGAGGGGTCTCCCCGCCTGTGTCAGAGGGGGCGGTCCTCGCTGGGCTAAGGGTCGCCCTTGCCTGCGTTAGGCGAGGGCCGACCCTCACCAAATCTGACGAGGGCGAGGGTTGCCCTCGCCGACGTCGGGCGAGGGCGGCCCTCGCTTGGGCTGGGCGAGGGTCGCCCTCGCCTGCGTCTAGCGAGGGCGAGGGAGAAGTCGATGAAGATGGTCTGGACTCACTGGCCTTCATCGCATCGATCTCCGTCAAGTAGTAAGGAGGTCCCCTCGAGTTCGAAACCTAGCGTAAAGCTGTGCAATGTTGTTCCCTCATCGTGAATCGACAGACGCAAGCAAAGACCATTTCCATCGGAAGGGAGATGGGGAAGGGGAAGGGGTTACCTCTTGAGGGAGTCGAGGAAGACATCCTCGACTTGGACGGCCTTGCGATCGACGAAGTACGAGTCCATGTCCGCACCGGAACGATGACTTCTCCTTCTACACTGTAGCTTCTTTCCGAGGGTTTGGAACGGAGGAAGAAGGTCTAACAAGGTTCGGCCCTCGCCCGCTAGCTCGCCCAGGCGAGGGCGGCCCTCGCTCGACGTTGGCGACCTCCGCAAGCCACGGTGGCCGGAGGGAAGAGAGGAAAAAAAAAAAAAGGAACAGGAAAAGGAAAAGAAAAAAAGAAAAAAAGGAAAAAAGAAAAAAAAATTAAAAAGTAAAAAAAAAACTGTTCCAATAGCCGGAATAGTAAATTTCTTGCCGGCTGGTAAGCATTTGACCGGCCGGCGAATCCAGGTACCAAATTGAGACTGAATGGGCACTTTGAGTACCAATTTGAGACTATGTTTTCTTTGAGTACCAAATTGAGAAAAGACCCCCATTTTGGATATCAAAATGAAATTTTCCTGCATTCTTATATAGATATTTGAAAATAGAATTTGTATATTCATAAGCAATTATTTAAAGCATTTATCACCGAACAATGTGCGATAATGTAATATAAATTTTTTTCATCTAATTATATATAGATATTGCAAAGCAAAAGGGAATCCATACATGCATAAACAATATATGCCTACGAATCGGAGATCTGCTGAAGTGACCATCAAAAGCAAATAGAATGGTAAAGCTAGCGTGAGTGCTTGTATAAATATGTATTTTTCCTTGAGAAGGCACGAGATCATTAATTTATTACATATGCAGTACCATCTAACGTTAACTGAAAAAATATAATTTTCACCTTGGTTGCAACACGAACTGAAATGGTTCTCGTAACATTTTTTTTTTTTGAGAATTCATTTGTTCGAAACATATAATTCTGCATACACAGTAGCAACGGATTGATGCAGGTTTCAGAATTTCATATCATCGTGAGACAAGTTATCCAAGTCCCGCTTGAATTAATTTCGGGATATTGCCGGGTTTATCGAACTTGGATTCTGACATGTGAACCATCTAAAACCCATTCTTCGAAACAGAAGATCTGACTATTGTTCGAGAATTATGGTCAGGGAAATAGAATCTCTTGATTTGAACCAAGAACATGGGTTGATGTGTCAAATGCATACGCAATGCAGCAAAGGCAAAACCGCAGTTGAGTTCAACAGATTTCAAGTTCAGTTCTTTTTACAGCTGCGCTCTTACTTGAATTTTGCTATTTCTTGTGGAGTTTTTACTCGAAGCAATCCCAACAGGAAAACAATAAACGTATGAAAATATAAGATCTGTTTCTTGCCTTGTAATTTTGGGCTTCCAGGTGTTTTAACAGGCTTAGGTGCCATGCATCACGTTCTCAGCACAGGTTGTCTTCACATAACCAAAGAAACAGCTTCTAACAAATTCTAACAACCTGCAGTTTTCTTCTTTTTCCAATGTCCAAGGAACACGAGAGACTCAACATCCCCTAAATACAAAACCTCTTAGCTTAATTACCTTGTTCTTGTTCTTTCCAGAAAACTCTCTTTCTCTGTACAAACAAAGGCCTCTGAGGTTATTCACCTTGATCAGTACTTTAGACGATGAAGGTGACTGAGGATGGTGAAAGGATCGACCTCAACCAAAACGATTGGCCTCTGACTTATAATAAGCTGAAGGAAGAGGCGGGCAATGAAGAGAAACTGCACGAATTGCATTCCGTAGAGTTCTTATTCAAAAACAAGGAGATCCCGCCATGGCAAAGCCAACTCACATTGAGAGCTTTAGTTGTGAGTTGTGCAATGGGAGCTTTCTTAACCATTTTTGTCGTAAAGATGGACCTGATGTTGGGACTAATCCCTCCAGTGAACCTCTTTGCTGGATTCTTCGGTTTCCTCATCATATCGACATGGACAAATTTATTGAGCGCAGCTGGCTTGATGGGCCAGCCATTCACGAGGCAAGAGAACGCTGTCATTCAAGTATGTGTCAACGCCATCACGAGTGTTTCTTATAATGGTGAGCTCTCTATTAGCAGCAAAATCCTGTCATTAGAAATCTGTCTGGACTATCTCTTTTAATAGCCTTGAGAAATGACAAGGCTGTGTAGTTACTCTAGTTTACTCCTGGAAACAGGAGGCTTTGCAACCTATCTTATTGCCATGAGTGACGCTGTCGCGAAGCAATTCCCCGGACCAGTCAATGCCAATGACATGAAGAATCCCAGCTTCGGGTGGATGACAATGTTTCTTTTGCTCTCTAGTTCTGCCGGCCTATTCACTATGTTGCCTCTTCGAAAGGTAAGCATGTATTCTCAAATTGCTGATTAAAACGCTTCAAACATTTTCATGGAATACAGAGTTCGAGCTCATACATAGTTACATACTGCATTTTACGGTTTGTATTGAGAATCAAGTGGATGCCCTGATTAAAATGAGCACTCTCTCAATGTTGTTAAGAACACTCAACACCACTTACACGCTAAATAATATTTTATATGGAGACTTCTAAGTATAAACACGGTGGAGACCCTTTTCAACTCTCACAATGCTCGCACCAAGTGTTTGCTTCACTCTTGCTTGAAACAAATCGGAGTGGGTCTTCCTCCACCAACAAATCGGTGGAGGAAGTCTCCGAACTCTTCTGATATAAATATCTGCTAAACTAAACATTACACCGCAACTTGCTTTGGCTGTTTATCTTTAAAGAATCCTGGAGGTGGCGTAGAAGTCTTCACGCAAGTTGGCAAGTTAGCTTGACAACTTGTTGGTTGATTTTTCTGTAGAGAAATCTGGAGATGGCAACTGCTAAAAGAGAAAAATCTGGGAATAGGAGAGAGGGAGGCGGTGCTTCTCAGATTGAGATTACTCATCGAGTATAAATTAGTGCGTGCGTGTGATGTTTCTCTGATTTTCATTAAAATAATGCGAAAAACTATTATACCAAGTTCATAAAAGACTCGCTGTGCGTCGAGTCATTGTCGGTACGAAGATTTGTTTACTTTTTGAGTTTTCGTTACCCAGTTTATGATCATTGACAAGAAGTTGACATTCCCAACCGGATCTGCATCAGCTAATTTTATAAACAGCTTCCACGCTCCTCGGTGGGGCAAATTGAATGGCAGGTTCTTTCTCTCTTCCTTTTCATTCTTCCTCATCAATAAAATCCTTTTTTTTTCTTGTGGATTTCCATACGACTTGCACAGGTACTAACCACAGACACGATGTTTCTTGATCCGCCAACAGGAGGCAGACCAAAAAACTGAATAGATTTTTCACAATCAGCTTTCTTTGGAGCATATTCCAATGGCTATACACTGGAGGTGACTCATGCGGATTCACAAATTTCCCCACTTTCGGACTCAAAGCATTTCAAAGGAGGTATGGGTTCCCAAGTATTCGTCATTTGAGCAATCACTCCATACTGAAACCTAAAAGGAGCACTCCCTTTCCAAAGTAAAGGGGGACAAAGAAACAAAAACATGATCGAGTCTATACTATTGCTACTGAATATAAATAAATACATTGGTCGAACCATGCATGCTTTGGTCGACATGAAAGTTTTTGTGGAAACGAGAGAGGTGATAACTGAGGACTAATACATGCCTGCAACACTACCAAGTTCCTAACCGCGAGCTTTTCCGCATTTCTGGTGACCAAAACAGCTTCTATTTCGACTTCTATTCAGCATATATTGGCATTGGGATGATGTGTCCGTTCGTAATAACCTATTCACAATTGCTCGGAGCAATCCTCTCATCGGGCATATTGTGGCCTTACATAGAGACCAAGAGTGGCGATTGGTATCCTGCAGAAGACGCTCCCACAACTCTCAGCGGCCCTCAAGCTTATAATGTGATGTCCTTGACCAATAGTGCAATTTCCAGTTACTTGCTTTTTCGCATTTGTGTGAAAAGCATAATAACCAAGCAATCTGCGAAATCTTGATTTTGTCTCCCTCATTTGATGGTTTAAATTTTGATTATGTCGCGCAGGTCTTCATTGGCCTCTCCATCATAATTGGTGGTGGAGTCTACAACCTGATAAAGATCATTGTTATTGGGTTGACCAAGCATAAGAAAAGCGACAATTCTTCTGCTTTGCCTGTCGAGAACCCCTTCCATGGGAAAACCCCTGTCCCCTGTGATGAAGAGGTTAGAACCAAAACCTTCCTCAAGGACCAAATTCTGAAGAGAGTGGCGATCGGCGGCTATGTCACAATAGCTATTATATCCGTAGCAGTTTTATCATTCATCTTCCCCAGTCTCAAATGGTACCAAGTGTTGACCCTGTACCTGATATCCCCCTTGTTAGGATTCTGCAGAGCCTACGTGACCGGTTTAACTGACATGTCGATATCAATGTTTTATAGAAATCCGGCCATCTTAATCTTTGGTTCGTGGGCCGGAAAGTCCAGCGGCAGCGTCCTAGTTGGGCTTGCCGCTTGTGGGATACTCATGAATTTCGTGGGGGCAGCTTCCAATATGATGGAGTCCTTCAAACTAGGGTACATGACACTTTCCTCCCCCAAATCCCTGTTCCTGAGCCAACTGATTGGGACTATAGTGGGCTGTTTGGTCTCTCCTCACATCTTCTTGTACTGCAAGAACCACTACCCAAATGGGTTCGGAACACCTGATTCCGTGTTTGCAGCTTCCTGGGCCAGCGGTTTTAGAGATGCCGCCATGCGTGCAGCAAATGGGTTATCAACACTGCCAAAGCATTGCCTCAGTCTTTCTCTGGCGTTCTTTTTCGCAGCCATTCTCGTCAGCTTGCTCCGAGACTTGACGCCGAAGAAGTGGAAGAGTTTGATACCGATACCCATGGCGTTCGCCGTGCCATTCAATGTTGGAGCTTATCTCAGCATTGACATGTGCGTGGGGTACTTGGTATTCTACCTGTGGAGGAGGAAGAACGAGGCCCAAGCCAAGGCACTGGCTCCTTTCGTTGGGTCTGCCCTGATGTTTGGAGATGGGTTGTGGATGTTTCCTAGCACATTACTCAGTATGAAAAACATAATTGCACCAATGTGCATGAGATTTCTGTCCAAGGAGATGAGTGCCCAAGTTGAAAACTGCCTCAACAGTGGTTCTTGATTTTCCTTCTTTTCTGTTCTTGCAAAGAAATTTGTGACTCCCATTACCTACCAAACTTATATACCTGTGGAGAAGTCTGCATGTAATTAATTCTCTTTGTACCCTCCCGGTGTCATCAGATCAAGGGTACAGTTCATTTTTCTAGCACCCTAATTGTATTGCCCGTCCTTTGCAAGGACTTATTTTCGGATCAATTTTCGCATTTTTCGATATAACAAAAGACGTTTTTACCCATGAAACGAAACTCTTCTGTCATAGGTACTAAAAAACATAAAAAGCACCAAAATGAGTTCTTATGATAATGTTAGAAACATAACTCAAACCTGGTCTATGCTAAATTGTTAGCCAAGTTCTATTCATACAACCTTATTATTGCAGAGCATTGCCCTTGTATGAAATCGAGGGTCGATGGCAAAACGGTTGCTGAATCCCCAAGCGAGATGGGGGCGGAGAGATATACAGTGATGGTAGCGATTGGACTGTAGCAAAGTATTTGAAATTCTAGAGGAATGTTGACTTGTTCTCGCTCAGCTTATATATACGTGATTGTGATTCTTGAGGCTCTTATGGGCTTCTGAAGGATCGAGAGATCCTTACTTGTCTTCGTCCCTCGTTGACCCCCCTGCCCCCCATTTTGATCAGCCACGCCCGCGAATCGCAGCTTCTTGAAAGAAAAATCCCGACTTTACCCAAATCGCACCCTAATCGACGGGATTAGCTCCTACCCATTTGGGCAGTGTCCATGGAATTGTAAATCCCACGTCGGACGCAAGGCGTTCGGATTCGCAGGTTCGGTTAATTTGTTTCTTGTTTCTTTCCTTGTTGGGGTTCTTCCTGTCGCGGAGCATCGGCGTGTTCGAGATTTCGTTTCTTGGATCTGTCAAATGATAAATGGGGTGGGGGGTCGCGAGGAATCCTCCGTAGTCGCCCCTCCCGATCCGTTGGATGCCCGGAACTCGAAGGCGGATGGCGACGGCGACGGGGATTCGCCGCCGTCCCAGTACTCGTCCTGCGGCGAATCTGAGTTTGAGCGCTATTGCAGCGCGAACTCGGTCATGGGGACGCCCAGCTTGTGTAGCTCGGTGAATTACACGGATTGTTTGGAGTCTGAGTTCGGGTCTTTCAGAAGCTCGGGGTTTGGGGATGATGGTGGCTTGGAGGGTTTTAGCTTGGGAGGGAAGCTTGAGAGGAATTTTGGGGAGAGGAGACCTGAGTCTAGTGTTCTCGCGTTTTATAAAGACGAAGTCTTTAAAAATGAGGTGAAGTTAAGCGACGGTGCAACTGGGGTGGATTCACGTGCTAGCGAGGTGTTTGAGAGTACTACACCTCATGGATTGGGGTCGACTACAGTTTCCGACAATTCAGGTGAAGGCGGTTCCGAGGGTGGTCGAGTTGGAAATGCTTCTGATCATGGTTTTACTAGTAGGTTGAGTTCTGGACATGATTTGCATATGGTTAGGGGAGAGTGGGGGAGGGAGGACGAAGAAGGATCAAGCTTGTGTTGACGCTCAGAAGACGAGGATTCGATGTATAACTGCGGTTGAGATGATGAGTGCAAGAAGGATCTTTCTTACTTAAGGAATGCACGGCATATTCAGAATCGGGAAACAAAGGACGGGGATGTGAATCCACTGGTTATGAACTCCTCTGTTGCCTTTGGTGCAGATGACTGGGATGATTTTGTTGAAGAAGCAGGTGAGACTTCAGTCGGTTCATTGATGTTAGATATGGTGAATGGGCAGAGACAACTAAGTCACAAGAATGGGTTCCTTTCAGATGTTGGGCAAATGGCACAAGAAGATGTAGCAGACTTAACCACAGCCAGCGAAGAACTTCAAGGTGCTTCTGAAGGTGTAAAAGGTACCCTTGACCAATCTCTGGCTCCGTTTTCCTCTATGCAATCATGGGATTCGGAGCATGTCCAAATGAGGGATGTTGCCTTGCCCACTGATGGAGCACTAGCCTTTGATAGGTCGATAGGGAAACATAGAAGGTTTTTCCACAGCCAAAATCAGTGCTCGTAGTGTCTGTGATTCATATCAAAAAAATGTCAGGGACATCGGTATTGCCAGCAATCAAGTCACAGTAGTTGATGAATCAGAAGAGTATCTGAATGGTTGTTCCATCACCAACGTCTTTGAAGTGGACCCAGACCCAATAGCAGAGAGAGCTCATTTAGAACTAGAAGGAGGTCTTGGCTCTATGGAGTTTAGCCAGGGGAAAGAGCCTAGTAGCTCTGAGCTTATTAGCTATAATGATGGTCCATATTTGGAGGGGAAAGAACCTGAGCTTTTTGATGAGAAACTGGATCCACTTTCCGAACCAAATGTGGATCAGCTTCATGAGAATCCATCCTCATTGACTTTGCAAACTGAAGATATCTTTGAATCGAAGGGTTTCATGCACTCAGAAGATCTCTTGCAAGACCAAACTTCACAGGCTAAGGTCAGTTGAGTTCTTTTGCTATATTTTATCCAGAACCTGCAACTAATTTAGGTGATTTGTTCATGTTTATTTTTTCTAAATTTTGATAGGTCGGTTTTCTTTTGCTATTGATAGTTGCTAGGGCGTGAAAGTTTTCTTTTTCTTAATAAATCGGCGCCGCAAAAGATGCAAGGTGCAGAGTCATATGAATTTCACTTGTTAAATTCTAGGAGATTGACTGGAAGAGACTAATTTCAGCCAGGAAGAAAGAGTATTGCAAGAGGTTGCAGAATGGTAGTGGAGCTTCTGCATCCCCAAACTTAGTGTGTTGTTCCCATCCTTTGAAGTAGAAGCTTCTCTATCTGGAGAGCTATTGCACAACTATCCTTCCTAATTTGACAGGAAGTGAGCAACTGGCATGATCTGTTTTTTTTTTTTTTTTGTATGACACCAGAATATTGGTAGACCTCCCGTTCTTGAAGTTCCAACATTTGCTCCCCTTTTGACTATGCATAATGAAAAGCTTTTCTTTGTATATGAAGTTTATGTTTTCACTAGCTATCACATGCCCCTGAAATTGTTGATGCCTTGCATTTCTGTGGACTGTACTGCATGGTTTGATGCTACTCGAGGAACTTATTTTTATTATTTCTTTATGCACCATGTTTTTAGTAGCGTAACTCCTGCTGACTATATGTCTTTGTCCTTCTATTGATGTCATTTTGCAATTTTAGACAGAGACAGTTGAACTGCATGAATTCATTGATGATGTTATTCACGATATGGAAGAAATTCTACTTGATTCTGCCGAGTCTCCTGGATCCAAGTTTCCAGTTCTCACTCAAGATAAGAAGACTTCTACACCACAGTTGACTCTACCCTCAAGAGATGGTGGTTCGACTGCTTCAACCTCTGGCAATGATGATATTGACACATTTAAGCACAAGGTGATGACAATTGATGGGGCAGAAGTGATTGGGGCAAGGCAGAAGAAGGGGGATGTCTCACTTAGTGAAAGACTGGTTGGCGTGAAGGAATATACTGTGTACCGAATAAAGGTGTGGAGCGGCCAGGATCATTGGGAAGTTGAAAGGCGATACCGTGAGTTTTTAACCCTCTACCGCCGGTTGAAAGATATATTTGCTGACCAAGGCTGGATTCTTCCCTCTTGCTGGTCCTCAATAGACAAGGAAACCGGCAATTTCTTTGGAAGTTCCTCTCCTGATGTTGTTGCAGAGAGAAGTGGAATAATTCAAGAGTGTCTACGCTCTATTCTCCACCCCAGATTTTTCTTTGGCTGCCATAAGGCACTCACATGGTTTTTGTCTCCTTTAGATTCACATCCAGGATCTCCTGAATCAAATGGACTGGTTCATCAGTCTTCATTTGATTCTAGAGGGACAAATGCAGAAATCGCATCTCCTTTAGGGAAGACAATTTCACTCATTCTTGAAATTCGTCCACACAAATCAATAAAACAGATGCTAGAAGCTCAGCATTATTACTGTGCCGGATGCTACAAACATTTTGATGACAGCAAGAATCTAATGACAGACTTTGTGCAGTCATTAGGCTGGGGTAAGCCTCGACGATGTGAATACACGGGTCAGTTGTACTGTTCTTCCTGCCATACAAATGAGGCTGCAGTCTTACCTGCAAGAGTGTTGCACAATTGGGATTTTGCAGAGTATCCAGTTTGTCAATTGGCCAAGTCATATCTGGACTCCATTAATGACCAAGTAATCAATGTTTTTATAAACCTTCAGCATCTTATGCTGCATTGTGCCAATATCCACCTCATTTCCATGAACCAGATTCTTCTTTGTGTTAGGACAGAAATGCTTCCTGTGGTCAATAGACTTAATACCATCCGTCTTTTGTATAGGTGCCTCCTTTTTTTTCGCTAATGTCTTGTATTTTCTTTTCCAGCCCATGCTTTGTGTCAGTGCGGTAAATCCTTTTCTCTTCTCAAAGGTTCCAGCCCTTCTCCATGTCATGGGTCTTAGGAAAAAGATAGGATCTATGCTGCCTTGTGTTCACTGCCCATTTCGGAGGTCCATCAATAGAGGACTTGGGTCTCGCAGATATCTTCTCGAGAGCAATGATTTTTTTGCCCTAAGAGATCTGATCGATCTTTCTAAAGGGGCATTTGCAGGTTACCTTCCAATTAGTGACTTCTTTTATTGCAGATGGTTTAATCTAATATGATTTGTGTTTCTTGCAAAGATTGATGCCTGAAGATGACTGTCAATGTACTTCTATATTCTAAGTTAAAGTTCGTGCTCTTGGAGTAGTATCTTGAATGTTGGATCAGTTGCTGGGCATTGCATGCTTCACATTCAATTTTTCCTTTGCGAAGCTATGGATATCTTGAAATCACAGTTCATATACAATTGATCATGTTCACAGTCAACTGGCTTTAACTTGTTTCGAGTCTGTTGCTGTTGAATGGTGTAAGCGTAACATGTGTCTGCTGGCCTGTTAGTTATATCCACGTGGCTGCAAGTATAATTAATGTTAATCTGTCGGATTGCAGCTCTCCCGGTGATGCTGGAAACTGTCTCTAGGAAGATCCTGGACCATATTACAGAGCAGTGCCTCATATGTTGTGATGTGGGACTCCCGTGTGGTGCCAGACAAGCCTGCAATGATCCTTCCTCACTCATTTTTCCTTTCCAGGTAGGCACTGAGAAACTTTGGTTTCACATTCACCTCGGAAGTCCAAAAATGTGCATAGCCTTATGTCACTGTGTGGTAATCAATACGCAGACATCAATGGATCTTGATGAGGCTGATTGAAGCGCACATACACCAAGATTTGATAGTTTGGACATGTAAAATACAAACACAGAAAAAGGCAGAATTGTTTTTTTGAAAGTGAAATAGATATTCAATCCTCTACTGGGAATTTCCTGATATGTCGGTGAAAGCTGGCTAATCCTAGGTTTTGACAATTGACTGTTAATAAATTGCTGTGTGTTATCAGTGATGCCCTCATATAATGAGCGATACATTGATTGCCATTTTTTTGCTGACCCATGACCTAAATAGGAAGTTTTTTCTCTTTCAAAACAGGAAGACGAGGTTGAAAAGTGTAAATCTTGTGAACAATTGTACCACAAGCAATGCTTCAAAAAGCTTGGGACATGTCCATGTCGGTCACAACTGGAGGGGTACGAGTCTCTAGAATCCTTTAAGACGGGAAGTGACAATGCTAGCAATGAGATGAATGGAGCCCTAGTTTTGCCAAGAAGTGGATCAGGTTCTGTATATACTTCTGGACTACTTTCTGGACTTTTCTCTAAGGCCAATTCTGGTAAGTCGAAAGACCATAAAGGAGGAGGCAATGTTATTCTAATGGGTTCTCTACCGAGCACTTCTCTGTAATTCCTGTAATTATTTTGCAACCAAACAGGATATATTTTTTTGCCTTTTATACTTGATGGACTTAAAATCATGTTCTGCTGCTCTTGGTATGAGTTGAATAATTGGAGCAGGGGAAACGATAGGTTGGGGAATTTGAGATTTGTTTGTTTGTTTTTTTTTTTTTTTTTTTGGATTGTAGTTGTAACACAAACCGACAATCATTAGCTGTGTAATTACCAATGTATCAATTGTATTGATAGATACATTCTCATTTTTGCAATCTTCTCAGGTTATCCTTCTTGTTCCTTGCTGTTTATTTTGATCATTCATTTAATGAGACCCTCAACTGAGGGGGTGTTTCTCTTTGGGTACTCTCTGGGTTGAAACAAATTACAGCTACATTTGAAATCCAGTAACAAAGAAGGATGACTGCAAACACTCCAGTACTGTTCAAGGATGACTCTCTGATATCTTTTCCTTTTTAATGGTCGAGAATCCTCCTGAGACCGGTTATTTTGCGATTCACTCTCCTCCACTCCAAATTGGGCATGAACTCTTGTGATTGCGGCATTGATCTGCTCGCATGAAATATGATGTAAAGGGAAAGCACAAGGTGAACAACTTCTCTTTTATGGGGTCCTGGCCGACCTTTTGAAAAGGATTATTAAAATAGCTGATGTTGGTGAAAGCAATAGAGGTCCTAAAGCAACGGAGTGTTATTATTTCTTTCTTTTGATGATTGACGATTCTTTGCCTCACCCCAAGTCAGCAAAGCAGTTGTAAAGTGAACAAGTGTCCTGATTCTTTGCCAACTTTGACCATTTCCTTTTCTGACAAGTTATGCCCCACCTGTTGCAGATTGTTTAAAGTGTGGCCTAATATGGGTTACGCCTTTCTAAGTACAGTCACCATGAACAAAGTTATGGTTGATTAAGGTGATATGTGATTATCAGATCATCACCTTCTGAAAGAGTCATCATGGTAACAGTGACAAAACGGAGCTCATATCTCAGGGAAGTAATGAAAGCATATGAACTAGACCAGCCCAAGAAAAAATCAACATTTCGGTAATGAATTGTCTGTGAACAAATACTTACAGGTATGCCACATATTAAGAAGTGGCAGTATTGAACAAAGCAATAATGGTTCTGCTTTTTCCTGCTTATCTCCCACCTCTAAAAAACTTCCAAAAATCATATGTTGTATGATATATATACCTTGAAACTTTATCAGGACCTGGAACAAACAATCTTCAACTACTGTGGATGTCTTCAGTTCCCTTCTACAGTACAAACTTCAATGAAGAAAATATAGGACCTTGGACATGGCAGTCCTCGTGAGCATTTGCGCCTTTGTTTTGAAGTTCACTTTGGACACTGATAGGACTGAGGGAACCATCTTGACAAGAGAAAGTGCTTTAACTTGATCACCAGAGTAAATATACCATAGCATGGAAAGTGCATCAGCGCAACCGAAACATACCTTCAAGTTCCACATAAACCAGATAAAAGTTGGTCAGTTTGCTAGCTTATGATCTATGCAAAGCGCTTTAGTCACTTTAGGGTCGAGATAGAACAGTTTGTGCAATCATTCGATCCTCAACCAAAATTATGCTAATGACTTTTGAATCAGTAGGGACAAGAGGATGAGCAAGAGTACATACCATAGTGGGGCATATGAAGATGACAAGTCGAGAAATGGATATGGCCACCTGTTCATTGACCATGTGAGTTTGCGTTTAGGAAAACAATAAACCAAGAACATTTTTTCTGATTTGTTGATGCAAAGAATGAGAATGACTTACCAAATGTTGACGAAGGCATGGAGAATCCACTGAAAAATAACATAAATGACTGTCCACATGAAGAAGTATCCGATACGAAACAAAGGAAAACGCTGCAAGTAAAAGACCACAGTTAGAAGCTGGTTTATCATGTGTTCAGAGGTGCTCGAAACGGCTAGGATGTTAGATCTTACTAAGCAGTTCAAAGCCGTGTCTCCAATTAGTAAAACGACATTAATCGAATGCATATTTATGTCCAACTGCAAACAGAAAATCACTTCACAGGTCAATAAGCAGGAAAAGGTGCCAATGGTTCGCAGAAGTGAGTTCCAAAAAGACACAGAAAGCTCAGAAGGAAGTGTATGAACTTGTGGACTTGAGGGAGTATTTTATACTCACAATGCTCAAATTATAATTGTTGATTGCAAGAAATGGGACAATTATGAACCAGAAGACGCAATCTGTGAGCACAACGGCACCCCCATTTATCTGCAACGAGGAGAAAGAAGCAGTGTAAGTTTAACCAAGATACTGAGTATATGAAATGGCCACATCATATATTGTGGTCAGAACATCAACCATCTTTATGGCTAATAAGTTTGTGCCTGAAGGAGCTCCTTAGCGTTCTTTAGATTCCGTAGCATCATAAAAAGACAAGGACTATGTCACTGAGATGTGACGACGATGATAATAGAAGAATTAAACATCAATTACTATTAAATATTGTATATGCGGTGAATTAAACTTCAATTACTATTAAAATGAAACCATGAGGGAATTCACCTGGAACATTATTTGAAAGAGATAACCCCAAATATTTGCTCTTTTACGAGCATCTTGCCGGAGTGAATTCTTGGCCATGCTGATTGCATTAGGATTGTCCCTTGGTTCTGAAGCAGGATAGTTTCCTTGCTCTGAATCAACCTCCACATTGTCAATCTTCTCGCCAGCAGCTCTGTTGTGATATTCGTAGCATCCATAAAAGGACAGCAATGATCCAAGCTACAAATGGTGGGTGAAAATCATGTCAGACTTCTAAAGAATATCGAATTGTCCTCCGAGACTCAATAAGAAACTTGGTGTTGACAAACAGTGATCTGAGAATGGCTATGCAGAGAGAGTGACAACATACCCCGAAATAGATGGTGATCAGCGTAAATGTCCACCTGTTTAAACAACAAAAACAGGTCCTCAGTCTCAGTAAATTGACCTCCAGATCACATACTCATGTAAAATTTATTAGACACAAACAGAACTAGGAAGAACTGATCCAAGAACTTATTCCAATATCAGGAAACAAATAGTGTGCAGATAGAGAGAATCCACATAAAAAAGTACTCTGGTTCATTTATTATATTCTTGCTGTTTCTAACCCTTCAATTAGCAGCAACTCATAAAATTTTAATCTGATTTAAGCTATTTCTGTGGACATTTACCCATTAAAAGTCCTCTCAAAGTCAAGGAATCGCTTAAATTGTGCATACTTGAGCGTTTCCATATAAGGAATTTAGTATTGGCAAGGGAAACCAATGAACAACATTAAAAAAAACACAGATGTTCCTGCTTGCAGATGAGCATGGTTGATTGGCAAGAAGATGACTTACTGGGTATAGTAGTAAAATATGCTTCTTCCGTCGAGAAAAGATGTGACGATGAGCATTAGCAAGAGCACAATGAAAGCCACAACTCGGAAAGCTAGTAACCAAGCAGGGTGGACTCCTTTGAGACATGGACTCCAAGTTTCATCATCATACAAAGTTCCTTCAGTTTCTTGTTCTGTATCTCTATCATGGCGATTTGCTTTGCCGAAATCTTCTTTTCTCCATATAAGAACCAGGGAAAAGATCATAGAAATAGATACCCAAAGAGCACAGAGCAAGACCCTCCAGTTCAGCCAGTAACTTGCAGAGGTTGTGTTGCCATTAACGTATGGCTTGTAAGAGTTATCTGAAGATGCTGTTAGAAAACCCATCTTCCAAATTTCGTCTTCTCCGACTGTTCACTTGCTCAAGAGTCTGCAGAAATTGTCGGTTTTTGTTCCTCTATTACAAGGAAAGCAAATATATAGCAATTCGGGAAGGCTGAGAGCTGATTCCGGAAAAAAAAAGAAAGAATGATTTCTGGGTTTCAACAAATTGGTCTGAAAGATTGAAAAGAGCAAGGAATGAATAAAAGAAACACCCCACAAGAGCTTGCAGGATAATAAGAACTCCACCAGAGTGAAAATCTTTTTCAAAGAAGAAACTGAAATTTAAACCAGAAAGCAGAATGATTCTCAGAAAATGGAGAATTTAGCAGCTGATGTGTAGCACACTCATCAGTCATCACAACATAAGACTCTGGAATAAAGTTGTATAGTGATATAGAACCTCAAAGCCACCACAATAACTCAGAATTGCATCAAGACCCAAAAATTCCTACAGGCTCAGAAGAGTTCAATGACTATATGCTCTCGCTTCGGGGCAATGCAGCTAGACCTTGCGAAGGTACGTGTGGCTGAAGAAGCTAAAGACAACAATGTCACCAATTCCTGTTCACGTACATCGATGCGATCAGACCTCGAGAAGATATAACAGTTCAGAGAGAACTTGAATTGCCATGATCTATTTGACCTCATCGGTGCCCCCACGACTGGGATATATTCTTAACTTTAGGTGGGTTTTTTGCACAGATCTGCACCCCAAATATGGTTGCTGTGTTCAAGCCTCAGTTTTGACAAGCAAAAATATATCATAACTAAAGGGAAAAAACGGGATCTTTCCAAGAGAAAGCAACAGCAAGTGGTGGCGTGTAAGAGGAGATGCTCTTTTTCAGGAAAAAAAAAAAAAGCGTTTGTGGGCTTTAGATGTTAAGCAGAGATGCTTTGCTTCTTTGTTCTGGAGGGAAAACCAGTAAAGCGAAGAGAGAGAGGGGGGATAAAAGAAGGGTGTTTTGCTTTGAGAACAAGCTTCTTTTTTCCTGCTTGTTTATTTCAATAATATCTCTTACAAGCAAACAGACCAGACTCCTCTGTAGTCTCATTCCCATATGTCCATGCACATATATTCGATTTCTTTAAAGACATTCATGCCTCGTCACCTTTTTCCCATGGATTTACAGTCCTTTTAAGCCCCTCAAGATCTTGATATTACAAACTGTGGCAGGGGAGGACCAGTTACTATTTTATGCAGATTTCGCGTTGGAACGCGCGCAGATTCTTTTTTGAACACACATAAGAATGATTCTCGTGTCCTAAGCCATCAGTGAAAGAATATATAAGCTTACGGGCATTAAAAAACTAAATAAAAAAGAGATTACGAAAAAAGTGGAAGGACCCATTACCCTGCGCAAAAAGACTTGCTTATTATTTCATGATTGATCAATCAGGGGAGCCCGGGAAAAAGCTCCATGTTTTGGATCCTTGCAGGCTTAATTGAAGGCATCACGGGTCTGTTAGGGACAAAGTGTCGAACAAATACTCATCGCGGTTGCTTTTAGTTAAAGCATTTGTCATGGTCATCTTAGATAGTTCGCATCAGCTAGGACACTTCGCGAGGGACCCTTTTGGGCCATCGCTCGTCACCTGGATTAGGTAGCCCACACACCCTCAGCTCCTACATGCAGATATTGCCTGAATCCATCTTTTAATGATTTCTTTTCCGAAAAAAGAGGCACGACCTGTAAAATCCAGGTGCAATAGTGGTGATGTAGTACTATAGACCGAAAACCCTAAAGTGGGTTCTTGATATCTTGTCGGAAAGGATACAGGAAGGAGGAGGAAGATAAGATTGTGCAAGAGACTGTTGAAATTTCCAAAATTTTTGACATTTTGTAGGCACCATTATCTGGTAAAAAGAGTTCTTCCTTAGATAATTAAATTGGGCTGCTCTTAGGAACTAGCGAAGTAGGTCCTCATAACAGAGTGGCAGAGCATGTCCCCATGAACTCCACGACAGAATTACAGTTCACTTTGACAACAGAAACGACACGGCAAGCTCAGAACTCTTTCCTCCTCCTCGTTTCCCTTTTTGTTCGCTGTTTTTTCTCCTTTATAATCTTGAACGAGACTTACAAGAAAGGCCCCACTTAGGAATCTTCCCATTAGTTATCAACAGATTTCCTGTATCAGAACCACTGTTCCATACTATAACGACTAAGTTAAATCCTTCCTCTCACTGCATAATGGTAAGTGGACCCAAATAATCCTTGCAATTTGTTTAAACGGGAAGTTCTAGATCTTGTACGTCCTCTAAATTATGGGCCCTCAAGGTTTCTGTTTCTTGTGTGGGCAGGTCACGAGTTGAGATTTGACAGCAAGCGTGTGAGAAGGAAAAGGCCATGGAAGTTTTCCAAAGATTGGGACAAACGTGGGTACCAAGCAAAAGCCCAGAAGTTCTGTACAAGCTACAAAATTGCTTGTAAACCCCCCTGAAACCCTGAAAAAGATTGATAGTCTCGCTTGTTTTCATTGTCATTTTCCATATTTTGGAGCGCAAATTAAGTCTGTTAAATAATTGGCAAAAAAACTGGAAAAGAATGATTGATATGCAAGCGACTACAAATCGTTTCGAAGCTTGAGTCCGTTTCGGACAATGTGTTGCAATCTTATTAAGGCCCTAGGAAACAAACCCGCCATTAATACTGACTCTTGTTGCAGCTGCAAAGTGGACTGTTGCTGAATTGTCAGCCGAAGAGTCGGTCTCTTTTAACAATTTGACCAGCATTTTCTTCGTCGGGCTTCTTAAAGCTGTGGCAGGTAAGTATGCCACAGTTCTTCAACTGATTAGGGACAAACACACCGAGGAATAAAGAAATAGCCCTGAATGAGCCTCAGATTGAGGATTTCAACTTCCTTCTGAATATGACATAATTCTATCGATCATAAGAATCAAAGATCATGACCCCGTACTATTATGCATGCCAATTTGCACATTAACATCACACCCACAGAGTTGAGAGAGAGAGAGAGAGAGAAAGAGAGAGAGAGAGGTTCACCTAGAAAGCTTTTCGGGTGAATCCTGTTGAGGTTCTCAAAACTTCACATCACGAAGATCAATCAAACACAGAGAGTATGTATGTAACAAGAGAGGAAGGGGGAGAGCTACGCCCGCGGAATGGCACATATAGGAGCTCAAATTGCACGGGGAGAACAGTAGAGTGCACGACGTGCATGCTTTCCGTAGTCTCTGTCTCGCGTGCTTCTCCACGGGCATCCAACAAGCAAGAGACATACAACACTTTCATGCAGTGCACATGATGCTGCTGCTTTGTCCATTTCATTCTCAGTTCCGTATGGACATTGACCTCAAGATGTGCGATTCACTTCTCCGTCATCCTTCAGCAGCATTTTGGCCATTGACAATCACTTGTCCTTTCTCACAAAATTAGCAAACTTTCAAGATTTCTACTTTTTACATGTAGTTATGTTTTAGTCCTAATTGCACCGGTTACTATGACTTTGTCATGCCATTCAAGATGCACCATGCTTGTGATAACCCTGTAGCTTTTTTCAACCATGGTTGACATTCTGGTTGGTTTATTTCATCAGTCTTCGAAGCCTTCTCTTGATGGCATGTTTCAAACTGGGAGCTTCGTAGAAGGTGCAAGAGAAGTCGCGTGAATGTGCGTGGTCTCTTTCCCAAGTGACCATGGAAGAAAGGCAAGCACATGGTCTTGTTAAGATGAACGTGTGAGTCGCGTCAGAAAAGTCTCACATCGGAGAATTGATATAAATGTAGTAGTTAATATATCATAATTGGCTCATAACTCATTGACTTAAGCTTTTGAGTGAATATGGCGTCCAACTAAACATATCGACGGGCTCGGACTTGGGCTCCTTCTTGGCGGTCTTTCCGGGTGAAGGTATCATTTTTCTTCTGTGAGCTCCCAACAAATGGCAGACTTGGGCTCTCTCTTGGCGATCTTCTCGAGTAAAGATATCGGGCTTTTACTGTACACTCTCAACAAATGATATTAGAGCTGATCGTTAATTGGTGTATACCGTTTTCCAGGCAAGTGAGCATTGTGGTGCAGCAACACAAGTCCGATGGCAGTCGGAGTAAGAGATCGACAATGAAGGCAAGCGTTGAGAGAGATTCAAGTTGAGATATGTTAGTGCAGATAATTACCTAAATTAAGGGGGAGTAAACCTAATATTGAGTTCATACGCGAGTGGGAAATTATTGAGATGCATGTGTGAATTGTGTTAGAGAAATCCCACATCGGATATATATTAGTTAATATATCCTAATTGGCTTTCATAACTCATTGAATTAAGCTTTTGAGTGAAAGTGGATCCAACTAAATATGTTAACGGGCTCAGACTTGGGCTCTCTCTTGGTGATTGCGATGGGTGAAGGTATTGGACTTCTGTTATGCACTTCCCGACAAATGGTATTAGAGCTTATAGTCATTGACCAATGCAATTTCTACATGTCTAGAGTTGGTAAGAGCACCGCTGGATATATCTCTAGAGTTGGTAAGAACACCATTGGATATGTGTATGGTAGTGAGTTGGGTACCTCAACTGCACTACTTTACATGGAGGAGCTAATCCAAAACAGCCATTGAACACACTGTGGAGTGAACAAACACATAAAATACGAGGTGAACAAGTGGCAAGAATAAGGCTAGTGGACATAAACGAAGAGTGAACTGCTTACAACGGAATTCAATTTAATAGCAGCAATACAGCGCAAAAGCACAGATCAGTCCTGAAATTCATTTTCCCATCAAGAACATCTGGGCGAGTTGTAGAGAATTAAGGATTTGATGCAATTTCTATCTCTTTCTATTGCCATTTAGACATTTGTCATGTGTGTAAAAAGATTAGTGAAGAGCGTCTGGATGTTTATTTTCCCTGTCCGCAATGACAATCAAAGGCGAGAATTGCTCCAAGACCAGGAATACATGTCTTGAAATGTGCGTATCAGTTCATGAAGAGCATCTACTGATCTACAATGCCCGCATCCGCATGACCCTGCCGTCCTCGTAAATGCAATATGGTTCAACCTCATCTAGTCTCTACACTCTCACACACCACAATTAAGTGGACCGCCACGTGCTTGCACTCAACAGCTCTCTTCAGATAAGGGTGTCGCATACGATTAGCACCGTCTCGGTCATCGGCCGTAGACATTAGACAGCACAAATACCGAGGTGAACCGGGATCACGTCGCGATGGGTAATACATACGAAGAAGCTGTGCGTGTTCAATGAGCATTTGGGAAGCAGATCCAGCATTGATCAGCAGGACAGAGGCTTGCGGTGCAAAAAGGTCGCAGGACAGACGCTTGCGGTGCAAAAAGGTCACATGAACGGAGGAGGAGGAGGAGATCTACTGCCTGCTGATTCTGAGGATGGCAAAAGGATGGCCGTACTCACATAGGCTCTGTAAAATTGACTTAACACACAGCTGAATGATTCACAAGCAGGGCCGGCCATTTGGGCCGGGTCAAGTGGGCTCAGGCCCAATCAATATGCGAGGCGGATTAGCACCCTGCCCGGCCCGGCCCGCTCAGGCCCCGTCCATTTTGGTCGCGAAAATTTAATTAATAAATTCCCAAAAAGATTTAAGGGAAAAAGAAAAAAAAAAAAAGGGAAGGAAATGGGTCACGTGGGCATGATGTGGTTGAGCTAGAAAATATGACTTTCAAGTGAAACCAAAGGTCCCCCCTGCATCTTCCTTCTCCCCAGTCCCCACCAAGAAGTCACATTCTCAACTGCTCTCTCATCAACCCCCGACACCAATTAATTAATATATATTATATATATATATATATATATATATATATAGACAAGCGCAAATGCAAAAATAGAAAAAGAAAAAAGACCACCAACCCCATCCATCGATTACCTGACCCCCCCCCCCAAAAAAATAAGAAAAAGAAGATATTTAGCAATTAATTGGCAACAGATAAATTACCCGAGGCTATACAAATGATCAGAAAAGCTCACCGGTGGTTGCTCGACCTTTGGATTATCCGGGGCGATGGGCGCCAGTGCTAGATCTAGCTTGTCGATAGCCGTAGGCCTTCGCCGGCTCCGGCGACTTAAGGGTAGGATAGGTTTTTTTTTTAATAAAAAAGATAATTCCCAAAGCCCTTTTGCAAAAAAAAATTTACCAAACACTACTTGCCCGAAGTTAGCTTTACAAATGATTTTTTACCAAACGTCACTTGCATTTTCCCATGGGATTTTAACTCCAAAGGTATTTGCATTCTCCCAAATAGCATTTCCAAAGTTGAACCAAACGGACCCATAGAAGGAAAGAAAATCACTAATAAAGGGGTACTGATTAGCAATTCTTTGGATCATATTGAACCGTGACTTTAGCTCTATTTGTTTCATGAAAAACTGAGTAATTTGAAAAAAAATTTTGACTGAAAATAATTGATCGTATCGCTTAAAATAATCAGCTAATAAAAATTATTTTTATTATTGATAATAATTTTTGTCTAGATATTTTCGTGGACGATGAATTTTTTTTTTTCTCATTCATTCAATTTTGTAAGCCATTACAATCGCTATTAAGAATCTTTTTAAAAATATGCATTTTTTGCGAAAATAACGGACTTTACAGTTCCTTGATTTGGACTTACAATCGTTGGATCATGCGAATTTCATTTCTTGAAAAAAGAAATTAAAAAAAAAAACAATTTACGAGAATCGAAGACCGCGAACGAGCCCCACCACCTAAAATGAATTTTTCCCACCAACCCGCCACGGACAAGCGCGAGATCTTTGCGTCGTCCCACGTCATAAAAGAATTTAAAAAGCCAATTTCCGAAAAAAGAAATCATCATTTTTCCGGCCTCTTTTTTTTTTTCCCAAATGTCCGAAATCATTTTTCTGTTTATTTAATTCCCCTTTTCCCGTTTGTCTTTTTCTCGCCTTTCCGATCGCCAAAAAAAAAACTTAGAAAAAAAAAAAAAAAAAAAAAAGCGAAAACCTTGGTTTTCGGGCTCCACCTGCTATTACAGACGCCTACCTCTCTCTCCCCTTCCCTCGACGGAGTCGCCGAAGCTCCTCCTCCTCCGCCGCCGCCGCCGCCGCCGCCGCCTGCTTCTCCTTCCCTCCGCCGCTCTGCGATTCGCGCCTTCAGATCTCCGGAGGGAAAAAAAAATGCAGAGCGCGGCGTTCGCTCTCTCCCCCGCGTCCCCCTCCTTCCTCAAGTCCCCGGCCGCCGGTCGACGCGCCTTCGGCCTCCGGTACGATCCCATTCGCATCTCCGCTTCTCCCTCCTCGAGAGCGCGCGATGCGGCTGCCGCGAGCGCCGTCCCGAGGAGCCTCTCCTCCGCCGCCGACTCCTCCTCCTCCTCGCCGCCGCCGCCGCTGCTCCAGCGCCGATCGTGGAGCCTCGGCTCGCCTCCCTCGTCGAGGCCGTGGGGCGGGGTGCCGTTCCTCGGCCCCGATCGCGAGGCGAGGGGGCTCGAGGCCAGGGCGGCGTCGGTGCCCGAGGCCGCCGGTGAGGGGGAGAAGTCGGGCGGGCTGGGGAAGACCTTGGAGCTCGGGCTGTTGTTCGGCCTCTGGTACCTCTTCAACATCTACTTCAACATTTACAACAAGCAGGTGAGCCTTCTCGGCGAAGCTCTCGTGGGTTCTTTCTTGTTTTTGTTCCGGAGCGCGTGAAATGATCCATTCGTGGGTGCGGAGTTGTTTGGTTTCATGAGATTTGGTAGGTGTCTGGTGAGTGGTGATCGTGTTTACAACCTGCAGATCATGTGTGCTTTTCGGAAGCAATGCCTCTGGATGTCGCGTGTGTTGCTTGAAAAGACGTTCTTTCTGAGTATGCTTTAGAAAATCTGAGTAATTGTGCGTTTTTCTCTCCGAGGATTCGGCTTTGATTGAATAAAGTCGCGACGATCGCCGTGCTGATCTGGTGTTCGCTCGAGCAATTGGGATCGTGCCGGTGGTCTGGTGGATTGATGCTGGATGCTACTTGTTGGTTGCAGGTCTTGAAGGCGTTCCACTACCCTACCAATGTCACCCTGGCTCAATTTGCTGTTGGCTCCGTGCTTGTTATTATAATGTGGACTTTTAATCTCTATAAAAGGCCCAAACTCAGTCGTTCGCAGGTAGCTATTGTCGCATTTTGGAGAACTCGTGTGCGTTCTACGTATGTATCTTTCGGATTCTTACTTCCGTTTCATGATCCCTGACAGCTGTTGTCCATTTTGCCACTTGCCGTGGTGCACACTTTGGGCAATCTGTTTACTAATATGAGTCTTGGAAAAGTGGCTGTTTCTTTCACTCACACCATCAAAGCCATGGAGCCATTTTTCTCAGTTATTCTATCGGCTATGTTTCTTGGGGAGGTGCGAATACTTATAAATCTTCCCCTTTATTTCCAAATTTAGTTGTGATGTAGTGTTTTGGTTACTGAATAATGCACCATATTATTGTGAGTTGTAAAGCTCTTCATCTCCTGCGAACATTTAGTTTGCTAAGGTGATATGGTTACTTGTTGAACTTAACGTGTAATGTTCATGTTTCATAATTTCTGATGACCTCGAAAGACTCATGATATTCATGATGTAGCATTTAATATCCGTCTCTCATTTTAATTGTCTTGTTATTTGTGGCTCCTGCAGATGCCTACCATCTGGGTTGTCTCTTCTCTTCTACCAATCGTTGGTGGAGTTGCACTTGCATCAATGACAGAGGCTTCCTTTAACTGGTGAGAAACTTTAGTAAAGTGCTAAAGATATCGGAGTAGAATAATGGATATAGCCTAACTTTCCACGAAATCTTCATGTTTGATTTCGGATATGTATTCTAGCTAGCTCATCAGTTAAAGAGGCATAGTTTAGGTCTTTTATTTTTGTTCGGTACACATGACATTTGGCTTTTATGGTTTCTAAGGGCTGGGTTTTGGAGCGCAATGGCCTCGAATCTGACTAATCAATCTCGCAATGTACTCAGCAAGAAAGTCATGGTCAAGAAGGAGGTATTCTGAATCATTTTGTCTTCACCTTCAGGCTGTTGAGTATTTGAAGATTTATTATGCGATCATTCTCTTATTTTGGCGATTGAATTTGCTTATGTACAGGAATCCTTGGACAATATAACTCTCTTTTCAATTATAACCATGATGTCGTTTGTTTTATTATTCCCCGTGACTTATTTTACGGAAGGTCTCAAGTTTACTCCTGCATACCTACAATCTGCGGTAAGTATTCTTTTGAACTTTAATAATTCCTCAAAGGGTTCTGTATTTGGAAGTTTTTTCTGATATACCCTTTTTCTCATCTTAACAACAGGCGCAACAGGGATTAAATGTTCAGCAGATGTTAACCAGGTCTTTTCTTGCAGCGTTGTGCTTCCATGCATATCAGCAGGTGAGGCTTTTTTCCCAATGCAATATTTTCAATATTTTGAGGTCATGGGCCACACATTTCTTTGACGATCTCAACTTTTAGCTAGGTTGCGTGCTTCATTTGTAATTGTTTTTTGCTTTTATTTTCAAATGCATAGATGTGACCTATTACTTTAAGCACTTGGGACCTATTGGGTCTTCTCTATAGTACATCAAGTTTAGATAAGCATATTTATGGGATGGCAGAAAATCGAAAGGATCAATTTGTGACATCACTAGTGAAAGTTAAAGTTTTGGAGCTTTTGAAAAACCAAACAAAGCTGCACTTCGGCAGCTGTGTCTTCATCATTGTGACATCAGATTCAAAAGTTAAAATCACTGCGGGGCAATGATTTTTATCTCATCTTGCATCGGGTCAATTATCCCTTAATATTGTTGATCTTCTTATTGGATCAGCAAACTTAATAATGTTGTCTGTGCATGAGTCTATAAAATTGGATAAGCGTCTGCTGCGGATTAATCATGATATACCACAATATCTGCTGTAATGTGAACAGAGTTCATACCTGCACCAACGATAAAGTACATATACGAGAAGGAACTGATTATATTTCAGTTGTGCAGGTCTTGATTAGCACTTTTTTTATGAGGAAATACCAACTTTGATTGTTGATTTCGTGCAGGTCTCTTACATGATACTACAGAGGGTATCCCCAGTGACCCACTCCGTAGGAAACTGCGTGAAGCGGGTTGTGGTCATTGTCAGCTCAGTTCTCTTTTTCCGAACTCCAGTCTCACCCATAAATTCCCTAGGTGATTTATGTTACCATCTGAACAGCCTTTTTCCAAGTTTCTTATTTTCTTGGCTTTTGTTTCTTCCCCTTCCCTCTAAACATAAGAGAGAAAGCATTTAACGACATTTGTTTATAAGGAAAAATGAGATCTGGTATCTGGTTATTGGTGAATCAACTAGCTTAGCTTGGTTCCATAGCACTATCGTCGTTGTTGCTTGTTAGATAATTTTGTTCTCATAGTTATGGTTTTTAAATCTTTCTTGTTGTGTTGATGTTGTTAGGTACTGGAGTGGCCCTTGCTGGAGTCTTTCTATACTCACGCGTGAAGCGCATTAAGCCAAAGCCGAAGACTGCTTGAAGAAACACCGATGCAAATTTTTTCGTTAGCTTGGATAGGCGATTGATCCGTTCAATCTCAGTGTACTCGAGAATATCTTGCAGGTCAGACAGGAACCAGATCTTCTGCTTGCCCTGTGCACTCTCTTCTCTTCCTCGTTCCATTATTGTTCTCTCTCCCTGCTTCTGATAATTTGATCAGGACTGATCCGGGAATTACATCTCCAAGTTATGTAGCTGTCCTTGAATTTGATTGATATTGATCTGTTGATTTGATTCTGAATTTCGGTAACTAAATAAATTTCTATGGTGTGGTTAGATGATTGGTTTTTAGAAATAGATTGGATTTCCTGTTTAAGAAGTCTCATTTGCCGCATGTCGTATTATTGTCTGTTGCTCGGTAGTGTCAGCCTCCGCTCCGCTGCGATCAGTAGCATCTGTACCTTCTGTGAATGAGGCACAGTGGATTTTCTGGTATTCAGTTTGGACATCTTTTATGAATGATTTGAGATGATGTCTGTGGTTGATGAATCATGATTCACGACCAAAACGTGCATGTTGACCAGGTGGGGCTCTGTTTGATTCAACGTTAGAGAGGATTCTGGTTGCATACGTTTGACTTCAAGTTGATATTGGACCGGACTCGACAAAACCCAAATAGAGTTCTTGAATTACAAGTATTGTCACTTAAATAATGTCTACATTCCGACCAAATAAAAATAATAATAAATAAATAATGTCTACATCTACTGCATATTTATGGCATGCTACATCGTCGCTAGTTCTCTTTAAGTGTAACACATGCAGCATTAAAAATCTTTCCGCATGCATTAACGGAGACGTTTCATTTGAGTCCAAGCTAATAAATTGAAGTTCGAACTAAGCAATTTTGCTCCTGAAAATCCTGCTAAACAATCCCTACAGGGTTTCGTTTTCCTGGCCGACAACCTTGAATTGTGAATGAGTCTGGAGAACGAACTAGACAAGTACGAGGAATTGTCAAGAACCTAAAATTTACCTCGTCAGAGTCCGTTATTAATTTTTGGAATCGACTTGGAACCAAAACAGTCGGTTCTGGGCTACTTCCAAAGTTGACCCGAGAACCAGGCTTTAACTTCAAGTAACATAATTGTTATTTTAGGAAAAATTTGCGACGTGGGTGACATAGTGATTAAAGTATTGGCGAATTTCCTAACCTTTCCAAGTTGGAAATCATCTCCAACATATCTATCTTCATTTATTTTTTGGAACAAAGTAAAGGAAAGAAGCTAAAAAGCCAGTTTCACCCGAAAGCCGACGATTCATGATTTAAAATGGGTTCTACTCAAGAACCAAATCAGTCAAGACTGGTTTCAAACCAATTCTACTTGAGAACCGGCTATTCACGGTTTAAAACCGATTCCACTCAAGAACCAAATTGGTTAAGGCCGATTCCTTAATAACTCGGTAGCCCATTTGGTTTTCGTGTGAATCAGTTTGAAATCGCTCGGATAAGGTTGCTTCGGTTCAATTCTGGACTTAAAACGGTCCGGTTGCGCCCCCTATTGTGCAGGTTAGTAAAAGACATAAGAATAAATAACCCAACATATACCAAGTCGGACAAATACAACACTCGATTATTCTTGTATCCCGAATAAAATTCTGAGTACTCATCTCCATCTCATACACGAGGAGTTGAGCGACAACTGATGTTGATTCGTGTCTTATTCTTCTTCCTCAAACTTGTCCCTCTCAACCGAACAAAAATTGCTGTTTTCTCCTGAACATCTCTTAACTTCCTTCCTCAGCCTCCCAGAATTTCTATTTTGACCAGTCTCTCATTTTTTTGTGATGTCAAAAACAAGCTAGCCTGCCACCTTTCCTCTTTTTCGTTTTCAATCAAAATCACTTTTATCTGCCCCTTGATTAAATTAACTTTCGTTCGATGAACACCTTTTCATCATTCTTCTAATCAGTGGGATTGAGCATCAACTTGATTGATCATCTACACCAGGTCTAAATTCTTGTTTGGCTCTTCAGACTCCAGCAATGAATCCATATCGAGCATTTCCATCCAAAACTGTTCACCAACACCGCCACCATCTGTCACACTAGCATCAGGGTATACAAGGCAAGTCCTCTAGAAGAAAATCGATTGTGCATTCCTCTTGAAGCAGCTTCTCATCAAACAACAGTTCCGGTACCTCACCGAACTTGATAATGTTCCGTACTAACTGATCATCGCTTGAGCAGGAGTCTGACTCTGGCTGTGGCTGAACTGCGGATGCTGACTTGTTTGTGCTTGCATTGTTGTTGACCGCCGTGGTGTGATCACCGCCAGAAGATTTTCCGGGGAACCTCTCGGATGTGCTTAAGTTCAAGCTCTGAATGTATTCTTGCAAGAGAGAGGTTCTGGGATTCTTGGAACGCCTCTTTCTCTTGGAGTATTGCCTTCTTTTGGTGGCATTCCAGTGATTCTTGATTGAGTTCTGGGTCCTGCTGGGGAGTTTCTTCGCGATTTCTGACCATTTATTACCAATCTCCGCATGTGCTTGAATTAGTATCTTATCCTCCTCCTCACTCCATGTATCTTTCTGCGAAATCACAAATTTTTTGGATATAATGGAACAAAAATAAACCCCACATGCTTCAGATGTATGAACACAAACCTGATTCCGATGCAAAGAAGGTTCATGTGTTAAGTACAGAAAGATTCATCTCTTATGATCATATAAAAGGGTAGAGGTTTGAGGAAAAATTAACCAACAGATCAATCCCTGTTACTTTAGAGTCTTGCTTATCATCCTGGTAACTCCAGCATAATCCAGTAAGTGACTTTTGCACATTATACTCATGCAACTAGACCTAAAATCACATACAAATCACCCAATCTTCACAACTTCTTAAAAAATTACAAGAACTCTAAGCTGTTGTATAATGTATAACATAACCTCCAGAGAAGTTGCTATTTTATGCGAAGTCCTTCGGATACTGAGAAGGTTGAATTGCTATTAGCCTTGAAATTTCTTTTTGCAAATGAATTGGCACTTAATTGAGATTGAAAGGGACACAAAAGAACCTTAATATTAGGTCTCAGATGGCTGTGCCATCTCTCTCTGCACTGCTTCCCGAGCCGACCGGGCAACATTTGAGCAATGTAAGACCACCTTGTCAATCCAAATTGTTCCACCAGTTGACTAAGAAGCCTACAATATGAGTAGTTCAACATAACTACTGTTGGATTATGCGCGTAAACTAAATGCCAATTCCCAAACCCAAAAACAAAAAAAACAGGAGAGACCAAGAAAAAGAAACCATTCGGAAAATGCATAGGGATCGTATATATTCTCTACCTGTCCTCGTCAGCTGTCCATTGTCCCTTAGATAATTGGGATCTCTTGCAACCTTCACAAGTCCTTTGCACCGATGAAGACTGCGCCACCTTACTCATATTCATGCAATCGTTCTGGTAATACCCATATTCATCAGTAGTGCGAGAGACTTCATCTGGAACAGCAAACTTCATGAGATTAACATTTCGATGAGAGTTGAAGAACATGTGACTTTTATTGTATGTGCTTATTGAGTCGATAGCTGGAATTGTCAAGCTCCCTCCAACTTGAAAATTGTCCATGACAACAGCATGCCCATCTGCAAATCGTGTACACTGATGCAGCACATCGAGATTCGCCGAAATACCATATGGATAAACATAGAAAGGGTCAAGACATGGTGCCTGTTTTTCAAATGCGAGATTTGAGGAAGACCCACTGAAGGTAAACTGTTCCACTAGATGAAAATCTTGCAAGAAACTCGTTTTTAATGAATCTGTCGAGGCAAAGGTGGTTTCATTATTTCTCGTGTAGGGTTCGAAGCAGTTATCAGACAGGTATGCTGGCTGGGAGGCAAGATCTTCATTGAGCTTTGTCTGAAACTCCATAAGAGATGGAGATTGGAGAGGCAACATATGAGGACCGATTGACATTTGAGTCATTAAATTTTGAAGCAAGCTCACTCAGGAGGGAGTCTCATCACACGTTATTACCTCTTGTAAGTTATGACCAATGTCTACTGTATTGTTTCTACACCTTTAACGCCCGGGCACTAAAAGCTCACATTAACTATATTTAAGTGTCTAACTTGCGTTTATTATCCTCTTGGAGTCAAATATGCAGATAGGAATTCTCTACTTAAATTTGCCCTTTGAAAGAGGACAAATCAACGAATTGAATTTCAACGGCTAAAATGTTACTCTCCTTTCTACCAAAAAAAAAAATGTTCTCTCCTCCTTTTTATGTTTGGGATAAGTGCATCAAAAGTTCAAAATGCAATTGAAGTTTTTAGACTTAAAATGCACTTATGACAATTTATCCTTTTTTCTTCTCTTTATATTTCTAATTTTTCCCTCTAGCCATTCTCCTTTCTTCTTCCTCCTTTCTAACACTCCACGTCACACGTAGATAAACTTTAGCTTAAGCCTAAAGCGTCGAAATATATAATTGGGGAGTTAAAGAAGAGTCCGAAAAGATTTAAACTCGGGACTTTCTACTCTGATAACATGTGAAAGTTAATAGGACCGATGCCAACTATTTTTAAAACTTAAGCTAATAAGTGAATGCATAATTTAATATTTAGATATTTTAACAATCTCCACCCTGCACAGCTCTCTCTCTCTCTCTCATTGGCCTCAAGCCACCCGGATGGCCCGACCTCCTACTCATGAGTGCTTGGCATACCAAAGACAAAGGAGAGAGGAATTTTGGAATTTTAGGTTTTCACGCCTCGTGGGCAATCATCGACAATGGTGGGCTGTGGAGCGAGAGACAGTGGTGGTTGCGAGCAGCCCAAGATGACGATGGAGGTGGAGAGGGATGAGTGATATTTAGGGTTTTAGAGTTTTATGCTGATATCAACAATTTATTGAGAACATTTGAGTCACTTTGAGATATTTCAATGTGAGCCAGTTACTGAGTAACTTATGTGAAATTATTGCCAACTACGTTGATAACTTAAATTATTAGATGAAGACTTGATTTAATTTTTAAAATATTCCAATACTTTCTCTTACGAGTGTTAATTGGATTTTGGTTTAAGATTAAAATGTGAAATTACTAATTGGCAAGATGCCTAAAAAGATTTAGATATGGATCTCTGCTATGATATTACGTACAATTTAATGGAATCACCAAAAACTAATAACCTAAGTTATTAGATGAAAAGACGTGTGATTTGATATCTGAATATTCTAACACGACATTTTATTGAATGACTTTTGAGATTTAATGGTTCGACATATATCAATCACACAGAATCCATGGTCATATATCGGTCATGTATGCACTTGACCACGTCCCATATGTTGTTATCTCTTTCCTTCATGGCCATGAAATTGCATGTATCTTAGGAGCTCCATTTAGACCCCTCCATACCCATACAAGTTTAGTTCAGCTAGAACAATAACCAAATAAAATATAGTAAAGTTATTGCAATGCTCCACCAAGTATCATAAAAACCTCAACATTCGATAATAATCCCGACTTAAAGTTATACAAGTAATACCATACAAGCAGGTGAGCAACCGTTGACCTTCATTATTTTCTCATCAGCTATTTTTTCCCCTCAACTTTTCCCCTTTATAATAAAGTTAAAGTAAATAAAGAAAATGCAGTTTCTTCCAAATAATTCTTCACTTTTTCCTAATTCAACCACAATTTGTCTCTCTCTCATTTTAAATGTTAACGTCTCAAGCTCATCAGCTGAAAAGCTAGATAAGCCCTTTTATCAACATTTTCTCATCATTTCTTTGTGGGATTAATCTTTGAATAGAAGAAATTTAATTATTGTTTCTGGATCAGAAATTTAAAGACTATTAACTTGAGAGATCATTTCCACAAGGTCTAAGTCCTTCTTTGGCTCTTCATCAGGATCGATCAATTGATCCATGTCCAGCATTTCCATGCCATACCCTTCATCACTAACATGCGCAGCATCAGGTGGACAAGGCAAGTCCTCAAGGAGAGAATCAATGGTGCATCCCTCTTGAAACAACTTGTCGTCGAACGACAACTCCGGGACTTCGCTGAACTCAAAGTTCGGTACCAACCGGTCGCCTGAACAAAAGTCGATTAGCTCCAGACTTGGCTGATCTGATGCTGACTTGCTTGAGCTCTCATGGTTGTCGTCTGCCACCATGGCACAGTCGCTGCTGCCACCGGCAGGAGACTTTCTAGGGTTACTTGCAGACGCGCTCAAGTTCAAGCTCTTGATGTAGTCTTGCAAGAGGGAGGCTCTGGGGTACTTGGACCTGCACTTCCTCTTGGAGTATTGTCTCCTCTTGGTGGCATTCCAGTGATTCTTGATGGAGTTTTCGGTCCTTCCAGGGAGTCTCTTGGCAATCTCGGCCCACTTGTTGCCGATCTCCGAGTGTGCTTTAATCAATATCTTGTCTTCTTCCTCACTCCATGTGTCCTTCTGTAGAATCATAAGTTTTTTGGGTGGAATCGAACACAACAACTCATGCATGGTTGCATATATTTTTTTAATGGAAACGCCGAGAATATCAAATTTTGTTCAGCTTTCTTGTTTTTTTATTAAAAGATTTGATCTTTTATATGGTCAAGTGGGAAACAAAAGTACATAATAAAAATATGACAATGAAAGAAAACCTTAATATCGGGTCTCAGATGGTTATGCCATCTTTCTCTGCACTGCTTTCCTATCCGACCAGGCAACATCTGAGCAATGTGAGACCATTTTCTCAATCCAAATTGCTCCACCAGTTGAATCAGAAGCCTGCAGTTACATTTAATGACACGAGTTTAATAAGATTCACGCATACTTGGTTCATGTTCATATTCGTATCTGCGTCCATTAAATCAAACCTGAAAACTCGAAAGAAAACCTACCAAACTTTTGATGTGAAAATGGGGAAATGTGTGGGAGATCATGTTACTCTAACCTGTCCTCTTCGGTTGTCCACTGTCCCTTGATCACATGGGGTCGTTTACGAGCTTTATAAGTTCTTCGTGACGAGGACGATGAGGACGCCTTACTCTTATTCATGAGACTTTTCCTGTAATACCCATTTCCAGCACTAATGCAAGAGACCTCGTCCGGGACCACGAAGCTCACAGGTTTGACATCTTGATGATAGTCTCCTAACATATGGCTTCGACCAGATTCATTCATCATATTGGCTGTCGTCACAGCCATCAAGCTCCCTCCAACTTGAAAATTGTCCATGACGAGGCCGTGCCCACCATCTTCGGCATATGGCTTGCACTCGTACACATCGAGATCTGTAAAAACTTTGCACGGGTATACATCAGAAGGGTCGAAAGACGCAGTTCGTTGGTTGAGTGCATGATTCAAGGAAGACCCGCCAACATAAAACTGATCGATATGGTTAAAATCTTGCAGAAAATTGCCCTTTGTCGATGAAACAGTGCCAAAGGCGGCTTCATTATTTCTTATGCACGGATTGATGCAATTATCAGACAGGTAGGCTTGGTGGGAGGCAAGATCTTCATCAAGCTGTGTGTGAAAATCCATAAGATGTCCAAAATGGTAAATGGCTGGCGATGTCTGTGGGCGATCAATCATGATTCATGACCAAAATGTGCATGTTGACCAGGTTGGGCTCATTTGGAATTGATCTTAGAGAGGATTTTGTTTGCATATGTTTGACTTCAAGTTGGTCTTGCACCATACTTGACAAAGCCGTATGCTCCCTCAAATAACGTCAACAACATATATATGGTAAGCTACCTAGTTCTTTTATGTCTCTTATTAATGTCTGATACTTATTATACGTAACGTGTGCAGCATTGAAAGCTCACATTAGTAGCATTAAAAATCTTTCAGCATACCACAATGTTTATCTACCTTGAGTCAAAGCTAATTAATTTATGATTAAACTTCTTTTAATGTTTATCTTCCGTGGCTTTGATGAAACAAGTTGTTTCAAAATATCGCCAAACTTCAGCAGAGCTTGGGATAAAATTCTTTGGTCTTTGGAAGTTCCCTGATTAATTTGAGAACCTGATTGAAGAAGACTGGAACTTTTGAATACACATGGATATGTGGATCCAGTGTTTGAAGTTATTATTCTTTCAATCAAAAAAAAAGTTGAGCTTCTAGATAGATCAACAGAGCTCCCGATTACATAGATTCCGGTGCTATCTTTTGATAGGTTAGCAATGATTGCACGTGCCTTGACAGAGTAATTCGTTCTTTGCACGTTAATGGAAATTATTACGGGAAATATGCATTGTACACGTAAGTTGATTATACTCAAGTTTACTATGGTCGTACAATATGTATAATTAGAGGATGAAGATGAATTGCAAGTTTGATAAAAGCATACTATGTAAATAAAGGTGACCTTATTTCAAAATTCTATTATTGCTAAAACACATCTTTTTACGTTAACTGACCAAATTAACTTTCAATTTTATCAAGCATGTATTAGTAGTTACAAACATTTTTTAGGAAACTTATTGATCTATGAATTCTATTTTCCTATCTTGGGTTAATTCAAATTTATCTTTTCATTCCTTCTCGAACCTAACTAAAGAAAAAACATTTCATTTTTCCTCCAAAACAACATAAACATGAGTATTCAACTTAACATGCAATAGAGATTAAAGATTAATGAAAATAAAAAGGAAGAGAAAGATCAGCACTTTACTTTTCTTATGGTTCCATTGTTACCAATATAGTTCGTGAATCATATCCTCAAAATCTTACTCTATGACTAAATATAAGTTTCTAAAATGAAAAAGTTACAATTAGATTTGACATTTCATCACAATCACTTAAAGATAGACAAAATAACAAATGAACGATTTTCTAACATCTCAAATTAACCTTGTCATATCTTAAACAAATCAATGAACTCATTGTCGGAATTTTTTTTTCCACTTTCAAAGCATAGTCTTAGCTAAAACAAAGACAACTTTCATTTTTAACGATTCAAAAGAACATTAGAGATAAGTTAACTTTTGACAACTTAGCACTAATATGGTATGTGAACGAGACAGGTGATGAAATTAATTATATTGAGAGAGAGCGGGATAAGGCCAATCATAAACTTTGAGCCAAATATTGTGATAGAAGGAAATTTGGTAACTAGAATAAAAAGGCGACTAGAAAAAGGTGTCAAAATAGTGCCACCAATTAAATAATAAACACCATTTTTTATAGGAAAAATACCACAAAAAATTTCAAACTATGCCCACTGTAATATAAATACCTTAAACATGTCACCAAAAACCTAATCCCCATTGTGACACAAATACTCCTAACTTTTTTTGTCAAAAAAATCCAAACTTATACACATGTGACATATATATCCTCTATTTTAGTTACATCTAGGATATGTATGTCACACTAGTATAAGTTCAGGGTTTTTTATGACACAAAAAAAGGTTCGGATATTTGTGTTACAATGAGCAAGTTTAAGGTTTTTAGTGACAAAGAAAAAAGTTTTGGATATTTGTGTTACATTAGGTATAGTTTAAGGTTTTTTGTGGTATTAACATTTTTCTATATTACCAATGAAAAAACGAAGATATTATATTTTCAAATTTACTGTTCCAGAGAGAGGTTCTTGTTCATATGAAAATGAAGGAAGTTAATAATATTAGTTGTTATAGGCATTTATTGGAATAATTATTCAAAAAGTCTTAAACCTATTGTACGACGGCTAATTTAATTCTAAACCTTTCGATGACTATAGCCCTTCCAATCAATTTTAGTCAAAAATCACTGACGTGGACATCGGCTGTCTTACGTGACATGACGGCGAATGGTCGATGCTGACGTAAATAATTTTTGCAATTCTTTATATTATAATTTTCTAATTTTTTATAATTTTTATAATTATTTCTTTTCTTCTCTTTTCATTGTGCATCTTTTTGGATGGGCCTACATGCCCTCACTAGCACTAGGTGAGGGTCGCCAAGCCCTCGCTCACCATGGGTGAGGGTCACATTGATTGCGAGGGAGGGTTGTGGCTGCGAGGCGAGTACTTGAGGCCACGAGGCGTGTAGGCCCTTGCCAGCCACTAGGTGAGGGCTTGGCAACCATCACTTGCAGCCGGCTAGGGCTTGGTGGTCCTCACCCAATGTCGGCAAGTGTAACCAACCCTCGCCAATCCTATTGGAAAGATGCATAGTGAAAAAAAAAAAAAAAAAACAAGAAAAATTCAAAAAATATTAAAAATCAGAAAATTTTAGAAATTTTTTGTAAAAATTGTTACATCAATGCTGGCCAAGCCATGTAGGATGACTGACGTTTATGTTAGGCAATTTTCGCCAAAATTAGCCAGAAGGACTATATTGGCAAATTGTTAAAAGGTTTAGGACTAAATTGGTCAAACTAAAAAGTTTAGGACTGAATTGGTAAGTTTAGAACTTCTTGGACAATTTCCTTTGCATATTAGTGCGATCTGAGAGAGAGAAGAGGAGTTGCAAGAAACATAATAGACGTACTATTTGAAACGAGATGAAGAACAGTGAACTATTACTAGAGTTACGACAAAGCATGTTTGTTCAAACATATTGTCACGAAAAGAAGCGTCTTTTCGTAACTATTAAAAGTGTACTATTTATTTATAGTGTTGATAATAAATAGGATTAATATCACAGAAAACCCCAAATTGGTATACCTGTGATAATTTTATCCCAAATTAATTTTTTAACCATGAAAAACCCCAAACTGGTACATCAATGACAAATTTACTCTAAACTAATTTTTGATGATAAAAAACCCCGAATCGGTACATTTGTAATAAATTTACCCTCCGTTAGTTTCCATTAAATTGAATTAATATCACAAAAAATTATAAACTGGTATACCCGTGACAAATGGAGGATAAAACATAAAATTGGTACATCTGTCAATTGCCGCGTGTTATTTAATAAAGTAATTTGACAATAAAATTTATCATAAATAAACTAAGGGTAAATTTGTCACAGGTGTACTAGTTTGGAGTTTTTATGGTAAAAAAATTAATTTGGGGTAAAATTGTCACAGATGTACCAGTTTGGGGTTTTTCGTGGAATTAAAATATGATGTTTTGAAGAGATGTATTTTCATGCTACAAAAGCAGAATACAAGAATTTGTGCCATACTGAACTACCATTAATAACTCAAAAAGATATGTCTATTTAAATGCACTTATTTGATAGTGGTAATTTATTCATATGAATATGGAAAAAAATGATTTATCTACGATATTCAAAACAAATTAATTATTTTGATGAAGCAAATGTGGTTAAATTGATCTTGGACCCTACTTGACAAAGTCAAATTGATTTCATAAATTACAACCATGGTCGCTCAAATTGATGTCTGATGCTTATTAGTCGTAACGCGTGCAGCATTAGGAGCTCACATTAGTAGCACTAAAAATCTTTCAGCGTGCATGGAAGACCTTACCTGGAGTCAAAGCTAATTAACTGAAGATTAAAGTTCTTTTAAGGCTTCGAAGATCTTCGATAACAAAGTGAAAAGTAGAAATCATCTCCATGCCAATTGATCTACCAATCATCAACTTTCGCAGATAAATAAGATAAGAATGGAATGTGAAATACGTGCGCACCATTTGAGAAGATATTCTCGTTTTCGCAAGGGGAAGGGAACTTGCCAGGTTGAGTACTTCAAATTTCGATACATGTTTGGATTTGATATATATATTCAAATGGCAAGAGTTGCGTCGTTTCATGTAAAGAGATATTATCAGTCTTCGGTGTATGAAAACTGCGTTTCAGACGAGGAGGTTTGGACCAGGACATAATAGAAAGGGATAAGCGCATCACAGGTCCTAAAACTTGTCACAAAAGTGCATTTGAATCATAAAACTTGCAAAAAGTTCATTTGAGTCCTAAAACTTGTCAAAATGGTTCATTTGAGTCCTAAAGTTAACACCGTTAGATTTACTAGCAATGAAAAGCGGCGTGTTATTTTTAATTATTTTTTCTTGGGACATGTAGCGTACGTCGGCAAAATAAAAATAAAATAAAAATAGAAAAAGCTGTAAAAAACCAAAAAAAAAAAAAACCGGCGGTGGCCAAGCACGGCCCTTTATCGTGGCGGCCTTCCTCCCAAATTGAGGGTTGCCGGCCCTCACTGGGGACTCGCCCGGGGCTGGCGAAGGTCGCCGAGCCTCGGGACGGCCCAAGCGACCTCCCGCCCCCCGAAGCGAGTCCCCCTACAGGGCTAGCGACCGCTAGATCCGGCGCGAGGGTCACGCCCCCCCAACGGCCGAAGGCCGCCGCCCCCGCCGGACTCGCTCGAGGCCGGCGGAGGTCGCCGGGCTTTGGGACGGCTTAGGCGACCTCTGCCGGCCCCGGGGGAGTCCCCAGTGAGGGTTGGCGACCCTCACTCAGATCTAGGGCAACAGTTGACAACCCTCGATCTGGGGGAGGGCGCCACTGGCGGTGGTCGCCGGGCTTGGCCACCGACTTCTGTTTTTTTTTTTTTTTTGGTTTTTTTAGAGCTTTTTCTATTTTTATTTTTATTTTTGCTGACATGGCACCACGTGTCTCAAGAAAAATAATTAAAAATGACACGTCAGCGTTTTTCGTTAGTAAATCTAACGGTATTAACTTTAAAACTCAAATGAACCATTTTGACAAGTTTTAGGACTCAAATGAACTTTTTGCAAGTTTTAGGACTCAAATACATTTTTGTGACAAGTTTTAGGACCTGTGGTGCACTTGTCCCTAATAGAAAACATGAAATGTTCGAAAATGGGCGGCAGATCTGTAGTTCTATGCAGTGTTTTAGATTATACTGGGCAGGGTGACAATAGACATACATCACCTTCACAGGTTAGTGCCAGAACAGAACTCGGAAATATTTGTGATCAATTACAGAAACTTTTAGCACTTGACTACTGACTCCTCTAGCACAATTGATGGCTTAATGAGAACTGCAATATATCTTTCTAATTTGAAGACGAGCCGTAAGTGTCCTTTCCAAGAGTTGATGGTCCAGGACTGTGAGTTTGCTTTTCCACGACTCCCTTACCGGTAAATTTAGGGCTGAATGCCCTCTGTGACATCCGTGGGCTGAGAGCTGGTTTTATATCCTCGGTTGAGTTTGGGGTCGAACTAGTTATCTTTGGACTATGAGTGTGGCGGATCTCACCACGGCTTCTGGTGATCATTTCATCAAGAATTTCACCACTATCGATGTCGGTAGTTCTTGTAGGAATTTCTTGATCCTGTGGCATAAACCAGAAGCAAAGCATGAAGCATGACCGTCTAATCTTTTTGCATTTCTATCATGAAGTAAATTCGTGGGGTAATGCTAGACATGCTACAGCTCGGTTATTTTGCTATACCCAATACGGCAGATTTTTTGTAATATTAGTCTTAATAGACCTTACATTACTCTAGTTTACGTCATCCAAGAAACAAGAGGATGATTTTAAAAGTTGTTGATCCCAACTGGAGCAGGTGCATGTCCCATATGAACAGACATAGGCATGCAGAACAGATTCATACAGCCATAAGACGAAAATGCAGTCATGCTAATGCTTAAAGATGCTCTAGACTAGCATTAGCCTCAGCAAGCCATCGAACAAAATTGATACCGGATAGAAGTGCCATGACGTAAGGATATTTTAATGCTATGTCCATTTAAAATCCATTGACAGGAAAAGCTAGAATGATGGTCCTGACAACTTACTTCAAATGACATATTAAAGGGTATGGCAGGGGCTTCCTCATATTCTGCGGCATCCAGGTCTTGAAGATGAGCTCCTTTAAAGAACTTAGACAGGAAATACTGCCTCACTGGAACGAGCAGCATAATTAAAAGTGGGAACAAGACTCCAGCTATTGGGATCCATGTAATCCCAAAGCACAGGAGCAGGTAAGCTGTCTGGAACAAAGTGAAAAAGGCAATTGTTTTGAAGGGCACAGTCTCAATAAAGGTTGCATGGTACTTCTCCAGAACCCTGCCAAATTAGAAAATAAATCATTGTTTTTTATATTCATACAAGATTCTAACACAAATGATAATCATACCAATTACATGCAGAAGAAAGCCTGATGACCACCAGCCACTTAACTAGACAATCAGCGATTAGCTGGATGCATTGTTCTTCTTTGTTTTGTAAAACCAAAGCTAGATTGCAAGTTGTTACAACTTCTAATTTGAAGAGAGAGAGAGAGAGAGAGAGAGAGAGAGAGAGAGAGAGAGAGAGAGAGAGAGAGAGAGAGAGAGAGAGAGAGAGAGAGAGAGAGAGAGCACTTGAGATCTAGATTCCATTGCTGAAAGATTTACAGGATAGAATTAGGAGCTTACTTGTATCTTCGACTTGGAGCTGTAAAAAGTAACAAGATCCTCTCCCAGAATTGATTCCCAGGCAAGCTTTCAATGGCCATGAAAGCAAAGTAGCCCCAAAGAACAGATGTCGGGATTTTCTTTAGTAAAGGCATTGCAGCAACACAACCACCAACCATCAGTGCCTGCAGCAGATTACTGAGGCGCTGCTCCTTGACTTCGACCGGTAAAAGATCATCAATATCCTTATCCACATCAAAAATAGTCTCATCAACGGGAGCATCGATGTAACCGGTGCTTGAGGCCAGCTGGATTGTCGAGTCTTTCAGCTCTTTCAGCCCCTATACCCATCATAAAGTGAGTCTTACCAAAAGCAGGGGAAATTATTATTCAGAAGATCAGGCAGAAGAGTTCACCAGCATAGGAGGCATTTGGTAGGCCAGGGGAGTCTGCATTTCATTGTAGGCTTCTTGCATATTTCTGTATAGCTGAACAAGATTTGAGTTTTTCCTCATGCTTTTCCGGGCTGTTGATGTTAGCTTATTCCGCAGGAGCTGTTTTCAACAAGTGTCAGTCGTGGCACAATAGGTCTTTAAGAAGATGAAATAACAAAATATAAACAAAACTTATAATGAAACAAATATCAACATTCGATCTCAAGCGACATAGTCTACAATTGATTATACAAAGGACAAAAAGGCAGAACATTCCTAGCTCCTTATCAAGCTCTCTGAGGCAAATTACAGCAGTAAGCCTACCATATTGAGACAAAATCCACGAGTTCGAAGAATATTGTAGGTGGTTCTAAGCAAGCATAAGTAAGTCTGGTGCCCTGAGAAAATGACTTCGCTTCAGCATTAAGTCAGTTTTATAACACTTGGCTACGCCATACATCTCTTCTTATGGTTATGGATTGTCGTTTACTGACTAGCTTGGCTTCCAAGCTGAAGGCCAAGTTTCTTATATCCTCCAGTTCCATCCAAAAACAGGATGCAGGCCCCTCTTTGAGTTTGGTCAGCATCCTACTCGGTACAACCAGAAACATGCCCAGGAATATCTTCCTTTTGCCAGTTTTGAGACGCGAGAGAATCTTAATTTCAATAGCAAGGTTCCTTTTTGAACTACATTCCTTCACTGCCAAGTATTTATTCAACTCATGACCAAAGTTCCAAGAATTACCTGATGTTTCAGGGTAGCTAAACTTTTCGTATGCATTGGAGATTGTGGAATCACACCATTGGAAGGAGGAATGCCAATAAGACCGCAGAGGATAGTCTGGTGGGAACCAAACAGATTAAAAAGAGCAAAAGGAACCGTCACACAGCTGGAAAGGAGGTATCACTCACCAAGAAACCTAAAAGGAGGAGGTCATAATGATAAGAGGACGGTTTCTTGAGATTAAACTCCTTCTGTTGGGCAAGTTGAGATGCAACACTGTGATCAAAATAATAAAGCACAGCTATCATAGTTGCTGGGATAAATGCTCCAACTATATATAGAGGTGGCACTTTCAACATTTCCTGTATGCAAGAAAGGATGATATCTCATCAATACAGGATTCAGTTCGTAAATCCTTCTTCCTGGACCGCAGGCCAAAATGAAATGTGAAAACCCACAATAGATGCATGCTGGAACACACCTTGACAACTGTCCAGTTTGAATAAGCCCCAGGAGACCAGGGATTTGGACTAAAAAGTCGCCTAGGAATCCCCCTTGGGACATCTTTAACCGGAATATATGACACAGCCGTCCAGACAAGAACCATAAGTGGGACACCGTAGTCTGCAATGAATCCCCGTAACCACCCTATAAAGATCATCACGTATTGTTAGCAAAACTCATTATATCTGAATTGTACTTGCTTCAGATAGAAGCGTGCCTCCTCCCATGGCAGCAACTCCCCATTATAGAAAAACCTAATTCCAAATGTTTACCATAACCATGTATAGCATAATAAACAATAATATTTCGGAAGAATTTTAAACATTTCAATAATGCACTTCTTTCAGTGGATGATTAAAGAATTTATGAATACCTGTTCCATAGCGCCAAGAACGAGCTTTGCGGCTCTTGAGTGCTGTAAGAAGGAGACCAAAGGACAAGACCAGAGCAAACATTCCATTGCCAAATCGCCAAGATGGTAATAGTGCAGCCTGATTGGGATTTTCTCTCTCAGGGACGCCAAACTCCTCTATTACTCCCTACGGATTCACAAATTAAAGGCATTTTCAGTCTGTCAAAGACATCTAGTGCTCACTAGCATACCAGTAGACCCATATGTAGATGTAAGTGGAGAAGCACCTTTGAAAAGCTATCTTCAGAGGGCTCTCCGAGGACATATTGGTAAACACAAATAATTAAGAATATCTTGCAGTTATATCTAATTTTCAATATTGAAAGATGATTAAGCATACTCACTCGAATAGCCTGCTGCATAAAGAGCATAGCAATTAGCAGACCAAATAATTCACCAGCAAGCCTCGTAAACCTATTGATTATAGAGCATGCACCCAGAACGGCCAGTAAAAAGAGCAGAAGAGCTGTCCATACACACACCCTATAAGAAAACGCCATAACAGAATGGTTCAGTTTCTCACCGTGAGTGTCACTTTTAAAAACTTTTGATTTCGGAATTGGCAGAGTATATTACCATCCTGTCCAAGCAAGGAAAAGCTTCTGGCCCAAATGCTTTCGGTCTTTCACAAAGTCGAACATGAACGTATACATTAAGACAGTTGGTTCAGCAACCCCCAGTATGAGAAGTGGTTGTCCTCCCACAAGTGAGTGAATGACACCACAGAGTGCAGTAGATGAAAGAGTTTGAACTGCAGTAAGGGTTCCATCTGCAAGACACGATTCCATTTCCTGACTTTAGGAAAGTAATTCCAATAATCAAGAAAGGACATAGACAATTGAGGAAAATCGATTGTACCTGTGTTTCTTTCCAACTGCTCCCCAAATGATATGACTGGAATGGCAGAGGCAAAGAATATGTAAGTCGTTGGCGCCAAGATTCTAACGGGCAAAGAAAGGTCGATCAGGAAAGCTTCGATGAGCATTGAAGATAGTAACACGTACAAGTATCCATCATATCTTTAAGATCAGCCATATTTTATCAAGTATGCTGACCAAATTCCTCCATGTCCATAGTTTGTACAGCCGTGAATTAAGATGCTAATTCTGTTCTGCCATATAATTGAAAAAAGCTCACGTACCTGATACCGGCTTTGATACCACCTGTCCAATCTTGCTTGTAGCACAGAAGTCTTGCTCTAAGGTCATTCTTGATCCCTCGAAAGGGAACAAAAGTTTCTTCCATGGTTAATTGAGACTTTGAAGAGTGTTACAGTTTACTTTTTATTGGGTTGAAACGCAAAAACAACAGGTTACGAATAATGCTAGAGGCTGCTATTACGGATTTCGCAAGAGCAGAAGCAAAGAAACTACAGGAGGATAGACTAGGACATCATAGTCATAATTTAACAGAGGGAAAGAGCTACAAAAAATATTTCCCGATCAGGTAAGTACCCAATAAAGGGTTTATGAATGAACGAATGAATTTGGGATGTCCTTACATGATTGAGGGTAGGAAATAATAACTCGCAATAAGATTGGCTAACTTCGAATAGCAAAAGAATCCATCAGAAGGGATGGACCTATTTCAGTTCCATTTCCTTCAGCTATTGCGAAACTAACGAAGGGAAACCATGAAGGACAGGGTAAGAGGAGATCTAACTAGCAAAGAGAAGAGGACATTCTCCAAATAAGATACATTTAGCGATTGACTTCGAAAAGCATCACGTCTTTCATCTCGAGAGAGGTTCGAATTAATCAGAGAGTCACCCAGGAAGCGAGCACAAGGATTACCAAATGCAGGGTAAATGCCAAGGAACCGTTACATGGCGCGGAATCAGAAGCTAGAGCTCGCTGCCAATTCTACGAAGTCCTAAGGAGCGAAACGCACTCGAACTAACGGAAAGCCATTACTGGAGCGAAACAACCGACGACCCGAGAGTACTATCGAGCAAAATGCTCAAAACCCAGAACACAGCGGAGCTAACGGCAAGTCATGGTCGAGAAACACCACAGCAACCGGTCAACGAACTTCAGGCGAAACGGGCATTCGCAGTCCAGCACACAGACCGCGTTGCAACACCGGAACAACGAGTTACATTACTCACAGAGGGGAAACGATCATGTAAGGACAACCCAAGAAGGCTCAAGAACCGGGGACAGAGTATCGGAGCGACCCGCAAGAGCAAAATGCAAGTAGAGAAAGATACACACTCGGGCGATACGAGAGGATTTCAGGCGTGGGCGTGGGATGGAGACGGTGGTGCGGATGACTGGACATTAAATAGCACCCGCTCCACACGTCCAAAAGTACTACTACTGCCAATAATACAAACCAATTCTCTCTATCTTTTCTCTCTCTATCTCTTCTCTCTCTCTCTCTCTCTCTCTCTCTCTCTCTCTCTGTCGTCGTACTCAAGCACGCAGAGAGCGATGTGAGAGAGACAGAACGGGGGAGACGACAATGGTAAACTAACGGCTGCGAAGCCTGACGAGAGTTTGTTTCCTTCACGGAATTCGTTTGTTTATTGAGTAGAGGAAAAGGGAAGAAAAGCAAGAAAGGATGCGTTATCGGACAGAGAGGAAAACAATGTTTTCTTCGCCTGATCCGATTGCTGATTCCGACAAAATTTTAAATAAAGAAATTAGGTTTTGTCGAAAATGCCGCGTACGGATGCGGTGATTCCCGCTTAATTTTTAACGAGACGGGTCTCCGGGCGTGAAATTTAAGATTTCTCCGAACGCAACCCTCGCCGCTGCCCCCAACACAACGTTATTACGTACTAGAAGTGGTAAGCAATTGGACGGTCCGGTTCCGAAGGCGATGGGTCCGGTTCCGATTCTGTACCCTGAATCAGTCCCAATTCCGAATCTATAACTTGAATCAATCGGTGTTCGGTTGAAATCTATAATTGAACTGAAAAATATTTTTCGTTATTTGGTAAGAAAAATCAAATCTAAATAATTGTACGTTATTTGGCGCATTAGTAATTTGCGCATAGACAACCAGGGAACCGGGCAGCTAGGGAACCGGGTACGGTCACCAGGGTCCCGATCTCGGCCTTGATGAACACAAGCCTGGTCTCGATGAACCTGGGTGCGGGGATTAGGGTCTAAAGCCTAGCCTTGATTGAGCTGGCGTCTTAGAACCAATCTCAATGGACTTGGGACTCGAGCTAGGATGTGAGGGTCCTGAGCACACGTATGGGCAATGGGGACTTGAGCGCAACCTCAATGGACACAAGTACAGCCTTGATGGACATGGGCCCCGGCATTGGGGACCCGAGTATTGGCACTTGGGTCACGGTCCTAGTCTTGATGGACCCGATCCCAAGAATGGGGTCTCTAGCCTAGGCTTTGTGGACTTGAGCCTAGCCCTAATGGACACGAACCTGAGTGTTAAAGATCTGGGCACAAGCACCGGGTCTTGAGCCCAATCTCTATGGACCCAGGCTGGGGCGCCAAGGAGTCGAGCAACGGTACCGAAATCCTAGGCCTAGCCATGGATGCTGGTGTCCCAAGCCCAAACTCTTTGGACCTGGGCTTGGGCACCGGGGTTTCGAGCCAGCCTCTTTGGACTTGATGAACCCAGCCTCCGCCTGAGGCCAATGTCAAGAGCTTGAGAACAAGCATTAGGGTTCCCGTGCATAGAGTTTATGGTTTAAGTATCAATATTCAGTCATATTTTAAAAAATGATTTTCGATTTTTGAATTTAAATATGGAAAAGGACCATAAAAAATCTCAAACTATATCTATTTGACACATTTATCCTCAAACTTTTTTTGTGACACATTTAACCTCCGTTAAGGTTCTGTTAAAAATCTCTATTAAAACTCTAACGTGGCACTTGCGTGACACCATATCAGAAAAAAATTTTAAAAAATTCAAAAAAAGTCATTGTTCATTCCGAGTTACTGTTCATCGTCTTCTCAATTGGCTAGAGCTCTTCCGAAGCTGGTGATTGCCCACTATTTCCTAGACCTTCGGGAGCTTTGTGGTAGCTGCCGACCATGGCAGCCGTAGTGGAGCAGCCATGGCCAAGCTTCAAGCTCATTCCTTTTCGGCTTTTCTTTTCTTATCAAAATGTGGTCAGAGGATGATAATGCAAGGATCAAAAGTTTCACCATCAAGAAAGATAGCCATTCGAGTTGAACCCGATGGAACTCGGATAGCTTTAAGGAAGTTTCAGAGGAAGAGAACCTCTGGCTGTGAGACCGAGCGACACCTCCACGGTGTCGCCATTTCTGTTGGAAGTTTGTTTGTAAAATAAACAAAAGTGGTTTTTCTACGTCCCACATAGAAAATATGGAGTGAAGTAGGCTTGTTTATAAGTGCGGGCTTCTTTTGTGTGTTCAGAAGAAATATATGAGTTATGGGCTAGACTCATGATACCCGCGTGCGGAGGCGCGAATAATTGCGTGATTTTGGCGCGAATAATTCGCGCGCACTTGCGAATTAATTAGCCTAATCCTCTACTTTGTTCCTTATTTTTTATTTTTTTATTTTATGTCATGCCGTTTCTTTATGACTGTTATTAGTCTAAAGGGTGTGTTCGTTCATTTTGAAATTTTTGGAAATTATGAAATTCGGAATTTCGTGAAAAATATATATTTATTATTTTAATTATTATTTTTTTAAATTCTGAATTTTCGTGTCTTTTCATGCACCATTTCGGCTGCACACCTGTTCAATTATAAACTGTCGACCGAAGAGTTATGTTTGATTATTTCAACCGTTTATCGAAAGGTTGCCATTGTTCGTTAAAAAGTCTTTATATATATTCGTCGGTTTTTTGGGCATGATATAGCTTTTCTTTCTTTGCCAAAAATTTTCATTCCTAAAAACACAGCCATCTTCTCGAATTATTTCGTAGAGAGACTCCGGAGAAATACTAGAATTGTTATCTAGTATTCTCATCGAGACTTTGTTGTATCTTGGAGGAAATTTGCCCGTGACCATTAGCAACTTCATGGGGCAAATAATTCCTTAAAGAAAGTGATATCACGCCTCAAAGTCTCACTTCATTGTTCTACCCATTTTCGAAGTCAATTTACCAACAATTTCCCCCGTCCTTAATATTGAGCTTCAATTCTTCGACCTTGTAGTTTGGCCACCGCAAGCTTGAAGCTTGGCCATGGCGAGCTCGGCTTGGCCGCCATGGCCAGCTTGGCGGCCATGGCGGCTCCTTCGAGCTCGAAAGCTTGGCCAAAGTGGATCTTCGTTATCGTATTCCTCTTCTTTGTCATCAAGTCAAGCTTCGAGCTCAAGCGGCTGCCATGGCCAAGCTTTGAGCTCGACCGGAGCGGCCATGGCCAAGCTTCAAGCTCTATTGGACAGCCATGGCCAAGCTTCGAACTCGCAGCCACCATGGTTGATAGCTCCGAGAAAGCTCCCAAAGGTTTAGGTTGCAGTGGGCAGCAACGGCTGAGCTTCGGAAAAGCTCTAGCCAAGCGAGAAGACAATGAACAGTAACTCGCGATGAATAGTGACTTTTTTTGAATTTTTTTAAAATTTTTTTTCTAGATGTGGTGCCATATGAGCGCTACGTTAGAGTTTTAACAGAGATTTTTAACAGAATCCTAACAGAGTGTAAATGTGTCACAATATGCATAATTTGAGAATTTTGATGTCATAAGAAAAAGTTTGGGATAAATGTATCACAATGAGCATAGTTTTTGGTTTTTAGTGATCTTTTCCCTTTAAATATAGATTTTCTATTCACTTATTTTTGTAAGCGCTGCAAATGCTAAAAAATGAGAAAAAAATTATTTTTGAAAAATGTTTTTTAGGAAATAAATGGAGCCCAAGTGTAGATGATGATGCTAATAAATAATCAACCTAATCAATCATGTCACAAAAATCAACTCAGGCTGTTGAGTTTGGTTGATCAAACAAGATTTCCTTAGATCTTTTTGGATTGATCGTTGATAAAGTACATCCACGCACTCGATCCTGAGACAAAGTGGAACGTCCGCGGTGGACATGAACGTCAAACGATTCATCCAAATTTCTTTTTTAATTGCTCCTACCTTTTGCAATGACATTGTACATATCACTTACCCTATCCCCTTGTGAAAGTTGCCTAGAGATCACGTATTGTCCTAACAAATTGTGTTTTTTTAATGATATGTGATTGCACTACACTTGTCATTTCGACGATGGGCCACCAAAAATTAAAAAAACGACCGCCCGTTAATAACCAGCAAAAGTGAATTTTCGAAGGTCAATTTGGACACAATTAGCTGATGCAGCATGATGTCAGGAGTCTTATGAGTTAATTATAGATCAACTTGTGTCAAGTAACATGTTTAATTCCTAAATCATTACTTGTAGAGACCTAGTAGGACCGGAACAACGTATCAAGAGATCTAAGAGATCTGTGAATCTTTACAGATAAAATATGGGAAAATCATCCAATCAATCCTAAATTTTTCGATTTTTTCAATTTAGTCCTAAAAATATGCACGAAATTCCAATTTAATTTTTCGGCTAATTTTTGACGAAAATCTCTGATGCGATGGTCCAGTTATCATTGGCTGTCCTACATGGCATACCTCTACGTCAGAGATTTTAAGCGAAAATCGGCCGGAATGGTTATATTGAAACTTCACATAAAGACTTAGAACTAAATTGACAAAACAAAAAAATTTAGGATTGGCATTTGTACAGTAGGTTTAGTACTGATGGGAAGATTTCCCCTGACCAGGTGATATATGGAACTAATTAAAGTATATTCAACTCCAAGTACAGCCCCTTCAATTTGGTAATTTATTAATGACCCATTTCAAGGCAAATCGATGATTTATTTGAGTCATTGTCCTATGTTAGGTGAGATGATTAGATATTAAATGTATATATGATTAAGTGGTACCTTTCAGTTTTCCAAATGGTCCCCCCCCCCTTGGAAACCTAACCTGTGATGTGCTGATTGAAACCCCCAAAGTTGCATGCGTTTCGAGTACTCTCTCCTCCAACCATATTGAACAAAGATCACGTACATCGTTTCATATACTCAACAATGTTCACAATGTGACGTGCCGAGGAAAAGAAACAAAGATGCATGCTTGACAATCTGAGCCAAAAATCAATTAAACCCTACAAAGATACATGTCTAATCCTCTATAATAAGGTGTCAAATCTCAGCTAAAAATTGATTAAATCTCAATGAACAATTTCTGCTTGATCTCTTGACAATGGTCATTGTCTTTTTCCTAATTTGTGGTGGTTTGCTTTCTATATTATTGCGTTTGTTTCACGTCATTCGTTATCTGTAAGGCCCGACCTATTCAACGGGAATTGCATTAATATTTTTTAATATTAGTTTGTTATCAGTAAGGCCTGACTTATTCGATGAAAAACATTAACATTTCTTAATATTATGGGACATGATGAGAGAAATCAAACTCCAAGAGAACCGAACCAATTTTCCTTGTTTATGCTAAGTTTATTCGGAGATATAAAGCATATATCAAAACATGAAGTTGAGGCATATTCGATGCATGCTTTCAAATGACTTGGCACACCTCTATCCAGAAAAGGTTAATCGATTTCCTCAAAGAGAAAAATAGATGACGATGGCATATACCTAATCTTGTGACGAACACACCTTGTAATTGGTCGCACTCCAATTTATTTAATAGTTCAGATAATTAAAGTTTAGTATCAAAAGTCGAATGGCTAACCTAAGATAGAAAGTTGCAAGTAGACTAAAGCATGCATATCCCTTCTTTTCTGAAAATAAAATTAGAAAGAAGAGAGGTCGGTACTCTTGATGAATTGTTTTTGGGTAAATCCACGAATATAATTAGAGGAAGTAAACCAAGTCAAAATCCACCTATGCAATTGGTGAAGAAGGTGTTTATAGTGGCCTTTCAAATTAGCTTTGTTATTGTCGAAACGAGACATTTATTTGATATAGCTTTCATAACATGGAACATTACCAAAAAAATCCTAAACCCATTTTCATTGTGTAAGTTCAGTCATGAACCTTTTAATTGTGCTAATTGAGTCCTAAACTTTTTGCCAATTTGTCAATTTAGTTATTCCGGCTAATTTTGGCCAGAAATTGCTGACGTAGACACTAGCCATTTTACTCGATATGGCCGATCCTAACGTGGGCAATTTTCACAAATTTTTTTAAAATTCGATATTTTAATATAATATATTTTATTTTATTTATTTCTTTCTTTTTCTTTTTCCTTCTTCCTTTACTAGTCATTGGGCCGTGGCAATGGTCGGCGAGGGCCAACCTTGCCGGTTTCAAGCAAGGCTCAAGCTCATCCGATCCTGGTGAGATTGAACTTGCCCGAGGACGGCGAGGTCAAGCTCGAAATTTTTAAAAAATAAAATAAAATAAAATTTAAAAATTGATTTTTAAAAAGAAAAATTATAAAAGTTGCCCACCTCAATGTCTGTCGTTCCACATAGAAGGCTTACGTCCATATCAGTAATTTCTGGTCAAAATTGACCGGAATGATTAAATTAGCAAGTCATCAAAAGGTTTAAGATTCAATTGACATAATTGAAAGGTTTTAAACCATATTAGTGTATATGCAATAAGTTTATGACTTGTTTGGTAATTTCTCCTTCATAATATACACGTGGTTTCTTGTGTCTAATAGATCCAATTTTGGGAAAAAGGACACTTGGAAATCTCATAACTTTTGTACGATACTTATTTCAGTGCCAAAACTTTTCAATCAATCGCTTGAGTGTCATTTTAGTAAAAAATCAATGCCATCATTGATTTGTATGGCCGGAATATCTAATGTTGCATTAATTTATCATAAATTGGTCGACGTGGCTCGCCAAAATATCCAATCAACAAAACCACAAAAAATGATGTTGTTATGATAAAAAAAAATTAGGGCTATAATTAATAATTTGCAAACCGACACTCTTCTTTGTGACCAAAGGAAAGGGTCACGAAATCTTCTTCTCCACAAGGTATCGTAAAGCCGTTTCATGGCGGGATCCGCATTACTACTCAGCTTGCTAGAGCAAGCTTTGAAAGCCAAGTTAGGTCAAGAAGTTTATGGAGACGACGTACCTGCTTTTGTGCTCGTTGATGTACACGACGAAGTGACTTTTGGGCATGCCCAAAGGAAGGCCTTCTTGATCGCACGTGTGCTTATTTTTGCCTCTGTTGGGAATGCGTAGCAGAAACTTGATACTTTTGCCCATTGAGATTGCTAAGAGAAAGTTCAAGTCTAAACCCGTTAACATATTTAGTTGGGTTTATCTTTACTCAAAAGTTGATCGAGCCTAATTCTAATTGTTTTGTTACTAGGATATAATAACCTCTTCATAACACATCAATTCTCTAACGTGGGACTTTCTAAAATAATTGACACATACATCTCAACAATCTTCCTCTCACATGTGAGCTCAATATTTTAGTGTTAGGTTTGCTCCCTTTTAATTTGGGTATTCTTCTTCATCAAGATATCTCAACTTGAATCTATAATGGCCACCTTCATCCTTAGTCGCTTTCTCTAGATCGAACCATGGAGACTACCATCGGGACCGCATTGCCACACCATAATGCCCACTGCTTGGAAATTGTGTTGGTCATCAAACTCCTTCCTTGAGATATTTACCAAAGACCAAAATAGATTGGGAGCCCGCCAATCTACTATTGGCTCTAATACCAGTTGTTGGAAACGCGCAACAGAAGCTCGATATCTTCACCATGAGTGATCGCTTAGAGAAACCCCAAGTTTGACTCATCAACATATCTTGTTGGACCCATATTCACTCAAAAATTTAAGTTAATGAGTTATGGACTAATTAGGATATATTAATTACTTTACACCGCATCAATTCTCCGATGTAGGTGTAACATCCCTGAATTTGGAGCCAAGACGACTAAAGGTGAATGGTAATAGAATGGGCGAGCAATTTGATTCGAGGGTCGGTAATTGAATGTATAACATGGTCAGAATGAGTGTATTGATAGTTGGTTATAGTTCAATCGAAAGATTGTCCAGGGATTGGCCATGGGATCCACAATGAAATGACTCCCCGATCATGTAAGTCGATTAAAGTGATACGACTGTAGATTGATCTTTTAACCATAAGGGCTATTAGTGGGAAGGTCCGAGATGACCATGGATTAGTGCTATGTTGGCATGTGTCGATCGCGGGTGATTCCATATGACCGTGTATCGGTTGCGGATGACCATGGATTGATTTCGAGGTACTGGATTTCATGTGGTTACATGACAATTGAGGGTCGATCATGGGTCGTTGATACTAGACCGGTTGCGAATCGGCCACGGATCATCACATTAAGTCGGGTAGGCCATATACGAGCCATGTACCAGGCCACAAGCCTAGTGGCTTGGTTGTAGACTAGGCTTTGTGCCAACCGCGCCAGCCATGCCTTGTACCTGGTCATGAATCGATCATTGTGCTTATCAGCTAGGTCATGGACCGACCCTGTGCCCTGCTGTGTGCCAATCATTTGACTAACCCTTGTGCCAAACATTGTGCCCGTCAAATCCGGCCCCGACCTAGTTCCATGCTTAACAGACTTGGGCATGATCCATGTATTGTGCCCATTCATGAGCTAATGCATGTGTTTGGTCCATGAACCGGTCCCTTGCTCGTGTGGCCTAGCATTATACCCGCTGCATCGCTTGTGTAGTTTGGCACCATGCCTGTGCACTCGGTCTTGTGCTTGGCCATGTGGTCGACCCCGTGCCTGTGTGGCCCGGCCATGTGCCAGGCTTTGTGCCTAATCAAACTTGACCGCACAGGTCACATGCCTGGTCAATTCAACTGGCGCGAACCTACACAATTGGGCTCGGACCTTGGCTTGGTTATATTTGGTTATATCGGGAGGTATTCCTACACCGAACCTCAATTCAATGGATTGGTAGATCGGATTAAACCCGGAAATTCCCCATTCACTTAGTCATTTTGCTTAGTACCATAATTGATTTTGAGAGATTATCCTTAATGAAGAGGCAGACCATAAGCTGATTGTCCTTAGCGAATTATTAAGTGTCATTAATGGACAAGAACAAGCATGATTTGGCCAAGCTTGAGAAGCAAGAAGCCGAAATTGACCAAATCAACAATGAGCCAATAATTAGAGGATAATCATTAGGAAGATCTTATCTTAGAAGATCTTCAATAATTGAGTGGCTCTTGAGTCTTTTAGAGAGTGCCACATGCCCATTAGCTTGGAAAACAAGAATGAAGGCCAAGACAAGAACAATTAATGGAATGACCCTTATTAGAGGCTTTTGTATCATCAAGGAAATTAATGCCTTAGATGACTAATATACCCTAAGTTAGGGCATAATGACTCTAATAGGACACTTTTTAGTCAATTGGATACTCAAATTATTAGGCCTAAGATTTGTTAAGATCTCCTCCAATAATAGGTGCCACTTGAATGAATATGATTGGTCCATTTGGTATAGTCATTATTAAAGTCTTTGGCTATAAATAGGAGAGACCCCAAGCCATTTCATTCTTTCCTCAAAAACCGAATAGCTCTCTCTCTCTCCCCCCATCTCTCTTGGCCTCCCACTCTCTCGATTTCCATCTCTCTCTCTTTCTCGGCCATTGTCTCGGCATCTCTCTCGGCCACACACTCTCACCCGCCACACCATCACTAAACACTCTAGGACACCCGTGTAGTTAGTGAATTTCTTATACTTTGATTAGGACGTGGTGTTGCACGTTTGGGCTTGAGTGGTGACCATGTTTGATGCTTGTTTGTGTGCTTGTTATTGTGCATCATGGCTGTAAGTCAAGGCACGTACGGATCACGAAACGGGGTGTCGTATAGTCTCGTATTCATGTTGTGGCATCATGGGACGAGCTTGGCTTAGTGCAAGTTTTCATTGAGGAGTGTAAATCCGGACCAAGTTTGGCCTCCAAGCCGGTACTCGACATGGCGGACCGAGCCACATGAACTCGATCGAGCCCCGCATGTTAGGCAATTTGCCCTATAGAGTATGGAACACACAAGCACCGCATGATTGCATGGGCTAATGTCATCAAGATAAGAATTGAATTGTTTGATGTTTATTGCATGATCACATGAGGGACTAAGGCTGTGACCGATGTATTTCGGGATGTTGTTGCCGCTGATAGATTTTGGGGTGATGATGTTATTGATGGATTTCGAGACGATGCCGCCATCGATGGATTTCGAGGCAATGCCCGAGAGAGGCTCGGATGCTCGGCGAAAACCGGAGGAATCGATGAATTTCGGTTGATGAATAATGAATCTTGTGTATTTATCTTTGCATGCAGCATTGAAAAATCATGATGATGTTCTCTTGTTTGTTGAACATGCCATGTTTAGTATATAGGCAAGGTAAGAAGCATTTGCTATTGATCTACCATCAACAAGCCAATGGTAACGGTTATTTCTCTTGTTCAATGTGAGGCTATTTCTTAGCCGAAACATAATGAATTTAACTTACTGAGTTGTGTAACTCCCTCTTTATATTTTCAGCTTTGTAGGTATGGCCCTACTACCTCTGGCTCGCTTTGGTTTTTCGATTGAAAGCATGTGCGAGTGATAGATATTGTTGATGTCGAGACCGAAACCACATATCGTAAATGTAGTACAACCGTTTGAGTCCAAGAGAGTGCGGATGAGCTAGTCCCCCACCGTTATGAAGCATGGTTCGTGCAGTTCGACGGAGACCTTTTGGGACCCTTAGTTGACTTCGACGGGCCACCCGGGGTTGCTGGTGATGACACGCCCAATGGGAATACGGGTGCACCGTAGGTAGTTGAAGAAGCTTGGGAAAAAGTTGAATTTTTTTTTTTTGGTGAAGGGGTGAAGGTAGTGAAGCTAGGATAACCCCAGCAACACGGTTAGTATGAGAAGGACCGGACGTGATCCGGATATAAACAAATAACCGAGAAGGCTTGTAAGAAAGAAGGGCTTGTAACATAACCGTCTATCATGTAAATTATGTGTGCTTGTGTGATAAGCTTCTTTGCTCATGTTGTGCTCTAATTATTGTTTGCTAGTTGCTTCCGCTTGAGTAGGAAAATAAAAAACGGGACATCACGTTACAAATCCCCGAAACAATAAAGGCAATCACAACTACGCCTAGGATCGAACATTGCAGCCTTGGTTCGGGGCATGACAGCAGGTCTTTCAAACATAATTCACACATGCATTTCAATAGACTTTTCATGATTTGCTTGGTAAATGCAGTTTGAGAATGCTTGCTTGATTTTCTAAGAACCCCTTTTTATTTTTTGTTTTTCCTATTTTCTATACTCTATTTTTCAAAATTAAAGTTAAGAAAAAATAAACCGAACAAAAAGGGGAAGATATGAAAAATCTTCAAATATGAATGAATGGAAATTATATCTTCTAGACATGTTGCTCGTCAAAAACCTCCATTTATCTATCTTCTTCTTGAGAAAATATTCAATAGTTTGTAAGTGCCACGTCAACGTTGACGTGTTGCACCCTTATTTACTGATATCCAATGAGATTTTGACACGTAAATAGTGATTTGAAAATTAAAAAAAAAGTTCTCTTTTTCCTCTTCCATCTTCAACCCCTGCTCCGCTTTGGCTATCTCCACTGCTTAAGCCGCCGCCATATCTGCATCTCAAGTCTTGGCTCATCCATGGCTTTCGACGGCAAGCTCAACAGCTTTATGTTTAAAACATAACAGAGCAGTGGGCTCGCAGCCAAGGCTCCAGATCTAGAGCCATGGCTGTGAGTAATGACCAACCTCGCATCCACCCTCTCCGTCGTCCCGGTTGCTGAGCGGCAAATCTAGAGACTTCGACCTCTGCATTCCCCCTCCATTGCAGGTGAACAAACCGTCATCTCTCATGGCCTAAGGCTCCAAAATCTGGTGTACATGCTTTCAGTCCATGGATTCTCTGTTGAGTGGTGGAAGGAGAGATCTTCAGCCATGGCTTCTCTCCTCTCCAAATCCAATCCCTTGCCACCAAATCTGGAAGTGAGGCATTGGACGGAGGAGACAGCCAAAGTGGAGAGATGCGGCGCTAGCAACTCCGGCTCCACTGGTGGCCCTGGTGGAAGGAGGCGTGGGCCCGTTGTGAAGATGGAAAAGGAAGAAAAGAGAAATCTAGGTGGATTTAGGGGATTTTTAATTTATTTTTTTGATTCCATGTGTTAATTTGTAATTGGTTGATAATAGATAAGCGCACATCACGCCAACCTTTGACGTGGCGGTTGCCAACCACTGAATATTTCCTCCTTTGTTGGTTGGCCATGGTTCCTCAATTTTTCTTCTTCTTTGGTCAAGCTAGAGAAGACTTAAAGATTAGGGTTTCATTTTCAAATCAATTTGGGGGAAATTTTTGCCCTTTTTAGCCATGTCAGTCAAAAATTGTTTGCATTGGACTTGAGTTTCTTCTAAAAAAGTCACACTGGAGTCAAAACTAAAATTTGAAAAGTTACGTAGGATGAATCACCGGATTAAACACTTAAATGATTGATTTTCACTGATATGGTACTTAAGTGATTGCTAGGAAAGTTTTGGCACTGAAATAAACGTCATACAAAATTATGACACTTCTTGTGTCATTTTCCCAATACAACCTTATGTAACAAACTAAGAACTATCTATTGTAAATTATAATCACATATAATACACGAATCATATGCATCAAATTTTTGCAAACAATCACACGTTTATCTAAGATTATCTTGAAGAGGATAAGTCCACCACATCACTATCTTTTGGCAACGTTCGCTATGGCTGTAATACTTCGATTTGATGATTATAATCGAAGGGCAATTGGAGCGGATTAATACAAGCACATAGGTTTCCAGTTGCAAGTACCCGACATTATCCCAGTAGTGTATGTCCCTCGAAGATAAAGTGACGCAAAAAGTTTGACAAGGAGAGAGAAAGGTGTGTAAAAAGTGATAAGATGGATAGATTAATAATGGAGCTACTAAAACTTCATTTCATACGTGATGCATATACGTTGGGGTATAAATTATTATTTCTTGCAGATTAGGTGGAGGTGCTATGCATAAAGGATTATATTATCTACCCGACATTTTCTCAGTAGTGATATGAGGATGGTGCTATATATATGTTTATATGTTTATATTATATAGTTTTATTTCTTGCATAAGGACAAAAATGCAACAATAAGCTAAGGTTTGGTTTGACTATTACATCTGGTACGAAATGCCGTGAGAGGGATCCCTGACCTTCCTTGCCCACTTGCTGGCCTTTGTTTATGTTACAAACATCATCATTTTATATCGACAGAAGTAAGAAGAGGTTATGCATTATGTACTTTGTCGATTAGTGACGCTACTGGTTGGCAGTCATTGCTCATGACCAAACTTCTTTTTCTGGGCTTGGCTGGAGAAAGGGTTCTCCAAGTTGGGTACATTATGAACCTGCTTGTTTGGCATTCTATGGTTGAACCAAGGTGCTTGATCCATCACTTTTCTCAGTGTCTCACCCTAGAAAACGAAGTTAGGGATGGAAAGAAGTACGTTTCCAGGGTGCCTAATTGAAGTTTCATCAACTATGTGTTGTCACAATGTCAACCACTTCATTTGGGGGTTTTGATATACACTGAACAACGACAGGACGTAGAGACTTGAGAAAAGAAAATTTGTTACCTTGTCGATTTTCGGTGAAAAAAGAACGTTTTCTTATTAGTGGTACCGACAAATAGTCGAGATTTTACATCAGCAATGTTATTAGAAAGTCTCACCCGATAGTTTAAGTTAATAGGGGAACGATAAGCACATGAATATAAGGCACATGTGAATCCTGTAGAAGGTGATGTATGATAATATTTAACATTCTCCCGTTTACATGTCAGTGGAAAAAAAATATTATTTTGTCAATTGTTAGTGAAAAAAAAAACAATTTCTCATTAGGGGTACCAATAAAAAATCGAGATCATAAATTAGCAATGCTGTTATAAACTCTGACGCAAAAATTTAATCCAATAGGCGAAGGTTAAGCCAGTTCCTTGCACAGGGCTCTGTATGGTGAAATGGATACTGCTCCTATTATGTGTGAGCAGATTGTGAACCTACCACAAGCAATGAGTATGAAAGGGAGTCCTAAGTACTCCGATACCTTGTTAAAAACTCCACTCCCAAAATAATAAATCATTTGTTGGTGGGGGAACTATTGTATATAATGCATATTATAAACACGTACTTAAGCATATTATAGCCACGTACTTAAGCGGTGTGAGATTTATACTTAGCAATCTCCCTCGCGTGTAAGCAAATGAGTACTCAGCTCCTATTGTGCGAGCAACTTGTGATTCCACCGTGAGCAAATGAATTTAAAAGACGAGTGCCTCCATTTGACTATTTTGGCCTATGCTTTGATGACATCATATTAAAAACTCCAACCCAAAAATTAAGGCAATAGCTAGGTTGAGAGAGGCTACGTGCATATAAAACACGTGAACTTTTAGACTAAGATCAAATAGGAAATGGTACTTTGAATTGTAGAACTATGATGAAATATACGATCGCTCATAACGTGGGATTATGTTAAACAAAGTGATTTATTTATTTCTCTAAAAGGGATTCTTCAAACTTCATAATAAATCTGTTGACAAATATATCTTGGGGATGTTGCCAAAATTTAGAGTCACCTCTTAGATCAGCTTGGGCGATGAGGGTCCTTCTATACCGCACACTTCAACAAATATAAGTTTAGGTATGGTTCTAAAACCAATCGAATTAAGCAAAGAAGAAGAAGAAGAGCATCGCATGCAGCTCCCAATTAAAAATACAAAATTGAACAGTGTACTATTTTTGCAAGTTGTGAATCGTGGGTGCATGATGATCTGGAGATGTTAGGTCAAGGATAAGGTTTTTCCCGGGCAACAATGGACCCCACATGTTCCGTTGGAAAGCAACGTCGTTCTTTATAACTAATGTTATAATATTCTCCTAATTGACACTAGTAAAGAAAAAGTTCGGTTCTGATAATGATTTGTTTTGACTCTCGAGGTTGTATTTGTTCACAATTTTGTCGATTTGATTCAGTTGTCTCAAGTGCATAGCATGAGACTGTTTCGTAATGTATCTTCCAAAAAGTCAAGTCTTTTAGTAATTAAGAAGTTGCGGATTCCGTTGAGCTCCATCAAATCTCGATGTATGCATCTATCCTTTTCCTTTATGTTTATTTCTAACTTTTTCGCCGATATAAAAATAATTGTTATTGTAGAGTAAATCATCAAAATCATATTCAGTAAGCACGGTGTGGCAAATCAAACTCAAGTAAGGTGCCTCAAGAAACATGAATTATAATCCAAATGTGATATTATTTACACTTGGTGACGTGAGAATTTTAAATTCATATACATGAATTATCCTTCCTCGGTCACTAAATCAACCCCATTAGATTATCTCGAAGCACTTTAATTTTGTGAGGACCAAGAAATATACATCGGTCGAGCCATTGAAATTGCATAGTCTCAAAATCAAAATTAGATGTTGGAACTTATTATGCATCTCTTCGTGCAAAATCTTATTCATTTTCTTGTATTGCATGATACTCTTTGTTATGTTGATTAGACTTACATAGGTTCTTTTGTTTCTCTCTTCTTTGGAGAAGCTGCAAGCGACATCTGATTTTCTAAAAGATTTGAAAGATTGGTGGAAATTGGAAACCGACGAAATGAGAAATGATTGAAGTGAAAGGGGAGGATGTATGGTGCTGAGTGAGTGTAATGCACCCATTGAACAAAATGACAAAAGGCTCAACAGCATTTTTGTCATGCGCAACTCATTTCAAAGCATGCTCGATTCCCACATAGATGTTATTCCATACATGCGAAGGAGCTTTCGTTCTAATGCCATTTCAATTGAAAGGAGTGATTTTCATAGGAATGCATTCTAATCGATCAAGTATCAGTGTATTTCTTGAGTCATGTGAGACGTAATAAAATAGATGGTTATGAAGTGAGGTCGATCTAGTCCAAGTAAATCAATCTTCGACTTAGTCATCCACCAACCCCTCCTTTTTTAAGGATAAGTGTACTTAGAATCCTAAAACTTGTCATGAAAATGTAACTGAGTCCTGAAATATTTAAAAAGTGCAATCAAGTTCTAAAACTTGTCACAAAAGTGCATTCGAGTCTTAAAACTTTCAAAAAATTCAATCGAGCGCTAAAACTTGTTATAAAAAGTGCAATTGAGTCTCAAAATTTCAAAAAGTAATTGCACTTATCCCTCTTTTTTTTTTATTTCATTCACTTGAGATCGACTTTCTGTAGAAATGAAGTCTAATGGTATTGGAAGATCTACGAAAACATAACTGGCTCGACATTGATTCCCTAAATCACGAGGAGATGGCATCCGCAACATCTGTCGCGAACATGGGGCCAATCATCCCGAAATAATGAAAAGATCTTATCATGTCGTACTCGAGTCATGTCAAATTCTATCAGCAAGCCACGAGCATCCCTCTCGACCGAGAAGAGGAGAGAAGCACTGACGAGACAAGGATACTTGGGAGGGTCAAATGTCTGTGTAATGGAGGGTGTGATGTAAAGAGCTAAAAGTCGGCTGGTGCTGTTCAATAATGCAAAAGTTGTCCCTTCCCAATTGCAACCCCCGCTTTGTAAAAAACATCGATGGCAGAGAAGGCCTTGTCAAATGTCGTTTTTTGACAAGAGGCCTAGCGAAAGTGGGAGAGGTGTAGGTACTCCTTTTTTCTCCTCGGGTGTTTTTTTTCACTTTCACAGGAGAATTGAAAAGTTCGAAAGATTCTGATCCCAAGTATGGGCTAGAAGAATTCAGACGCATAATGCCAACCCTTTTTTGGATGAGTCCTTCATGTTTCTAACGATTCTCTTTTCTTTATTGGTGAAAGGATAATGAGGATTTTAGTCTTGCTTATTTGAACATGATCCAAGATTAGAAATAATGCAGAAGAAAGATTTGTGTCATTTTTGTGTGTGTGTGTGTATATATATATATTTTTGTGTATTTTGATAAAAAAAAGTATACGTGCCTATTTATAGGCTTTGTAAGATAACATAACATCAATTACAATCAATCAGGATCAGTCAAGGATATGTACAACAAATGGAGATAATATACAATCTTGAGAGATATAAAGAATCAAGAAAGATAGGAATATTTGGATACGTTTCAATGATCTCTAATATCTCCACAAATTCAAGACAACTTAGAGGAAGCCAATTGGAGTTAGGAGAAATGATCCAAAAATCGCATGGGTGGATGTTCCTTAGTGAAGACATTGGCAATCTGATCAATCGATGAAGTAGAAACAAGACAAATAGTACCACAAAGCACATGATATCATATGAAGACAATCTATTTCAATTTACTTGATGAGCTCATGAAATATATCATTATACTATTTGAACAGCACTCCGGTTATCGCAGTAAATAACTGTCCGTTCATTATGATAGACTTCCATGTCTACTAGTAACCATCGCAACCACATAGAATGAGTTAGGGTGGTTTGTTTCTTACCATGCCATGAAATAATTGAGGAATCTAGAAAGTAGTAGCAGCCTAACTGGAGCAACGATCTAAAGGGTCACCAGCGTTGTAGCATTAGAATAAACACTCAACCCTTAGTTAGAGTTAGCAAAAAAGTGAAGATCATAAAATAAGGTACCCTTGACATAGCAAAGAATTCGAAGAGCTGCAGCAAAGTGAGTCATAGAAGGTGTGGTCATGAATTGTCCGGCAATGTGAATAGCATAGGTAGTGTCAAGACGAGAAATGTGAGATATACAAGATTGCCAATTGTTGTCTTGAAAGAGGAGTCCCATCTTTGTCAATGAATTTGGCATTAGTCTCAATGGAAGTTGTAGCGATCTTGTTATTAGTGAGTCTTGCTCGAAAAAGAAGATTAAAGGCATATCTTGCTTATGATAGGGAATATAAAGTAAACTCTAAGCCTAGAAAATAGCTTAGTCGTTCGAGATAGCCTTACTTGTCTTTGGCCAAGACTCATCTTGACTAACGAGATATTGTCACCACCAACTTATGAGGGACATAATCATGAACACATCTTTGCCACACCTTAGGGCCTTAGGCCAACCATTACGGATGTCTTTTACATTGGCGAGGATAAGTACACTGTAGTACAACCATGGCTATTCCTTACTCATTCTCACAAGAGGCTACACACAAGCCATTTCTCTTGTGTATGATTCATAGGACTTCATGTCCTCTCTATCTTGTAGAGACCCATTTTAGATGGTAGAATATATGTCTTTTCTCAAAGATTTGCGGCGAGAGGTCAGTGTGCTTATTAGGATTATATATCATTGAAAGATATTCGAAGATAAACTTGAATAGGTGTCCCACTTTACGGCTCGTTCCATTTGTGGATCTCACGTATGACAACAATTTGAAGAGAAGTAAATGGTTCACATGATTGTCGCATAGAAATAAAGTTTAAGGAGAATATTGAAACTGAGAAATTGTTAGGTAAGGACAATGATGACGTTAAAGTTTTCTTGCATGACTAACTATTATCTATGAGTTGTTAGCTGCATGAATAGTAGGTACTTGTGAAGTGAATGATCATGAATTAAACAAATTGAAGTTAGAAGTCACGTGATTGCAATAAGCAAGTTCCAAGAAACATGAATCAGGAGTATTGGAATGTAGACAGAGAAGAAGTGCCAGGGATAGGGAAAGTATTAGATGAGCCATTTAGGAACTCTCAATGGTAGCAGTAGTAATAGATGCACATATCAGTGGACATCTATATCGGGTTTGGTTGTTCATCCCCGTAGGTTGCTTAGGCTATAGTTTTTTTTTTTTGTAAGGATTGCTTAGGTTATAGTTGATAGCAATATGATGCAAGGTGACCGTGTCGAGAACAGTGCGTATACTAATGTTCATGTGATGAGGAAGAAGTAGAAATGGGAGGAGTGAACGAAGTAGTGCATCATACCTTCAAAGCGTTGGGAAAACCTCCTATGATATTTTGAAGTTGACGAAGACATATGGAACAGGCAAGAAAAGCTTCATCAACCTGAAGTATGAAGTGAAAGACCGAAGATGACTGGAACGAATTTAATGGAGGTGAACAAGTCAAAGAACGATAAGTTCATGAAGACTTGAAGGCACCATGACAAGGTGAACAATTTATGTGGTCATTGTCATACCCAGGAAGTTAAAATAGAAAGCAATACGCAAGTGGACTTACGGTAGGAAGCCTAGATAGACTCACGTGGTGGTGATGGAGACTAGTCCTTGTATCGCAGAGGAGAACGCCATTATATGATTATGAATGTTGATATGAAGACCTAGACATTATGTTGACTTTCAATTCAAGTCACCAGTACTATTAACAGCAACCATAGGCCAGGAACTTCGAAATTGACATACAAAAGAAAGCAAACTAGTTGTCAATCAAATTGCTATGAAAGATTATTTCCAAATATAAGCTAACTTATTCATGGAAACCATACTATTGCTAGAAAGATTTGATTGTATGAGCGACCAGATCTCTAAGTGATTGTGTTGTTCATCTTCAACAATTAAATTGATTCATTGGCATGGATCTTCAAGACTATAGAAGAATATCAACATATGCCAAAAAGAGCACGAATAACAAGAACGACTACAAATTGAGAAAGCTTTATTCTCTAATATATACATTCGTGTTACTGAGCAAGCAATTCATTTAAAAGTTATTCACCGATCATAATCCTTTTTGAGAAGCGTACGAGAGTCGTAGTAGTGCTTAGAATTGTTAGTGTAATCGTTAGTGTAATCTACCACCTTTGGGTAGAAATAGCATGTGCTATGTTGTAACCTCTCAGGGAATTACCGGTGGAATCCAGCCTATCGGTGCCTATTAGTTTGAAAGAGTGGACGTAGGCTTAGTTTGAGTTGAACCACTATAAAATTTGCATGAAACTCTTCTATCTCTATATATTTATTTCCATATTTGTTTGAAAGAAGCATAATGCATTTCCTATCATCATCTTATTCTTGCATGTTTTAAATTATTCCTCTAAGACAACTATCTCTAGAGGAGGTAATGGATCTCAATGTAGAAGGGAAGCTCGCATAAGTTCAAGCTCATCATTAAGTGCCAATAGAAATTGAATAACACGTGTACGATCGCGATATTCAACAAATATGCAAGCATCAAAATACACTTCTCATTGTTACTTAGATAAGGCTAGTTGATCTCAAATAGCGTGCATAGAGTACAAAAAATCATCAAAAGATTGATTTGTCTCCTAATGCATGCGATGCAAATTCCCTACCAGCTGGTACTGATGGGCAATGTCCGAGGTTGAATATCGCTAGTAAGCAAATCCTAAGTTTCCTTTGCTATATTGAGACGACCAAATTGAAATTTAATAAATGAAATCGAAGTGTTTCAAAACCATGATTGGGTTTGGCAATTCTTGGTATCCCAATCTTCCAAACTTTTATACCCAATTTCTTCGGCAGTCTTGGTAGGTGCATGTGTCACGGGCCGATCGATCTCGCGTTCCCTGACCCGTGCGGCCTTAGGAATTTCTTCCCAAGTCAGCCTTCCCCACACTCAACTCACAAGAACTTTTAGAGAGAAAACTTCTAGAGAAGAAGCTGGATTTATATTACTTCTTGAAAGAATGAGGTGATACAATGAGGAGGAGGAGACCCTTCTTATAAAGTAATGTCCGGTATCCGTAAAATCTTACGGTGGAGATCGTATCTCCCCAACTACCCAACTACCTCATTAATTACGGAGGTTTACAATTCTTGTATCTCCGCCCCGGGGTATTCTAGAATACATCAAGAAACCCTAGTACTTAGAACACTCGGGCTGCCTTCTTTGTTCAAAAAATCCATCGTCCAGAAACCTCATGAGCAGTCCATTTCTTTGGACCGTGACATTCTCCCCACCCTATTTGGACGACCCTCATCAGCGTCTTTGGCGTGGAAAGTATCGATATGCTTTTGAATTGCCAAAGAGCTTCCTCGCCTCCCAACTTGCTTCACTCTCGGAAGACCCTTCCATCGGATTAAGTATTCTCGCCCGGTAGTGACTCGATCCGCCATGATGAAGTCGGCGTCTCGATCATAGGAGGTTTTTGCTCCAAAGCGGTGCCCGTTCGCGACTCACCTCGGTCCGGGTCTTCTTCCAAAGGTTTAAGCATACTAACATGGAATACGGATGTACCTTAAGCTTTGGTGGAAGTTCCAATTTGTATGAGACCTTCCCAACCCGATTCAACACTGGAATGGCCCTAATGTAGCGGCGTATAAGCCCTTTATGCGTCTTTGTATCGGAGCACAAGGTGCTTGGCCAACACCAAGTCCCCGACTTGGAATTCCATGTCCCGTCGCTTCTTGTCGCCCACTTCTTCATGCTTTTTGAACACCGCAGCCACTCCTTCACCGAACTTGAAAGCGGATGGGCTACTCCCATATAGCCCGTTACAATATGGTTGTTGTCCCGTCCACGATCTTGACTTTGGTTAAATGACTAATTTTGAAGATTGTAGGAGAAAACATCGATCAACTTCGTTTCACTTGCGTCGTGCCCATAGTGTCGTCTAAAGGTTCGACCCTAATAATTTAAAGAGTTCAGAACCTACCCGTGAATCGAGGGTCGCGATCGCTCACGATCGTTTGTGGCACTCCCCATGTTGCGGCGTGCTTCAGGCGCTTCCTCGGCGGACAATCCTTCAATTTATCGGGCATGAGCGTCGCGTTTGGAAAAATCGATCCACCACGACCATGAGAGTCCGACACCCCTTCGGACTTTAACAAGTTGACAATGAAGTCCATGGAACACTCTCCATGGACGCTCCGGGATGGAAGTGGCTCCAAGAGCCCCCGCGACCTTTGTTCAAGCTTGTCTTGTTGGCATACAAGGCAAGTCGGACATATGCCTCAACGTCGCAAGTGAGGCCAAAAGTAACGATCCTCCACAAAGCGCCATAGTGCGGTGGATCCCGATGATGACCGCCCAAATCATGGCACTCCGTAAGGCGGAGGCACGCACAATCGCCTTCCTTTGGTGTAAATTGTCTTCACTCCAAAATTCTCTTGCACTCGCCCGGTGTTTTGGTAGTCGGATTGTTTGAGCCCTCCTTGATCCGCTTTCGTTCCATGGATTCTCGGGACGAGTTAGGGTCGGCGCCATAATTGTCTTTTCGAAAGAGCGTCGGCCACGGAGTTCGCCTTCCCCGGCTTGTACTCGAGCACATAATCGAACTCGCCAAATCTTGCAACGAGCTTGCTTGGGCTTAACTTCCTTTGGGTTTGAAAGTAGCTCATGGCCACGTTGTCCGAACAAACCGGACCCCAAGAGATAATGCCTCATTTGATCGTTTAATTCCTTGACTCGAATGCTACCGGTGTCCATCCTGCATAAGAACACCACCAATAGCAAAATCGGTTTTCTACCTCGTAATGATCGGGTAGCAAAAGGGTCATTTTGACAGTTTGGCATCGGGCCGTTTTCTCCTTCTTTAACATATCCGTGACAAATATCCCGATCGATAATAGTTAGTAAGGCCAAGGAATGACCTTAGATCGGTCACCTTGGTCGGCGGCTCCCAATCTACAATGGCCTTGATCTTGGCCAACATGTGTCCCGGGAATGGAACTTCCTGCTGTCTTGAAGGCACATTTCTCCCGCTTGACATATAAGTCGTTGTTTGAGATGCTCGATGTGTTCCTCGAGCGTCCGGCTATACACCACGATATCATCAAGGTAAACCACTACAAATTGATCTAGGAACGGGTGGAGTACCTTATTCATGAGTGTGCAAAATGTGGCCGGGGCATTAGTCAAGCCGAATGGCATGACGAGGAACTCGTATGATCCATACCGGGTTACACAAGCGGTCTTTGACTCGTCTCCTTTTGCAATCCGCACTTGATAGTATCCCGATCGAAGATCAAGCTTGGTGAACCACCGTGCTCCTCCGAGTTGATCGAACAAGTCCGCAATGAGAGGGATCGGGTACTTGTTCTTGATTGTCAGCTTGTTTAGTGCCCGATAGTCGATGCACATCCGGAGTGACCCATCGTGCTTCTTTTGGAATAGAACCGGAGCACCAAACGGCGATTTCGATGGTTGAATATACCCCGCATCGAGCAACTCTTTGAGTTGTCTTCTTAGTTCCTCCAACTCGGGAGGCGCCATGCGATAGGGTGCCATGGCGGGTGGTCGAGCGTTGGGCACGAGCTCGATTTTGTGATCCACCTCCCTTTGAGGCGGAAGCTTTTTCGGGAGTTCGGGGGGCATCACATCCTTGAAGGAGTCGAGGACTTGAGTTACTTCCGTCGGGACATCACTTCCTTTCTCTTTTGGATCTTCAACCTTCAAAGTTGCCAAGAAAGTAGCTTCCCCCTTCCTTGCTCCCTTAGTAACTTGTATTGACGATATTATCTTTTGGTCACGACCCGACTCTCGGGTGACCGGGACCGCACATTGACAATGTGCATCCAAGATACAAATACAATCGGCAAATGGGACAATAAGAGCATATATTCTATCAAGGAATCCCAAGTCAATGACAAAGTCATAATCGTCAAGTGGAATTACCTCGATCGTCTCTTTACTCTTCCATTGCCCGAGTTGAAACTTCACATCCTTAGCCAAGCCGTTGGTAGGGATTTCCTTGGAGTTCACCGTCTTGAGCCAACCGGCCCCCTTCTCAACCCGAAGATTGAGTTTCTTCGCGGCTTCTTCCGAGATGAATAGATCGGATGCCCCCGTGTCGACGTCATCGTGGTTTTTTCCGATCGTCACGTCCGCAACATCAAGCCTTTAGAAAAAACCGAGTCGCGTCTCTCCTCTCGTTCCTCCTCGTGTGCCTTGACAAGCGCCGATAGCTTACCTCGAGTTGGGCAATCCACGAGCCATGTGCGCATCGTCGCACAAGAAACACTTGAAGATCGTCCTTCTTGTGTTCTCCTCCGCTCGACTCGGCTTACCGCCCTTGGAGGGGCCATTGGTGGTTTGTTTCTACTTGGGCGGTGGAATTTGTTACGATCTCCCCACCAACGCCCTTGTCCCTTGGTCGGGTATCCGGCTTGTTCATTTCCACCAAGGCCTCGGCTATGGACATGGCGGCCGAAAGGTCCTTCGCGTTGCATTGCTTCAACTCTTGTTTAACCTATGGTTTCAAGCCACCCATGAATTGATGGTAGGCCTCCGTGATCATTCATGGACGGAATTTGGAGTAGCAACTCCGAAACTTCCGGACATAATCCCGGACACCACCTTTTTGCTCAAGACGACGAAGTTCATCTCGAGCTTCTTCTTCCGCATAAGCGGGATAGTATTGACGTCGAAATTCCTCGACGAACAATTCCCAGGTAGTGATCGGTTCACCACTCCGATCGTCACTCCTACGACGCCACCATAAGAGTGCATTATCAGACAGGTACATAGACGCGGTACTTACCCGAATCGCCCCGTCGGTGATCCCCATTGCTAGGAAATACTGCTCCATGTACCATAGGAAGTTGTCCACGCCTTTGGCCACCCGTGAGCCTTTGAACTCCTTTGGCTTGGGGCATCCACTCGTGGATCCCTTGCCACGGTGATCACCCCATTCACGCGTATCTTTCATTTCAACGACTCTCGCCTTAAGTTCTAATGAAAAATGTTGGTGGTGTCAGTAGCTCCGGCACCTCGGCCTCTAGCTCCCCTGTTCACTATTCCTCCTTCGATTTTTCAACCATTCCTTGGGCGTTATACATTTCAATTCTTCTTTGGGCGTCCCTTCCACCTTCTCGGTTAGGGATGCTTTCCATCATCTTTTTCCACGATCTTGAGCCCCAAATAAGGGTTCGAACTAAATCCTTTAGGAATGCTTAGAAAAATACTCGGGAACGTCGGGCATCTTTTGGTCATCGGTCCATCGCCCGAAACCTCATGAACGATCCATTTCTTTGGATCGTGACACATGAGTATCACTAGTGATGTAATGCCAAAGCCTATGTCCTCTAAAAAAACTCGATATTTCTTGAGCCAATAAAATATAATTGAAACTATTAAAAATGGTTTTTTTTTTTGGTCGAAAATTAAAAATGGTTTGAACAGGTAGTGAAACTTCCAATTTATCCATTACGTGCATTTGCTAGTGAGAAAGAGTGGAATGGATAACAAAGATGAAGAAACCAACACCGCAGAGGACAAGTATGTTGCAAAATAAGGCCTAAAATAGACTTAGCACGTCGAAATACCTTAGGAGTCGATTTGAAATCTCCAAGAACTGGTTGGCAAGTGATACAAGGGGCAGATGGCGCGTTAAAATTTCGGGATTTGGCTTGTTTGAAGGCGGTGAGTCAAATGGTGGTGTTCATTTTTCGAAACAAGTAAGCGAAAGTTTTTGAACAACACTCAAGGGCGGCAGCTTGGTGGAAAACGAACATCGCCACGGCTGATGTAATTACGTTGCTGCGGTTACAGCGTAAAAGGCTTGACAGTTACTTCCTTAGACAAAAAGAGCTCTAATACCAAGGTAAGTAAACATGCGGATGAAAGAATCATGTAATTTCTACATATTTTTTGTATATTTTAATAAATAGTACATGAACCTATTTATAAGTTTTATAAAATGACCATGTTAAATAATATGATATTACAATATCAATTGCAATTAATCAAGGATATGCATAATCAAGGAAAATAATGCACAATTCTCCGAGACATGGAGAATCAAGGAAGATATGAGAATCTCTTATATCTTTCAATGATCTCCAACAATCTAAATGCTATCATAAAAATATCGAGTGTTTGATTATAAGAGATTTTTAACAATGAAATTAGATAATTAACAGGCCTTTATCAATTAAGCAACCTTTGACCACATATTTAAATATGACGTTTTGTTTTCTTTGGTTGCTTTACTGACTTATTGAGTTTCTATTACTTTATTAACAACTCTTAGAAAGAACATTAGATATAAATAGGTCTAGTTAACGAGGAAAAACCAAGTTTTTATATTCGATTTAAAACAATAAGGTGCAAATTTCAACGTACCGCCAAAAGTTTGTAATGAAAAATTTTCAGTACTTAAAATTTTACCTAGATTAGTGGGCTATTGGGCGTGAGGATGCATCATCATCATCATCATTAGGAGCATCTTAGGATGAAATCTATTAAATTAAGGAGAGAATTTTGGCCTAAGATAGCAATGAAAATGCCGAGCCCTCCTTTTCATTTATACAGTTCATTTTCGGCTAGAAGGCCGTCTGCTAAGTAGATCTGATCATGGGCTTGACGCCGAAGGGCCCAAACAGGCCGTCTCGAACCAAATGGGCCCTAAAGGCAATGTTGGGTTGGGTTGGACAAGGCCATTCGGCGAGAAAACCCGGCCCAGCCGATGAATAATGCACCGAAATCTTAAGAGCGGCAAGCCTGAACAACAAGTTACGCCCGACCTTAGTGCCGATCCGGCCCTGAGCCCGCCCGCCCGCCCGCCCGCCTGCCCGATGAATCGATGATCACCCCTTCTACCGAGTCACCATTTCTCCCATGGGCCATGTGGCCCGTCTAGAAATTCAACCCTAACAGTTGACTTCGCGCTCGCGATCGTGACCGTCGGAAGATCACGCCCGTTCCTCCATCAACGGTGGAGATGGAGGATATTAAAATACGCGCCGACCCAGGCTCGCAAAACCCGACGGAAAGCCCTGTGCCCTCCACGTGTCCACCTCCGGAGGCGGCCTCTTCGCCGCCATTCATCCTTCCCAAGCCCTAGAAAATCGATCTTGTTCAACCCTCTCAATCCCAAGCTCCGGAGCTCCAAATTCAGCAATTTTTCCCTCGCGATGATGCTGAGGATCGGTGTCAAGAAGCTCGCCGGACTGGCCCCGCGGGGCCCCCCGCCAGGGCCGGCCCGGGCGGCGGTGCCGCCACCGCGGCTGTACCACGAGCGGGTGGTGGACCACTACAACAACCCCAGGAACGTGGGGTCGTTCGACAAGAGCGACCCGACGGTCGGGACGGGGCTGGTGGGCGCGCCGGCGTGCGGCGACGTGATGAAGCTGCAGATCAAGGTCGATGAGGAGACCGGGAAGATCGTGGACGCTCGCTTCAAGACCTTCGGCTGCGGGTCCGCCATCGCGTCGTCCTCTGTCGGTGCGTATTCGCGGGAAAAAAAAACTTGGACGCCCTTTCGAGGGGCGAGGTCTGTTTTCGCTTTGTGCTGGGTGATTTGCATTGGCGGATTGTTTCTGCGGAGATTAGATAGATAAAGGTGAAATCTTGGGTTTGTCTTGAATGTGTTTTAGTTGAATTTGGAGCTTAGCGAGGTAATTGGGAGTCAGTTACGGCGTGTGTGGTTTCCAGGAAAGTTGAAGACCCTGCGTATGAGGTTTTCTGTTTGGCGGACTGAAAGATGTGTGAATTTGTGTGTTGTGTCTGGTGTCCCGACGAATGACTGACGGATTACTTTCCTAGTTTTTCATATGCGGGGTCAATTTTCTTGCTGTCATCCTGTTGATTGTGACTTTGTGAGCATGTTAGGTAGGGAATAGTATGTTTTTTTTTTCGTAATGCGATCTGCTGATGTGATTTCTACTTTTACTCAGCGATCATTTTTGAATCCACCGGATGTGTCGTTGTTCTAGTTGGGGATAAAAAGTTGATGCACTGGTTATGTTCTGTTGTTCCAGTGTAGCGTAGGCCGATGCGAAATGGTGTATGGCAACATCGTAATGCAACGAGTGCCAGAAATGTTGATCTAAGTTGCTTGTTTCCCGATTTTCTCCCTTTCTTTTCAGTTATTGTCTTTTCTCGTTTGTTGGATGTTTATATGAGTTGTTTTCTTGGAGAGGGTCAGACTACTTTGTTCTTTTCATCGGTCATCATTCTTTCTTGTTTTGAATCTTTGTCCGCTGCTGATGCAAGACAGGGTTGTCTCTGAAATCTTTTGGATTGGTCAGGTAAAGAAATTATGCGAGTTGGCTTGTTCTCTTATGTAGAAGTTGTAATAAAACACTACAGAAGTTTACTTTGCTCGAGTTATATCTTCACTTGGACCTGCTGGTGGTTGGGCAGAGAGATGCACTTCGTCTCTGCTTTGTGTTGTTCATTCATAATAAATATTATGAACGAGAATCCTAGATTATAGGCTACCCTGTGGCTGAAAATTTGAATCTCAATGTAAGGTATTGCTGTTCTGAACTTGCCAGACGTGTCTGTAGACTGTAGGGTACCCTGTGGCTGATGCGGAGTGTCAGCTGGACCTCCTTTTGGTTTCTTTCTATTTTCTTAATACATTCCTGGGATGATGATGAGGTCACCCTCTCTAAAGGCATAATGAAATTTTTCTGCATATGTTGTTGAAGGACGATTTCCAAAGTTGTTCTATGTCTGCTTTCCTATGCGATGTTTGGAATGAAGTGGGAATCAATTTCACTATAGTCCTTTACCGAATTTTAGATTCTGCATATAGCGGCAAGATGAGCCTTTGCTTTTTCCCAACTATGCCTTTGTTTTGAATTTCCTCTGAGTTGGGCATTGTGTTGTCAATTTAGGAAATCGCTCCTCTTTATACTAATTTCTTATTCTAATTACTTGTTCCAGCGACTGAATGGGTGAAAGGGAAGCAGATGGAGGAAGTCGTATCCATTAAGAACACGTAAGCTCTCTTTAATTGGTGAATACTTTTGTAATTTTTCTTTCCAGTGATTTTGTAAGCCTGCTACTATTTGTGGTTTTATGTTATTTTATTGGGCATGGAATCAGCTGACGGTTCTTGCACTTACATTCAGATTCATTAGTAATAATTTAATTGGTCTTCTCATTTGTATTTTAGTGCAGAAAATAAAAGATGGGTGATAGTTTGATACTGCTTGTCAAGAGCAGTCTTCTTTCACATTGTACTGCTGAGTGAGGCCCACATGTACAGGATCGAGAATTCTGCATTTCTTGAATATTAGGAAGACATGTTCACATGTTTGGCGTGGACATTTTTGGCACTTGTCTTAAGTAGAAATGTTGCTTTGGATTTACAAGGAATATTTGATTGACATGCTAACAGCCTTGATAAATATGTGCTGACTTGTTTTAATGTTACAAAGGAGTGAATTCCTCATTTTTCTTATGTTGTGGTTCTTGATGTACTCCTTGTATGTTTTTCCTGAATGTGGTTCATAATTGATGCCTCTCACAGGGAAATTGCAAAGCACCTATCTCTTCCACCTGTTAAGTTGCACTGCAGCATGCTTGCTGAGGATGCAATAAAGGCAGCCGTAAAAGATTATGAAGCTAAACGTGCTAAGTTGAATGGAAGCATCGATAGTGCTAAGGATGTACCTCTTGAGAAGGCGGCTGATGCCTGAAGCTGTCCATGAAATGATGATGACGGTACCTCTGAGAAGGTGGCTGATGCCTGAAGCTGTCCATGATGATATTGATATATGTAAAATCGTATCTCGTGGCTTGAAGTTGTAATAATGGACTTGGAAAATGTAAAGAATACTTTTTCCTAGTATTTTCTGAGAACAGGAGCCTTTGTTGTTGATATATGTCAGGTATGGCACGTTCTTGGCTCGTTGGTCGTGGATGCGGTTGTTTAGAGTTCTTCATCTTCTTGGCTGATTGTTCACCGATCTGTTGATTTGAAGGCTAGGTTTCGAAGTGCTAGGCTCTGATTAGTGATATCCCGTCTCATGTTCCTCATAATGCCGAGATGGCTCGAGGTTAAGCCGCTGTGTGTAACAATGCTTGTCTGGAATTCTAAGGTCTCATTGTATGAGTGATGTTCAGATGCATGTTTGTTGACAGGCCTGTGGTATTCAGTGGAGTGTTGAAAGGGGGATTGCATTCCTTCCCCATTGTGGACTGTATCTAATTGGGATGTGATCCTCTGGTGCTTCAGGACTCTTTCAGTTTGTGTTTATCTCTGAACTGACGCTGGAGTCCGAGTACGATTTGGTGTTACAACGTGCAATGCAGTGTTTTTTAGCCCAAGATTAGGAATCAGCTCAAATTGTGGTAGTCGTTGTTCATGTGTGAGTAACCTTCCCGATATCAACGGGATGTGCAGCCTTCATGGATCGTAGCGGCTCTCACGCGGGCCTGTCTATGTACTCGGTTCACGAGAAAACTCGGCGATTTAGGGTGGAAACTCCATATCGTGCGAAGATGTGACCTTTAAAAACGTCGTAATTGACATTTTGAACTCGAGTACAATCATCCTATGCTTTGCGTAGGGTTACAAGTATAATTCCTTCGGGCGTGAGGACTCCGACTATCCCGAATCAAGAAAAAGTTCACTCTTCCCACCTTCACTTAAACTCTCCTAATCATTAGGACGGTTTGTTGTATGATGGTATTCTTTCCTCTTAAATTTGGAAAATCGGTGAACGGGCTGAAATGTCGCGTAAAAAACGTGCATTTCTTGCCATAATCACACGGGTGTAACGTTTCTAAAAGTACTAATCATGTGGAAGGTAAATACCATACTCACACGTCAGTGGACAGTATAAAGTATTTGTATATTGAATGAGAAAATCTCGATATTTATACTCGAAATTATTTAATACTTAATAGCGCCCCCTTACCTAGGCTATCGCCCATGACAGAATTCCACCATCAACTTTTACTCATCCCGAGAGGGAGCCCAAATAGCCCTCCAACGGATGCAAATTTGTAAAATGACAAGTGTGTTAACGACATACGTGGGCAGGAGCAGAAGCTTACACTTCTTTTCATACTCTACGGAGCTGTTCTCGTCATCTGGTCAGACTCGCAGAAATCACATGCCCTCCGCTTCGTCCCCCAGTCTATTAAGTGTTCCCCACACTTAAATGACTACGCCGTATTCTCTGCCTCAATACTGTCTCTCTCTCTCTCTCTCTCTCTAAGCCCAAGGGAAGCATAGGCCTTCCACCCACGCACCAGGCGAGGGCTTAGGCAAGCACCCACTTTCCCTTTTCCTTCCTTCAGAGCTCTCGTCTCGCAGCATTTTCATCCATCGTCTCCCTCCCTCCTCGTTTCGACGCCCCCTTCTCTTGCCAAAGATTCGACCTTTTTTGTAAACCGTAACGAGGGTGATCGTTGGAATTTGTGGAGAGTACCTACTCCGACTCCGTCCGATGTCTGTGTCACCAACCCTTCTGTTTTTCCAGGTATTTTGTGTTCTTGCCTTCTTTCCCTTTTTATTTCCTTCTTCTTTTTTTTGTTTTTTTTTTTACGTTTTTTAAACTTTTGCGTTCTGGGTCGTCTTGTACCCAGTCAAGGACTGGGTTTTTTCCGGTAATTTTGTGGCTTATGTGTTAGACGGGCCTTTTTCTTAAATGGGTTTCGTTCTAATAATGACTTTGTTCTTTTCCTCAGCTGTAGGAGTGTGTTTGGTAAGTTTTTCTCTTGATGGAAGACCTGAAAGCAGCATCTGTGGATCAACGCCCATGTGTCGAAACCCTAGGAGAACCCGCTACAGAGCATTGTCTGTTCAGTTCGGGTGAAGATGGCGGTGGGTCTGGCTTGCATATCGATTCTCTGAAGGAAAATGGTAATGATTTCGAGTCTCAAGTTAATGGTAATGGTACAGCTGTTGATGCTGTGGCAACAGATGCTGAAGTTGGGAATGCGAATGTAAGTTGCGGTGTTAAAGGAAGTGAAACTGTAGATGAAAAATGTAGCGACTTGGCATTTCATTCTGAGGTTCCAGTCGAAGGGCTCGGTAGAAATACTGATATTGTTGATGGCGTTGATGCTGCGGTGAGCGGTGTCGGACTGGCGGGTCAGGATGTCGAAAGAGAGAGCACTATTACTGTTAGTGCAGGGGTAAGTGCGGGCATTGTCGAAGATGTGATGGCTGGCAATCTAGAAAATTGCAATGCTGGTGGCAACACGGAGGACATTTTGGCAAATGTTGAGGTTGGCGATAGAAATGTGAGCTCAAGTGGTGATAGGGGCGAGGAGCTTGGTAATGATGCGGTGGTCCTAGACGGAGGATTGGAAGCCGATGAAGCACCTGCTTTGATTGGAGATTATTCATCTGAGAAGATGAAACTAACTGGCAATGGTATATCGCTTTTTGTGGAGTTTCCTGGACCGGCAAGTGGAGCAATTCGGGATCATGTTCTTGAAGGTGGCCATCAGTTGGGCATCAAAGAAGAGCAGGAAAGAACTCCGCGTCAGGTGATGGATAGGATGGCAGATAATAATGATGGCATCAGCTTTGCTGTAGGCGATGTTGTATGGGTGAAAACTAAAAGTCAAACATGGTGGCCAGGAAAGATTCTAGATCCTTTAGATGCGCCGAAATATGGTATGGAAACATTGGGAGTTGACAAGAGGGAGTGTCTACGTGTTCGGTACCTGGGAAGTGGTCATGTTTGTCGGTGCCTCCTGTCTCACTTGAAGTCTTTTCATATGAACTTTGAGCAGATGCTGAGACAAAATAAGTCCAGAAGCTTCATCAGTGCTGTCGAAAAGGCTGTGGATGAATTTGGCACCCGTGTGAGGCTGAAGCTCTTGTGCGCATCCTCTCTACCAGAAGATGAAGATGGGGGTGTAAAGACTGAAGAAGGGGCAAAGGCCTCTGTTTTGGAGGAACTCGGTGGAGTTTCGAGCGGTTTATTTGAAGCTGAGAAATTTCTTCATCATCTAAAATGCATTGCCCTTGCTACTTCTGTGCCTAGCATGCTTGAACTTACAGTCGTGAAAAATTACTTATCTGCCTTCTACTGTTCAATTGGGCATCACCATATGCCTGTGCAAGTTCTCCGTCCAAGGACAGAGACTGAGGATGATGCTGAGGACTTAAAGGGTTGTGAAGATGGTTTAAAAACGAAAAAGAAGCGTAAGACCTGGTGTTCTGCTCAGGAACATGGAAGTGATGCAGTTGAAGATGTTAGTGCCGGTAAACTGGATCCTCTATCAGAAGAAGAGGCGGGAGGAAACAGTGACTGCGGGTCCAAGGAAGATAATGAGAAGGGGCTTGAGTCAAGAGCACGAAAGAAGAGCAAGTACCTGTCGTATCCCTATGTAAACTGGGGAAATAAAGAAGGTATTCCAGAAATAGGAGATCATGGCTCCTTGAATGGTTCTCATGAAGGGGTCGGGGTGGATGCCTGTGGTATTGAGTTCGCTGGTTCTCCTTCATTTGTCAAGTCTACCGGTAAGATATTCCCAAGCAAATGGTTTAAAAAGTTGGCTTCTAATAGTCATGTCTCCACTCCAGAGTCATTAAGCATTTCATCAGCTGAGTTCTTGGCCAAGCTTTGTTCTGCAGCATTGGGATGTACACATCCTAATGAAAGTAATGACTTTGACTCGATTGGGTGGCTTGCCTACAGATTTAGAAGTTCAACTTATCATGATCAGGCCATATATGAAAAGTGTGTCAAAGACGTTGCTGATCCCAAAGAGGGATTTGCTGCCAGCACTTACTCTGCTGGTAACTCTGAGCTGAAGGGGAGAAGGAAGAGAGGAAAGGCTGGAAAAGGGAATTCAGATACTGGAGCTAGCCACAAACAGCAAATGGGTGGAAGAATCAAAACAAAGTCTCTCTCTGGCTTATCAGATGTGAATATTACCTTTGCTACCAGTAGCAGCTCACCCTTGAAGGATTCTCTGGAGATGATCCCTCTCATGACAAATGGAAGTCTTAAAGGAGAAAAGACAGGAAAGAAAAGAACGATGATTCCTTTGGATATGGGGACCAAACAATTGCATGGCTTATTGGATTTGAATAATGACGGTGCCATACCGAGACCTCAAGGTGAACAGACCCTGGTTACGGGCATTACTCCTGGAACTGAGCCAAAGAAGAGGAGGAGGAGGAGGAGGAGGAACCAAGATGAAGTAGCTTCCGCACACTCCGCGTCTCTCATCAAAACAACTGCAGGCTTGCTGATGGTTCCTGATGATACTGCAAACCAATCTGTGCATGCTGCTGCTACAGATACTCACCTGGATGTTGGATCTGCATTTGTTGATGGCAAGAATGCGCGGAAGAAGAGAAAGAAAAAGGAGAAAGGTGTGGAATTATATTCTAGTATACCTGATTTAAATGGAACTCAGGTTATTCCAGGCTCATCAGGAAAAGATTTTCAGAAAACTAACTCACTCTCGCCGGCAGTTAAAATGAAGCAGAAGAGGAGAAGAACAAAAGAAGGATCCGAGAATCAGTGTCAGATTAACAGGCTGGCTACTGGAAGTCTGATAGATAGAATCAGCTCTGGGACAAATCTAGAAGCCCAAGGAACTGCTCTTATTTTGACGTTTGCTGCAGGAAGTCCTGTTCCTACGAGGGAAATTTTAATCAGCACATTCTCCCGGTTTGGGCCTCTCAAGGAATTGGAAACCCAGCTGTTGAAAGATTCTAATGTAGCTCAGGTGGTCTTCTCTAGGAACACAGATGCCGATGACGCATGTAGGAGCTTGGAGAAGAGCAACCCGTTTGGTTCAGCTCTTATGAAGTATCAAGTTCATCACTTCGACCCTCCAAGCGTCCCACCTGGATCGAGCACTATGCCCAGTGAGGCGCCGCCTCTGAATTTCATAAAGCAGAATTTGGAGATGATGACGTCGATGCTGGAGAACTCGGGAGACAATCTCTCCCCAGAGACCAAAGCAAAGCTGGAGGTAGATATCAAAAGCCTTCTGAGCAAGGTCAGCAATATGGTCGGTTCTTCTTCTTCTTCTTCTTCTAAGTAGTAGCTAGAGGCATCCGAATGATCTTTGTCTAGGTTTACAAATTGCTAGGTGTTGAGGCCAATTTATTAGTCTCAAAGTAGCTAGGATCCTTGTTTTCTGAATCAACTGTGACATGATAGTCTTATGGCAGGAATGAGAAACCTTTTGTAGTTTATGGCTTCTACAGTCTGGCTATCTATGACTATCTTACCTAAGTATTTCGTCACAGTGGACTGTCTCTTGTTTCTGATCTCAAGAAACCGAACCAAATAGCACGTGGTTCGCAAATCATCGCCATGGCCAATACTTCATGCATAAAGAAATGACACCGAACTGCATGATTTGCTTACTTTGGTTTAGTTTTTCAATCAGAACCAAGTAAAGACGATACCTGAATGCGAGGATTACACATTTTTCTCTTGGTCTAGTGAGTTTGAGGATGAAAAGTTCATGGCTTCTGAGGTATAGTATCTGCATTTGTTTCTGGATGTGGGTAATTTGTAGGCTAATATCAGAAAATTCTCTGGTACTTACCTTTTCTATGTTTATACTTTATACTGTGATTGATGAGTGGTTAGGATGGAAGTTTGTTAGTACAAGGATGTTTTTACATAGCTTCTTTAGAGCATTCGTCTAGTAATCAAACTAAAAACAGCTTCTTTAGAGCATTCGTCTAGTAATCAAACTAGGAAAATTTTTGCATCGTGTGACCTTTGGAATTAATATTTTAAGAATGGGATTTGGTTTTGTAACATTAAGGTTCCATTTTTCTCGTGAAAAATGAATAATTTAAAAAATATTTTTTTAAAAATGATTACTAGGCTACTCCCGATACGTGTCTCACATTCATGTGCTTTTGAATCACTCTCATGCGAGTTTATACCATTTATAAATGACGAGGAAACGAACTCTAACATAGCCAACCAGCACCAGAGTTTAGGGTACGCAGAGGCCGAGACCGACACTCCAGTGCCAATGCCCACGTCCCCGGCGACTAGGCACAAAACCTGGCTTCCACGCTAGGGACCCAACGGCCTGACTCGAGTCCCTTGAGGACATGCTCAGGTCCCTCGAGGACATGCTCAGGTCCCTCGAGGCCAAGCTCGAGACCCAAGTGCTCGGACCCAAGGCTCTGGTGCTTGGCTTGACATCCTAGTGCCCGTGTCTGGGTCCCTAGCGTCCCTATCGACTGGGCTTGGTTTTCTTGAGGATGGGCCCCAGCACTCGAGCCTTGACTCTTTGAGGCTGGGCTTGAGACCTCGACACCCATGATTGGGTCCCTGACGACTTTGTCCGGGACCTGGGTGCCTGAGCCCGAGTTCTCGACACTTGAGCTCGGATACTTGACACCTAAACCCAGAATCTAGGGTTGTATGCAAGATCTTTTTCTCAAATATATGCTTTATAAATTGTCAAGTAATGACTTCTATGTTATTTGCAAAATATAGCCAAAAATAAGAAATTGAAAAAGTTTTTCCAGTAAATTTCATTTTTCGTGAAACAAACGTAGTCTTAAGATCTTTTTATTTTTATTTGAATTGGAGAATATATTAAGTCACGGCTTTTTTTTTTTTCTATTCATTGAGTGGAGTTCCTTTCTTATAAAGATATTCTTGAGATGCTGCTCGACAGCACCAAATCTCTCCCATGTTCGCTTGCTAACATCTAAAATTTTGTCCAAAGTTCATTTTCATGTATTTTAAAAGAAATGTTGGAACTTATTTTCCTTAAAAAAGAGCATTTTATTCATTAAACATTTCATTTTTGCTAAATTTGAGATTAGATTTCTCACGATCTATTCTCAGCCAAGAAAGAAAAAAAGAAAAACAAGAAAAGAAAACGTAGATACATTGCATGTCATTTGTGCATGTAGACATTCTTAGGTCATTTAGAATCCATGTCTAATCTTTATCATCAATCCGCCCACACCGTCGCGAACCCAACGTCGTTCCGTCGATCGGCCACCAGTATCATGAAGCCAAACCGTGCCGGCCAAGTTCTTGTCGAGAATCCCATTCCGGCGGTAGTAACAGCTCCGGCTCTTCCATTGTTCGCCGTGTCTTGATGTCGCGTCATCGCCATTGCTCGCGCTGCCCGACTGTTACAGAATTTGGAAGAAGGAAAGCTACACAGTATGCAAAGAATTACGTTGTTCTCATTGCATTTTTTTTCTTAAAAAAAACTTTACATCAAATACTCTTCTTAAAGAGCTGACACACGATAGTTAATAGCATAAAAGAAAGTACTCCACTAACCCCTAAAAAAACAGCAATGTGTAGAAATCACCTATTGACTTGGTAAAACACAAAGCCATGTTCTACACCACTACAAAACAGACTCCTAATAACTAGGACACTAAACAATTTACAATTAAATAATCCACGTGACTCAACATTCCCTCCCTTACACTGAAAGTTTGCTAACATTCAGTTTAATACAACTTTTGGACACCAAGCAGGTTTATTAGCTTTTGAAATGCAGCCAACTTGAGGGACTTGGTAAAGATAACAGCAACTTGATCCTCACTTTTGCAATAGATGAGATCAATAACTCCTTCCTTCGTCAGATCCCTCAAGAAATGAAACTTGACATCTATATGCTTGCTTCTTCCATGTAAAACAGGATTTTTGGAGAGCTTTATTGCTGAACTATTGTCACAATAAATCACTGTAGGTCCTTGGCTCTCAACATGAAGTTCTTCGAGAATTTTCTTCAACTAAATAGCTTGACAAGCACATGAAGTTGCTACAACAAATTCAGCTTCAGTGGTTGATAAAGTGACAATCGGCTGCTTCTTTGATGACCATGAAATAGCTCCCGAACCCATCATAAATACATATCCGGAAGTGCTGCTTCTATCATCTTGATCTCCGGCATAATCACTATCAGTAAAGCCCATTAAGTTTGAACTTTCTCCCTTCTTGTAGAGCAATCCAAAGTCAGCCGTACCTTGCAAGTATCGAAAAATTCTCTTGACAGCAAAGAGATGCATCTCAGTAGGATTCTCCATGTACCTACTTATGAGACTCACAGAATACATTATATCTGGCCTAGTTGAAGTTAAATACATCAAGCTTCCCACAATTTGCTTGTACATGGTACTATCAACTCTCTTTCCTTCGGGATCTTTCACTAACTTCAAACCCACCTCTGTTGGTGTGCTAGAAGAATTGCAATTCTTCATTTGGAACCTCTCTAAAATGTCTTGCACATATTTTCTTTGGGAAATGAAGACTCCACCAGCAAATTGAACAACTTCTATCCCAAGGAAATAGTGCATCTTTCCAAGATCAGACATGTCGAATTCAAGCATCATAAACTGCTTAAATTTTTCAAGCATAGCACTATCATTTCCAGTATAAATCAAATCATCAACATACAGGTAAACAATAAGCATCTTCCCTCCTTCTCCAGTTTTCACAAAAAGCGTATGCTCATATGGACATTTTCGGAGACCTTCCTTGAGAAAATAGGCCTCTATACGACTATACCAAGCTCTTGGAGCTTGTTTTAGTCCGTATAATGCCTTGTTTAGTTTGTACACCTTGTGCTCACTACCAAACTTTATATAACCAGGAGGTTGATCAATAAATACCTGTTCTTCCAAGTCGCCATGTAAAAATGCCGACTTCACGTCCAACTGGAAGATAGGCCATGCATTTTGTGCCGCAAGTGCAATCGCCACTCTGATTGTGTCATGTCAGGCAACTGGAGCAAAAACTTCTGTATAGTCAATGCCAAACTCTTGCTTGTAGCCTTTTGCGACTAAGCGGGCTTTGTACTTATCGACTTCACCATTCTCCTTCAACTTCGTCTTGTACACCCATTTCACTCCAATGGTCTTTTGCCCTTTTGGAAGCTCTATCAACTCCCAAGTATTATTTCTTTCAATGGCTGCAATTTCTGCATCCATCGCCTTTTGCCATTTTGGTTCTTTAACAGCATCTTCGAAAGCTACTGGATCGCAATCTGAAAATAAGGAAAAATGAGTAAAAGGGTCTTTAGTTTGATCGATCCCAGTTACCTCATAATCAATCATCCATGCGGGCCTTCTTCCAACTCGTTGAGGTTGCTGTTCATCTCCTGTTTCAGAGGCTGAAATACATTCATTGATTGCTGGTTGTTGCTCATTTTCTACAGGTTCCGCATTTTCCAAAGGCTGCTGCAATTTTTCTCCATTCTCTCCATCAAAATCAGCTTGTATTTGCTGTTCAACTTTGTTTTCATTCCATAACCAGAACCTCTCTTCATCAAAAATTACATCACGACTGATGATAATTTTCTTGGTGATAGGATGATACAATTTGTATGCTTTTGAATGTTCACTAACACTAAGAAAAATGCATTTTTCACCTTTGTCATCAAGCTTGGTCCTCTTCTGATTTGGTACGTGGGCAAACGCTATACAACCGAAAATTCCGAAATGCTTGACACATGGTCTGTGCCCACTCTAAGCTTCTTGAGGCGTAATATTTTGAACAGCTAGTGTGGGGCTCCTGTTCAATACATGAATGCTCCAATTGACAGCTTCAGGCCAAAAACTTCTTGGAACACTGCTTCTTGCCAAAATGGTTCGTACCATGTTTACGATGGTGCGATTCTTCCTCTCTGCAACGCCATTTTGCTGTGATGTATAAGCTGTCGTAAACTGTTTTCGAATTCCATGGGTCTCACAAAATTTATGAATTCTTGCGAGTTATATTCTCCACCACAATCGCTGCGAAGAGTCTTTATAAGCATGCCTACTTCTTTTTCGACCAGTACTTTGAAGATCTTGAAAGCTAGAAAAACTTTAGACTTCTCCTGCAGAAAATAGACCCAAGTTTTCCGACTATAATCATCAATGAATGTTATAAAGTAACGTTTACCGCCATTTGATGTCGGTTTAATGGGTCCGCATAAATTTGAATGTATCAGTTCCAGCACCTTCTTCGCTTTACATGTTTTTCCTTTTGGAAACGGATCTCGATGTTGTTTGCCAACAACACACTCTTCACAAACTTGAGAAGGACTTGAATTTGTGGAAGACCGGTTACCATATTCTTTTGCTGCAGCGTCTTTAGACCACCAAAACTCAGATGTCCATAGCGAAAGTGCCACAACCAGGCTTCGTCCTTCAATCTCGCAGAGCAACACCATTGATTGGTGTCATCGAGATACAGTGGAAACATCCGATTTGTTGTCATGTTGACTTGAGCAATTAAGCCCAAGTTTTCATCTTGAATTCGACAAACTCCACCTTTGATAGAGATCTCATATCCCTTCTCTTGTAATTGACCAATGCTAAGCAAATTGGTTTTCAAATCTGGAACAAAGTAAACGTTAGAGATCACCTGAGTAGAGTTTTCTTTGGTGTGAATCTTAACGTCGCCTTTGCCTATGACAGAAACAGAAGATTTGTTGCCAAACATAACCGTGTCACGGAACGATTCATCCAAGTCTGAAAATACAGACTTATCTCCACACATGTGATTGCTGCAGCCGGTATCTAGATACCACAAATTTCGATGAACCTCTTCTTTTGTATGACAGACCATCAAAAGCGAAACTTCTTCTGCTTTCTCTGCAAAATTTGATTTTGCACCACGGTTTTTGTTAAGATTGGTTCTACATTTAGACTTGTAATGGCCATACCTGTGACATTTATAACATTCGACATTTGACTTGTCGAAGAACTTCGATTTGTTGCCGTTTGGATAGTTGTTGTCACGGTTTTTCGCTTTCCATTTAGGATCGACAGCGTGATCCTCATTTGATTTATGATATGACTCTTTATCCTTCCATCTCCCTTTCCCACGATCAGGACCTTTTGAATGGGCTACTGCCTTTAATGCTTGTTCCTCTTTATCTTGCTGGACAAATTTTTGCTCATGAACTAACAAAGAACTCTGCAACTCATCAATTGAAAGATCATCAATATCTTTAGATTCTTCGATAGAACAAACAACAAAATTAAATTTCGCTGTCATTGATCGAAGAATCTTCTCGATGATGGTGACATCCTCCATCTTCTCGCCATGAATCCACATCTTGTTAGCGATCATCATTGTTCTCGACAAGTAATCGGCAATAGATTCACCGGTTTTCATGTGTAAATTCTCAAATTCTATCAGAAGCCCTTGAAGTTGCATGCGCTTTGCCCTCGCGTTCCCCTGATACTTTTTCTTCATTGCATCCCAAATATGCTTGGAGGTGTCTTTGCAAAGAATTGTCTCCAAGGTTGATCGATCGATAGCTTGAAAAAGGTAGTTCTTGGCTTTGAGATCCTTCAGCTTCAATGCATCCAAATCAGCCTTTTGTGTATCCGTCAACACCACTCCAGCCGCTGGTTCTGCCAATCCAGAATCAACTACATGCCAGTACTCTTTCGACCGCAAGAAATTCTCCATCAACATGCTCCAATGGTCATAATGACCATCAAAGCGAGGAATGGCAGGCTGAACGAAATTATCAGTGGCCATTGAAAAAGTTGCTGCTGCGACTTTTCACAAAGGTATCTTACGTTCAATCTCTCCTTTTTCAAACTCACTCTTCTCACAACTGGCTTTGATACCAATGTTACAGAATTTGGAAGAAGGAAAGCTACACAGTATGCAAAGAACTACGTTGTTCTCATTGCATTTTTTTTCTTAAAAAAAAACTTTACATCAGATACTCTTCTTAAAAAGCTGACACACGACAGTTAACAGCATAAAAGAAAGTACTCCACTAACCCCTAAAAAACAGCAACGTGCAGAAATCACCTATTGACTTGGTAAAACACAAAGCCATGTTCTACACCACTACAAAACAGACTCCTAATAACTAGGACGCTAAACAATTTACAATTAAATAATCCACATGACTCAACACCGACACGCCGGTTTGACTATGCTCTGAGGAGCGGTGGTCATCAAAGCTGCTGTTGCCATCGTCTGCACCAAACTAGCTGCTATCATCTGATAATGAATGGTCCCTGAACGACTGTGCCAAAACCCTAGGCCCTAGTTCGTTGTTGTGGTTTGCTGAATCGCCGCCTACCCAAGGCGTGCGTCGCCCCAACCTTTGCCAAAGCTGTCGATTGTGGTATCCAAAGCCAGTCCAGTCCATCTCACTGCACTTTTTGGGGTTTGTGGTCACCGCTCCGGCTTGTCACTGTACCGATTCTACTTGCCGCTTTCGACATTGCCGGTCAAAGTGTCCTTGAAACCAGACCCGCACCGCAGCGCCAACACTCACTATTCAGTACTCTGTTGTGCATTGCCGCTCGCTAATTCGGTTCGCTATTGTGAATTAGGCTTGCTATCCTCGCTTCCCTTGCTGCCCCACTGAATCAAACCGATCTGTTATTGGACTAGTTGCGCCATGCATCTCATCGTTGAGACATTGTCATCCGCCGCCGCAAAGCTGCAGGATGGTTAAAGGTATCATTGGTTATTAAATCGTTTTGGGTCATGAAACTGCTCATATGGACTATAGTTAGATTCTGATACTTTTTCTTTTTGTCAGAAAAGGAAGCCATTTCATTCATGTTAAATAGTTGATAAATACACCAAAAGAGCTTCTGAGCATAACAAATCTCAAAGGACTTGTGGTGGATTGAAAACCCAGTTGTGTAGGAGGATATTATGGACTTGAGCTTTAACGGTCCAGTCCGCAATCTTGTTCTGGGTCCGTACACAATGGGCCAACCGGAGGCCTTTTACTTTGATAAGCAAGTCTTTACTCTCTCTCATCAGCGCGTGGACTTCCCAAGAGACCTCATTTGTGCCTTGAAGCATTCTAACTAAAAAGAGATTGTCTGGCTCCAACTCTATCTCTTTACATTCTTTCTCTTCAAAGCCACGTGAGTTTAGCCACTTCAATGCTTCCAACAGAGCTAAGGTTTCGGCATGGAGGGGAGATCGAACCTGCACAGAGCTCGCGAATCCGTCAATCAGCATTTCGGAGGAGTCTCGGCACACCCACGACACTGCACCAGCCCCTTCTCTCTCTAGAAACGCTCCATCTACATTTATTTTCAGAGATCCCGAGTGTGGTGGAATCCAAGAAATCTGTAAGTTCTTCTTTCTTTTCCCTTTTCCTATGGGTTTAGAGCTCCAACGAGTAATTTTGTCGTTCATTGCACAGGCATCCATGACAACACTCCTCGAATCTGGTTTGGTGCCCCTGAACATGAAATTGCTATGAGATTTCCATATGTGCCAAAGAATAGCTGTGACAAGCTCTAGGTTTGGCTCATCCCTTTTGGTGCTTCGGTAATTTAGTAACCATTGATCAATTCGATTGAGTCCATGACTTGAAATCCTGACTTGTACCCACGAATTTGACCATATTTCTTGAGTCCATGAACAGAGGAGGAACAAGTGCTCAAGAGTTTCTCGATTCTACTGGCAAAGAGGGCAAATTGGGTCAGGGATTATGTTTATTTTGAGAAGGTTATCCTTTGTAGGCAAGGCGTTTTGGCAAATACTCCATAAAAACATCTTGAGTTTTGGCGGGACATCTAGTTTCCATAATTTAATCCAAAGTTCTGATGGGGGCTGGTAGGAAGAGGAAGGTTGTTGTATGCATGATAACGGATCGTCTTATCTGAGTTGGTTATACCCATTTTTCACTGAATACAACCCCGATTAATTCCCTGTCCAGACCACTCTATCCACCTCATTTTCCTTCGGTAAAGGAATAAATGTTATCTCCTTCACTACTCTGTCATCAAACAGTCGCCTACGTGTTTGCTCATCCCAATTGGGCACATTCTTGTCTATAAGATCAGCAACAAACACTGGGTCATTGTGATTCGCTGGGCCTCCAATAACCCTTGATGGTAACCACTTATCCTCCCTCACGCTAATGGATTCACCATTCCCTACAGACCGTATAGTCGACTTCGTAATGGATTCCGATACTTTGAGTACTCGAATTTGTTTGATCTTTGAACTAGCGTGTTGATTGAGACTAAGTTTATGGCATAGTAATTCATTATGTCACGCACTTTAAATCACGTTTAGTTCTCGTTAAAAATCATTCATGTTATGCAATGTAATGGAAACTTTCCATTTTTTAGATTTGCATTACATGTGCATATGACATAATTTAACTTTTGTTAATTTTACATGGCATTACCGTATTTAATTTCATGTCAAGCTAGCGTAACGTATTCACGTCGGGGGTCATAAAGATAAAAATAAAATTGGATTTACATGGCATTACCCTTGCTACAAGCTTATATGATACAATATTTTCACGTGTTGTTTGCATGTTACGAGGGGAACCATTTCGATTGAAAGCCGTAATGCCGATTTTCGCATTACATTCACACCGTGCTACAAGGTTATATGATACAATATTTTCATGTGTTGTATGCATATTACGAGGGGAACCATTTCGATTGAAAGCCATAGTGCTGATTTTTCGCATGACATTCGCATCCGATAATATTTATGTTAGAGAAATTAGAATTTCCCATGCATAAGTATTTTAGTGCACATTTAGATCCTCTAGGTTGCATATTTATTTACTGTTGACACCTAAATTTTTTGCCCAAAAATCATTTTCGAAAAATTGGAACTTGTTTTTCCACAAAAATATTTTGGAATTATTCTACTGAAAAAAAAAACAGAAGAGCAAGGGCCAAGGATTCGAGTGTAGCTAGCCGAGACTTGAGGGATCGAATTGCAAATGAACCAGCAAGTTGGGGCCAAAATGCAATTTTCAAAAGTTGGGGGACCAAATCGCAAAATTTGTAAAATTTGCCCCCAAGCCCTTAAACCATCATTTTTACCCCTAATCAAGCTTGAAATTGAAAACGGGCAAAGTAAAATTGATCAGATCAAGCCAAAAGGACTAAATTGGCTCAAATTGGGCATTCTTTGGCAAAAAAATGGCTAATTTTGAGGGACTTTCCTGCAAAATTGGGCATGGAAAATTGCAGATTCTGATTATCATCTTAAACTAATAAACTTTAAATTTCAAACTGATAAAAAATTCCGACCAAATTAATGGATTAAAGCACTTAAATCAGCTTTCAAATACCGGTCCATGATTTGGTCTCAATTTGAGGCTGCTGAAAAGCCAACTTTGTGGCCCCACCATATCCTACTCAGCCAGCCGATCAACGTGAACTCTGGCCGAGGTGTGAGACCATCATTAGGAGTGAAAATGGACAAAATTTTGCCAGGGATAAGCTGCTGAAGGCACGTGATAATCTTAGTCAAACTTGCTCACTCAATAGCTGTAAAGTGTGACGATTTTGGAGTCAGTTGGTGAAGAGACTCAGTTTGCAGGCTTGGTAAGTGGGCAATCACGGGCTAAAAATCTAGTTGGATTTGGTGGATAGGATCTCTTAAGCACGTTCTTTTGGGGGATAAAAAGAAAGGGATGAGACAAGAGGAGGAGAGTTGACGGTCGTTCCAAAAACTCACCCTCATACGCAACTCAAACAGAAAATTAACCCAAAAAAAGTTCCAGATTGGCTTTTGGAGAGAAAAGGGAGATTTTCGTGAACTTCGAGCCAAAATTAGCCAAAACCTTCAACTAGAGAGTGGAACTACATTCAAAGAACTTTCCAACCATAGGTTGCACGTCCCAAATGGATGTCAGGAAGCCACCCAAAATCCCCTCGAAAAACAGCCCATTCTCAGGTCAAGAGAGAGACCTAGAAATTTTCTAGGTGTTGAAGTCACGGTTACTGGTGAGGGAAAGTGGGAGTTTTTGAGAGACATGAGGAATATATGAGGATACCTGTGACTTGGAAATTAAACTAGAATACATATAGTTTGGGTTGGTGTCAAATTAGTTAGAAAAAGAGGTCGTTGATTTTGGTTTTGGAGACCAACAAAAACCTTCGTTGTCAGTTCTTTCTTTGCAGATCTCATTTTCCAGTTTGAAGAAGCCTAGTTCCCCGCGCCCTTGGAAGACAAGTTTTTAGTTCCCTCGGCCAAGGGATACTTCAAAGAGAAGCTAGGAAGCAAGGTGAGTATCCTATATGTATTTTTGTTCAATTTTGAACATGTTTTAGTCATGAAAAATCAAGAGAAAACCAGCCCAGAGAACTGATTTCTGAGGCTGGAATTTTTCTAGGTGTTGGAGCCCCTTCATGAGCCCTATATGTTTGACTTACTACTCCTCTTTGCATGCGTTTTCTACCTTCACGAGCTTGATGAATGTTATATGGGTGTACAAATTATGCTGAGATCCACTTGGTTTGGTCTTTGAAGCCCCATGTGAACCATGAGATCGCTTGCAACTTGAGTAAAAAGCCAAGCTAACCCACATTGATTCATGGCTAGTCATTATGAACCATGCGTGTATGCTTCTTGGAGGGGTTGTTTTGACGTGTTCACTTGATCATTCTCCATGATGTTTGCTTCATTTAAAAGTACATGTTACGTATATTCTTTTGAATGAAGTGATGTTTCCCATAGATCTTGCACGTGATGAGTGTCGGGGCTGAAACCTGGGCATGCAACAGGTTTGCTTGACCTGAGTTTAAACCCGGATTTGCAAAAGCAGCCCGAACCCATATATTGGAGGCCGATTCCAACTTGGTTCTTGTGCGTTTTAGGTTGTGATTTCTAGTTGATCTTGTTCTTTGCATGTGATAATATAACCTTGATACTTTGGTTCCACTTGATGTTACACACGGAGTGAGATTGAAGGCCACGAATATGGCTCGAGGAAGCCATTTGGGGCAGTTTAATGCACACCAAATGCTCGACGAAATGCCCAAACCAAGCTTCGATCTTGAAACGGTTGATTTGAGCCGGTTCTTACAATATTCATATTCTGAGTTGTTTCATGTTCACGTAAACCGAGCATAGGCCAATTTAGGGAATTATTATTATTTAAATATAAAACGAAAAAATGAAAAAAAAATCGAAAAATTTCAAAAAAAAAAAGAAAAATGTTGGATAGTATCAAATTATGCAAAAAATGACATTTATGAGATTTTCCTAATTTTATAAAGTCATTTGCCTAATTTAATGCTATTTTGGTATTTTATTACCACTTTTACAACAAAAAAAATCCATTTCACATAGACTAAAATTACTTAGAATAGTTTTGTGTAGCTAGAGTAATTTCATGCATATTTAAATTCTCATTTTGCTCATGGGGGTTCCTATCCCGGGGCATGATAACGAGGCCATGTAATATTATTTGCCCGACTTGCATCGGGTTTTCTTTTTCCACATTTACTTTCAAGTCATTTCAATTTCTTGGATGTTTACTTACTTTGCTCTGCTTTTTTCAATAATTTGAGTGTTAATTTCTTTCCTAAATTAGGTTAGTATTAATCTAGACATTGAAGAAAACAATCCCACAAAAACAGTTGCAAGGACACTTAGCAGCTTTGATATCATAGAATTATAATTAGTGATCAAGATCGCGTGATCACTTATATAATGCACTCTCAAGTTAGGTACCGAAAGGGCTCTAATAGAAATGTTAGTGTAAATAAGTCCCTAGCCCTAGAACCTCTGGTTGCGTAGGAATCGAGGTGACACTCTCGCGTCTTGATTGGTTTCTAGTTGACCCCAATAGGCTAGTGGCGACTCCTAGAAGTACTTAAGTTATCGAGAATTCAAAACGAAATCCAACGTTGCGCGGGGTATGAATTTGGGGAGAGTTCGCGTCTAGATCGATGGGCCATCGATTCGCCTTTTTGGGCAATATCACCTAAACCCGTTCCTTTTTCCCATGACGGAAAAAGAAGGGTGGCGACATTTACATGCCTCGTTCGCATGTCAAATATGAGAAATCAGATCTTGTATATCAATAGCTTTTGATTGCATACTCATATAAAAATCACGTGAAAATATATTTTAAGTTTGCATTTGCAATTAAGGGAAGGTTGCATATTTGCATCATCTTAGAGTAAAAATAATTCTTTTTACGCATTGATTTATGGGTTAATATCACGAAAAACCCCAAATTGATATACTTGCAATAAATTTACCCCAAACTAATTTTTTGATTATCGAACTGGTACATATGTGACAAATTTACCAAAAACTAATATTTTAACCCCAAAAAACTCCCAAATTAGGACACTTGTGACAAATATACCATTTGTTAAATTGGATTAATGTCACGAAAAACAACAAATTGGTAAACCTGTGATAAATAGAGGGGTAAAACCCTAAACTGGTAGACCCATTAATTGTCACATGTTATCTAATTCAGTAATTTGATGGTAAAATTTAACGGAAACTAAGAAAAGATAAATTTGTTATAAGCGTACCAATTTAGGGTTTCGGTGGTCAAAAAATTAATTTTGGGTAAATTTATTATAAGTGTACTAGTTTGGAGTTTTTTGTGGTGTTAACTCTTGATTTATTTTAAGAAACTTGCACAAGTTTTTTTTTTTTTGTTGACTCTCCAGTTACCGCTCACAAGGTCTTTCTTGAAGCCTTCATGTCTACTTGTTGCCAAGATATAACCTTTATAATCTTTGCTCTTACGGTCCTTTCTGAAGCCTTCGCGTTTGATAACTTTAATGTGTCATCGAATGTGCATGGACATGCAGATGCATGTTAAGAAAATAAAAATCAACCAAAATTTGCATAAAGAGAAGAAGTATCAAATCATGGGCGTTAATTTAATTTAGCATAATTAAGTCCTCTCGAAACTAAGTTATCCTATTTGCATAGGTCAAAAGTGCAATGCCTACTAGATATTAGTGGCGACTCTAAGACAATAATGAATTAATGAGAAAAATGGTTAGCGTAACCATCACCTCGTGAGATAATCATTCGTGCTTGCTCAGCAATCCGTCAAGGACCACTTTCGGAGGGTTGTGACATCTCTTAATCCACCGTCGCACCATACCTAACTTGTCCTCCCAACCAAACACCATAGACCCAGTTCCAACCCGGCCCAACTTGCGCAAGCCTTTTTTTTTTTTTTTTAGTAAAAAAGAGGATAAACATAAAAACCCTATCTTTCTTGGAGCCAAAGGGTTGAACGAGCGATCGTTGTCCTACCGATTTGAGCAGTTCGAATTTGGTTTTCTTTCTCGCCAAGGAGAGAACAAGTTCGATTTCCTTTTCGTGGACGGACTTCCTAAGAGGGCATAAAGGAGGATGCCGTAGAATTTTAGATTATTTGCTTAGCCTTGCCAAATCAAAGCAACAAAGGTATAGCACACGCACGCAATCGACGAATGAATCCGAAGTGGAGCCGGTATATTCATTGTCCTCCATTATTGCAAATCGAAAGAGAATATTAGCAAAATGATCGAATATATCGTATCAAAAAAGAAATAATTTCATACGAGCATATTCTAAGAATTCATTCATGCCTGCCGACTGCACTTGTTCGATGCACCCCAAAATATATAAATATAAAAAGGGATACTGACACAAATAATCTCCGAACTTTGATCAACGTGCAATATAATCATTGAACTTTTAATTTGTTCAATGTGGTACTTGAACTTTACCTCAATGTGCAATGTGATCCATGAGCTTTTATTTTTTTCAATGCGGTCCTTGAACTTTTGGTACGTGTTCAATTTAGTTCCCGAACTACACAAAAATGTTCAATATTATGTTGTCCTTCTATTAATTCAAGTTCAGGGAAATTGAACACAGCCACATTAAACAATTTAAAAGTTTCCGGATTACAGTACACATTAGGCTATAATTCACGGATCATATCGAATAAATTAAAAGTTTAGGGGCCGCATTACACAACGGGCCAAAGTTCAGGGATCATTTGTGCCATTTTCTCTATAAACAAAAAAGTAAATGAATAAAATGATTTGGGCATTATGATTTTGGGCCTCGCAAACCCTTTTTGGCATTTTAAAAAAAAAATTTCGGTACTTAATGTATTTTGAAGGATATTGGAATTTGGGGCCTCGTGGCCCGTAATTACTGATTTTACCAATAAATAAATGACGAAAATGCCAAAAGAGGATAATTACCAAACGAAACTGTGGGTGGAGAGACCGGGGGTGCCGGTCTTTTTGACATGTATATGGTCAAGGGCAGTTTCGAGGGCAGTCTCGTCATTTTCACTCCGCCCAAAATATCTCCTGGTCCTACTCTACTCTTTTACCTGTGGTCTTTTTTCTATTTTATTTCTTCTGGATAATCTCATTTTTATTTTTATTATTTTTTGGTTGCCCGATGGATAATTTTATTAAGGCGTACTTTAATTTATAGATTTTTTTTAAAAAATTTAGTGCACAAAATTATCTGTTTAACCCAAAACGGGATTTTCCGCAATTTGTTGCTCGTCATCGCTCCGGCACCCGCCGGTAGAAATTTCTATTTATGGCGGAACAAAGTTCGAGGGTTCTAAATCAATTTCGCGGACCGGCTGTCAGCGTTGGGTTCTCATGCTCCTTATAATATGTTGATTTTGTCTATTTCAGTGCTCTAATTATTCATAATGCGATGACGGAATATTCGGACCTCAGGAGGTCTGATTAGTTCCGCGCGCGAGAGCGGAACCGTCATGTTCTCGTGCATAAATATTTTACCTTTTCACTTTTCACTGACAAATACAATGCCAATTTCTAAACAGATCTTGTTAGCTGATGCCTTTAGGGTTTTCGGTTAATTATGCCCAAAAAAGAAATATCTTCGTTCTCAATGCCATGATTGTGCATCACACAGAGAAGGTAATAATATCTTTAAATTGATGAATCTATTCATTATGATGTTTAACAAGTGTTCGTGAACATTCGTTAATAGAATACCGATTAATTAATTTTAGGGAAAATATCACCAAAAAAAACCCAACTATTCCCACTGTAACACGAATGTCCTAATTCTTTTTGTGTCGCAAAAAACCGTGAACTTGTTCAATGTGATGCAAATGCTCTCAATTTTTTTTTGTGACACGAAAAAATCCCAACTTATACATGTTTGATATATATCCATTCTATTTCAGTTCCACCCGGGTACTCTATGACATAATTTTTTTTTTGGTATCGTGTCACGATGGGAAGATTTAGGGTTTTTAGCGACACAAACAAAAAGTTCAGAATACTTGTGACGCGGTGGGTCTAGTTCCGAGGTTTTTTTTTTTTTTTGTGGCATTGGCCCTTTAATATATAATACCAGAGGCTGTTATTTGAGCACGAAATCCCTAGCATTCAAGATAGATCATTCTTTTCCTTGACCAAAAGAAGAGACGCACATTATTTTTCTATAATCTTTTTTAGATTTTTTCTTTTTTAACCTATCCCTCTTCGTGGATGAAACTACCGGCAGTCAAACAAAAACTGCATGCGGCATCAACAGCGGCACCGCCAAACGAGCGTTACGTAGTGCAATTACGTGTGCGCGTGGGCTCGCCAGAGAGGCAAAGCGAGGCGGTTCCGTTGGTTTCCCATTCTTTAAAAATCCTCCTCCTCCTCCTCCACAAACTCCAAATCCTTCATCTCCTTCATCTTCAAGCAAAGAACTCCCCTCTCCCGCTTCTGCTCTCTCGTTGAGTCTCGCCATGAGCCCACCACGCTCAGAGGTCGCGCGCTGACGCAGGGTCCTCCTCCTCTGTTTTCTATGTATCATCCTCCCGTGCTTGTTTCCGGAAATCCAGCCAGATTGCTTCTCCTCCTTGCTTGCTTGCTTCCTTCCTGTTGCATTGCGGTCGGAGTCTTTCTCTTGGAGCCAGCGAGATCTCCCTCCTCCTCCTCCTCCTCCCACGTCTCCTGAAGGCGCGCCTCCGTAAGCTTCCTTGAAGATTGCATGCTCCGTCTTGCTGAGAATTGTTAGATCGCCAACTTCCTCGTTCCGTGTCCGCCGCTCTCTTTGTTTTCTGTTTCCTCCATCTTTCGTTTGCTTGACCCGGAGGGTCTCTCGTTTGGTGGCGCTTCGGGTCGGTGATCCGCGAGGGGGCTCTGTTTTTTTTTGGCAATTGCCGCCTTTCCATCTTCGTTCCTTCTGCGATTCGGTTTTTTGCTTTCTTCAATCCGTTACCAAGTTTGCGAAAGTTTTTTTTTTTTCTTTTCTTGTTTTTGTCTGAGCAGTCGTGAAAGTTTTGTGAATGTTGTTTCGTTTCTAACGCAGTTTCTTGGGACGTTCCACCTTCGGTCAAAGATGACGGGCTATACGCATCAATGTCGGTCGCCGACTGCACGCGCCGTCGTCGCTCCCCATGCGGTGGCACGCGAATTCAACCATCCGGCGATCGACCTCAACCGACCGGATCTGAGCGACCCGATGGACGATCGGGATCCGGATTCGTCCATCTCCGATTGCGAGAGCGCTGTCTCCTCCGACCAATCTGGCACTGCTCCATCGCCGTTCACTGGCGGCGGGTTAAAGGAGCTCGGCGAGGAAGACAAGGCCCACCGCCTTATCAAGGAGAGACTCATCTCACGGCTAGGCACGCTCGGGGCGCAAGTTACCGTGGCGGCGATCCACCAGAATTGCTACTCCAGCGCTGCGGCGAAAGCGCGGGCCCAGGCGTTTCAAGTTTACTCGGAGGCGGTGCAGAGGAAAGGCGGCGGCGAAACCGCCAATGTGAGGTACGCATGGTATGCGACTTCGAAGGAAGAGGTGTCCAAGATCTTGTCCTATGGCTTTGGCTACACTGGGAAGCCTGAGAACGATGGCTTGTATGGATGTGGAGTTTATTTTGCTCCTGATAATCAGCCGCTCGAAAGGTACCAGATTTCCTTTCTTTTTCCCTTTTAATCGCGTAAACAATCGAGCGTGAATAATCGAGAGACACTGTTTGGAAAGTGATACGACCATGAAGATATGCTGATTTAGCGCTTTAGTATTTTCCTTTTAGGCCATGGTCGCTTATATCTAATTGGACATGGCATATTTCGCGAGCATATCGTTTTTGGACTCGTGTTAGTATTTTCATTTAATAGTTCTTTTTGTAATGCTTTGGCAGCGTTAAGTCGGCCCCTAAAGACGAAGACGGCCTGAGGTATCTGTTGCTTTGCCGGGTCATACTGGGGAAACCGGAGCTTGTTAGTCCTGGCTCGGAACAGTCTCATCCGAGTTCGGAGCAGTACGATTCGGGTGTCGACGACTTATCATCTCCGACGAGATACGTTGTTTGGAGCACCCACATGAATACTCACGTGTTGCCGGAGTATATAATCAGCCTTAGAGCCCCTTGTTGCTTGAGAGGTAATCAAGTTTTCTTTCTTGTTCCCGCTTTTGCATTGACTCATGTTGGTGTGTTTGACTTTGTCTGCGTCAAGTGGTCTGATAATATGTGAAAATTTTATATGCAGTAGGGTTGTCGAGAACTCCGGAAAAGTCGCGAAAACCAACTTCCCCTTGGATGCCGTTTCCGTCTTTGATCTCTGAACTCTCGAAAATCTTACGTCCAACCGACGTCAGTTTGATCTCCAAGTATTACAAGGACCACAAAGTAAGGGCCACATCAACATTGTTATCACTTGGCTCTTGTCTTTCAAGCTTTGCTTTCAGCTTACCTCTAATGTTGAAATTATCTTTACTTATGACCATCGTTTTCCAGGGGGGAAAGATTTCAAGGCATGAGCTGATACAAAAAGTCAGGCAAATAGCAGGGGATGGGTTGCTGACTAGAATCATCAAAAGTTTCAGAACCAAGGTGTGAATCTTGATCGCTTTGACAAACCGTAATTTGAAATCAGGTGTATGCCTTTGATGTTAAGTCATGGATAGAGAGAGCTTGGTTTGCATCAGAATATGACGATTGTTTCTGTCACGTTGAGTTGAAAAGTAAAAACTGGTATTGATGCGAGGATTACAAGTGCAGGATAATCATTCTTAACTGGTTTTTCCTATGGGTGGGTGGATTCATTGTTCTTTGGTTGCATCAGATTTATATATTTCTGCTTTGTGCTATATGCTATCGATCTTTGCCTGCAAGTTTCTTTTTGATCAAGTACATCTGTATAGCATAGGATACTTCACCATATAAAGTAACAACAGAAGTGAGAATAATTTGGTCGGCTCTACAGCAATTTGGGGCGTGAAGCGGCTGATCGTGGGACCATGGATGGACTTGACTGGGGTGTGGGGCGTGTAAGTAAAGATCGGTTTTTTTGCTTCGATGAGTTCAAGAACATAGCGTCGCGCAAGAAAATGGTTTGCAAGATGTGGAGGAGGAGGCCCATCAGGAATCAGACACTGACATGGCTACTGATAGTTAGATAGGAAAAAGACTCTTTCGAAACTTGCATGATTTTGCTGATCTTTTGGGATGTTTGTGCTTGGTTATGGTGGTCGGCTGTAGTTTTTCTCTTGGTTCCCTGTATCACACTGACTGTTTGTATTCAATGGAGAACGGAGAAATTCTAGTGAAAGCAAAACGCTTCCTTGTTTGACATGTTGTGGGAACGTTTTTCATGATCTGCACAAATATGCAGGAATAATTACATTTCCATTGAATGACCCGTCACAACACAACCAGATCCTCAAACTTTTGTGACAGGTCTCGATAGACATAGTTGGCGAAAACTTTTATCTCTAGCCACCTTTCTTTACTTAAATCATGCGTCTTTATTCGGTGTGGCCCATGGCTGGTCTATTCAAATTTCCTTTATGGGCAAGTAGCTTAGTTATGGAGGTAGATGAGTCATGTGAGTGTGTTTATAGCTGGTAGTTTAACATTGACAAAGTGGTGGCTGGCTCTTGGTAAGATTGTCTTTTTTCTTCGTTCTTTTTTAGTGTGGGAAAGGTGCTGGCTTTGCCTTTGTAGATGCAAAACTGCAACTAGAAGTTTTCCTCCGAAGAAAGGAAGCCTAAGCTGCTTCATGGAGGTTCGGGGTTTATGCCAGAAGGTGTTCTGTCTTCTAGCGTTTTACTCTCTTTTTTATTTTTTTCGTATCTTGTTTTTTGGTGGGCGTGGGTCAAACTTTTCGCCTCGTTCCAATCAATTGAATTTAAAAAAGAAAAGAGGTCAGAGGTGAGGAAGAAGCCCAAGCCCAAGTTGCCGTTTTATGGATAGTTGAAAGGCGTTTCTATTTGACTTGGACTTGGTCGCGTTCTTCGTGAATTTGTCCGTCCAACCTTGCGGCTCAAGCATTAATAATGTAATTGAGTAACAGTCTTCCATGTCAAGGGTTTGAAACGGAAATATATCATTCAGGGGTGTGTTTGGTTCTTTTCTTGCTCACCAATTTATTTCCCGGAATAGGAACTCTGGCGTTATTTTTAATGGGTTTCATTCTTTTAGGAATCTTGTTCTATTTTATCATATGTAGGAGTGAGTAGAGGTGAGCATGGTTGCATGTGCGAATCGGATCGGTGGAAATCAATCCAGTTCCAGGTTTTGGGATATGAGTGGCAGATTTCAGGTTCCAAAAATTAAGAAACCTAGTTCCGATAGGTCCAACTTGAAACCTAGATACTGGAACAAGTCTTTGTGTTTTTCTTATTCTATGTTTTTGCACAATCTTGCGATGAGTGTGTAATCTAAAATCACTAGTATAAGCCTAAATTTCTAGCGATATCCATGTGTCACGGCCTGGCCATTCTTTGGCTGTGGAATAGCCTATGCTACACCTGGCGAGTCGTTCACACCAAGTCAGCCCTTGTTCTATAGTTATTCTAAAGAATAATACAGCGAATAGCTTTCTTATATCGAATCGTACCACGCTCAACTTAGCTTAGGCGTCTAATTCATCGAACGAGACATACATAATACTTTAGGCACTACAACTGATTTTGGCTTGCCATGGCCTTATCAGGAAAGCAGCATCAGCTTTTAATCAGTTTGTACATGAGAGGCCAATCCCGTCTTCAGAACTCCTAAGGATATATTTGTTTCATCTTATAAGTCCTAGCACCAACTGTTCTGACATTACTCCCACGACCTAATAATATTTATCCCTTCTGCATCTTCACTATTCACCCGATAACCCCAAGCACTACTCACAAGGGTAGAGAAGTATGAGAGAATCATGTCATGACACATAACCGAGACTTTCACTTTCTTAATTTTTATATTCTTCGTGTGTTTAATATAAGTTATGATAAGTGGATTGTAGCAAATTGTGATTATTAGAAGTGATGATTCACGTCAATCGTTCAATTTAGAGCAGGTGGAACCTGGGTAGATCTTGAAATCGAACTCGGGATCTGTGACAGGGTAAGTTCCAAGTTGCTAGGTATGCATGGTAGGTTCTTAATTCTAAAAATTAGAGAACTTGTTCTTATGAGTGGAACCGCTTACCTCTAGGAATGAGTAAATCCCTGTGAAAAGGGGACAAACAAGGTGGCCAGGAAAGATTCTAGATCCTTTAGATTCTCCGAATTATGGTATGGAAACATTGGAAGTTGATGAGAGGGCTATCTACTTGTTGGGTACTTGGGAAGTGGTCATGTTTCTTGGTGCCTCCTGTCTCACTTGAAATCTTTTCACGGGAACTTTGAGCAGATGCTGAGACAAAATAAGTCTAGAAGCTTCATCTGTGCTGTCCAAAGGCCTGAGGATGAATTTGGCACCCGTGTGAGGCCGAAGCTCTTGTGCGTATGTTTTCTACCAGAAGATGAAGATTGGGTGTAAAGCCTGCAAAAGAGGCGAAGGCCTCTGTTCTGGAGGAAATTGGTGAAGTTTCGATCGGTTTATTGGAAGCTGAGGAATTTCTCCATCATCTAAAATGTATTGCCAATGCTACTTCTGTGCCTAGCATGCTCGAACTTACAGTCGCAATGAATTACTTAACTGCCTTCTATTGTTCGATTGGGCATCACCATATGCCTATGCAACTTCTCCGTCAAACGACAGACACTAAAAACTTAAAAGGGCAAAATTTTGACAAGACACTAGAGGACTTAAAAGGGCAAATTTTTTCAGGCGGAGATGGGCTCATAAATGAAAAAAGAAGCGTAAAGCTTGGGCTTCTGCTCAGGAACATGACAGTGATGCAGTCGAAGATGTTAGTGCTGGTAAAATGCATCCTCTGTCACACCCCAAATCCACAAGAATAGGGGATCACACGGCCGTCCTTCAGCCTCAAACAACCTGTTATTTATCATATATAACTCTAGCCATGTATATCTGATAAACCAACCAGTTAGTTACAAGACCAAAGTTTTTATCACCATAAAAAAACAATATGTACAACTTAGAGTTCAGCCAACCCAACAACTATCCACAATCATATATAAACAAGCTAAGCTCATATCCAAAATCCTATTCCCAAAAATCCCTGTTGACAGCAGTCTCGTATTATAGATCGCTAGTCGAGGAACTTGAAAAGATTGTGAAGAAGAGGGTTGAGCAACTACAGTCCAATAAGTAATACATATCTTCTAAGGAGATTGAATAACCATTATTCATGTATACAAAGCAATGCCAAAAACTCATATTTCAATCCCATCATATATATATATCAAATCAAATACAAGTTGTTTCATTTCAAAAAAGTTTTGAACAAGTAAAAAATATTCATCATCACAATTCATATATTAATGGTTAAGTCCATTGATCAATATCTATCAAAAAACCATATCAATGATCCATTCCATTGACGAATCTATTAACTCAATGTATTACCATGGTCATGACACAACACTTAGTGACAAGGCGATCGAGATTCTCCCTCTGCAAGGTCTCCACCTACAAAGCTGGTGGCTTGGCCCACAAGGGCTCACAAGGATCCAAAACCCCCTAATCGAGTTTACAACCATATTGAACATCAAACAATCATCCTCAAATACCAAAAATTCAATCCAAAATCAATCTTGTAAACAATAATATATTTTATAAATTGAAACATATAACCTTCCGCAACACATCTCATCCACTACAAATACCTTTCTCTAAATATTTATCATTTAGAAATCATTTCATAAACCAGCTCGCAAGGTAATACATATATATTTTTTCACAATACCTTACATAACACGATTTCCGAAACATTTGTAAATAACCAAGAGATAGTAAATGCTTGATTCGATTTTTTATGCATCAACAATGCTATTTCTTAACTTGGCCTATATATAATCTATATTGATTTCGAAATGTGAATTTACAAACTTGAAGAAGAGATAGTGCCACTTACCTAGAAACACCCACAACCGAACAACACGCGGCTCAACATGCCGATGATATCGTAATCTTAATAGTTAAATAAGAATTAACGTCAAAACCAAGTAAAATACTACAACTTCGAATCGTCTAAATGACGCTTAAATGATAACAAAACAACTCATATGCATCAACAAATCGTATACCTAAAGCGATTATTCAAGTTGTTTGCAATGCGAAACTTGCATATAAAACCTTAAAATTCTCACTCGGACCAAACTGTTGCTTCTAAACGACTCCCATCAAACCCCAATGGCTCCTCACTAACTCAAAAATGGGATTTTGCAGCTCGAATTTTACAGAGCTTCGAATTTAAGTCGTAACCTCAAATATTACTTCGATTAGATGAACGGAGAACGCGAGCACTTATCAAATGTTGCAAATCGGAGTTGAATCAACTTCACGACAAGTACGTAGTGAGAACCACTCTCCTTCTTCCTCTCTCTTTTATCCCTGACTTTTTTTTTTTTATTCTTTTTTGTGGGTCCCACCACTTTCTTTTTGACCTACTAAGAAAGATCCAAATATTACATCCTCTATCAGGGAGGAAATAGCAACTACCGGTCCATGGAAAATAACGAGAAGGGGCTTGAGTCCAGGCAGGAAAGAACAGCGAGTACTTGTCGCATCCCAATGTAAACTGGGGAAAAAAGAAGGTTTTGCGGAAATGAAAGATCAATGCCTTCTGAATGTTTCTCATGAATGAGCCAGCATGTGGTGAGTTCGCTGGTTCTTCTTCATTTGCCAAGTCCACTGGTAAAATAGTTCCAATCAAATGGTTTAAAAAGTTCCCTTCTAATAGTCACGTCTCAACTCCAGAGTTATCAAGCATTTCATCAACTGATTTCTCGGCCGAGCTTTGTCGTGCGGCATAAGGATGTGCACATCCTAATGAAAGTAATGACTTTGACTAGATTGGGTGGTCTGATTATGGATTTAGAAGTCCAACTTATCATGAGCAGGCCAATTATGAAAAGTATGTATAAGACATTGCTGATCACAAAGAGGGATTTGCTGCCAGCCCTTATTCTGCTGGTAACTCTGAACTGATGGAGCGAAAGAAGAGAGGAAAGGCTGAAAAAGGGAATTTAGATACTGGAGCTAGCTTCAGACAGCAAACGGGGGGAAGAATCTAAACAAAGTCTCTCTCTTGCTCACCGGATGTAAATATTACCTTTGCTGGCACTGGCATTTCACCCTTGAAGGATTCATTGGAGATGATATCTCTCATGATGTTCGCTCATTTTACGACGAGAAATATTCTTCACCGAAACTTCGATTTTCGGTTTTTATTAAGGTAGGTTCTGTGGCTTAATTACTAGGAAAGTTGTGGTGAAAAATAAAGCATAACACAGGATTGTATAGAACGGATAGAAACCGAATGGACGAGAAATGGGTCTGAGATCAACAAAGTTTCACACTACGTTACAATACTCCTATGAAAGCTTTAAAGAACTTGAAAGCTAACTAAAACTGCAGAAAGCTGTAAATGCAGGAAATAAAGGTACGAAGAAAACTAAAGTGCAAATAAGCTTGAGTGGTTTTTTGTTTTTTTTTTCATTGTCGTCCCCTTTTCTTCTTCTTTCTTCTGAGTATTTGTATCTCTCCTTATCCTGTAACTGCTCGTCAGTTACTTCTATATTTCAAACTTTGGTACTTCCAATAACTGTCCTTTCTAACCATGTTTATCTGCCAAAACTTGATCTCAACTGCTAGAATGACTTCAAATCTGGACAAGTAACTCTCCACAATGTGCTCGTGCTCACTATCCCCGCTTTCTACTCATCACTTCCTACTATCGTGATTTACATGGCTGAGCTGTGATTCATCTTTACCGCTTTTCTGTAACGTCAGTATATTCCCCGAAGTGCAAACTTCCCAAAATTCGAGAAAAGGTCAACATCCTGAAGCATAAATATCCCAACGTCCCGAACAATGACTTTCCATATTTCGGTAAATATGCATATTTTCATCATTTATCGAATTCGAGACATGATGCCATTCACGCCTACCTCTTAGCCTGTTTCAGAATTCTATCCAAACGCATTTCGGAGGATGGCTAATTTCCAAATACACCAAATTCAACATTAAAACCGACTCAGCTTTTATGCGATTCTTATTTTGGTGTTAACAGATGCCCTCTTTTAAAAGGATTAAAAGAACTTTTAATTCTTTTAAATGCCAGAAGAAAGACACTTACGTTTTATCCTTGCTGTCGCTTTGTCACCTCGCTTCGCGCTCTTTCCCTTTCGTCTTCAAAACACTTCTAAAAATCGTTCCTTTCTTTGTTCCTTTACATTCTCACCTCCTCGACTCTCTGCAAATTTTCGACTTTCTGCACCCTCTTTCAATATTCGTTTGAACCTAATAGCTTCAAAAGTTTTCAAGGATCAAACTTTTTCCTTTTCCACATCAGACGCCTTTGATCACTACCATTTATTCCGAGATTCCAAAGATTTCAATGAAGAATTTCACTTGTTCTCTATGGAGAATGACTATGAGGATTCTTACATCCTTGGTCCAGCAGTTCACAATCATTTCTATGTTCCAAAATACCTATCAAGCCACTTTCCACGTCATCAATTTGAGGTACTTCCAGTCCACGAATCATCTATCTTGGCATATAGTGGCATTCTCGTCCCCCTCGCCTTAGGGCTTTTTCCGACTTTGAGCCTGATTTCTATAAATGGTATCTTTGACTCCTTTCTTCTAAGGGTCCTCCTTGGGATACCCTTTTGATTCATGATGCTCTGTGTCTTTGCTTCTTTGATTACCATTTGAATCATAAACTGATTGAAGCATTATCTTGTTTTTGGTCAACTTCTACTAACTGCTTCTTTTTCCCTTTCTCTCCTATGTCGGTAACTTTGCTTGATGTATACTGCCTTACTAGGCTCTCTTCTTTAGGTACAGACCCAGCTACACTATCTCTAGATTCTCGCTCAATGCTTGGTAGATTATCTGATTCTGAAATGGCTTATGGGGCATTCATAAAAAAATACTTCAAGAAGGAGAGTATAGTTACCGACGAGGAACATACTACTTTTATTTTGTACTGGCTTTGTAAATTCTTTTTCTGCCACCCCATAGTTAGGATCTCGAATGCTTTTGTTGTTGTTGCCTCCGCTCTAGCATCAGAAACCTCACTTGCTCTAGGCAAAACAATATTAGCCTTGCTATATCGGGGTTTAGTCCATGCTTCCTCCTCCACTGCTTCAGAAGAAGTTAGTGAGGTTTTTGGTGGTCCTCTTTAGCTCTTTCAAGCATGGGTAGCTTTCTATTTCCCTGCTTGGTTTTCTAAGGATCAAGTTCTCCAACCCCTTTCAATTTCTATTCCTGATCAACCAATCTGCCAAGCCTTGAGTAGGAAGTTGATCCATGTTTCCGAAGAGCCATCTTCTTATCTTTGGTATTTATTTCTCAAATCTATTCTGTTGAAGAGAACCCATATTCCTTCTCTCCTTTTTTTGTTCCTGAATTCAAGTCTTACCTTCTTGCTTTCCAGAAAAATAGAGGTGACTTCTGTCAGACTGTTTTGACCTCTGTTGATCTCCCTATGAGATTTTCAACAAAAGGCAGATTCGTCGCTGGTTTTGAAATTTACTCTCCCCAATACTGTGCGAGACAATTTGCACTGATTCAAGGGGTTCTTGTTCTAGCCCTTTATACTTTCTCCTTTGCTTCTTTTGATAAAATATCCTGCAAGCTAAAAGATAATCAACCTTTTGTTAAGCTGATCACACTGGTTCGGTATTCATCGATTGTCTCATGTTGCCGAATTTACTGGATACCCCGACCATTCTTCAACCGATTTTGACCTCTGGTGGGATGGTTATCGAAAGACCATATTTTCAAATCCTCTAGATTAAATTCTCTTGAAGATAAGGGATGCCATTCCTCTTACGGTGTCAAAAACCATTGAAGCTGCAAATGTACCTTCAACTAAACCAACAAAGACTTCTAAAGGTAACTTGATTCTGTCTTTCCATATTCATGTATTTTATTTGATACTCAACCTTCAATCTGACTTTTTATTCTTACAGTTAGTAAGAAAAGGAAAGCTTCAGACTCACCTACTCCTGCTCCAAAGAAAGTACCAGCAAAACGTAGTGTGAGGAGAGTGATTATTCGATCCTCGAGTCACCTCCATCTCCAACGCAGTGAATCAATCTTCAGAACCCACACTTTGAGCTATGATAAAGCCGCGTACTCCAAAAGGTAACTCTTATGCTTTACTTTTGGAGATTATTAATGTATATATTAGCACTAACTTGTTTATCTCCTGATTAATCCAGGAACTCTCAAGACCTATCAGTCCAGTTCTGCTTCTCTTGTTTCTCTTCCTAGCCAAGCTCCTGTCCCATCAGCTTCGACTCCTTTACCAATAATTCTCGCTCCTTCAACAGATGTTAATATTGAGTTGGTTCAAGAACAACCCTCTATTACAAACCCTAAAGAGGGTGTACCACTAAAGGATACTTCTGCCCATGTTGTCGTATCTGAAAAAGATCTTCCTCCAGCTCTCATCGGTAAATGTTACTACCTTTTGTTTGACTTAAGATTTTCTGTTGTCATCTAATATACATAGGCCAGTATCTGCAATTACTGATGAGCTCACTCCTGTACTTCAAGAGATTCCAATTTTTGAAGGAGCATCAAGTGTACCACTACTTGCAGTTACTGATGAGCCCACTCTTGTGCCTCAAGAGACTTCAATTTTCGAAAGAGCATCAAGTGTACCATTACTACCTGCTACTTATACAGTTACTATTTTGCCTCCCTCCACATCTCGTCTGTGCCCACTCCACCTACCGAGATAGAAATTTTTTCTCAGGCTGAACAGTGGAAATGGAAAGGATATTAGCAAGTAATCATCCTAGCTCTTCTACAGCTCCTGATTCTCCAGAGTCCTCAACTTTATCAATGTCTGTCGAAATTCCCAAAGAAATAGCCAAAGCTAAATGGGAAAAGCTCCTTTACTTATTGGAACCTGTTTATGGGAAGTTGATCAATAACTCTGATAAAGAACGCCAGGCAAGGATTCTCTTCCAAGAAGTATGCTATGGTAATCCTATTATCTGAGCCTTTTCAGGATAAGATTGACCTCTTCGCTATTGGCTTTGTGGATGCTTTGTGAACACAATAAGAGTCAACTTTGATCAACTCCCTCGCCTTCTCTTTAGGGAAAACCGAGGGCTGGCAATCCAAGATGAGTTAGCCTATAAGCGTGAAGATGCTCGTCTTTTCTACAACAATTTCAAAGTTGAAGATAGCAAACTTCAGCACTTGGAGGCCAGAAAAGAAGAGCTTGAGACAGAGCTTAGGATGGTGACTGCCCAATTAGAAGAACAGAAGCTCATAGTTTCGAACTTTTGTCCTACACTCAGGCGCAAAATGAAGCAGTGTTGGGAATTGGAGAAAGAATTTGATGCTTCTATTGGAATGGTCAGAGTCCATGAAAAGAAGAGAGCTGAAATTATGAATGAAAACCACAGTCTTGAGACTAAATTGAGAGATTTTGTAATCGAGGCCAAAGATCTATTGGCCAAATGGAAATAAATTGAAAGACCTGCTTGCTGGATTTTGGTCTCCTTTAAATTCACTTAATATCCCGATGATACAAATTCCCGACGCTGTGTTTTGTCCACATCAATAATTTAACCCTCTTAACCAAAGGTTAAACCTAATCTCCATTTGGCTCCTTTGACATTTAAACCAACTCAAAGAAAATTGCTTCATTGCAATTTTCATAACTTAAAGATCAAATAATAACCTTCCCTTTTGCTTATCCTCTCTGAAATTACTAACTACTGAGATAACTATTTGTCCATACGTATAAATTACATTCTGCCTCTATCTTAGTTCCCCAAAAAAGAACTCTGACGCATTACTACCCACGATCTACTTCATATCCTTTACCTTTATAACTGCCAAAGCTACCAAATCTTTTTTGGGAACTTACAGTCCTGTTCATAATGTCTTCACATGGTTCTTCGTCTCAATTACTTCTTTGGTCCTGGTCACAAAGATGTCGCATTCCCTATGAAGGTAAACTTTCCACTGAACATTACGGGATTTGGGCTTTGACAACTATTTAACATGGACACCTTGTTTATTCCACTATCTAGGTGATTAGTTCTTATGAAGGCGACTGCACAAATTACTGTCTCAAGGACATCATGCTTTATGATTGAATCACAAGCATAGGGTAGAAGTTACCTATTTGACAAACTTCTTCGGATCCAAAGTGTTTCTGTTAGCAGATTTTGCCTTCTTGGATCTGGTTTGGGAGCTATACTCTTTATTCCCTATTGACTTTGATGAATTTGAACATAATGTGAGGGAAATTTGGAATTTAGAGCCTATTGCTGTGGAAGTGACACCTTTCACCTTCAACTTGAGGAAGAATCTTCCTGATTACGAAATTCCAAAGAGAAAATGCTCAAGCTCAGGACTCCTGTACTCAAGCTAGAGATGACGATGAGATGACATGTCAACTTCTCAATTTCCTTTCCAATCATCATCGCGTGGAGTGGAGGATACTTAGAGATAAAATTTCCCATATTAAGTCTATGGTTGAAGTTTCTTCAAACAAGTACAGTCAATTACTTCAAGAGGCTTGGGAGAACTTTGAAATCGTCCGCTTTCATTCTCGTCACCAGAAGTATCTTGAGGGACAACAATCTAAACTCCATTAGGATCTTGCCTTGCATTCTCATTATGTAGCCAAAAACCTCAAACTTGTTAATGACTTGCAGATCTTTGTCACCAAGATTAGAATGTATTTTCATTTTGAATGAATAGATTAATTTCCTTGTGTTTCCCAGATTGATGGATGATATTTCTTCAAGAATTTCCCATTTATAGAATGTGATAGTTCTTTTCCATTGACATCCATCAATCGGTGTGCATTCCCACTAAGCACTTTGGTAACTAAATATGGACATTCCCAATTTGATGACCATTTACCGAATTTCTTGTTTTGGAAGTTAAATGGCAAAATTGCTTTCCACACTAAATCCCCCAAAATAAACTGTTTGACTTTAACCATTTTATTAAAATCTCTGGTCACTCTTTTCTTTTGTGCAATCAACTAATCCAAAGAAGCTGCACGAACCTTATCTAGCTCATCCAAATTTATGTGCATCTAATCTCTATAATCTTCGGACAGCATTTCGCTCTGCAATTAGACTCTTAAAGATTGTACTGTTATCTCCATCGATAAAACTGCTTCTTGTTCATATATAAGCATATAAGGACTAACACCTGTACTTGATCTTCGTGATGTTCGGTATGCCCACAACACCATTGACAGTAAAACATCCCATTTTCTTATATTTTCTTCTAGATGCTTCTTAATCAGTCCAATAACAACCTTATTAGTTGCTTCAACTTGTCCATTCGCCTGGGGATAATATGGTGTAGAATAGACCATTTTGATTCCTCTTGATCGTGCAAATTCTATTACTTTACTTCTGGTGAATACTGTTCCTTGATCCGTAGTAATCGACTCAGGCAAGCCAAATAGATGAATTATATTTTCTTCAATAAACTTGACCATAGTCTTTTGTGTAATACTCTTATATGGAACAGCTTCCACCCACTTTGTAACTATGCTTATGAGAAAAGGGTGGATAGATCTTACCTATTATGTCTATTGCTCATTCCCTAAATGGCCATGGCTTTACGATAGAATGGAGCTCCATAGTAGGTACATGTTCCAACGGTCTATGTTTTTGATATGAGAGACATGCTTTGGTATAGTTGATACAATTCTGCATCATTGCTGGCCAAAAGTATCCATACCCTTTTAATAGCCATCTCATCTTGATTCCTGCTTGATGAGCTTTACATATACCTTCATGTGCTTTTGTCATAACCAATTTCGCATTATCTTCATCAAGATAGTATAAGAGCAATCCATCTGAGGATTTTCGGTATAATTCTTCTCCCAATATAACATATGTTTGGGCTTGCATCCTCAGCTTTCGATCTCTTGACTCTGGATTCTTCAAATATTTGATGGTGGTTTGTCTTCAATCCTCTTCTCGAACTACTTTATTAACTGCTATCGGTATCTTTCTATATTCAATAGAAGGTACCGACAACGTTATATTAGTTACGATGTCTGCCACTTTTTTTGATATTCGGTATCCAGAAGCCACTTGAGCCAACTTGTTAGCCTCGAAATTTTTGTCTCTTTTCACATGGATTATGTCGTACTCTCTGAATTGCTCTAACTGCTTCTTGGCCAAATAGTAATAACTAATCGAATTTTCATTCGAGCATTGGTATTCTCCCTTTAACTCTTTCACCACTAATTGTGAATCACCAAATATTTTGATAAACTGTACTTTCAGCTCAATCAATATCCCCAAGCCGATAATTAGTACTTCATATTCAGCTTGATTATTTGAATATTCAAAATCTAACTTACAAACGCACCTTGTAAATTCTCTATCGGGAGAAATTATTATTAATCCAACTCCAGTCATATTCTTAGCACGCGATCCATCAAAATACATAATCCATGGTAGCACTTGACTAAGGCTTTGCCCATTTTCTTCCATTTGTAAACATGGATGCTCGGTAAGAAAATCAATAATGATTTGGCCTTTTACTGTTTTGATCAGCACATATATCAAATTAAACTGAAACAAGATAAATGCCCATTTGGCTATACGCCCTTTTATAACAAGTCGAGATAGCATATATTTTATTATATCAGTATTACCGATCACATGCACTGTAGTTGGCAACAAATAATGTCTTAACTTCATACATGCAAAGTATAAAGATAGACATAATTTTTCAATTGCGGGTGTATCTTTTTTCAACATCAATTAATACCCTGCTCAAATAATATACTGCTTGTTCTTTTCCATTTTCATTCTCTTATGTCAACATACTCCCGATAATCATATCGGTTGCCGATAAATATAATTTCAGTGGTTTGCCTACTTTCGGCGGCATTAATACAGGAGGATTCATTAGGTAGGCTTTTATCAAATCAAACGCCTTTTGCTGTTTCTTTCCCCATATAAATTCATCCTGATTCTTAAGACATAGAAGCTGTGTCGTCGGCTCCATTTTATTAGACAGATTGGCAATGAATCTTCTAAGAAGTTTATTTTTCCAATCACCATCTGCAATTATTTCTTTGACGTAGGATGAGAAAGCTCTATGATAGCCCTTGCTTTGTTCTTGTCAATTTCAATTCCTCATTGATTAACAAAAAATCCCAAGAAATTTCCTGCTTTTACTCTAAAGGTGCACTTGGTTGGATTCATCTTCAATTTATACTTTCTCATCCTAATAAATGCCTGCTTGAGATAATCTAGATGATCTTCTTGGGCTAATTTCACCACCACATCATCAATATAAACTTCTAAGAATTTATCGATCATATTATGAAAAATAAAATTCATTGCCTATTAGTATGTGGCTCCTGCATTCTTCAATCCGAAAGGCATAACTACCCATTGAAAAGTCCCGATCGCACTAGGATATCTAAATGCTATCTTCGGACGTCTTTCTTAGCAATAAAAATCTAGTTATAACCCGAATGATCATCCATCAAGGATAACACTGCATTTCCCGACACTATGTCTACTAACATATTTGCCATGGGCATTTGGTATTCATCCTTTGGAGTAGCATTATTTAGATCCTGAAAATCAATACAAACTCTCAGCTTTCCATTTTTCTTTTTCACATGGACAATATTTGAAATCCACTCTACATACCTGACTATTTCAATAAATTTTGCTTTTAGCAGCCTTTCTATTTTCTCTTTGACTTTATCAACTACATGAGGAGCAAATCTTCTTGCTAACTGCTTATGCGGATGAAATCCTTTTTTAATTGGAAGCGATGTTACATGATATCTCTTGACAAACTAGGCATTTCATGATAGTCCCATGCAAAGCAATCTTTATACCCTTTGATTAGGTTAACCAACTTGTCTTTCATGTCTCATTGCAAAAATGTACTTACATACACTGGGCGGAAACAACCAGGCTCTCCTATATCAACCTTTAATAATGGATCATGAGCCTCCATTATCCTGTCTTCTTTGACTAACAACTCTTCCCATTCATCAATACAATCTGAGGCTTCAACATTTTGCTTTTCCATTTCCACCAAATGTGTGAAGTACCTTTCACAAACTTCTTACAATACGAACTTGTTTTCCATAAAAATGTGTAATTCTTCTAATGCCAAGCTTGATTTGGGGATCCATTCAGTTTTCATATCCTCGAAGCGGCAATAAGCAAGGGATTGTGAATCTGTCTTTGGTAATTCAATAGCATAATGCTCATGTAAACAATCCCGATGTTCTTGAAAAATGTCAGTCCACCCGATTGAAGCATATCCTGAATCTGCCTCAAAATATTCCACTTCTCGCCATTCCAAAATGTCAATACAAGAAAAACAGATAACTGAACATTGAATGGGATAATGTCATTGTCATCTTTCCCTAATTTCTTAAAGTATTTGTAAGATATGATGTTCAAAGTAGCTTTAGCATCTACAAAGATTTTACCGACAGACCTACTATTGACCCTTCCTAAAACAATCAAGGATCTTAAATGTTTTGCTTTTTCAGAAGGTACCTTATCAAACTTGATGGCTTTTTTGTTGGAAAACTGAAATTCTGCCATGACTGTCTCTTTTTTTGAAATATGTTTGATGTCTTCTTCCACTATCAAATTAGTTTCATACTTTGCTGGAATTTTAGCGTAGATCATATTTATTTGTATTAGAGAACCATATTTCTTCGATATCTTGGAATGATCAGTTTGGTAACTTTTGCCATCTTCTTGTGATAATTTAGGATCTAAGTCTTTTTGTTTCACCTTTCTTTGTTCCTTTGGGTTGAGAGCTATGGTAATTTGTCCAAAATTAATTATCTGTGGAACCTGAGCAACTCCTTTCTCCCTTTTCATTTCGATGTGAGAGCTACTTTTCGAATTACCTGGTTCTGGTTTACTCTAGATCTTTTTCATCGGGATTTCTTTTCCAGACCCAATTACCTTTCCTACTAATGAAAGGTAAAATTTGCCTTGCTATACCTTTAGCTCAGCTACTCTCAAAATTCCTTTGTCTATTTCTCATTCGCTGGAAATGCTTCCTAATGGTTCTATAAGATGCTTGTCCTGGCGATTTAACTGTTGACCATTTTCCTTCAGGAGGGTCATATGGCACTTTAACCGTTTTTCTTCTGTGGATTTCCTGTGACATTAATGGTGGTGGATCATCAAACTCATCTCCCCAACTCATTGGCTCAACTGGCAATGATGGATGTGGATAATCATTTGTATTTCCATAATAGACCATATAGTCGAACTTCCCACTAGGCTCTTCAAACAATCCGATTTTTGGATCATCTTTCTTATATCGCTGCCATAAACTCTTTTCTTTGCAGACTTTGGTAATGTTTTGTTTTCTTCATGAAATTGCGTAACCGATTCCCGAATTGGATAGGCTAGTTGAGACGAATCAGGGTGGTATTCCTTCCTCTCATGCTTATGACCAGCATCTTTTCTTTCAAGTACTTGTGCTGTTTGTCTTGGGTAAATTGCCTCCTCTCTTGCTTGTACCAAAGAGTTTTCGGTAACTACAATCTCAGATTTTACTTGTGGTCTGCTTATCCTGTGAATAAATGACCCCGATCTGTATCTCTCTCTCGTTCCCCTCATGAATTGGAACCTGGGAAACTCCCGATCTTGCCGAGTCAGCTCTTGGTGACAACTAGTGCAAAGTTGTTTGTTGTTATCATCTGTTGTCTCTCGTATATTAACCATGTTGATCATGTTCGGGAAAGAGTTTGTGTCTACTTCTATTAGGGCCTTGCCTTTATCTTCGGCAAATTTAATCTTGCCTGGGTGAATTGCCTCTTGGGTTGTCTTTCTAAACACAATGCAATTTACCGTATCATGAGTTATAGAGCGATGCCATTTGCAATATCTCTTATCTGTTATTTCCTTCTTTGACGGGATTACTTGTCCTTCAGATAATTTGATCATTCCATCTTTCAACAGCAAGTCAAATATTTCATCTAACTTGTAGATATCAAAGGAATAGTTATTTGTTTCTTGACCTTGAACTTGGATACATCTCTTACCCTGACCGATTTAAGTGCTGGGCACACATACAGTTTTTCAAGTACCATAGTTGTTACGGCTATCTCATTCTCCTCTTCGACTATCCCACCATGTTCGGTACTTTCAGCAAATGCAACTGCTTGCCGATTGTCCTTATTCGGCTTCTTATCTTTCTCCTTCGACAATTGTTCATACTTAGAAACCCGAGCGTTTAACTGAAATAGATCGTCAAATGCTTGTCCTTCAAATCTTTCCTTAAGGTTAAACCTCAATCCATTAAAAGCCAAATCTGTGAACTCCTTCTCAATGAGTAACATTAAACATCGATTTCTGGATTTCTTGAAACAGGCAATAAACTAATCTACTATTTCCATATTATATTGATACATCTTGGCCAAATCGGCTAACGTTACCTCTAGTACCGTTCGGTAAAACTGAGAATAAAACTATCTTTCTATCTCGGCCCATGTTTGAATAGAATTCGCAAGCAAATTTGTATACCAAGTAAACGCTGTTCTTGACAAAGACAATGGGAACAACCCTAACCTTAGATACTCATTAGTTTCAGCTTCTCCACATTGTGTCAAGAATCGATCCACATGTTCCACAGTTGACTGATCTTCCTCTTCAGTAAATACAGCAAAGTCTGGCATCTTAAAACCCTTTGGATATGGTATGTTATCAACCCAATCGGGATGTGGCTTCCTATATACTAGCCTTGGCAATCCTCTCTCTACTCCCAATTGTTGCATTACCAATTCTGTAACTCTATCTGGGTTCCACGGTCTTAAATTTTGCTGGTATAACCAAGGCTCTTGACCCGTAGGAGCGAACTGTTGAGGTCGATTCATCCCTTATTGCTCCATGTTAAAATTACCAGGTGGTGGCTTATAAAGAGGGTTTTCTATCACATGAGGATATGGTTGAAGTGCAGATGGTCTGATATGGTCAACATTAGGCATGTTTACTGGCGGAGGTATGTTCAGCACTGGCGGTGCATTTGTGATCATGGGATTAACCAGATTAACATCATTTGGGGCATTTTGAAGGAAATGATAAGCACTCACACCATTCACAAGGTTTATAGGGGTAGGATTCTCTAGCCTTAGTATAATTCTAATAGGAGGTTGAGAATTTGATTCCCCATTACCGTTATACCCCACATAAGGAGGTCTTGATATTGGTGGCAATAATGTTGTCCCAAGAGAACTTGCAAAAAAAGGCGAAACTTGATAAGATGAACTGGGATGCGATATTACCTCATTTATAGCATTGATCACCATGGGTTTTATCACATTTGTCACATGTCGCACTATATGGTTGGTAAGCTCGTTTTGCTGTTTCTCAAACATTCTTTTCATAGTAGCTACTAAGGTATTATCTGGTGCCAACGCACGGGCTTGTTCTTCAGTTAATTGCCTAGGAATGTCGACACTTTCCTCCACTTGATTAGCCGCAGAATGCTCAGAACGTGCTCCCTCAACTGGATTGTTGATGTTATCCACCGGTATTCCTTCAGATTGCCTGGTTCTTACAATTTCTCCAAATCTTACCATGCGAGTCCCACCGGGCGTGCCAAAAAGATGTTCGCTCGTTTTACAACGAGGAATATCCTTCACGGAAACTTCGATTTTTATAAAGGTAGGTTTTGTGGCTTAATTACTAGGAAAGTTGTGGTGAAAAATAAAGCATAACACAGGATTGTATGGAACGGATAAAAATCGAATGGACTAGAAATGGGTCTGAGATCAACAAAGTTTCACACTACGTTACAATACTCCTATGAAAGCTATAAAGGACTTGAAAGCTAACTAAAATTGCAAGAAGCTGTAAATGTAGGAAATAAAGGTACGAAGAAAACTAAAGTGCAAATAAGCTTGAGTGGTTTTTTGTTTTTTTTTTTGTATTGTCGTCCCCTTTTCTTCTTCTTTCTTATGAGTATTTGTATCTCTCCTTACCCTATAACTACTCGTCAGTTACTTCTATATTTCAAACTTTGAACTTTGGCGCTTCCAACAACTGTCCTTTCTAACCACGTTTATCCGCCAAAACTTGATCTCAACCGCTTGGGATGACTTCAAATCTGGACAAGTAACTCCTCACAATGTGCCTGTGCTCACTATCCCCGCTTTCTACTCATCACTTCCTGCTATCGTGATTTACGTGGCTGAGCTGTGATTCATTTTTACCGCTTTTCTATAATGTCAGTATATTCCCAAGGTGCAAACTTCCCGAATTTCGAGAAAAGGTCAACATCCCAAGCATAAATATCCCAACGTCCCGAACTATGACTTTCCACGTTTCGGTAAATATACATATTTTCATCATTTACCGAATTCAGGACATGATGCCGTTCACGCCTGCTCCTTAGCCTGTTTTAGAATTCTATCCAAACACATTTCGGAGGATGGCCAATTTCCATATACACCAAATTCGGCATTAAAACCGACTTAGCGTTTATGCCGATTCTTATTTTGGTGTCACCACATGACGAATGGAAATTTTGCAGTAGATAGGAAATAAAAGAACAGCGACTCCTTTGGATGTGGGGACCAAGCAACTGCACGGTTTATCGAATTTGAATTACACAGTGGCATACCAGGGCTTCAAGGTGAACACTCTTTAGTTATGGGCATTCCTCTCGGAACTGAGCTAGAGAAGAGGAGGAATCAAGATGAATTAGCTATAAAACTCCTGCAGGCTTGCTGACAGCACCTGATATGATATTGCACGCCGATCTGTGCCTGCTACCGCCACATAAACTCACCTGGATATTGAATCTGCATCGGTTGATTGCAAGAATGCACGAAAGAAGAGAGAGACAAAAGTAGAAAGAAGCAGAAATATATTCTAGTATGCCCAATTCTAATGGAACTCGGGTTATTCTGGCTCAGCTGGTAAATCAGCCTTGGGACAAATCCATAAGCTGAAGGAATTGCTCTTACTTCGACATTTGCTGCAGAAGTCCCGTTCCTAGGATGGAAATTTTAATCAACACATTCTCCCAATTTGGGCCGCTCTGAAAGAATTTGAAACCCAGCTGTTGAAAGATTCTAATATAGCTCAGGTGGTCTTTGCTAGGAACACAGATGCCGGTGAAGCATGTAAGAGCTTGGAGAAGAGCCACCCATTAGGTTGAGCACTTATGAAGTATCAGCCTAATCAGTTCAACTATCCAAGCGTCCCGTCGGATCGAGCACTCTGCCCAGTGAGGCGCCACCTCTTGGAGATGATGACGTCGATGCTTGAGAACTCGGGAGACAATCTCTTCCGGGGGACCAAAGCGAAACTGGAGGGTAATATCAAAAGCCTTCTGAGCTTGGTCAGCAATATGGTCAGTTCTTCTTCGAAGTAGTAGTCTTTGGCACTTGAATTTGAGTGTTGGCCCTGTCTCGGGTGCTAGGGTCCAGGGCACAGCCATGGGAACCTAGTCATGGGTGCTCGGGTTTGTAGCTTGGCCTCGATGAATCAAGGCCCGAGAGCCGGGCTCCTAGGCCCGTCCTCAAGAAAACTAGGCCCGACTGTCAAGGAGTCAAGCATGGGCTTTGGACTTTAGGGATTGGGCATTGGGGTCTCAGGCTTGGCTCCAAGGGACTTAAGACCAGCCTCGAGAGACTCGGGACGGGCTGCCTGGTCTTGAGCTTAGGAGCCATGGTCCTGCACTAGGTTTCCAGGGACTAGGCTATGGTTGTTGGGTTCCTGGTTCTAATCGAGTACTTGGGCATGGTGCTGAGGTTCTAAGCATGCTACCACAGAACCGAGTGTCGAGGCTCCCATCCCAGCCTCATGGGACCCGATACAAAGCTCGAGACCCCGAGACTCGTGCTTAGACCAGCACCCGTGCCCAGGTTGGTGGTGACTGTGCCTAAGTCTCTTGAGCATGGGCTTAGGACACCGGAGCTTAGGCCCTTGTTCCTTGAGGCAAAGCTTAAGACCCCAGCACCTGTGACTAAGACCCCAGAGGTTATGCCCGGGACCTCAGCGCCCAAGTCGTTGACTCTCAAACCTAGGGTGCTTGGCACTTGAACTTGGAACATAGGGTTATACGTGAGACTTTTTCTCAAATATATGTTTCATAATCTTTCAAGTAGCAAACATTAGGAAATGACTTATCTTTATTCGAATCGGGACAATGTATTACTGTGTTACGTTATCTTTCTTTAGTGGAGTGGGTTTCTTTCTTATAAAGTGCGCAAATGGGTAATGGAAGGAGAATTCTTGGGCCGCTGCTAAATGGCACTAAACATTTCCCCTATTTTAATTGAGAAATGATTAAGTGGCGGTACTTAATCCACTATGAGATTAACATTTCTAGATCACAAAAAAATAATAATTATAAATTGTTATGGGATTTACTCCTTCAAGAATTTGTAGGTCACAACATAGCCACAACATACTGTTACTCGAATAGTGGCCCAAAAACAGTTATGCTAGCAACTGCCGTTTTAATTCTAATGTCATGACCGAAGATGACAAAGCCATTCAGACTTAGCCCGTGCTGTCCAAGACTTTCCTTATGCAATAAAGTTATCTTTCTTGAGCCAAGGATTTTTTTTGGTCTGGTCTTCAGCGAAGGATTGGACGAGTATTTATTGTCTTTCCTTTTATAAGTAGTTTGATGGAGGATGATTTCTAGGGCTGTTGCTTAGCTGCACTAAACCTTATCCCATATTTTAATTCTATTCCTTCTAATGCAATAAACCTTATCCAATGTTTTAATTATATTCCCCCTTTTCCTGATGCAATAAACCTACCTTAAATGAACCATTTTAAAAAAACCAATTTAGGCCGAGGAAATTTAAAAAATTACGATGCACCTATTGAAGTATTCATTAGAATTTGACATGCGACTTGTCTTACTTCAAGCTAAATGGCAATCTTGGCCTCTTTTAATTTAGTCGTGCTATGAAATAATGAATGAGCAAAAGGAAGAATTCATGCCCACCAATTGCACCTGTTCAATGCACACAAGAGATATCACAGAGGCAAAAATAATAAATAAAATGCTGATCTCGCCTCAATTTCATCCGTCCAATTTTTCACCAACCACTCACCATTAGCACAAATATCAATGCCGCTTAAACAAATTAACTATGAAATAAACAAATAAATAAATAAAATGCTGATCTCGCCTCAATTTCATCCGTCCAATCTTTCAAAGAACCACTCACCAAAGAGCGCAAATATCAATACCGCTTAAACAAATTAACTATGAAAATAAAGAAAATGCCAAAAAAGATGTTATGAAAATCTCTGTCCTATCCTTTTCATTTGGTCTGTAATTAATGATCTTACCAATAAATAAAAAAAGCCAAAAAAATCTCTTTCTAGAGCTGTTGCTTAACTGCACTAAACCTTATCCCATATTTTAATTCTATTCCTTCTAATGCAATAAACCTTATCCAATGTTTAAATTATATACCCCCTTTTCCTGATGCAATAAACCTACCTTAAATGAACCATTTTAAAAAAACCAATTTAGGCCGAGGAAATTTAAAAAATTACGATGCACCTATTGAAGTATTCATTAGAATTTGACATGCGACTTTGTCTTACTTCAAGCTAAATGGCAATCTTGGCCTCTTTTAATTTAGTCGTGCTATGAAATAATGAATGAGCAAAAGGAAGAATTCATGCCCACCAATTGCCCCTGTTCAATGCACACAAGAGATATCACAGGGCAAAAATAATAAATAAAATGCTGATCTCGCCTCAATTTCATCCGTCCAATTTTTCACCAACCACTCACCATTAGCACAAATATCAATGCCGCTTAAACAAATTAACTATGAAATAAACAAATAAATAAATAAAATGCTGATCTCGCCTCAATTTCATCCGTCCAATCTTTCAGCAACCACTCACCAGTAGCGCAAATATCAATACCGCTTAAACAAATTAACTATGAAAATAAAGAAAATGCCAAAAAAGATGTTATGAAAATCTCTGTCCTATCCTTTTCATTTGGTCTGTAATTAATGATCTTACCAATAAATAAAAAAAAACCCAAAAAAAATATCTCTTTCTAGAGCTGTTGCTTAACTGCACTAAACCTTATCCCATATTTTAATTCTATTCCTTCTAATGCAATAAACCTTATCCAATGTTTAAATTATATACCCCCTTTTCCTGATGCAATAAACCTACCTTAAATGAACCATTTTAAAAAAACCAATTTAGGCCGAGGAAATTTAAAAAATTACGATGCACCTATTGAAGTATTCATTAGAATTTGACATGCGACTTTGTCTTACTTCAAGCTAAATGGCAATCTTGGCCTCTTTTAATTTAGTCGTGCTATGAAATAATGAATGAGCAAAAGGAAGAATTCATGCCCACCAATTGCCCCTGTTCAATGCACACAAGAGATATCACAGAGGCAAAAATAATAAATAAAATGCTGATCTCGCCTCAATTTCATCCGTCCAATTTTTCACCAACCACTCACCATTAGCACAAATATCAATGCCGCTTAAACAAATTAACTATGAAATAAACAAATAAATAAATAAAATGCTGATCTCGCCTCAATTTCATCCGTCCAATCTTTCAGCAACCACTCACCAGTAGCGCAAATATCAATACCGCTTAAACAAATTAACTATGAAAATAAAGAAAATGCCAAAAAAGATGTTATGAAAATCTCTGTCCTATCCTTTTCATTTGGTCTGTAATTAATGATCTTACCAATAAATAAAAAAAGCCAAAAAAATCTCTTTCTAGAGCTGTTGCTTAACTGCACTAAACCTTATCCCATATTTTAATTCTATTCCTTCTAATGCAATAAACCTTATCCAATGTTTAAATTATATACCCCCTTTTCCTGATGCAATAAACCTACCTTAAATGAACCATTTTAAAAAAACCAATTTAGGCCGAGGAAATTTAAAAAATTACGATGCACCTATTGAAGTATTCATTAGAATTTGACATGCGACTTTGTCTTACTTCAAGCTAAATGGCAATCTTGGCCTCTTTTAATTTAGTCGTGCTATGAAATAATGAATGAGCAAAAGGAAGAATTCATGCCCACCAATTGCCCCTGTTCAATGCACACAAGAGATATCACAGAGGCAAAAATAATAAATAAAATGCTGATCTCGCCTCAATTTCATCCGTCCAATTTTTCACCAACCACTCACCATTAGCACAAATATCAATGCCGCTTAAACAAATTAACTATGAAATAAACAAATAAATAAATAAAATGCTGATCTCGCCTCAATTTCATCCGTCCAATCTTTCAAAGAACCACTCACCAAAGAGCGCAAATATCAATACCGCTTAAACAAATTAACTATGAAAATAAAGAAAATGCCAAAAAGATGTTATGAAAATCTCTGTCCTATCCTTTTCATTTGGTCTGTAATTAATGATCTTACCAATAAATAAAAAAAAGCCAAAAAATCTTTTTCTAGAGCTGTTGCTTAACCGCACTAAACCTTATCCCATATTTTAATTCTATTCCTTCTAATGCAATAAACCTTATCCAATGTTTAAATTATATACCCCTTTTCCTGATGCAATAAACCTACCTTAAATGAACCATTTTAAAAAAACCAATTTAGGCCGAGGAAATTTAAAAAATTACGATGCACCTATTGAAGTATTCATTAGAATTTGACATGCGACTTTGTCTTACTTCAAGCTAAATGGCAATCTTGGCCTCTTTTAATTTAGTCGTGCTATGAAATAATGAATGAGCAAAAGGAAGAATTCATGCCCACCAATTGCCCCTGTTCAATGCACACAAGAGATATCACAGAGGCAAAAATAATAAATAAAATGCTGATCTCGCCTCAATTTCATCCGTCCAATTTTTCACCAACCACTCACCATTAGCACAAATATCAATGCCGCTTAAACAAATTAACTATGAAATAAACAAATAAATAAATAAAATGCTGATCTCGCCTCAATTTCATCCGTCCAATCTTTCAAAGAACCACTCACCAAAGAGCGCAAATATCAATACCGCTTAAACAAATTAACTATGAAAATAAAGAAAATGCCAAAAAGATGTTATGAAAATCTCTGTCCTATCCTTTTCATTTGGTCTGTAATTAATGATCTTACCAATAAATAAAAAAAAGCAAAAAATCTCTTTCTAGAGCTGTTGCTTAACCGCACTAAACCTTATCCCATATTTTAATTCTATTCCTTCTAATGCAATAAACCTTATCCAATGTTTAAATTATATACCCCCTTTTCCTGATGCAATAAACCTACCTTAAATGAACCATTTTAAAAAAACCAATTTAGGCCGAGGAAATTTAAAAAATTACGATGCACCTATTGAAGTATTCATTAGAATTTGACATGCGACTTTGTCTTACTTCAAGCTAAATGGCAATCTTGGCCTCTTTTAATTTAGTCGTGCTATGAAATAATGAATGAGCAAAAGGAAGAATTCATGCCCACCAATTGCCCCTGTTCAATGCACACAAGAGATATCACAGAGGCAAAAATAATAAATAAAATGCTGATCTCGCCTCAATTTCATCCGTCCAATTTTTCACCAACCACTCACCATTAGCACAAATATCAATGCCGCTTAAACAAATTAACTATGAAATAAACAAATAAATAAATAAAATGCTGATCTCGCCTCAATTTCATCCGTCCAATCTTTCAAAGAACCACTCACCAAGAGGCGCAAATATCAATACCGCTTAAACAAATTAACTATGAAAATAAAGAAAATGCCAAAAAGATGTTATGAAAATCTCTGTCCTATCCTTTTCATTTGGTCTCAGAATTAATGATCTTACCAATAAATAAAAAAAAAAAAGCCAAAAAAATCTCTTTCTAGAGCTGTTGTAACTGCACTAAACCTTATCCCATATTTTAATTCTATTCCTTCTAATGCAATAAACCTTATCCAATGTTTAAATTATATACCCCCTTTTCCTGATGCAATAAACCTACCTTAAATGAACCATTTTAAAAAAAAAACCTTATCCAATTTAGGCCGAGGAAATTTAAAAATTACGATGCACCTATTGAAGTATTCATTAGAATTTGACATGCGACTTTGTCTTACTTCAAGCTAAATGGCAATCTTGGCCTCTTTTAATTTAGTCGTGCTATGAAATAATGAATGAGCAAAAGGAAGAATTCATGCCCACCAATTGCCCCTGTTCAATGCACACAAGAGATATCACAGAGGCAAAAATAATAAATAAAATGCTGATCTCGCCTCAATTTCATCCGTCCAATTTTTCACCAACCACTCACCATTAGCACAAATATCAATGCCGCTTAAACAAATTAACTATGAAATAAACAAATAAATAAATAAAATGCTGATCTCGCCTCAATTTCATCCGTCCAATCTTTCAGCAACCACTCACCAGTAGCGCAAATATCAATACCGCTTAAACAAATTAACTATGAAAATAAAGAAAATGCCAAAAAAGATGTTATGAAAATCTCTGTCCTATCCTTTTCATTTGGTCTGTAATTAATGATCTTACCAATAAATAAAAAAAGCCAAAAAAATCTCTTTCTAGAGCTGTTGCTTAACTGCACTAAACCTTATCCCATATTTTAATTCTATTCCTTCTAATGCAATAAACCTTATCCAATGTTTAAATTATATACCCCCTTTTCCTGATGCAATAAACCTACCTTAAATGAACCATTTTAAAAAAACCAATTTAGGCCGAGGAAATTTAAAGAATTGCGATGCACCTATTGAAGTATTCATTAGAATTTGACATGCGACTTTGTCTTACTTCAAGCTAAATGGCAATCTTGGCCTCTTTTAATTTAGTCGTGCTATGAAATAATGAATGAGCAAAAGGAAGAATTCATGCCCACCAATTGCACCTGTTCAATGCACACAAGAGATATCACAGAGGCAAAAATAAACAAACAAATAAATAAAATGCTGATCTCGCCTCAATTTCATCCGTCCAATTTTTCACCAACCACTCACCATTAGCACAAATATCAATGCCGCTTAAACAAATTAACTATGAAATAAACAAATAAATAAATAAAATGCTGATCTCGCCTCAATTTCATCCGTCCAATCTTTCAAAGAACCACTCACCAAATGGCGCAAATATCAATACCGCTTAAACAAATTAACTATGAAAATAAAGAAAATGCCAAAAAAGATGTTATGAAAATCTCTGTCCTATCCTTTTCATTTGGTCTGTAATTAATGATCTTACCAATAAATAAAAAAAGCCAAAAAAATCTCTTTCTAGAGCTGTTGCTTAACTGCACTAAACCTTATCCCATATTTTAATTCTATTCCTTCTAATGCAATAAACCTTATCCAATGTTTAAATTATATACCCCCTTTTCCTGATGCAATAAACCTACCTTAAATGAACCATTTTAAAAAAACCAATTTAGGCCGAGGAAATTTAAAAAATTACGATGCACCTATTGAAGTATTCATTAGAATTTGACATGCGACTTTGTCTTACTTCAAGCTAAATGGCAATCTTGGCCTCTTTTAATTTAGTCGTGCTATGAAATAATGAATGAGCAAAAGGAAGAATTCATGCCCACCAATTGCACCTGTTCAATGCACACAAGAGATATCACAGAGGCAAAAATAATAAATAAAATGCTGATCTCGCCTCAATTTCATCCGTCCAATTTTTCACCAACCACTCACCATTAGCACAAATATCAATGCCTAAACAAATTAACATGAAATAAACAAATAAATAAATAAAATGCTGATCTCTTTTTGATCATCATTTGGTCAATTTCATCTTACCAATCCAATCTTTGACCAACCACTCACCATATTTTAATTCGCAAATATCAATACCGCTTTTCCAAATTAACTATGAAAATAAAGAAAATGCCAAAAAAAATTACGATGCACCTATTGAAGTATTCATTAGATGTTATGAAAATCTCTGTCCTATCCTTTTCATTTGGTCCAAAAAAGATGTAATTAATGATCTTACCAATAAATAAAAAAAGCCAAAAAAATCTCTTTCTAGAGCTGTTGCTTAACTGCACTAAACCTTATCCCATATTTTAATTCTATTCCTTCTAATGCAATAAACCTTATCCAATGTTTAAATTATATCCCCCCTTTTCCTGATGCAATAAACCTACCTTAAATGAACCATTTTAAAAAAACTGATTTAGGCCGAGGAAATTTAAAAAATTACGATGCACCTATTGAAGTATTCATTAGAATTTGACATGCGACTTTTTCTTACTTTAAGCTAAATCTTACTTTAAGCTAAATGGCAATCTTAGCCTCTCTTTTAATTTAGTCGTGCTATGAAATAATGAATGACCAATAGCAAGAATTCATGCCCGCCAATTGCACCTGTTCAATGCACATAAAAGATATTACAGAAGCAAAAACAAACAAGCAAATAAATAAAATGATGTTGATCTCGTCTCAATCACATCCATCTAATTTTTCACCGACCACTCACCATTACCGCAAATATCAATAGCCCTTAAACAAATTAAGTATGACAATAAAGAAAATGCCAAAAATAGATGTCATGAAAATCTCTGCCCTATCCTCTTCATTTGGTCTGTAATTAATGATCTTACCAATAAATAAAAAAATGCCAAAAAAGAGATTGTGTTTTTAAACTCTCGTTTGCTTCTTTCGACTACCAAACCTCGAGAATCTCTCCTTAGTGTTTTGGGGTTGGTGATTCGTTACGCTCTGTTTTGCAATTGTCACTTCATGTACTAAAAGCTTTTGATCTTCATTCGTTCTGCGAATCGGTCTTTCTTTCTTCAATCCGTACTTTGTGATAGTTTTTTGCTTTGGCAGCGGTAAAATTTTTGTGAATCGACTTGTTATTTTTCTAACGCACTTTTTTGGGACGTTCCAGCTTCGGTAAAAAATGTCGAACTACATCATGCATCAATCTCGTTCACTGACTGTACACACCGTCACTCCTGATGCAGTTGCAGGCGAATCCACCCACTTGGCAATCGATCTCAACCGTCCAGATCTGCACGATCCGATGGAAGATCAGGCTCCGGATTCGTCCGTCTCTGACTGCGAGAGCATTGTCTCTGCCGGCAGATCCGGCACTGCACTGTCGCTGTTCGTCGAGAGCGGGTTGATGGAACTCAGAGAGGGAGACGAGGTCCACCGCTATATCAAGGAGAGATTCATCTCACAGCTAGGTGCGGTTGCGGAGCAAGTTACCGTGGTGGCAATCCACCAGAATTGCTACTCCAGTTTCTTGGCGAAAGCACGGGCCGAGGCGTTTCAAGTTTACTCACAGGCTGTGCAGAAGAAAGGCGGAGGCGAAACCGCCAACGTGAGGCATGCATGGTATACGACCTCGAAGGAGGAGGTGCCCAAGATCTTGTCCTATGGCTTTGGCTACAGTGGGAAGCCTGAGAACAGTGGCTTGTATGGTTGTGGAGTTTATTTTGCTCCTGATTATTGTCCTCTCGAAAGGTACAGGAATTTCTTTCGTTTCCCTATTAATTGCATAAATAAGTAAGAGATAACTTTTTAGAAATTGGTACAATCACGAAGATTCGTTGATTTAATGCGTTAGTATATTTCCTCTTTACGATATGATCGGTTATATCTAACAAAGTGAGTATATTTCACAAGCATGTGCATGTGATGATATTGGCCTTAGATTGTTTCTTGGTAATGGCTTGGCATCGATAAATCCATCATTATTAATTGTATAAATAATCGAAAGATTCTGTTTGGAAAGTGGTATGATCACGAAAATATGTTGATTTAGCATGTTATTATAATTCCCTTTTAAGCTATGAACAGTTAAATCTAGTAGAACTGAGTAAGTTTTGCGAGCATGTTGTTTCTTGACTCGTGTTAAAATATTGTGTATGTGATGAGAATGGCCTTAGATAGTTTGTTTGTAATGCTTTGCAGCGTTATGTCTGCCCCTATAGATAACGATGGCCTGCAGCATCTGTTGCTTTGCCGGGTCATACTAGGGAAATCGGAGCTTGTTAGTCAATGCTCGGAACAGTCTCATCCCAGTTCGGAACAGTACGATTCGGGCGTTGACAACTTGTCATCTCCAAGGAGATATATTGTTTGGAGAAACCACGTGAACACTCACGTGTTGCCGGAGTTTGTTGTCAGCTTTAGAACCCCTCGTAGCTTGAGAGGTATTCAAATTTTCTTTCACAATCCTGCTTTTGCGTTGATCATGTTTGCGTGGTTGACTTTATCAGTTCTATCAACTGGTCTAATGATTTGTGAAATCTATATGCAAAAGGGTTGTTAAGAACTCCGGAGAAGTCACAGCAACCGACTTCCCCTTGGATCTCGTTTCCAATATTGATTTCGGAACTCTCGAAAATCTTCCGTCCATCTGACGTTAGTCTGATCTCCAAGTATTATGAGGACCGCAAGGTAAGTGCCGCATCGATATTGTCATCACTTTGTTCCTGTCTTTCAACCGATGTTTCCTCCTTACCTTCAATGTTAAAATATTTGAAAACACGATCATCATTTTCCAGGGGGGAAAGATTTCGAGGCATGTGCTGGTACAAAAAGTCAGGAAAATCGCAGGCGATTGGTTGCTGATTGACATCATCAATAGTTTCAGAAATAAGGTGTTGATTAAGATCCCTTTGATAGACAATAATTCGAAAAGCACATTTATGCCTTGATGTCAAGTATGGATAGAGAGAGCTTGGGTTGAATCAGAATATAAAGTTTATGATTGTTTCTATTGTATTGAGTTGATAGTGAATAATTTATTTTGTTTTACAGCAACTCGGGCGTGAAGCAGTTGATTATGGGACTATGATGGACTTGAATAAGACTGGGATGCGAGGCGTATAAATGAGAGCTTTTTTCTTTTTGATGGGTTCACAGCACACAGCGGGGGGCGAGCAAATGGTACACAAAACGTGGGGGAGGAGGCCCATCCGAATCGGACACTGACACAGCTGCGGACTTTTAGATAGGAAAAAGACTCTTTCAAAATTTTTATGATTTGAACGTTTGTGCTTGATTATAGTCATAAACTGCGGTCTTCTCTTGGTCCCTGTGTCACATGACTATTTATTTTCAATGGAGTATCAAAACTCTTTTTTAGCTGACATGTTATGGGAATATTTATTGATCTGTGCATTATATAGGATATAATTACATGACCACCTAGTGACCTGTCACAACACAACCGATCCTGAAATTTCTCAAGCAAGCCTCGATAAAAATGGAGGAATAATGTTCTAGCTAGAAAGTTTTGGGAAAACCTATCTCTAGCCACCTTTCTCTTCTTAAATTATGCATCTTCATTAGGAGTGGTCCATGGTTTATCCATTCAAATTTCCTCTATGGGCAAGTAGCTTAGTTATAGAGGTAGATGAGTTATGTTGGCATGCTAAGGACATGTGTTACACATGACGTCTTGGGTCGTCATAGTCTCTTGGTGGAGATGATGCCTCATTAGTTGAGATATCTCGTAAGTCAAGATGGGTCTTGCCTAGTGACAAGTAAGAGCTAGAAACTCACATGTCTATATCGGTGAACTATCATATGGTATTTACACACCATAAAATAATATTCTATTTGTTTGCATTTGAGTAGATAATCTTATGCAATATTTGTCCATGGTCATCATTGGCATTTCATGATAGGAAAGATAATACATTTACTCAATTTGTCGCACATAATTATTTTGTACTCATCTTGAACTCACATTGTTATGTTGGTACTAGGTTGAGTGATAAGAAGATATACTACCTTAGATATCTCATTTACCGAGTTTTGGCTTACCTCTTAATTTTTTTAGACTTATAGGATGAATACCCATCACCATTGTCTTTTGAAGTTCCCCTAAATTTTCATTGTGAATAACAAGATGTGCTTGTGCCTAAATCAATAGTAATTTATACTTAGGTGCATTCGTTTCGTGGAAAATAAGTGATTTGGAAAATATTTTCCAAAAAATGATTACATATCTTGTTTAAAAAAATTAGTCAATAGAAATTATTTTCATCATCGATAACAATTTATGCCTAACTATTTTCATGGGCCGATGAAAATTTTTTCCATTTATTTATTTTTCAAAATGATTTTAACACTTATTTTTTGGAAAACATTTATCAAATCACTCATTTTCCGTAAAATGAACGCACCCATGAAGCTTTATCATATGGATTGAAGTCGGGTTACCAGAGTGGATCCCCCATCTATTTGCCACTTAGTACTTTAATATCGGTGATGAGTTAATTGGATTACTGAGGGATTTCGATGGTCCGTACACCCCCGTGGCTTTAATGGTGACAATGATGTGTTGTTGGGCGAGGTTGTCGATCCGTAGTTTAATAACTTGACTTTTCTATAGGTAAGTTTTTGGTGCAGGAGTGGTGTGAAGGTGTTGGGGTACCCCGACCTTTCTCGGGACTCGTTTTGTATTCTTTGGTAGTTGTTGATCACCAATTTAAGGATTATATAGATATAAAGTAAATAAATGCTTATGTATTTAAATCATATGGTATTAATCTTGAAGGCGTCTATGCATTGACATTTTGTTGTGCTTCCATATGTTAATATTAAAAAGAAAATATTTAAATAACGGACACGTGTTGCACATGACATTTTCTAGCATCACAACCTGTTTAGTATCAGAGCAAGTTTACCTATGGAGGGATAAGGTATGCCTAAGGTTGCAGTAGTTAGGTGAATTGCGCGAGTGTAAAATACTAAACGCATGTTTTCACCCTTGATTGTTTGTGTGGTACAAATTATGTTAGTTTCTATCTATTGAGCTAATTAATATATGTAGGCTTTTGTAAGACGAGATGAGCTCTGGTGGCAATTCAGAGCAAGATCCTCGTATGGAGTATCCTCCATGCTTGCAAATGACGAAAGTTTGATGAAAAGTAGGCACGACAGCAAACTGTGTCTAGTTCAGGAAATGACGAATCATTTGCAGGTTTGATAGAGCAATATTTGAAGCCGAAACCACCAAGGTTTGTTGGAATAGGAAATCCTGAAGAGACGGACTCGTGGATCGACAGAATGGAAAAGATATACGCCTTACTGAATTGCAACGAAGTTGACAAGATAGCCTTAGCTAAGTACTAACTTCAAGGAAATGCGAAACACCGGTGGAGGGCATCTAAAGAAGCAGTGCTCCTAGCTAGTACTATGGTTGTTTGGGGTGGCTTTGTTAAGGTGTTTTTCAGAAAGTATTTTTTGGACTATGCTCGAGATAAGAGAATGACGAAATTCATGGGAATGAAACAGAATGACCTTATGAGATTTCGGGCTGGTTTACAGCTAGATATCGGGAGTAGATCAGTGCCCTTAAATTTCAAGGATTATAATGACCTCTACGAGCCTGCTCAACTTGTGGAGAGAGATTTGTCAGAATTGACAGCGACGACTTTCAGGCAAGGCCTAATCATCAAGCCTTTTGTCTTTCTTTCGCCGTCTATACAAGTTGGAAAGGGACCATTTGATCCGAATAGGAGAAACAATGCTAGGGGACAATTTGGATTCACACAAAATAATCAACCAGAGGTGCGGACGTAGTATCAAAGTGATAATTGTCGTGCTTGTGAGAAGTAATTAACATAGAAATGCACTATGCTAGGCTTTAAGAGGAGTTTTTTACGGACGTAAACAGCGAGGCCACATGATGAGGGGGTGTTTTTTGGTGGTGCAGCAATAGCGTATGATGCCACCACAATCGACATAGCAATCACAACACAACAGAACCCCGCAGTCGGAAAATTTTCAGAGGCCACCATATCGAGGCCGAGTTTATACAGTTATGAGACAATAGCACTTATGCATCGTTTTATATAGGTGCCACGTATTCATTCATGTCTACACAATTCGTACAATCAATTGGAGTAAATTTTAGGCCCCTGGAAGTATCTCTACACAAATAGGAAACGCAATTTTGTCTACCATGGTGTGTAAGGATTGTAAGGTCACAATGGGTGGACAATATCAAATGGCAGATTTGATTGTATTGATTATGGATGAGTTTGACGTTATTCTTGGAATCGACTGGCTTCGTTAAAAATGAATTAATGTAGACTGTTGTCAGAGTATAATTCGATTCAATCCACCTAATTGTCCTAGTTTTGAATTCTCCATAAACGGGACAAATTCTTCATCGCTCTTAACTCTGCACTCGAGGTACACTGTCTTCTTAATGACATCCGCCAATGATATTTAGCGTTTGTAGCCAATTAGTGAAAAGAAGAAGCAAAGCTTGAGAAAATTCTGTAGTTCGAAAATTTCTTGATATATTCCCAAAGGAATTACTAGGGTTACGTGAAGTTAAATTTTTAATTGAACTAGCTCTTGGAACGGAGTCTACGTCTGAAGCTTCCTATTAGATAGCTTTAATGGAGCTGAAGGAGTTAAAAGTGCAACTTGAGGAATTATATGACAAAGGTTTTATTCGACCTAATGCATCACCTTAGGGTGCACCGATGTTGTGGATCAAGAAGGATGGAAGCATTGATCAGCAGTAATTGAATAAAGTTACGATTAAAAATAAGTACCCATTGCCTAGGACTGAAGATTTATTTTATCAGCTTCAAGGGGTGTCAGTACTCTTCAAGATTGATTTACCAGGGTATCATCAATTGCAAATAAAAAGGAGGATGTCCCTAAGACAGCTTTTTAAACTTGATACCGTCATATTGAACTCTTAGTCATGCCTTTGGATTGACTAATGCACTAGCAGTATTTATGGCTCCAATTAATAGGGTGCTTTAGTCGTTTTTAGATTAATTTGTAATAGTGTTCTTTGATGATATTGTGGTATACTCAAAAGGTTAAGATGAACATGAGTAGCATTTAAAGCTCGTGCTTCAAACGCTTCGTGAGCACAAGTTGTATGATAAGTTTAGGAAGTGTGAATTTTGGTTGGACCGCATGGTATTTTTAAGCCATGTGGTAATCGGTGCATGGATATTTGTTGACCAAACAAAGGTTGAGTTAGTGATAAATTGGCCAAGACTAATGACGGTAATTGAAATTCAGAGTTTTTAGGTCTAATTGGATATTACAATAGGAAAGATATTGTGCATTTGTAACATTTGTAAAACAAAATTATTTTGTACTTGTCTTGAACTCACGTTGTTATGTTGATACTAGATTGAATGATAGGAGAATCTACTACCTTAGACTTAGAGAATTCATTTCTTGAACTTTGACTGGCCCCTTAATTTTTTAAGATTTTTAGGATGAATTCCTCACCGCCATTGCTTTTCGGAGTTTTAGTAATTTTGATTATGAATATCAAGATGTGCTGGCAAAATTTATATGAAGTGCGGTTCAATTGTATGGATTAACATGGGGTTACAAGAGTGGATCCCCCATTGATCTGCCGCTTGGTAATTAATATCATAGGTGAGTTGGTTAGACCACTCAGGGGCTTTGATGGTGACATTGACGTGTCAATGGGCGAGGTTGTTAATCCATAGTTAAATTACTTGACTTTTTTGCAAGCAAGTTTTTGGTTCAGGCGTGATGTGAAGATGTTAGGTAACCTTGGCCTTTCTCAGGAATATGTTTTGTATTCTTTGGTAGCTGTTGATTACAAATGTAAGGATGTGTAATGCATAGCGTAAATAAATACTTATGTGTATTAAGTCAAATGATGTTAATCATGATGGCATCTATGTATTGACATTTGTTCTACTTCCGCATGCTAACGTTAATAAGAAATAATTTAAGTAAAGAACGCGAATTGCGCGTAACATTTTGGGCATCATAGCTTAGGTCTCAGGCTCGGCCTCAAGGGACCACGGCCTTGGAGCTGGGGTCCCAGGCTTGTCCTCAAGAAACCCATGTCTAGCCATTAGGGACCCTAGCACGAGCTTTGGAGTCTAGGGTTCGGGCACTGGGGTCTAAACCTTGGCTTCAAGGGACTCAAGCTTGTCCTTGAGAGACTCCTAACTTGCTGCCAGGTCCTGAGTGTGGGAGCTAGAGTCTTGCACTATGTTTCTAGGGACTCGGGCATGTTCGTTGGGGTCCTAGTCCCATTTGAGTACTTCGGTACAATTGCTTACCCGAGCGCAGGGCACCGTGGTCTCGAGCATGCTGCTGTGGAACCAAGGCTCCTATCCATCCTCATGGGACCTGATACTAATCCTGAGATCCTAGGGCCTATGCTAGAGAACCTGGCGCCCCAGTTTGAGTCTGCAATGACTGCACTTGGGTCTCTTGAGGACGAGCATGAGACCCGGGTATCGGACCTTGGTTCCTCGAAAGCCAAGATTGAGATCCCGGCACCCATGACTAGGTCCTCGGCGATTATGCCCAAGATCTTGGTGCTCGAGCCCAGGTCCCCAACTCCCAAGCTTGTCCTCGACACCTAAACCTGGAACATAGTGTTGTACGTGATACTTTTACTTAAGTACATGTTTCATAATTTTCCAGTAACAAACGTTAGGATATGACTTCCATATAAATTGCATAATAAATTGGAAATATTTTCCAGCAAAATAAGTTTTTGTTTTGGTTGGAGTAGGGTTTTTTTCTTGTGAAGTCCACGAATAGGTGATGGAGGGAGAATTCTTGAGCTGCTGCACGGGAGCACTAACCATATCCCATGTTTTAATTCTATCTCGCTATATCTGCTTGGCACCTTACTTAATTGATCGCTACTCAGAGTCAGCCCGAGCTGTCCAGGACTTTCCATTATCTATGCAATAAAGCTATCTTTCTTACAGCCAAGGATTGAACGAGTAATTATTGTCCTTCGTTTTTAATTAGTTTGATGAAGGAAGATTTCTAGAGCTGTTGCTTAACATTGTTTTGCTTTGCCAAATCGAAAATGAAAGGTATATGCACGCCATATATTTCGTTTATGTACCGGATTTTTAGTAATTCCTTGATTTCTCTTTCTCTCTATGTCTCAACCACCCATTTCACTTCTCCCCTTTTAATTTTGTCATATAAGAAATGTACGTTCTCCCCTCATAGCTAACTAGCTAGATGTTCGCACACACTAAAAGAGGCAAATAATACTGAAGAATTCAACACGTAGTTAGCAAGTGGCTAGTTATAAAGCGATTTAGCCGGATAAATTACAAAAAAAAATGAGATGTAGTTGTTAAAGTATTCGTTAAGAGTTGACATGTAACTTTAGTTCACTTTAAGCAAATGACAATCTTGGCCTCTCTTTAAATTAGACGTGCCATGAGTGAGCACATGCAAGTATTGATGCCTGCCAATTGCACATATTCAATGCGCACAAAAGATACCATGGAAGCAAAGATGCATAAATAAATAAATTAATTAATACTACAAAAATCTCAAACTGGTATATCCGTATCACGTTTACCTCAAACCGGTACACTTGTGTAACATTTATCATAATATAACTTTTATTTTACAAAAAAATCCAAACTGATACACATGTACCATATTTACCCTAATCTAGTGCACCTGTGCCACATTTACCCAAAAATAAATCCCAGATTATTACAAAATGGGGTAAATGTGGCACATATATATTAGTTTGGACTAAATGTGGTACATGTGTACCAGTTTGTAATATCTCGTGACACAAAAATTAGTTTATGATAAATGTGACACATGTGTATCAATTTGGGATTTTTTTTGTAGGCATTAGCCCTAAATAAAATCCTGTTGATCTCGTCTCAATCTCATTCATCTAGCTTTTCACTAACCACTCGCCATTACCCCAAATATCAGTACCCCTTAAACAAATTAGTATGAAAATAAAGAAAATGCCAAAAAAGATGTTATGAAAATCTCTATCCTATCCTCTCCATTTGGTCTGTAATTAACAACTTTACCAACTAAATAAACAAGCCAAAAAAGTTATTATAAGCCCTATCCTCTACATTTGATATGTAATTAACAATTTTACCAAATAAATAAATAAGCCAATAAAGGTATTTTCAGCCCTATCCTCTTAGGGGGTGTTTGGTTCAACTTTGGGAAGGGGTTTTGAGCCTCGAAAGCCCATTCCCAAAATGCTGGAGTGTTTGGTTCAGCATTTGGCCAATGCTAGCATTCCATGAATGCTTCTGTTCACTTTTTTTTTTGAAGTCGTTGTTCTTCTTCGGCGAGGGTGGCCGCCGAGGGAGAAGGGCCGACGAGGTCGCCTAGGGTCGGGCGACCGCCGACGACGGCCGCCGACGCCAAATTTGGCTGGCCGGCGATCATAGGCCATCGCCGTCGGCCAGCTCCAGCGATGGGTAGGTTTTGGTTTTTTTTTAATAAATAAGATAATTCTCAAAGTTCATTTACAAAAAAAATTCACCAAACACTATATTTTGGCCAAAGTAACTTTACAAAATATTTTTACCAAACACCATTTGCATTTCCCCAATGGGCTTTCACCCAAAGGTATTTGTATTTTCCTAAGTAGCATTTTCAAAGTTGAACTAAACGTGCCCTTAATCGCTGTACATAATAAACAAGAAATAGCCAAAAAGGTATATGAAAATCTCCGCCCTATCTAAATTTGGCCTGAAGTTAATAATTTTACCAAATTTATAAGAAAAGAGCCAAAAACGGCATTATAAAAATCTCGGCATTATCCTCTTCATTTGGGCTATAATTAATAATTTTACCACTAAATAAAAAAAAGCCAAAAAAGGTATTTTAGGCCCTATCCTCTCTAGTTGGTCTGTAATTAATCTTTTTACAAAATAAACAAGAAAAATTGAAAAAAAGGTATTATGAAAATCTCCGCCCTATCTACATTTGGCCTTTAATTAATAATTTTACGAAATTAATAAAAAAAAGAGCTAAAAACGGTATTATAAAAAAAAACTCGGCCTTATCCTCTTCATTTGGCTTGTAATTAATAATTTTACCAATAAATAAAAAAAGCCAAAAAAAGATATTGTGAAAATCTGTCTTATCATCTCCATTTGGTCTATAATTAACATTTTTACCAAATAAATAAACAAGCCAAATAAAGGCATAATCTGCCATATCCTCTCCATTTGATATATTATTAGCAATTTTACCAAATAGATAAAAAAAAATCCAAAAAGGGTATTTTATGCCCTATCCTCTTCAGTTGGTCCGTAATTAATCATTTTACAAAATAAACAAGAAACATGCAAAAAAGGTATTATGAAAATCTCCACCCTATCTACATTGGGCCTGTAATTAATAATTTTACCAAATTAATAAGAAAAGAGCCAAAAACGGTATTATAAAAATGTCAGTCTTATCCTCTTCATGTGGCCTATAATTAATAATTTTACCAATAAATACAAAAAGCCAAAAACAGATATTGTGAAAATCTTTGTCTTATCCTCTCCATTTGGTCTGTAATTAACATTTTTACCAAATAAATAAACAAGCTGAAAAAAGGTATAATCTGGCCTATCCTTTCCATTTGATATGTTGTTCACAGTTTTACCAAATAAATATAAAAAAAAAGCCCAAAAAAAGGCATTTCATGCCCTATCCTTTCCAGTTGGTTTGTAATTAATCATTTTACCAAATAAACAACAAAAATGCCAAAAAAAAATATTATGAAAATCTCGGTCTTATCCTCTTCATTTGGCCTCTAATTAATAATTTTACCAATAAATACAAAAAGCCAAAAAAAGATGTTGTGAAAATCTGTCATATCCTCTCCATTTGGTCTGTATTTATTATTTTACCAATTTACAAGCACAACGGTGGGTGAGAGGGGAAGGACAGTTCCAATATATCGCACGTTATGCTCAAGGACAGTTCCGAGGGCACTCTTGTGGTCGGTATTGCCTCTATGTTTGTGCATTTTCCATTTTATTCTTTCAATAATCTTATTAAAGCGTACTTAATTTGTAAGTTTTTCAATTTTAGTGCACTAATTATCCATCACAGGAAGCAATATATTTTTGTTTTGTTGCTCGTCTTCACTCTGCATCCATCGGAAAAAGAACACCACAAGTGTCATAACTTTCGTGTGAGTACCATAACTTTTTTTTTATCACTTGAATGCCAAAACTTATGTATGCTGCTCATTTGAGTGTTATAACTTTTTTTTTCTGATCATTTGAGTGCCATATAACTTTTTAATTGATCTATGAGTGCCATAAATTTTTGAAAATCTTTACTACAAGTGTTATGTCAAGTCGGATTTCTAGCATTTGAGTGAATGTTTTAAATATTTTTGGCATTTAAGTGATTAATTGAAAGTTATGACACTCACATAAACTTTTTTTAGAAGTTATGATACTTAAGTGGTCAGAAAAAAAGTTATGATACTTAAGTGGTCGAAAAAAAAATATGATACTCAAATGGGCATCATACGAAAATTATGGCACTTGTGGTATTCTTATCCCTGCACCCACCTATAGAATCTTTATTTGTGATTGAATTTTTGGACATCAGGAGATTCTGAGCACGATCTCATTAAAGAGAAATCATTGGGTTCCTGTGCTTAAGGAGTACTTAATATGTAGATTTTTCAATTTCAGTATCTATATCACATAACGATATTTTCTCATGTTGTTGCTCGTAATGGCTCCGGTGCCTAACAATTGAATTTCTATTTAGGAAAAACACTACCAAAAATCTCAAACTATGCCACTTATAACAAATTTACCCTGAACCTTTTTGTGATACGAAAATCTCCAAACCATGCTACTTGTGAGATATTCACCCCACAATACTTTTACTCAATGGCATTTTCGTCTTTTTCCTTTTTCTATTTTTGTTCCTTTTTTTTGTTTCTTCTCTTTTCCCTTCACTGGCCATGGTGGAGGGAAGCCCTCGCCCTTGCTAGTGAGGGCAACCCTTGCCCGATGCTGACGAGGGCTGCCCAACGCCGGACTCTAGCGAGGGCAACCCTCGCCCGACGCCGGCGAGGGCCGCCCTCGCTGGCTTCCCTCCGCCATGGCCGGTAGAGGGAAGAAAGAAGAAAGAAAAAAAAAAAAAAAAAAAAAAAGAAAAAGACGAAAATGCCGTTGGAAAAGTATTGTGGGGTAAACGTGTTACAAGTGGCATAGTTTGGAGTTTTTCGTGTCGCAAAATGACATAGTTTGAGGTTTTTTCTGGTATTTTACCTTCTATTTATGACAAAATATCAGTACTTCGAGACTCTCAATTAATTCTATGTACAAGCGAAAATCATTGCACTTTCATGCATAAAGATTATACCTTTCACATTTCACCAATAGATTCTATACCGATCATTAACACCTTGTCAACCGACACGTTCAAGATGTTTCTTTAACCATACCTTATAAAGAATTTTTTTCATTTTCAATGTCCTCATTATGCAAAACGGAAGGGGGACAATATTTCAAAATGATAAATTTCTATATTTTGATGTACAACAAGTGTTCATGAACATTCGTCTACAATAGGCAGGAATGAACTTTTGCTTGTGCTCATTCATAATTTCATAGCAATTCTAAATTAAAAGAGAGGCCAAGATTGCCATTTAGCTTAAAGTAAGCTAAAGTCACGTGTCAAATCCTAATGAAAACTTTAATAGGTGCATCACAAATATATCACTTGAGTTAAATGTGACACGGGTGTACCGATTATTTTATGACACAAAAACTAATTTGGATAAATGTGGCATGAATACACCATTTTGAGATTTTTTATGATATTAACCTTTGTTGATCTCGTCTCAATCTCATCCATCCAAGTTTTCACTGACGATTTACCATTACCTCAAATATCAATACTCCTTATCAAATTAAGTATGAAAATAAAGAAAATGCACAAAAAGTAGTTATGAAAAATCTCTGCCCTATCCTCTCCATTTGGTATGTAGTTAATCATTTTACCAAATAAATAAGAAAAATGCTAAAAAAAAGGTTATTATGAAAATCTCTTCCCAATCCTCTCCATTTGGCTTGTAATTAGTGATTTTACCAAATTAATAAGGAAAATGTCAAAAAAAGGTGTTATGAAAATCTAGGTCATATCCTCTCCACCTGGCCTGTAATTAATGGTTTTACTAAATAAATAAGAAAAGAGCCGAAATAAGGTATTGTAAAAATCTCGGTCCTTTCGTCTCTATTTGGTCTGTAATTAAAAAATTTACCAATAAATGAAAAAAGCCAAAAAGGATATTGTGAAAATCTCTATCTTATCCTCTCCATTTGTTATGTAATTAATGATTTTACCAATTTACAAGCAAAACGGTGGGTGAGAGAGACAGGCAGGTTGCCCGTTTTGGAAGTTTTGGTCAAGGATAGTTCCAAGGGAACTCTTGCCTTCTCCCGTGTTTCAAAAGATCTCACTCCTGTGGTGGGTACCGCCTCTATGTTTGTGCTTTTCCATTTTATTCTTTTCCATAATCTTATATTACAGTGTACTTAATTTGTAAATTTTTCAATTGTAGTGCACTAATTATCCCCAACATGAAGCAATATGTGCTTTTCCATTTTATCCTTTTTGATAATCTTATTTATGATAGAATATTCGGACTTTGGGAGGTTAAATTAATTCCGCGAATGAGCGATCATTGGGTTCTCAGACTTAAGGCATACTTAATATGTAATTTTTTTTTTTACGATTTTAGTATCTCTAACGAAAAACAATATTTCCTCGTGTTGTTGCTCCTATCGCTCTGGTACCTAACCATGGAGTTTCTATTTGTGACGGAATATTTGGACTTCGGAGGTTCCATTAATTCTGCATACAGTCTCAATTAATTTTGTGAACGAGTGAGAATCAAGTGCTTTCGTGCATAAATATTATACCTTTCGCATTTCACCAATAGATTCTATACCGATGATTAAACTATCTTGTCAATTGAAGTTTTCAGAGTGTTCCATTAATCATACCTAATAAAGAACTATTCCATTTTCAATGTCCTAATTAGCCAAAACGCAAGGAAGACGATATTTTGAAAATGATAAATTTCTATATTTTGATGTTCAACAAGTGTTCCGTAACATTTGTCGACAAAATCCCAATTGATTTACTTTTTTTTTTGTCTGTTCCATTTCTAATTCTCTTCACTCTATGACTTTTGCTTTGCCACTTGTAGAGCATGGGAATCGAACCCTACACCTGTGATACCAACATTCCCACCCCCTCAATCCCTTAACCAAAAGGGCCCCATACCTATTGCCCATTGGCCAATTGATTTACTTTAGATGAAAGACATTAGCACGGAATTCCTAGCATTCGAAAAGATTTCTTTTGTGATTTTTTTATTTTTTTATTTATAGGCAAAATGCAAAGCGAAACCGAATGGCTACTGCATGCGCTTTACAATGACACCGCCGAAGGAAGCTTTGGAAGGTAGAAGATCCTTATACAGTACGTGTGAGAGGCATGACAGCAATTTTGTTGGTTTTCTTCTATAAAATCCTTCTCTTGTAACTCAAATCCCCCTCTTCCTCTTCTTCAAGTACAAACCCTATTCTCATTCAATCTCGCCGTTCACACACTCCTTCCATCAACCCCGTTACGCACACAACAGGCCAACTTCTGCTTCTCTCGTTCCTTGTTCTTGTCCCTCAATATTCTGTATATGGAGAAATCGAGTAAGAGTCCTTCGTCTTTGCTTTGATCGCAGTGTTTATTGAAGCCAACGAAATTCACTTTCCTGAAAGCCTCTGTGAGCATCCAGAGATGCATGCTTTTGTTGCTGAGAATCAGATTGTCAGCCTTCTCATTTCTCCTTCTCATTTCTTGTCCGTCGCTATCTTTGTTTTTTAAAATCTTGTTTGCTTCTTTCGACGACTAAACCTCGAGAATCTCGTAAGTGTATTGGGTTGGTCGAAATCTTTGACTACATCCATCAATGTCCGTCACCGACTGTCCACACCGTCACTCCTGATGCAGTGGCACACGAATTCAACCATCTGGCAACCCATGTCAACCATCCATATCTGAACGATCAGGTTCCGTATTCGTCCAACTCCAATTGCGCAAGCGTCGTCTCCGCTGATCAATCTGAGACTACTCTGTTGCTGTTTATCGCCAGCAGGTTGATGGAACTCAGCTAGGGAGACAAGGTCCACCGCTATATCAAGGACAGATTCATCTCACGGCTAGGTGCGCTTGGGTTACAAAAAACCGTGGTGGCAAGCCACCAAATTGCTAAAAAGTTTCTGTAAAATGTGGGTTCTGAAAAAAAAAATCATCAGTCAACAAGTCAAAAAGAAGAACAGTGGTGTTCGGGTCTTTTTAAGAAGCCCAAAGAGCACGAACATAACAGAAAAACAGAGAGGAAAGAAGAGAAAGGAGAGGAAGACAAGAAGAAGAAGAAGAAAAAAAAGGGAAGATTTTGCGCCGCGTGAGACTTCGCCCTAGCCGATTTGACTTCGGATCGCAACCCTCGGTAAGTACTCGCGCCCCTCGCTCGCTTGATTGGAGAAGTTTTCCAATTTAGGGTTTAAATTCGGAATTTTGGGAAATGTGAGTGGCGGAGTCTGATTTTTGAGTCGTTGAGCTGTGTATTTTTATAGAATTGATAGCTTATGGTGTTACGGAGCCGTGGGATTTTACGGAACCTGATTTGGACTTACGGTTTGTCGAATATGAATTTTTTGAAAGTTGAATGCGCCGCGAACAACAGTGCAGTGCGAACAGTGATTTTAGGCCGATTTTCGTTGGTTTTCGGCTCGATTTTGGGGCTACCAAGTTGGGGTTCCTGTAGTGCTCTGAATAAGCTTTCTATTGACTATAAGTTTGCTTAGAACGGAGTTTAGTAGAAAAGTTATGGCGCAATTAAATTTCACGCTCAAATTTTCGTGGTCGTGGACAAATTTGGATAATCGTTTTGAATGAGTGTTTTGGGAGCGTCTTTTAGTCGTTATATTAGCGTCTAAGCTTAGTTGAGCCGAATCGTAATTAAAGTATCATTTTACTCGGTTTTGATACCGCTTTTTGGCTTATTGTTAGGTATTCGAGTGCGTCGGCGCGAGAAGCTGCTATAGGTTAGTTTCAGCTTTTCAAGGTGAGTGGTACTATTTCTTCTTTGAATTTGTAAACTCATGTTTAGAAAATGATATGTATTAAATATGTTACCATATAAGAAATGGCATTTTGATTGCATAAAATGGATCGAGCATTTACTTGCCATTTCGTCTATTTGAAAATGAAAGATTATCTTTTGATTTCGGTTTTAATTTACTGAATGCAAATAGGTTTTGAAAAATTTTGAGAAAGACTCATGAGGAGTTCTTGCATTTGAATGTGGCTTATGAAGGGTTTTATATCGGTTTATGAAATGGTTTATGAAATGATTTCTGGAATGGGTTTTGTAGATTGGTGGATGATATTGTTGTGGATTTTGATGCTCAGTGTCTCTGTGAACCCAAATGAGGGGTTGTGGGTATGCGCATACTAGTCTAGGATATCCTTGTGGGCCGAGCCACCGGCTTATAATAGGTGGAGACCTTGCCAAGGGAGGAATCTTGATCGCTTTTCATGGGGCGTTATCCGTGATTATATTTAAATTTCTGAGCATGAGATTGGCCAATGGAATAGACCATTGGCATGTGTTTTCGACGAGATTGGCCAATGGAATTGACCATTGGTTTCTCCTTTGATATTATTAATTAAAACGAGATTTCCTATTGTGAAAAAGTTATGTTTAAACTGGTATATAACGTATTTTGATTTTGAAGTTTGTGATATGTTGGAGTTGGGATTAATTGAGCTTTCATTTGGTCTTATAACTGTGTACATAGTGGGTGCTCGATCTACTTAAAAGAAATGTATTACTCACTGAGCCGTGGTAGCTCATTCCTCTCATTTTACTTGTTTTTCAGGTTCTTCACCGAGGCGCTAGTAGGCATGAGAGTCCCGGTGTCGGGAGGGCATTTTGATAGTGGGATCTTTTTGGTACGAGTTCCACATGGATGTGGAGTTTAAGTTTTAGTTTATTGATGGTTATGCTTTTGGCCTTTTGATGGATTGTAGTTAACTCTGATATTGTAACCAAATAAACTTTATATCATATATATATGTGGTTGAGTATATTTTGATATCTTGTGAGTTTTTGGTTATGTTTAGGCTGCGTCCTTTTGTTAAAGGATGGCCATGTCATGCCCTTGTTCTTGTTGAGTTTAGGGTGTGACAGTTTCTCGGCAAAACACAGGCCCAAGCTTTTCAACTTTACCCAAAGGCAGTGTAGAAGAAAGGCAGCGGCGGCACCACCAACATGAGGCATGCATGGTATGTGACCTTGAAGGAAGAAGTGTCCAAGATCTTGTGCTATGGCTTTGGCTAATGTGGGAAGCCTGAGAACAATGGCTTGCATGGTTGTGGGGTTTATTTTGCTCCTGCTAATCATCCTCTAGAAAGGTAATGGAATTCCCTTTTATGATATTGTCCGGAAAGTGGTATGATAACGAAGATATGTTAATTTAGCGAGTTAGTATATTTTCCTTGTGAGATATGATTGGTTATACTTAATAGAACGAGTATATTTCATGATCATGTTGTTTCTGTACTCGTGTTAGATTGTTGTGCATATGATGAAATTGGCCTCAGATGGTTTCTTGCTATTGCCTTGGCATTGTTAAATCCACCACCATGAATTGCATAAAAATCAAGAGATACTATTTGGAAGGTGGTACTATCATGAAGAAATGTTGATTTAGCACTATTGTAATTCACTTTTAAGCTATGATAGATTAAATCTAGTAGATTGAGTCTGTTTTGCAAGCACGTTTTTTGACTTACGTTAATATTTGTGCATGCGATGATATTGGCCTTAGATTCGTTGTAATGCTTTAGCAGCGTTAAGACCACCTCTCTAGATGAAGATGGCCTATAGCATGTTGCTTTGCTGTGTCATATTGGGGAAATCAAAGCTTGTCAATCGTGGCTCAGAACAGTCTCATCCCAGTTCGGAACAGTTTCATTTGAGGGCGTTGACGACTTATCGTGTCCAAGGAGAGATATTATTTGGAGCACCCACATGAACCCTCACGTGTTGCCAGAGTATCTTGTTAGCTTCAGAGCCCCTTGTTGCTTAAAGGGTAATCAAATTTTATTTCTTGCTCGAATGTTCCTACTTTTGCATTGATCACATCTGTGTGTTTGACTTTGTCTGTTCTATCAACTGGTTTGATAATTGGTGAGATTTATATGCAATAGGATCATTGAGAACTCCCGAGAAGTCACAAAAACCGAATTGCCCTTAGATCCTGTTTCGGTTTTCTCATGTCAGCTTGATCTCAAAGTATTATAAGGTCCACAAAGTGCCATATCAACATTGTCATCACTTAGTTCTTGTCTTCCTGATGCACCTATTGAAGTATTCATTAGGATTTAACATGTGACTTTCTTTTTGGTGTGAATTTAACATGTGACTTTAGTTTACTTTAAGCTAAATGGCAATCTTGGCCTCTCCTTCTAAGTTAGATGTGCTATGAAATTATGAATGAGCAGAAGCAAAAATTCATGCCTGCCAATTGTCGGCGAAAGTTTAGGAACACTTGTTGAACATCAAAATATAGAAATTTATCACTTTCTATATATCTGTCTTTCTTGCGTTTTGCATAATCAGGACATTGAAAATGAAATAATTCTTTTTTAGGTATGGTTAATGAAACATCCTGAAAGTGTCAGTTGACACGATCGTTTAATGATACGTTTAGAATCTATTGGTGAAACGTGAAAGGTATAATATTTATGCATGAAAACGCAATGATTTTTGCTGGTTAGTAGAATTAATTGAGACTCTTGAAGTCCCGATATTTTTGTCATAAATAGAAATTTAATTGGTAGGCACTAAAGCCATTACGAGCAACATGATGTGAAAATATTGTTATGCGCAATAGATACGAAAATTGAAAAATCTATATATTAAGTATGCTTAAGAGAACGCAATGATTGCTCGTTCACGGAATTAAATGAGCTTGTGCTCGGATCAATTGAACCTCCCGAAGTCTGAATATTCTATCATAAATAAAGGTTCAATTGGTGGGTGCCGGGATAAAGAAATTACAAGTGTCATAACTTTCATATGGCACTTAACTTTTTTTTTACCACTTAAGTGCCATAACTTCTAAAAATATTCACTTGAGTGTCATAACTTTCAATCGATAACTTAAGTGCCAAAATTTGTTAAAAACGTTCACCCAAATGCCGAAACTCCAACGTGGCATAATACTTGTGGTGAACATTTTTAAAGAGTTATGACACTTAAGTGATTAATTGAAAGTTATAACCCTTAAGTGGTTGAAAAAAAGTTATGACATTTAAATGATTGATTCAAAGTTATGACACTTAAGTAAGCGCCATATGAAAGTTATGACACTTTTGGTGCCCTTATCCCGGCACACACCAATAGAATATTTATTTATGTTAGAATATTCGGACTTTGGGAGGTTCAATTAATCCGTGCACAAGCTCAATTAATTCCACGAACGAGTGATCATTCCATTCTTATGCTTAAGCATACTTAATATGTAGATTTTTCGATGTTAGTATCTATAGCGCATAACGATATTTCTCATGTTGTTGCTTGTAATGGCTCTGACACCTAACAATTGAATTTCTATTTGTGACCAAATATCGGGACTTCGAGAGTCTCAATTAATTCCGCAAATGAGCGAAAATCGTAGTGCTTTCATGCATAAACATTATACATTTTACATTTCACCGATAGATTCTATACTGATCATTTAAATGATCTTGTCAATTGACACTTTCCGGGTGTTTCGTTAACTATACCTAATAAAGAATTATTTGATTTTCAATGTCTCGATCATGCAAAATGCAAGGAAGACGACATTTTGAAAGTGACAAATTTCTACATCTTGATGTTCAACAAGTGTTCCTGAACATTCGTTGACAAAATCCCAATTGATTTACTTTAGACGAGAGACACTAGCACGGAATTCCTCAAATTTGAATAGATTATTTTTAGTGAATTTTTTTATTATTTCCAGGCAAAATGCAAAGCAAAAACGAGCGGCTCAATAAGAAACGCATGCACTTCACAATGACACCGCCAAAGGAAGGTTTGAAAGGTAGAAGATCGTTATACAATACGTGTCCGAGAGGCGTGAGAGCAATTCCGTTGGTTCTCTTCTATAAAATCCTTCTCTTGTAACTCAGATCCCCCTCTTTCAATCTTGCCGTTCCCACACACTCCCTCCGTCGGCACCCGTTACGCACACAGCAGACCAACCGCTCTCGTTCCTTGTTCACGTCCTTCGCTAATCTGTATCTGGAGAAATTGAGTAAGAGTCCTTCGTCTTTGATTTGATCGCAGTCCTTCCTGAAAGCCTCTGTAAGCATCCAGAGGTGCATGCTTTTGTTGCTGAGAATTAGATTGTCAACTTTCTCATTTCATGTCCATCGACTAAACTTGTTTGCTTTTGTTTTTAAAATCTTGTTTGCTTCTTCTAACGACTAAACCTTGAGAATCTCTCGTTGGTGGTGATTCGCGAGGCTCTGTTCTGAAATTATCACTTCATGAATTAAATGCTTTTGATCTTCATTTGTTCCGCGATTCAATTTTTCTTTCTTCAATCTGTACCAATTTTGCGGTCGTTTTTTTGTTAGCGGTTGTAAAATTTTTCTGAATCGATGTGTAATTTTTTTAATGCACATTTTTGTGAATCAATGTCAACCGTCCAGATCTGAACGATCCGATGGACAAACAGGTTTCGGATTTGTCCATCTCTGATTGCGAGAGTGTTGTCTCCGCTGATCAATCTGAAACTACTCTCCGCTGATCAATCTGAGACAACTCTGTTGCGGTTCATCGGCAGTGGGTTGATGGAACTCAGTGAGGGAGACGAGGTCCACCACTGATTCGTCTCGCGGGTAGGTGCGCTTGGGGCACAAGTTACCGTGGTGGCAATCCACCAGAATTGCTACTCCAGTTTCTTAGCTAAAGCGGGGAAAGAACACTCGAAGTGCCAAAAGTTATCTACGATGCTTACTTTGATGCCAAAAGTTTCAATCGGATCACTTAAGTGCCAAAAGTTGTGAAAAACGATCCCCTAAGTGCCACTTAGCCGAAAATCTGACGTGACATTTTTTTTTATTAATTTCTCAAGTTGATGTGGTTCGCCGGAGGCTGATATGACTCACCGGAGGTTGATGTGGCATTTCTTTTCTTCTTTTTTTTCTTTTTCTTTTTTTTTCCTTTCTTTTCTTTTTTTTTTTCTTTTCTTTTTTCTTATTTCCGATGGCCGGTGTTTGACCACCGGCCACCGGCCATAGCCGGCCTCGCCGGGCGTCACCTTCCTCCGGGCGAGGCCCGGCGAGGCCATTGTGGCCTTGGCGAGGGCTGGCCTCACTGGATTTGGCAAGGCGAGCCCTAGTGAGGGCTTGCCCTACCTAGGCAAGGGTACCGGGCCTCACCCGAAGGAAGGCGACACCTCGGCGAGGTCGACGTGGCATCGGCGAGGGTCGGCCTCGCCGGATCTGGCGAGGCGAGCCCTCGCCAGGGCTCGCCCTGCCCAGCCGAGGGTCGACAACTGCCTCGCCAGCCTTGCCCGGAGGAAGGCGACGCCCGGCGAGGCCGGCCATGGCCAGTGGCTGGCCTCCGGCCACCGGCCATGGTAGAAAAAGAAGAAGAAAGAAAGAAAGAAAGAAAAGAAAAATGAGAAAGAAATCAGAAAAAATATTTTAAAAATTGAATTATACACGTGCAAATGCCACGTGTCATTAAAATTTAAATATAAAAGCCACGTATTAAATTTGGTTGGAATTTCTAGCCGTTGGCACTTACGTGATCGTTTTTTCTCCGATTTGACACTTAAGTGATCGCCGGCGTAAACTTTTAGCGCTTGAGTGATATAAATGAAACTTTTGGCACCAAAGTGAGCGCCGTACACAACTTTTGGTACTTTTAGTGTCCTTCCCCCCAGCTAAAGCACGGGCCCAAGCTTTTCAACTTCACTCACAAGCAGCATAGGAGAAAGGTGGTGGCGACACCACCAACGCGAGGTACGCATGGTATGCGACCACGAAGGAAAAAGTGTCCAAGATCTTGTCCTATGGCTTTGACTACAGTGGTAAGCCTGAGAACAATGGCTTATAAGGTTGTGGAGTTTTTTCTCTCCCGCTAATCATCCTCTCGAAAGGTACTGTAATTCCCTTTTAAGATACTCTTTCTAAAGTGGTACGATAATGAAGATATGTTAATTTAGCGTTTTAGTATGTTTCCCTTGTAAGATATGATCGGTTATATCTAATAGAATGAGTATATTTTGCGATCATGTTGTTTCTATACTCGTGTCAGAATGTTGTGCCTATGATGACATTGGCCTTAGATGGTTTCTTGCTAATGCCTTGACAGCATTAAATCTGCCACTATTAATAGCACAACTAATCGAGAGTTACTATTTGCAAAGTGATAATAGCACGAAGAAATGTTGATTTAGCGCGTTATTGTGAATTCCTTTTAAGCTATGATCGGTTAAATATCGTAGATTGAGTATGTTTCGCAAGCACGCTGTTTCTTGACTTGCTTCAATATTTGTGCATGGAATAATATTGGCCTTAGATAGTTTCATTGTAATGCTTTAGCAGCGTTAAGACATCTCATTTAGATAAAGGATGGCCCACAACGTCTGTTGCTTTGCCGTGTCATAGTGGAGAAATCAGAGCTTGTTGGTCGTGACTCGAAACAATCTCATCCCAGTTCAGAACAGTACGATTCGGACGTTGACGGCTTTTCATCTCTAAGGAGATGCGTTGTTTGGAGCATCCACATGAACACTTATGTGTTGCCTAAGTATATTGTTAGCTTTAGAGCCCTTTGCTGCTTGAAGAGGTAATCAAATTTTCTTTCTAGTTCCTGCTTTGGCATTGACCACATTTTTGTGTTTGACTTTGTCTGTCCTATCAAATGGTTCTGATGATTTGTGAAATTTATAGGCGATAGGGTCGTTGAGAACTCATGAGAAGCTACGGAAACTGAATTCCCCTAGGATCCCGTTTCGGTTTTTGATTACGGAACTCTGGAAAATCTTCCCTCCATCCGTCAAGTTGATCTGCAAGTATTATAAGGCTCACAAAGTAAGTGCCACAACAACATTGCCATCACTTAGTTATTGTCTTCCTAATGCAATAAACCTACCTTTAATGAACGATCTTTAAAACGATTTAGCTAGAGGAAATTTAAAAAATGGGTTTATACCACAAAAAATCCCAAACTAGTATACATGCAATAAATTTATCTAAAACTAATTTTTTGACCATCAAAAATCCAAAACTGTTATACTTGTGGCAAATTTACTCCAAACTAATTTTTCGATCATCAAAAACCTGAAACTGGTATACCTGTAATAAATTTACCTTATGTTAATTTCCGTTAAATTAGATTAATACAATGAAAAATCACAAACTGGTATATCTGTAACATAAAACCCCAACCGGTACACCCACCAATTGCCAGGTGTTATCCAACTCAGTAATTTGACGGTAAAATTTACCGGAAATTAACAGAAGGTAAATTTGTCATAAGTATACCGATTTGAGGCTTTTAATAGTTAAAAAATTAGTTTGGAGTAAATTTGTTACAAATATACTAGTTTGGAATTTTTCGTGATATTAATCCTTAAAAAATTGTGATGCACCTATTGAAGTTATTTATTAGGATTTGACATGTGACTGGAGTTTACTTTAAGCTAAATGGCAATCTTTGTCCCTTTTCTAATTTAGACATGCAATGAAATTAGGAATGAGCACAAGCAAGAATTCATGCCTACCAATTGTCGTCGAATGTTGAGGAACATTTGTTGAACATCAACATGTAGAAATCTATCACTTTTCAAATATCGTCTTTCTTACATTTACAAAATCATGGCATTGAAAATGAAATAATTTTTTATTAGGTATGGTTAATGAAATATTCTAAAAGTGTCAGTTGACAAGATTGTTTAACGATCGGTCTAGAATCTATCGGTAAAACGTGAAAGGTATAACAATTATGCGCTATAATTGTTATACCTTTCACGTTTCACCAATAATTCTATACCGATCTTGTCAGTTGACACTTTCACGATGTTTCGTAAACTATACCTAATAAAGAATTATTTCATTTTCAATATCCCGGTTATGCAAAACACAAGGAAGGCGATTGGCAGGCATGAATTCTTGCATGTGCTCATTCATAATTTCAAAGTAAAAGAACGGCCAAGATCGCCATTTAGCTTAACTAAAATCACACGTTAATTAAGTTCTAATGAATACTTCAATAGGTGCATCATAACTTTTTATATTTCCTCCGGCTAAATCGCCTTAAAAATCTTTCGTTTAAGGTAGGTTTAATTCATCATGAAGACAAGAACTAAGTGATGGCAATGTGGATGTGGCACCTACTTTGTGGGCCTCATAATACTTGGAGATCAAACTAACGTCAAATGGAGGGACGATTTTCGAGAGTTACGTAATCAAAAACCAAACCAAGATCCAAGTGGAATTCGGTTTCCATGAGTTCTTAATGACCTTATTGCATATAAATTTCACAATTCGTCATAACTGTTGATAGAACAGACAAAGTCAAACACAAAAATGTGGTCAATGCAAAAGCAGGAATGACAAAGAAAATTTGATTACCTCTTACGCAACAAGGCGCTCTAAATAACAATGTACTCAGGCAACACGCAAGTGTTCATGTGGGTGCTTCAAATTGTTAGGATTGGGGAGCCAAACAGTCGTGCCTTGATGTCAAGTCATGGATAGAGAGAACTTGGGTTGCATCGTAATATAACATTGATGACTGTTCCTGTTGCATTGAGTTGATGGTGAATAATTTATTATGATCTACAGCAATTTGGGGCATGAAGTGGCTGATTATGGGACCATGAAAGGACTTGAATAAGACTTGGATGGAAGGCGTATAGGTAAGACCTGTTTTCCTTTAGATGAGTTCATGGCGCACGGCGGCACGGGCAAGTGATGCACAAGATGTGGAGGAGGCCCATCTAAATCGGACATTGACATAGCTGATGACTCTTGGATAGGAAGACGACTATTTTGGAATTTGTATGATTTGAACATTTGCGCTTGATTAGTTGTAAACTGCAGTCTTCTCTTGGTCCCTATGTCACATGACTGTTTGTTGTCAATGGACTATCACAACTCTTCTTTAGTTGACATGTTATGGGAATAATTTTTTATCCGTGCAATTATGTAGGAGATAATTACTTTTCCACCTAATAACCTGTCACAACACAATGAGATCCTGAAACTTTTCTAGATCACTAAGGGGCTTTGATGGTCCCCCCGGCTTCGATGGTGATAGCGATATGTCAACGGGCGAGATTGTCGATCCATAGTTTAAAACTTTACTTTTGTACAAGCAAGATTTTGGTGCAAGAGTGGTGTGAAGGTGTTAGGTGACCCCAACCTTTTCCAGGACTATGTTTTGTATTCTCTGGTAGTTGTTGATCACCGTTGTAAGGATGTTTAAGATAGAGAATGTATATAAATGTTTATGTATGTTAAATCGAATGATGTTAATCTTGAAGGAATCTATGTATTGACATTTTGGTGTGATTGTGTATGCTAATATTAATGAGAAAATATTTAAATAAAGGATGCATGTTGTGAGTGACATTTTAGTGCATTACAACCCGGGTCTAAGGCTCGGCCTCGAGGGACCTAGGCGTGAGAGCCAGGGTCCTAGGCCGGTCCTCAAGAAATTCAGGCCCAATTAGTTGGGACTCCTGCATAAGGTTTGGAGTATAGGGTTTGGCCATTGGGTTCTCAACCTTGGATTTAAGGGACTCGACCTCATCCTCAAGAGGCTGCTAACAGGCTATTGGGTCTTGAGCGTGGGAGCTAAGGTCTTGCACTAGGTTTCTAAGGATTTGAGCATGATCGTTGGAGTCCGAGTCCTGGTCGAGTAATTGGGTATGAGTGTCGGGGACCAGAGTGCAGGGGTCACGAGCATGTCGTCTCTAAAGCAGATGCTAAGGCTCCTATCCCATCCTCATGGGACCCAATACTAAGCCTGAGACCCTAGGGCCTGTGTTTGGTGTTGGCCACAAAAATGACACACTCAGGATCACTATAAACATAAACCGAAACACATAAATGGAGAAATTATCTATTCGTGTATTTGATTTGGAATCCATCGGACTTAACGCGGAATTGGTGATGGTTTCCAAACACGAACTCAAGTGCATCTCCCCTATACCCTTTGGCGAACACTGGCCTAATGAAATTGCGAGTCACAAGAAGAAATTCCTCTTTAGATCCGTATGTAAATCAGATTGTACATCATCCGATTAGGGGAGAGACTCGAGCGCTATTTATAGAGTTTTCGATCACAAGCCCTCTCATTACGGGCCGGGCCGTATTCGTCTCACACTAGCCAACCCCATATTAAATTTATTAAGAACCCACAAATCTCACATTTATTACACCAAACTAATTTAGTTAATTTCAATTAATGAAGCCCATATTAGAAAATTCTTACATTCTTCCACATGGGCAATATTAATTGAAACAGAACTGTGTGCGTACCCTTATATTGGTTTAGAAATTATTCCTAATAGTCAATCCGATCCCATAAAATTTCAAATATCGAATCATGGCGATAGCTGCATGTATTCACGCAAAGCCTTGCATAGTCACGAGTTCTTTCAACTTTACTGATATGGATTCAATATGATAGTATGGTAAATGGACAATAATTCATAATGAGTGATACTTCATGTGTCGTCCATTTTGTCAATCCAAATTCTTTCTTTTCAAGTGTTGCAAAACATAGTGTGTCACCAGACAATATCCTTCATGGTTATAACGAACCTACATATGTCTTACTCTTACAGTTAACTATTCCTTATGTGTAACAAGACATATCGATAAGGCTAATACCATGAATGCCCCTAGCTTGTACTCAAGGTTTACACAATGTCTCGAGATTTTCATCATATATATATATATATATATATATATATGTACTCAACGTGATAAAATTACATTCACAAATGCCTCATTGAATGCAAAAAGTTGATACATATCCAAATGATACAAAATGTAACAAAATCATATGCAAATTTCATAGGAGCAACACAAGACTAAACATCTTCCACTAATTAACAATATCACATGATACTCCTACGTCCATGTTAATGACATGTCGATCAAATACACAAGGACGAAGGCCTTTAGTTAGTGGATCTGCAATCATATCATATGTCGAAATGTACTCTAATGCAATGTCACCATTCTAAACTGTTTCCTTTATGGTCAGAAACTTGACCTCTATATGCTTAGACCCCTTGAAACCTCTGTTATTGTTGACAAATAATACAACAGCTTTGTTATCACAATACAATTGTATGGGTCTATCCACAAAATCAAATACGGTCAATTCTCTAATGAGGTTCCGAAGCTAAATAGCCTAAGTAGCAGCCGAAAAGTATGCTACAAACTCCGCTTGCATGGTAGAGGATGAAATTGATTTCTATTTCTCGCTTTTCCATGATATTGCACCTCCTGCTAATAGAAAAAATGTACCCTGTTGTCGACTTCTTATCATCTCAATAGCCAGCAAAGTCTGCATCCATATACCCTATTAGCTGCAGGTCCTGAACATATTTGTAAATCAGCATATAATTTCTTGTCCTCTTTAAGTACCTCGAAACCTTCTTCGCAGCAACCTGTGATCGTGTCCTGGATTTGACTGATATCTGCATAGAAGTCCTGTTGTAAAAGCAATATCTGGTCTAGTACATACTTGAGCATACATAATACTCTCAAGTGCACTAGTATAAGATACATTCTTCATTGGGCTTTCTCAAAATCTGAATGAGGACACTGTGACAGACTCAACTTATCACCTTTAATGACAGGAGCAATTCCCTGTCTTGCATTGCTGCATGTTGAATATTTCTAAAATACAATCAACATATGCCCTCTGAGATAAACCCAACAGTCGGCGAGAACGATTCTTATGAATCTCAATGCTAAGGATAAAAGACGCCTCACAAAGGTTCTTCATATCAAAGTTCTTTAACAACATCCACTTCGTCTTATGTAGTAAACCAATGTCATTGCTCACAAGCAGGATATCATCCACATAGAGTATAAGGGAAATGAATTTCCTCCTACTGACCTTGCAGTATATTCACTGATCTACTTTGTTCTCAAAAAAACCAAATGAAGTAACAACACTATGAAACTTCAAATATCATTGTATAGAAGCTTGCTTGAGACCATAAATAGGCTTTTTCAGTCTACATACAAGCATACCCATTATTTGCCGCAAAGCCTTCAGGTTGCATCATATAGACTTCTTCATTAAGGTCTCCATTAATAAAGGTAGTTTTAACATCCATCTGGTGTTAACTCCACATTGAAATGAATTACCAATGCCATGATTACTCTAAAAGAATCTTTAGAAGAGACTGGAGAAAAAGTTGCTTTATAATCTAGTCATTCTCTCTGAGTGAAACCCTTAGCTATCAATCTAGCTTTAAATTTCTCAATCTTTCCTTTGGGATCCCTTTTAGTCTTATATACCCATTTGCAACAAATACATTTGTGACCTTCAGGGTAATTCAGCAAGTTCCCAAACACCATTATGCTTCATAAACCGCATTTCATCTCTCATTGTATCTAACCACAATTCCGACCGGGGACAAGAAACAGCTTCTGCATAAGTTAATGGACCGGTCACAAAATTGATATTGTAGTCCTGCTCTCCTATATAGACTACATAATCCGGCGGTATAGCTAATCGTCTCTCCCTAATGGATCTCCAAACTGGAATAGTAATAGTCTCATCCTGCACTTGAGAGGCTTGAGAAACTTCATTAGGAGCTATTTCAACAACAGGATCCTGAGTCTCAACAAGTTCAGTCTATAGTGTGGGAGTCTCCACAATTTTCTGTATGAAAGGAGAAAAAGATATAACATTACCCATCGTACTATTATCCTCAATAGTCTGTGAGCAACTACTTTCTTTGGCCACATCAAACTCCGGAAACTTCGCTATCCGCGATTCCATAATTCTTGTGCCTCCATTGGGATTATAGAACTGATATCCCTTTGAATAATCCAGGTAAGATACAAAGTAACACTGAGTAATTCTGGAGTCCAACTTACTTAATGTTAGATTATATAACTTCACTTCTGCAGGACCCAAACTCTAAGATGGTTTAAGCTAGGCTTACGTCCAGTCCATAACTCAAAAAGAGTCAATAGGACAGCCTTAGTAGGAATATGATTCAGAATGTACAAAGCTGTTTTCAAAACTTTACCTCACAAAAAATCAGGTAAGTTTGTCTTACTAATCATACTCTTCACCGTTTCCATAATGGTGCGATTGCGCCTTTCGGCCACACCATTCTGCTCAGGACTTCCAGGCATAATAAACTAAACCACTATCCCATAATCCTCCAAGTATTTGGTAAATGGCCCTTTAAGCTGTCTAGCATCGTCGTGCTTGCCATAATACTATCTACCTCGGTCAGATCTAACAACCTTTATGACTTTTTCCAATTGTTTCTCGACTTCAATTCAAAAAATCTTGAAATTGTCAAGAGACTCAAACTTTTCTTTAATCAAGTACAGATAGCCATATCGGAATAGTCATCAATAAATGTGATGAAATAAAAATTTCTACACAAGGTTGTCGAATAGGGTCCACAAATATCGGTGTGAATGATCTCCAATAGGTCAAAACTTCATACTGCAGTTTTCTTCCTTATTTTGGTCATTTTACCTCTACAACAGTCTACGCATGTCTCTAGGTCATTTTTAAGAATAGGCAGGATGTTAGTTTTTATTAGCCTTTCTACTCTATCCTTAGAGATATAACCAAGCCGTTTATGCCATAATGCATAAGACTGTTTCTTAGGTAAAGGTCTTTTGAAAACAACCTTTTCAGCCGTATAAGCGACATATATGTCATTGGGAGACAAACACAATCTGTACAATCCATTGGACATATCACAATACCTAACCTTATTTGAATCATGAAACAAAGAATAACATTGTTCTTGATTTCGAAAGAGTAGCCATATATGTCCAAACACGATACGAAAACTAAATTCCGTCTAAAAAAAGGTACATAAAAAGTTTCTTTTAACATTAATCTAAAACCAGAGTTTAGAATTAAGATAACATATTCCACAAACACCACGTCGACTTTCTCGTTGTTTCCCACAGTAAGTCTTGATTTATCTTGATTTGGTGTCCTCCGGTTTATGAATCCTTGATGGTAAACGCAACATGATTAGTTGCACTGCTATCTAGCCACTAAGAACTGGATGGTGCTTCTGATAAGTTGGATTCAGAAACAAGTGCCAAAGAATCATTACCTGTAGGCTCACGTTTAGAGATCCAAGCCTTGAACTTTCCATAGTCCTTCTTTATGTGACCTTTCTTCTTACAAAAGAAGCAACGATCACCATCCTTCTTGAAGAATGTTTTCTTTGGACCTATATCGTTAGATTGACTAGTAGTTTCATAAGTATATTTATGAGTACAATTTCTGAACTCTTTATTCTTCCTTTTGTGGGAACCAGAAACATATAAGGCTAGGTGCCCTCTTTCCTTCTTAAGTTTCTCTTCCTCTACCATCATCCTAGCTATCAAGTCATTAACCGATCAAGTCTCATCTTGGGAATTGTAATTTGTCTTTATAATCCTAAAATCAGGTGGAAGGGTGTTCAAGGCTTGATACATAATGTAAGCATCAAAAAATGGAAATATTAAGAGCTTGAAGCTTTGTCTTTAGGTCTACCATCCTAAGGACATAATCTTTAATCCCAGTAATACCATCATATTTCATATTGAAGAGCCTTTGAAGAAGTATACCAACCTCAGCATTAGATGAAATATGGTTTCTAGCCTCTAAGGCTGCTATTATTTCCTTAGCAGTATAATCAGCTGGCAAACCACTTTTTAAATGTTCTTGAATAGATTTCTTCATTGTCAATAAGCAAAATTTGATTGCTCTTTTCCCAAGCAGCATAGTGCGCTTTCTCAGCTTCAGCATCGGTGGCCATGATATCTATTGGCTTATCATTTGTAAGAGCAATGTGAACATCTGCTAGCTCCATTCCAAATAGAAAATCTTCTTTTATTTCTTAAAATTCAACCCAGTGAGGACCTCAATGGAAATGGAATTGCCGTTTACAGAAAAGCTGACTAGATAACAAACAAACAATGCAATCAACATCATGTGAGTACTTATGCAGAGAGTTACATATATCATCACATAATCACCTTTGAGCAAAAAATATGACATGTAGTTGCACACTCTTCACATGACAGCGACCATGAGAACGTATTCTAATCTTTCATGAAATCACCACCTTTGGGTATATGAACTACTAAGATCAGTCATTCCTCAAGCACATGTCATTCATGTATCCCTTCATGAATCAATACAAAATCACCTCCTTTGGAATTATGACCATGCATTAAAATATGAGACATTCCACCACAATATGAGATCGATATTTCTCAAACTCAGTCAAGTGTGCCACTTTGGCGGTCACTATCCAACTGAATCCTTGACAATCTCTCATACCAGGGATATGAGTTTTATGTATCACATTCACTGTATACATGTAATATTAGATGTAAAGATATAAGCGTATATCTCTGAAATTACATGTCATGCTAATTATATTGTTCCATTTATTGATAGACAATGAATTACACTCTATACATTCCTTATGTGGTGATATACATGTGAGCTACCATATGCATTTCCGAAACCATCGAAAAATACACGAAAATATGCAAAAATACCCTAAAAATAAGTGTGTATAGGATTCTATACGTATTTTCAAATCTTTAAAAGCTTCAACCATTTAAAATAAATACACTACAATCTAGAGAATCTCGATACGAGCTCGTCGGTACCAAGAACGTCCCAAACGGATGCCAGATGCACCCTCATGCGCAGCCGGAAAGCGTAGCGCGTGTACGCATGTTGAGCTGGTCAACCGGTCTGAAACGTCGATCCGATTGGTTGACCGGTCAAGTCGAGTCGACATTCGAGTCGGGTCATCAGTCGGGTCGGGTCGAGTCAGAATCGAGTTAACCCGAATCCGTAACCCCATTGACGTCATGTTAGCAGTTATCGACGGTTACTGGTAGTTACCAAGGGGAGATGCGCCGGTTAGACATGGTCGCGAGTGGCCGTCAAGTGCCGCCGCACCCACGACATGTGTCGGCGCGTGAATGCGGCCTCCCCCCGGTGATGTGCCGCCTATCAATCTTCTCATCTCGACAAGTAGATTCCAAATATGCAATAAAATTCAACTTTTATCCGACCAAAAATTCCGAAAAGTGGCAAAAACCTCTTGGTCAAAATGAAAACGGTCTTAACCAGTATGTTTCAGTTCTAATCTATGATAAGCTCTGATACCACATGTTGGCTACGAAAATGACACACCCAGAATCACCATAAATAGAAATCGAAACACGTAAATGGAGAAATTATTTATTTGATACCTAATTTGGAATCTATCGAACTTAACACGGAATTGACGACGGTTTCCGAACACGAACTCAAGTGCATTTTCCCTCTACCCTTTGTCGGAAGCTGGCCCAATGAGATTGCCACTCACAAGAAAAAATTCCACTCTAAATCTGTATGTGAGTCAGATTGTGTATCATCCTGTTAGGGGAAGGACTTGGGTACTATTTATAGAGTTTTTGGCTATGGACCCTCTCATTACGAGCCCGGACCATACTCAACCCACACTAACTTGCCCCATATTAGATCTATTAAGAACCAACATATCTCACCTTTATTAGACCAAACTAATTCAGTTAATTTCAATTAATGAAGCCCACATTAAAAAATTTTTACATTTGGGACTTCAACGCTCATGCCCAAGTTGGCAACAAGTGCACTTGGGTCTTGAGGACGAGCTTGGGACCTCGGTGCTTGGGCCTTGGCTGCTTGAGGCCAAGCTTGAGACCTCGACAACCGTGACTAGGTCCCCGGTGGATGTACCCAAGATCATGGCACCTGAGCCCAAGTCCCCGACTCTCAAACTTGGATCCCCAGCGCCTGAACCTGGAACATAGTGCTGTATGCGATAATTTTACTCACATGCGTTTCATAATTTTTCAATAACAAACGTTAGCAATCACTTCCATATAAATTGCAAAACACAACCAAAAATAAGAAATTGGAAATATTTTCCACCAAAATTCATTTTATGTGAAACCATAAGAAGCTTATGATTATTTTACCTTTATACAAATCGGGACAACAAATAACTGTGTTACGGATTTCTTTTTCTTGGAGTGGGGTTTCTTTCTTATGTAGTCCACAGATGGGTGATGGAGGGAGAGTTCTTGAGTTTTTTACCGGCAGTACTAAACATATACCATGATTAAATTCTATCTCGCTTAATCCGCTTGGCACCTTACTGAATTATTCGCCATTTGGAGTCAGCCCGAGCTGTCCAAGACTTTCCCTTCCCTTTGCAATAAAGCTATCTTTCTTACAACCCAGGATTGAACGAGTAATTATTGTCCTTCCTTTTTAATTAGTTTGATGAAGGAAGATTTCTAGAGCGGTGGCTTAACGTTGTTTTGCATGCCAAATCGAAAATGACAGGTATATATACACCATATATTTTGCTCTGGCTCGCACTATTTTCACCTTCTTATTGGCTCCGGACACCGACCTCTATCACATCAAATTGACTACATTATCCCTTGTAGGTCTTACTCGCAATTTAAGATTATTTATTACCTTTTTTCTTCTTCTTCTTTTTGTTTCAATTTTATTAAAATATAAAATTACCCACTTCCCTTTTAAACAACTTTTTTCCACCCTAGCCGCTTCTTCCACATTCATCACATTTTAAAGTTTCATTCGTGTTTGTCGTGTTCTAAAATTATTCCGCCAATTATTAACTTTATTTTCCCAGATAATCCTCATAATCATGAATCTTTCAACTTCGATTTTCGGTACAAATTTACGAGAACATACTGGAAGATTGAATATTGTGGTTGATAAATGCATTATACACAATTTACTCATCTTTTATTGTATTGTTTTTACGAAAGGTAATATTGAAGAAAACCCAAATTGCTTAAATGTATATGTCGATGATGAAACTGTTAATAGAGAACGGCAATTAATCATGTTAACAAGTTCATTTGGAGCTTCTCGCACAATAACATTGAAAATTATTCCTTAATATATATGTTGTGTTGAGTGAATAATGACTCTCTTGTTGATGTAATTAAAAACTTATATTATTTGATTCAAGTAAAATATTTTTTTTCCAAGAGAGTAACCTTTTTTAGAGGAGCCATAGACAATATCTTTTATTAAGTTGCATATGCAACTTGTTATTATTGCAGTATATTTGTATTTTGAGGATAATTTTCTTTTCATTGATGATTCTATGAAAATGTTTTTTTTTTGGTAAGGTAAGAAGTGTATTGATTTTTCAAAGCACAACTTACAAGGGTGGGAGTCGTAACACAAAAACCTCGTACCTAAGGGAACAAACAAGACGATGTCCCGACAGGTGCAAAGGTGTAATGACAAAATAAAGCACTAAGAGCGCATAAGAAGAAGGCCATTTACAATGGCCAGCAGAAGAACGAAAATTACGTACAAGGCAACCTGAAGATGTCACTCAAAGATGGAAGGTGATAAATCCCAGTTAGCTTGGATTCTTCTATCGTGGGGGATGTCTTGAATGGGCTTAAAAGATAGGCCTTTGTCTCTTACGACCTTTAGAAGGTGATTGCATATGGCCAGCAAAAAGAGAGGTCGGTTCCTGAATAGGATATGGTTCCGCTCTATCCAGATAATATAGCATAATCCAGCAAACAAGAAGCGTGCAATACTTTGATGAAAATGTTGATGCCTTTATAATTAACAAAAAGAAACGTGTCTGCAAATGGTTTGAATAGGTTGTCTTCTAATGCCGTTACAATGGTCATAATTTCTTTTCAACAGCCAATGATACCAAGTAATCAAGACAACGATAGTATTATATGTAATAATGTTTTAGGGACCATTTTCTATTTGCATGATAATAATGGATGTTTAGAATTTTTTATTTACTTAACTTTGTCATATTTTTACTTTTTTTTTTAACGTATCTTTTAAAACATCATGCTATGATGGCATAAAAATAATTAATCATTGGACTACTAGATTCACTTCATAAAAATGAAAGTGGAGAAGTTAAAACATACAAACTACATGGTAATGACAAGTATTAAAATTATAATTGAACGACTGGCCGCGCTTTTTTCACTTTTAGTTTGACTAAAACACTCCCTAAAATAGTGACGTGACTATTTTACTCACTGTGAGTCCCACCTTTCAGCAGCTAACCGTTCCCTTGATGTCTTTTTTTGGGTTTCTTCTTTTGCGGGTCCCGCTTTCTTTGATCTTCATCATTCTCCGTTTCTTTCTATTGCAGGCAATTCTTCCACGCTTTTTGGTAAAACATGGCATCTTTCAGCGAATTGAGGATGCAGAGCAAGAGAGTCGGAGAGAGAGTCAAGGTTATAAGGTGGCCTTCGAGCGATGATTTTTCGCCAAGGTAGATATGGTCGCACTTGAGATTCGCATCCGAGATGGAGAGGATCCATCTGTACGATCTAGTGGAGCCAATGCACTACCTATTGTTGACACCTATTTTTAAATTTCCCAAAATAAATAGCACAAAATTTAGGAGTTAATTTCTATTAATTCCTAAAACAAAAAATATATATTTCCATGCATTGCATATAGAAATTAGGCGTGTTTGTGTTAATATGGTCTATTAAAGTGTTTTAAAAAAAAATTTCCAAAAAAACTAATAATATAATAAATTTTTTGTTTTTAATTAAGTAATTAATAAAAAAAAAAAAGAAAAAGAAAAAGAAAGAAAAAAAAATCAAGTCTGGCCGGGTCGGGGCCGAACCGACCCGCCCGCCCTCTTTCCCCCCATGGGGCCTCGGCCTTTTCTTTTCTTTTTCTTTCTTTTTTCCCCTCGTCGGCCCAGCCCTTCTCCTTTCCTTCTCCCTCCCTCGCGCGTCTGGGCCCAGCCCGGCCCAGCTTCTCCTTCTCCCTTCGCCGTCGTTGTTCCCTGCTCTGTTCTCCCCTGTGCGTGACCGAAGCATGACGCACGGCGGCGCCGCTCCTCATCGTCGTCATCCGGTCAGAGCAGGCCAAGATGAACGCCACGGATCGCCATTAAAGGGCGGGTCCCATCTCCCGTTTCGGCCTCCCTTATCCTCTCCTCTCTCCCGGTCCCCTGTTCTTGCCTCTTTCTCGGCCCCCGCCCCATCTCTCCTCAATGAAATCACGCCAGATGAACCAGAGAAAAGAGGGGGGCCAATGTCCGGCCTCCCTATATACAACCTGAGAGAGGAGAGAAGCTCTCAGAGGAAAAGAGAGAGAATAGAGAGAGAGAGAGTTTGGGACCGAGGCCTCACGAGCAAACCAAGAATATCGCTTGTCGCCGCGGAAGAGGTCGAGCTTCTGGTCGGGCGACATTTTGAGAAAAATAGAGAGAGACATACGAGAAGAGAAAGAGAGAGAGTGTGTGGCTGAACGGAGCAAGCCAACAGGTCGCTGGCCGCCAACGACCAGCCGGAATCTTTTTCTCGACGTGTCGCGGACCGGCGGAGCCGCCCCCCCCAATCGAATCGCCCTGCTTTTGCGCCCCGATGAAGCCGACCCACGCCGCCAAGCTTTCAGAAGTCCCCCATACCGTCGCTCTCCGGGCCGGCCCATGTGTCGCCACCGGAAGGTAGGTAGGGCTGTCGGAGTCGACCGAGTCGCCGGAACAGGTCAGAACCTCCTCACTTTGGCCATGCCCGCCACCTATTTGATAAAATGCCTCAATGGGCCGTTTTTTAATTTGAGTCGCCGGCCGGTGAGCGGCGGCCGGGAGGCGACCCCAGGCGGCCGGCGAGGCTTGTTGGAGTTCCCAGAAGTCGAATTGGTGTCGGCGCCGGTCTGGGTCCGCCGGCGAGAGGCCGAATTTCGGCTTCGCCAGCGGATGCTCCCTCGATTCGGTTTGAACCGGGTCAGCTGACCCGACCCGGTCAAAGACCGGGTCGGATTCGTTGACCCGGGTCGGTTCCAAACCGACCCGGTTTTATTTTATTTTATTTTATTTTATTTTATTTTATTTTGCTTTATTTTGTTTTAAAAATAATAAAAATTTTAAAAAAATGAAAAATTTAAAAAAAAAAAGTTTTAAAAAAGGTTTTTCTTTTCTTTTTTTTTTCGTTTTTTTTATATAAAAAAATAAATAATAATAATAATAATAATAATAATATATATTTTTCCCTTTCTTTCTTTATTTCGTTTTTATCTCGATTTTTTTTTAAAAAAAAAAAAAAAAAAAAAAAAAAAAAGAGATTTTCTTTTTCTTTTCTTATTTCGTTTTTTTTATCTCGATTTTTTTTTCCCAAAAAAATCCGAAATTTTTTTTTTTTGCATGACTTATTTGAGTCTTCTAATCTTTTATAATTATGCATGTTGTTATTTTATTTAAATTAAACAAATCTGAAATCGCACGGTAATATGTTGCATGTTTTATTATTACCATTATGGGGTCAGTATGCATGTTTTTTTAATACAATTGCATAAACTGTTGTGTTTCTGAATGTCATCTAACTTATCTAGGATTAAAACCCTAGGGCTACATATCTGCATGACTGCTGATCATTTCTGATTATGCACTCGCTTGATCACCTCACATGTTAGGAGAAAGGTCCTAAAATCTATCCAAATTGCATGATAAATGTTTTCAAAAATGAACAGGGTAAAATGGTACCGAAAGGGCATTAGTTATTTAACTAGTGTAACCAAGTCCCCGAATTCAGTTAATCTCTGGTTCGTAAGAATAGGGTAATTCTCCCGTCACCCTATTTAGGTTTCTAATCGACCTACCCCAAACCGATTAGTGGCGACTCCTGCATGTAAATCACTCACATGTTAAAAACTCAAACCTTAAGTCGCGATATGGTATGGGCTTGGAAGAGCCCGAGTTAAGTCCCGAACCTAGACTTAGCATGCAGGCGAGCCCCCCCTTTTGCATATTTTCCAAAAAGAGGGCTCGGGAGTTCGGTCATGACACAGGCGACGACTGCTTTGGGGACTTGTGTTTTTAAAAGTGGACTTAAGCCAAATTTTTACCCTGTTCAAAATAATTTTTATTTGGCAGCAAGGACTCCAGGTATGACCCTGACAATAAGGTGTTATTTGTTCTTGCAGGTTCGAATTGATTGTTTATAAATTATTGTGCATGTTTTAATGATCTAGCACTACACTATTGCACACACAACCACGCTGCCGGACCTGGGCCGCGATAGGGCATTTTAGGATAGTGTTGAGAAAGATACGACCTCGAACGCGAGTCCGCGATGTAGAGGTTGCCTTTCTTTTCCCGAAATTTATTTCTAAAAATCGTAAAGAAATATCTTTAGCCGCTATTCGCGTGACTATAAGATATTCCTTTCGATTTGGCCGAGATTAAAAGGACTTGACACCAACGCGAGACTGCGACGGTCAGGCACCCTTTTAATTTCACTTTGTTAAGCCAGTCTAGATAAAAATCGAACCTCACTCCTCATGTGTATGTCGTCGTGATTGCCATGGTTCAAGGAAAGGTATATATTCTATCCCTGCTCATTTCATTATGCAGTCTACTAATTCAATTGATTTGTTACTGTTAAACCACTCGTTGATTGTAGTCTATAGACAAGGAATACATTTATTATGGAGCTTGTCCATGAAAATAAGCAGCTCAAGAAACTGTAGATTCTCCATTGTCTATGGCATGAGCATCCGGGAAGGGCGCCCTTTTTGTTAAAAGCCCATTTTTTTTTATATATTTTCCCATGTATTTATGTTCAGGGGTTTTGATTTTCATCCTTAAAAGTATTTTTGGGATGTACTAATCTTAATATAACTCGGGCCGCTTTTTATGCTTTAAATAAAAATTTTTGCCCCTTAAAGACACCATCGAGGCCTTCGGCCCAGTGGTATCCGGGGATGTAAGCGTCACGGTCCGGGGCGACCGGGGTTCGAACCCCGGGGATGCCGCCTGTAATGTAATATTAATAAAAACCTTTTTTGCTTATTTTTTCTTTGCAAATAAAGAAAATATGCAATAATATTATGACTAAGTCATAAAATGCTTCTTTATTGGGCATTATACTTATTTATTGGAACGTTTTCACAGGTGGTTATAAGAAATGGCTGAAGAAAATGCCCGTCTCAATAAAATGGAGACCGAAATGAAGCAAGTCTTCGCTTTTCTTCGACAGCTCTCAAAACAAGTGGAACACACATCCACCACCTGGACCAACTCGCCATGACTCCGTTTTGCTATCCAAGACCAGGGGTGATTCAAATGGAGCCCTCCAGTGTCAACCAGAAAGGTAAAGATGTCATGGTTGACAATGTCCACGAGTCTCCTGATCCTAAGGAATTGAGCACCCTATGCCCAAAGTTCATGCAATGTGAACAATACAAACCCAATATCCCTCCATCACAAAAGCAAAACAGCCGGAGACAGTTCACTCCCCTCTCAGGATCTCCGTCTCAGATGCTGGCAATACTCCTGAAGAAGGGACTGCTTTTCACTGAACCAAAGCGACCTAATCCTGAGAGCTTTTCAAATTACAATCCGTCTAAAAAGTGTGATTATCACATGGGCGAGGTAGGGCATTCAACTGATGGGTGCTATACTCTCAAGCACCGAATTCAAAACCTGCTGGACACCGAGACTTTCTCACTCCAGACCGATGAAGGGAATGGGTGCAAGCCTACTTGAGTAGAGCTCTTCTTTTCTGCATAAATCCCTAAGAAAAGGGCTATCCTTGTACTTTGTTTTTTATCGTCATTTCTGCCGAAAGAAATGTCTTTTTGAACTCTCTCTATCCCGAGATTGTAAATATATGTATTGTGAATAAATAATGTTTTGAGGGCATGAGGTGGTATACCAAACCGGCCCGTTGATGATATCCAGCCATGTAAAGGAAAGTGTTCTGAGGCCCGGTCTTCCTCATGCTTCCTTATTTCTAAAACCTTTGAAAATAAAACAAACGATTTGTCATTTTTTTTCAAAAGGACAAAAATGGTGTTGGAAAAGCATGCATGCTTATAGCCCTGTTTGTTTTTCTAACTCGCTCACTTCATGTTTCAGAGCGTACACCTTTTTGATTTGTTATTACAAAAGGGACATTGGAAGCGGCACAAACTGAAGAGCACATCAGACCCTAGTGATGCTACCAGACCAACTCGTCTGATAGGGGCAGTCTGAGCAAAGATCAACCAACCTTCAAAATGAAGTGTGGGGCAAATCTCATTACTTTTAGTATGAGATATCAATTCCAGAGAGTCAGAGGGAGTGCTGAGCATTCCTTGACACCATAATGAGCGAAACGTCATTTCGTACAAAAGTCGGGGACAAATCGAGAAAAGATTATTCCTTTTGAAAGAAAGAGGTATGTCTCATTCCTCAACAAATTTTGGAAATAATATTCTATCCCTTTTCTTTTGCAGATAATGAACCGGGAAGTATGCTAGACTCCGACGTGCTAGCAGGCGAGATAGGACACCAATGTTGGGACTTCTCAAATGAAACACAACAAAAAAGTGCTTAATTTGGAAAGTAGACTAGGGGGCATGCAATTCCCCAGTCCGTAAAAAAGGATGTATTTCGTTCCTAAAGTTCATCCACTTTAGCTTAGAAATGACACATTCTTTCCTTTTATGTAGGCTAAATTTGAATAGAGATCTTGTGCAAGCAACTGGAAAGGACTTTGCATATGACAAGATAGAGTCAATTCTAGTCTCACCAATCATGGAGGTCTCAACGCCAGTCATGCCCACATTGGTCAAAGACCTTTAAAACAGAGATTAGCTTTGCTGCGAAGATCCTCATGCAAGCAATTGCACATGCCCTATGCATGTCGGGAATCAAAGAATTTTCGAGAAATGCCTCAGCATACCAGAACCGCGTTGGCACAACATGCGCCGACAATAGGACTTTCCAACTGGAGACACCCCTAATTATGGAGGATCTCATTCGAGCTTCGAGACTAGGAACATAGAGAAGCAGACTGAGGTAGAGAAGGCTGAACAAAGTAAAGAGGATAAAAGACTCTACTAGCTTTGAAGGCAAAATGGAAGAAGGAATGGAATCACTGGCATCCGAGAAAACTCAAGGAGTTTTCAGTCAAATCTCCAATAAAGGGAATCACGAAGGATAATGTTGTATTGTTTCCAATTCCTTCCCTTTAAAAAGCCCATTCATTAACGCGATCTTTCTTATTGCCTTGCAGGTATGCCCCGTTGTCCCAGCATAGGTAAGTATCTTTTTCCCTAAAAGAAACTTTTCTCATAAGAGTAGAAAGAAACAAGAAGGAAGGAATAATTAAAGAAAATGGATACTATTTTCTTCCTCAAATGCATTACATGGAAGGGACTCTTGCAGGATAATTTTACCTGTTTAATTCACCAATTCCATGTGAAAATCTTGACAACTCAACGAATGGTGTTAGACTACTCTGACGTACTGAACGAGGTGTATCAGGATGACGAGAGGCAATCCTTAGTCTATACACATTCTCAAGTACCAAACCTGTGCAAGATGAGCGAAAGAGTTGCATTTCTACAAGGTAAAGGGATTTCTCGCATAAGGTACGGTAGCCAAAGTGACGAGAGGCAGTTCATTTCTTTGCCCCATACACTACCATTGATCCTTTGCTTGACCACTTTTGAGCCCACACTCAGAGGTTCCTTTCGAATTACCCCTGTCAAGAACCACCCCACATTGGGGCAGCTTGAGGTGTATTAGCCTCACAGGATGGATTCAAACTCAGAGGAAACAAGAAAAACATCCATTCTTTGCGGTTATTGCCTCCATGGCTTCGACCTTGCTGTTTTCATGGAACCCGTGGTCCTCAACAGAGTCCTCCAAGATAAGCACATCATCGGCGGCCGAACAATCGAGACTAAGAGGGCCTTGTCAGAAAAGAAGCAGCAAACTAATGCTTGCCCAGAATGCCAATGATATTATTGATAACAGTGATGTTTTCAATGAGCAATACAAGAAGGACGGAGAGTTTGTAATATCTAAAACTTTCTAGGATCATTAGCTGCAATAGCTCGCACAAGGCGAAAAGACAAATAGAAATTTTCTTGCTCTCACTTGCATTAATCTTTGAGTGTTTTTATTGCAGATGAACTCTCGCGATAATTTAAGTGCCCTAGGATGATGAAGAGTAATTCTTTTTCCATCTCATACACTCATATCCTTTGCTAGCCCAATTGAGCTGACAAACTCATTTCGTACGAACCCAATTGGTGATCATCCTCCACACCGGGGCAAGGCAAAAGTCACCACAGTTTGAGCATCACGGTCTTAAGTACCGAATGAAGATGAAGACTCCAAGAGCCTAAAATATGGTTCTGTTCAATCTTGTTGAGGCTAGTCCTGACAACACCAAGAGAACCAAAAAAAAAATACTGAAGAATTGGGGCATGAAAAAGCAGTGTGCCTGGTAAAAGCAAGGCCAATGCCCATGAATAAAAAAAAACAACAAAAAAAAAGAAGAGAAGAAAAGGAGAAGAAGAAAAACGATGAAAAACATGAGAAAAAAGGAGTTCTTATTTTCTGTATAATGTGCTCCCAAATATCTCAAAGTTGTTAAGTGGTGGAGAATAGACAACCCCAAAAGGTCTGGACTTGAGTTCTCCTTTGACACAAATTCCTACTTTAGGAACTCTGTCTTGGCAAAGATCTTCTACATGACAGATAAAATGGTGTCCAGAAAAATGCTTGACACAGAAGCTCCCCAAGGAAAAGTTGTTAAAGATGCTGAAATACAGGATTATCCGAAGAATCTTCCAAAAGGATCCTGACAGTGGAGAAGAAGACTGGTGACAATGCCAAGAGGATCACCAATTCTCACCCTTACACACATTTTTGAGCCCAACGATCATTTCGTTTCTCAACCCGTAAACCAAGCCCACGTTACATCCCTAATGAAGTCTCTTCTGACTGGGGCACTTGAATTAACGCGGGATTTCAAATGTTTATAAACAACGCTCGAGGAAGTGCGAGCAAAACTACTTCTATCTCTTTTGCAGGGTTATTGACTTGTAAACCCGGAGAATTGCAGAATATTTTCTTTCATGGCCTTGACTTGAACAGTCACCTTTGTTAAGCCATTGACCAAGCCTACATTACGACCCTGAAGAAGACCTCTCAGATTGGCAGTGTAGTACCGCTTGCGAGAAAACTCAGATCCTTGTTGATGTGATAGCAGTCAGATTGAGTGTTTTTTATGTTCCCGCATTAATGGTCGGGACAAACAACCCTTTTCAATGAGAGTGAGTGGAAAGTCCTTTCTGACTGAAAGTCCCTCGTTCATCATCTCGAGAAATTCCACCTTGTGAAAAAATTGTCTTGATTAACCCACGGTGGATGTTTGGTGATGCAAACATGGTAAAATCATAATGCATGAACTTGCAAATGCACACTCTGGATTAGCCCAGCTTGTCTATCCTTGATGAATGCATGCATATTTGTGCTAATCATCTTTGACAGCTCAGAGTTTTAATCCCCAGTGATAAAATACAAAATTCAGGCCCTGGAGAAGCCCTCATTATCATCCCAAGGGAGATAAAGGGTTGGTTATTCAGCAGATGATACATCAAACCTCCGGGAACGTGCCCAGGTAAGTACATTCTACCCTTACCCGGTCCCAAAATCATCAGATTTCTTTTCAAACTATCCAGAAAGTAAACCGGGTATTCCTTTGAAAATGAAATGCATCTTGACTAGCTGGTCAAGATATTTCGTACAACATTCGAGAACAACCTCAGTTGTTTATTTCTCCAATGAATGTGTTTGTACAAAGAAAAACTTGTCTAACAGGAGACATGCCCTTAGGAGGCAGGAACGCATCCAGGTAAGTATATTCTACCCATGCCTGGTTCTAAAAATCCATGTACCTATAATTGTTATGGTACCCTTTGAACATTGGACTGACCCCTCTGTTCACCCTTTTGAGCACGAAACTGACTCCCTCTGTTCACATCAAATCCTTGGGCGAGGACCCTGAGGTGCTCATTCGTTTGAGTTTCCAAGACCTGCTGCCAGAAATCCAACAGGCAAACCATCAAATCCTCGGGCGAGGACCCTGAGGTGCTCATCGTTTGAGGTGCTCATTCGTTTGAGTTTCCAAGACCTGCTGCCAGAAGCCCAGCAGGCAAACCATCAAATCCTTGGGCGAGGACCCTGAGGTGCTCATCGTTTGAGGTGCTCATTCGTTTGAGTTTCCAAGACCTGCTGCCAGAAATCCAATCAGCAGGCAAACCATCAAATCCTTGGGCGAGGACCCTGAGGTGCTCATCATTTGAGGTGCTCATTCGTTTGAGTTTCCAAGACCTGCTGCCAGAAGCCCAGCAGGCAAACCATCAAATCCTTGGGCGAGGACCCTGAGGTGCTCATCGTTTGAGGTGCTCATTCGTTTGAGTTTCCAAGACCTGCTGCCAGAGGCCCAGCAGGCAAACCATCAAATCCTTGGGCGAGGACCCCGAGGTGCTCATCGTTTGAGTTTCCAAGACCTCTTTGCGAAGCCCGGGACCAACAAACCATCAAATCCTTGGGCGAGGACCCCGAGGTGCTCATCGTTTGAGCTTTCCAAGACCTGCTGGCGAGAGCCCCCAGGCAAACCGTCAAACCCTTGGGCGAGAACACCCAGGTACTTTGGCAAAACAAAATCCAGTCAGTCAAGGCGACCGAAGAAAGGTTCGGGTCCTAGACAAACAAAATCCAATCAGTCAAGGCGACCGAAGAAAGGTTCGGGTCCTAGACAATCAAATTCTCAGTCAAGGCGACCGAAGAAAGGTTCGGGTCCTAGACAAACCATTTTTCTCGTCAAGGCGACCGAAGAAAGGTTCGGGTCCTCGACACACAATATCAACTATCTGGAATTACTCTACCCTTCGGCAAGGTAAGTAGCCCCTAGTAAGTTTTTATTTGCTTTAGCACGCATCATATTATCACATTACGAAAAATGGGACTCATGGTCTCGCCAAAAATAGCATTCATTGAACATGCATGGGCCAAATTTAGGTGTCATTTTATCTTTGAATGTAACCTCTGCAAAGATCAACCTCTCTGAGCTCACCTTCAAAGAGAGGGGCAAATTGTTGACACCTATTTTTAAATTTGCCCAAAATAAATAGCACAAAATTTAGGAGTTAATTTCTATTAATTCCTAAAACAAAAAATATATATTTCCATGCATTGCATATAGAAATTAGGCGTGTTTGTGTTAATATGGTCTATTAAAGTGTTTTAAAAAAAATTTCCAAAAAAAATAATAATATAATAAATTTTTTGTTTTAGATTAAGTAATTAATTAAAAAAAAAAAAAAAAAAAGAAAAAAGAAAGAAAAAAAATCAAGTCTGGCCGGGTCGGGGCCGAACCGACCCGGCCCGTTCCTCTTTCCCCCCCCGCACGGGCCTCGGCCTTTTCTTTTCTTTTTCTTTCTTTTTCCCCCCGCCGGCCCAGCCCGCTTCTCCTTTCCTTCTCCCTCCCTCGGCGTGCAGGCCCGGCCATCCACTTCTCCTTCTCCCTTAAAATCGCTTTGTTCCACCTCTCTGTTCTCCCACATCTTGTGACCCGAGCATGGCGCTTGGCCTTGCGGCGCCGCTCCTCATCGTCGTCATCCGGTCAGAGCAGGCCAAGATGAACACGCCACGGGACTGGCCATTAAGGCCAGTCCCATCTCTCCCCGTTTCTCGGCCTCCCTTATCCTCTCCTCTCTCCGGTCCCTCGATCTGCCTCCGCAACTCATGAATTGGCGGGGCCCAGGCCGCCCAATTCGCGGGCCAGGCCGGACCATCGCCACGCCCCACGGGGAGAGGGGGCTACCGTCCGGCCGTCCGACTATATACAACCAGAGAGAGGGAGAGAAGCCGGTCGGCAATTTTAAACAGAAAAACAGAGATAGAGAGACCGAGAGAGAGAAAAGAGGGAGCAGAGAGAGATCGAGAGAGAAAAGAGAGAATAGAGAGAGAGAGGGCGTGACCGTGGCCTCGCCGGAGCAAACCAGTAACATCGTTGTCGCCATGAAGAGGTCAGAGCCTTCGGTCGGCGATTTTGAGAAAAATAGAGAGAGACAGAGAGAGAGAGACATACAGAGAAGAGAAAGAGAGAGAGTGTGGTCAAGCCTCACGGAGTAAGCCAGTTAGGTGGTCGCCACGCCAACCTGACCAATGGAATCCTTCAGACGCTGGGCCGTGGACCGATGAGCTGTCCCCTACTCGAATCATTTGTTTTTCCCCTGTTTTTGCGCCCGACGAAGCCAGACCCACGCCGGCCGTTTACATGAGTCCCGCCCATACCGTCGTTCTCCGCCCTCCATGTGTCGTCACTGAAGGTAGGTAGGGCTGTCGGAGTCGACCGAGTCGCCGAACAGGTCAGAACCTCCTCACTTTGGCCATGCCCGCCACCTATTTGATAAAATGCCTCAATGGGGCCGTTTTTTAATTTGAGTCGTGGCCGGTGAGCTGGCGACCCCAGCGGCCGGGCGAGGCTTGTTGGAGTTCCCAGAAGTCGAATTGGTGTCGGCGCCGGTCTAGGTCCGCCGGCGAGAGGCCGAATTTCGGCTTCGCCGGCGGATGCTCCCTCGGTTCGGTTTGAACCGGGTCGGATTTTGTTGACCCGGTCGGTTCGAACCGACCGGTTTTTATTTTATTTTATTTTATTTTATTTTGCTTTTATTTTGTTTTAAAAATAATAAAATTTTAAAAATGAAAAATTAAAAAAAAGTTTTAAAAAGGTTTTTCTTTTCTTTTTTTTTTTTTTTCGTTTTTTATATAAAAAAAAATAAATAATAATAATAATAATAATATATTTTTCCTTTCTTTCTTTATTTCGTTTTTATCTCGATTTTTTTTCTGAAAAAAAAAATCAAAAAAAATTTAAAAAAAGATTTTCTTTTTCTTTTCTTATTTCGTTTTTTTTATCTCGATTTTTTTTTTTCCCGAAAAAAAAAATCCGATAATTTTTTTTTTTTTTTGCATGACTTATTTGAGTCTTCTAATCTTTTATAATTATGCATGTTGTTATTTTATTTAAATTAAACAAATCAAAATCGCACGGTAATATGTTGCATGTTTTATTATTACCATTATGGGGTTCAATATGCATGTTTTTTTAATACAATTGCGTAAACTGTTGTGTTTCGAATGTCATCTAACTTATCTAGGATTAAAACCCTAGGGCTACATATCTGCATGACTGCTGATCATTTCTGATTATGCACTCGCTTGATCACCTCACATGTTAGGAGAAAGGTCCTAAAATCTATCCAAATTGCATGATAAATGTTTTCAAAAATGAACAGGGTAAAATGGTACCGAAAGGGCATTAGTTATTTAACTAGTGTAACCAAGTCCCCGAATTCAGTTAATCTCTGGTTCGTAAGAATAGGGTAATTCTCCCGTCACCCTATTTAGGTTTCTAATCGACCTACCCCAAACCGATTAGTGGCGACTCCTGCATGTAAATCACTCACATGTTAAAAACTCAAACCTTAAGTCGCGATATGGTATGGGCTTGGGAGAGCCCGAGTTAAGTCCTGAACCTAGACTTAGCACGTACCAGGCGAGCCCCCCTGCTTTTTGCATATTTTCCAAAAGAGGGCTCGGGACGGTCGCGACACCTATTCATCAAGATTGTCAAGCCGCGTTGTCTCGCCCACAACGGCAGCCCCTACGCAAAGATCTGCACGTTGACTCACTTTTTTCCGTCTTAAGCTGGCGATTCACCGCCTCGGCAAGCCGACCAACTTCGTCCAAGTGGCACCCGTTCTTCACGCTCGGCCACAACAAGCTAAGTCGGCGAGCTCCACACTAGAGATCTCTGTCGGGTTTCGTTGTCGAGACCTTCCTCGGCGGCATCGGCTTTGACCTCTTTGATTGAGTGGTGAGCTTGATCGAGCAACGAATAAAAGAGAGGCACATGGCATCCGAGTGGTTTGCGCTTGATGGCAGCGCCAGCGTAGGTAGGTCTTACTACGATATGTCATATTCGAGGCTGTGCTTGGAAGGCGATCATCACGCGCTTGACGAGGTAGCAAGCGTGTTAAGTGACTCCCCGCTCACTGCTGTCCTAGTCCACGTCTTGTATCTGAATCTTGTGTGGTACTTGGATTTGATCTTGCCCACCGAGTTCTTTTACATGTTCTTGATTAAAATGTGGTATTATGGATTCAGGTTGAGGATACTAGCCTCGATGGACACTAGTTCTTCTATACACCAGATCTTCCTCTATAACTGTTTAGATATTCCATACTTATTTAAGTTCTGGAGCTTTTATTATGTGTTGCAATGAAATTGCAAAATCACTTAAGCTACGAGCAAGTCAATATATTCATTGTGATAAATGTGCATCTTCTTTTGTATTTTGTTCTTATGCTTCTTCATAAGTTATGCTTCTCTATTATTTTCATTGTGATTCCCAATTTAAACCACACCGAAGCTTTTTAAACACGTTAACAAATGTAAAAATTGCAAACTTTGCTGGATATGAAAATATTGTTGACGAAATTCAAATGGCATTAGCTTAAATATCACAAACAATTCGGAATTACAAAGAAACGAAATTGCAATAACAAAGTTGGAATCGATACACTCAAATACCGAGGCCTGTGTTTGACACAGTTTCCTTAAAACATATTCGTCCCCTCCGCTACGCGATTGAGGTTTTGCGAACGTCTGTCTCCCAGGATACAACGGCTAACAGCGAAGAAGAGATCGCGGCACTTCCAAGCTTTCGGCGAACTTGAACAAACTTGGAAACGAACACTATCGAAAACAATGCAAATGCAGAGAACGTTTTTCAGAAGGAAAGTAGCGAACTGTTTTTCAGAAGGAAAGCAGTGACGTTTTTCGGAAGGAAAAAGCAGAGCGTTTTTAAGTCGCGAATCGAGAGAGATCAAAGAATGAAGAATGATTTCGATAAAAAATAGAACTGAGGGGAGAGCTGTTCGAATAATAACGCCAATTTAAATTAGCCGTTACAAAATCAATACGCATCAAGAATAATGGCCAATTAAATCCGCCGTTACAAAATTAATTAAATGCCTCATAAATTAGAAGGCTAGCAAAATTGGGCTTGTCGCAAGGCCCACTTTTCGGTCCCAAGAATCGTGTCTACGCAGGATGCGCGCCGCGCCCAAGTCTCGCCTTGTTGGGCGCGGATTTGCACCCCCCCTCATGCTTGAGGCGTAGAGTTTGTGCTATAATAGTTACCACTTCATATAAGTGTAACCGTATATAAACCACTCTTTAGCCTTCTTCCTTTTCCAATGTGGGACTAATGCTTTTCACTTCCCACTTCCAACTCAAGGGTGTTCTTTGAGTATCAATTTCTCATTCATTCACCCATCAATTTGTCCCAAATTTCCAACAATCTCCCACATGAATGAAAATTGTTTTAGTTTTGACTCGTGATAGTGTTCAACAATTGAAACCTGCATAGGATAGGTAGGTGTTACCTGTAACATTCCGAATTTTGATCCAATTTTGGGGTTTATAAAATGCAAAATTTGTCGGTGTGCTTATATAGTAAAATCTACTTGAGAGCTGATCACTCTCGGTTATTATTTTAAACTAGAGATTTCGCTAGAATCGCACTCGATCGAATTTGGCCGTTATTTATACCCTGAACTTGGCAGTCGATTTCCGGGAGTTTCGGGACGAAATAAATGGGACGGTGTCGAAATTATTGTGGCCAGTATCGAGATTGTCAGGGATAATAGTGGAAAAGTGGATTTTTGGACCGGGTACGAATTTGGACTAGTAGACCCCTCGTAAAAATTTTGGTCAAATTAATTTGGCTTTTGTCCCTTTTTTTAAGTCACGGGTCTACTTTGGACGATAGACCATTTTCCGTTTTGGAATTGGACCCCCGGTTTGCGTTTAATATTTAAATTTCTATAAAATTTTCAAATAATCTCTCTCTCTCTCTCTCTCTCTCTCTCTCTCTCTCTCTCTCCCTCTCCCGGTCTCTCTCTCTCTCCCCCGTTCGGCCGTGGGAGGCCTTCGCCGGAGCGCCGGAGCCGCCGCCGGAGTCGTCGTCGTCGCCGGTCGCCGTCCGGCCGACCAGCCAGCCGTCCGCGTCGCCCGAGCCGCTAAGCCCCTCGTCGCCGCGCCCGTTCCGCCCCGAGCAGTCCGGACGGTCACTATTCCGGCGATCCTTTATTCGGTGATTCTTTATTCACCCGAACCCAAATCGGCCCGTTCGGCCCGTTTAAGCGTAGGACACCCGGTGAGTACAACCCTAAACCCTAATTAGGATAATTTACATTTCTAGACCGGTTTAGGGATTAATTAGGGTTATTTAAGGGTTAATTTAGGGGTTATTTGTGGAATTAATTAGGGGTTTTGATTGTGGCCAATTTGATGGATTAGTTTGATAAATTAATGGAGGATTAGTGGCCCGAGAGGCGCGATAAATGGGTTAGTCAGTTCGGATTAATTTGGCTCGAGTTCGATTTTATTTGTGGATTATTTGCGCGCCGTATATTAATTTTTGGTGGTGGTCAATTAGACTGATTTTTGGGGAGTATAATAGAATATTTTGGTGATAATTATTGGCCCAGAAATTACGGTTTGATGGTTGCCCACAGCGAGATTAAATTTGGGCGCGACGCGATTAATTTGAGGACTAGGCATGTGAATACCGGGATTGATTGATTTGTGTAACTGATTGGCCAATTGAGCCTCAATTCTGATTAATTTGAGGGTGCCTAGTTGCATATCCAGTGAGACCAAGAATAGATTAGCTTGGCGGGCTTCGGGTGCATAAATTTCATGTTGATCCAATTGGGTGTTTTATATGCATAATTTATGTGTCGAAATTGTGCCATGACTGTGTGGGGGTGATTTGATTTACTTGGGTTCGTGATTCATTGAACTAAATGTCATTGTGAAATTTGTGAGTGCCCAAGTGTGGTTATTGCGATCATGAATGTGTATCATGAACATTGGCACGACATATGCATATACAGTATGCCCGAGTGACATGTGCATTGTGATCACCTAAATTGCCCCGATGCGCCTAACGCGGGTTCGGGATAAAATTGAGGTTTGTGAATGTGTGATCACAATAAACCCGATGCGTGTTACGCAGGTAGTGAATGCCGCTCGATGCGTGTTACGGGACGATGCCCGGACGCCGGAAGACGACCAACCCGACGCGCTTTACGCGGCCTGCGTTCGTGAGGAGATCGGTGTTGCGCCTAATGCGCTTTTGACGGGCCAGAGACACTGGGCCAGTTGAGGCGTTTTAACGCTGGCCACGGGCGTTTGTGATTAAAGAAATAGACCTAATGCGACACGCTGGTCGGACCTGATCGCTTAACGCGGTCGGAGGAGTAATTGAGAAATGGCTGAGTGCTGCAGTGTGCAAGTGTGCGATAATGCATTGATGAGGCATGAGCATGAGTGCGAGCACTAGCATATGCATAACATGCGCAGACATAGAAATGCACGTGTATGTGCTGTGATTATATTCTGCGCGTGGCTGCTTTTGTTGATTTGACGCCTAACCCGCAGGGTCTAGTGAGATTAGATTTAGGCCCGAGGGCCCCGAGTCGATTATGTATGTATTTGTGATGTTTAGTACTTGTCAGGAGGTGCATGTTAGCCTAGTTTAGGTTTAGGGAATTACTCGCTGAGATTTATTCTCACGGTTGTTGTAAAACCGATATTTTCAGATCCCCGGCCTTGAGGATGACGGGTGTCCCGATGCATTTTTGAGAAGAGCCCCCGACCAATTGTAGTACCTGAACCCCGAGCCACTTACCCCTTTTTGTCAGTAGTGGCCTCGACCCGCTTTTGATTTTTGGTATTCGGGCTGTACTTGAATATTGTAAATGAATTCCAGTATTAGTACAAGTGTTGATTTTGGGGAATACCCTTGGTCATGTATTGATATATGTACGGGTGGTTTTAATTGCTTCCGCATGTGCTGTTTATCTCTGTGTTGGGTGTTGGGTCGGCGACGCGTCCTGGGACGTCGCACACAAATCGACCTCTGCGAGGGATGTGGGCGCACCGAGAAGTGCGGGCGTGACATTACCCTTTGAACCTTTCCTTGTGAAAGTATATTTACTTTACTAGTTGTCCAGTAGACATGATGTCCTTGAACTGTCCAACTTTCTTATGTAAATGAACCATACACTTCACACAGGAATCATATAAACGTTTGTTCAGTTCTCATAGTTATGTTCGTTTTGGCCATGAACATCAACCTGGTTCTGCAAGAGATTCTAAAGAATTTAGCCCTTGATTAATTCTCCTTTGAAGCGGCCCCACTTCTCTCTCACATAGGTGATTACTTAATTCTGAGTAATTTATTTACTCCACTTAAGAATCATTAAAGCAAAATTGCTATCATTTTCCTTCACAATATCAATTTGATATTTTATATAGGAATGGTTTTAGGGATAACCCCCACAGTGACATCACTAAGTTTGTATAATTAGGTTGTCCCTTTGAACCTAGTTCTTGGGATCTCCGTGCAACTAGGTTGGGTTTCCTTTATACCAACTTATTCTTTCATGGGCTTCATTCCCATTCCTCTTGTCGATTTCTCAACTAACTCTCTATTTAACCCTTTGGTTAGCGGATCCATAATATTATCCCTTGACTTTACGTAGTCAATTGAGATAATTCCCGTTGAGAGTAGTTGTCTTATGGTATTATGTCTAGACTTACCATTATACATATTACTCCGTGCTCTTCCAATTGTATACTTATTGGTGGCACAGGTTTTTGCCATTTTGGAATATCCTCTAAGAAATGGTGTAGCCATTCAGCCTCTTTAACACACTAGCTGTTCTTCTTCGTTCTGAGTTTTGCTTCCAAGAATTACATGCATCTTCGCCTGCTTCAAGAACTATCAAGCCTTCGTCGCTTCTGAAAATTTCAGCTTCGCGGCAGCGCTTCAAGAATCTGCTTCTGCATTTGCTTCTGAAGAATCTGCTTCTGAAAAATTTCAGCTTACGCATTTGCTTCTGAAGAATCTGCTTCTGAAAAATTTCAGCTTACGCGTCTACTTCTGAATTTTTCTGAATCTCAGAACTTTAGCTTTTGTGGGTGTTCAAGAACTAATAAAGTCTGAATATCTCAGAACATAGATAATTCTTCTAACTTGAAAAATCTGAAAGACTTCATTCTAAGCTTCCAGAACATATATTCCCTTTGCTTGTGCTTGAGATAGTTCTTGAAATCCTTCCACCCAGGAGGTAGCTTTTCAATTATAGCAGCCACTTGGAAGGTTTCACTCAAGATCATTCCTTCAGCTTGAATTTCATGCAAGATCACTTGAATTTCTTGCACTTGACCGATAATGATCTTGAAATCGACCATTTTATAATCAAGGAATCGACCGACAACAAATTTCTTTGCTCGGCATCCTCTGTTTTATATTTTCGGTCCAAGGCTTCCCATAACTCTTTTGCCGTTCTTTTTGCACAATAAACATTGTACAATGAGTCATGTAAGCCATTCATGACGTAATTTCTGCACAAGAAATTAGAGTGCTTCCGTGCATCAACAAAGTTGAAGGCCTGTTTATCCGTTCTCCTTCGGATAATTCAGAGCATCCTCGGTCAAGAATCTCGCAAGATTCAATGTGGTCAAATAAAACAGCATCTTTTGCTGCCACCTTTTAAAGTTCAGTCCGTCGAACTTTTCAGGTTTTTCACCATGGTGTACATAAACCGCAGGATGAACGGAGGATGAGCCAGGCAATTGGACAGCCACGGCATAGGCAGAGTCTTTGGTGATGCTGTCAGCAATCACATTGACACCATCGTTTCGAGCAGCCACATCCACGACTTTTTTCCCAGTAGCCATTTGAATTCTTTAAAATAACGACGAATCTGTTTTAAGATTGTTGACGAAATTCAAATGGCATTAGCTTAAATATCACAAACAATACGGAATTACAAAGAAACGAAATTGCAATAACAAAATTGGAATCGATACACTCAAATACCGAGACCGTGGTTTGACACAGCTTCTTTAAAACAGATTCGCCCCTCCCAGACGCCGATTGAGGTTTTGCGAACGCCCTGCCTCCCGTGATACAACGGCTAACAGCAAGAAGAGATCGCGGCACTTCCAAGCTTTCGCCGAACTTGAACAAACTTGAACGAACACTATCGAAAACAATGCAAATGCAGAACGTTTTCGAAGGAAAGTAGCGAACTGTTTTTCGAAGGAAAGCAAATAACGTTTTTTTTGGAAAAGGAGAGCGCGTTTTTCGCAGAATCGAGAGAGATCAAAGAATGAAGAATGATTTCGATAAAAAATAGAACCGAGGGGAGAGCTGTTCGGGAATAATAACGCCAATTTAAATTAGCCGTTACAAAATCAATACGCATTAAGAATAATGGCCAATTAAATCCCGCCGTTACAAAATTAATTGCGCCTGGAATAATGGCTGATTAATTCTGGCGTTACAAAATCAATTTCGAACAGCTTGCCGCTTAACGCACCATTAATTGAGTCGGAAAAATTAAATTAGAAGGCTAGCAAAATTGGGCTTGTCGCAAGGCCCACTTTTCGGTCCCGCAATCGTGTACGCAGGATGCGCGCTCGCGCCCAAGTCTCAGCTTGCTGGGCGTCGGATTTGCACCCCCGGCTATGCCATGAAAGCGTAGAGTTTGTGCTACAATAGTTACCACTTCATATAAGTGTAACCGTATATAAACCACTCTTTAGCCTTCTTCCTTTTCCAATGTGGGACTAATGCTTTTCACTTCCCACTTCCAACTCAAGGGTGTTCTTTGAGTATCAATTTCTCATTCATTCACCCATCAATTTGTCCCAAATTTCCAACAAATATTGAGGAGTCAAGATTGATGCAGTTTGACGGATTGATCTTCTCCATCTTGGATGCAAATCTCAGGTGTGGCGCTAACTACCTCGGCAAGAAATCTCCGCTCGGAGGCTGCCTCATAACCCCAACTCTCTCGCACTCTGCATCCTCCTCAACTCCATCGGAGGATACCACATTTTCCCAAAATGCATGGAAGGAAGAAAATTGCCAGCAATAAAGAGACTAGAAGGATGAAGATGAAGGAAAGCGAAACCCGCAAAAGAAGAAACTAAAAAAAGGACACCAAGGGAACAGATAGTCTGCTGAAATGTGGAACCCAAAATGGGTAGAATGGTAACGTCACTTTGTTTTCAAATAGTCGATAATATTTCGACCATAAAAAAAAATAGTTCGTAATAGGCTTTCATGTTGTAACTAATTTTTTTGTTTTACAAACAGAAAAAAGATTTTTGTAATTGTTACCGAACAGTTGTATTTGTTTTAGTGAAAGAATATTGAATTAGTTTAATTTTCGGACTATCACGTGTTTGCTTGCTGAAAATGATTAGTTATAAAAAAATATATGCATGCTTATAATAAGGTAAATGAATTCCCTGATCTGAAAAAGGAAAAACATTTTCATTGAAAATGATTTACATAGAAAGCATTTTCCTTTATCACAAAACTTTCCTCAAAATAAACAAACCCAAATTGCTTCACAATCGAAATGAAAGATGGCTGGCACCGAATGGCTATAAACTAGACTGTGCAAAAAGGATATCCTTTTTTGAGTAATATCTGGATTGTGAATACCAAGAAAATAAATGAGTTACTGAAAATGCTAGATTACCTTATCCAGGCGAAAAAGGTATGTTAGTAAGTTTTGTTTCATGTTGCAAGCTCAGAAATTTAAGTACCTAACAGGGAAATTGCCATATTGGCCCAATAATACACGCGAACATGTAGATTGTGTATGTATAAACTAAATTAGTTACTTGATAACATTGGCACATCTAAGATATATTACCTAAAGAGTAAATAGGCTGGAAACTGTCTGTATACTAAACTATCAAATTACCCAATAAGATATCCTTCAAAATATTTTGTTTTCCTTTTGAGATTAATATGCCCTCCTAGATCGTTGCACACAGTAAGGACGTTCTGAAGATAAAAGAATAATATAAGATTTGCGTATTTCAATCATGATAATTGTTTTATTTAAATGTCCGTTAGCGTAATTATTGATTTCCACAATTGTCGATGTGCGCAAGACTTACCGTTAAAGCAAGATCGAGTACGGAAATAAACCCTTCATGCATAAAATAGAAATGCACAAAATAATGATTTTCCCGCGACACAGCCCGATACATGCATTTGGTGATAAAAGAAAAGGGTGATGATTCTCACCAGCCCTTTAAGTATAGAATGGAAAATTATCCTTTCTCAAAATCAAGCTTTTCATTTCATACATTCTCAAGAACTAAATTTTCAATGACGAACAAGAGCCTCTTTACTTTTTTTTATTTTTTTTTATTTTTGACTCCACACATGCACAATTGATAAATAATATGTGAGTCGAGAGTGGCTTATGACAAACACATCATTAGAAGAAAAATCCATCACATCTCTTTTGAGGAAAGGAACAACCTGTCATGATTGTCAAATTTGACAAAAAATTAAATATAAAGCCAAATCTGTATGTTTAAATTAGTCCTGTTTATAAACTCAAGAAAGGATTTCATTCTCTTATGCTAGCATTTTCTTGACATTCGTTTCTTTGGGTCCCTTCTCTCTTACACCCGAATACATAACACTTAACCTCTCTGAGTTTGCACCTTGTTTTAAACACTTCACTTGTCAAAACTAAACATCACGTGATGACTTTTGGCTTTCATTTATTCAAATAACCAATTTTATTACATGCCTTAAGGTTTGGATCTAAGAAATCATCTGTTGTTTTTTGTGCTTTGTATGCGCGAATAGTTTGGTGGAGATGGATGAAAACAAAAATCATGTCGAGGAAGAAGAGGATCTATCATTTTTTGATGGACTCAATGATTTAGAAGGAGACGAAATTTTCTCCAAGTTCATGAACCAAAGCCCTGTTCACTTCTCCGAACTAGAACAATACATGGATGATGAAATGTCACCAATTCTCAAGCAAGAAATCGACGATTCAAATGTCGTGGACATCCCGCGCACGTCATCGACGCCGAGCGCAATTGAGTTACCTGCTGATTTCAAGAAGCCAAGGAAGAAACGATTGAAATCTACCCTCCAAGAATCAGCCATCCTTAATCCAAGGCGTTCAAAGAGGTACATGCTAATACTTCAGTTTAATTACATAATTTTGTTTCATTTCTTACCAACATGACAATTTCCGAAAAAAAAAATTACTTGCAGCACCCAGTTTTCTCTAATACATGACTAGTACACATATAGGCTCCTTCACTTACTTATAAGCCCCACTAGTCAAGAAAATTTTGTGCAAAAGAAAATTGAACTCTTGAATAAGGAGTCATATAAAACAATTTGATGGAGTAGAATAAAGGTGGGAGATGGAAATTATAATTTTACCGGAAAGTATATTGTTTTTAATTGAATGACATTTTAAGTTTTTTGAGTGAAAGGAATAATCGAAAAACATTATTGAATTAGATGACTTGTTTAGTTTTTTATTACAGTATCATTTTGCACATAAAATCATGGAGTCTATGCATATTTTAGTTCTGTCTTCCGGTGTCTTGCTATCAAGCTCGCAAAGATCTTAAATCTTGCAATTCTATGCTATTGGGAATAGAGCTAATCGATTTTCAAATTCGTAGAGTAATACCTAAGTGGTAATATGTACTTTTGCATTTCATTTTGTATGGGCTGAAAAGAATATTATGTGCTCATCATACTTGAGGTAAAAATCCACTCCAAACATATATAAGTCGAGATAATCATTTTACAGCTCTCTCAACATATCTTGGATTTTCATGAAACTAAACTTCACACAAGCGAACTTGTTTATCCCGAATGAGAAACACCACCTCATGACTCATTGACCAACCACTAAAGAAAATTTTCAAAGGAATCCTATATATATGGCCGTCTTTGTACTATATGTTCCATCATTTTTTCACAATTCCTCTAAGGATTTCGTATTCAACTAGGTAATGTTTTACAATATGCTTCCTTACTTTTTCCAGTTTATACGAAAAAAATTGTGATTGGATTTTCTTGAATTAACGTTGAAGTGTGTCTTTTCCATGCATGAAGTCCTGTAGTTTAATCCAAATCTTTGTCTCCTCCTTCTATTTTCGAAATTTTCAAATAAAGCAGTGGAAATTATTTTCATTTAATTTTTGCTCCTAGAATTATGTTGAAGCGTGCATCTGCCACCAAATCTGAGAACACAAAAAGGGTGGAGGAATATCTGTTGGAGGAAAAGACGAAATCTTGCCGAGCTCGAGCTAGGGCACGAACAGCTGAGATTGCAACTTTGGAGGTGATACTACTTTCTCTTAGTTTAAGGAATTTTATCCCAATATTTAGTTTATGTAGATGGTTTTATTTGAAGTCTCTATATTTGGGATGAGCTGATGGGTATTTCAAGTTGTTTGTTGATAATTAAGCAGACGGAAACCAAGGATCAGAGCGATGAAAACAACAATTTGGAGAAATTTCACGGGACTATGATAAGTAAAATGTACTCAAACTATGGTAAGGCTTTCTTTTCTAGATTATTTAGAACTCACTTTAAAGTTTGATTCTACTTTCTATATTGTTGAAGCCCTTTTGAACAATTTTCTCCGTATGAAAGGCTTGATGGTGGCGGTGGTCGTCGTTGTCGCCATCATTGTGAAAAACTATTTTCGTTATGCATGTGGCAATGACATAAACATGGTTAAATGCAGAGATCTGCGACATATATCTCTAGGAACTCTTGATCTATGCTTTTTGTGACAGTTGGGAATGAGGATATCATGTCAAGAATCCGATGGCTGCAGAAGTTGATCCCAATTCCGACCATGGTAAGCATGCCCTTCCCATTCAATCTAGGAAATTTTAAAGATATGCTTCCCAATCTTCAGGTCTACATATACTCCATATTTTCCAAACCCTCCCATCCTCATTTAAACCTCCAGCCTGGTATTTAAAATAATATGCATTTACATACTTATTTATGTATTGCTTAAAATGAGCAGGGTCGCAAGCATTCGGCTGAAGTGCCTCGGGGGTTTGCTGCAGCATCATCGAGTGCTACAGGAGATGATGGCGCGCTGCCTCGATGCACAACTGACGACAATCATTGGCCGGACGACTCACCAGGGAACAACGGCCTTGCTAAGGGCTCAAGCAAACCTGCTGATTTGGCACCAACTCATTGAGCACAAAAGTTAGGCGTACATTCGATTTGGCAATTGTGCAGCTGTCTCGATTTCATTTCATGGATTTTTAGTGCTTTCATGCTTCGGAATATCATTTGTGTTTCCTTGCAGTTTTGATTAAGTTGCAAACCCTAATTAAACTATTTAGCCTTTTATGTGGTTATATATCTTGTAAGTATGATCCGGGCAAGAGACTTATTGATTGCGACTTAAAACTTTTATGTGTTGATTCATTTTGTGACCAACTCGATCGCTTTCGTGGTGGTCAATCAAGAACTTTTCACAAGGTCTATAGTGGAGGATTCTTAAGAATGAGGTGTGTTTTTAGTCAATTTTCACATATAGAGACTTGTGAGAACAATTTTAAATTGGTAGATGCAAGGTACGCATTTGAATGAAATATATTGAAGCACTGAAAACTCACTCCATCTCAATTATTAGATTCTATGGGTTTCATGTGGGGTAACAACATTCAATGGTGGAGTTAAATGAACTCATGTTCTCCATATGCATACATGAATTTTTCGGAGTATAAGTATTGTGCACAACAGGGGATCGCACATACCGATGAGCCCATTTTTGGCTTGATCAAAGTTAAGGGAAGAAAAAGGTATTAAAAATGGACTCAATTTGGGTCATTTGACCTGGGCTTGACGCAAGCCCGTTCTCAGCCTCATGATAGCGGGGTCTAGCTAAACTCCCACCGCTACTCTTTGCCCATTCTATTATCAAGTTCAATGCTTACACTTATAATGGAATAATTATCTAAAAAGTCTTAAACCTATTGTACGACGATCAATTTAGTCCTAAATTTTTCAATTTTGCAAATTTAGTCCTGAACTTTTTTTATATTTTCCAATGTAGTCCATCTAATCAATTTTGATAAAAAATTGATGACATAGAGGTGTAGTCAATGTCGCCAATCCCACATGGTATAGCCGGTACTAATGTGAATTTTTTTTATTTTTTATTAAATTTCTGAGTTTTTTCTTTTTTTTCTTTTCCTTTCCTTTTTTCTCTTTTTTCTTAGGGTTAAACCACCAAAAATCTCAAATTGGTACACATGTGACAATTTTAACCCGAACTTTTTTTTATCACCAAAAATCCCAAACTGGTACACATGTGACAATTTTACCCCGAGCATACCCCAAAAAACTCCAAACTAGTACACTTGTGACAATTTTACCCTGAACATATCATAAAAAACCCCAAACTGGTACACATGTGATAATTTTACCTTGAACTAAAATTTTAATATTGTTTTTTTCGAATTTTTATTAATTTTTTTTGTTTTTATTTTTTTTTCTTCATCTTCAACCTCCAGCCGGTCGCCGGAGGCGGAAACTGGCGAGGTCGGCCCCACCGGCTACTGGCGAGGGCCGTCCTCGCCGGCGTCGAGCGAGGGCTGCCCTCGCCCAACTCAAGTGAGGATCGCCCCCACCTAGGCGAGCAAAAGCTGTCCTCGCCCGCCCAGGCGAGGGCGACCCTCGCCCAACGCCGACGAGGGCTAACCTCACTTGGGTGGGCGAGGACAGGCCTCGCTCGACACCGGTGAGGGCCGCCCTCGCCTGAGTCGGGCGAGGGCAGCCCTCACCTGCGCTGGCAAGGAAATCCCTCACTCGATACCAGCAAGGGCTGCCCTCACTAGACCCGGCGAGGGCGACCCTCGCCCGCGACCAGTGGGCTGACCTCGCCGGCTTCTGCCTCTGGCCGGTCGTTGGTCTGGCAACCGGCCAGAGGTTGAAGATGAAGAAAAATAAAAAAAAAATTCGAAAAAATAAAAACTAATATTAAAAAATTATTAGTTCGGAGTAAAATTGTCACGGATGTACTAATTTGAGGTTTTTTATGGTCAAAAAAATAGTTTAGGGTAAATTTATCACAGGTTTACCAATTTGGAGTAAAATTGTTACAAATGTACCAGTTTGGGGTTTTTGACGGTAAAAAAAAAGTTTGAAGTAAAATTGTCATAGGTGTACCAGTTTATGATTTTTGGTGGTAAAAAAAAAGTTTTGGGTAAAATTGTCACACACGTACCAGTTTAGGATTTTTTGTGATATTAACCCTTTTTCTTATTACTCTATCAATCACTAGCCATAGGCAAGTGCCGTGACACCCTCGCCCTTATCTATGTTGGGAACATCTCGCAAGGGCAGCCCTTGCTTGTGGCCAACAACCAATGAGAAAAAAAAAAAGATAAGCAGAGGGAAAAAAGAAAAATTCATAAAAAAAGAATTTGCTATAATCATCCACATCACCGTTTGTCGCCATTGTGCCACATAGGATGAACAATGCTAAGCTATACCTCCACGTCAACAACTTCTAGCCAAAGTTGACCAGATGGATAATATTGGAAAATCGTTAGAAAATTTAAAACTAAATTGGCAAAATTAGTAGTTTAAGACTAACTTGGCCGCTATACAAATAGGTTTAGGATTTTTTGGATAATTTTATTCACGTATAATATTAGAATACTATAACACTATAAATTGATATAATTTTTTTTGGACAGTTGAATAATTTACCTAATATTGTAGCAATCGGACCGCAAAGATCTACATTATTTTCCCCCCTCGTTCTCATATAAATATATATCTTACGCCTTTTCTTATAGAGTAATTATGTATATCTCTTAATTTATTAAATTCGACAGGTGATGGCATTTTTGGCTCAACCAGGAAAGGGATCAAATGTGCAAGAATATTAGAATTGGTATCACCACAACGTGGGGCGGGTTTTAATTATTTTCTCAATCGAAGGGATGGAATGTTGGTTATGGAATTATTGTTGATCTTCTGTTTGTAATTCTCATTGTTTTGGAGACACAAAAGTCTAGGAAGTGATGACCCTTATTTACCCCTTTTTTAATGCATTATTTTCCACTTGTTTCCAAAGAGAATAGGTTAAGGGGGTTGTGTAGTTTGAAGTTTGAACTTCCTTCTTGTACTCTACATTGTTTTGTGTTACATGCTGCTCAGTTCTCTTGAAAGCTTTTTTAAAGTGTCCTCACGGAAATGACTGCAACTAGCAATATAGTAATTAGGGTGATTTCTATAAACATTCTTTTTCATATAATAGGGTTCCCTTTGGTTACTTTGATACTGTTTTCACTTGTAAATAGTAAAATTATTTAACTTATTTTTAGTTTATTTGAACTTTTCTTGATTAAAAACACGGTACATTTGGTTATCCCGAACAATAAATGTTTTTCTAATATCATTTTCATAAATTATGTTTGTCATGTTTAAATTCCAATGATACTTTTCATCGATATTGGTACTTCAATCTATTTATAGGTAAAATTAATATTAATTAGTTAGAACTAACATCGATAGAGATAACCGAAGTCAATTCTTCTGTATGAAAAATAATTTTTTTCTTTCAAAACAGTATATTACGTTAATTTTTTAAAATAATTGATAATATCGAAAACCATGCAAGTGGTGTTTTCATGTCAAAACTATTCTTTTGCTTTAAAAAACCGAAATACGATTTTTGTGAACGTAACCAAACGGCGCCAGACTTATCACACAATTTTGAATGAGAGTCGGTTGGTATTAAATGGCAATGAACTATACTATCCAAAGAGGGCATTTTTTTTGTGTTTTCAGGATGCTAAAGATCCAGAAAATAAACAAAACCAAATTAGAAAATAAATGGGTTTCTGAAAATGCTAGATGAACATATCCAGGCGAAAAAGGTATGTTGGTAAGTTTTGTTTCATGTTGCAAGCTCAGATATTTAAGTACCTAACGGGGTAATTTCTATATTGGCTTAATAATGGGGTTTACATCATGGACGGTCTGATTGTCTATGTATAAACTAAATTATTACTTAATGAGAGTTGCACATCTAAGATATTTTACCAAAAAAGTAAATTGTCTATACATAAACTAAACTAGCAAATTGGTTTTCTTACTTAATTATATTCCAATAAAAAATATCTTGGAAAATGTCTTGTTTTCCTTTTCTGGTTTTTTTTTGGTCTAGTTAAAGAAATATCGCTTTTCTTCTTTTTAGTTTAATATGCATCTCAAAGAGAAAAGAAATATGATTTAAATGCCCATTAGTGTAATTATTGATTTTCTCATATGTCAACGAGCGCGACATATTACCTTACCCTTACCAAAAAAAAAACGAGCGCGACATACTGTTAAAGTAAGACCGAAGTACAAAAATAGGTCTTTGCGTAAAAATAGAAACACGTGAGCCCCTCTATGGCTCATACATTCATTTCATTATAAAAGAAAAGGACGATGATTGTCACTAACCTTCTAAGTGTAGTTAGGAAATTTTATTAAAGGCATTCATGGAATGTAAAATTATTATTTTCAAATTCAAGAATTTCACTTCGTACATTCTCAAGTAATTAATTTTTTTCAATGATGAACGAAAAGAAAACTTTTGTACCTACACATGCATGATTGAGAGTGGATTTACTCGTAATCACATTATGTATAATTAGAAGAAAAATTCACAAACATCTTTAGGAGGAGGAACGACATGTTACGTTTATCAAACTTCATACCAAATTTACCACTAAGCCAAATCTGTTTATTTAAATTAGTCCCATTCATAAAGCCAAACAAGGATTTCCTCGACTTTCACTTTCTTTGAGGTCTCTCTTCTCTCTCACCCAAATGTTTGATATTTGACTTCTCTAACTTTGCACTTGTTTTGAAAACTTCACTTGTCGGGAATAATAATCAGGTAATGACTTTGGGAATCTCATTTATTCAGATAGCACGTTGTATATGCTTTAAGGTTTTGTTCTAAGAAAATTGGCCATTAGTTTTTGTGTTATGCTTGTGTGAATAGCTTGGTGAATAGCTTTCACCGAGCACACACCATTACCTCAAATGTCAATACCCTCAAACAAATTAAGTATGAAAATAAAGAAAATGACAAAAAATATATTATGAAAAATCTCTACCCTATCTTCTCCATTTGGTCTTTTAATTATCCATTTTACCAAATAAATAAAAAATTAAAGCCAAAAAGGTATTATCTGCCCTATCCTCTCCATTTGGTATGTAGTTAATCATTTTACCAAATAAATAAGAAAAAATGCCAAAAAGAAAAGGTTATTGTGAAAATCTCTTCCCTATCCTCTCCATTTGGCTTGTAATTAATGATTTTACCAAATTAATAAGAAAAATGTCAAAAAAAAAAAGGTGTTATGAAAATCTAGGTCATATCCTTTCCATTTGGCCTGTAATTAATGGTTTTACTAAATAAATAAGAAAAGAGCCAAAAGAAGGTATTATAAAAATCTCAAATCCTATCCTCTCTATTTGGTCTGTTGGAGTTGGCGAATACTGGGACCCTTGTTTCTCACACCGGCACGCCCACGTGAGCTTAGGGAAACCCGAAGTGTTGTCCAATGACATGTGACCCATGCGCGCGAATGCGGGGTTCGGGGCGCGCCCCATCTGGGCTGTGCCCCTGCCCGGCCCCGGGCGGGGTTCGGGGCGCCCCCGACGGGGTTCCGCGCCCGGCCGGTCGGACGGGTTGCCCCGGCTCACGGTGAGCGGGGCGGGGTTTCGGGGCAGCCCCAAACCTCAACGGGTTTGGGCTGGCCCGTATAGTGCGAAATTAAGAGATTTCATGTAGGTTTAGGTTTTGGGGTCCCGCTTGGGGCATATATATTTTTGCTCGCTTTTTCTGATCATTGTAACGAGTCGAGAGGCTGTAAACCGAAATCATAGTGAAATCTCTTTGCAGGACGTAGCCCTATTCGAGGGTGAACCTGGGTAAATTCGTGCATCGTCTATTTTTCTCTGTTTTTCCGTGATCGTTCTATTTCGGTTCTCGATACATCCCTTCAATTGGTATCAGAGCCGGAGTTGTTCGAGGAATTAGGGTTTATTCGAGATGTCAGGAGGATCACGAATTGAGATAGAAAAATTCGATGGGACGCGATTTGATCTGTGGAAGATGAAGATGGAGGATCTTCTCTGTGATCGAGATCTCTGGTCGGCAATCGAAACGGAAAGGCCTGTTGCTGCGCAACCTGGTGTCGTGATAGGCAAGGAAGCGGTGAAGGATGGGGATTCAACTTCCAAACCGGCAGATCCGAAGGAGATTGAAGACCGGAATCGGATCGATCGGAAAGCAAAGGGGTTGATTCGGCTTTGTCTCGCAGACTCAATTCTAACGAATGTGATGAGCGAACCTACAGCCAGAGATTTGTGGCAGAAATTAGAGTCGCTGTATCAAAGTAAGTCGTTGGTTAATAAGCTGTTCTTGAGGAAAAAGCTGTATAATCTTCGGATGCATGAGGGCGACTCGTTTTCTGCACATCTGTATAACTTTAACACATTGATTAGTCAACTCGTATCAATCGGTGTTAAGTTCCAAGATGATGATAAGGCAATAACACTACTCTGTTCACTGCCGGATTCATGGGATAATCTGATTGTGGTGATTGGTGGTGGGGATAAGGAATTATCGTATGAAAGTGTGTGTTCTGCCTTGTTATCGGAGGAGACACGAAGAAAGGGATCGGGAAATTCCGGTAAAGAGGCATTGGCGGCTAGGGGAAGGCCGGCAGAGAAGTCTCTAAATCAGAGAGGGTCCAGATCCAAATCTCGTGGGCGATCGAAGAGTAGAGAGAGGAGGGTACAGTGTTGGAGATGTCAAGAGGGGGCCATGTGAAGCGGGACCAAAAACAAACCAATTTTTTAAGAAAGAAGCTGAATCATCCTCGGGTAAAAAGGAGATCGATGCGGGAGATATGTATTTGGCTGCCGCGTGTATGGCACAGTCAGACAAGGATATATGGTTGATCGATACCGGTGCTTCATATCACATGACGCCTCATAGACACTGGTTTTGTGAATATGAGAAATATAATGGTGGGGATGTCATGCTCGGAGATGATACTGCAGTTCAAATTGTCGGGCGTGGTAGGGTGAAGCTGAGGATGAGTAATGGCACGGTGAAGACTATTCCGACGTGATGCACATACCCTTGATGAGTAAAAATTTGTTATCAGTCGGGTACGATGGCTGATTCGGGGTTATTTTTAGCTGTGATAAGGATTCGTGCAAGATGACTCGAGGTTCTATTGTGATTGCACGAGGAGTCCGTTACGGGACATTATACAAGCTGCTCGGGGAAACAGTGACTGTTGGTAGCGGGTTCGTTTCTGAAGAGGCCAAGGAAGATGGACATGATATGTCCATGTTGTGGCATCAGAGGTTAGGGCATATCGGTGAAAAGGGACTATCTACCTTAGCTTCAAGTCAGATGGTAGAAGGAATTCCAAATTGCTCTATGGGTTTCGGGTTCTGTGAACACTGTCTCCATGGAAAGCAGAACCGAGTTAGCTTCCAATACACTGGTACAAGAGCAACTGAGGTTCTCGAGCTGATTCACAGCGATGTCTTTGGACCTACTCCGACTCCATCTATTGGAGGATCCAGGTACTATGTATCGTTCATAGATGATTTTTCGAGATATAGTTGGATTTATTTTATTAAAAGTAAATCAGATGTATTCGAGAAATTTCGAGAATTTAAGGTTTTGGTTGAAAACCAATTGGGCAGGAAAATCAAGGTCCTTCGTACAGATAACGGAGGTGAATTTTGTTCGGATAAGTTCGAGCAATTCTGTGTGGATAATGGTATTGCAAGACAGAAGACGACTCCGTATACGCCTCAACAGAATGGGGTAGCCGAAAGATTAAATCGGTCACTCATAGAAAAGGCAAGATGCATGCTGAGTTGGGCAGGTTTGGGAACAGAATTTTGGGCAGAAGCTGTAGCCACAGCCAGTTATTTGAAGAACCGGTCACCGACCTCATCAGTGAAGGATCGTACACCATATGAGGCAATGTTTGGGAAGAAGCCGAATCTGTCGCATGTTCGGGTGTTCGGGTGTGATGCATATGTTCATGTACCCAAGGAGAAGCGGGGTAAACTTGACAACAAGTCTGAGAAGAACATATTTGTTGGATACAAGGAAGGGGTCAAGGGCTATAAGCTATGGAATCCAGAATCAAAGACCATTGTATACAGCCCAGGGATGTTGTCTTTCGTGAATCACAGGTCCCTGTTTGGCGCACGTAAAGGTGATGAGCCCAAGAAAGTGGTAGTGCTTGATGTTGACACCTAAATTTTGGCGATCCATATGAGTACATATTGCATAGGAAAATTAGGAGTCGATTCCGACACCTAGCAAAAATAATAATTAAACTGCATTTAGTTTTAAGAACATTTGTTAAGTAGTTGCATTTGCATCGGACTGGTGGTGGATGGGTTTAACAAAATTTAATTGAACTGGAGTTAATGGACTCAAGTACAGGGTTCTAACCCAATGGAATTAATTGGATCAAGCCCGTGTAAATTAAAAATTCAGCCCAGCTCGTTATTGACATGCGTGTTGCGCGTGTGGCACATTGGATTAGGAAATATTGAAAATCTTTTGGTCACATGATTATTTGAAAAAAAAATTTGGAAAAAGAGCAAAGATGATTTGGGTAGATTCATTCGGCATGGGCAGAGGAACAAATGAAGAAAAATAAGAAAGTGAGTGGTTTTCACGAAAAGATTGAGCCACAAAAGAGGAAAAGAAGCAAAGGGAATGGGGCGTATATTCTGAGCATTATATTGGAAGGTCTTTATGTCTTCGGTGGTGTGAACAGAAAGAAAGTCAAGAATATATTCTAAACAATCAGAAGAAGAAAGATATTTAAGACCTCCTACCTATAAAAGGGAGGGAGCTCGACAATTCTTGGGGACACACAATCGCTACAAATACGGAGGGGGAACTCTCTTTGGTTACGTCTTTAAAAATATATAGAAAGAAAAATCGAGAGAAAAGAGCGTGAGCTCGCCAAGTCCTTCGTGGGCCTAACTCCCTTCCCTTGTGGCCAGATTTGTGGCCACGCCCCGAAGACCAGCGGCTGCCGCTGCTGCCCCGGACGCCAAGGGCCGCCCGCCGCTGCTGCCCAACGCTTGCACCAACCGATCATAGCCATACCTCTAGTCGTGAGTCATTGCGATCATCGCTGCTGCTGTTCCACGACGCCGCCATCCCACCGCTGCTCTTCTCCGACTCGTCTCCTCCGGCTGTTCTGCTGACCAACTCTTTCCCGCCGTGAGTCTTGAAGTCCGATCTCTAAAGCATCGCTGAAGTTCGTCAAGAACAATTGGAGGCCTTGAAGTCCCTTTGGTGCATTGTCCAGCAAATAGCCCATGCAAGATACGAAGATATGAAGGGGAACATAAGAGCCATATAAAAAGATTATTTTTGCAGGTTCCACCACCTTCTTACTTTGTTGACCAAAGAAAGTCGGCGAACCAACTTCCAAGTCACACCGCGAGCAATACCATCGCTTGAGTCCGCCCGCGTCATTCGTGATCCGCAATCCAGATCCGCCATTCGTCCGAAATTGGAACGCTATCCGGTGGTATTGCGAATTAGGTAAGAATCTTCATTAATTCAATTTTCGTATATTTTGTTGCTTAATTCGTGAAATTGCATCATTGTTTGAATCTTCAAATATTATTCATATTAATGAAATCCTCAAGTAGATTTAAGTTGGGAATTATTTCCTAATTTCACAACGTGCATATGATCGACGGTCCGATTTCATGCCCGAAATATGACTTGCGATCGCACGGAAAAATCGTCAATCCGATCTCCCGCCCGAGATATGATTCGCGATTGCATGAAAAATTGGCCAATCCGATCCTCATGCCCGGGATACGATTTGTCAATCTTTGTTTCTAAATTTAAACGGATATCGGTAATACTTCTTGTGCAAGATGGTGCCGTGTCGATTCGATTCCTATCTTTGTTTGATTTGATTTGATTCTTTATTTTTTTTTTTTCAAAAAAAATCCCAAAAAGATTAGATAGTATTAAGGTAAATTTTTCTAGATAGATTGCATGTTAGGTTAGGGTTTATCTAGTAAGGATAAAAATCCAATTTAAATTAGGATTTGGCCTAGTTTAATTCCTAAAATGAATTGGATAATATCTTGCACTAGATAATGAATTTTCATCATTTTATAATTTCGAATTTCAATAAAAAATACAAAAAGGGCATCATGTGCATGTCATATAGATTAATTGCATCATTATCATTGCTATGTCATTGCTACTTGCCACGTTGCATGTCTTTTTGCTACGTCATTCACATATGCTATGTCGCATGTCATCTTATCACATCATTCATAACTTGCCGCGTCATTCCTAACTTACCGTGTCATCATATATGACATGTCATTGCTTGCATATCATTTAGTGATTATATGTTAGGATCATGAAATTGCGAGTCACGTTAAAATAGGCATGCTTTGTACGTCATCGCATTAAAGTAATTGTATTACATGCACTGCATATAGGTTAGTTCTCATTTAAATTAAAGAAAACCCTAAAAAAATAGATTTGAGTGGAATTACATGTTAATTAGAAATCATATTAAGGTTATCAATGTGATTTTCTAGCTAACATTTGCAAGAGCTTTCATTGCTTCGAGGTGAGTTTTCCTCCTTATCTTTGCAATTTATTTATTGTTTTATTGGATGTTAAATTGATGGTTTGCGCACTCGCATGAACACCTCACACGTTAGTAATTAGGTAATAAAATGGATCCAGACTGCCTGCATAAATTTTTTTTTTTTTTGAAAAGAAAAGGTACCGAAGGGCGTTAGATTAGATCTAAGCGTAACCAAGTCCCCCGGCTTAGAATCTCTGGTTCGTAGGAATAAAACATATCTCCCTATGTTTTATTTAGGTTTCTAATCAACCTACCACAAATAGATTAGTGGCGACTCAAGCATGAAAACATTTGCACGTTAAGAACTTAAATCCTAAGTTGCGAATTGGTAGGGCTTGGGAGGGCCCGAGTTAGGCTTAGTCTTAACAATCCATTAGCCTGAGAGGAAATTTTAGGTCGCGACAGCTTGGCGACTCCACTGGGGACTAGAGTTAAAACTTTTAGTGGACTTAGGCCAGTTTTTCTTTTCAAAAAAAATTTTTTTGCTTGGCAGCGAGGATCCCAGGTACGTCCCTAACATTTAAGGTGTTAAATGTTTTTGCAGAATGGGAGTTATAAGGGGTGGAGTGTTTGTTAACCATTTTATTGCAGGGAGGTGTTGAGATTAGATGTTTTAATTTTGATATTGAAGCGCTGTTTGCATATGATCTGTTGTGTATGCCTATGCATTTTCACTACACTCTAGCACACACAACCTGTCGCCGGACCTGGGCCGCATAGGATCACCTAGGATGGTATTGAGATGGATACCACTCCGACCGTCCGCCCGCGGTACGAGTTGCCCGTCTCAATCCCGATATTTCTTTCTTGATGTCAAAGAGATTACCACCCCGGTCCGCATGCCCGCGACATGGGTCGGCTTTTTGATGATGCCGGAGTCACAAGGACCCGACTTAGTCCGCATGCCCGCGGCTAGTCCGATCATCCTTGTGGCTCCACTTTGTTAAGCCTTCTAGAGTAGAAATCGAGCCACGTAGCATGCGTATGTCTATGTGATTGCCACCTGGTTATTGGTAAAGTAAGTCCTTTGAACTTTTCCTCCGCAATTTATTTACTTTATCGTATTGTTTGGTCGGTCCATGACATTAGGTTGATCGCAAGTCTTGGTCAATATACAATGGGAAATTCCGACATTCGACTTATTCTCCCTCCCAAGAAGGAACTCAACGCGTGGTGGGACAAGCTAGACCAAGCTAGTCGTGAGTTCGTGGAATCAAGAATTGGCCGACTCCTCCCTTTGTTGCGTATCAACATTCATGGCAGCCTCATTCAAGCACTTGCCCATTGTTGGTGTCCAGAGATTTACTACTTTCATCTTCGAAGCATGAGCTCACTCCGACCTTGGAAGAATATAGCATTGCCATTGGAAAACCTTTGGAATTAGAATTAATTAGTCCACCTATCGGAATAGATCCTGTCTCAATTTTATCTGATTTTTGAGACTCAAGGAAGAAAAAGATAAGAAAAATTTTGAAAGGTCACCGCAATACTTGCCCGTTTTCATTTCTTGATGAATGTTTTCAAAATGGCACTTCATTTCAAATGAGAAGGATTTTCCTATTAGCTTTCTTTGGATTTATACTTTTCCCTCACTGTAAGAATGCTATTAATCCTTTGATTGCTAAGTTAGTGGGGCAAGTGTGTGGGGGAATGAACTTTGTTAATGCCCTCTTGGCAGAAACTTTTCTTTCCCTTTCTCGATTTAAAGAAAATGGTGACAAAACCTTTCATGCTTCTCCTGAGCTTTTGCAAATTTGGTTCTTATCTCACTTAAAAGGGTTTGGTGGTTTAATGATTATACGTGAAGTTAGCAATTTTGATCACCCTATCATGAGATTTGAGAATAAACAAAAACATGCACCGGATTATCATTATTCCAATTGGCTGGCTTTCTTTAAAAATCCAAAGACCAAATGTTTCCTATGGCATGCTAAATGGTTCCAAGTTCGTGAGGCTAGACTCACATGTGGACGTGTTGGCCCAATCCCTTTATCGATTTCACTGGGCAATGGAATATTACCCGACTAGGGTAACTCGCCAAGATCAAGTGGTGCAAGAGCTTCCCCAGCTTTGAAGCGGGATGATTCAATTCGGGTCAACTTCACCGACGGAGACCCTCGACCATGAAGATAGCATTTCTTTAATCAAGTCGTTGTGGGATATGTGCCATCCACAAATGCTCATATGGCCCGAAAAAGAATTGAGGGTAAAGAAAGGAAGTATTATGCCACGACTGAATACATTCAACGACACAAGATTCCAGATAATTTACTCCTCAAGATACCAATGGTGCCTGAGAAGATCACCAACCGTGCTGAGAAAAGATGTCTCAAGAGAAAAGCTGAGAAGTTACAAGATCAAGTTACACACTTGGCTGAGGAGAATAAGCGATTACGTTTGGAAATCACATCTCAATTGTATATTGATCAAGCCAAATGAAATGGCTCGTGTCTTTTAAGATATTTTTCTTTCTAGATTCGTTGTTTAGGAAGTTGGGTCATTATTTTAGTATATTTGTTTAGGGAATTTCAAGTTGTTGCTTTCATAGTTTTTGTTCAAGAGTCCGTTATGAATAAAATTTTTTATCAAAGCGAGTAGACCAATGTCATGGATCGGCGTGTGATTCTTCTTGACACTTATGTTTGCCTATTTTATCCGTGAAATCAGGTAATTACGGACCGATCACGATCGCCTATTCGCACGCGGTCGAGAACTAGAATGGCCGATCAAACTGACTTACGAGATCGTGTCGTTGGCATTGAGGACCAAATGAAGCAACTCCTCGTCGCAATGCAACAGATGTCCGCTGAGATCAAAACCCTTCGGCTGACTCCTGTTCCTGCATCCCCTGAAGCATTAGCCCCAAAGCATAAAGGAGGGAAGAATGTCGATAGTGAGGAGGATGACGATCTTCCCGATTTAGTAGATGACCCCGTCCAGATTATCGTCAACAAGGATAAACCTAATGAACGGGTCAACAAGCTTGAAGAGAGAGTGAAGCAACTGGAAGGCTCACATGATTCACCCTCAATCGACTTATCTCTTTACTCACAGATCAAAATCCCGAAGAAGTTCAAGATGCCAGACTTTGATAAGTACAATGGCACCTCCTGCCCAAAAGCTCACCTGCAGCTATATCACGTACAAATGACACCGTACGTTGATAATGAACTCCTGATGATTCATGCATTTCAGGCAAGTTTGACGGGTCCTGCCTTGAACTGGTATCTCTTGAAGAAGATAAATGGACTCAAAACCTGGAAGGAAGTTAGTGAAGCATTCCTAAAGCAATACAGGTTTATAACGGACATCATTCCCACCCGCGAAGACCTCGAACGTGCTCAGATGAAAAAGACTGAGTCGTTCAAGGATTATGCTATCAGATGGAGGAATATTGCTGCTCAAGTTATCCCAGAACCTATAGACAGTGAATTGAAGAGGATGTTCATTAAAACTCTTCCATTCGAATACCGTAATCGGATGGTAGCTATTCCGGCTGACAACTTCAATCAACTTATCCCCATAGGTGAACAAATTGAGATAGGGCTGAAAGATGGGTGGTTTGTCGAGCCGTCTTCCTCGACTAAAAGATTTGGTGTAAGAAAGGAGAAAGAGCCGGCAGCTGAAGTCAATGTGACATATACCCAGCCAAGTCGAAAGAATATCGCTCCAGCAATCCAAGTATCAGAGGCTCAACAACATAACACGGGTCATCAACCTTATCAGAGGAGAAATAATAAGAGGCAATTCACCCCTCTCCCCGGGTCGTTGTCTCAAGTGCTAGCGGTCCTCCGGAAGAAAGGTTTACTTACCACTGAACCAAAGCGGCCCAACCCCGAGCAGTTCTATAACTACGATCCGTCCAAGAAATGTGATTATCACATGGATGAAGTGGGGCATTCAACTGATGATCTGTATTACTCTCAAGCATCGGATCCAGAACTTGCTTGATACAAAGGCATTTTCCTTTCAACCCGCTAAGCCGAATGTTCAGAGCAACCCGCTCCCTGATCATGCGGGCAATGTGAATGCCATATTTAGTTTCGATGTTGGTCGAATCAAGAATGTCGGGTGTACACCACCGACGTCTACGGTGAGTTAGTGAAAGCCGGTTATTACCCGAGTAATGAGGTCCTTCCCCTAGCTATCATGAGAGAAAGAATCTCAAGAATGGTAGAAGCTGGAATAATCGTTTATGCTGACCACACTAGCATCGTTTCCACTATCTCTGAAGTGGTGATTAATTGGGAGGAGGAGTTTGCTACATTGAACACCGAGAATGACAAGCTCGACCCTTTGCTTGGAGACATGCCTCCGCTCGAAGACGCGTCCGATGATGAAGAGATCATAGAGAGCACGCCTAAAGCTGATGAAGAAAAAGAGGTGATCGACACTTTGGGGCAACCGGGCGATGGATGGGGAGATATGGATGATCCAACACCTCTAGTGACAGAAGATCCTGATGATGCAATGGAGGGAATCACTACCCTATTCGATGATTTCTTCATTGGAGCTATCGAGGAAGGACCGTTGGAAGGAATGGGCACTGGCCCACAAGAGTAACATTTTTACTTTTTTCACACATTCCCTTGCGCGGGAATTTTTACTGCTTTCTAGGACTTGCCCCGTCTCGGGAGCTGCTTTTTAGGACTTTCCATTTCTAAGACTTGATTGTTGCAATTTCCATTCTAATAAATGTAATTCATTTGGTGATAATCAATGAAATTACAAATTATTTTCATTTTTTAGGGCATGTTGAAGTACATCAAACCAGCCCGGTGATGATATCCAATCAATAAAAGAAAAATATAGTCCAAGGAGAATTCTGAGGCCTGGGCTTCTTCATGTTCCCTCGTGTTAAAACTTTTTTGAAAAACATTTAAAAAAAAAAAACTTTTTTTTAAAAGAAAAATTTAAAAAGAAATGCAATGTTTAGCCCCGTTTGTCCTTTTGAATCCCTTACTTTATGTTTCAGGGGTAATCTTGTGACACGCGAGGGTATGTGAACGGTCAAATCTGGTGCATTATATTCAGTCGATGACAATCTTGATGATCCCGATGATTTTGAGGGTTCCTCGAAATGTTGCGCAGCTAAACTCACTTGGGTGATGCGGAGGAACCCAGAGAAGCGAAGAGAGGGCAAATCCCTTAAAAGTGAGACGAAATGCCCGATCCAGTTGCCGCATGAGTAGATAAGTCTTTCAACCAAAAAGTATGTCAAAGACACTTCAAGGTAAATGATCTAGTCCTAAGGAAGGTATTGCCAGTCTTTCCTGTTCTTGGGGATAAATTTGCCCCAAGCTACATTGGCCCATATGTGGTTAAAAAGGTGCTTCTTGGAGGTGCCCTGATTCTCGCAGAAATGGATGGTCGTGAGTTCTCCACTCCTGTTAGTTCTGATGTTGTGAAGATATATTGTCCCTGATAAGATCTAACATTTTTGCGGCAAAAGTTGTCAAGTGCTTGGTTTTATACTCCAAATCACAAACATTTCACTTATGAATAAATGGTTTCAATCCATTTAAAGATGGAATGTGTGCATTGGCTTTAAATTCTGCTTGATCATTTTGTCAGTCTGCATTGTCGATTTCAAAAGGGGAATCTATTTAGACAATTTGATATCTCATGTGGAATGAATTGAATGTGTTGAATAAGGTACATCGGGATGATGAAAGGCAAACCCTATCCTATACACAGTCCCATGCACTAATCCTCAGTGAGTTGAGTAAAAAAAAATTCCATGTCTGTAAGGTAAAGGGTTATCTCGCAAAAGGTACGGCAACCAAAGTGACGAAAGGCAGTTCATCTCTCTATCCCAAACACTACAGGTTATCTATTGTTTCGCCATTTTGAGCCTAAACACATGAAGAAATTCTTTCAAATTACCCTGTCAAGAACCACCCCATATCGGGGCAAACTGGAGATAAGTCTGCATTATAAGGTGAAAAATGAATAGAGATTGTCTTGCTCTCACTTGCATCAATCTTCGAGTGTTGCTTTTTCAGATGAATTCACACAAAGCCCAAGTGCCTTAGGATGACGAAGAGCATTTCTTTCTCTATCCTATACACACTTTATCCTTTGCTAAGCCTAATTGAGCCTGTAAATTCGTTTCTTAAACCCAGTTGGTGATCATCCCCCACACTGGGGCAAGGCAAAAAGCTGTCACCACCGAGAAAAGATATTCGAATGTCAATAGGAGACAGAAATCTTTGAGAGTCCAAACAGCGAGTCATTCAGTCAGAATATAGTTGGCCAATGTTTACATTGTAAACAGCGTGTGTCCAAGTGTCAAAAAAAAAAAAAAAAAAGAACTAGGGGGCATTAAAAAGCAGTGTGCCTGGTAAAAACAAAGCCAATGCCCGAAAGAAAAAAAAGAAAATCGAAAAAAAAGGGAGAACTTTAGAGAAAAAAATATCAAGATACGACATGTCAAAGTCATGAATCCTAATGGAGCAGTGGTCTTACAAGTCTCAAAGGAATCAAGTGGAGAATTCAAGCCCAATGAAGCATTTATTGAAATGACAATGCCTGAGGATGAAGAAAAGGAAGACTGGTGACAATGCCGAGATGATCACCAACTTATTCACCCCAATTATACACATTTTGAGCCTAATGATCCATTCATTTCTTAACCCATGAGCCTAGCCTACGTTACGTCCCTTACAAAGTCTCTTCAGATTATGGCACTTGAACTAATGTAGGATTCGGATGTTTATAAGCTTAGCTCGAAGAAGTGTGAGCAAGTCCATTTCTATGTCATTTTGCAGGGTTCTTGACTTGTAAACCCAGAGACAATTGCAAAGTTTTTTTCTTTCAATAGTCTCGACTCAAAGAGTCTCCTTTTGCTAAGCCATTGACCAAGCCCACGTTACGGTTCTAGCAAAGACCTCTCGGATTGGTAAGGTTGTATCGCTTGCGAGAATACTCGGACCCTTGCCGACATGACGATGGTAAGATAGAGTGATTAGCCACTTTTCGATGAAAGTGAGTGAAAGCCCTTTCGGACCGAAAGTCCCTCATTTGACATTTTCAAGATACCCACTTGTGAGTTTGGATTGTCTTATCATGATTCTCCCCAGTGAAGTTTGGCAATGCCGATTCGACAAAATCGTCATGCATGAAAATCGGTTGAATTTATAGTACATGAGTATATGTGTTCTTGATTGCCCATGAATGCATATTACATGTTGCCTAAAACCGTGTCTAGCAGGAGACACGCCCTCAAGAGTCGGAGATATCACCAGGTAAGTATATCTTTATCCCTTGGATGCCTGTGACTATCCAGGTATCCCTAACCTGTTCGAACAATCGTCAGGCCCCATATTTGATCATTTTGTTGCGATCTTTAGATGCCTTTGACGATATCCGGTATTTATTGATCAGGCCTTTTCAGTACCTCCGATGATATCCCTTGCTTTGTCAAGGAATCTCCGAGCATTTGGGCTAGCCCTCTGTTTTAAAATTGATAAATACCTTTGACGATATCCAGGTATTTATCGATTAAGTCCTTTCAAATATCTCAGATGATAACCAGATATTTTGTGAGGCACACCTTTCAAACAATTTGGAAAGTTCCTTCTTAAACACCTCTGACGATATCCGGTGTGTTTAGCAGTTGACTTTTATGAATACCTCCTATTTATATCCAGGTATTTTCGTTAAAAGTAGGAATATATTCCAATTTGTTGAATCGCTTTTCAAGTACCTTAGATGATAACTAAGCACCTTGTTAAGCCCCCCTTTCTAGCAATTTGAAAAGCCCCGCATTAGGCACCTTTAACGATATCCGTGTTCCTAATGGATAATTTTCTCGAATACCTCGATGATATCTAGGTATTTCGACAAAAGGTGGGATAAATTCCGTTTTGCTAGATTATCACCGGACGCCCGACGATATCCAGTGCTTCGTGGAAAGTCCATTTCGAGTATCTCGCACGATATCCGGATATTCAAGTAGTCTTCCATTCTTTGATTTCTAGATACATAAGATGATATCTAGGTATCTATTGATCACCATCTTCGATTACCTTAGATGATATCCAGGTAATTCGAACTACCCTTCATGTCCTAATTGAATTGTAGGTTACCAAGTCCATCGTGTTCATCGAGCAATACCTTTGGGACTGAGCCCAAACATTTGTCATACAACCACAAGAATCGAGCCATGCCTCGAATTATATTACCAATCCTATCGTAAGTAACTTCAGGTATGTTTTATTCATGTTAACATGCATCATTTTTTATTGCATTTGAAAATGGGACTCATTCTCCCACAAAAAATAACATTCATTGCATAGTCAAAATTTAGGTATCATTTAGTCTTTGAATGCAACCTCTTCGAGCACACCTTCAAAGAGGGGCAGCTGTTGACACCTAAATTTTGGCGATCCATATGAGTACATATTGCATAGGAAAATTAGGAGTCGATTCCGACACCTAGCAAAAATAATAATTAAACTGCATTTAGTTTTAAGAACATTTGTTAAGTAGTTGCATTTGCATCGGACTGGTGGTGGATGGGTTTAACAAAATTTAATTGAACTGGAGTTAATGGACTCAAGTACAGAGGTTCTGAACCCAATGGAATTAATTGGATCAAGCCCGTGTAAATTAAAAATTCAGCCCAGCTCGTTATTGACATGCGTGTTGCGCGTGTGGCACATTGGATTAGGAAATATTGAAAATCTTTTGGTCACATGATTATTTGAAAAAAAAATTTGGAAAAAGAGCAAAGATGATTTGGGTAGATTCATTCGGCATGGGCAGAGGAACAAATGAAGAAAAATAAGAAAGTGAGTGGTTTTCACGAAAAAGATTGAGCCACAAAAGAGGAAAAGAAGCAAAGGGAATGGAGCGTATATTCTGAGCATTATATTGGAAGGTCTTTATGTCTTCGGTGGTGTGAACAGAAAAGAAAGTCAAGAATATATTCTAAACAATCAGAAGAAGAAAGATATTTAAGACCTCCCTACCTATAAAAGGGAGGGAGCTCGACAATTCTTGGGGACACACACTGGCTACAACACACGGGGGGGAACTCTCTTTGGTTACGTCACATTTAAAAATATAGAAAGAAAACCGAGAGAAAAGAGCGTGAGCTCGGCCAAGTCCTTCGTGGCCTAACTCCTTCCCTTGTGGCCAGATTTGTGGCCACGCCCAAGACTAGCGGCTGCCGCTGCTGCCCGTGACGCTCGGCCGGCGGTCGCCGCCGCTGCCCAACGTTGCACCAACCGATCATAGCCATACCTCTAGTCGTGAGTCATTGCGGATCATCGCTGCCGCTGTTCCACGACGCCGCCATCCCACCGCTGTTCTCCGACTCGCCTCCTCCATTGCTCACGACCAACTCTTCCTGCCGTGAGTCTTGAAGTCCGATCTCTAAAGCATCAAAGAAGTTCGCCAAAGCAACAATTGAGGCCTTGAAGTCCCTTTGGTGCATTGTCCAGCAAATAGCCCATGCAAGATACGAAGATATGAAGGGGAACATAAGAGCCATATAAAAAGATTATTTTTTGCAGGTTCCACCACCTTCTTACTTTGTTGACCAGTAAAGTCGGCGAACCAACTTCCAAGTCACACCGCGAGCAATACCATCGTCTTCGAGTCCGGCCGCGTCATTCGTGTTCCGCAATCCAGATCCGCCATTCGTCCGAAATTGGAACGCTATCCAGGTGGTATTGCGAATTAGGTAAGAATCTTCATTAATTCAATTTTCGTATATTTTGTTGCTTAATTCGTGAAATTGCATCATTGTTTGAATCTTCAAATATTATTCATATTAATGAAATCCTCAAGTAGATTTAAGTTGGGAATTATTTCCTAATTTCACAACGTGCATATGATCGACGGTCCGATTTCATGCCCGAAATATGACTTGCGATCGCACGGAAAATCGTCAATCCGATCTCCCGCCCGAGATATGATTCGCGATTGCATGAAAAATTGGCCAATCCGATCCTCATGCCCGGGATACGATTTGTCAATCTTTGTTTCTAAATTTAAACGGATATCGGTAATACTTCTTGTGCAAGATGGTGCCGTGTCGATTCGATTCCTATCTTTGTTTGATTTGATTTGATTCTTTATTTTTTTTTTTTCAAAAAAAATCCCAAAAAGATTAGATAGTATTAAGGTAAATTTTTCTAGATAGATTGCATGTTAGGTTAGGGTTTATCTAGTAAGGATAAAAAATCCAATTTAAATTAGGATTTGGCCTAGTTTAATTCCTAAAATGAATTGGATAATATCTTGCACTAGATAATGAATTTTCATCATTTTATAATTTCAATTTCAATAAAAAAATACAAAAAGGGCATCATGTGCATGTCATATAGATTAATTGCATCATTATCATTGCTATGTCATTGCTACTTGCCACGTTGCATGTCTTTTTGCTACGTCATTCACATATGCTATGTCGCATGTCATCTTATCACATCATTCATAACTTGCCGCGTCATTCCTAACTTACCGTGTCATCATATATGACATGTCATTGCTTGCATATCATTTAGTGATTATATGTTAGGATCATGAAATTGCGAGTCACGTTAAAATAGGCATGCTTTGTACGTCATCGCATTAAAGTAATTGTATTACATGCACTGCATATAGGTTAGTTCTCATTTAAATTAAAGAAAACCCTAAAAAAAATAGATTTGAGTGGAATTACATGTTAATTAGAAATCATATTAAGGTTATCAATGTGATTTTCTAGCTAACATTTGCAAGAGCTTTCATTGCTTCGAGGTGAGTTTTCCTCCTTATCTTTGCAATTTATTTATTGTTTTATTGGATGTTAAATTGATGGTTTGCGCACTCGCATGAACACCTCACATGTTAGTAATTAGGTAATAAAATGGATCCAGACTGCCTGCATAAATTTTTTTTTTGAAAAAGAAAAGGTACCGAAAGGGCGTTAGATTAGATCTAGCGTAACCAAGTCCCCGGGCTTAGAATCTCTGGTTCGTAGGAATAAAACATATCTCCCTATGTTTTATTTAGGTTTCTAATCAACCTACCACAAATAGATTAGTGGCGACTCCAAGCATGAAAACATTTGCACGTTAAGAACTTAAATCCTAAGTTGCGAATTGGTAGGGCTTGGGAGGGCCCGAGTTAGGCTTAGTCTTAACAATCAATTAGCCCGAGAGGAAATTTTAGGTCGCGACACTTGAAGAAAGTCCTAAAACTGAAACTGTGGAGATGATTCCACAAGGCACGTTAGTAGAGTCTGATTCTGAATCGGAGCAAGGGGACTCGGTTAATGAAGTCGAGGATGCAGATTCAGATGAAGACCTGGATACAGATAGCATGCCGCTCTCAGAAGATCGACGCGGGAAAGAAAGGTACCACTTCGATACTCACTTAGTGCATTGAGTACGTATCATGCCTTAAGTATTACCGGAGATGATCCTAGTTCTGTAAAAGAGGCGAGATCCATGGATGACGCGAATCAGTGGGAGCTCGCAATGATAGATGAGATGCAGACTTGATCAAAACGAGACATGGAGCTTGTGTAAATTGCCTAAGGATAGAAAGGCAATTGGGTGTAAATGGGTATTCAAGCGAAAGCTGAAACCGGATGGAACTGTAGAGAAGTACAAGGCTAGGCTTGTAGCTAAGGGGTACTCTCAGATTGAGGGAGTTGATTATGACGAGATTTTCTCTCCGTGGGCGGTTGACCTCGATACGGTTTGTTTTATCTATAGCAGCTGCATATGATCTTGAGGTAGAACAGATGGATGTAAAACGGCATTCCTTCATGGGGACTTGGAGGAGGAGATATATATGAGGCAGCCAGAAGGCTTTGAAGTAAGAGGAAAAGAGAATTTGGTGTGCAAATTGAAAAAGTCTTTATATGGGCTGAAGCAGTCACCGAGGATGTGGTACCAGAAATTTGATACGTACATGCTCCAGCTTAATTTTGTGCGTTCAAATTCTGACCATTGCGTTTATGTGAAAAGAACGGGCGATCAGTTTGTCATTCTCACGCTATATGTCGATGACATGTTGTTGATCGGGAATAATGTGAAGATGGTGAATTCCGTGAAGAGTTTGTTGGCCAAAAAGTTCGAAATGAAAGACTTGGGGCCTGCAAATTTTATTTTGGGCATGCAGATTAGGAGGGACCGTGAGAAACGGAAGCTGTGGCTAGGGCAGGAGAATTATATAAAAGAAATATTGAAGAAATTCAATATGATAGACTGCAAGCCTGTTGGTACCCCTATACCTTTAGGGACCAAGCTATCTGCGGAACAATGTCCAAAAACGGATGAAGAAGCCGAAGAGATGTCCCGAGTTCCATACGCGAGTGCAGTGGGTAGCTTGATGTATGCTATGGTGTGCACGCGTCCGGATATAGCCCAAGCAGTGGGAGTCTTGAGTCGATACATGTCTAACCCAGGTAAAGAACACTGGAATGCGATCAAAAGAGTTTTCAGGTATCTTCGTGGAACTTCGAATTTTTCTTTATGTTTTGAAGGTACAGGAAACGGAAACATGCTTGATATCGTAGGCCATGTAGATGCTGATTGGGGTGGGGATATTGATAGTAGACGGTCTACTAGCGGATATGTTTTCACATTGTTTGGTGCTGCATTAAGTTGGATGAGCAGGAGGCAAAGCGTGGTAGCGCTTTCTTCTACGGAGGCTGAGTATATGGCTCTTACTCATGCTGGAAAAGAGGCCGTATGGTTACGGCGTTTGTGCTTGGAGCTCGGTTTTGAGCAAGGTGCCATAGAGGTGAGATGTGATAATCAAGGGGCTATTTATTTAGCTAAGAATCCTGCATTTCACTCACGTACAAAGCACATTGATATACAATATCATTTCATCCGAGAAAAGGTAGAGAAGAAAGAGGTTCGACTTGTAAAGGTCGACACGGTAGAAAATAGTTCTGACTTCCTTACTAAAGCCGTCACAGATGCGAAGTTTGAATGGTGCTCTACTTCGATTGGATTGAAGAAGAATGATATTGGAAAGGCCCTCGTCTGCGCGAAGTATCCACCAAGTGGGAGAATGTTGGAGTTGGCGAATACTTCGGGGACCCTTGTTTCTCACACCGGGTACGCCCACGTGAGCTTAGGGAAACTGAAGTGTTGTCCAATGACATGTGACCCATGCGTGCGGAATGCGGGGTTCGGGGGCAGCGCCCCCAGGTGCCCCCTGCCCACCGGTCGGGGGTTCGGGGGCGGACGGGGTTCCGCTGCCCGGTCGTGAGCGGACGCCCCGCTCGCGGTGGTGAGGCAAAACAAGGTTTAAACCTCAACGGTTTGGGCTGGCCCGTATGGTGCGAAATTAAGAGATTTCATGTAGGTTTAGGTTTTGGGGCCGTTTGGGGCATATATATATTTTGCTCGTTTTTCTGATCATTGTAACGAGTCGAGAGGCTGTAAACCGAAATCATAGTGAAATCTCTTTGCAGGACGTAGCCCTATTCGAGGGTGAACCCGGTAAATTCGTGCATCGCCTATTTTTCTCTGTTTTCACGTGATCGTTCTATTTCGGTTCTCGATACATCCCTTCATGGTCTGTAATTAAAAATTTACCAATAAATGAAAAAAAGCCAAAAGGATATTGTGAAAATCTCTATCTTATACTCTCCATTGGGTATGTAATTAATGATTTTACCAATTTACAAGCAAAACGGTGGGTGAGAGAGACAGGGTGGATGCCCGCTTTGGACGTTATGGTCAAGGATAGTTCCATTGGAACTCTTGCCTTCTCACGTGGTTCAAAACATCTCATTCCTGTGGTGGGTACCCCCTCTATGTTTGTGCTTTTCCAATTGATTCTTTTCGATAATCTTATATTACAGTGTACTTAATTTGTAAATTTTTCAATTTTAGTGCACGAATTATCCATAACATGGAGCAATATGTTCTTGTTTTGTTTCTTGTCATTACTCCGGAGGTTCAATTAGTTCCGCAAACGAGCTCATTTAATTCCGGGAAAGAGCAATCATCAGGTTCTCGGGCTTAAGGTGTACTTAATATTAGTATTTATAACGCGAAATAATATTTCCTCGTGGTTGCTTTGGCACCCAACTATAGAGTTTCTATTTGTGATG